>CM073533.1:15177500-17577500 GCA_037074615.1 Leucaena leucocephala
GCTTGATAAAGGCATAGTTCTAGGGCGTTTAATATCTAAAGATGGAATTAAGGTAGATAAAGGTAAAATTGAAGTTATTTCTTCTCTTCCTTATCCCAAATCTTTAAAGGAACTAAGGTCATTTCTAAGACATGCTGGATTCTATAGAAGATTCATTAAGGAATTTAGCAAGATTGCATCTCCACTTTCTAAACTCATGCAAAAAGATATAGAGTTTTGTTTTGATGATACTTGCAAGAGAGCATTTGACACTATTAAAGCTATGCTTATCACACTACCTATACTTGTGATATAAGGTACGAATACGGATCAGCTAGAAATAAGTTAGGAAACTAGACGAACGATCGAAGGTAGGACCTTAAGAGAACCTGTCTCTTACAACCCTAGCCATGGAGACACCACAAGGATGATCAGTCCTTGATACAGTCGAGTATTCCCATGAGAATATGAGGCAGCAAGCAAAGCTCACTCGAGAAACAAAAATACTCTAAAAATTCATTCATGTCTCTGCTCCCAAAAACGTAGCCTTACATAGGCAGCAAAAGAACAATCTAGAAAAAACAAAACCCTACGTCATAAATGCCATAAATATGCCTTAATGATGATTGGCTATCTTGGTTGGCACCAATTAAGGCTAAAGGAAATAGGAAAATTACCTTTTCTTGGAGATAAAGGCTGCTACCTAAAAATAGGAAACTAACCTAAAATATTCTTATGCAATCTTTGACCAAAAGGCCTTATTTAATGCAAATATAAATGGAAACTTAAAAAATACGAAATTAAACCATAACTAATACATAAAGACGCCTTCTTGGTGCTTCTTGAGTATTCTTGGACGTCACTTATGCTCCTCCTCCAAGGCACATGCTTGTCACATGGTATTTTGAGTAAATTCTTCAATCTGGACTGCACATGGGCCTTGTGCATCATCTTGTTTGGCTTCTAGCAATATAATCACCATGTTTGGACCCTTGATAGGTTGATTGAGGGATGCTTCTTCCAAATAGATAGGTTCTAACTCTTTAAGATCTTTTTATCAAATAATTCAATGCCTCTTTCATAGATTTGGTCCTTGCTCTCGTCATTGGGCCTGCAATGCCTTGTAATGGGTCTTTTAGAGTGTTGGACTTCCATCTTTTTGCTTGGGCTCTAAGCTCTGTGTTTTGGTCTTCCTTTGATGCTTGATCCTTCCATGGTCCTCTATCATTCCCTCCCGACTCAAAAGGATTTGTCCTCGAATCTACAGCATCAATGAGAGATAAATCAGACACATTAAATGTAGCACTTACATTACCATAGGAGCTAGGCAAATCTATTTTATAAGCATTATCATTGATTCGCTCTAGGACTTGGAAAGGGCCATCTCCTCTTGGCTGCAACTTAGACTTTTGTTGTTCTGGAAACCTCTCCTTTCGCAGATGTACCCAAACCCAGTCTCCAGGCTCAAAAACAACTTTCCTATGGCCTTTGTTAGCTTGCTTTATATATTGGTCATTCTTTCTCTTGATGTTAGCCCTCACCTTTGCATGTAATTCCTGTATAAACTCAGCCTTTTTCTTGCCATCAAGGTTAGCTCGTTCACTAGAAGGCAAAGGCAGAATATCCAAAGGAGACAGAGGATTAAAGCCATAAACAATCTCAAATGGAGAGAAGGAAGTGGAAGAGTGAATAGCCCTGTTAGATGCAAATTCAATATGAGGCAAGCAATTGACCCAATTCTTCAAGTTCTTTTGAATTATTGCACGTAACAAGGTAGTGAGTGTTCTATTGATGACCTCAATTTGCCCATCTGTTTGGGGATGTGCCACAGTAGAAAACAGCAACTTGGTTCCAAGCTTACTCCACAAGGTCCTCCAAAAATGGCTAAGAAACTTTACATCCCTATCACTCACAATGGTTTTAGGCAATCCATGCAATCTAACAATTTCTTTGAAGAACATCAGTATATGCACAGCATCATTTGTTTTAGAACAAGCAATAAAATGAGCCATTTTACTAAATCTATCCACTACGACAAAGATGCTGTCTTTCCCAGATTGAGACCTAGGCAAACCCAACACAAAATCCATAGAAATATCTACCCAAGGTTGGGAAGGAACTGGTAGAGGGGAATATAAACCATGAGGTTGAACCTTAGACTTTGCATGCCTACATGTCACACATTTAGCACAAACAGACACAACATCTTTGCGCATACCAGGCCAATAAAAGTGTTCATGCAAAAGAGCTAAAGTTTTATCAATACCAAAGTAACCCATCAAACCACCACCATGAGTTTCTTTGACAAGCAATTCACGCATAGAACATTTAGGAATGCACAATCTGTTTTTCTTAAAAAGAAACCCATCATATATGTAAAAGTCATTCAATCCATGCTTTTCACAAGAAGACCAAATTCAAGAAAAATCACAATCAGAATGATACAATCCTTTCAACAGTTCAAACCCAAGTAACCTAGCATGTAGAGAAGTAATAAGGGAATACCTCCGGGAAAGAGCATCTGCAACAACATTCTCCTTACCCTGCTTATGCTTGATCACATATGGAAAAGTTTTTATGAACTCTAACCAGCGAGCATGCCTCTTGTTAAGCTTACCTTGAGACTTTAGAAACTTCAAACTTTCATGGTCAGAGTGAATAATGAACTCTTTGGACCAAAGATAATGCTGCCAAGTTTCCAAAGTTCTTTTCAAAGCATAGATCTCCTTATCATAAGTAGAGTAATTCAAGGAAGCTCTACTTAATTTCTCACTAAAGTAAGCCAGAGGCCTAGACTCTTGCATCAAAACAACACCAATACCAATTCCAGAAGTATCACATTCCACTTCAAAAATTTTATTAAAACCAGGCAAACACAAAAGTGGTGCATTAGTTAATTTCTCCTTTAGGGTGTTAAAAGCCTTTTTATTGTGATTCACCCCATCTAAAAATAACATGCTTCTTAACAAGTTCATTTAAAGGTGCAGCAATAGATGAAAAATCCTTAACAAACCTCCTATAGAAACTTGCTAATCCATGGAAACTCCTTACTTTATTAGCATTTGTGGGGGTTGGCCAATCCCTGATAGCTTTCACCTTCTCTTCATCCACACGGATCCTTTGAGCACCTACAACAAAGCCAAGAAACACAACAGAATCCATGCAAAAAGAACATTTTTGAAAATTAGCATACAAGCTATTTTCTCTAAGAGTTTTAAACACCTCACACAAGTGCATAACATGGTCATCTAAAGTTCTGTTGTAAACAAGAATATCATCAAAGTAGACAACCACAACTTTTCCAATAAATGAACGAAAAACATGATTCATTAAGCTCATGAATGTACTAGGTGCATTGGTCAACCCAAAGGGCATAACCAACTATTCATACAATCCAAATTTAGTTTTAAAAGCTGTTTTCCATTCATCTCCCTCTTTCATGCGAATTTGATGATAACTACTCCGTAGGTCAATTTTAGAAAATAATGTAGCACCATGTAACTCATCTAGCATGTCATCTAACCGAGGAATATGATAACGATACTTAACTGTTATTTTGTTGATGGCTCTACAATCAACGCACATTCGCCATGAACCATCTTTCTTGGGCACTAGAAGTACTGGAACAGCACATGGGCTTAGACTTTCCCTTACAAAGCCTTTCCTCATGAGTTCATCAACTTGGCGTTGAATCTCTTTAGTTTCTTTGGGATTGGCTCTATAAGCTGGTCTATTAGGTATAGAAGCTCCAGAGATGAAATCAATCCTATGCTTAATTCCTCTTAAGGAGGGAAACCCATCGGGAACTTTATCAGGGAATAGGTCACCAAATTCCTGCAACAAAGCCACAACACTAGAAGGCAAGAAGGGGTGAAGTTGGTTAGTAGAAAAATAAGCATCCTTGTACACACGCACCAAGACTCGCTCACTCAATAATGCTCTCTTAACCTCGCTTTTTCCAGCAAATAGACTCTCTTTCTTTTGTTCATTTTCTCATATTCATCCCTTTTCTTTTCTTTTTCTTTTTTCTGTACTCTCTCTTTTTCACTCCACCCACTTTTTTTTTTTGCATTCTTTCTCAATCCTTACTTGGTCATCATAAGCTTCCTTAGGCCTAAGAGGCTTCAATACAATGATTTTTCCATTAAAAGGTACAGAATAGCAATTTTTGTAACCATCATGGTGAGCTCTGCTATCAAACTGCCATGGTCTTCCAAGCAAAAGATGTCCAGCAAGTATTGGTACTACATCACATAAAACTTCAGCATGGTAGTTGCCAATGGAAAAAGAAACCAAAACTTGCTTAGTGACCTTAGCTTCAGCACTATCATTCAACCATTGCAATTTATAAGGCTTAGGATGCTTCATAGTAGGTAAATCCAACTTTTCAACAAGTAAGGTACTAGCAACATTGGTAACACTACCACTATCAATAACCATGCTACATACCTTATGCTTGATGAAGCACCTAGTGTGGAAGATGAGCTCTCGCTGCTCTGGCTCGTCATCTTCCTTTGGTTGCATGTTTAGGGCTCTTCTAGCCATTAATGCTTCTCCCTTAACAGGTTCAGCTTCATCAATCTCTAATTCAGAATCAGTCACCAAAGAAGGCATGTCATCAGCACTTTCATCGCTAGAATGCACATTGGCATACTCTCCATTATCTTTGAGGATCATGGCCCTCTTATTGGGACATTGGGAAGCAATATGCCCTTTTTCATGACATCTAAAACATTGAAGGGAAGAGGTGTGATCAGTAGAAGAAGTTCTCCACTCAATCTTGGGCTTGGATTCCTCCTTGGCTTTTGGTGGGAATTTTGCAACATCTTTAGCCTTAGAATCCTTCCACTTCGATGCTGATCTAGAGTCCCTCCAACCATGAGATGAGGATTTGGAGTGTTTTTCTTTATACCGCTTCTCAACTTTGATGGCTTTATGCACTAGCTCTTCTTTATCAACGAAAGTGTACATCTCAACTTTGTCTCTAATTTCAGGCCGTAACCCATCAATGATTCTGGTCATGCTTGCTTCTTCTCCTTCTTGTACTCCAGCTCGTATTCGAAGAAGGTCAAGTTCATGCACATATTCATTGATAGTCATAGAGCCTTCGCCAAACAGTTGTAACTTCCTATTTAGCTCTAGGTAGTAGTAACTAGGGACATACTTGTTGCGCATGAGTTTCTTTAGCTTTGACCATGTATGAGATGGTCCCTTGCCCTTAAGAAGCCTTTTAAGCTATAAATCTTCCCACCAAACAATAGCATAGTCAAAAAATTGATATGAGGCAATTTTTACCTTCTTTTCTTCTGGCCAGTCATTCATTCTGAAGATTTACTCAAACTTCATCTCCCAGTCAAGGTATGCATCTGGATTTATATTACCCTTGAAGGTAGGGTACTTGACCTTTGGGTCATATGTGTCAAAATCATGTTTTTCAGGTCTGCTCCTAGTCTTTGAGGATGAAGAACCAGATCTAATCACCTCCTCGTCACTACTACTTGTTTTGGATGCTTTTAGCTCCGCTAGCTCTAACTTGAGTTTGAGAAATTCATCTCTCATGGCTCTCATGAACAGCTTAGGATCTGTGTTGAATTCTTGCATAGGGGCTTCTCTGTCACTCATCTTGAAACTGAGACGTTAGTGTGATCAAAGACAAAAGAAATAGTGAGAAAGGACCTTACCACTCTACTCACATGTTTCACTCAAGAAATCGTAGTGTCACTCGTGTTTAACTTAAATCCGGCTTTTAAATTGATGTAATAACACTCTCGCCTTTTACCACTCAAACTTGCCTCCTATAATATTCTTGATTGAAACTCAACAAAAATCAAGAGACAATGTTAATAAATGGTAATCTCCACACCCAGAATTGCAAGAACCAGAAAAATATAAGAGATAAGAAAGGAGAATATGGAAAGGTGCTACCTCGAAAATAATTTAGGAAATTGAGCAACTTGCAAGAAAAGCAAATCAAGTTAGGAAGGTGAGATATGGAAGGAAGGAAGCAAATAAGACACTTGAAGGAAAAGGAAAGAAATTCAAATTAAGCAATACGCAAAAAAAAAATTAGGAAATATTCAAGAGCGGAAATAAGAACTGTTAGGAAACTAGTTGTGACTTGTAATGGAAGCTCTTCTCAATTTTTTTTAGGAAACTCATCTTTAACATTGCAATTCTCCAATCTACAGCTCCTCTCTCTCTTTTTTTTTGGATTCTTTTTTTTGAGTTTTTTTTGCTCAAAGGAACGTAGAAAGTCACAAAAAAAAACAAATAGGAGAAGAACCAAATTGATGAAAGCAAGGGACGAAGTACAAATGATAGAATTAACAGAAATAATATATAAAAGGATAGAACTTGGATTCTAGCAAACCTTAGCTCTGATACCAAATGATATAAGGTACGAATACGGATCAGCTAGAAATAAGTTAGGAAACTAGACGAACGATCGAAGGTAGGACCTTAAGAGAACCTGTCTCTTACAACCCTAGCCATGGAGACACCACAAGGATGATCAGTCCTTGATACAGTCGAGTATTCCCATGAGAATATGAGGCGGCAAGCAAAGCTCACTCGAGAAACAAAAATACTCTAAAAATTCATTCATCTCTCTGCTCCCAAAAACGTAGCCTTACACAGGCAGCAAAAGAACAATCTAGAAAAAAAAACCTACGTCATAAATACCATAAATATGCCTTAATGATGATTGGCTATCTTGGTTGGCACCAATTAAGGCTAAAGGAAATAGGAAAATTACCTTTTTTTGGAGACAAAGGCTGCTAGCTAAAAATAGGAAACTAACCTAAAATATTCTTATGCAATCTTTGACCAAAAGGCCTTATTTAATGCAAATATAAATGGAAACTTAAAAAAACGAAATTAAACCATAACTAATACATAAAGACGCCTTCTTGGTGCTTCTTGAGTATTCTTGGACGTCACTTATGCTCCTTCTCTAAGACACATGCTTGTCACATGGTATTTTGAGTGAATTCTTCAATCTGGACTGCACATGGGCCTTGTGCATCATTTTGTTTGGCTTCTAGCAATGTAATCACCATGTTTGGACCCTTGATAGGTTGATTGAGGGATGCTTCTTCCAAATAGATAGGTTCTAACTCTTTAAGATCTTTTATCAAATAATTCAATGCCTCTTTCATAGATTTGGTCCTTGCTCTCGTCATTGGGCCTGCAATGCCTTGTAATGGGTCTTTTAGAGTGTTGGACTTCCATCTTTTTGCTTGGGCTCTAAGCTCTGTGTTTTGGTCTTCCTTTGATGCTTGATCCTTCCATGGTCCTCTATCAACTTGCTGCACCTAATTGGCATTTAGATTTTGAGTTTTCATGTGATGCATCAAATGAAGCTGTAGGTGTAATGTTAGGACGGAAAGATGGTAAGCTGTCTAAAATCATTTCATATGCCTCTATGACATTATACAATGCTCAAAAGAACTACACTACCATAGAAAAAGAACTCTGTGCCATTGTGTTTACATTAGACAAACAAAAATTTTCATGTTGGAGCCAAAAGTTTATAGCACTTACATAACCGCTACAAAATTTCAATTTTTTTTTTTAAAAAAAAGAATTTTCCCTCTTTAAGCGTTTGTTGCATTATGTAACCTCTAAAATGTTGTAAAAAATTAAAATTCCCTGTAATAGTACTTTTAATTATATATATTTAAATATATGAATTTTTAATACAATGTATGTATATATGTAGATATATAGATAATGTAACAAATTAGATAGATTAAAGTTTTACTGTAGTAATTAAATTTATTATTAGCTATACAATATAACATAATTTAATATATTTTATTTTATGATAAATACTTAAGATAAAGAAAGTGTATAAATTAATATTAGATAGACAGAAAGTTATAGAAGTAGATGAAAGGAGGTGTACAAGAGAGTTAGAAAGTGAAGAAAGTAAAGAAAATAGGACTTATAAATGATTAAATGGATCCAACAATTTGTGTAGGAAAACCTGAAAATAATAAATACTTATGTTAATAAAAATAAGTATACAAATATGAAAGAGAACTAAACTTATAAATTAATATGATCTTACCATAATATGAAAGAAGAATCAAGATAAGGAAAAAAGAAGAGAAAACAAAACGAGAATGCATGGGAGCACTGAGAAAAGCATGAGCAAGTGAAAATGGGATAGGAGTAAGTATTTGTAGACGCCAGGTATGATTTTGTAGCGGTTTTATGTAATTTTTAGCGGTTATGAACCGCTACATTGTTGCGGCTTCAAAGTCAAATTTTAAGAAGCAATGGAGAAAAGCCCAAGGAGCACGTTTTGCCTCAAGGACGAACTATCACAGAGTACCATTCAACTATCTTGAGGAAAACAAAAGGAGGAGAAGGATCTCTCATGCCTCAAAATTCAAATCAGTTGAGAGACCATTGCAAGCATTTGTCATAAACAATCAAAAGATGCAATGGGTATGTAAAGGCATTCTTTCTTCTATATGAGGTAAGTGTGCAACGGTAAACTTCATAAATTATTATGATTAACATATCCTTGAAGTTTACACATGTATCTTTAAAAATTAAACATTGTAGTTGATTTCAAATTATTTTGTATATACTCCTGATAAAACACAATTGACAAATTTTCTTTAAAAAGAAAAAAAGCAATGTTCATAAGCACAAATCTTTATGCATACATGTTTCTGGAAAAGAAAAACATTTCCTTTATGCATAAAGACATTTATTCTTCACTATGCTCAATTATCTTAACTTGATCATATTTGCTGAGCATAAGAAATGTATGTATTTCCTACAACTAACATGTGATGGATCCAAGAAAGATGGATACCATGAAAGAAAAAGATTGATATTGTAGGAAAGAAAAAGCTGCACCTCAGGAATATGACTACACAGAGACAAAGCTACATCTTGAGGAAGCAGGCTTTTGATTTTAGTGGTGTTGAATCCCAATTAATTGAAGAATCAGTAAGAAGCCCACAGAAATCAAGTATATGATGGAACAAGAGCAATAATGGTGAAATATTTTCTTACCCTGATCTTCATTAAATAAGTTCATAATTGGGTAATAATACTTGTTCCTGGTTAGATTCCGTTAGCAATAAATTTATTAAAGGTTTCTCAATTTTCTTCTTGCTAAATGGATCACGGAATGATTCATAAATGTTTTTTAAACATTTTTTTATAAAATATACCAATTTATTTACAATGTTTATTCGAGTCTCCAAGGAAAATTTCAAACTTATGCATTAAATGTCAAACTTCTCTTCTTGCATACAAATAAATTTGAAGTTATCTAATTTTTTGTTAGCATCTATATTGGAGGTTAATCTATTTGAAGGGAAATTTCAAATATGCTATTCAATTGTCATTGAATATTTTTAACTCTTAAATGAGTTTAAGAAATCAATTCTTCATATAATTATTTTTAATAATGAGTATTTGATTATTTTCAAAATAATGTTATCATAAGGTGAAAGTTTTATATAGCTAATTTTCAAGCTTTATTCACTAAAAAATTATATGTTTTGATGATGAGCTAGCTTTGAATTATTTCATATTTATTTTTTAAAAAAAGGGTTAATCTTTCTGTGATCATACTAACAATTCTTCAAGAGAGAAAGAGATTTGGATTTATGACAGGAGAACATGGAGATTCATTGAACTACAATGGCATATCAATACTAAGATAGCAGAGGAAATGATCACTAGGAATATAAGATACTACTCAAAGAGGGAAAGGAAAATGAATCAACACATCAAGCTGTAGAATTTGAATAAGCTTTCTTCAACTCTCTTTACATCAAAAATATGGTTGTGAAATTTTGATGTTAATGTGTTGTTCATGACATGATATATCTATGTTTATGCTTTAAAATGTTTCTTGTGTGAATTTATTTTTTAAAAAATTATGAAAAAGAGTTAACATTTTCATTCTTTAATGATTTTGATTTCAAAAGTTAATAGATTGATGATTTGAGTAAATGGTGTTTGAAACTTTGTTGAAAATTATTTTTCCTTGATAATAATTGATTAAATATTCGATTCATGTCAATTAATCGAACAGTTAATTGATTAATCATAGTTAAAAATTCATTCAAAATATTTTATGTTAAAATTAATCGATTAAGAGATCTATTAATGAGAATTAATTGAACAGGTAATAGATTAATGTGTTAAAATTGTTTCTTTTGAAGATTAATCGATTGATTGATCAATTAATGGTTATTAATCGAACATCTAATCGATTAGTTGGTGTCAACTTGTGTTTAAATTTCATTTTGTTCACAATTAATCAATTGACTATTCGATTAATAGGTATTAATCGAACACCTAATCGATTAATTGAAGTTTGTGTGAGTCTATTTGATGAAATTAATCGATTATTTAATCGATTAATGTTGGGTTTTATCAGTTATTAGTCACAACTCTTCACTATTCAACTTCAAACCTAATCGATTATTCTCCAAATTCTATTAACTCAAGTCTCCAAAATCCAACAAATTTCCTTGGGGAAAAGATTACGCACCATCTTCGATCAAAACTCAGCCAAAAATACCTCAAAATTCCTTCATTCCATCGATTAATTAGTCAAAAACCCTATAGGATGACGAGAACAAAAACCACTAATCTAGATGGATTTGAACAACAACCATCCAAATCCATCTCTAACACTCCTCAAGCCTCACAACCAAGGGATTGGAAGAAGAAATTTTAACCTAAGGTAGTCAAGGATGGGCTAGAAGCTCCAAAGGGCAAAGGAAAGGCACCGACAAGCAAGGTGTCTGTGGGGAAGGGGAAAGTCAAATCTCAGAGCAATCTCCTTAGTCTAAAAGTTAGGCTAGGACACAGCGGGAGAACTCAAACACTGATTCAGATCCATATTTCATTGAGTTGCTAGAGAGATCTATGAAGACCGATACTGTATATCTAGGAAAGAGACAGAAGCCAATGAGGAAGCCCACTACATCTTTAGTATCCTTAGAGCCATAATCATCAGGACTGATCTTTCTTCAAGTTAACATTGATTTGGATGTTGATATGGCTAGGTTTAATTCAGAGTTCAAAGAGAGAAAGTGTTGTCCAGTGGTTTTAGTTGATATATCTGCTCTGAAATTAGATCATAGAGTAAATTTGGATTTGACTAAGCTTCTACTTCATTATGAGAGTTGGTTGATTATAAGTGAGTCCTTTAGTTTAGAGGTTTTGAGGAGATTCTACTACAACATGTAGATTATAGACTCTATGTATGATGATGATAATGTAGTGGAGAGTTACCTTACTACCAGGCTCAGGGGCAGAGAGATAAAGTTGGATTTCAATATGGTTAACCAATTGATTGGTGCTCCTCCCTTTGATGTGATGAGACATTTGTATCAGGTTTAAGCATATCACATTCTTCTCCAGACAAATAAGCCTTATTCAGGATCACCTTACCTTCACCCTAAGTCAGATGTGCGACTACTACCATATCATTCATTACATCTACTCTCCGTGCATGATAATAAAGTCCTCCAATTTTACCTACCTGAACCAGACTACATTACTCTGACAAGGATCATCAGTGAAAAAAATCTCAATATAGGAGCTTTCATTTATAGCTAGACAAGAGAGTTCTACCTAAAGAGAACGAGAACGACGCATATGCCTTACCCTCAACTTGTGTCATATATCCTCAAGCACTTCAACATTTATCATCTTGAAGGGACGAAGAGGGAAAAGATCAGTGCGTTTGGGACAGTTCAACTTAACAAGATGAAGATCAAGCTGCCATATGATACCAAGAAGGGCAAGACTCCTAGAGATCCTTAAGCCAAGCAATCATCTGCTAGTACCTCCCTTCCTTAAGACTAAGGACATTCCTCTGTCAGACCACAAGTTTCTACAACTTTATCCTTTATGGGAGAATCTATATAGAGGTACCTTCAGATAGAGTTTGTAGAGTTCAAGAGCATATTCACCACCTCAAGAAAAGAGGCAGATTTAGTTCATGAGAGGTGAAGCTATGGAATCCAGACTATACTCAAAGCTCATATACATGATTTTAAGATTTCAATGAAGAGGTCAAAGAGCGACACGAGGCTTTATCTACACACCAGGCTCGCATTCATGAATAAGTGTCTAACATCAAGAACCTTATAGTATCATATATTCATAGCATGGGACCTTCTTTCACTGAAGAGGAACTTTAGGATCCCCTACCTTCCCAGCTTGGCTCTATACCTTCTACTTCTGCTACTTCCAAGCCTTCACCCTCACCTTCAGTTGCACCATCATATACTTTGGCTGTTCCACTCCCTCCTATTAGCTCGGCATCATACTTACCTTTACCACAGCTTCCCCTAGTCATTCCTTCCTCACTTGCGTTGACCTTTTTGGCTAATGTTAAAAGGGGGAGAGAAGAAGTGAAAAGGAAAAGGAATCCTCCATGGAGTCGCTGGACTAATAATTGTTTGAGTGTTTTATGTTTATGTTTTGGCTGGTATATGTTTGTTTTTCAAATGATTGTAAAACTTTTAGAATTTTAATGAAGTGTTATTCATTCAGTATCTATTTCCTTGTTATATGTTTTGACTAAGATTAAATTGAAAAACTTTTCAACTTAACTCACTTCACTTTTATAAGTTTTGCCATCATAAAAAAGGGAAAAAATGTTAGTATGCATATTTTTTGATGATATCAAAAGAGAAAAGAGAATTAAGTTGTTTAAATGATGTGAAAAAGTATTTTTGGAATGATAAAAATGATAAAAACAAATGAAGTTAAAAGAAAAACTTAGTATAGTTAATCGATTAGTTATTCGATTATTGAGCATTAATCGATTAGTTAATCCATTAATGTCAATTAATCAATTGATTGATAGATTAATTGAAAAGGTAGCCTTTTTGTTCACAAAGAAAAGTCAATTCATCGATTAGTTAATCGATCAATAACTGACAATTAATTGATTAATTAGAATTAATCAATTAGTTATTCGATTAATTCTTGAAAAATGGATTTCCAACAGAATAAAGATATTGCTATTAATCGATTAATCCATATTAATATATTAATTGTTCAATTAATGAGTGAAGTGTTTATTTTATGAAAATTCAAATATAAATCCATTAATCGATTGATTAATCGATTAATTATTTGATTAATTTGTGTTAAAATATTTTCCAAATCATTTTTCTAAACACATTAATTGATTAGACATTCGATTAACTTGTATTAATCGATTATTTAATCAATTAACTTCAAAAATTTTATAAATTTGAAATATACCTCTATTTTGAGTTACAAACTTATTTCTGATTTCAAATGACTTATTTAAGTGCAAAATACTTATGTTTCTCATTATTTTTCATGACAAATCTTTTGAGCAACTTATCTATTTAAAATCACATCATACATGGAAGGATCATTCAATCAATATGATGCTCTGTTTTCTATTTCATAGGCCAGTTCTAATTAATTGATCAGGTAATCCATTAATATAGAATAATATTTGAAAATAAGTAGAATCTTTGTATGATATTAAAATGTTTTCAACTGAATTAATCTTATACACTTTGATCATTAATTGGGTTATCAAATTATGAATGAACATGCATTTTTCTACTAACATTATTGTTGAAATTAAATCTAGTCAAGTTTAATTTCAAATATTTAAATCCTCACTTCACTTATTTATATACTAATAAACAAATCTTGAAGTATTTATAGGATTAATATCAGAGAGTTCAAATTTCATTGAAATAAAAGAGAATGGACCAAGATCAAAGCCAACAGACATTCAACTACAAAAAGATAAAAAGCCTCAACAGCTATAACTGCTAGTTCAATGGGCATATTTCCAACGAATAGAAAACTCAACGGAAAGGAAACATTAACAGAAACAATGCTCAACAGTTATAACATCAACTATAAATAGGAGAGCATTCAAAGTTATAAGGTTGATGATGGCGAACAAAGATGACAATGCATAACAATATGATAAGAGCCAAAACTTCATTAGTCATTCAATTCTCTATTCTTCATGTATTGTTCTTTTGAGAGAAAAATCACAGTGAGCTTCAATGTCAATATACTCACTTTATGTGAGAGTTTGTTATACCCTCCATTCTTCATTTATTTGATAGAAAAATCTTAGAATCAGGGGATTTAAGTTTTGAAATTGCTCGTATCAATTATTCATTAAAATTGAGGTTGTAAAGGCTACTAAGGGCTCGTTGTAATCTTGGTGTTTATAGTGGATTGAAAAATCTCAGTGGGAAGCTGAGGATTGATTGGACATAGGTCAAAGAAAGACCGAACCAGAATAAATTCTTTGTGCAAATTTTTCTTCCTAAACTCTTTGATTTCCAAAAAACATATTTTCAATCCAAGTTTTTCAAATTATATTGTTTTATTTAAAAATCTTTCAAAGAGTTGCAAACGATTTTTTAAACAAGTTAAGCTGTCGTTCACCCAATTCACCCCCTTTTGGGTGATCCAGCCTATCTTCCTGGAACTAACAATACCCATTTTGCATCATCTTCTCCTCTTACATCATCCTCATGACATCACTCATGACATACCCAAGCTTATGTGGCAAAAAATCCAAGAGAAGAAGGAAGATGAGATTAAATCTTGGCTCTTGATTTTTCTTGATCAATTGAATTATGTCACTTGTCTTTACTTTATTTGGCTCACATTCATTTAGATTTCTGGCCTTCTAGAGCTCAGAAAATTCTTCTGTCTACTCCATAATCTTCCTTTAATATACACATTTCAGCAGCAGCTCATGCACTCCACACATCATTCACATCATTTCAGCTACCCTTCACATCATTCCACACCTATATGTACACACCATCACATATCATATCAGTACACGTCGGGGGCGAGGACACTTCACACACAGTTAAACATTGGAGACACTCACCAGCCATCAGCCATCACCATTCCATTCACGCCATTCTTCTCCATTCATTCCTTCTCCATTTCTCTCTCTATCTTTATTTTCTCTTCTGCAACTTTCCTCTATTCTAGTCAATAAAACCAGAGGAAAGTTTTACAGTTCATCTTCATCTCCTTCTATCATTGTCATCATGACTACTGCTGTGTTTTCTATTGCTGCTGAAGTTCATATGGCAATGCAAGGCTAAGATGTTGTGCTCTCTTGGAGATGATGCTGAACCAGAATCCTTGAGCTAAACAGGGAGTTCATTGTGTTTTTAATTCAGAGTTAAATGTATCAAGTTGATGTAGTTAGCTCTGTAATTACTGATGCAATTAGAGTAGTAGATGACAAAGAAGTAGGAAACTGAGTTGGATTTGTTATTTCTGCATAATTGACCTTTGATTAATTCTTATCTTTGATCGAGTTGAATGTCACATCCTACTTTTTCCCTATATGTATAATACTGATAGTGGAAAGAGGTTTAGAAATGATTGTGATGGTAAATAGAAAAGAAAAACAATAATAGGACAAAGGTATAAAGAGAGGGACTAAAATGAAAATTTTAAAGGTTCCATGGTAGAAAATGAAAGTAGATAAAAGCTTTAGGCTATTAAGTGTAATTTTTAAAAATTCAGGGCAAATGGTAATTATTGAAAGTTAAGCTGGAAAAGGCCCAAAAATGCCCATAATCATATTAGTCCCAAATTTTCTAAGTAAATAGAGAAAATTATTCTGATCTGTTTGACGCAACACAGAATTATGATGAGAGGTCCAAAAAAATTATATTAATTTTTGAAGAAAAGGAAAATTAATACGTTATCCTTTGGACCTCAGAATCAGATGAAATTTGGCAGTAAATTCATATAATTAATATAAGAATTTATAAAACTGACAGATCTCAAAAAGAAGTTCTGTAAAATTTATTATAGAATTTATAGTGGATTAAAACACCCTTAAATATGTTTCTGGGGAATTTCTCTGGAGTTGAGCCCATGAAGGCAGTGGACCATGTAGAGGGCCCAAAATGGCATCTTATAGGCTCAGTAATATTTTTAGATAAGTATGTGAGTCAGGGCTAATAATGACCGAGAAAATATAAAATTATGAAAATGCCACTGTGTTGTGTCATTGAGTTAGAGTTAGAGTTAGACGAAGGGCATTTTGGTCATTTTACTAAGGTTAGACTGTCAAGGAGAGTCCCTAAAATAGTTTACCAAGGTTAGGAAATACTCTGATGATGTGTGAAAAGATGATAATGCCCTTTGAGAAATTAAAGTGAAATCGGCCACCGATAAAGGGTCTTAAAGAAATGTATAAAATTTTTATCAGGACTTCTGGGTCTCAAAAAATTATGAGACTTTTTAGAGGATTTATTTTATGTTAATATAAATTTATAAAAATGTTAGAATCATTAAAGAGGTGTCTAGCATTTATTTCAAAATCAGGATGTTTAAGAATATCGGTATAAGGAAAGTGCCTTGAGATTTGTGCCAATTAGCTATTGGACCCAAGGAAGGACTAGGGCAGTCCAAGATTTCATCCTAGGGCAGCCCAATAAGTCCCAAGAGTTGTCTTGTAGCCCAAGTCTAATAATGAATAATTTATAAATTTTTGAAAAAGAAAAGAAAAAGGAATAAAGTGAGAATTAGGGTTTGCACATGGTGGGACCCACAAAAACTCACACATGGCGTCCAAGACAAGGGGGAGGAGAAGATTTTTTTCATGTGACCTTATCTCAGGTTGTCTTGGTGAGTAAGTTTAATGTGAGAGTAATTATGAGCCATTAGATCAAATAGTACACAGAGTGATCTTGGCCCTTCATTTTCCATGGAAGTTTTCTATAAATACCCCCACTATTTTTGCTCAAAACTGTGGCATGATAAACTTTGGAGAACCTCTTACAAAATGAAAACTCAAGCCAATATAAAGAAGATTCAAAGTACTAAAGTTCAAGCAAGTTAGAGATTAAAGGTAAGCAATTTATCCTAACTTATTTTCCTTTGATTTGGGAGATTGAACTTAGGGTTTTTATGGAAGAAATTTGAGTTTTCCCTAAGGTGTTGTGCTGTCCAAAAACCTTAGATGAAAGGAAAAAGAAGAAATTAAAGTTAGAGATATGTGATTGAAGCTTAAACAAGATAGTTAAATGATTGGTTGTTGAATCAAGTTGATACTTTTGACTTTGCCATGGTTGAACTATTTTGGTTTGCACTGTTCATGATGGAAGGAAATGGAATTTTAATGATATAATACTTCCATTGAATTTATATGATAATTTTGTGTAGGATTGGATAGGTTTTGAACCTTGGAAGCATTGGAATTCTAAGTTGTAGTTTTTAAAGTTATTCTCTCTTACTGTTCACTCGCATGAATAGTGATTAAAATTTCATGATTTGTATGCTTCCAATGGTTTTAAAATGAAAAGTTGTGTGGGATAAAGTGGAGAAACAAGTATGGGAAGCATTAGAATCAAAATGAAAAATTTTTGAAAGAAAAGAGGGTGTTATGCAATTATGTACAGAACAGTGCATAGGAGCTATAATTTCATGATTCTAAGCTCATAAATGGATTCAAAAGATGAAATTGTGTAGGGTAAAGTTAAGACATCAATTGGTTCAAGGGTCAAGTTAATTAGTGAAGACTAGAGAAAGTTATGTTAGTAAAGAGTTTATCAAAGTTAGTCTTGCACATTATTGGAGTTCATGATCCTAACAAATTATCTGATGAATATGAATGTATTTAGGACCTTGAAACATCCAAGAAGATGTTGGAAAGTGATTGACCGAAAGGCTTCATGGTTAGAAAGCTAGGGAGCAAGTGCAAAAGATCAAGAGAAAAGCTTAAGTGCAAGGTAGTGGATTTACCTCTTTATGTGCTTGATGTGGTATGCTTATGTGTTGACATGTATATAATATTTGAATGATGTTGTGACATGATAAATGATGTTGAATGTATTGTGAATAACATGTTTTCCATGGCCATGAACTTTTATGCAAAAGTATATAGCATGATAGCATGTCACTAATCAAAGAAAGTTTAATGAAATTACATATCATGCATTAGCATCCATCTTGCATATTTAAGTGGTAATGTTTGCTATTGAGTTTCCTTAGAATCTTACCCTCCCATAAACAACCAATTTAGGCAAGCATGAAGGAAAATGTATGCATGGAGAAGAGCTAAAGAATGGAAGAAAGGAAGTGAAGTATTTAAGATCCTAGCATATACTATGAATTATTCATGTATGTAAATGCCATGTAAGGTATCTATTCATGTGATAAAACTGTATGAAATAATTATGGCATATGTACATGATGTATATGAATATATGAGAAGCTTATTTGATGGTTTAGGAAAGCTAGATTAATTTATGAACATTTAAGAAAGAAGATGAAATGGTAAAAACGTAGGTCCTGAAGCAGTTTTGTTGTAACTTCAGTTTAACCTAGCAAATGAAAGGATTATTTCACGAACTTTTATAAGCATGTAGTAAACATATAGAGCTTTAAATGCACAGGTAACACGCCTCATTTGTATGTGTATATCAAGAGAAATGAAATTTCAAATTTAAGAGACAGAATCTGGGATTTCCAGAATTTGCCATATAAATAGCGAGAGGTAAACATTTAACTGTATCAATTGGCAAAGTAAATATCCAGATTTATATTTTTCCCTTAAAGATCTATGAAAGATATTCAATTAGAAATTTGGATAACCTCTATACAATTTTTCTACAATTAGTTATAAATTTTTAAACTTGAACTGTAAATCTGGAAATCACCAAATGAACAGTACCCGAGAAGTAAGTTTTAAAATTTTAATTTTTGGGCTAATGTAATGCTTCCGCTAATCAAATACACTTTTGAATATGTACTCTGAGGTGGTAAAAGTAGGATGTTTCATTGAACATAGCTGTAATTAATTGAAGTGATTATGTTTAATTCATATTCTATTATCTCTAAGTTGAATGATTCATAATCTCTATTAATGTCTGCGAGTTGTAGCTTTGATTGAGATTTAGCTAGCTAGTTGTTAGCTAACATATTCTAATTTAGCTGATTAACTTCTCATATTTTGTGGATAATGAAGGTAAGGTAATCTCCAAGGGAATACACTTGTCATTCATTCATCTCATCACCATAAACACTTAAAAGCATAAACAATAGCATAGGGTTTACTTTCAGTAGTTAGATTAAAACTCATCAAACACCACCATCTCTTTAACTTGATAACTTGTGGATCATTAGATTAATTAGGAAATTCTACATCCATTTAGGCTCATTGTGAATCAACCTAGGTTCGCATCCACTTTACTATTAGTTAGCTTAGTTTTATTTGATAATTAAAAGGGCAGTTATCAAAATGGCGCTGTTATTGGGGAGCCTTACTTATTAAGGTTTCCTAGGTAATCTCCTGGGCCTAAAAATAATAAAAAGTAGATAGGTGTTTCAATTTTTTTGCATATTGAGTGTTTTGTTTTGTTGAGTTACGACCAATTGATTTTCTAGTCGCGACCAAAGTGTTTTAAAATTTATTTCTGAGCGTCTCTGTGAACTTTAGTCGCAACCAAACATTTATTTTCAGCTCATTTTGCTCTCTGTTACACTTTGTCGCTACAGGAGTGTCTTGTAGTCGCAACCAAAAATATTTTTTTATCAAGTTTTCTTCTCTGTAATTTCTAGTTACAACCAGTTTGACACTTAGTCGCAACCAAAAATCAATGTTTCAATCATATTTACTCTCTATGGTTTTTAGTAGTGAGCTGAGTGATAATTGGTCACAACCAGAAACTGAAAACTTCAAGCATTTTGCTCTCTGTGATTTTTAGTCACAACCAAAGTAACATTTGGTCGCGACCAAAAATCCTGATTCAGAATTTTTCCTCTCTGTGACTGGCAGTCGCGACCGGAAGTTCATTCTTGTCACGATCTCTATTATATGTGCTTATTAGTCACGACCTAGTGACCTTTAAGTCGTAATCTGACTATTTTGAACTACGATTACTTGATCTCATTTCCTGGAATTTCTGCATACGTGACATATTTGATATTCTGCATCATTGTTGAGTGTGATTTGCATAACCAGAAGCTCTGAATTCTATCCTTTAGATAAAAATATCAATAGAACACTTAGACAAATTAAGAAGGCTAAGATCTTAAATCAAACTAGTGTTGCATCTTTTGTTGAGCCTAGTTCTTCTGGTATTGTAGCTGAAACTGATTGTGCATCTGGTACTATATTAGATAATTATTTGTCATGGAGCATGTTAATAAAGGAGAAGCCCTTACTCATAATCATAATATTCAAAATGAGCAATATAGAGAGAATAACATGAATAATATAATAGCCCGTAGGAGCATAAAAGAACTCACTTCATCTAACGCAAACTTTGATCCTTTCCGCACTTGTCCTACTTTGGATGTTAATTTTGAGTTGAAATGTCCTTTGTTAAGTAACTTACTAAAATTTTATAGATTAGTATGTGAGGATCCTTTCAAGCATTTGAAGACTATGTAATGGGTTTGCTCATCCATGAGACCTGTAGGTGCTAACATGGATATTGTGCAGAGATAAATATTATATTTCACACTTGAAGGAAAGGAAAAGGAATATTTTATATGTTGCCACATCATACACCTCAAGCATTGGATTCCTGGAACAACTTGAGGATTGCTTTCCTAGAAAGATACTTTCCTACTTCAAAGACAGCTACGTTAAGGAAGGAGATTTTTGCTGCAAAACAGTATGATCAAGAATCTTTCCATGAATTTTGGGAAAGATTTCAGGAGCTGCTAACTAGATGTCCATACCACCAGATTCCAAGTGAGCATTTAGTGCAGTATTTCCATTCAGGATTGCACTATGCTATAGAAAGAATTTGGATGCAGCCGCTAGAGGTTCCATTGATGATTTAACTCCAGATGAAGCATGGAACCTGATTGAGAAAATAGCAAGCAATGACCAGCAGTATGAGGGCTATGATGCTAGGTAAGTCCATGGGGTTTCTGCAAGGCCTTTTCAAGATTATAACAGTTTATCCTCCAAGTTGCTGCCATGAATTCTCATATCAACAACCTAGCTGCTCAATTGGGCAATTCACATTTCAAAGCACATACTCTCAAGCTCTTGTTGCTTCTAGTTGTTAACTTTATTATTCTCCTATGCATACCACTGTCAATTATCCTACACACTGTGAAGATGTATCAGCTATCTACCAAGGCAAATAGAATCAGTATCCACAAAGGAATCCATACTCTAACACATATAATGAAGGATGGAGAGATCATCCTAATTTCAGATGGAGGGATAGAGGTGGAGACAGAAATTTTGGACCTAACAGATTCAATAATGATAGACAAGTGGTTGAATCTTCTAGAGCTATAGAATTACCTACGGCTGTAAAGGATGATGGAATATTTGAGATAATGAAGAGCATTAATATGATAACTTCAAATATAAACTCCATCAACACAAACTTCTACTTTAACTTCAAGGACTTGAGATCTACTATGGAGAATAACCAAGAAATGACAAAATCCAAATTTGCTGCATTAGAGAGTAAAATGGAACAATGGGAGACAAAAGTAGCAAACGTGAATGGCTATGTATCACAGCTAACAAATTCAGTGAATGATGTCCAGGCCAGAATTGGGGGGAATTTACCTTCAAACACAGTTATTAACCAAAAATTTGTAAATGCTATAAGCTTACGAAGTGAAAAAATAGTAGGGAAAGTAGATACAGAAAAGGATAAAAAGGATAAGGAAGCAATTGAGCAGCAGAACATATCTGGAGCTGAAGTTATTAGAGAAAAACCTTCACTATTACTCAAATCAGAAAGTAGCAAAAAGGAGAACATGTTACAGCAGAATGAGCAAACTACATTGAAGGAGGCTGCACAATCATCTGCTATGTTGGAAACAGTTGCTACTTCCAGCAATGCAAATCAAAAATCAAATAGAAATTAGAATAAGAAGGAGCATGAAGATGCAGAATAGAAGGATAGAGAGGTAAGTATTAAACACCTACCTTTTCATAATGCATATATGTGTCCAAAGAAGGTTTTGAAAGATAAACAGGAACAATATATTATGAATCTATTAGGGAAATTAGAAGTTAATGTGATACTGGTAGATCTGATTAGAAGTATACCTAAGTATATGATATTTATGAAAGAACTCTACATTAATAAAAGAATCTGCAAACCAAATGAAAGGGTTCAAGTAGGATATAATGTGTCAGCTTTGTTTAAGCCACAACTTCCTATTAAATGTGATGATCCAAGTTCCTTTACAATCCCAATCACTATTGGTAAGTTTGAGTGTGCTAATGCTTTGTTAGATCTTGGTGCATCTATTAATGTAATGACAACCTCCATTTCCACATCATTAGGCATTACCATAGGCTCACTTAAGGGGACCTCCATGATAGTTCAACTTGCTGATCGGACCACTAGGAAACTTGAGGGACTTCTAGAAGACATACTAGTAAAGGTCAAAGACTTTATTATACCTGCAGATTTCTATATCTTGGACATGTCACATGAGTTAACCTTAGAGGGTCCTATTATTTTAGGAAGGTCATTCCTTAGAATAGCTAACACTGTCATAAGCATGAAAAATGGGAGCATTACAATAGAAATGGGTGATGATGTCATAACTTTTAATGTCTATTAAGTAATGAGACATCCATTTGAAGATTATTCACTGTTAGGATTGAGTGCACTTGATGCATATATGGAAGGGGCTAAAGAGGAATATCAATTGTTACTCCAAAATTTTGATAAAGCTGAAAATGATATGCTTGAATCTGAGCTTTCTTTGTCTGTCACTAACCTTTTGAATGAAGAGAACATATATGACAATTGTACAGGCAAAGACAAAGTTATTGAGCATTTCACTGTAGGGACAACAATGGATAATGCAGTAGTTACATCATCATGGCTATTTCCACTATCTTTTGATTATGCATATATTCTACAAGCTATGGATTATCTCTTAAGATGGATATAGGCTATATCAACAAGATAGGATGAAGCAGATAGTACAACATCCCAAGTTAATGGTAAATTATTCAAGCTGTACAAAGAGAACTTCAAGCCCCTATGATACTCAGGTTGTCTCCTTCCTTATTTCCCCACTTACAATAGTCTGGTTTACATTGTTTTACTTATATACTTGAGCTGTAAATTGTTGATTAAGTGTGGGGGAGGAGACCAAGTCAGTAGAGGTAGATAAAAATTAATAAGTTCATCTTGGATTATAATTTAGCTTTGTTCTCTTCATCACTTTGGCCTTTGCATGTGTTTCTCTACTTCTTCACATTGAGGACAATATAGAAATTAAGTGTGGGGGAGTAGTTTGTAAAATTGGTAAGTAAAATCAGATAATTACTGTGATTCTATATTCTAGTCGTGACCTTATGCTGTTCTTATCACAACTAATGTGTGCATATATGTCAAGTTTCTTCTCTGTTAAAATTAGTCGTGACCAATGAACATGTTTGTCACGACCTGTAATTCTTACTTTCTGATGTTTACCTCTCTGTGATGTTTTAGTCATGATATGTACTTATCTTTATCGCGACTGTAACTCTCTGTGAATTTTGGTCGTGACTGGATGGACACTTGGTTACGACCTGAGCTTGTGTATTCGTCAGGATTACTTTCTGTGATCATGCGTCGTGACCATTGTACATGTTTGTCATGACCAATATTCCATGTTTTCTGAAAATTTCTTCTTTGTGTAAAACAGTCGCTACCCTGAAGACCATTTTGTCATGACTATACTTGAACTTCTGTCAAAAAATTCTCGTTCCATCTGATTATTGCTTGGTCTGATTGAACTTACTGTCATGGATTTAAAATTGAATTTTGAACAAATATTTTTGAACATTGGCAAGATTGATGAAGTATGAGTTACTTGTTTCCTTGATTGATTACTAGAAATTGTATAGCATGAATGATTGATCTCATGTATTCTGTTTAATATTCATGCAATCTTGTCATAGTGAGTTGATTAGGTTGAGTAAGCCAAATGGAAGGAATTTGAGACTCCAACAATACTCATTTACATTGTGTGACACTATCTAGTTTAATAATTTTACAGAACTTGTCTCAATCCTTGATTCAAAACCACATTAGCTTCTTGGAATTGTGAATATGATAAGGGCATTTCTTTCAAAACCCTTTTGCCCAAATAGTAGCCATACATAAAAATTAAATCATTTGCTTACCCCTTTGACACCTTCACTTTCTTTCAAAATTTCATCCTTGGTTAATGAATGTTGTACAAGATTTGTACTGCTGTAGTAAGTCTTAAATTGTGAAATAACTGATAAATTGCACCACTTGTTGGATATCAGAATTTCAATATATGTGCTACTGGTTCAATAGTAAAAAAAAGAGAAAAGCAAAAAGAAAAGTATAGAAAAGAGAAAAGTAAGTAAGAAAGAAGAGATAGACCAGATAAAAGATGTGATATTCAACTTGTATGAAAGGAATATTTGGTGACTTGGATACTTTCTGCAGTTGTGAGTTCAAATTATGGAAAAAGTGTTGAAATAGCTTGAAGAAGTTAGAACATGTGCAGTATTTCATTAATTATTGACATTTATTTCTATTTATTAGCCTCTCCAACATTACAACCTAATATACCCTTTGATTCATAACCCTTGTGGCATGCAGTAGTGATGTAGGATAGTTACAAGCCTATGGGAAGCCTAAACTAGATGGTTGAGTGAAATTACCTTAATAAGAGAATAAGTGAAACACTACACCTTGTGAGGAAATCTCACCTTGCTGCTTACTATGATTTTATTGCATGATTTGGATTCTTTGATTGACATGAGATTAGTTTGAAACACTACCAATTGAAAGGAAAAGATTGATGATTGCAAGTGCTCATGCTGAATCTGTTTTGCCAAATATGCTGAACATGTGTGTTTGAATTTCAATTTTGATCCATAATTTTGCTCGGAGTGCAAAAGCTAAGTATGGGGGAGTTGATAAATTCATATTTGTAGTGTTTTTTAGTGTATTTTAAGTGAGTTTTATTATTAATTTTATCCCCATTTACTAATATGATGAGCAATTAATTAATAAAATTAAAATGGAGCAAGTAGAAATTAATTGATTTCATTTTAGTGATTAATTTGATAAATAATCTATTAAATTTCCACTTTACAGTGACCAATCAACATATTAGACCAATTGACAACTGGATATGTAAGCATGTGCTGGATCCAAGAGCAGTAGAATCAAAATAAACATGTGCTGCAACAGATTGAATATGTGTTGGATCCAGATCTGATAACAGATTACAAGTAAGAGATCAAGCATGTGCTGTAACAGAACATAATTCCACACCTTTGGCACTATTCACGCACACATCTAGCACTGTTCACACACACACCTCATCTGAACAGAATCACATATTTCAGCAGCAGCTCATGCACTCCACACATCATTCACACCATTTCAACTACCCTTCACATCCTTCCACACCTATATATACACACCATCACGTATCATATCAGTACACGCTGGGGGAGAGGATACTTCACACATAGTTTCAATGCTGGAGACACTCATCACCCATCACCATTCCATTCACGCCATTCTTCTCCATTCATTCCTTCTATATTTCTCTCTCTATCTTCATTTTCTCTTATGTAACTTTCCTCTGTTCTAGTCAATAGAACCAGAGGAAAGTTTTACAGGTCATCTTCATCTTCTATCATTGTCATCATGACTACTGCTGTGTTTTTTGTTGCTGTTGAAGTTCAGATGGCAATGCAAAGCTAAGATGTGCTCTCTTGGAGATGATGCTGAACTAGAATCCTTGAGCTAAACAGGGAGTTCATTGTGTTTTTAATTCAGAGTTAAATTTATCGAATTGATGTAGTTAGCTCTGTAATTACTGATGCAATTAGAGTAGATGACAAAGAAGTAGAGAACCGAGTTGGATTTGTTATTTTTGCATAACTGACCTTTAATTAATTTTCATCTTTGATCGAGTTGAACATAGCTATGATTAATTAAATTGATTCTGTTTAATTCATATTTTGTTATCTCTAAGTTGAATTATTCATAATCTCTATTAATGTCTGCGAGTTGTAGCTTTGATTGAGATTTAGCTAGCTAGTTGTTAGCTAACATATTCTAATTTAGCTGATTAAATTCTCATATTTTGTGGATAATGAATGTAAGGTAATCTCCAAGGGAACACACTTGTCATTCATTCATCTCATCACCATAAACACTTAAAAGCATAAACAATAGCATAGGATTTACTTTCAGTAGTTAGATTAAAACTCATCAAACACCACCATCTCTTTAACTTGATAATTTGTGGCTTATTAGATTAATTAGGAACTTCTACATCCATTTAGGCTCCTTGTGAATCGACCTAGGTTAGCCTCCACTTTACTATTGGTTAGCTTAGTTTTATTTAATAATTAAAATAACAGTTATCAGTAGCCTACCTATTTTAAGCTACTTTCAGGATTCTAGCCTTAAAAATTGGTGAGAATGATTTGCAAGAAGCCATTTTGCTTCTAAGATGATGGGGACATTGTCAATCAGATGGAATTGGTTCTGATCTCCAAGGAAAGCTGAACTTTTGCTTAGAATTTTAAAGCATTCTCTAAAAAAGGCATCAACTTTAGCTATTAGACCCTCCAAATTTGTGTTGAGATGAGGACACTTGTGTGCAAGGCACCAATGCAAAGAGGAATGAAGTTGGAAGAGGATGAAGGGGTTAGCTGAGAAGTGGGATATAAGTCATGGGAATCAGTAGGAAGCGAATTTGATGATGGATTGGTTTGGATTAGAAGAGAGGAGGTATCTGAAGTTTGTTGGGATGGTTGTTGAGTTGGGTCTTGGTTTGGGGTATGATCAGTAGGCATAATCAGCTAAGTTTGGTTATAAGGAGGAGGCAAGATAGGATCTTGAAGGGGTTAGAGTTCCACCCAAAGATCAAAGGAAGATGGGTTGAAGGTATAGAAGGCATTGGGCTAGCAGAAATCATCTTATTAATCATCTGATCAACTTCATGCTTGAAAGGAATCAGGTTGTTAAGTAGAGGCACTTCATGCTGGGGTTGGTGGTTAGCTTGAGTTGGAGGATCCTTATCCATATTCATTTCTTTAGCTTCATTATAAGAGTCTTCCGAGTCAGAGGAGTCATTAGAAGAGAAGTTAAATATTCCTTGATTAAGATCAGCCATCATAAGCACATTATGTGGTTTGGTTTCATAGATCCTATACATGCTTCTGTTAAGGCCAAAGTATCAAATTCGTGTGGTTCGATGTGATCGATGTTGGCAAATCCATTTTTGCTAAATAAGTTTAGCCTACTGGGACTTGAAGTTGTAGAAGAAATGATAACCAAAGTAGAGAAACACTCTTTCAGACATTGAATTGCAATCTTTGAAGATTTCAATAATTTGCCGATGGCACTCCAAAGAAGTATTCCCAATGCAACAACAGAGGCTGCAGCAACAAAAAATACATTTGAACTTGCATTCAACCCAGGTAACCTTTCTGTTGTTAAGCTCAACAAGTATACTCTAAATCGGAGAGAGGAATGGGTTGATCATAACATGAACCTTGATAAAGTTGTGATGATTGGTGAAAGAGACCCTCACGAGTGACCACAGTATGATCGATCACATTACCTGAGTCTTTAGCAGAAAAATCGAAGTGGTCTTCCTTTAAACTACACTCAAAGAGGAAATGATGCCAGAGAGCTATTGCAGGATGAAATTTGGAAACCAGCGATAAACTACCAGAAGAGAGTTATTGATTACCCCGAGACCTTTGTTTATGACAAAGTTTGTCATGCAAGTTGGTAAAGCTTATGAGATAAAAGCTACCAACTTTTTCCTCTACGTTGAAGGAATCTCGAAGCATCCAAGCTGATTGTAGGCGAAGGTTAAGTTTTTAGATGGAAAATTAATGAACATGAATCAGAACAACAATTGCAAAAGATTGGTAGTGAGAGCACTATGGTTAAGATGGAAAGGGTGAAAGAGAGTGAAGACTTTGGCGATGATAGGAGTAAGGATGCATGGTGGTGGGTAAGGAAGAACTAAAACAATGGAAGAACCACAGAAAGGGTCATGTGAAAAAGGAGACAACTTTGAGACAACCAAAGAAAGCCAGTGGAAAAAGGACAAGTTGGAAGATTTTGTGGAGAAAAGGGACGAGAGGAAAGGTATATATAGCCTAGAAGAGGCAGGGAACAACAAGATATAGAAAAAGAGGTAAAAAGGGAAAGAGCCAATGATAGGGGTGGTGTATCAAGGAGAAGAGGGTAGTGATTAAGAGGAAAAGGGGATTAATGGAGGATAGAAGGAGAACAATGGTAGCTAGGAACCTAAGAAGCCGCAAGCTGAGCAGATCAAGAGAAAGCATGGGGAAAAGGAAGGAAAGCAATGGAACGATGGCCAAAGAAAAATGATACTAGGAAAAGGTAAAAATTAGGATAAGAAGGATGAGAACTCATCCATGCGGGGGAAGATAGAGAAATAAAGTAGGATAATTATCAATTAAGAACCTAGATTAAACCTAGAAGCTGAAGAAAGGAAAGAAGAGGAAGAAAATTACTCTTCTCCAAGGAGGAGGAAGGAGAGTATCTCTCTCCAGTTTCTCTCACTGAAGGCACTGATGTTAATAAGTTTAAATTTAGTCTCAATTCATATGAATATAAATCTCAACCGTAAAAAGAAAATTAAAATCTTAACAGTAATTTAGAATCCTTTATTATCTTGCAAGGAATTATAATCACTTCGCGGCTTTTAGGCTTGGGAATCACTTAAAATGGCCGGAACATAAAAGGATAAATTGGTCTTAGTTGGTTTGAAAGTCGCTTTTGTAGCCTCAATTTTGCAAATCATATCTAGGTACAGAGAATCGAATGGAGCTCATGATTTTCTCATTGAAAGTGGCACTTTCATTAATACTGGACATCATTTATTTTTCTAAAAAAATAAAAATAGGAAATAAAAACAAAGTTGCCTTTAGTAATGCCGTACCAAGTAATGAAAAATAAGTAAAGCATCATTCCTACGGAGAATAACACAAAATAATATTTTATATAGAAAAGTTCTAATCTTTATTTAAATTAAACAATTCATAATAGAATTAATTAAATGAATAGAAATAAAGACATATTAAAAACTATAAATATTGAACGCAACTTAGAGTTACTAATCCTTTATTAACTTTATAGATTTTTGTTTCTTAATATTAATTTAGTTAATCTAGAGACTCGATAGCTAAAAGTTAATTTAGTTAATCTAGAGACTCAGTAGCTAAAAATATCTTTAAATTCACTAATAATCTTCTCTCGAGTTAATTAGGCAATGTCTAATTCAATTACTTATGAGTCAGATACATCAAATTCACCCTTTATCAATTGCATGGGGTTCTTATATATATGTCTATCCTAATTGCAAATTGGATAAAAAAAAAAACTCTAATCCCTCACTATTCAATCTAGAGTCTAACTAAAATTTCCATTATTAAGGTAAACTCTAATGCCTAAGTTCTCATATCTAATGATGGCTAAATATTAAATAGATAAATAAGAACACAATTAAATAGCCCAAAATTAACATCACGGACAATTAATTAGCAAAGAAAATATAGTGTAACTCGCAAATAAGTTCATAACTCCTCTAAGTTAACAAGAAAACTAGCTACATATGGCTAAAACAAAACCCACAAAAGAAAAGTAAAATACAGCTGAATAGAAAAAGAAAAAGAAAAAAGTTGAAGACAAGAGAACAAATACTTATATACTTATTGAGTACCATTTCATATGTGCTATGACTAATCAAAATATATTATTTATAGTCATTTATCATCAACAATTATTCTACATTTATAATTATTTTAATTGTCAAGGATTTTTTTTCTTTTCCAGAAAAATTAGAGGGTGCAAACTAAAATTTAAATGAGTGGAATTGTTGTACGTGAGTATTTCTCAAGTTAGAGTACAAATGAGGTGGTGCTAGGAGTATATAAGCATTTTTTAAGTATTTCTCTATAATAATGTTTTGATTTGTGGTTCTTCTAAATAATTACAATTTTAAACATGCTCTCCAATAAATATCATTCCTTCTGTACCCGTCTCTCTAATTTTCCCTTATTTTGGGTTAACTGATTGTAATTAAAAAAAAAGGGTTTAAGACATTCCTTCTAATAATTGTTTCTTTAACAAATATGACACAAACCTATAAAACTTGCAATTTTTTTATGCATAAATAATTTTTCTTAATTATTAGGCTCAAAATTTTAAGAAAATAAAAAAATAAGTAGAAAATATTCAAATATAAAAGTCAATAATATGATTATAAATGTTAATAATTCAAAAATAGATTATACTTACATTAAGTTTTTTGTATTTATTTTGTCAAATTCTCCAATCACATATAGCTATGCGTGCTATTTTTGTATGAGAGTTTAAATTAAATAAATATATTAAAAAAACTAAAATACATAGCATAGTGATATTAGAAAATTTGACGAAATACTTGATATAAGTATTCTCCTTAATGAATGATATAATATAAACTTATACAAACTACAATTTTATGATGCATAAATAATATTACTTAATTATTAGACTCTATTAATGTGTGATCTCATATAAGTGTCAAGAAAATAAAAAAAAATAAATAGAAAAGAAGTCAATAATAGAGACTATAAAGGTCAATAATTCAAAAATAGTTTAAAAGTCTGAATATCTTGATTAATTATAAACTTATAATAAGTTAAGAATAATAGAATTTTTTTAAACCAATTATATTTTATAATTGAATATTTGAAAATAATCAGACATGAATATATTTTGTAATTAAAAAAATAATTCAATTTTACATTAACTAATTATCATAATCCAAACAAATTTAAAAATGATCTGATTTGAAATTCAAAATACAAAAAATAGATTATACTTATATTAAGTTTCTTGTATTTATTTTTGTCAAATTCTCCAATCACATCTAGCTATACGTACTATTTTTTATGAGAGTTTAAAGTAAATAAATATAATTAAAAACTAAAACAAATAGCATAGTGATATTAGAAAATTTGACAAAATACTTTATATAAGTTTTCTCCTTTAATGAATATATAATACAAACTTATACAAACTATAATTCTATGATTTATAAATAATATTACTTAATTATCAAACTCTATTAATGTGTGATTTCATATAAGCGTCAAGAAAATAAAAAAAAATTAAGTAGAAAAAAAGTCAATAATAGAGATTATAAAGGTCAATAATTTAAAAATAGTTAAAAGTGTGAATATCTTGATTAATTATAAACTTATAATAAGTTAAGAATAATAGAATTTTTTAAACTAATTACATTTTATAATTGAATATTTAAAAATAATCAGACATGAATATATTTTGTAATTAAAAAAATAATTTAATTTTACATTAGCTACTTATCATAATCCAAACAAATTTAAAAATGATCTGATTTGACATTCAAAATATAAAAAAAAATAAAAGAGAATTATAGACTCATTAGAAGGAAAAAAATAATTATAAAAGTTAATAATTTAGATTATACATAGAAAATAATTTAAACAAATTACATATAAATTGTAGTGTGAATACAAGAAGATTTATGAGTTATCACAACTATTTTCGAACAAACAAATATTTAGCGTATTTAATTTTTAAAAAGTATTATTTTGTTATGATTCTAGTTGTGATATTTGAGAAACATCGTACCTCATAATTACTTAAATTTATATATAAAGATAATAGATAACTTGTCCTGTTTAATATTAATATTATTAATAAAAAAATTTATTCTATTATTAAATTATGGGTAATTTTAACTATTTTTTTAAAAAAATTATATAAAAAAAAAAGCAGACATCAAAATCAAACGGTCTGAAATTTTGGGAGGATTTTACAAAAAAGAAGGGATATTGCCGCCGTTTCCATTCTGAGGCGGGAAACTGGCTTAGGGGAATAATTTACTTTTTCAATGAAAGGACCATTTTGCCCTTATTGGGTCGGACTCTCCTCTTTTATCTTCAGCAGTAGAATTCCACCTTCCCTATTTCCTGACGCAATTCACGGTTGCAGAGTCGCACCCTCATTGCGGAAGGAAGGCATCATCGGCGATCAAAGAAGCTCCGAGAATCTTCCAATCGGCTTCCTCAGGTACGCGTTAGTCGCCTTCGGTACCCTCTCTACCTCTCCCTTGTCAAAATGTTTCCATCTTCTTTGTTCCCAACATAGTTTTAACTTGTATGAGTGCTGCTGTTAGGAAAATGGAGCGTTATGTTCGTATAGACTTTAAAGGGGTGGAATCGATTACGGAGGAACAAAATTCTATAGTTGTAAGATTTACTGATGGGAACGTGGCTGTGTACAAGTGTTCTAAAAAAAACATGAAGATCATGAATAATTTTAAGGAGCAAAAGCGTTATGAAGAGAACCCCAATCCGTTCAAACAATTTGAGTTCAAGTATGTATAGCTTTATACTCTCTTAACATTGTGTTTTTTTTTTTTGGAAATATGAATGAAGAACTAGTGCTCGTTTTTGTGTAGTAACGCAAATTTTATTCGGTGGAGAGATAACTTACACACTACCAGCGGTCGCAGGGGCTTGAGACTTTCACAAGCCATAGGAGAGAATTGTCCGAAGCTTTTTCCGGAGCACAAGAAAGTCATACCTCCTCTTTCCAAAGGTGTGGGTCGGAAGAGCAAAGCTAAGCCTCGTGATCTGAAGCTGAAACTGGTAAGATGGAGAAAAGTGGGTGCTCGAATAATAATGGAATATAACAACGGGATGATTGAGGCGCAGTCCATATTTTCTTACAAGTCCAAAGGTGACATACCCCCTCTTGCCAAGCGTGAGGCAAAAAAGGAAGCCTATAGAAGGAAGACTCCAGATAACACCTGGAAGCCTCCACACTATGAGCCTCCTTTACTCCAAGAGGAGCATGCCCATGACCCTTGGAAGGTCATGGTAACATGTATACTCCTAAACCGTGCCACGGGAGCGCAGGTATATTTTTATGTATCTCCTTTTATCTTTTAATTTTATACCAGGAAAGGAAAATATTTCCACATTTGTACTATTTCCCAGAATTCTTCATATTGATTTTGGAAGCTATGGTGACTTTTGAAATGCAGGTTAAAAAGGTAATGCCAGAATTTTTTGAGTTATGCCCAGATGCAGAAACTTGTGCTCGAGTCCCTGCTGATGAAATAACAAACACAATCCACAGTCTTGGTTTCCATGACATAAGGCCTAGGATCTTAAAACGCTTTTCATTGGACTATTTGAAAGATACTTGGACTCATGTCACACAGTTATATGGCATTGGCAGGTAAGCTAGAATGTGCATTTTTGTTTTATTGGTCAGTTAATTATAATTTTTGGTCAGTTTTATCTAGCTGAGGCTATCTTGACTGACAGTGATTCTATTTCAATCAGGTATGCAGCCGATGCATATGCAATGCTTTGTACAGGAAGATGGAAGGATGTGGTACCTTGGGATGGCAAATTAGTTTACTACTGGAGGTTTCTTCATAGACACAATTGATAAGTGCTTGCGTTTTTGGAAGTCACCTGCAGGTATTTTGAGGTATGAAACTTTAGTAACGATTAATGTTTAATGTCAATTAGTTGTCTCCCAGATTTTACTGATCCGAATGTTTGATGTCAATAGCTGGATGAAGCTGAAGGTGTTATTGCAAATTACTGTGAATGCTTTGAATAAATCTTATTTCCGTAACTAGCTGTTTGGGCATGTCTATATTTCAAGCTGAAGATGCTGACTTGCAGGTCCTTTAGAATACAGTGATGGTGGCCCCTTTCCTTGACAAATCAGAGTAGGAAGTTGAAAGCTTTTGAATATTTTGTTCATGTAGAGTTGACATTTCAGATGACAGTTCGTTTTGCAGTTCAAACTCTTGGAACATGATTTATGCCTCTTAATTAAATTAAGAGCTGACTGTCAAATGGACCCTTGTAACTATCTATCTGCCAGATTACTGAGTTGATGGATTTAGATTATGCTAACTTAACCAAAAAAATTATTCCTTTTATGCTTTTGCTAAATTATTGTTATAACTTGGTACATTCTTCTATATTGCACGCGCTTTATTGACCTCAAAAATAGGAATTGCACTCCATTTATTGGACTTCCATATGTTTCCCAAAGGACATGCTAAATTTATCCTCGATGTTATTTTAATATTTCCACAACTGTTGTGTGCTTTTCAATTAATCTTGTGTAAAATTTGTCTGAGAGATTGGAAACAAGTGCACTTGACTAATGGGATGCAATATAGAAAGGAAGTCGAATTGGGAAAAACCAGAATGGGTCAGCTTTTATGGCTGAATGATTTGGAGTGCAATTCCAATGATCTTGTTTTGGTTAGATATCGTGTTGTAGTGTTACATACTATGCTTGTGTTTTTTCTATGTTTCGTTATCTTATTCTAGGACGGGTGTATTAGTTTTTGTTTGTTTTCATTTGCTTTATTGATTAGTCAGTACTACAAGACACCATTGGCAGGTGATACTCCTAAATCCTTAAAATTTTCTTGTTTTTTTTAAAGAATATTAGGATGCGCAGTTTTAAGAGCTGTGCTAGAAAAATTGGAATTAGGATGCTCCGGAAAGATCCAGCCCTAGGTGATTTTTCACTAATTTAATCCTAATTTTTAATAACAATAACATTAAATATTAGTAAGTAGGAGCAAGACTTGCACGGATGACATGCATTGTTTTTTTTAATAAATTTTTTTAGAAAGGGGTTGGGTTTATCTACGATCTAAGGGTAGGGTAAAATTTATCTTTTTTTTAGGTGATATTAATGTTGAGTAGTGCTAGCCCAATTACCTTTGGATGTAAATTTAGATATGTAGGAGTAAGGATATCTTTAAAAGTGCTGTAATTAGAACTACAATAAAGTGATATTTTCTAGAGATCAAACAAGTTTCAAATGGTCATGTCTCATCTTTTTACTAGTTGAACTTAAGGATAATGGGTGATATATTGTTGATTGATAATGATACCTTGTTTACCTTGTAATAAGCACGATTGGGCAAACTATAATTACAATGCTGAAATTTCAAACCTCAAAATGGGTACGGTCGGCTTTCAAATTGCTTGACAAAACCATCATTAGATCAAATGTTAGGATTTGAACTAAATACAAACCACCAATATAGAACAATCAAGACCTGGTACAATATTAAGAAAATTCATAATGATATAATGGTGAAATGGAGCAGGGGTAGAGAAGCACAACATTCAATAATTTTATCTCAAAACAAAAATGATATTTCTAAATGTTATCTTTAAAAAAAAATATGAACCCGTACAAAATCACTTGGCAATACTGAAGTCAAGCTTTTACTATTATAGGAGGAATACTAATAAGCTTTACTAAAGAGAAGATTTCATCTAAAATATATATGCTTCTCTTATAATTGTTAGCCTCTTATATTAATATTATGATAACAATTAATTAGAAAAGTTTTAGAAAAATAAATTAATTAATATAGAATAGTAATCGATAAGTTTATGAGATAATTATTAAATAAGTTATTTGAAAAATTAAAAAGAATTTTGGAAAGAAAATATAATTTTTAAAAAGTGTTTATGGATAATCTATTTGATGAGATTTTTTATCGAGACAAAATTCTTAGTCACACTATTTTTAAAACTGAAATTATTCGAAATTCTATTCGATAAGTGGATTTATCGAATAAGTATTTGATAAGTCTTGAAAAGACTTAGTTTATTTATGAAAAGTTTTATCAAAGAGTTGATTAAACAATAGATTTATCTATAAGATATTCGATTAATCAACTTTGATTTTCAAAAGAAGATACTCTATTTTTAAAGTCTCATTTATTGAAGGACTATTCAATAAGATATTTTATCGAATATTTTTTTTGATAAATAAGGAAAATTTTGAGTTTTTCAAAAGCACTACTAAATGATTTTTCATATATTCAACCACTGTACTTTTGATAAAATACTATCTTATTTGTTTGACATATTTTAGAAATACCTATGATCAAAAATGGGGAAAGTTTAAAGGTCTAAAATCTTACCATTGAAAAACGTTTTTGAACATCCAAACCACTGAGTTTCTGCTTTGCTTTATTAAATGATATGTTGGTGGTCTAATTGAATTACTTTCTTTTTAATATTGATCTTTGGAAGCTAGAGTCATACCCTTCTTATTTGCTGAATGATTATATGCTCATGACTTGTTATGATATGATAAATCATTCTTAATCTAGCTTATGATATATGATCTTGTGGCTTGTTCTGATGTGCTGACATACTTAATTCTAAATGAATTCATCAAGTTTATAATCTTATATTTTGTGAAATTGCTCTATTGTGTTATATGATATTATTGATTTGATTTGATGAATGATATTATGAGATATGTTTCCAAATATGATTATGATTTAAGAAAAAATCAATGAAAGTTCAAAGTCTATGTTTGAAAAGATTTGAAAACAATGTTCTTTAGTATTTATCTAATAAGCTATTCAAATAATTAATTTATTGAGGAATACTTCGATAAATGATATATTATGACATATATTGATAAGTTTGAAAATATATATTTTGAAAGAATATTTTTCAAAGAGTTATTTGAGAAGGACATTTATCTAATAATTATTCGATAAATCATGAACTGTCTCTTCATACTCCTTTTCAATAAGGCTAATTATCGAAGAATTGGTCGATAAAATTTTAATTTTTTCAAATACAATTTTTCAGCAATTTATCGAAGACATTTTCGATAAGGATATTTTTCGATAAGCTCTTGGATAAGTCAAGCCAATTTGCAAAAGGAATTTTAAACCAAGCTTTATTAGATTTTAATCTTTAATTCTAAATAATTTGGAAACAATTGCTTTAAGCTTACATTGACTATATATCATTGCTAAAGCATATTTTAAGATCATTTCCAAAATCAATTGAAGAAAATGATCACAGAGCCAAATGGCCACATAAGCAATAATGTTTATATTTGATAATAACTCTCTCAACGGCTACTTCAACGCTTCGACGGATTTATGAAGAACGAAGCATAAAAGAAGAAGTCAAAGTGAGAAAGGGGAAGAAGTTGGAGACTTAAAAAGAAAAATAAGACATGCAAATCATGCACTTCGATCATTTTCATAAGGTCCCTGTTTTACTTTGTTTCTCCTTTTGGTTTAGAGCATACATATTCATTAGAAGAGATAAACTTAGATAGGGAGCTTAAGTGATTATCTTATCCACTCTAGTGAGAGAGAAATATCTTTGTACAAATTATTTTCAAGATCACTCAAGAGTGATTTCTTGAGTGGATTATGACCTTACTGGTGTAATGGGGGGTGAGAGGTATTTTCACTAAAAATACTTTTTAGGTTATTGTAAGGGGGAGAGTGAGGGATTCACATATTGATTGTAATGAGGCACCAGAGCTTACTGAATCTTGGAGTATAGTTGAATACTCAGATGAGCTCTCTAGGGACTGAAAGTAGGTTAAGTGGATTGAGTCGAACTAGTATAAATCATCTTGTGGAATATTTCTTCATCAACTTCTTCATTCGGTGACATCATTTTAAACTCTATTCTTTAAATTTGTTTTAAATATATTTAGAGTTTTCAAAAATTTTAAAATCACTCAATTTCCTTCCCTCTTGACTGATACAACTAGATTGAATAATATGTAGATTTTACAAATACAAAGCTTATGTTTTGATTGAGGGAAAAATGGAAAGAAAATTAAAGGAAAAGTATTATGAAGAAAATTCTTTAAATTATTATTTTTGAGAGTTTTCCCTCAATATTTCTCTCTCTCTAATTTTGTTCTCATCTAAACATAAAGTAGTTAATATAAGTTAAATATTGAGAAACTATTAAATTGATAATTTTATAAAAGTAATAATATTTGGAAGGTATAAAATAGAATTGTATAAGCAATTATAAATAAATAACTATAATAATAAAAATATAAATAAATATTTTTTATTACTTAATGAACATGGATGTTTTTAGAATAGATTGAGTAAAATAGATTATGGAAAAGTGATTGTTAGAAAAGTTAATATCCCTAGCTTATAACAAAACAATATTTTTGGTAGAGAAATATATTGCTTGTTTGGTTTGATTTGCGAAAAGTACTGACTAGTCATCAAATATTCAAAAGTGTTTCTAGATTAAATTATAGTTTTAGGGGTCCAAAACTATAGTTTTAGATAACCTTATAGGACTAGCTTATGGGTAGAGTAAAGTACTTTTGGACTGTCTAATGAATTTTTGCCCTTATTTTGTTTCTCTATAATATTAGACTCCAATATTTTGAAGATGGCAAATGAATTAAATCATTTTCAAGAAGTATTTTTAACTTAGCTTATTTGTTTATGGAAAAGAGTATTTATCGATAAGCTTATTAGTAAGTGGTTTGATCGATAAACTTTTCAATAAATGAGGAAGAAATTTGCGAAGAAAATCTATTTTCTGAAGTGAATTTATGAAGCCTTATTTGGTAAGGCTACTTATCGATAAAGCTTTCAATAAATGAATAATAGAATATGTTTTAGAAAAAGTTTGAGTCTTGGTTTGAAAATTTAATTCTTCGAGGACTTATTCAATAATATTGTTTACCGAAGAACTTTCGATAAATAAGGAGCTGACTTTGTGATTTATATGAATGAAATTATTGAGGTATTTATTGAATAAGGACTTGATCGATAAAGACTTCGATCAAGATGTGTTTGAGAAAATAGTTTTCAGAAATGAATTTAAGGAAGCATTACTCAAAAAATAGATTTACCAATATGACTTTTGATAAATAAATTAAAATCAAATATTTTCTCTACTTTTAAAGAACTTATCAATTTATTAATAAGATAAATACTAAGTCTTTTGTCTAAACTATATTTTCAAAACTCATTTATTAAAAAAATATTCAATAAAAAATTTAACGAAGAATACTTATATAAATAGAGAAAATTTCTATTTTATAAAGAACTCTAAAATGTTGATTTAATAAATGATTTTTGATAGTGATTTATTGCTTTTAATGTTGCTAAGTTGTTTGAATTATCTTCTCAAAGTACTATAAACAATCTTGCAAAAAGAAGAGAGATTAAATATGAAAGAAGAAAGTCTGACTTTGCTCTTCTGAAATCTAAAATTATGATATTTATTGAATAACTATTCTATTAAGTCATTTATCGAAATCTTTTTTGATAAGCACTTCAATAAATAAAAGAAAATTCATATTCTAAAGTTATTAAAAAATTATCAAATGATTCTTTGTGTGATCTTAATAAGCTTATAACTTACTTTGATTTGTTAAAGGATCTTATGAATTATTATTTCCAAATATATTAGATAGTATGAGAAAAGATTAAAAGATCAAAGAATAATTGAAAGTCTTTAGTTCAATATTTATCAATACAGTATTTAATAAGCCTATTTATCGAAGAATGCTTCAATAAATTAGCTATTGTGAAATATTTTTAAATACGTCGATAAGTTTGAAAGCTATTTTAAAAATTATATTTTTCAAAGAGCTTTTCGATAATGTTGTTTATCGAAGTTCTATTCAATAAATCTAGAACTATTTTAGTGCAATTTATTTAAGATTTGTTGAAGCATTTATGATAAGGTTGCTTATCAAAATCCTATTCGATAAATCTAAAACTGTTTCAATACAATATATTAAAATTTATGGATAAGGCTGTTTATGATAAGAGACTTTTTCAATAAACATTTCAATAAATTAAAACTAATACGTGATGTGACAAGATTTTAAAACCAGACTTTGACATATTCTAATCTTTAAATATAAATCATTTAGAAACAATTGCTATATGCTTATATTATTTATAAATCTCTTATGTAGCATATTTCAGATCATTTTTAGGCATAAAGAAAATCAAACGAAGAAGATCATAAAAAGTAAAATGCATACGTCAACAATAATGGATATATTTTCCAACGGCTACTCCAATGGATATATGAAGAATTCATTTATATAAGAAGAGGAAGTCGAAGAGAAAGAGTTGATGAGGAAAGGAAGTTGAACAACATAAGAAGGGACAAGAAAAGCTCAACAATGCAATTCGATCATATTCAGTGAATTCATGATAGAGTCTCTGTTTCACTCTATTTCTTCTCTTTGATACAAAGCATATTATATTCTTAAGAGAGAGAGTATGTGCTTAAATATTTATCATAATACCTCTATTGATAGAGATCTTTGTATCAATCATCTTTCAGAGTTGCTCAAGAGTGTGAGACTCTTGAGTGTAATGTAACATTATAGGGTTGTAAGGGGGAGTAAGATGAATTCTCACTGGTGTTACTTTATGGGTTGTAAGGGAGAGTGAGTGGAATATCACATTGATGTATTGAGGCATCAAGAACCCGGCTAATCTTATAAGATAGTGGAACATTTAGAAGAGCTCTGAGAACTGGACGTAAGCCAAGTAGATTAGGCTGAACTAGTATAAAATCATCTTCGTGCAATATCTCTTCATTATCTTCCTTCATGATATCATTCTAAACTCAGTCTCTTTATTTGTATCTAACTTTTAAAATAACCCAATTCAGCTCTCTTAGGTGAAATAGCCAAAACCAACATGCCATTTTACCCCATACACTTTTTAATAATTTACTTATCAAAAAACCCATTCTGGTAATAACTTTGTAAATACTTATTTTTTAGAATCACTTTTCTTCCAAAAGATATTCTCTAAAATCACTTTTCTCTACAAGTTCTTCTCCAGAAATTAAATTAAACGGGCTATTTCAGAAAAAAAATGAGTATTTGAATAGCTTATGCCAAAACTATGGTTTTGGTGAAAAAATTGACTGTGAAAATATGTTTTGTGCGTGATAGTCGCTTACTCTACTCTATATAATTTTATTTTAAGTTTAGAATAAAATTTTTATCACCATTATTATAATGGGAAAAAGACATAAAAAGCCCATTTGAATTTCAAAAGGACAAATTGGGCTTCTGAATATTCAAAAGGATAGATTGGGCAGGAGGCCCAATCTGTCATTTGTAAATTTATGTGCAAAGACCATATTACCCTTCACTTTCCCAATATTTTGATAATACAATTTATAACTTGGCCAATGGTATTTACAACTCTGACAATGGTATTTGCAATTTTGACAATAGTATTTGTAAATCGTATTGTTAAAGAAGCTACAGTGTTTCTCCCAATTGCCAAAATTTGATTTCTCACAGTTGCAAATACCATTGTCAGAGTTGTAAATACCATCGGCCAAGTTGTAAATCGTATTGTCAAAATAAGCTACAGTGTCAGCTACAGTGTTTCTCCCAATTGCCAGAATTTGATTTCTCACAGTTGCAAATACCATTGTCAGAGTTGTAAATACCATTGGCTAAGCTGTAAATCGTATTGTCAAAGAAGCTACAGTGTCAGCTACAGTGTTTCTCCCAATTGTTAGAATTCGATTTCTCACAGTTGCGAATACCATTGTCAGAGTTGTAAATATCATGGCCAAGTTGTAAATCGTATTTTCAAAGAAGCTACAGTGTCAGCTATAGTGTTTCTCCCAATTGCCAGAATTTGATTTCTCACAGTTGTAAATACTATTGTCAGAGTTGTAAATACCATTGGCCAAGTTGTAAATCGTATTGTCAAAGAAGCTACAGTGTCAGCTACAGTATTTCTCCCAATTGCCAGAATTTGATTTCTCACAGTTGCAAATGCCATTGTCAGAGTTATAAATACCATTGGCCAAGTTGTAAATCGTATTGTCAAAATAAGCTACAGTGTTTCTCCCAATTGCCAGAATTTGATTTCTCATAGTTGCAAATACCATTGTCAGAGTTGTAAATACCATTGGCCAAGTTGTAAATCGTATTGTCAAAATAAGCTACAGTGTTTCTCCCAATTGTCAGAATTTGATTTCTCACAGTTGCAAATACCATTGTCAGAGTTGTAAATACCATTGGCCAAGTTGTAAATCGTATTGTCAAAATATTGGGAAAGTGAAGGATAATATGGTCTTTGCACATAAATTTGTAAATGACAGATTGAGCCTCCTGCCCAATCTGTCCTTTTGAATATTCAGAAGCCCAATTTGTCCTTTTGAAATTCAAATGGGATTTTTATGTCTTTTTCCCTATTATAATTTTCTAATTAATATTATTTTAACTGTATTCACAAAATATTTTTTATTGTTAACTCCAATATCATAGAAATAATGTCTGTTATATCCCCCAATTTTCTTATCTAGTATGTGTGTAAAGTCTGTATTTAATATACATAAAATTCTATAAGGAAAAGGTTGTAATTTAAGGGAGGAAAGTGATTAAATTGCAAATAATGAAAAGTTCAAGGACTTAAGTATAATTTAGAAAAGTCCCAGGGCCCAAAATAAATGTAGAGATAAGGTTTGGGCTATAAAGTATAATTATAAAAAGTATAGTAAATAACTAAAGTGAAAATAATGAAAATTTACGGACTAAAGTGTAATTTATTAAAAATTCAAGGTAAAATTGTATTTATGATAATTAGGTCAGGCATATTTTTCAGAATTTCGATTTGAGGTCCCAAATAATTAATATTAATTTTTAAAGTATGGAAGTTATTATAGGACCTTTTGAATTTCTAATCAAATAAAATTTTGTAAGAAGTTCCCATAATTAATATAAGAATTTATAAAATTAACAAAACTCAAAATGGAGTTTTGTAGAATTTATAATAGAATTTATAGTGAAATAATACACCCGATAAATATTTTTCGATGAGTTTTCTTGGGAATTGAGCCATAAAGGCATTGGACCCATTTAAAGGCCCAAGTTGTCATCCCTTAGGCCTAATAGTATACTTAACAGTTATGTGGGCTAGTGTCCAGAAAAATCCTAAAAAGTACAAAATTATGAAATTACCCATGTATTGTAATATTAAACAAGAGATGAATAGAGGGCATTCTGGTCATTTGGACATGGTTAAAATGTCCAGAGAGATACATAAATGATTGATTAGAGTCAAAATATGCCCTAATGAAGTGTAAAGAGGAGTGAAATGACAATTATGACCTTAGGGTTATTATAGTGTAAAATAATAAACTAAGGGTATTTTAGTCATTTTTAAGGGATGATAAGCAGATAAATACTCAGTTTAACAATGTTAGTGGTAGAAAAAACCTAGACATTAGTTTTCATGACATAATATATATTCTAGAATATTATAAAAATTAGAAACATAAAATAGTCTGATTTTTACAAAACTAACTACATCAGTATCATAATGGACTAAATTTTTTTCTATCAGTATTTTCCTATGTCTTGCACTAAACAAAGCCTTATATGATGTTATGGATGATGTCACTTTTTGGCTTGGTGGGCAAGCTAGTTTTAAGATGCAATATAGACCCTTGCATTAAATAGTGAACAAACTAATCTTAATCTTTTAGTTTCACCCAAACTTTTCTATAAATACCCCCATCATAGCCCATTTTGGCATCCCTTAGTATCCTTGGGAAAAATCTGCCAAAATTTATTTTGAGCTTGGAGAAAGCATACAACTTGAGCAAGAAGAACGCTAATTGTTTCCTATATGATCTTGGACTTTATTCTAGGAAGCTTGCTCTTAGTTTTAAGTGATTTTTATGGCAATTTTCCTTTAGTATGACTGCTGGAAATTATGTTCATATGTGATGGGAATATTAATATTAAGTTGTAGATGATTTAGATAAGCTCAAACAAGTGGAAATCAAGAAGTATTGGCTTGGAAGTTTAAGTATGCATAAAATTAGGATTTTATATTCTTGGCTGTCACTGTATGAATCACTATTCATATGTAAGAATTTCATAATTTTGATACTTCCATTGTGTTTAAAATAAAAAATTGTGTGGGGGTAAAGTAGAGAAACAAGTATTGGAAGCATTAGAATCAAAATGAGAATTTTTAAAAATAAAAAGGGTAGGTTTCGGTTATGTACAGTAGACAAGGAAAGAGTTTGAATTTGGAAATAGTAATTTTAAATTTAGATTCTACATGAAAAATTATTTACAAATGAACCATGAGAATTTATTTTAAAAAGATGAAAGTATAAGATATAAAATGGATAAAGAATAGAACTTAGTGAAAACCTATTCTTAGAAGTGTTTAGGAATTGAGTTGTAACTTGCTATTGTTTTATAATGGCTAGATTTTGGCATTTGTTTGGAAAGAAGACTATTTCAAGGAGAGCTTGACAAGGATAGCATAAGAGGTAGCAAGAATACCTAACTATAATGTTGTGGTTGTTTGACTTTATGCTTGCTTGTTAGTTTTGATTTTTGGTTGAACTTAAAATGATGCTATGATGATGATGATGTATGAATGGATGTAACTCCTTACAATACATGCATGACAATATGCATGCTAGAATTTGCTTATGTATGATCATGAAGTAACTTCCATATCATGATAATATGTTAGGCATTTAGTCAAGCATTTAGGCTATTGGGATTTCAATAAAATCTCGTTCTTTCTACACGCATAACTATATTATAGGTGTTGAAACCTCAAAAGGGAAAAAAGGTTAAATGTGGATGAATGAACTTGTATTATAAGATAAGTTGGTTATATGACATTATGGGATGCAAAAGTACATTATGGTGTGTATGTAATATAAAGCAATGACCTTATGATGGTATTTTCAGTGACTTAATGTATTTGGCATGAATATAGCTAAGATATAAATATTTAAATGGACATCAAGAACACTTCAATTGGTTAAGTTTTCAATTTAATATGAATTTTCAAATTTAGAAATAAAATTTGAAAATGAGGTAAAATGAGTGTCTAGAGGCAGTGAGGTTCAGACGACAATTTAAAATAGCAAATGAAAGAGTTTTTCTTCAAAATTTTATGAACTTAAAGAACACACCTTGAGATTTAAATCAATATATAACACGCATCAATTGAAATAGAAATTAAGGAGAAATGAATTTTTTAATTCAAGGCAAGAAAATTGAAATTTTCAGATTTACCAAATGAACAGTGCTTCTTCAACGAAAAAATGTATTAATTTAGATAATGAAACCTTAGTTTTATATTTTTTTCCCTAATAGTTTAATAAAAGAACTTTCAATAGAAATTTGAACCACTTCACTTCTATTTTTTTTATATTTAACTATAAATTTTCATAGTTGGGTTTGTAATATAGAATTACCAAAATGAACAGTAACACAATTTATTTTTTAAATTTTACTTTTTTTAAGTTAAAGAGGTTTTAAATGGTTAAACTACTTTCAATTGAGCATAACTGAGAATAAAAATAAGGTCACAATAATGTCACAATATTATACATATAATATTTAATTATAAAATTTGAAATAGCATATAATTAATGAGATTACCAATTAATTAGTGATTGAGATCGCAGTTTGTAGAAAAATAAATTGAAAGTGTCGAGTGACATTGATCTAAATTTATTTTTAACTCAATTTAATATTATAAAATTTTAAGAGTACAGGTGATGATTATTATTAAAAGTAGGGGTTGCCTTTTAGTGATTCACAGCTTCTACAAATATTACTTTTAATTCTTTTTATGTTTTAAATGTCAAATCTAGTAATTAATTTTAAAATTTATTTGGATTATGAGTCTAATTATTCTAAAATCTAATTATGTTTTATTTGAAAATTTTATAACTATATTAAAATATTTAATTATAAAATCAAATTTAAAAATATTTTTAAATTATTGAACTTTATAATCTAAATTATTGACTTTTATATTTGAATTTTTTTCACTTGAACCTTTTCTTTTCGTTTTCTTGAAAATTATATGAGAGTCTGAAAATTAAGTAATATATTATCTATACATCACAAGATTGCACTTGTTTTTAAGTTTGTATATTATAATTAAAGAAACAATTGTATAGTTGGATGTAATGCATTTACCCCTTTCTAATTATAGATCAATCAATCTTAAAATAATCTGATAATAGAATCAATACTGAATTTTTAAAGAATTAATAAATTTAATTTTAGAGTCTAACTACAACTCAATTTTATCATAATTTAATCAAGATAACAACACATTAATCACAGTAAATTAGTAGTTATGATTTCCCTTGTATAAATTTAATAATACTAATATGTTAATACATTATTGTCACTAAAATTCGTTTTTCTTTAACAAGTATACATAATGAATGATTTCTTATTTTTAGTCAATAAATGATTTCATCCAGGTTAGAGTATTGTATTGTATATTTTTTAAAAATTAAATAAATTTAGAATATTATATGATTTCAAAAATTTTTGTTTTAATCCTATTTTAAATATATTAATTATTTTGTTTGATTATATTTTAATGATGTTTGTTGTTGATATATATCCACATATATATGCCTTGGGTGGAAGAATAATTAATTTTCCCTAGAAAAGGGGGAGCAAAGAGGTTCAATTTCTCTCAACCAAAAATAAATAAATAAGGAAACAAATAGCATTTGAGTTGCAAGCAAGTAAAGGCTATGTCTATGGCTTCGTGGAAAACTGGTCGTAAAAGTAGCAAAGTAAGGAAGGAGAAGGAAAACGAATGGCGGAGTTGGAGCTTCCCCTGGCGATATCAACAGAGGCGTTTCAATTGGAGAAAGCTGTGTGCATCCATGGCTTCTTCATGTGGCTCCCAACTACTGGGACCCACTCTCCAACACCCTCACGCGCCCTCTCCGTTCCATCTCTCTGGATCCTTTGACGTCACAATTGCTCAGCCGTCGCACTATCCCAGCTCTCACTCTTTGAATTCATGACGCCACCTCCCTATCTATTTGTTGCCCTTTCACGAACACTTCTTTGAATGCGTTCCCCGTTCTATTTGATTTGATTAATAATAAAAAAAAATTACCATCGTTTTCCCTCATGTGGCCGGGCTTAGGTGTCAAGAATGCTGCGTCTGTCATAAAGCGAAGAGAAGGCTCTGAGGGAGGTTAGAAACATATGCATCTATGGCAATGATGATGATGATTAGAATAGAAGCTTTACCGGAAGAGTGTTTAGGTCTCACACATTGTTTGAGGATATGGTCAAGTGCATCCTCCTCTGCAACTACCAGTGAGTCTATTTCTGCTAAGCACACCATGTGTTTGACATAATGCCAACATGAAGATATGAAAACTTATTCTTGCTTTTGGGGTGCTCATTTCCTCCTTTTCTTATTAACAAAACACATTTCCTTAATAATTTGTGACTCTGAACAGAGGGAATCAATTTGATTCATATTCTAAAGCTAAGGTGCTATATGAGATGAAAGATATTGTTGTGATGCATGATATGGAAAAGAATTGGGCGTACCTGAGATATATACTAATTTCTCCTATAACCACAAGTTAATCCAATCACTTTAATAGACATTTGAACTGTCATATCTTAATTTTTTTCTATATATATAAGATTGATAGAGAAAAGATGTTAATAAAGGGTTGTGAAGAAATAATGCTTATAAAATGTTAAAATTAGAAAAGAAAAGGAAATAAGGGAGTTTTGAGATTTCAGGTACCAAACTGTAATGTCAAAGAGTGTAGTAACTATAATGTCAAAGAGTGTAGTAAGAGACTAAAATAGAATTTGGTTAAATTTAGGGACTAAAGTATATTTTGTCAAATTCAGAAGTAAAATTAGAATTATGAGGAAATTGAGTTATAAATGATCAAAAATTGCCTGGAAGCATTTTAGTCACAAATTTTATCATGAAATAGAAGTGATTCTGATCGCAACCGTGTTTGTTAGAATTTTGATTTGAGGTCATGACAAATTGATATTAATTTATGAAGTTTTGGAAATTTTTACAGGACCTTCTGGACTTCAGAATCAGATGAAATTGTATAGAAAATTCTTATATTAATTATAAGAATTTATGAAACTGACAAAGGTAAAAAATTAGCTATATAGAATTTAAGGTAAATTAGGGCACCGATAAAAGCTTTTGGGGAAATTTTTTGGGATTTGAGTTATTGGAGGAGCTAGGCTTCATCAGAAACCAGGAGGGCATCCCAAGAGGTCCAAAAATGTGCTCCAATAGTTATGTAGGCCTAAGTATAGTTAAAATAATATTTTAATAATTTTTAGTAAAGTATAATTTGTCATATCCTACTTTTTTCTTATCTGTATAAGATTGATAGAGGAAAGAAATTTGGAAAGGATTGTGATGATGAATAGAAAGGAAAACAATGATAAGACAAAAATATAAAGATGAGGGACTAAAATAAAAAAGTCTAAAAGTTCTATGGTGCAAAGTGTAAAGTAGACAAAAGCTTTGGGTCTTAAGTGTAATTATAAAAAGTTGAGGGCCTAAAGTGTAATTTTTAAAACTTATAGGGCAAAATGGTAATTATTGAAAGTTGAGCCGGAAAATGCCTAAAAATGCCCAGAATCATATTAGTCCCAAATTTTCTCAATAAATAGAGAAAATTATTTTGATCAGTTTGAAGCAACACAGAGTTTTGATTTGAGGTCCCGAAAAATTTATATTAATTTTTAAAAAAGGAAAATTAATAAAGTATCCTCTAGACCTTAGAATTAGATGAAATTTGGCAGTAAATTCTTATAATTAATATGAGAATTTATGAAACTAACAGAACTCAAAAAGGATTTTTGTAGAATTTATTATGAAATTTATAGTGGATTAAAATACCCAATAAATATGTTTAGGGGAATTTCTCGGGAGTTGAGCCCATAAAGGTAGTAGATCACGTTGAGGGCCCAAAATAGCACCTTATAAGCCTAATAATATTTTTAGATAAGTATATGGGGCAGGGCTAATAAAGCCCGGAGAAAAATATAAAATTATGAAAATGCCACTGAGTATGCCACTATATTGTGTTATTGAGTCAGAGTTAGACGAAGGGCATTTTGGTCATTTGAATAAGGTTAGACAGTCAAGGAGAGTTCCCAGAATAGTTGACCAATGTCAGAGAATACTCTAATGATGTGTGAAAAGACGATAATGCCCTTGAGGTATTAAAGTAAATAAAGAATAATCAAGGGGCTTTTTGGTAAACTGCCAAAGGATCTGTAATTAAGTTTAGACCTAGTACAAGAATGTCAATGGTAGGAAGAATATGTATACTGGATTTAATGTCAAAAAGCATATTATGAAATCTAAAAAAAAAATTAAATTGAGAAAACAGTCTGGTTTTTAGGAAATCGGATTGAGTCGGTACCAGATTAAACTAATATTTTTCCAGATACTTTCTCCCTTTGTAATTTCATAACATGGGCTATGAGGTGTCTTTTGATGATGTCATGGATGATGTCATCTCATTAGCTTTTAGGGCAAGCTAATCTGAGATCAAATATGAGCCATTGGATCAAATAGTGCACAAAGTGATCTTGGCCATTCAGTTTTCATAGAATTTTTCTATAAATACCCCCATTTTTCTACACAAAAAAGTGGCCCTTGGAACCCTTGGGGAGGTGCTACTCAAATGAAGAGTCAAGCCAAGATAAAGAAGACTCAAGATACCAAAGTTCAAGCTAGCTAGAGATTAAGGTAAGTGATCTATTCTAGCTTGTTTTCCTTTGATTTGGGGGCTTGAACTTAGGGTTTTTATGGAATAAAATTGAGTTTTCTCTAAGGTGTATATGCTGTCCAAAAACCTTAGATGGAAGGAGAAAGAAGAAATTAAGTTAAAGTTATGTGATTGAAGCTTAAACACACTAGTTAGATGATTGGTTGTTGAATCAATTTGATATTTTTAACTTGACCATTGAAGATATATTTCGGTCTGCACTGTTCATGATAGAAGGAGATATAATTTCAATGATCTAATGCTTCCATTAAATTCATATGATATTTTTGTGTAGGATTGGATAGGTTTGGAACCTTGACAACATTGGAATTCAAAGTTGTAGTTTTTGAAGTTATTCTCTATTACTGTTCACTTGTATGAACATTGATTGGAATTTCATTATTTTGATGCTTCCAATGGTTTTAAAATGAAAAGTTGTGTGGGATAAAGTAGAGAAACAAGTATGGGAAGCATTGGAATTAAAATGAGAATTTTTGGAAGAATTATGCATATTTTTCAAATATGTCTAGAATAGTGCATAGAAGCTGGAATTTCATGATTTGAAGATCATAAATGGATTCAAAAGATGAAATTGTGTAGGGTAAAGTCAAGACATCAATCGATTCAAAAGCCAAGTCCATTAGTTAAGATTAAGGAAAGTTAATGTAGTTAAATGAGGTCAATATTCAAGAGAAAGTTAGACTGTAATGGATGGATGATTATGTGATATTAGGATTTGATTGTGGACTCTAAAGAGGCAGCCACACATCAAGAATAAGTAAGAAGAAAGAGGCAAATCAAAGTTAAAGTGAAAGAAAGTCAAGTATATGAGGTAATAAACTTATCCTAAACTTGTATGTATTGAATGTTATGCTTGGTTGTGTATGACTATGTTGAATTGTGTTGCTTATGTATATGATTGAAGCTCTGTTCTATTATTAGTTTGGTCAATTGTATTTCATATGTTACTTGGAAGCATGCATATTACACATTAATCTATGCATTGTTTAGTATCGTTTGTTACTGAGATTTCCCCATAAATCTCACCCCTCCATGTAATTCCAATCCTAGCAGGTTTATGGATAATGAAAGAGGATGATGAAGCATAAAGAGAATCTAGGGATTGGATAGTATAAATGTTATGTGAAGAATTGTTATATGTAATGTTACTATATGACCAATATAAGTAGTGATGGTCATTATATAATGAAAAATAGTAAATGATTAGATAAATATATGAAATTCTACATATATTTAGTTAACATGTCAAGCTTTGTTTTGACACCAAGAACACCTTATTTTTATATCTGTACAAAGAGAACGAATTTTCCAAAGTAAGGAACCAGAATCTATTTTTAGAATTTTTGACCAAATGAACAGTAATCTTTGACGAATAAACTGTATTAATTGACTAAGCATTTGGTCTGAAAATTATTATTTCCTTAAATTTCAAGATGTTATCTTCACGTAGATTTTTGAACCACATCATTTCAAATTTTCTAGAATTAATTATGATTTTCTGAAGTTTATCGCCGAATCTGAAATACCATTTGAATAGTAACTTGAGAAGAGTAAAATTCAAGATTTAACTAATGGAAGGTCTTGTAAGTGGTTCTAAATGTTACTAAATGGTCCCTAAGACGTACGAAAGTAAGGATGTTTCATTTTGATATCAGAGCAGAAGTTTCATGCATAATATAATATTGTCCTCAGACCCTAACTCTAATTTATAAGTACTTTTGTTAAGTTAGGGTATTTATTGAGGTAATTAGTGTTGCTTATTTAAGTAACTCCTGTAGAAGTAGATATGAGATTTCACAAAGTTAAGTCAGAGCTATTAGTTAATAAGGGATACCCCCGACCAGTGATGATATATGAAGATGATGTACATCCAGAGTTTAATCCTCCTTCAGATAGTGAAGAGAGTTCAGATGGTAGTATAGAGGATCAATCATAGAGGTCTATAGTAGAATATTACATAGATGCTTCTATAGACTCAAACCTACAGTTTGGAGGTTATGTAGAGGTTCAGTCTGATGTTGTGCATGTACCAGATAATATTGTACCAGATGATGTTGAGTCTAGTGACTCCATACAATGAGTTTGTTGGAGTGCCCTCTAACCCTGATGTAAGCTCTATTCCTCAAATAAGAGGACATGTTATGGCTGAGGAAGCTAAGTACTGGTACTGGATTACAGGTAGACCATATATTATTCCTCATCCACCAGAGTTTGAGGATAAATTTGATGAGTAACTTATAGTAGTCCCTTAATCTAGAGATCCAGTCAGAGTCTATGACAATCCCTTTTCATTTTTAAAGTCTAGGAATATGTGACTTTATAGAGAAAGATCAGTGTGACATTCCTTGTCCTAGTCAACTCCAGCCTTCTTTGTTAAAGACATATAATGTTGACTATATCAGTCTCAAGAAAGATGTGGAGAGTGAATTACTCAGTCTAGGTCAAGGGATGGATAGATGTAGAGATCAAGATCAATCAGTTTATCTGCATTTTCTCAATGTCGTAGCAAGGATGATAAACAGACATATAATAAAGGGCATTGACCTAAATCAGGTTTACACTTTAGAAGATTGACATGAGATGGTAGTGAGCCAAATATTATCATATACTCCTACATGGCACGTAGAGCTAAGTGAGTTTTTTACAAATGATCCACCAATTGATGTACAGGGGTGGCATTTGTGTATGCAGAAGTATTTATAATTCACTGTTCCTTAGAAAAGAATGTAAATAGAGATGAGGGGTAATGTAAATTTGTAAATAGTATAAAGTTAAGTAATTACATAGATGTATAATAGTTATGACTTACCCCGTATATGTAATTTACATGTATGTAATGTATGTACAAACGTTATGGTACCATGAAATATGAGTTTTGATATGATATAATGAAATGATAGTTAGTTGAACATCTATAAGAATATGTTCCCTATTTAATGTGATTATGATAGATAGATATAAATGATTTTCAATTGACTCAAGTTGAACAAAGTTAAGAACAAGAATCGGCCATTGCTAGAGTGAAGACTGGACAAAAACATTATAAGAGAATGTTCAAAGAAAGCTATGTTCAGGTCACGACTGGAAAGTGTTTAAGTCATGACTAGTAGTCACAGAGAAGTGAAGTTGTGACAAGTTAAGACATGAGTCACGACAAATATTCACAGAGGTGTTTTAGTCGTGACGAGTAAAGACCATTGGTGGCGACAAGAAGCTCCAGAGCTATTAGGTTGTAACATCCTTATTTTTATATGTCTTAGGGACCATTCAGTAGTATTTGGAACCACTTACAAGACCTTTGAAGTCCATTAGCCAAATCTGGAATTTTACTCTTTCTCGGATTACTGTTCACATGGTATTCTAGATTACGCAATGAACTTTGAAAAATCATAATTAATTCTAGAAACCTCGAAATGAAGTGGTTCAAAAAGCTACAACATCTTGAACTTTAAGGGAAAAATAATTTCCAGACCAAATGATCAGCCAATTAATATAGTTTATTCGTTGAAGTTTACTGTTCATTTGGTCAAAAACTCTAGAAGCAGATTCTGGTCCCTTATTTTGGAAATTCATTTCTCTTGATATACATATACAAATGAGACATTCTACCTATGAACTTAAAGCTCTGGATGTGTGCTACACGTTCACAAAATTTTGTGAAATAATTCCTTCATTTGCTAGGTCAAACTGAAGCCACAACCAAACTGCTTTAGGACCTACGTTTTACCCTTTCAGATTCCTTTCTTTCACTTTCAATAATTATTCTAGCATACATAAATAATCTCTTTTGCTTTTATGAATTCATATACATCATGGGGTTAAACAATAATTGTTTCATACAATCTCATCACATAAATATATACTTTACATGGCTTTGACATACATGGAAAGTGCATAGTATATGCTAACATCTTAAATACTTCACTTTTCTTCTTCCATGCTTTAGGTCTTCTTCATGCATATCTTTTCCATCATTCTTGACCTAAATTGGTTGGTTATGGGAGAGTGAGATTCTAGGGAATCTCAGTAGCAAACATTACCACTTAAATATGCAAGATGGATGCTAATGCATGATATGTAATTTCATTAAACTTTCTTTGATTAGTAACATGCCATTATGCTATATACTTTTACATAAAGTGAATGGCCATGGAAACATGTTATTCACAATATATTCATCATCATTTATCATGTCACAACATCATTCAAATAACATATACATGTCAACACATAAGCATATGACATCAAGCACATAAAGAGATAAGTTCACCACCCTGCACTTAAGCTTTCCTCTTGATCGTTAGCATTTGAACCCTAGCTTTCCAACCATGAAGCCTTTATGTCCATCACTTACCAACATCTTCTTGGATGTTTCATGATCCTAAACACATTCATATTCATCACATAACTCATTAGGACTCATGAACTCCAACCATGTTCAAGACTAACTTGGTTACACTCTTTATTGACATAACTTTCTCTAATCTTCACTAATACACTTAGCTCTTGAAACAATTGATGTCTTGACTTTATCCTACAAAATTTCATCTTTTGAATCCATTTATGAGCTTAGAATCATGAAATTTCAGCTCCTTCATGGCCTTCTATACAGAATTGAACATAAGCATACAATTCTTTCAAAAATTCTTATTTTGATTCTAATGCTTCCCATACTTGTTTTTCCACTTTAACCCACACAAATTTTCATTTTAAAACCATTGGAATCATCAAAATCATGAAATTCCAATCACTGTTCATGCGAGTGAACAGTACCATAAGGAATCTCAAAGACTACAATATTGAGATTTTAATGTTTCCAAGGTTCAAAACCTTTCCAATCTTACACAAAATCATCATCATATAAACTCAATGGAAGCATTAAATCATTGAAATTCCATTTCCTTTCCTCATGAATAGTGCATACCGAATAGGGCATACCATGGCAAAGTCAAGAATATCAATTTGATTCAATAACCAACCACTTAACTAGCTTTTTTAAGCTTGAATCATATGTTTCTAACTTTAATTTCTTCTTTCCCCTTTCATCTAAGGTTTTTGGGCAGCACAACACCTTAGAGAAAACTCAACTTTTTCTCATGAAAACTCTAAGTTCAAGCTCCCAAATCAAAGGAAAATAAGTTAGGAGAGATTGCTTACCTTTAATCTCTAGCTTGCTTAAACTTTGGTACCTTGAATCTTCTTTATCTTGGCTTGAGTTTCCATTTTGCAAGAGGTTCCCCAAGGGTCCATGAGCTTACGGTTTTGAACCAGAATTGAGGGGGTATTTATAGAAAATTTCATGGAAAATCAATGGCCAAGATTGATTTGGTTACTATTTGATCTAAAGGCCCACATTTAATCTTAGATTTAACTTTTTCTAAAAAGTAATTATGACATCATCATGACATCATAAATGACAGCTCAAGGGAAACCTCAAAGGGGTTATGTGGTGAAATTATCATGGTAGTAAGCTTCTGGAAAAATTCCAGTCCAATCCAGTACCGATCGGAACAGTTTCACAACAACCGGACTGTTTTCTGTTCCTAATTTTTTATAATATACCAGGATATGGATTTTGTCCTGGAAATCAATGTCTAGGATTCTCACATCATTGACATACTTATACTGGGCCTCAACTTAATTACAGATGCCTTGAAAAATGACTGAAATGCCCTTGGTTCACTGTCTTGCACTATATTAACCCTAAGGGCATAATTGTCATTTCACACTTCTTTACACTATCTCAGGTCATATATTGACTCTAACTAACCATATTTATGCTATGTCCCACATTTTTGGCCTATCCAAAATGACCAAAATGCCTTCCATCTATCACTAGTACAATAAGGGCATTCAGGGGCATTTCCGTAATTTTACACTTTTTCTGGACTGCCTTGACCCTAGCCCACATAACTATCCCACTACTTTATTGGGCTCATGATGGCGCCATTTGGGCCTTAATATGGTCTCATTGCCTTTATTACCTTTATGGCCCAATTCACTTGACAACTCCCCCGATCCTATTTATCGGATATTTGATTTCACCGTAAAATCCTATAAGGATTCTACAAGATTCTTTTTCTGACTCTGTCAATTTTATAAATTCTTACATTAAATATGGGAATTTTTAGTAAAGTTTTATCTGATTCTGATGTCTGAAAAATACTGTAATAATTCTTCTGACTTTAGAAATTTATATCAATTAATCGGGACCTCAAATCAAAATTCTGTGTTGCGTTAAACAGACCGGAATAATTTTGTCTATCTACTGGTAAAATTTGGGTCTAATCTGATTTCGGGCATTTTTGGCCTATTTCGGCTCAACTTTCTCATATTTACATTTAGGTCCCTGAACTTTTGAATAATTGCACTTTAGCTATTGAACTTTTAGTTATTTGCATTTAAGTCCCTTAGCTTTTGAAAATTACACTTAAGGGCCCAACTTTAGTTTCTACTTTTACTTTTTGCCTTCAACCTTTTGTAATTTTTGTTTTAGTCATTCTCTTTCTTCAAGACTCAATTAACCTTTATCGTTTCTTCTTATCTTCTCATAATCCTTTCCAAACCTCTTTCCATTATCAGTATTATACAAATAGGAAAAATTTAGGATATGACATAGGTCGCAATGAGTCAAGTCATAGGACGTGACTAATATATAAGCAGATCAGATTACAACGGAAGATGACCTATGGTCGCAACTAAAGAACACAGAGCTGTCAAGTGGTGACGAGTAAATGGAAATGGTCAGGACTCAATTTCACAGAGAGTATGAGTCGCGACTAGCCAATACTCAAGTAATGACTAGGATGCATAGAGATATGATGACAAGAATAAAGATGCCAGCCTCACTGAAGTTTATTAATTAGAGGTTTAACATAGCATATAGGTAAGCCAAATAGTATGAGGCACTGAGATATAGAAGATCATTTTAAGAAAATGTTCAAAAGTATATCTTCCTTATAATCACCAGGAGTTGATCTATGTTATGAAAGATTCATTCAGCTAGTCTTTACTAAACAGAATAATAAGAAGTTAGAATGAGACTTTCCTAAGAATAAGCCTAATACATGCTTAAGGTTAGAGACGTGATGGTTAATAGATAAAAAGTTAAAGTTCCCATAATAGAGGGATACCATTATAAAGAAACAGTAACCTAGCAGACCTAGGGTAGAGCACACTAGAGAATAAAAGTAATAGTACTAGATGATGAATGAGATCCAAGTGACTTAAGTTAGTCAGGATCAAGAAAAGACCAGAAAGGAATCATAGTTTGGTCTAGAGCATACTGATATATAGACATAGAGTTTAGAGATAGTATAGAGATACAGAAGTACTCCATAGAGATGGAGATTGTTTCGCTCACCTGAGAAGTTTTTCTCGAATAGTTTATGAAAGCATTCCTCTTAGTTAGATAGAGATGAGCATGAGGCTAGGGGTTAAAGTAGGGAAAGAGAAACCCTTTGATGAATATTTAGCCGAGTTTATCCACATAAACAGTGAGAGTTGAATGATTGAGAAGTTAGTTCACGGATTGAATTCCGTGTTACAAAGAAAGTTTTTCTCAAGTAGTTGTAGAAGTTCAACAGAGCAGTAAAAAAAGTTTATGATGTCTAAAGAGAGAAAGGTAGCCACAGTTAAAAAGAAAAAGTGACTCCCCTATTCCCTATGTAAGAAAGAGAAATGAAGGGTTGAGTCTATACCCTAGTAAGAGGGTAATATAGCAGCCTAAGCTAGATGAATAGTTATTTTAGGTTCTTGAATAAATTGTCAGATCCTAATCAGATAATGTAATAGATAATCTGGCAGTTATGGTGATAAATGGATAGAATGCTTTAAAAGATTACTTAGTTAATTGTTTAATTGCAGTGGGCGTATAAGGGATGGTTGAGCAAATTGTGTGATGATGATTTGGCTTATGTTGCCATAAGTTATGATGAAAAGTTACATCTCCTTACAGTTGTCATATGATGACACACATGTTAGAGAATACTTAAATGATTGCATCTCCTTACATATTATGTATGTTAGAGTATGCTATGATGAATGGATACTCCCCTTTCACATTTCATTAAGGGCAGAGTATAAAAATTATATTGCTCCCATACCATACGACATGCAATTAAATAATTCAACTTAGTAATGATAAAACAATAGAAAAGCAATAAATGAGATTAGAGATGAAGGTTAGTAGCGAATCTATAGACAAATGATTACAATACTCAGGACATATCCCTTCAATGTGGATAAGATATATAAATGATGTGCCTTGAACATGAAATGAAATGAGAAGCATTTGTGAAAGATGATGCAGCCTAAGAGGGAGCAGTGTTTATGTAATAAAAGTTATCGTTCTTGCAATAGAGCTAGATTGCTCTTGCAATAGAGTCAGATTGCTTTTGAGATAGAGCCAAGAGAATGGATAGTGCATCTCATGTATAGTAGTGTCCACGAGATGAGATGCACAGACTATGACAGATATGTGCATGGTAGAGCCTATGTAGCTCTTTGCAATACTAGATGTAGTAAAGTTATGAACGATGAGAATGATATGTGAAATTCCTGTGTGATAGAGAAAATGAGTAAAGTCTTAATAGATAATATTGGCTTCTGTGATCAGTGTTGGCAAATTATCTATTGAGTTAGTAACTTCTATTGAGTTAGTAACTAAGTAGAAGTGGCTAAACTTGTAACTTAGTCCATTGGTTTGGTCTTCCAGAGATCAAAATATAGTACAACGGAATCACAATAGATTTCAGAGGATTACAGTTAGATCCTAATATGGCTCATAGAGGATAGAATTCCAGGGTCATAGTTAGATCTTGAAGAGGCTTACGGTTGATCGCAGTAGATCCCAAGGGTCGCAGTAGACCTAACTTAGAGAAAGAAAATGAATGAGCCATAAGTATAGTATGTCTTTAGAAGAACAATTACTAAGGACAAGGTTAAGGTAGAGAAGCTTCACAAGTTGGTTAGCTCATAACAGAGAGTACCCATGATGTTAATTTTAGATAGCCTTATTACTATTATGAATTGAACTCAGAATCTTCTTATATGAAAAAATAATTAAATGATTAGAGTTAAAGTTTTTAGTCATGAGTACCAAGAATTTATGACAATATCTCATAAGATATGAGAAGTGGTCAAGTAAGAACAGAGAAATCTCTAAGATGAGATTACAGAGAATAAGAATGGGAGACAAATAGATCCTTCAGATGAGGATAAAGAGATTAGAATGCTAGATAGACCCAAGAGAGATAGTATGAGAAGGGTCTAAGATATTAAAGTACTAGGGTTGGAGCCTGTTAGCACCAGTGCTTCATATTTTTATCGGTACTTTTCAGTTAAGTATGCTCAAGTAAGAGTAGTCCAATGATGGGTGACTCCCTAGGAGATGATGAAAAATATGTATCAAGTACAATACAAAGTGGCTTTGTAGCTAGCTTTGTAAATAGATAGAGAGGCTCCCTTTTTTAAAGGGATAAGATGTTTGAATGTTATGTTACAGATGAAATGGCAAGTGAGAGCTTTCACTCCTTGCATGAAATGCCAGGCATTATGTTATGTTTGTAAAATATGCTAAAGCTTCAAACACTAATAATGATAATTCAATTTTAATAATGATAATAGCTAAACACTAATTTTTTTTGAAAATCAATTTTAACACCCAAACCACAGTTTCAGTCTTGAAACCATGGTTTTGAAATAATTCAATTTCCAACAGCTTTTCAGTTTCTCTCCCCTGTAACTTCTCAATTTTTGGACCTTGAGAAGTCTCACAACTGAAAGTGCATCGATTTTTAATGACACCTGGAGTGCAATTAGAGTTTCGAAACTCTTTTCATTGAATACACACACCCACTGCCGGTGGGTTTACAATTAATAATTTAAATTATATTTTGAAAAAATAAAAAATAAATACTATTTTTTTAAAAACTAAAATTTTAAAATTTTAGAGAAAAGATAAATTTGTCAATAAAAGTTACCATCTAATACATATAGTTAACCCTAATAAAGTTTTCAGTAGGAAAAAAAATCAAAATTTAAGTAAATATTGTAATTTTTTACTTTACTCAAATAATATGTATATATATTATTTTGTAATCACTTAAATGAAAAAATTTAAAATCAAATTTATTCTTTATATAATTATCATATTAGTTTATGTCCTTTTTAGTAAATTGTCTATGGAAAAGCGATTCTGCTACTAATCATCCAAATATCTCCAATTTTTAAGATTACTTTTTCTCAAAATCTATTCTTCCCAAAATCTATTCTCCAAAAGCTAATCCAAACACACCCTAAGAAAAGGAATGCTTGAGCTTCGATGTTAGAGCTTTATATTCATGGGTAGGTATGTAGTCCTGCAATATGTTAGCTAGGCATTATGCATGTTAGAGTTGTGCATAAAGTATGTTAGAGTATGTTAGAGCATGTTAGATCAAATATGAACCATTAGATCAAATAGTGCACAAAGTGATCTTGACTATTCAGTTTTCATAGAATTTTTCTATAAATGCCTCCATTTTTTCGCACAAAACCGTGGTCCTTGGAGATTAAGGTAAGTGATCTATCCTAACTTATTTTCCTTTGATTTGGGGACTTGAACTTAGGGTTTTTAGGAAGAAAGTGGAGTTTTCTCTAATGTGTATATGTCGTCCAAAAACCTTAGATGAAAGGAGAAAGAAGAAATTAAAGTTAGAGTTATGTGATTGAAGCTTAAACAAGTTAGTTAGATGATTGGTTGTTGAATCAATTTGATATTTTTGACTTGGCCATTGAAGACATATTTCTTTCTATACTATTCATGATAGAAGAAGATAGAATTTCAATGATCTAATGCTTCCATTAAATTCATATGATTTTTTTGTGTAGGATTGGATAGGTTTGGAACCTTGAAAACATTGGAATTCAAAGTTATAGTTTTTGAAGTTCTTCTCTGTTACTGTTCACTCATATGAACAGTGATTAGAATTTTATTATTTTGATGCTTCCAATGGTTTTAAAATGAAAAGTTGTGTGGGATAAAGTAGAGAAACAAGTATGGGAAGTATTGGAATCAAAATGAGAATTTTTGGAAGAATTATGCATGCTTTTCAAATCTGTCCAAAACAGTGCATAAGAGCTAGAATTTTATTATTATAAGATTATAAGTGGATTCAAAAGATGAAATTGTATAGGGTAAAGTCAAGACATCAATTGATTCAAAGGCTAAGTCCATTAATTAAGATTAAGGAAAATTAATATAGTTAAATGAGCTCAATGTTCAAGAGAAAGTTAGATTGTAATGGATGGATGATTATGTGATGTTAGGATTTGATTGTGGACTCCAAAGAGGCAGCCACACATCAAGAATAAGTAAGAAGAAAGAGGCAAATCAAAGTTAAAGTGAAAGAAAGTCAAGTATATGAGGTAATAAACTTATCCTAAACTTGTATGTATTGAATGTTATGCTTGGTTGTGTATGACTATGTTGAATTGTGTTGCTTATGTATATGATTGAAGCTCTTTTCTATTATTACTTTGGCCAATTGTATTTCATATGTTACATGGAAGCATGCACATTACACATTAATCCATGCATTGCTTAGTATTGTTTACTACTGAGATTTCCCCATAAATCTCACCCCCTCCATGTAATCCCAATTCTAGAAGGTTTATGAATGATGAAAGAGGATGATGAAGCATAAAGAGAAGTTAGGGATTAGATAGTATAAAAGTTATGTGAAGAATTGTTATATTTAATGTTGCTATATGACCAATATAAGTAGTGACGGTCATTATATAATGAAAATAGTAAATAATGAGATAAATGTATGAAATTTTACAGACATTTAGTTAACACGTCAAGCTTTGTTTTGACACCAAGAATACCTTATTTTGATATTTGTATAAAGAGAATGAATTTTCCAAAGTAAGGGACCAGAATCTATTTTTAGAATTTTTGGTCAAATGAACAGCAATCTTTGACGAATAAACTGTATTAATTGACTAAGAATTTCATCTAAAAATTATTTTTCCTTAAATTTCAAGATGTTATATTCACATAGCTTTTTGAACCACATCATTTCATTTTTTCTAGAATTAATTATGATTTTTTGAAGTTCATCACCGAATCTGGAATACGATATGAATATTAACTCGAGAAGAGACCTTGTTAAAGTTATAATTGGGAAATTGATCAAATAAAAGGATTTTTATTAGTAAATTTTTAGACAGTGTTTCTATGACAAGAAATATCATTGGAAAATATGAAAATTATTGGACTAACGGTAGTCTAATAATTCAGATGAAACCCCTTTATATGGTACATGATTGCACATAATTGGATCGAATGTACTGAAAAATTTGGGAGTTGTTCAGGAGCATGAGGTGGCGTCATGAGGTGTCCTCATGGGACCCACCAAGATGCCACATGGCACTCAACTTGGAGAAGAAGAAATGTTAAAATATCTCAAAGTAATCATATCCACACATTAGTTAAAGTAAAAACACGTGTGCCATCTCAACTGTTCATTGCAGAAAAATCACTACAGTCTTCCAGAAATGCTAAGTCACTATATGATGTGTTTTAGAGGGACCCACAATGGCACCACATGTCAAGAAGATAAGGAAGAATAAGTTAAGCTAGGTATTTTAAATAATAAAATAATATTAAGTAAGGAAGATATTTATGATTAAACCATAAAGCAGTTAGTTAAGAGCCAGATAAAGGGCTATGATAATTTAATTAGACAACCCAGGTTAAGGGTCAAAGAAGGTTACAATTGATCAGTTCTAGGGAATACTCTAATAAGGTATGAAAAGACAATAATGGCCTTAGAGTTATTAAAGTGATCAAGAGGAACTAAAGGCATTTTGGTAATTTTTCAAGCCATCAATAATTGAGTTTAGACCCACTCTAAGAATGTCAATGATAGAGAAAATTCAGATACTGGATCTAATGTCAGAATACATATTATGGAATTTTAAAAAAATTAGATTCATAAAATAGTATGATTTTTAGGAAAATTGGACTGAGCCAGTAACGGATTGGACTAGAATTTTCCATACTATTCTTTCTCTTGGAATTGTACCACATAGAATATGAGGTGTCTCCTTGATGATGTCACTTGGATGATGTCATAAGGGTGTAAGTATGATGTAAGCAAGTAGCAAGAATGAATCTTGGCTTCCTAAAATGAATCGTGGCCATTCATTCATTCATTCATTCACCTTTAAGCCTATAAATATCCCCTTCCCTTCATATATTACACCAAGCAAGGAAAGAATAAGGGAAACTAGCCAAATGGAAACTCAAGCAATCCAATGTGCCTAAAGTTTAAACTAGCTAGGAATTAAGATAATTAATCTATCCTAACTTATTTTTCTTCAATTTAGAGACTTGAACCTAGGGTTTTAATAGAAGGAAAATGAGATTCTTTGTTGGACATGTTGCTGGTCAAAACTATACATGATACGGGGAGGGTTGAATTGAAGTTAGAAACGTGAAATTGAGACTTAGGTAAGCCTAGATTAGTGATGATACCTTGAATTAATTGTGTAACCTTAGATTTCCCACTTTAAGAGGCCTTTCAGCCTATCTGGAACTGAACCAAGAGAGTTGATTTTGATGATCCCATTGAGTCAAAAGGAAAAATTGTATAGGATTGAGCTAAGGGACAAGAGTTGGAAGCATTAAAACCAAAAGGGGAATTTTTAAAAATTGTAAGGTGCTGCTCACAGTTTTGTTATGTCTAGTACCCTAAGGAGGAGTTAATTCTAACTTCATATTTGGAATCCTTAGACAAAATTGTGTGGGATATGGTCAAGGCACAATTTAATTTGACGGGTAAAGAAAATTAACAAAAATTAAAGAAAGATAAAGGCTTATAGGTCAAAAGAGATTGAATTGAGATAAAACCAATTTTGAGATTAACTTAGATAGACTATAATGAGTATATTATTATGCTATGTTAGGCCTTGGTATTTATGGAAGATAAGACTAAAATGCAAGAGGAAAAGGTTAAAGTAAAGCTAGTTAAATGTAGTGAATCTATACCTAAACTTGTATGTTTGTTTGCTTATGTTATGATGTATTAATTTCTTTACTTGATTATGTAAGACATATCTGAATGATTGAAGCTCTGTTTATATTCATGCTATGGCTATATGTATGTGATATGAAACATTGAAGCATGCATCATGTCATTATGCAAGTATAATCATAGAAAGCAACTATATCTAACATTAAGCATGAACATGCATAAATTGTTTATGGTGCCTTTTGCTACTAAAATTTTCCCGAAATCTCATCCCCTCCATGTTACCCCAATCCTAGCAAGTTTTCCAAAGATAAAAGAAGATGAAAATGCATGAAGAGAAATTAGGAAATGGATAGTATGAATGATTTGTAATTTATATTATGACTTGTGGAACTAAATGAAAAATGTTTAGATTTTGGCGATAATTTGTATCTGCCTAGGAAAAATAGTAAATAAACAATAAATGTATGAAAATTTTGTAGAACAAAAATATACATCCTAAGCTTTAATTTGATAGGAAAAACACTATGTTTGGATGCCTGTACATAGAGAAACAAATTTCTAAAGTCAGGGCACTGAATTTGGGAATAGGTAAATTGACTAGGTGAATAGTAAATTTGGACATTGACTGGCATTGACTTAATGCCTTCTTATCTTTCTTCTTTTGTTTTGGTCTTTGTATTGACCTTTCTTGGCTCTCACTCAGATTGACATACCAAGATGTTTCTCGTTTGTCAATTTATTTTGCATTGTCTTGGTCATGTCCTTCGTAAAGGGATACAGTGTGGTCAACTTCTCCTCTATTAGGAAATTTAGTTTCAATGAATGTAGCATCTCTCGATTCTATTTCAGTAAATGTTCCATCTTTATTTTCACCTATGAAAACGTATTATTTTGACTATTTATATGACCTTATAAAGATGTACTTCTTGCCTCTAGGACCCAACTTCCCGTACTTATGGGAATCATCATGGATATACACTATTGACCCCCATTGGTTTAAGGACACTTAAATCTGGCTTGCGTTTCGTCCATAACTCATAGGGTATAGAATCGACTGATTTTGAGGCCACACAGTTAAGCATGTAGGTTTCTGTCAACAAAGCATCACCCTAATATGAAATTGACAGGTCTGCTTGAGCCATCATAGACATAACCATGTCTAGAAGAGTTATTATGTTTCTTCTTTTAACAACTCTATTCTATTGTTCCAATGATAGTTAGTAACCTAATTATCCCTATTTCTTCACAGAACTATTTGAATTGACCAGACAAATATTCATAACCTTGATCAATGCATAATTCTTTGATTTTATTATCTATTTGATACTCTATCTCATTAATGTATCGTCTGAAACACTCAATGCCTTAGACTTATATGAGATCAAATAGACATGACCATATCTTGAAAAGTCATCCTTAAAATGAAATACCAAACTCTGTGCTTTCCCCTCACACTCATTGGACTGCAAATATCAAAATAGATTAATTGCATTGGGTTTTTAGCTCTAGTTTTCTTCTAAAAGGCTTTCTTATTGCCTTGCAATTAGACAATTTTCACATACGGAAATTACCATATTTGCAATGGATAGTAATCTTTCTTCAGCCAGTTTAATAATTCTATTTTGATTAATATGTCCTAGTTTAGCATGCTAGGTATTCATATCAATAGTATTGGAAGAAATAGCAAAGCATTTATTAACACTAGAACTACCAACAATATCCAAGACAAATAACTTTTTGAATAGGAAAGCTGAACCATAAAAGACCGAGTTGCTAAAAATGTCTGCAACTTTATTATGAAAGATTACATCAAACCCAAACTCTAAAAGGGATAAAATAGAGACTAAGTTCCGCTGGATGTCGAGAGCATGAAGCACACCATGGAGCATCAAAATCTTTTCACCACACAATGTAAATTTACAAGTGCCAATTCCTATAACCTCAATCCTCACATTGTTCTTTATGTAAAGCCACTTTCTTTGATACAGCAACTGACAGTACTCCTTGAAGGATTCTCCATCACTGGTTATGTAGTATGTGGAGCCTTTTTACTCTCAGCCTACTTAGAACAGTCACATACGAATTGGCCTATCTTTCGGCAGGCAAAGCATTAGATCTTCTTTAGGTCTAGTTTCTACCTTTTGCCTTTCTTTCCTTTCTTCTTGAATAGTTTCTTGCCCTTTTGAAATTGAGGACCGCCCTTCTCTTTCTTTTGGAACTTCTTGCCCTTCTTGAAATTGGGCTTTGATTGAAAAGTGCTAGCAACCTCAGTCAAATAGAAATATCTAAAGGTCCCATAAGCCTCAGATATTCATCTTTCAGCTCCAAATACCTAGTTACATCATTAAAAGTAACGACGCTTTTATTGTAGGTTAAGTTGACTTTCATATGCTCTCAACTAGCAGGGAGCATTTGATCACATCTTGCAGTTGCTATTTGTCAGACAAGGTATGACCATCTTCTTTTAATTCTATGATCATGTTAGACATCTCTCTCAGATGTTACTTTGTAGGAGTGTTTGGCTTAAAGCTTGAAGGTGTCGAACTTAATTGTCAACCTCCTAAGCTTAGTGGTAGAATTACCGCCAAATTTATCCTTTAGTACAATCCATATGGCTTGATTGATCTTGTGCGTCTCAAATTCACACATAATGTTATCTGCCATGACACTAAGAAGTGTCATATCCTTATTTTTACCCTTAGTTATACTCAATTGGAAGTAGCTTGAACCAATTAAATACCTCTTTAACTTAGAAACATGAATTTTAAAGAAAAGGAATATCATATACTGTTCATTTGGTATCCCAGATTACATACCCAACTTTGAAAATTCATATTTAAATTTAGACAAATCTAAATGGAGTGGTTCTAATTTCTAATGAAAGCTCTTTCATTAAAATTTGAAAGAAAAATATAAAACTAAGGTTTCATTGTCCAAATGAATCCAGTTTATTCATTTGGTAAATTTGGAAGTTCCAGTTTCCTTGTCTTAATTTCAAAAATTCATTTCTGCTTACTCACTTATCCAAATGAAATATTTTACCTATGGATTTAAATCTCAAGACGTGTTATGTAAACTCATAAAATTTAATGAAAAGATTTGTTCATATGCTATTTGAAATTAGCACCTGAACGTTATAGCCTATGGTTACTCATTTTATCTCATTCCAGATTTTATCTCCAACTTGGAAAAATCATATTAAATTGAGAATTTAACCAATTGAGGCGCTCTTGGTGTCATTTAAATTTCTGTATCTTAGCTACTTTAATGCCAAATTTCACGTCAAAACTCGTTGCTTAGGTCTTGAAAAATACTATCACAAGGTCACTACCTCATAATACATACATACTATAATGTACTATTACATCCCATAATGTCAAGTAGTCAACTAAACTTATTATACAAGTTTAATCATCCACCTTTACCCTTTTTCCTTGGGAAGTTCTAGCACCTATTGATAAACTCTTAATTGTATTGATTTTAGTGTGTTTAAAGAGAGTTCTGCTATTGATTTTTGTCCCCATTTATCAAAATATGTTGAGTAATTAATAAATAAAATAAAAATAGAACAAGTGAAAATTAATTGATATGATTTTAGGCATTAATTAGATAAATAATCTATTAAATTTCTATTACAGGAATACAATAACCAATTAATAGATTAGATAGAGGTTAGTTGACATCTGCAAAAGAGAAGATTTAAGCATGTGCTGGCAGGCAGAAGTTAACAGATTAAGCATGTGCTAGATTGAACAAGTGGACTAACAAAATCACATGGATAGGGAGCTAAATAGAAACAAGTGGGCTAACAACTAGTGGAGCCATTTGCTGGCTCTAGAGAGGAGATTGGTTCATGCATTACACACACTTCAAAACTGATTTATTCACTTCCTAATTTAGACCACATCACTCATTCCATACTTCTCTTATATATTCACATCATTTGCACATTTCAGAAGGGACTCATCATCACACGCATCATAGATCCCCTACTAATCACATATCCATCACACGCTATATGCATACTTTTTACTCCACTCTTCACGCATTCCACTCAAGGTATCACCTTATCTCCATCTCCATTCTCTCTTCCATCTGCAACTTTCCTCTGTTCTAAGCAATAGAACTAGAGGAAATTTTTGCTTTCATTTTCATCTTCTCTTCCTACATTTACCATAACTGTTGCTGGTTTTATTACTACTATTGAAGTCTTGACAGCAATGGAAGGCTAGAGTTGCTGCGCTCTCTTGGAGATGATGCTGAACCATAATCCTTGATCTGAAAAAGGGAGTTCATTATGTCTTTAATTCAGATTTGATTTATCGAGTTGATGTAGTTAACTCTGGAATTATTAATTCAATTACAGTTAGTAGATGATTAATGATTAGGGAACCAAGTTTGATTTCCTATTTCTACTTAATTGATGCTTTGATTGATTCTCATCCTTAAACTAATTGGAAATGATTGTGGTTAATTAGAGCTATTATATAACAGAGTATAATTGTATCGATTTAAATTCATCTTCTTCTATCTCTTAAGTTGAATTATTCATAATTCTCTATTCAATGTCTTTGAGTTGTAGTTTTGATTGAGATTTAGCTGGCTAGTTGTTAGCTAACACATTCTAATTCAACGAATTAACTCCAAATATTCTGTGGATAATGAAGGTAAAGTAATCTCTAAGAGAACACACTTGTCATTGATTCATCTCATCATCACAAACACCTAAAATCATAAACAGTAGAATAAGATTTACATTCAGAAGTTATTCAATCATCTCATCTCACAAATCATTGTATTAATTTGTTATTTATGGCTCATTAGATTAATTAGGTACTTTGGCATCCATTTAGGCTCCTTGTGAATCAACCTAAGTTAGCTTCACTTTACTATTAGTTAGCTTAGTTTCTTTTGGTAATTAAAATGATAGTTATCAACTATAACATGATTATTTAGTATGGAAAGAATGAGATTTCATGGAAATCTCAATAGCAAGTCATACAAACTATAATATCATGCATGCTTGATTAAATGCCTAGTACGTTATTATGATATGGGAGCTACTTCATGATCATAAAAACCATGATGAGGTTCGTTCTCAAGCTCTACGTGTGGTGTCCACACGCCATTGTGGCCTGTCATGTGGCTTCACGCCCAACTTGGCTCCTCTGCCCAAATGTTTTTTTTTAATTGGACCAGGTTAGTCCAACCCAACCTATAAATTTTTTCCTTTGGGCTAGGTTAGATCACATAATCCAACCTAGTCTAATTCACAACCAAATTGTTTTTCTTTCTTTGGTTTGGGCAACCCAAAATATTTTTTTCTTTCCTATCAAAACGGTGACAGTTTAGGCTGGAGGTCATTTTCAACCTCTATCTAGGTCACGATAGACTCTACTCATAGGTGGATCAAGTCCATTGGACCTGGCTCCTTCTCTCCATTTCTTTGCCTTCCAACGTCCTTTTTTCTTGTTCTTGGAGTCATTTTCCAATCATTTGTGTGAGATCTACTTAATGTGACTATTTTTTAAGTATAAATAAGAGGTTTTTAGATAATCAATTAGACCTAAAACTTATCTCTTCTATAACTTAGCTATCCCATGCTCATTTTGACATTCTTAATCTCGTTTTCTTCAGTTTTTTGAGATTTACATGAGGGAACTAACTTTAAAGCCTAAATCTATAGTTTTCAAATGACCCAATTTTGATGACTAAAGCTTAACAGGGGAGCTTATAATACAGTGTATATATATATCACAGAAGCAAATAAATCATATTATAGTCTCTAGATAAACCATGACTCTGATACCAATGAATGGAATCGGGTATACTTAAGATATAAACCAATTTCTCATGTAGCCACTCGTTAATTCGTTTACTTCGATAGACCGTGGCATTTGAACACAGCAAATACACTGATAGAGAAGAAGAGACACCAGAGGAAAAAATATGAGGAGAAGAGAGATATGTGAAATGTGAATGTGGGGCTCTAAATCAGGAGTTATGTAAACCCATTATCCTCTCCCTCATTCCCATATCTATCTCAACCATCCTACTCAAAATTTGGAAGAAAGGGGAAAATCACTTATAACCTCTAGACCTTTGTGGTTATTGTCACCTAAGGCCCAAACTTTTGGTTATTATCACTTGAACCCCATATTATATGGGCTCAGGCCTAATCTACCTAGGGTGGATCAGAGACAAAGTTCCAACTATAGGGATTCGAGCGTACCTATTGTTGTCCACTCGCTTCAATACCCACACGGTGACCTAGCATTGTTACTACACCTGAGTCTCTAGTACACAATAAAAGCACACCGAAGAAGAGAAGAGAGAATCTGTTATGTGAGGAGAATAAAACACCACGTACTTACAACCAAAGAAGTGCTGAATGTGAAAAATTATAGCCACCCCAGTCACATATTAGTGAATAAATAGGCGAGTGGGGGGTTATCTCCCACAAACATTCCCTCCAATTAGTTCAAATATTCTAGGATATTTGCACTAATAACCTAACTATTTTAGGTATTCTCACTTTATCTCTACATATATAGTTTGGGCCTAATAGTGGACCTACATCTCCCACTCATACTTAGTGGGTTAGGGATCATGTGTTTAGACTTTCACTTCCTTATTTCATGGTAACTGCTTCTTTGCTAGGACTGCATCATGTCTTCATCTAGGTGCCTGTACTAGAAATCCCTTTTACAGAACCAGCACAAGACAATCTTTCCTTCATGTAGCTTGAGTTAAATAATATGCCTCAAATGTCCCAAATTTACCAATATACACTTTTCTATGCCCAATTTAATCCCTCTCAAATCAACACTTAAATTACCTTTCTTATAAACCTAGTGTCCACACTTATAAAAATGAAATATCATAAGGGATATGTCATAAATACTCGCATATGTGTGTATATTATAGGTAATCTTTCTTTCTCCCATATATCACTTTGATATGGATCAACCTCTTTCCTAGCGTAATTCCTTAAATTGTATCTATCATGATGGCATGCTATATGCTAAAGTAGTAGTTGTTGAAACATACCTCTATGATATTGTCAAAGTCAAATGACAGGTGAAAAAGTATTCTCATAGTCTATACCTTCCTGTTGTGTATTGCCAAAATAAGTCTTATCGAGTTAAGGCGTATAACAGGTGAAAAAGTATTCTCATAGTCTATACCTTCCTATTGTGTATATCCATTTGCAACCAATTTAGCTTTGAATTTGTCAATTGATCCATCCACATTTCTCTTTATTTTGAGAACCTACTTGTTCCCAATGGCTTTAAACCCTTTTGGTAGGTCAACCAACTCTAAAACTTGACTTTTATCATTGAGTTAATATCCTCTTCTATTGCTTTCTTTCATTCCTCCTTAGCAGGACCTGCCAAGGCTTCATGAATAGAACACGGTTCATTATCCCCTTTTGGAGCAACTAAGAGTGATTCCCCTTTTATTTGTAAGTGCTTCTTTGGAACACTTTTCCTATTACTCGTTATGACCGAAATTATCTGTTTATCTTTTTTCATTTGTCTCAGTCTTTGTGTTGACCATTCTTGGCTCCCACTTAGATAAAATACCTAGAGGATTATAGTTTGTCACTTTGTTATACACTATCCTGTTCCTGAGCCTCATAAAGAATACAATGTGGTTAACATATCTCCTACTAAGAAATTTTCTCAATGGATGCAAGATCTCTTTCTTGATTATATTTTAGTCACTATTTCATCTTCAATTTCACTTATAAATACATATCCTTTTGATGGTTCAGAATTCCTTATGAAGATACACTTTTTCCTACTAGAACTCAATTTTTCATGTCTATGAGAACTATCTACTTAGATTTGGCTTGCGTTTAGCCCATAATTCATAAGACATGAAACCAACTGACGTTGAGGGTACATGGTTAAGTATGAAGGTTCTCGTTAACATAGCATCATCCCAACGTGAAATTGGAAGGTTTTCCTGAGCCATGATAGACCTAACTATGTCTATAAGAGTTCTATTTCTTATTTCGGCAACCCTATTATGTTGATGGGTTCCAAGATAGTTAGTTTCCTAATAATCCCTTTTTGTTCACAGATCTATTTGAATTGATCTGATTATTCATGACCTTAATCAGTGCGTAATGTTGTGATTTTATTGTCCATTTGATTGTATACTTCATTTATGTAGCATCTAGAGCACTCTAGTACTTTAGACTTATGTGAGATCAAATAGACATGACAATATCATCAAAAATCATCAATAAAGGTAATGAAATATCAAGCTTCATGTCTCACCCTCATTGGACTACAAATATCAAAATGGATTAATTGCAATAGATTTATGGCTCGTGTTCCCTTACCAAATAGCTTTCTAGTTGCCTTACTAGCTAGACAATTTTCGTAAAATGACATATCCATGTTGGGGATTGCCCAAAACATGCCTTCTTTTTCCAATTTAATCATTCTATTTTTATTAATATGTCCTAATCTAGCATGCCTGACATTCATATTAGATTATTCAAAGTAATAACAAAACAATCATGAGCATTAAAATCACCAGCAAGATCCATAATAAAGAACTTTTAAATTGAAAAGTTGAACCATAAAATGTCGAGTTGCTAACTATGTCTGTAACTTTACCATTAAAGTTTACTTCAAACGTAAAGTCTAATAAGAAAATAACATAAACTAAATTATGTCAGAAGTCAGGAGCATGAAGCACATTATGGAGCATTAAGGTCTTTCCTTCACACAAAACAAGGTTATAGGTGCCAATACCTCGAACCTTGATCATTGCATTATTCCCAATGTAAAACCACTTGCTTTGATACAGCCACAAGGGTATTCCACAAAGAATCCTCAATTCTGACTTACATGGTTTGTAGAGCCTGAATTACTGATCCAAGAAGAAGAAACATGTTCTGTCAGAAAAATAGTATAAGAAATAAATGAGACATGTGAATTCACATAATTTCACTCTCAGCCTATTTAGAACAATTGTGTGCGAAATGCCCCATGTTATGGCAAGCAAACATATGACCTTCTTATGTCTAACATTTTCTTGCTGCCTTTCTTTTCTTTCTTCTTCTATTGTTTCTTAACTTTCTTGGGTTGATGACCACCTTTCTTCCTATTCTTCTAGAATTTCTTTCCCTTTTGGGTTTGGGCTTTGATTTTGAAGGACTAGGACCCTCGATCAAATAGACTTGTTTAATGGCCTTGTAAGCTTCTAAATGTTCGTCCTCTAGCTGCAAATGCTTAGTAGCTATATCATTAAAAGTGATACTGTTTTCATTGTGGGTGAAGTTGACTTTTAAATGCTCCCAACTGGCAGGGAGTGATATGATAGCATCCTACATTTACTGCTTATCAGATAGATAATGTTTAGCCTTCTTTAGTTCACGAATCATTTTGGCCATCTCCCTCAGATATTGCCTCATAGGGTTATTTGGCTTAAGCTTATAGGTATCAAATTTAATTGTCAACCTTCTTAAGCTTGGTTATGGAGACTCCAAGAACCTTCAGTGCTATCCACATGGATTGTGTAGTCTTGTGTGTATAAAAATCACACATCAGGTTGTTAACCATGGTGCTTAGCAGCATGATCCTTACAAAGCTATTATTTTTCTTGCAGGTCAAGTATGCCTCCTGGTATCTCCTGTGATGAACCGTATTTCTATCCTCAGATTCCACCAGTGCCATTGATAATGGCATCATGTTTTTCTAGGATATATTAGACCTTTTGGTGCCAAAATGTCTTAGTTATCCCTAAAGAGTTTCTCCCCTTTGTTTGATTAAGTAATAATGTTCTTGGTTGTCATAATTCAATTTTGGTTATGTGATAAACTATAGCACATTAATTTATTTTCTCTCATAAAAAAAAGAGAATTTCAACCATAGAATATTTAAGGGAATTTATGTCTATAGCACATGTAAAGATACAATGTCACGTACTTATATAATTTTTTTATCAGAAAATGATACCATCACTAGACCCATGATCAGGAGAATACGTTTATACCTCCTATCACATAGATGCTAGCAATAGCCATTACGCCCAACCAAAAAAACTTTATAAGTACTATACTGATTAAATTACTTTTAGAAGACTTATTATCTAAAAGGTTCCCACTTACAAAAAAATATACATAAATCATTATCTAAGAAAAATGAAACATGTTCCTTTAACATATAAGGCATGTAATAAATTTTAAGTCTTTGCAAATAAAAGAATAGTAAAAACATGTCTTTAATAGAAAAACAAAAGAAAACAAAAAAATATACATCATTTGATATGAGAATAATAGTCCGCAAACATTGCTTTTCTCAATTTCTTAAGCTTGTGAGGTACTTTCACACAGTTAGATACAAAATCTATATTCTTAAGCTAGTCGACCTTTCCCTAGCCTTTAGGCTTGCATCTAACCCCAATTGCTCTTATATATTCCATTATGACTTTTATATAGAATTTAGTATTCTGCTTATCTGTCATAGACTCAATGTATTTGGGATCACACTATTAATTCCTTTTATATCTATTAGTTTGGCTATATCTCTTTTAGCTATACTTATAGCCAAAGCAGGGGTACTTGGTTGGTTCACTTCTTCTCCTTACTCAATTTAAGAATTATCAAGAGGAGTAGGGCACTAATATAGGGTGTGAATATAAAGAAATAAGGAAAAGTTCCCCAAGGAGAGGTTCGATGGGAAATAAAGTTTCTCACCTCTGTCATAAATCATCCATAAACTACTTGAGGTTCCTCATGTGGTAGTTCCTCCATCAACTCCTTTAGTGAAACATCCTTACTTTATATGTCTTAGGGACCATTCAGTAGCATTTAGAATCACTTATAAGACCTTAGAAGTCTATTAGCTAAGTCTGAAATTTTACTCTTTCTTGAGTTACTGTTCATATAGCATTCCACATTAAACGACAAATTTCGAAAAATCATAATTAATTTTAGAAAAATCAAAATGAAGTGGTTCAAAAAGCTAAGTGAATATAACATCTGGAACTTTAAGGGGAAAATAATTTCTAGACCAAATACTTAGTCAATTAATACAGTTTATTCGTCAAAGATTACTGTTCATTTGGTCAAAAATTCTGAAAATAGATTTTGGTCCCTTACTTTGGAAAATTTGTTCTCTTTGTACAAACATTGAAATAAGGCATTCTTGGTGTCAAAATGAATCTTGACATGTTAACTAAATGTTTGTAAAATTTCATATATTTATCTCATCGTTTACTATTTTTTATTACATCATGATCATCACTACTTGCATTGGTTAAATAGCAACATTACATATAACATCATGACTTGCAACAATCTATACATTTATCATATAACATTTACATCATCTAATCCCTAACTTCTCTTCATGCTTCTTCATCCTCTTCATCACTAACAAACCTATGGGATTAGGATTACATGGAAGGGGATGAGATTTCTGGGGAAATCTCAGTAGTAAACGGTACTAAACAATGCATGCATTAATGTAAATACTTGTGCCTGCTTGTGAAAGTGTTAATCATAGAAATACAATTGTAACATATGAAATACAATTGGTCAAAGTAATCATAGAAACAGAGCTTCATACATAAGCACATATGTAACACAATTCAACAAAGCTATAGCATAACCAAGCATAATATTTAATGCATACAAGTTTAGGATAATTTTACTACCTCATGTACTTGACTTTCTTTCACTTTATCTTGCCTCTTTTTTGAATTTTATTATTGCCTTTTTAAATAAACTTACAAAATGATGTTATTTTTGGCTAGAGGTCATCTTAAACCTCCAGTCAGATCAAGTCATACCCGTTTTGCAGGTGGGTCTGTCTGTCAGACCCGATACCTTCTTTCCTCTATAACTTTGTTATCCGTCGTCCATTTTCAACATTTTTAGAATTGTTTTCTATCATTTTCATGAGCTCTATGCAATGGGATTATTTTTGAAGCATAATTATATGGTTTTCAAATGACCTAATTTTGACTCGAAACTTCACTCCTATATAACTTCGCCTCCCAACGTCCATTTTTGACATTCTTAAGTCTATTCTCACTATTTTCGTGAGCTCTTCACAATAGTACTATTTTTAGAGGCTAAATCAGTTGTTTCTAGAGACCTAATTTTTTTTTATGTTTAGTTTAGTTTTCACTCATTGTGTTCTCATATCTCTACAATATGAACTCATGGTGAAAAACTAATAGAAGCATATCCGTGCAGCAGAAATAATCATAAAAAATAAGAACCTGGCTCTAATACCAATGTAGGTATTTGGGCGTACCTATCGTCGTCCACTCTCTTTAGGTACCACACGGTGACCTACACTGTTACTAGACTCGAGTCTCTAGTACACAACAAAAAGCACACTAGAGAAAAGAAGAGAGAGTATTTTTCTATGATGAGAAAAAAACACCTAGTGCCTGTAGCCAAAGAAATGTCGAATGTGAAAAATTGCAGTCTCCCCAGTCACACCTCAATGAGTGAATGGGGGAGTGGGTGGTTATTGTTGGAAAATGTGCCCTAGGGGCCAATCATTGTCTTATGAACATTATTGATTTATAAATTTATTAATTGAGTTATCATATTATTTGCATGTTGCTGTGATGACCATCCTTGGATAATTCATGATCTTATCCTAAATGTCCCTGGTCGGTCATCTGTGCGGGAGTAGAGATGAAATAAGACCAGTATGACTTTGAAGATGTATAGAGATATAAATCAAAGTCATAGGCACATGTAAGAGTACAAGGTGTCGGACCGACCCGCTATGAGAGAGTTGCATGGGTTACATCATAAGCTTCTCTCATATACAAACTATGTCACTATGCCCTTTGTCCTGAGATCATCATGGATTCCTACATGCCAAACGCTCAGCTTTAACCTAGTCAAAAGTCACTTTTGACCGAGTGATCATAAAGACTATGTTCGGGCTTAGTGGTTTTTCATGTGGAGGAATGTGAATGGTCAAGATGGAATTTGTCCCTCACATTTGTAGAGAGATATTACTGGGCCTCTCGATGAGTGAGTCTGAGAAATGTATGGCCATACTATAATGGAAAGGTAGTTCTATTTCTATAGCCAGACTACTCAGGGATCGAGAAAGTAACAGTCAGGAATAGGAGGATGACATTATTCATGCCTCATCCATGACCAAAATATCGCGTGACAGAAGGGACATGATATGGTTGTATAAAAGGTTATATTGTTTGTCGATCCTCATATGATTTGGGTAGTCGTTATGTCTTGCTAGAGACCGCTTGCGACTTGTGGGCCAGTATAGCAAATGGCTCACTACCAACTTCATATGGGCCTACAGGGTCACACACAAAATAGCCCAACACGAGCTATGATGTCCAGATTCATTGAATCTAAGACGTGTTTAGATTCAATGAATGATCCAGGGTTGATGTATATATTTATTTATATTTATATTCGTATATATATATATAAATTTGTATATATATTATATATAAGGGATATATAGGATTTAATTTATAAGGATAAATTAAATCTCTATCACGTTTGAATTTGAAATTCAAATTGATAGGATATCTCATATAAGAGATATTTACAATATTTAATTTATAAGGATAAATTAAATCTCTATCACGTTTGAATTTGAAATTCAAATTGATAGGATATCTCAAATTTGATTTATGAGAATAAATCAAATATAGTCCAATCTTATCTTTATTTAAATTAAATAAATAGGTGAATTAAATCTGTGGGACAGATTTAATATAAACATTATTTATTTAATTAGTTTCTTATCAAATTATACAATATGTGATATTGTATTCAGAATTAATATAGATTAATTCCAAAATCCAATTCGGTTGAGAAAAATGCAGAGCATCCTATATATCTGATTTTAGGAGCTACGTTTTGAGCATAACACATAACACAAAAGGCCGAACGGAATCTGCAAAAGGTTTACAGATAAGAAACTGCTGAAGTAGAGACGGAGAGGACGAACTCTTGAGAAAGCCTTGGAGGTACAGAAGACGCTAGCACGTCGTTCATGGTTGGAACGCTGTTCGTGTGGATACCAGTAGAGGAAGACGACCTGAGGAGTCGACTTCTTGCAATCAGAAAGAGAGCACGAGCCGCGGAGAGAAGCTGTGGACGTCTCCTTACGATCGGAAAGAGATCACCAGCCGCGGAGAGAAGCTGTGAAGTCGCTGAGAAACACTGAGGGTAATGCTTCTTCCCACTTGACTTAAACACATACGGTAGATCTTGGAAAGGAATGGAAAAATTTTTAAATTAATTTCCGCTGCGTGTCTTCCAATTCCTTACAGTGGTATCAGAGCCATGCCGTTTTATGTTTAAGTTAGGCTTGATTGTTGATTGATATGATATGTGTTAGTCGTAGCCGATCATATAATATGCGTTTTATGTATGACATATGAGGAATCCGTGTTATGTATGACATAAAAAGGAATCTAAAAGGGAATTGAAATCGGTGGTGATGTGCTTTAATTTGATCAATTAACATAGATGGGGTGTAAGAAAATCGAATGCAGATTCGTGATTATTTAGATATGAAACATTAATTGCCCTTGAATTAAATCTGAATATTGATTCTTGAATGTTTGGGTATGGTGAACAATATGGCTCTAGATTACAAGTGTTGTAATTTTTAAATACGGCCTGCGTGTCGTGCCTTCCTCTATATACTCTTAATGTACCTTCTCTTCTCATCTCACTCCCCTCGAATGTTAAAAGAGATTTCTATATGTAATTTCCTTTTTCTTACTAGAGAGCTCCTCTCATTGGCTTGAGGGGACTTAGGATAGGTGAGCCATATTGTATCACATTTAGATTATGCGTATTATGATTATATCAGCACATGCATACTACTTGTATGAGATACAAACTGAGAAACATGCGTTTTTATAAACCAGATAGTTAAATTAAGCCCTCTAAATGAAATCTTAAGTCATGATGCCATCAATTTATGAACACTTATCAAAACCTCGATCGCTCAATTGTCGACTCCACCAAAGTGGGTGCTTTTGAGTTATCTTGGGGAGATAATCAAGAGTAATGGTGCTACTCTCACATGTTTATTATTGTTTGACTTAATTGAGATTAACAAAATGGTTTTGGGTCTCAAGGCATTAGATGGGATTTAAAACATGCCAGATCATATGATGATAGAATCCCATAAACATCTAAGAGTTACATTTGATGTAATTGGTAAAGGTGTTACCTACCTAAATAACTTAATTTAAGCGTCCTGCCAAAGCGGACTTAAGTTTAAGCCAAATATGGATCTTAGCCCACTAACTAATGCATTGAGGGTTGTTTATTTAGTGGAAGATTGCTAATTGAATTGCATATTTTAATTGTAGAATCATGATGACTAGTAATACTGCTACATTATCGCTGCGATCTGTCCTTGAGAAGGACAAACTCAATGGGACAAACTTTCTTGACTGGTTTAGGAACTTGAGAATTGTTCTCAAGCAGGAAAGAAAGGCGCATGTCCTAGATCAACCCATTCCTGAGGAGCCAGCGGCCAATGCTCCTAGAGCTCAGAGAGATGCTTACACAAAGCATAAGGAAGACTCTGTCGATATGGGATGCTTGATGCTAGCCACCATGGTTCCAGAGCTCCAAAGAGATCTCGAACACATGGAGGCTTATGAGATGATTGTGCATCTTAAGGAAATGTTCCAGTAACAGGCAAGGCAAGAGAGGTATGAGACCACTAAGGCCTTACATTCCTGCAAGATGGCTGAAGGTGCATCAGTTAGTACTCATGTCTTAAAGATGAAAGGGTACATTGATCACCTTGAAAGGCTTGGATTTCCCATGAGCCAGGAGTTAGCTACCGATTTGATCTTGAACTCACTCCCATAAAGTTATGACCAGTTTGTCATGAACTACAACATGAATAACATGGAGAAATGTATTTTTGAACTGCATGGGATGCTTAAAACTACTGAGCCGAGTCTTAAGAAGAAGCCCAGTGCTGTTTTGATGGTTCAGAAAGGAAAGGGTATGAAAAAGAAAGGAAAAGGCAAGGGGAAGGGTCATGGCTCATCAGGTAAGACCAAAGAGTTAGGCAAGCCCGAAACCAAGCCTGCACCAAAGAAGGCAAGGCCTCCTAAGGAAGGAGTCTGCTTCTTCTGCAATGAACCTAGTTATTGGAAGAGGAATTGCAAACTCTACCTCGAAGATCTGAAAAAGAACAAGAAGGATAGCGGGGCTATCGCTTCAGGTATTTATGTTATAGACATTCATCTTTCTACTTCCACTTCATGGGTATTAGATACTGCATGTGGTTCTCACATTTGTACAAATGTGCAGGGACTAAAGGACAGTAGGAAGCTGAAAAAGGGCGAGGTTGACCTACGAGTTGAAATAGAGCAAGGGTTGCTCGTTAGCTGTAGGCACTTATGAATTAGTTCTGCCCACTGGGTTTTTGTTAGTTTTGAACAATTGCTATTATGTTCCTGCTTTAAGTAGTAACATTGTTTCACTTTCTTATTTGGATAAGGAAGGTTTCACTTTCATTACTGGGAATAGTAGATATTCTATTTATCGTAATGATGTTTTCTATGCTCATAGTGATTTGCATGTTGATCATTACATATTAAATTTGGAACAACCCAATCATGGAAATATCTATAACATAATCGCCAAAAGGGTCAAAATGAACGATTTGAATCTGACATACCTCTGGCACTGTCGTCTGGGCCACATAAATGAGAAACGCATTTCCAAACTCCATCAAGATGGATTTCTAAACTCATTTGATTTTGAATCATATGACACTTGCGAGTCTTGCTTGTTAGGAAAGATGACAAAGTCACCCTTCACTGGGCACAGTGAGAGGGCCACTGATTTATTGGGCCTCATACATACAGATGTGTGTGGACTGATGAACACAAATGCCAGAGGAGGTTATTCGTACTTCATAACATTCATAGATGATTTCAGCAAATATGGGTACATCTATCTGATGAAACATAAATCTGAATCTTTTGAAAAGTTCAAGATATTTCAAAATGAAGTACAAAACCAGCTTGGCAAAACAATTAAAGCCCTTCGATCTGATCAGGGTGGTGAATATTTGAGCCAAGAGTTCATAGATCATCTTAGGAGTTGTGGGATAGTCTCACAATTGACTCCTTCAGGGACACCACAATGGAATGGCGTTTCTAAATGGAGGAATTGAACACTATTAGATATGGTTCGATCCATGATGAGTCGAACAGATCTTCCGCCCTCCTTTTGGGGCCATGCCCTAGAGACAGCTGCGTTCACACTCAATCGTGTTCCATCTAAGGCAATCGAAAAGACTCCATATGAGATATGGACTGCGAGGACGCCTAGTTTGTCTTTCCTCAAGATTTGGGGATGCGAGGTCTATGTTAAGCAACAAGCCTCAGACAAATTAGTGCCCAAATCCTCAAAATGCCTTTTTGTGGGATATCCTAAGGAAACCAAGGGATATTACGTCTACAACCCTACTGATAACAAAGTGTTTGTTGTCAGAAATGGTATCTTTCTCGAACGAGAGTTTATCTCTAAAAGAACCAGTGGGAGTAAGGTACACCTTGAAGAAGTTCGAGAGCCACAAGACACCACAGAACTGCAGATGAAAAATATAGAAGACTCACAACAAGTTGTTGAGACTCCTCAAGTCACGCAAGGTTCACGGAAGTCTAATAGGACACGACTTTAGCCTCAGAGATATGGATTTCTGATTTCTGACAGTCGTGATGTGTTGATCATTAAGCATAATGAGCCTAATACCTATCGAGAAGCTATAGTGGGACCAAACTCTGAAAAGTGGCTTAATGCCATGAAGTCTGAAATGCAATCCATGTACGATAATAAGGTTTGGACCTTAGTCGACCCGCCTGAAGGTGTAAAAACTGTCGGGTGCAAGTGGATTTTTAAGAAGAAAACTGACATGGATGGCAATGTAAATGTCTTCAAGGCACGACTGGTTGCAAAAGGATTTACTCAAACTCATGGTGTCGACTATGATGAGACCTTTTCCCCAGTTGCAATGGCCAAATCAATTAGAATCCTCTTTGCCATAGCAGCATATTATGACTATGAAATATGGCAGATGGACGTCAAGACAGCCTTCCTTAATGGAAAGCTCCTTGAGGATGTGTACATGACACAACCTGAAGGGTTTGTGAGTTCCGAGGACTCTGGTAAAGTGTGCAAACTTCAAAGGTCCATTTATGGACTGAAGCAAGCCTCTCGGAGTTGGAATCATCATTTTGATGAAGTAGTCAAAGAGTTTGGATTTCTTCAAAACATTGATGAACCTTGTGTGTACAAGAAGGTTAGTGGGAGCACAGTTGTATTTTTGGTACTCTATGTCGATAACATCCTACTTATTGGGAATGACATTCCTACCTTGCAGATTGTCAAGTCTTGGTTAGGAAAGTCTTTCTCGATGAAAGACTTGGGTGAAGCCACCTACATCCTAGGAATCAGGATCTATAGAGATAGATCTAAAAGACTTCTAGGACTCAGTCAGAGTATATACATAGACAAAATACTGCATAGGTTCAGTATGCACAAATCAAAGAGGGGTTTCATACCCATGTCTCATGGTAGTCACCTCAACAAAGATCTGTGTCCTAGTACACCTGATCAGCGAGGTCGCATGAGTAAAGTTCCATATGCCTCGGCCATAGGATCTATCATGTACGCCATGTTATGTACTCGACCGGATGTCTCATTTGCCTTAAGTATGACTAACAGATACCAACAGGACCCTAGTGAGGGCCATTGGACTGCTGTCAAGAATATCCTTAAGTACTTAAGAAGGACTAAGGACTTATTCTTGGTCTATGGTGGATTAGATGACGAACTCTGTGTAACTGGTTACACAGACGCGAGTTTCAAAACTGACCAGGACGACCAAAAATCGCAGTCTGGATATATATTCCTCCTCAATAATGGAGCAGTAAGCTGGAAGAGCTCCAAGTAGGGCACTATAGTAGATTCTGCAATGGAAGCTGAGTATATAGCAGCATCTGATGCAGCTAAAGAAGCCGTTTGGATCAGGAAGTTCATCACGGAACTAGGGGTGATACCTACCATCTCAGATGCAATAACTTTGCTCTGTGACAATAGCGGTGCCATTGCACAGGCCAAAGAGCCTAGGTCACATCAAAGGACGAAGCATATACACAGGCGATTTCATCTCATCAGAGAAATCAATGATAGAGGTGATATAAAGATATGCAAAGTAGCAGGAGAAGACAATGTTGCTTATCCTCTAACAAAGCCGCTTGTGCAGGCAAAGCATGAGCGTCATGTTAGGTCAATGGGAATTACTCAAATTAATGATTGTACCTAGTGCAAGTGGGAGGTTGTTGGAAAATGTGCCCTAGGGGCCAATCATTGTCTTATGAACATTATTGATTTATGAATTTATTAATTGTGTTATCATATTATTTGCATGTTTACTGTGATGACTATCCTTGGATAATTCATGATCTTATCCTAAATGTCCCTGGTCGGTCATCTATGCGGGAGCAGAGATGAAATAAGACCAGTATGACTTTGAAGATGTATAGAGATATAAATCAAAGTCATATGCACATGTAAGAGTACAAGGTGTTGGACCGACCCGCTATGAGAGAGTTGCATGGGTTACGTCATAATCTTCTCTCATATACAAACCATGTCACTATGCCCTTTGACTTGAGATCATCATGGATTCCTACATGACAAACGCTCAGCTTTGGCCTAGCCAAAAGTCACTTTTGACCGAGTGATCATAAAGACTATGTTCGGGCTTAGTGGTTTTTCATGTGGAGGAATGTGAATGGTCAAAGATGGAATTTGTCCCTCACATTCGTAGAGAGATATTACTGGGCCCCTCGATAAGTGAGTCTGAGAAATGTATGGCCATACTGTAATGGTAAGGTAGTTCCATTTCTATAGTCAGACTACTCAGGGATCGAGAAAGTAACGGTCAGGAATAGGAGGATGACATTATCCATGCCTCATCCATGACCAAAATATCGCATGACAGAAGGGACATGATATGGTTGTATAAAAGGTTACATCGTTTATCGATTCTCATATGATTTGGGTAGTCGTTATGTCTTGCTAGAGACCCCTTACGACTTGTGGGCCAGTATAGCAAATGACCCACTGCCAACTTCATATGGGCCTACAGGGTCGCACACAAAATAGCCCAACACGAGCTATGATGTCCAGATTCATTGAATCTAAGACGTGTCTAGATTCAATGAATGATCCAGGCTTGATGTATATATTTATTTATATTTATATTTATATATATATATATAAATTCGTATATATATATTATATATAAGGGATATATCACATTTGAATTTAAAATTCAAATTGATAGGATATCTCAAATTTGATTTATGAGAATAAATCAATACAATCCAATCTTATCTTTATTTAAATTAAATAAATAGGTGAATTAAATCTGTTTGACGGATTTAATATAAACATTATTTATTTAATTAGTTTCTTATCAAATTATACAATATGTGATATTGTATTCAGAATTAATATAGATTAATTCCAAAATCCAATTCGGTTGAGAAAAACGCAGAGCATCCTATATATCTGATTTTAGGAGCTACGTTTTGAGCACAACACATAACACAAAAGGCCGAACGGAATCTGCAAAAGGTTTGCAGATAAGAAACTGCTGAAGTAGAGATGGAGAGGACGAACTCTTGAGAAAGCCTTGGAGGGACAGGAGACGCTAGCACGTCGTTCGTGGTTGGAACGCTGTTCATGTGGATACCAGTAGAGGAAGACGACCTGAGGAGTCGACTTCTTGCGATCAGAAAGAGAGCACGAGCCACGGAGAGAAGCTGTGGACGTCTCCTTACGATCGGAAAGAGATCACCAGCCGCGGAGAGAAGCTGTGAAGTCGCTGAGAAACACTGAGGCTAATGCTTCTTCCCACTTGACTTAAACACATACGGTAGATCCTAACAAGGAATGGAAAAATTTTTAAATTAATTTCCGCTGCGTGTCTTCCAATTCCTTACAGTTATCTCCCATAACTGTTCCCTCCAATCAGTTGGAATATTCTAAGATATTCGCACTGATAACCCAACTCTTTCAGATATTTTCAATTTAGCCTCACACATATATGGGTATGCACGTAATACACTAAGGGTGGACGGCTCATTTTGCTACACCAACAATCTGGAAGTTGACAGCTTGAGGGTAGACTTGACAGGGAGCTAACACAAATCACATGGGAGAATGCATTATGAGATTGAGGCAATCTATTCACTACTCACATGGGGGAGATCACGGATCCATTCAAGCATTCACTCATTCCACATTGACAGCTCTCATTCTCTCATGCCAAGCATTCCACTGCTCATGTACTCGATCACAACTCATTCTAATATGCCATCTCTCACCCTCTCCTGCTAATTCCAAACCCCTCCCACATCAATCACAGCACCCATATTAGATCGAAGTCAGCTATCTTTCACTCCATCACGTCTCTCGCTCAGCTCCTACACCATTCTCTCTCTCTCTCATCTCATCAGTTAACTTCCTATGTTATAAGCAATGGACTAGAGGAACCTCCTACATTCCATCTTTATCTTATTTCTTCTACATTCACCATGGTTGCTACTGTTATACCTTTTGCCACTGTTAAAGTTTTGATAGCAATGCAAGGCTAGATCTACTGTGCTCTCTTGGAGATGAAGCTGAACCAGAGTCATTGATATGCAAATAAGGAGTTCAATTGTTTCATTAATTCCATATTTGATTGTATCTGTTGCTATATTTCATACTAGATTTACTGATTCAATTAGAGTGAGTAGATGATGAATATTAGAGAACCAAGTTGGATTTCTTAATGTTGTGTAATTGGGCTTTAATTTATTTTCATCCTTGAACTAGTTGGACATGGTTATGGTTAATTAAAACAATTATATAGCAGAGTATAGTTATACCTGCTTAATTCTTTTTCTTCTTCCTTTTAAGTTGAATGATTCAGATTTCTCTATTCAATTTTTTGTGAGTTGTAGCTTTGATAAAGATTAAGCTGAAAGTTGTTAGCTTATTCATTTTAATTCAACTAAGCAACTCTTCACACTCTATGGACAATGAAGGTAAGGTCATCTCCAAAGGAACACACTTGTCATTAATTCATAATATCATCATAGGTAATCTTCAAACATTTAATCTCACAATTCATTTGATTAATTTGTTAAAAATTGGTTAATTGGATTAGTTAGGAACTTTAGCATCTATTTAGGCTCCTCATGAATTGACCTAGGTTAGCTTCACTTTACTATAGGTTAGTTAGTTTCTTGTTTGATAATTGAATGACAATTATATCTAAGGCACTTTGTGAGCTTCAGCTAGAGCTGCAAAATGTATCCTCCTCCTCCTTGGTTATTGAAGGGGAGCCACAATCTCTAGTTATCAAAAATAAAAAGTTGAGAATTAAGGCTATATTCCAAAGACACCTACAATCAAAGAAATTAAGAAAAACATAGCACCCCCAGCTTTTCCTCAAAAGGCAAACTTAAGAAGAAACTGGAGTTCGAAGTTAATGAATATTTGTAGGAAGATCGTGCCTTACAACAAGTTTGAACTCAAACTTGCTTCCAATGGATACTCAAGGAAATCCATGCCAGTATTACACATTTTGTGAAAATTCAAAGGAGTTAAGTGCCATGATGAATCATTTCTTGGGTTCTCTAATAAAAGAGACTATTTTGCTAATAGGGGTATTGGGAATTTTCCATCCCCAGAAAAACTAGCAAACAGTACTAGAAAAAATGCTTATCACGGTGCTACTTCACATTGGTTAAAAGTAAAAACACTGTAAAAAAATATGGTGTCATATTAAATCCATACTTTAGAAACTTTTATGGCAATTTTTCATACAACTGCCATGCCATTATAAGTGACAGCAAAAATTTGTAACGGTAGTTTTTAGTACAACCTCCATTATAAGTCAATCCTACTGCCTCCCGCTATTGTGCCCTATCTACAGAAAGAAAGAGTATGTCTCTTACCTCTTTGGTTCCTAATGTCTCTACCCATCACAAGGGAAGATCAACAGATACCTCTTACGAACCCCCTTTTTCTCAAGCCTAAATACCCTTCCATTATACTTTTGTTCTACTTACATTTCCTCAATATATTTCTCTTGTATCATCTTTGCCTTACTCTCTTTTTAGCTTTCTTAAAATGGCGTCCTCTTCAGGCTCTTCTCCTTCCCGTTCACAGAAAAGATAGCGTGATGATTTTGAGAGCTCTCCCTGCAGGTAGAGAACCTGCAAGAAAGCTTCAAATAGCTCCTAAAACTCATGACTCTGCTTCATTATCTAATTGAAAGGCTTCATGCCTTTCATCCATATCTTTTTTTTATACTTTTTGGCACTTGGCATGCATATAGGATGGGATTTCTGTAAAATGTAAAGAATAGTTTGTTACAATATTTTGTAAGGAATAGTCAAAATAGAATATTTTCTAAAGTTAGTTATTATTGTTATGATCAATTGTACCGAGTTATCTTAAGAATAAGCCTATTATTATATTATACCAAGTTTGATATCAGCCTAAATTTTAGTATAGTTGAAAATGATGCCATCTAGTTGCTCAAAACTCAACAAATTAATACATCAATTTTACCATGTTTAATTAGTTGCTCGTTCAGCAATGAGTACCTTAAAAGAAATTGATAGTGCGTATATTTTGAGAAAAATATTAACCAAGAAGTATAATTTATTCAATAAATTGACAATGCAATAAATTACTAAATACCATTGGCATACTGGCTTACTATCTAGTTTATTGGATTCAAGATAATATATATTATCTTTAAATATATATAGTACAGGATCAAAGCTTTTTACAGCTTATAAATAAAAATGTTGTATAAAGTCTTCATATTTGTTACAGTAAATGTCAAACTTTTTACAGTAGTTTTGTTAACAAATACCATTAAAATTATATTTGACGACGGTTTTTAATATAAACCATTGTAAAAAGCCATGAAAATTTACTAAATCTAATCTACAGTAAGTTTTAGATTTATTTTTATACAACTGCTTGTAATCCCGTTCTCTGCGCCACTACCACAGACATGGACGAAAGGCATTTTCTGTCATTTTCCAACTAATTTTAATGACTTAATGATCGTGCCCTATCTCCATCAACGTTAACTCCCTCCATCGTTTTTCTCTCTTTCAAAGCTATAAGTCACTATTTTACTTCATTATTTTGTGTACTAGTTATTTATTGGGATTAAAACTAAAAGAGGCAAATAAGTTAATAAAACATGTAAATGTCGCACTATGGGTATGTTGGCAAGTGATATACTAAAGTGTGTTATGGAGTTTTAGGTGTTTTGTTCCTAAAAAACTGAATGAGTTTTGTTCGCATATATGTGTATGTATGCTATGAATTGTTGGTGCTTTGTTGCTGAAAAATTGAATGAATTGTTTTGTTGCTAAAAATCGAATGAACTATTGTATATGCTATAAACTGTTGAGTGTTTTGTTGCTGAAAAACCAAATGAGTTTTGGGTATTTTGTTGCTGAAAAACCAAATGAGCTATTGTCTTTAGGATGGTTTGACAATACTATGAGGTCAAGTTAAAATGATAGTTTGATAGTTGATTTATGGATATAACAAAGACGAATATATGTTTGTGTATGTTATTGAGTCGTTGAGGTTTAAAGAGTAGAGTATAGTGTGCTGTTTTGAGATTTAATTTCTAAGTGGCTCATGAAGTTATAATTTGGGAGATTAGTTCACTATTTTGGCTGGTTAGTTGTATTATATTCTTAACTTTATTTATTATTTTTTGAACAAAGAATGGATGGTTCAGGTTCAAGTTCAAGTTTTGGTCAATCCGGGAAGAAAAGAGGAAGAAGCCCGACCTATATGAAATGGGTCTCTAGGACAGACTAGAGGTCTAATCCCATATGGTTACCAGTTGAGTTTGATGCTAACATGAAGAAATGGGTCAAAATAGGTCAAAGTTGAATAGCTATGTCTGCCAACTGGAAGTCTATCGACCAAAAAGACAAGGATATGATTTTGGGAGGACATTGTGGTACATATATAATTCTATGTTCCACCTATCTAATTTAGCATTCATATTTTTGCCTTTATTGTAGCTTCATCTTATATGTTTTTGTACTTTCACGCAGCAAAATTGAGATTCTTGTCATTGCAAGCATGAAGCATCACATCTTAAAGAAATGCAATGAATGGTGGAGGGCCTTTAAGTTGAACCTTACAAAGGACTACCTCTAAGGCAGTAAGATAGAGAAGCATCCGAAGGACATATACCCTAATGTTAGTGACGAAGCGTAGAAATTGTTTCATCAATGACAGGTAGGAAGAGACTACTTATAAGGTTTTAATTAACTTACATTTTAATTAACTTAGTTAGTAATGAATGTACATTTTAATCAACTAATCTAACTTTGGTTAATTTTGATAGGCTATTTGCAAGAGAAATCAAGAAATAGCCAAGAAGAATATGTACTAGCACTATATGTCTTGAGGGGATATAGTGTCCTTGAGAGGAAAATGATGCAAGAGCAGTTGGAGACTGCAGAAACAGTAATTGCATTAGGCCCTACTGCCTTATACCTTTTTCATGCATTAGTAACTAGCTTCCATATCACCAACAAAAATGGAAGGCTACGAGGGTGAAGAAGGGACAAGATATCACTCTAGAGGTTGTTAAGTTGTTGAGAGGATTGTAAGTAACTAATTTTAAAAGTAAGAATTTATATTCTATTACTTGCTCTTTAGTTTTTTACCTTGGTAACTTGTATATGTTGTAGGATGCACTAAAGCAATAGGTATCCCAAGGGTGTTTCGTTCCTGAAAAAGGAATGTATATCTTGGAGACAACTATTAGGACCCTTGACCACCCAGGTTGAGTGAGAGGGGCTCCCAAAGGAGCCATACTCAAACTTTTTTGGCCCTCCTCTCGAAGAAAAAACTCACCCTCCGTAGACATGCTTCAAGATGAGTTGTAAAATGTTTGAGATAAACTTAAATCAAAGCATCAATTGGAGTTAGCCAAGATACACCATGAGATGGATGCTAGAGTCTAAGAGCTTATGGATGCCAGGCTCCAGGAAGCGATGATGATGATGGGCTTCTTACACCCGACCAAAGTTCAGAGGTAAAAACATATTCATTTATTTCTTTTCAAGGGTTTTTAACATGTATTTTTTTTGACTAATTATGTTTACATTTTCAGGGTTCTTATACGGTGACTAGTGGGAAGGGTAGTGCCAATAAGGAGAAATTTGTGTCCTAACCATCTGGTCTTGAACCTACCTTTGAGTATATCAAGGATGATGGGGAAAAGTGTGATCTCTACATTATGAAAGACTAAGGGACTATATCCTTCGTTGCTCATGGTACCATGTACTGGGATGCCATAACACTTTACTAGAAACCAATTCCTGATGGCAATGTCAAGGTCACAGTAAAGAGCATAAAGAACTATACAGGCACTGCCTTAGTTATCTACCCCACTGACGAGGTAAAATATTGGAGCAAGCTCTAGGGCAGTATATTATGTTGGCAACGCATCTGATCAAATTGAGAAAATGGGTCACACCAGAGAAGATGCCTCAGAAGCAAACCCCATCAGGAACATATCCTTGAGATATTTTGCTATATCAATGCTCCACTCTATGACAGCAGGATTGGAGAAAGCACTTAGTTTCACAACTCTATCCTAGGTTTTGACCACACAGGAGATTTACAAATTCACCCTGGACAGGAATGACATAGTGAAATTCCTTAATTTTTAGGAGCTAGATTCAACTATCATTCAGTGTGCAATATAGTAATACCTTATGTTTAACCATTCATGCAGTACTGACTCCTTTCTCGATTAACAATAGCTACTTCTATTGGAGATACTTGGGAGAAGCAAAAGGAGACGCATATGGCTTCATGTGTCCTCAATGTGTCCAAGAGTTATGCACTGATAGAAGCTCAAGAATTATGTACATAGTCGACGTTATGACCCGTATCAGGAGGAAGATATATTTTGCACCTTATATTAAAGGGTAAGTATACTCTTATACTTGGCACACTTATACATATTACTCTACTTTCATATATAATGTTGTTTATATTTTGTAGTATACATTGGACTTTGATTGGCATAGCCCTTGAAGCTAATGTGGTGTACTAGTTCGACTTGTTGTTTGGACGGCCAAATACTGAGATTTCATCTATCGTCAACACATGAGTTTTTCTTCATAGATTTGTTAAGATGAACATGTAGTAAGTTATATGAAAACTTTTTTTTCAATTGGAGATAGGGTTAAGCATGGCTTCGACTTGGTTAGAGGCCATCCCAGTAATCCTAGTCTTTCATGGATTTATCCTCGAGAAAGTACTTTTCAAATAATTAAGTTTCAGTTTTCAAAATTTTATTAGGACAAAAGTTAGTCATGTTGGAAATCGTGCCCTAGGGGCCAATCATTGTCTTATGAACATTATTGATTTATGAATTTATTAATTGAGTTATCATATTATTTGCATGTTTACTATGATGACCATCCTTGGATAATTCATGATATTATCCTAAATGTCCCTGATCGATCGTCTATGTGGGAGCACAGATGAAATAAGACCAGTATGACTTTGAAGATGTATAGAGATATAAATCAAAGTCATAAGCACATGTAAGAGTATAGGGTGTTGGACCGACCCGCTATGAGAGAACTGCATGGGTAACGTCATAAGCTTCTCTCATATACAAACCATGTCAATATGCCCTTTGACCTGAGATCATCATGGATTCCTACATGACAAAACTCTCAGCTTTGACCTAGTCAAAAGTCACTTTTGACCGAGTGATCATAAAGACTATGTTCGGGCTTAGTGGTTTTTCATGCGGAGGAATGTGAATGGTCAAGATGGAATTTGTCCCTCATATTCGTGGAGAGATATTACTGGGCCCCTCGATGAGTGAGTCTGAGAAATGTATGGCCATACTGTAATGGAAAGGTAGTTCCATTTCTATAGTCAGACTACTCAGGGATCGAGAAAGTAACGGTCGGGAATAGGAGGATGACATTATCCATGCCTCATCCATGACCAAAATATCGCGTGACAGAAGGGACATGATATGGTTGTATAAAAGGTTACATCGTTTATCGATCCTCATATGATTTGGGTAGTTGTTATGTCTTGCTAGAGACCGCTTGCGACTTGTGGGCTAGTATAGCAAATGGCCCACTGCCAACTTCATATGGGCCTACAGGGTCGCACACAAAATAGCCCAACACGAGCTATGATGTCCAGATTCATTGAATCTAAGACATGTCCAGATTCAATGAAAGATCCAGGTGAATGTATATATATTTATTTATATTTATATTCGTATATATATAAATTCGTATATATATATTATATATATGAGATATATGAGATTTAATTTATAAGGATAAATTAAATCTCTATCACGTTTGAAATTCGAAATTCAAATTGATAGGATATCTCATATAAGAGATATTTATAAGATTTAATTTATAAGGATAAATTAAATCTCTATTACGTTTGAAATTCGAAATTCAAATTGATAGGATATCTCATATAAGAGATATTTATAAGATTTAATTTATAAGGATAAATTAAATCTCTATCACGTTTGAAATTCGAAATTTAAATTGATAGGATATCTCAAATTTGATTTATGGGAATAAATCAAATATAACTCAGTCTCATCTTTATTTAAAGTTAAATAAATAGGTAATTAAATCTGTGGGACGGATTTAATATTATTTTATTTAATTAGTTTCTTATAAAATTATACAATATATGATATTGTATCAATTCGGAATTAATATAAGATTAACTCCAAAATCCAATTAGGTTAAGTGGAAAAACTCATAGCATCCTCTATATCTGATTGGTGGAGCTACGTTTGAAAATAACACAGAACACAAAAGGCCGAACGGAATCTGCAAAAGGTTTGCAGACAAGAAACTGCTGAAATAGAGACGGAGACTTGTGAAAGCCTTGGAGGGACAGGAGACGCTAGCACGTCGTTCGTGGTTGGAACGCTGTTCGTGTGGATACCAGTAGAGGAAGCCGACCTGAGGCGTCGACTTCTTGTGATCGGAAAGAGACCACCGTCCGCGGAGAGAATCTGTGAAGGTCGCTGAGGAACACTCCGTCGATTTCTTGCGATCAGAAAGAGATCACCACCCACGTAGAGAAGCTGTGAAATTCGCTGAGCAACACTAAGGGTAATGATTCTTTCCACTTGACTTAAACACATACGGCAGATCCTGGCAAGGAATGGAAAATTTTTAAAGTTTATTTCCGCTGCGTGTCTTCTAATTCCTTACAGTGGTATCAAAGCCATGCCGTTTTGTGTTTAAGTTAGGCTTGATTTGTGATTTATATGATATATGTTAGTAGTAGCCGATCATATAATAAGCGTTGTATGTGTGACATATATGGAATCCATGTTGTGTATGACATAAAAGGAATCTAAAAGGAAATTGAAATCGGTGGTGATGCTTTTTGATTTGATCAATCCGCATAGCGGGACCGCCATAGCTACCTGTTCGTAGCGCAACATAACCGTAACATATGTTACTTTGTGAATGTTTTTTTTTTGCCCTTCAATTAGATCTGAATATTGATTCTTGAATGTTTGGGTATGGTGAACAATATGGCTCTAGATTGCAAGTGTTGTAATTTTTTAAATACGGCCTGCGTGTCGTGCCTTCCTCTATATACTCTCAATGTACCTTCTCCTCTCATCTCACTCCCCTCGAATGTTAAAAGATGTTTCTATATGTAATTTCTCTTTTCTTACTAGAGAGCTCCTCTCATTGGCTTGAGGGGACTTAGGATAGGTGAGCCATATTATATCACATTTGAATGATGCATCTTATGATTAGATCAGCACATGCATATTACTTGTATGAGTTACAAACTGGGATACATGCATCCTCATAAAATCAGATAGTTAATTAAGCCCTCTAAAAGAAATCTTAAGTCATAATGCTGTCAATTTATGAACACTTGTCAAAACCTTGATCGCTCAATTGTGGACTCCACCAAAGTGGGTGCTTTTGAGTTATCTTGGGGAGATAAGCAAAGAGTAATGGTGCTACTCTCATAGGTTCATTATTGTTTGACTTAATTGAGATTAACAAAACGGTTTTGGATCTCAAGGCATTAGATGGGATTAGAACATGCCAGATCATATGATGATAGGATCCCATGAATATCTAAGAGTTACATTTGATGTAATTGGTAAAGGTGTTACCTACCTAAATAACTTAATTTAAGCGTCCTGCCAAAGCGGACTTAAGTTTGAGCCAAATATGGATCTTAGCCCACTAACTATTGCATTGAGGGTTGTTTATTTAGTGGGAGATTACTAATTACATTGCATATTTTAATTGTAGAATCATGACGACTAGTAATACTGCTACATTATCGCTGCGATCTGTCCTTGAGAAGGACAAACTTAATGGGACAAACTTTCTTGACTGGTTTAGGAACTTGAGAATTGTTCTCAAGCAGGAAAGAAAGGCGCATGTCCTAGATCAACCCATTCCTGAGGAGCCAGCCGCCAATGCTCCTAGAGCTCAGAGAGATGCTTACACGAAGCATAAGGAAGACTCTGTCGATGTGGGATGCTTAATGCTAGCCACCATGGTTCCAGAGCTCCAAAGAGATCTCGAACACATAGAGGCTTATGAGATGATTGTGCATCTCAAGGAAATGTTCCAGCAACAGGCAAGGCAAGAGAGGTATGAGACCACTAAGGCCTTACATTCCTGCAAGATGGCTGAAGGTGCATCAGTTAGTACTCATGTCTTAAAGATGAAAGGGTACATTGATCACCTTGAAAGGCTTGGATTTCCCATGAGCCAGGAGTTAGCTACAGATTTGATCTTGAACTCACTCCCGGAAAGTTATGACCACTTTGTCATGAACTACAACATGAACAACATGGAGAAATCTATTTCTGAACTGCATGGGATGCTTAAAACTGCTGAGCCAAGTCTTAAAAAGAAGCCCAGTAGTGTTTTGATGGTTCAGAAAGGAAAGGGTACTAAAAAGAAAGGCAAAGGCAAGGGGAAGGGTCATGGCTCATCAGGTAGGACCAAAGAGTCAGGCAAGCCCGAAACTAAGCCTACACCAAAGAAGGCAAAGCCTCCGAAGGAAGGAGTCTGCTTCTTCTGCAATGAACCCGGTCATTGGAAGAGGAATTGCAAATTCTACCTCGAAGATCTGAAAAAGAACAAGAAGGATAGCGGGGCTATCGCTTCAGGTATTTATGTTATAGACATTCATCTTTCTACTTCCATCTCATGGGTATTAGATACTGCATGTGGTTCTCACATTTGTACAAATGTGCAGGGACTAAAGGACAGTAGGAAGCTGAAAAAGGGCGAGGTTGACCTACGAGTTGGAAACAGAGCAAGGGTTACTGCGTTAGCTGTAGGCACTTATGAATTAGTTCTGCCCACTGGGCTTTTGTTAGTTTTGAACAATTGCTATTATGTTCCTGCTTTAAGTAGTAACATTGTTTCACTTTCTTATTTGGATAAGGAAGGTTTCACTTCCATTGCTGGGAATAGTAGATGTTCTATTTATCGTAATGATGTTTTCTATGCTCATGGTGATTTGCATGTTGATCATTACATATTAAATTTGGAGCAACCCAATCATGGAAATATCTATAACATAACCGCCAAAAGGGTCAAACCAAACGATTTGAATCCCATATACCTCTGGCACTGTCGTCTGGGCCACATAAATGAGAAACGCATTTCCAAACTCCATCAAGATGGATTTCTAAACTCATTTGATTTTGAATCATATGACACTTGCGAGTCTTGCTTGTTAGGAAAGATGACAAAGTCACCCTTCACTGGGCACAGTGAGAGGGCCACTGATTTATTGGGCCTCATACATACAGATGTGTGTGGACCGATGAACACAAATGCCAGAGGAGGTTATTCGTACTTCATAACATTCATAGATGATTTCAGCAGATATGGGTACATCTATCTGATGAAACATAAATCTGAATCTTTTGAAAAGTTCAAGATATTTCAAAATGAAGTACAAAACCAGCTTGACAAAACAATTAAAGCCCTTCGATCTGATCGGGGTGGTGAATATTTGAGCCAAGAGTTCATAGATCATCTTAGGAGTTGTGGGATACTCTCACAATTGACTCCTCCAGGGACACCACAATGGAATGGCGTTTCTGAACGGAGAAATCGAACACTATTAGATATGGTTCGATCCATGATGAGTCGAACAGATCTTCCGCCCTCCTTTTGGGGCCATGCCCTAGAGACAGCTGCGTTCACACTCAATCGTGTTCCATCTAAGGCAATCGAAAAGACTCCGTATGAGATATGGACTGGGAGGACGCCTAGTTTGTCTTTCCTCAAGATTTGGGGATGCGAGGTCTATGTTAAGCAACAAGCCTCAGACAAATTAGCGCCCAAATCCTCAAAATGCCTTTTTGTGGGATATCCTAAGGAAACCAAGGGATATTACGTCTACAACCCTGCTGATAACAAAGTGTTTGTTGTCAGAAATGGTATCTTTCTTGAACGAGAATTTATCTCTAAAAGAACCAGTGGGAGTAAGGTACAACTCGAAGAAGTTCGAGAGCTACAAGACACCACAGAACTGCAGATGGAAAATAGAGAAGACTCACAACAAGTTGTTGAGACTCCTCAAGTCACGCAAGGTCCACGAAAGTCTAATAGGACACGACTTCAGCCTTAGAGATATGGATTTCTGATTTCTGATAGTCATGATGTGTTCCTCATTGAGCATAATGAGCCGACTACCTATCAAGAAGCTATAGTGGGACCAAACTCCGAAAAATGGCTTAGTGCCATGAAGTCTGAGATGCAATCTATGTACGACAATCAGGTTTGGACCTTAGTCGACCCGCCTGAAGGTGTAAAAACCGTCGGGTGCAAGTGGGTTTTCAAAGAGAAAACTGACATGGATGGCAATGTAAATGTCTTCAAGGCACGACTGGTTGCAAAAGGTTTTACTCAAACTCATGGTGTGGACTATGATGAGACCTTTTCCCCAGTAGCAATGGCCAAATCAATCAGAATTCTCTTTGCTATTGCAGCATATTATGACTATGAAATATGGCAGATGGACGTCAAGACAGCCTTCCTTAATGGAAAGCTCCTTGAGGATGTGTACATGACACAACCTGAAGGGTTTGTGCGTTCTGAGGACTCTGGTAAAGTGTGCAAGCTTCAAAGGTCCATTTATGGACTAAAGCAAGCCTCTCGGAGTTGGAATCATCGTTTTGATGAAGTAATCAAAGAGTTTGGATTTCTTCAAAACATTGATGAACCTTGTGTGTACAAGAAGGTTAGTGGGAGCACAGTTGTGTTTTTGGTACTCTATGTCGATGACATCCTACTTATTGGGAATGACATTCCTACCTTGCAAATTGTCAAGTCTTGGTTAGGAAAGTCTTTCTCGATGAAAGACTTGGGTGAAGCCACCTACATCCTAGAAATCAGGATCTATAGAGATAGATCTAAAAGACTTCTAGGACTCAGTCAGAGTACATACATAGACAAAATACTGCATAGGTTCAATATGCACGAGTCAAAGAGGGGTTTCATACCCATGTCTCATGGTACTCACCTCAGCAAAGATCTGTGTCCTAGTACATCTGATCAGCGAGGTCGCATGAGTAAGGTTCCATATGCCTCGGCCATAGGATCTATCATGTACGCCATGTTATGTACTCGACCGGATGTCTCGTTTTCCTTAAGTATGACTAGCAGATACCAACAGGACCCTGGTGAGGGCCATTGGACTGCTGTCAAGAATATCCTTAAGTACTTAAGAAGGACTAAGGACTTATTCTTGGTCTATGGTGGATTGGATGATGAGCTCTGTGTAACCGGTTACACAGATGCGAGTTTCCAAACTGACCAGGACGACCAAAAATCGCAGTCTGGATACATATTCCTCCTCAATAATGGAGCAGTAAGCTGGAAGAGCTCTAAGCAGGGCACTGTAGCAGATTCTGCAACGGAAGCTGAGTATATAGCAGCATCTGATACAGCTAAGGAAGCCGTTTGGATCAGGAAGTTCATCACAGAACTAGGGGTGATACCTACCATCTCAGATCCAATAACTTTGCTCTGTGACAATAGCGGTGCTATTGCACAGGCCAAAGAGCCTAGGTCACATCAAAGGACCAAGCATATACTCAGGCGATTTCATCTCATCAGAGAAATCAACGATAGAGGTGATATAAAAATATGTAAAGTAGCAGGAGAAGATAATGTTGCTGATCCTCTAACAAAGCCGCTTGTGCAGGCAAAGCATGAGCGTCATGTTAGGTCAATGGGAATTAGTCAAATTAATGATTGTACCTAGTGCAAGTGGGAGGTTGTTGGAAATCGTGCCCTAGGGGCCAATCATTGTCTTATGAACATTATTGATTTATGAATTTATTAATTGAGTTATCATATTATTTGCATGTTTACTATGATGACCATCCTTGGATAATTCATGATATTATCCTAAATGTCCCTAGTCGATCGTCTATGTGGGAGCACAGATGAAATAAGACCAGTATGACTTTGAAGATGTATAGAGATATAAATCAAAGTCATAAGCACATGTAAGAGTACAGGGTGTTGGACCGACCCGCTATGAGAGAACTGTTGGAAATCGTGCCCTAGGGGCCAATCATTGTCTTATGAACATTATTGATTTATGAATTTATTAATTGAGTTATCATATTATTTGCATGTTTACTATGATGACCATCCTTGGATAATTCATGATATTATCCTAAATGTCCCTGGTCGATCATCTATGTGGGAGCACAGATGAAATAAGACCAGTATGACTTTGAAGATGTATAGAGATATAAATCAAAGTCATAAGCACATGTAAGAGTACAGGGTGTTGGACCGACCCGCTATGAGAGAACTGCATGGGTAACGTCATAAGCTTCTCTCATATACAAACCATGTCAACATGCCCTTTGACCTGAGATCATCATGGATTCCTACATGACAAAACGCTCAGCTTTGACCTAGTCAAAAGTCACTTTTGACCGAGTGATCATAAAGACTATGTTCGGGCTTAGTGGTTTTTCATGCGGAGGAATGTGAATGGTCAAGATGGAATTTGTCCCTCACATTCGTGGAGAGATATTACTGGGCCCCTCGATGAGTGAGTCTGAGAAATGTATGGCCATACTGTAATGGAAAGGTAGTTCCATTTCTATAGTCAGACTACTCAGGGATCGAGAAAGTAACGGTCAGGAATAGGAGGATGACATTATCCATGCCTCATCCATGACCAAAATATCGCGTGACAGAAGGGACATGATATGGTTGTATAAAAGGTTACATCGTTTATCGATCCTCATATGATTTGGGTAGTTGTTATGTCTTGCTAGAGACCGCTTGCGACTTGTGGGCTAGTATAGCAAATGGCCCACTGCCAACTTCATATGGGCCTACAGGGTCGCACACAAAATAGCCCAACACGAGCTATGATGTCCAGATTCATTGAATCTAAGACATGTCTAGATTCAATGAATGATCCAGGGTGGATATATATATTTATTTATATTTATATTCGTATATATATAAATTCGTATATATATTATATATATGAGATATATGAGATTTAATTTATAAGGATAAATTAAATCTCTATCACGTTTGAAATTCGAAATTCAAATTGATAGGATATCTCATATAAGAGATATTTATAAGATTTAATTTATAAGGATAAATTAAATCTCTATCACGTTTGAAATTCGAAATTCAAATTGATAGGATATCTCATATAAGAGATATTTATAAGATTTAATTTATAAGGATAAATTAAATCCCTATCACGTTTGAATTTGAAATTCAAATTGATAGGATATCTCAAATTTGATTTATGGGAATAAATCAAATATAACTCAGTCTCATCTTTATTTAAAGTTAAATAAATAGGTAATTAAATCTGTGGGACGGATTTAATATTATTTTATTTAATTAGTTTCTTATAAAGTTATACAATATATGATATTGTATAAATTCGGAATTAATATAAGATTAACTCCAAAATCCAATTAGGTTAAGTGGAAAAACGCATAGCATCCTCTATATCTGATTGGAGGAGCTACGTTTGAAAATAATACATAACACAAAAGGCCGAACGGAATCTGCAAAAGGTTTGCAGACAAGAAACTGCCGAAATAGAGACGGAGACTTGTGAAAGCCTTGGAGGGACAGGAGACGCTAGCACGTCGTTCGTGGTTGGAACGCTGTTCGTGTGGATACCAGTAGAGGAAGCCGACCTGAGGCGTCGACTTCTTGTGATCGGAAAGTGACCACCGTCCGCGGAGAGAATCTGTGAAGGTCGCTGAGGAACACTCCGTCGATTTCTTGCGATCAGAAAGAGATCACCACCCACGTAGAGAAGCTGTGAAATTCGCTGAGCAACACTAAGGGTAATGATTCTTTCCACTTGACTTAAACACATACGGCAGATCCTGGCAAGGAATGGAAAATTTTTAAAGTTTATTTCCGCTGCGTGTCTTCTAATTCCTTACAAGTCACTAATGTGCTCTGTGTTTTTCCATTTTGTTAGTACTGCCATCAACTTGGAAGTTGAAACATCCTACTTTCAACCTCTTAGAGTACGTATTTGAAAGCATATTGAACTAATGAAAGTATTATTTTAGTCCAAAAGTTAAAATTTTTAAATTTGACCTTTAGGTACTGTTCATTTGGTTATTTTCAAATTGACAATCCAACTTTAAAAATTCATAACTAATTCTAAAAAAATTGTATGAAGGTGTTCCAAATTTGAAATTGAAGCTCTTTCATATCTCTTTAGGGAACAAAATATAAATCTTGACATTTACCTTTCCAATCAATACAATTAAAATGTTACTTTTTACTTTTCATATGGCAAATTCTAAAAATTCTAGATTTTGTCTCTTAACTTTAGAAATTCATTTATCTTGATATACACATCCAAATGAGGCATATTACCTGTGCGTTTAAAGATCTAAATGTATACTACATGTTCATTAAATTTTGTTAATTAATTCCTTCATTTTCTAAGTCAAACTGAAGTCACAACCTAACTTCTTTAGGACCTACATTTTTACCATTTCAGTTTTCCTTTCTTTAATTCTCAATAATTGTTCCAGCATGCATAAACTGTAAGGAATTGGAAGACACGCAGCGGAAATAAACTTTACCATTTTCCATTCCTTGCCAGGATCTGCCGTATGTGTTTAAGTCAAGTGGAAAGAATCCTTACCCTTAGTGTGCCTCAGCGACTTCCACAGCTTCTCTACGTGGGTGGTGATCTCTTTCTGATCGCAAGAAATCGACGGAGTGTTCCTCAGCGACCTTCACAGATTCTCTCCGCGGACGGTGGTCTCTTTCCGATCACAAGAAGTCGACGCCTCAGGTCGGCTTCCTCTACTGGTATCCACACGAACAGCGTTCCAACCACGAACGACGTGCTAGCGTCTCCTGTCCCTCCAAGGCTTTCACAAGTCTCCGTCTCTATTTCGGCAGTTTCTTGTCTGCAAACCTTTTTTTGCAGATTCCGTTCGGCCTTTTGTGTTCTATGTTATTTTCAAACGTAGCTCCTCCAATCAGATATAGAGGATGCTATGCGTTTTTCCACCTGACCTAATTGGATTTTGGAGTTAATCTTATATTAATTCCGAATTGATACAATATCATATATTGTATAATTTTATAAGAAACTAATTAAATAAAATAATATTAAATCCGTCCCACAGATTTAATTACTTATTTATTTAACTTTAAATAAAGATGAGACTGAGTTATATTTGATTTATTCCCATAAATCAAATTTGAGATATCCTATCAATTTAAATTTCGAATTTCAAACGTGATAGAGATTTAATTTATCCTTATAAATTAAATCTTATAAATATCTCTTATATGAGATATCCTATCAATTTGAATTTCGAATTTCAAACGTGATAGAGATTTAATTTATCCTTATAAATTAAATCTTATAAATATCTCTTATATGAGATATCCTATCAATTTGAATTTCGAATTTCAAACGTGATAGAGATTTAATTTATCCTTATAAATTAAATCTTATAAATATCTCTTATATGAGATATCCTATCAATTTGAATTTCGAATTCAAACATGATAGGGATTTAATTTATCCTTATAAATTAAATCTCATATATCTCATATATATAATATATATATATATACGAATTTATATATATACGAATATAAATATAAATAAATATATATATACATTCACCTGGATCTTTCATTGAATCTGGACATGTCTTAGATTCAATGAATCTGGACATCATAGCTCGTGTTGGGCTATTTTGTGTGCGACCCTGTAGGCCCATATGAAGTTGGCAGTGGGCCATTTGCTATACTAGCCCACAAGTCGCAAGCGGTCTCTAGCAAGACATAACAACTACCCAAATCATATGAGGATCGATAAACGATGTAACCTTTTATACAACCATATCATGTCCCTTCTGTCACGCGATATTTTGGTCATGGATGAGGCATGGATAATGTCATCCTCCTATTCCCGACCGTTACTTTCTCGATCCCTGAGTAGTCTGACTATAGAAATGGAACTACCTTTCCATTACAGTATGGCCATACATTTCTCAGACTCACTCATCGAGGGGCCCAGTAATATCTCTCCACGAATGTGAGGGACAAATTCCATCTTGACCATTCACATTCCTCCGCATGAAAAACCACTAAGCCCAAACATAGTCTTTATGATCACTCGGTCAAAAGTGACTTTTGACTAGGTCAAAGCTGAGCGTTTTGTCATGTAGGAATCCATGATGATCTCAGGTCAAAGGGCATATTGACATGGTTTGTATATGAGAGAAGCTTATGACGTTACCCATGCAGTTCTCTCATAGCGGGTCGGTCCAACACCCTGTACTCTTACATGTGCTTATGACTTTGATTTATATCTCTATACATCTTCAAAGTCATACTGGTCTTATTTCATCTGTGCTCCCACATAGATGATCGACCAGGGACATTTAGGATAATATCATGAATTATCCAAGGATGGTCATCATAGTAAACATGCAAATAATATGATAACTCAATTAATAAATTCATAAATCAATAATGTTCATAAGACAATGATTGGCCCCTAGGGCACGATTTCCAACATAAACCATCTCTTTGGCCTCTCATACATTCATATACATCATGGGGTTATGCCATAATTATTTCATACATTTTTCTTTACATATAATGGCATATTACATAATATACATGACATGCGATCACTTGTCTACTTCTCTTCCATTCCTTAGCTCATGTATCAAGTATGATTCTTCCATCATAAATAACCTATTATGGTTGGTTATAGGAGGGTGAGATTCTATAGAATCTTGGTAGTAAACATTACCACTTAAATATGCAAGATATGCTATATGCTTTGTATAAAAATGCATGGCCATGGTAAACATGTTACTCATAACATATTCAATATCATTCATCATATCACAACATCATTCAATCATCATATACATGTCAATACGTAATCATACCACATCAAGCACATAAAGAGGTAAGTCCACTACCTTAAACATAAGATTTATCTCTTGTTCTTGCACTTGCTCCCTAAGCTGCCAACTATGCATACTTTTGTTCAACAAGTTCCCAACATCGTCTTGGATGTCTCAAAGTATTAAACATAATTACATGATGTATACAACTCATTAGAGACACTACATAATCCATGTACACTAACATCCATAAAACCCCTAACTCTTAACTTCAATTTTGGAGTTAGTGGTTTACCTTTGTAATAATTATTTCCTTAGACCAATCCTACATAATTTTGTCCAAGGAATACAAATATGATCTTAGAATTATGAAAATTAAACTTATCCTATGAAATCTGTCCAGAACCGTACAACACCTTCATAAATTCCAACAAATTCTCATTTTAATTCAATGCTTCTAATACTTGTTTCTCTACTTTATCCCACACAATTTTTCATTTTAAAACCATTTGAAGCATCAAAATCATGAAATTCCAACTCCTTCCAATGTGAATGAACAGTGATAGAGAGGGTCTCAAGATCATAATTCCAAGATCATATGATTTACTAAGCTCAACTACTTAATTCTAACTTATTTAAGCTTGTCTAAACATTCCATGACTTAAAATTCATATTTCACCTTTAATTACAGATCATGTCCAGCAGTCAAGATGGATAGAAAAATGGTGTTTCAACCATTCAAATCTAAGAGAAATCTTCCTACAACATAATACAAAGGTTAGAGGAAGAAGTTACCTTGGATCCTTGCTTGTTTAGCTACTTGATTTTTCTCTTCTTCTTGCTTGAAATCCATTTTGGCAGCACCTCCAACGGATTCTCACATTGATGTACTGAGGCACCAAGAGCTCATGGAATCTTAGGAAATAGTGGAACACTCAGAGGAACTTTTCAAAGCATACGCTTTTCGACAAATGATGTATTTTGGAATATATCAATAAATATGAAAGCATATGTTTTGAAAGAGAACTTTTCAAAGGGCTTTCTTATAAGCACATTTACCAAAGAGCTATTCGATTAATCTAAGATATGTTTTAATGGAATTTATTGAAGATTTATCGAAGTCTCTTCCGATAAGGTTAATTATCGAAGTATTTCTGTGCAAGACTTAAACTATTTCAATCGCAATTCTTTAGGGATTTATCGAAGACCTTTTTGACAAGGGTATTCCTCAATAAGAACTTTGATAATTCAAGACTGATTTGTGAAAAGATTTCTAAACTAGACTTTAACATATTTGATCTTCAATTATAAATTATTTTAGAAACAACAGAGATATGCTTATATTGTTTATACATCTATTCTAAGACATGTTTCAAGATTATTTCCATCTAAAACAGCGATCAAATGCACAGATCAATTGAAGAGCAGCAAGAGTCAGATGCATACGTCAGCAATAACAGCTATCCCATGGATATTTCAACTGATTTATGAAGAACCAAGTATAAAAGAAGAAGCCAAAATGAGGAAGCTGAAAACTTGGGAGACAAAATAAAAATAAGAGATGCTTACAACGCAGTTTGATCATACTCAATAAATATTATGAAGCCTCTGTTTCTCTTTAGTTTAGAGCATATCATTCTTCAAATGAGAGAAGCCTAGAGAGTCTTTTAGCTCAAATTTCTACCTTATCTACTCTACCAAGTGAGTTTCACATGTATAAATCATTTCATAAATTACTCAAGAGTGTGGATCTCTTGAGAGGGACTCTCACTGGTGATTACCTAGTAAGTTGTAAGGGGGAGTGAGGGGATTCTCACATTGACGTACTGAGGCACCAAGAGCTCATGGAATCTTAGGAAATAGTGGAACGCTCAGAGGAACTTTTCAAAGCATACGCTTTTCGACAAATGATGTATTTTGGAATATATCACTAAATATGAAAGCATATGTTTTGAAAGAGAACTTTTCAAAGGGCTTTCTTATAAGCACATTTACCAAAGAGCTATTCGATAAATCTAAGATATGTTTTAATGGAATTTATTGAAGATTTATCGAAGTCTCTTCCGATAAGGTTAATTATCGAAGTATTTCTGTGCAAGACTTAAACTATTTCAATCGCAATTCCTTAGGGATTTATCGAAGACCGTTTTGACAAGGGTATTCCTCAATAAGAACTTTGATAATTCAAGACTGATTTGTGAAAAGATTTCTAAACTAGACTTTAACATATTTGATCTTCAATTATAAATTATTTTAGAAACAACCGAGATATGCTTATATTGTTCATACATCGATTCTAAGACATGTTTCAAGATTATTTCCATCTAAAACAGCGATCAAATGCACAGATCAATTGAAGAGCAACAAGAGTCAGATGCATACGTCAGCAATAACAGCTATCCCATGGATATTTCAACTGATTTATGAAGAACCAAGTATAAAAGAAGAAGCCAAAATGAGGAAGCTGAAAAGTTGGGAGACAAAATAAAAATAAGAGATGCTTACAACGCAGTTTGATGATACTCAATAAATATTATGAAGTCTCTGTTTCTCTTTAGTTTAGAGCATATCATTCTTCAAATGAGAGAAGCCTAGAGAGTCTTTGAGCTCAAATTTCTACCTTATCTAGTCTACCAAGTGAGTTTCACATGTATAAATCATTTCATAAATTACTCAAGAGTGTGGATCTCTTGAGAGGGACTCTCACTGGTGATTACCTAGTAAGTTGTAAGGGGGAGTGAGGGGATTCTCACATTGACGTACTGAGGCACCAAGAGCTCATGGAATCTTAGGAAATAGTGGAACGCTCAGAGGAACTTTTCAAAGCATACGCTTTTCGACAAATGATGTATTTTGGAATATATCAATAAATATGAAAGCATATGTTTTGAAAGAGAACTTTTCAAAGGGCTTTCTTATAAGCACATTTACCAAAGAGCTATTCGATAAATCTAAGATATGTTTTAATGGAATTTATTGAAGATTTATCGAAGTCTCTTCCGATAAGGTTAATTATCGAAGTATTTCTGTGCAAGACTTAAACTATTTCAATCGCAATTCCTTAGGGATTTATCGAAGACCGTTTTAACAAGGGTATTCCTTAATAAGAACTTTGATAATTCAAGACTGATTTGTGAAAAGATTTCTAAACTAGAATTTAACATATTTGATCTTCAATTATAAATTATTTTAGAAACAACCGAGATATGCTTATATTGTTCATACATCTATTCTAAGACATGTTTCAAGATTATTTCCATCTAAAACAGCGATCAAATGCACAGATCAATTGAAGAGCAACAAGAGTCAGATGCATACGTCAGCAATAACAGCTATCCCATGGATATTTCAACTGATTTATGAAGATCCAAGTATAAAAAAAGAAGCCAAAATGAGGAAGCTGAAAAGTTGGGAGACAAAATAAAAATAAGAGATGCTTACAACGCAGTTTGATGATACTCAATAAATATTATGAAGTCTCTGTTTCTCTTTAGTTTAGAGCATATCATTCTTCAAATGAGAGAAGCCTAGAGAGTCTTTTAGCTCAAATTTCTACCTTATCTAGTCTACCAAGTGAGTTTCACATGTATAAATCATTTCATAAATTACTCAAGAGTGTGGATCTCTTGAGAGGGACTCTCACTGGTGATTACCTAGTAAGTTGTAAGGGGGAGTGAGGGGATTCTCACATTGACGTACTGAGGCACCAAGAGCTCATGGAATCTTAGGAAATAGTGGAACGCTCATAGGAACTTTTCAAAGCATACGCTTTTCGACAAATGATGTATTTTGGAATATATCAATAAATATGAAAGCATATGTTTTGAAAGAGAACTTTTCAAAGGGCTTTCTTATAAGCACATTTACCAAAGAGCTATTCGATAAATCTAAGATATTTTTAATGGAATTTATTGAAGATTTATCGAAGTCTCTTCCGATAAGGTTAATTATCGAAGTATTTATGTGCAAGACTTAAACTATTTCAATCGCAATTCCTTAGGGATTTATCGAAGACCGTTTTGACAAGGGTATTCCTCAATAAGAACTTTGATAATTCAAGACTGATTTGTGAAAAGATTTCTAAACTAGACTTTAACATATTTGATCTTCAATTATAAATTATTTTAGAAACAACCGAGATATGCTTATATTGTTCATACATCGATTCTAAGACATGTTTCAAGATTATTTCCATCTAAAACAGCGATCAAATGCACAGATCAATTGAAGAGCAACAAGAGTCAGATGCATACGTCAGCAATAACAGCTATCCCATGGATATTTCAACTGATTTATGAAGAACCAAGTATAAAAGAAGAAGCCAAAATGAGGAAGCTGAAAAGTTGGGAGACAAAATAAAAACAGGAGATGCTTACAACGCAGTTTGATGATACTCAATAAATATTATGAAGCCTCTGTTTCTCTTTAGTTTAGAGCATATCATTCTTCAAATGAGAGAAGCCTAGAGAGTCTTTTAGCTCAAATTTCTATCTTATCTAGTCTACCAAGTGAGTTTCACATGTATAAATCATTTCATAAATTACTCAAGAGTGTGGATCTCTTGAGAGGGACTCTCACTGGTGATTACCTAGTAAGTTGTAAGGGGGAGTGAGGGGATTCTCACATTGACGTACTGAGGCACCAAGAGCTCATGGAATCTTAGGAAATAGTGGAACGCTCAGAGGAACTTTTCAAAGCATACGCTTTTCGACAAATGATGTATTTTGGAATATATCACTAAATATGAAAGCATATGTTTTGAAAGAGAACTTTTCAAAGGGCTTTCTTATAAGCACATTTACCAAAGAGCTATTCGATAAATCTAAGATATGTTTTAATGGAATTTATTGAAGATTTATCGAAGTCTCTTCCGATAAGGTGAATTATCGAAGTATTTCTGTGCAAGACTTAAACTATTTCAATCGCAATTCCTTAGGGATTTATCGAAGACCGTTTTGACAAGGGTATTCCTCAATAAGAACTTTGATAATTCAAGACTGATTTGTGAAAAGATTTCTAAACTAGACTTTAACATATTTGATCTTCAATTATAAATTATTTTAGAAACAACCGAGATATGCTTATATTGTTCATACATCGATTCTAAGACATGTTTCAAGATTATTTCCATCTAAAACAGCGATCAAATGCACAGATCAATTGAAGAGCAGCAAGAGTCAGATGCATACGTCAGCAATAACAGCTATCCCATGGATATTTCAACTGATTTATGAAGAACCAAGTATAAAAGAAGAAGCCAAAATGAGGAAGCTGAAAAGTTGGGAGACAAAATAAAAATAAGAGATGCTTACAACGCAGTTTGATGATACTCAATAAATATTATGAAGTCTCTGTTTCTCTTTAGTTTAGAGCATATCATTCTTCAAATGAGAGAAGCCTAGAGAGTCTTTGAGCTCAAATTTCTACCTTATCTAGTCTACCAAGTGAGTTTCACATGTATAAATCATTTCATAAATTACTCAAGAGTGTGGATCTCTTGAGAGGGACTCTCACTGGTGATTACCTAGTAAGTTGTAAGGGGGAGTGAGGGGATTCTCACATTGACGTACTGAGGCACCAAGAGCTCATGGAATCTTAGGAAATAGTGGAACGCTCAGAGGAACTTTTCAAAGCATACGCTTTTCGACAAATGATGTATTTTGGAATATATCAATAAATATGAAAGCATATGTTTTGAAAGAGAACTTTTCAAAGGGCTTTCTTATAAGCACATTTACCAAAGAGCTATTCGATAAATCTAAGATATGTTTGAATGGAATTTATTGAAGATTTATCGAAGTCTCTTCCGATAAGGTTAATTATCGAAGTATTTCTGTGCAAGACTTAAACTATTTCAATCGCAATTCCTTAGGGATTTATCGAAGACCGTTTTGACAAGGGTATTCCTCAATAAGAACTTTGATAATTCAAGACTGATTTGTGAAAAGATTTCTAAACTAGAATTTAACATATTTGATCTTCAATTATAAATTATTTTAGAAACAACCGAGATATGCTTATATTATTCATACATCGATTCTAAGACATGTTTCAAGATTATTTCCATCTAAAACAGCGATCAAATGCACAGATCAATTGAAGAGCAACAAGAGTCAGATGCATACGTCAGCAATAACAGCTATCCCATGGATATTTCAACTGATTTATGAAGAACCAAGTATAAAAGAAGAAGCCAAAATGAGGAAGCTGAAAAGTTGGGAGACAAAATAAAAATAAGAGATGCTTACAACGCAGTTTGATGATACTCAATAAATATTATGAAGTCTCTGTTTCTCTTTAGTTTAGAGCATATCATTCTTCAAATGAGAGAAGCCTAGAGAGTCTTTTAGCTCAAATTTCTATCTTATCTACTCTACCAAGTGAGTTTCACATGTATAAATCATTTCATAAATTACTCAAGAGTGTGGATCTCTTGAGAGGGACTCTCACTGGTGATTACCTAGTAAGTTGTAAGGGGGAGTGAGGGGATTCTCACATTGACGTACTGAGGCACCAAGAGCTCATGGAATCTTAGGAAATAGTGGAACGCTCAGAGGAACTTTTCAAAGCATACGCTTTTCGACAAATGATGTATTTTGGAATATATCACTAAATATGAAAGCATATGTTTTGAAAGAGAACTTTTCAAAGGGCTTTCTTATAAGCACATTTACCAAAGAGCTATTCGATAAATCTAAGATATGTTTTAATGGAATTTACTGAAGATTTATCGAAGTCTCTTCCGATAAGGTGAATTATCGAAGTATTTCTGTGCAAGACTTAAACTATTTCAATCGCAATTCCTTAGGGATTTATCGAAGACCGTTTTGACAAGGGTATTCCTCAATAAGAACTTTGATAATTCAAGACTGATTTGTGAAAAGATTTGTAAACTAGACTTTAACATATTTGATCTTCAATTATAAATTATTTTAGAAACAAACGAGATATGCTTATATTGTTCATACATCGATTCTAAGACATGTTTCAAGATTATTTCCATCTAAAATAGCGATCAAATGCACAGATCAATTGAAGAGCAACAAGAGTCAGATGCATACGTCAGCAATAACAGCTATCCCATGGATATTTCAACTGATTTATGAAGAACCAAGTATAAAAGAAGAAGCCAAAATGAGGAAGCTGAAAAGTTGGGAGACAAAATAAAAACAAGAGATGCTTACAACGCAGTTTGATGATACTCAATAAATATTATGAAGTCTCTGTTTCTCTTTAGTTTAGAGCATATCATTCTTCAAATGAGAGAAGCCTAGAGAGTCTTTTAGCTCAAATTTCTATCTTATCTACTCTACCAAGTGAGTTTCACATGTATAAATCATTTCATAAATTACCTAGTAAGTTGTAAGGGGGAGTGAGGGGATTCTCACATTGACGTACTGAGGCACCAAGAGCTCATGGAATCTTAGGAAATAGTGGAACGCTCAGAGGAACTTTTCAAAGCATACGCTTTTCGACAAATGATGTATTTTGGAATATATCACTAAATATGAAAGCACATGTTTTGAAAGAGAACTTTTCAAAGGGCTTTCTTATAAGCACATTTACCAAAGAGCTATTCGATAAATCTAAGATATGTTTTAATGGAATTTATTGAAGATTTATCGACGTCTCTTCCGATAAGGTTAATTATCGAAGTATTTCTGTGCAAGACTTAAACTATTTCAATCGCAATTCCTTAGGGATTTATCGAAGACCGTTTTGACAAGGGTATTCCTCAATAAGAACTTTGATAATTCAAGACTGATTTGTGAAAAGATTTGTAAACTAGACTTTAACATATTTGATCTTCAATTATGAATTATTTTAGAAACAACCGAGATATGCTTATATTGTTCATACATCTATTCTAAGACATGTTTCAAGATTATTTCCATCTAAAACAGCGATCAAATGCACAGATCAATTGAAGAGCAACAAGAGTCAGATGCATACGTCAGCAATAACAGCTATCCCATGGATATTTCAACTGATTTATGAAGAACCAAGTATAAAAGAAGAAGCCAAAATGAGGAAGCTGAAAAGTTGGGAGACAAAATAAAAATAAGAGATGCTTACAACGCAGTTTGATGATACTCAATAAATATTATGAAGTCTCTGTTTCTCTTTAGTTTAGAGCATATCATTCTTCAAATGAGAGAAGCCTAGAGAGTCTTTTAGCTCAAATTTCTATCTTATCTAGTCTACCAAGTGAGTTTCACATGTATAAATCATTTCATAAATTACTCAAGAGTGTGGATCTCTTGAGAGGGACTCTCACTGGTGATTACCTAGTAAGTTGTAAGGGGGAGTGAGGGGATTCTCACATTGACGTACTGAGGCACCAAGAGCTCATGGAATCTTAGGAAATAGTGGAACGCTCAGAGGAACTTTTCAAAGCATACGCTTTTCGACAAATGATGTATTTTGGAATATATCAGTAAATATGAAAGCACATGTTTTGAAAGAGAACTTTTCAAAGGGCTTTCTTATAAGCACATTTACCAAAGAGCTATTCGATAAATCTAAGATATGTTTTAATGGAATTTATTGAAGATTTATCGAAGTCTCTTCCGATAAGGTTAATTATCGAAGTATTTCTGTGCAAGACTTAAACTATTTCAATCGCAATTCCTTAGGGATTTATCGAAGACCGTTTTGACAAGGGTATTCCTCAATAAGAACTTTGATAATTCAAGACTGATTTGTGAAAAGATTTGTAAACTAGACTTTAACATATTTGATCTTCAATTATGAATTATTTTAGAAACAACCGAGATATGCTTATATTGTTCATACATCTATTCTAAGACATGTTTCAAGATTATTTCCATCTAAAACAGCGATCAAATGCACAGATCAATTGAAGAGCAACAAGAGTCAGATGCATACGTCAGCAATAACAGCTATCCCATGGATATTTCAACTGATTTATGAAGAACCAAGTATAAAAGAAGAAGCCAAAATGAGGAAGCTGAAAAGTTGGGAGACAAAATAAAAATAAGAGATGCTTACAACGCAGTTTGATGATACTCAATAAATATTATGAAGTCTCTGTTTCTCTTTAGTTTAGAGCATATCATTCTTCAAATGAGAGAAGCCTAGAGAGTCTTTTAGCTCAAATTTCTATCTTATCTAGTCTACCAAGTGAGTTTCACATGTATAAATCATTTCATAAATTACTCAAGAGTGTGGATCTCTTGAGAGGGACTCTCACTGGTGATTACCTAGTAAGTTGTAAGGGGGAGTGAGGGGATTCTCACATTGACGTACTGAGGCACCAAGAGCTCATGGAATCTTAGGAAATAGTGGAACGCTCAGAGGAACTTTTCAAAGCATACGCTTTTCGACAAATGATGTATTTTGGAATATATCAGTAAATATGAAAGCACATGTTTTGAAAGAGAACTTTTCAAAGGGCTTTCTTATAAGCACATTTACCAAAGAGCTATTCGATAAATCTAAGATATGTTTTAATGGAATTTATTGAAGATTTATCGAAGTCTCTTCCGATAAGGTTAATTATCGAAGTATTTCTGTGCAAGACTTAAACTATTTCAATCGCAATTCCTTAGGGATTTATCGAAGACCGTTTTGACAAGGGTATTCCTCAATAAGAACTTTGATAATTCAAGACTGATTTGTGAAAAGATTTGTAAACTAGACTTTAACATATTTGATCTTCAATTATGAATTATTTTAGAAACAACCGAGATATGCTTATATTGTTCATACATCTATTCTAAGACATGTTTCAAGATTATTTCCATCTAAAACAGCGATCAAATGCACAGATCAATTGAAGAGCAACAAGAGTCAGATGCATACGTCAGCAATAACAGCTATCCCATGGATATTTCAACTGATTTATGAAGAACCAAGTATAAAAGAAGAAGCCAAAATGAGGAAGCTGAAAAGTTGGGAGACAAAATAAAAACAGGAGATGCTTACAACGCAGTTTGATGATACTCAATAAATATTATGAAGCCTCTGTTTCTCTTTAGTTTAGAGCATATCATTCTTCAAATGAGAGAAGCCTAGAGAGTCTTTTAGCTCAAATTTCTATCTTATCTAGTCTACCAAGTGAGTTTCACATGTATAAATCATTTCATAAATTACTCAAGAGTGTGGATCTCTTGAGAGGGACTCTCACTGGTGATTACCTAGTAAGTTGTAAGGGGGAGTGAGGGGATTCTCACATTGACGTACTGAGGCACCAAGAGCTCATGGAATCTTAGGAAATAGTGGAACGCTCAGAGGAACTTTTCAAAGCATACGCTTTTCGACAAATGATGTATTTTGGAATATATCAGTAAATATGAAAGCACATGTTTTGAAAGAGAACTTTTCAAAGGGCTTTCTTATAAGCACATTTACCAAAGAGCTATTCGATAAATCTAAGATATGTTTTAATGGAATTTATTGAAGATTTATCGAAGTCTCTCCCGATAAGGTTAATTATCGAAGTATTTCTGTGCAAGACTTAAACTATTTCAATCGCAATTCCTTAGGGATTTATCGAAGACCGTTTTGACAAGGGTATTCCTCAATAAGAACTTTGATAATTCAAGACTGATTTGTGAAAAGATTTGTAAACTAGACTTTAACATATTTGATCTTCAATTATGAATTATTTTAGAAACAACCGAGATATGCTTATATTGTTCATACATCTATTCTAAGACATGTTTCAAGATTATTTCCATCTAAAACAGCGATCAAATGCACAGATCAATTGAAGAGCAACAAGAGTCAGATGCATACGTCAGCAATAACAGCTATCCCATGGATATTTCAACTGATTTATGAAGAACCAAGTATAAAAGAAGAAGCCAAAATGAGGAAGCTGAAAAGTTGGGAGACAAAATAAAAACAGGAGATGCTTACAACGCAGTTTGATGATACTCAATAAATATTATGAAGCCTCTGTTTCTCTTTAGTTTAGAGCATATCATTCTTCAAATGAGAGAAGCCTAGAGAGTCTTTTAGCTCAAATTTCTATCTTATCTAGTCTACCAAGTGAGTTTCACATGTATAAATCATTTCATAAATTACTCAAGAGTGTGGATCTCTTGAGAGGGACTCTCACTGGTGATTACCTAGTAAGTTGTAAGGGGGAGTGAGGGGATTCTCACATTGACGTACTGAGGCACCAAGAGCTCATGGAATCTTAGGAAATAGTGGAACGCTCAGAGGAACTTTTCAAAGCATACGCTTTTCGACAAATGATGTATTTTGGAATATATCAGTAAATATGAAAGCACATGTTTTGAAAGAGAACTTTTCAAAGGGCTTTCTTATAAGCACATTTACCAAAGAGCTATTCGATAAATCTAAGATATGTTTTAATGGAATTTATTGAAGATTTATCGAAGTCTCTCCCGATAAGGTTAATTATCGAAGTATTTCTGTGCAAGACTTAAACTATTTCAATCGCAATTCCTTAGGGATTTATCGAAGACCGTTTTGACAAGGGTATTCCTCAATAAGAACTTTGATAATTCAAGACTGATTTGTGAAAAGATTTGTAAACTAGACTTTAACATATTTGATCTTCAATTATGAATTATTTTAGAAACAACCGAGATATGCTTATATTGTTCATACATCTATTCTAAGACATGTTTCAAGATTATTTCCATCTAAAACAGCGATCAAATGCACAGATCAATTGAAGAGCAACAAGAGTCAGATGCATACGTCAGCAATAACAGCTATCCCATGGATATTTCAACTGATTTATGAAGAACCAAGTATAAAAGAAGAAGCCAAAATGAGGAAGCTGAAAAGTTGGGAGACAAAATAAAAACAGGAGATGCTTACAACGCAGTTTGATCATACTCAATAAATATTATGAAGCCTCTGTTTCTCTTTAGTTTAGAGCATATCATTCTTCAAATGAGAGAAGCCTAGAGAGTCTTTTAGCTCAAATTTCTATCTTATCTACTCTACCAAGTGAGTTTCACATGTATAAATCATTTCATAAATTACTCAAGAGTGTGGATCTCTTGAGAGGGACTCTCACTGGTGATTACCTAGTAAGTTGTAAGGGGGAGTGAGGGGATTCTCACATTGACGTACTGAGGCACCAAGAGCTCATGGAATCTTAGGAAATAGTGGAACGCTCAGAGGAACTTTTCAAAGCATACGCTTTTCGACAAATGATGTATTTTGGAATATATCAGTAAATATGAAAGCACATGTTTTGAAAGAGAACTTTTCAAAGGGCTTTCTTATAAGCACATTTACCAAAGAGCTATTCGATAAATCTAAGATATGTTTTAATGGAATTTATTGAAGATTTATCGAAGTCTCTCCCGATAAGGTTAATTATCGAAGTATTTCTGTGCAAGACTTAAACTATTTCAATCGCAATTCCTTAGGGATTTATCGAAGACCGTTTTGACAAGGGTATTCCTCAATAAGAACTTTGATAATTCAAGACTGATTTGTGAAAAGATTTGTAAACTAGACTTTAACATATTTGATCTTCAATTATGAATTATTTTAGAAACAACCGAGATATGCTTATATTGTTCATACATCGATTCTAAGACATGTTTCAAGATTATTTCCATCTAAAACAGCGATCAAATGCACAGATCAATTGAAGAGCAACAAGAGTCAGATGCATACGTCAGCAATAACAGCTATCCCATGGATATTTCAACTGATTTATGAAGAACCAAGTATAAAAGAAGAAGCCAAAATGAGGAAGCTGAAAAGTTGGGAGACAAAATAAAAACAGGAGATGCTTACAACGCAGTTTGATCATACTCAATAAATATTATGAAGCCTCTGTTTCTCTTTAGTTTAGAGCATATCATTCTTCAAATGAGAGAAGCCTAGAGAGTCTTTTAGCTCAAATTTCTATCTTATCTACTCTACCAAGTGAGTTTCACATGTATAAATCATTTCATAAATTACTCAAGAGTGTGGATCTCTTGAGAGGGACTCTCACTGGTGATTACCTAGTAAGTTGTAAGGGGGAGTGAGGGGATTCTCACATTGACGTACTGAGGCACCAAGAGCTCATGGAATCTTAGGAAATAGTGGAACGCTCAGAGGAACTTTTCAAAGCATACGCTTTTCGACAAATGATGTATTTTGGAATATATCAGTAAATATGAAAGCACATGTTTTGAAAGAGAACTTTTCAAAGGGCTTTCTTATAAGCACATTTACCAAAGAGCTATTCGATAAATCTAAGATATGTTTTAATGGAATTTATTGAAGATTTATCGAAGTCTCTCCCGATAAGGTTAATTATCGAAGTATTTCTGTGCAAGACTTAAACTATTTCAATCGCAATTCCTTAGGGATTTATCGAAGACCGTTTTGACAAGGGTATTCCTCAATAAGAACTTTGATAATTCAAGACTGATTTGTGAAAAGATTTCTACACTAGACTTTAACATATTTGATCTTCAATTATGAATTATTTTAGAAACAACCGAGATATGCTTATATTGTTCATACATCGATTCTAAGACATGTTTCAAGATTATTTCCATCTAAAACAGCGATCAAATGCACAGATCAATTGAAGAGCAACAAGAGTCAGATGCATACGTCAGCAATAACAGCTATCCCATGGATATTTCAACTGATTCATGAAGAACCAAGTATAAAAGAAGAAGCCAAAATGAGGAAGCTGAAAAGTTGGGAGACAAAATAAAAACAGGAGATGCTTACAACGCAGTTTGATCATACTCAATAAATATTATGAAGCCTCTGTTTCTCTTTAGTTTAGAGCATATCATTCTTCAAATGAGAGAAGCCTAGAGAGTCTTTTAGCTCAAATTTCTATCTTATCTAGTCTACCAAGTGAGTTTCACATGTATAAATCATTTCATAAATTACTCAAGAGTGTGGATCTCTTGAGAGGGACTCTCACTGGTGATTACCTAGTAAGTTGTAAGGGGGAGTGAGGGGATTCTCACATTGACGTACTGAGGCACCAAGAGCTCATGGAATCTTAGGAAATAGTGGAACGCTCAGAGGAACTTTTCAAAGCATACGCTTTTCGACAAATGATGTATTTTGGAATATATCAGTAAATATGAAAGCACATGTTTTGAAAGAGAACTTTTCAAAGGGCTTTCTTATAAGCACATTTACCAAAGAGCTATTCGATAAATCTAAGATATGTTTCAATGGAATTTATTGAAGATTTATCGAAGTCTCTCCCGATAAGGTTAATTATCGAAGTATTTCTGTGCAAGACTTAAACTATTTCAATCGCAATTCCTTAGGGATTTATCGAAGACCGTTTTGACAAGGGTATTCCTCAATAAGAACTTTGATAATTCAAGACTGATTTGTGAAAAGATTTCTACACTAGACTTTAACATATTTGATCTTCAATTATGAATTATTTTAGAAACAACCGAGATATGCTTATATTGTTCATACATCTATTCTAAGACATGTTTCAAGATTATTTCCATCTAAAACAGCGATCAAATGCACAGATCAATTGAAGAGCAACAAGAGTCAGATGCATACGTCAGCAATAACAGCTATCCCATGGATATTTCAACTGATTCATGAAGAACCAAGTATAAAAGAAGAAGCCAAAATGAGGAAGCTGAAAAGTTGGGAGACAAAATAAAAACAGGAGATGCTTACAACGCAGTTTGATCATACTCAATAAATATTATGAAGCCTCTGTTTCTCTTTAGTTTAGAGCATATCATTCTTCAAATGAGAGAAGCCTAGAGAGTCTTTTAGCTCAAATTTCTATCTTATCTACTCTACCAAGTGAGTTTCACATGTATAAATCATTTCATAAATTACTCAAGAGTGTGGATCTCTTGAGAGGGACTCTCACTGGTGATTACCTAGTAAGTTGTAAGGGGGAGTGAGGGGATTCTCACATTGACGTACTGAGGCACCAAGAGCTCATGGAATCTTAGGAAATAGTGGAACGCTCAGAGGAACTTTTCAAAGCATACGCTTTTCGACAAATGATGTATTTTGGAATATATCAGTAAATATGAAAGCACATGTTTTGAAAGAGAACTTTTCAAAGGGCTTTCTTATAAGCACATTTACCAAAGAGCTATTCGATAAATCTAAGATATGTTTCAATGGAATTTATTGAAGATTTATCGAAGTCTCTCCCGATAAGGTTAATTATCGAAGTATTTCTGTGCAAGACTTAAACTATTTCAATCGCAATTCCTTAGGGATTTATCGAAGACCGTTTTGACAAGGGTATTCCTCAATAAGAACTTTGATAATTCAAGACTGATTTGTGAAAAGATTTCTAAACTAGACTTTAACATATTTGATCTTCAATTATGAATTATTTTAGAAACAACCGAGATATGCTTATATTGTTCATACATCTATTCTAAGACATGTTTCAAGATTATTTCCATCTAAAACAGCGATCAAATGCACAGATCAATTGAAGAGCAACAAGAGTCAGATGCATACGTCAGCAATAACAGCTATCCCATGGATATTTCAACTGATTCATGAAGAACCAAGTATAAAAGAAGAAGCCAAAATGAGGAAGCTGAAAAGTTGGGAGACAAAATAAAAACAGGAGATGCTTACAACGCAGTTTGATCATACTCAATAAATATTATGAAGCCTCTGTTTCTCTTTAGTTTAGAGCATATCATTCTTCAAATGAGAGAAGCCTAGAGAGTCTTTTAGCTCAAATTTCTATCTTATCTACTCTACCAAGTGAGTTTCACATGTATAAATCATTTCATAAATTACTCAAGAGTGTGGATCTCTTGAGAGGGACTCTCACTGGTGATTACCTAGTAAGTTGTAAGGGGGAGTGAGGGGATTCTCACATTGACGTACTGAGGCACCAAGAGCTCATGGAATCTTAGGAAATAGTGGAACGCTCAGAGGAACTTTTCAAAGCATACGCTTTTCGACAAATGATGTATTTTGGAATATATCAGTAAATATGAAAGCACATGTTTTGAAAGAGAACTTTTCAAAGGGCTTTCTTATAAGCACATTTACCAAAGAGCTATTCGATAAATCTAAGATATGTTTCAATGGAATTTATTGAAGATTTATCGAAGTCTCTCCCGATAAGGTTAATTATCGAAGTATTTCTGTGCAAGACTTAAACTATTTCAATCGCAATTCCTTAGGGATTTATCGAAGACCGTTTTGACAAGGGTATTCCTCAATAAGAACTTTGATAATTCAAGACTGATTTGTGAAAAGATTTGTAAACTAGACTTTAACATATTTGATCTTCAATTATGAATTATTTTAGAAACAACCGAGATATGCTTATATTGTTCATACATCTATTCTAAGACATGTTTCAAGATTATTTCCATCTAAAACAGCGATCAAATGCACAGATCAATTGAAGAGCAACAAGAGTCAGATGCATACGTCAGCAATAACAGCTATCCCATGGATATTTCAACTGATTCATGAAGAACCAAGTATAAAAGAAGAAGCCAAAATGAGGAAGCTGAAAAGTTGGGAGACAAAATAAAAACAGGAGATGCTTACAACGCAGTTTGATCATACTCAATAAATATTATGAAGCCTCTGTTTCTCTTTAGTTTAGAGCATATCATTCTTCAAATGAGAGAAGCCTAGAGAGTCTTTTAGCTCAAATTTCTATCTTATCTACTCTACCAAGTGAGTTTCACATGTATAAATCATTTCATAAATTACTCAAGAGTGTGGATCTCTTGAGAGGGACTCTCACTGGTGATTACCTAGTAAGTTGTAAGGGGGAGTGAGGGGATTCTCACATTGACGTACTGAGGCACCAAGAGCTCATGGAATCTTAGGAAATAGTGGAACGCTCAGAGGAACTTTTCAAAGCATACGCTTTTCGACAAATGATGTATTTTGGAATATATCAGTAAATATGAAAGCACATGTTTTGAAAGAGAACTTTTCAAAGGGCTTTCTTATAAGCACATTTACCAAAGAGCTATTCGATAAATCTAAGATATGTTTCAATGGAATTTATTGAAGATTTATCGAAGTCTCTCCCGATAAGGTTAATTATCGAAGTATTTCTGTGCAAGACTTAAACTATTTCAATCGCAATTCCTTAGGGATTTATCGAAGACCGTTTTGACAAGGGTATTCCTCAATAAGAACTTTGATAATTCAAGACTGATTTGTGAAAAGATTTGTAAACTAGACTTTAACATATTTGATCTTCAATTATGAATTATTTTAGAAACAACCGAGATATGCTTATATTGTTCATACATCTATTCTAAGACATGTTTCAAGATTATTTCCATCTAAAACAGCGATCAAATGCACAGATCAATTGAAGAGCAACAAGAGTCAGATGCATACGTCAGCAATAACAGCTATCCCATGGATATTTCAACTGATTCATGAAGAACCAAGTATAAAAGAAGAAGCCAAAATGAGGAAGCTGAAAAGTTGGGAGACAAAATAAAAACAGGAGATGCTTACAACGCAGTTTGATCATACTCAATAAATATTATGAAGCCTCTGTTTCTCTTTAGTTTAGAGCATATCATTCTTCAAATGAGAGAAGCCTAGAGAGTCTTTTAGCTCAAATTTCTATCTTATCTACTCTACCAAGTGAGTTTCACATGTATAAATCATTTCATAAATTACTCAAGAGTGTGGATCTCTTGAGAGGGACTCTCACTGGTGATTACCTAGTAAGTTGTAAGGGGGAGTGAGGGGATTCTCACATTGACGTACTGAGGCACCAAGAGCTCATGGAATCTTAGGAAATAGTGGAACGCTCAGAGGAACTTTTCAAAGCATACGCTTTTCGACAAATGATGTATTTTGGAATATATCAGTAAATATGAAAGCACATGTTTTGAAAGAGAACTTTTCAAAGGGCTTTCTTATAAGCACATTTACCAAAGAGCTATTCGATAAATCTAAGATATGTTTTAATGGAATTTATTGAAGATTTATCGAAGTCTCTCCCGATAAGGTTAATTATCGAAGTATTTCTTTGCAAGACTTAAACTATTTCAATCGCAATTCCTTAGGGATTTATCGAAGACCGTTTTGACAAGGGTATTCCTCAATAAGAACTTTGATAATTCAAGACTGATTTGTGAAAAGATTTCTAAACTAGACTTTAACATATTTGATCTTCAATTATGAATTATTTTAGAAACAACCGAGATATGCTTATATTGTTCATACATCGATTCTAAGACATGTTTCAAGATTATTTCCATCTAAAACAGCGATCAAATGCACAGATCAATTGAAGAGCAACAAGAGTCAGATGCATACGTCAGCAATAACAGCTATCCCATGGATATTTCAACTGATTTATGAAGAACCAAGTATAAAAGAAGAAGCCAAAATGAGGAAGCTGAAAAGTTGGGAGACAAAATAAAAACAGGAGATGCTTACAACGCAGTTTGATCATACTCAATAAATATTATGAAGCCTCTGTTTCTCTTTAGTTTAGAGCATATCATTCTTCAAATGAGAGAAGCCTAGAGAGTCTTTTAGCTCAAATTTCTATCTTATCTACTCTACCAAGTGAGTTTCACATGTATAAATCATTTCATAAATTACTCAAGAGTGTGGATCTCTTGAGAGGGACTCTCACTGGTGATTACCTAGTAAGTTGTAAGGGGGAGTGAGGGGATTCTCACATTGACGTACTGAGGCACCAAGAGCTCATGGAATCTTAGGAAATAGTGGAACGCTCAGAGGAACTTTTCAAAGCATACGCTTTTCGACAAATGATGTATTTTGGAATATATCAGTAAATATGAAAGCACATGTTTTGAAAGAGAACTTTTCAAAGGGCTTTCTTATAAGCACATTTACCAAAGAGCTATTCGATAAATCTAAGATATGTTTTAATGGAATTTATTGAAGATTTATCGAAGTCTCTCCCGATAAGGTTAATTATCGAAGTATTTCTGTGCAAGACTTAAACTATTTCAATCGCAATTCCTTAGGGATTTATCGAAGACCGTTTTGACAAGGGTATTCCTCAATAAGAACTTTGATAATTCAAGACTGATTTGTGAAAAGATTTCTAAACTAGACTTTAACATATTTGATCTTCAATTATGAATTATTTTAGAAACAAACGAGATATGCTTATATTGTTCATACATCGATTCTAAGACATGTTTCAAGATTATTTCCATCTAAAACAGCGATCAAATGCACAGATCAATTGAAGAGCAACAAGAGTCAGATGCATACGTCAGCAATAACAGCTATCCCATGGATATTTCAACTGATTTATGAAGAACCAAGTATAAAAGAAGAAGCCAAAATGAGGAAGCTGAAAAGTTGGGAGACAAAATAAAAACAGGAGATGCTTACAACGCAGTTTGATCATACTCAATAAATATTATGAAGCCTCTGTTTCTCTTTAGTTTAGAGCATATCATTCTTCAAATGAGAGAAGCCTAGAGAGTCTTTTAGCTCAAATTTCTATCTTATCTACTCTACCAAGTGAGTTTCACATGTATAAATCATTTCATAAATTACTCAAGAGTGTGGATCTCTTGAGAGGGACTCTCACTGGTGATTACCTAGTAAGTTGTAAGGGGGAGTGAGGGGATTCTCACATTGACGTACTGAGGCACCAAGAGCTCATGGAATCTTAGGAAATAGTGGAACGCTCAGAGGAACTTTTCAAAGCATACGCTTTTCGACAAATGATGTATTTTGGAATATATCAGTAAATATGAAAGCACATGTTTTGAAAGAGAACTTTTCAAAGGGCTTTCTTATAAGCACATTTACCAAAGAGCTATTCGATAAATCTAAGATATGTTTCAATGGAATTTATTGAAGATTTATCGAAGTCTCTCCCGATAAGGTTAATTATCGAAGTATTTCTGTGCAAGACTTAAACTATTTCAATCGCAATTCCTTAGGGATTTATCGAAGACCGTTTTGACAAGGGTATTCCTCAATAAGAACTTTGATAATTCAAGACTGATTTGTGAAAAGATTTGTAAACTAGACTTTAACATATTTGATCTTCAATTATGAATTATTTTAGAAACAACCGAGATATGCTTATATTGTTCATACATCGATTCTAAGACATGTTTCAAGATTATTTCCATCTAAAACAGCGATCAAATGCACAGATCAATTGAAGAGCAACAAGAGTCAGATGCATACGTCAGCAATAACAGCTATCCCATGGATATTTCAACTGATTTATGAAGAACCAAGTATAAAAGAAGAAGCCAAAATGAGGAAGCTGAAAAGTTGGGAGACAAAATAAAAACAGGAGATGCTTACAACGCAGTTTGATGATACTCAATAAATATTATGAAGCCTCTGTTTCTCTTTAGTTTAGAGCATATCATTCTTCAAATGAGAGAAGCCTAGAGAGTCTTTTAGCTCAAATTTCTATCTTATCTACTCTACCAAGTGAGTTTCACATGTATAAATCATTTCATAAATTACTCAAGAGTGTGGATCTCTTGAGAGGGACTCTCACTGGTGATTACCTAGTAAGTTGTAAGGGGGAGTGAGGGGATTCTCACATTGACGTACTGAGGCACCAAGAGCTCATGGAATCTTAGGAAATAGTGGAACGCTCAGAGGAACTTTTCAAAGCATACGCTTTTCGACAAATGATGTATTTTGGAATATATCAGTAAATATGAAAGCACATGTTTTGAAAGAGAACTTTTCAAAGGGCTTTCTTATAAGCACATTTACCAAAGAGCTATTCGATAAATCTAAGATATGTTTCAATGGAATTTATTGAAGATTTATCGAAGTCTCTCCCGATAAGGTTAATTATCGAAGTATTTCTGTGCAAGACTTAAACTATTTCAATCGCAATTCCTTAGGGATTTATCGAAGACCGTTTTGACAAGGGTATTCCTCAATAAGAACTTTGATAATTCAAGACTGATTTGTGAAAAGATTTCTACACTAGACTTTAACATATTTGATCTTCAATTATGAATTATTTTAGAAACAACCGAGATATGCTTATATTGTTCATACATCTATTCTAAGACATGTTTCAAGATTATTTCCATCTAAAACAGCGATCAAATGCACAGATCAATTGAAGAGCAACAAGAGTCAGATGCATACGTCAGCAATAACAGCTATCCCATGGATATTTCAACTGATTTATGAAGAACCAAGTATAAAAGAAGAAGCCAAAATGAGGAAGCTGAAAAGTTGGGAGACAAAATAAAAACAGGAGATGCTTACAACGCAGTTTGATCATACTCAATAAATATTATGAAGCCTCTGTTTCTCTTTAGTTTAGAGCATATCATTCTTCAAATGAGAGAAGCCTAGAGAGTCTTTTAGCTCAAATTTCTATCTTATCTAGTCTACCAAGTGAGTTTCACATGTATAAATCATTTCATAAATTACTCAAGAGTGTGGATCTCTTGAGAGGGACTCTCACTGGTGATTACCTAGTAAGTTGTAAGGGGGAGTGAGGGGATTCTCACATTGACGTACTGAGGCACCAAGAGCTCATGGAATCTTAGGAAATAGTGGAACGCTCAGAGGAACTTTTCAAAGCATACGCTTTTCGACAAATGATGTATTTTGGAATATATCAGTAAATATGAAAGCACATGTTTTGAAAGAGAACTTTTCAAAGGGCTTTCTTATAAGCACATTTACCAAAGAGCTATTCGATAAATCTAAGATATGTTTCAATGGAATTTATTGAAGATTTATCGAAGTCTCTCCCGATAAGGTTAATTATCGAAGTATTTCTGTGCAAGACTTAAACTATTTCAATCGCAATTCCTTAGGGATTTATCGAAGACCGTTTTGACAAGGGTATTCCTCAATAAGAACTTTGATAATTCAAGACTGATTTGTGAAAAGATTTGTAAACTAGACTTTAACATATTTGATCTTCAATTATGAATTATTTTAGAAACAACCGAGATATGCTTATATTGTTCATACATCTATTCTAAGACATGTTTCAAGATTATTTCCATCTAAAACAGCGATCAAATGCACAGATCAATTGAAGAGCAACAAGAGTCAGATGCATACGTCAGCAATAACAGCTATCCCATGGATATTTCAACTGATTTATGAAGAACCAAGTATAAAAGAAGAAGCCAAAATGAGGAAGCTGAAAAGTTGGGAGACAAAATAAAAACAGGAGATGCTTACAACGCAGTTTGATGATACTCAATAAATATTATGAAGCCTCTGTTTCTCTTTAGTTTAGAGCATATCATTCTTCAAATGAGAGAAGCCTAGAGAGTCTTTTAGCTCAAATTTCTATCTTATCTACTCTACCAAGTGAGTTTCACATGTATAAATCATTTCATAAATTACTCAAGAGTGTGGATCTCTTGAGAGGGACTCTCACTGGTGATTACCTAGTAAGTTGTAAGGGGGAGTGAGGGGATTCTCACATTGACGTACTGAGGCACCAAGAGCTCATGGAATCTTAGGAAATAGTGGAACGCTCAGAGGAACTTTTCAAAGCATACGCTTTTCGACAAATGATGTATTTTGGAATATATCAGTAAATATGAAAGCACATGTTTTGAAAGAGAACTTTTCAAAGGGCTTTCTTATAAGCACATTTACCAAAGAGCTATTCGATAAATCTAAGATATGTTTCAATGGAATTTATTGAAGATTTATCGAAGTCTCTCCCGATAAGGTTAATTATCGAAGTATTTCTGTGCAAGACTTAAACTATTTCAATCGCAATTCCTTAGGGATTTATCGAAGACCGTTTTGACAAGGGTATTCCTCAATAAGAACTTTGATAATTCAAGACTGATTTGTGAAAAGATTTCTACACTAGACTTTAACATATTTGATCTTCAATTATGAATTATTTTAGAAACAACCGAGATATGCTTATATTGTTCATACATCTATTCTAAGACATGTTTCAAGATTATTTCCATCTAAAACAGCGATCAAATGCACAGATCAATTGAAGAGCAACAAGAGTCAGATGCATACGTCAGCAATAACAGCTATCCCATGGATATTTCAACTGATTTATGAAGAACCAAGTATAAAAGAAGAAGCCAAAATGAGGAAGCTGAAAAGTTGGGAGACAAAATAAAAACAGGAGATGCTTACAACGCAGTTTGATGATACTCAATAAATATTATGAAGCCTCTGTTTCTCTTTAGTTTAGAGCATATCATTCTTCAAATGAGAGAAGCCTAGAGAGTCTTTTAGCTCAAATTTCTATCTTATCTACTCTACCAAGTGAGTTTCACATGTATAAATCATTTCATAAATTACTCAAGAGTGTGGATCTCTTGAGAGGGACTCTCACTGGTGATTACCTAGTAAGTTGTAAGGGGGAGTGAGGGGATTCTCACATTGACGTACTGAGGCACCAAGAGCTCATGGAATCTTAGGAAATAGTGGAACGCTCAGAGGAACTTTTCAAAGCATACGCTTTTCGACAAATGATGTATTTTGGAATATATCAGTAAATATGAAAGCACATGTTTTGAAAGAGAACTTTTCAAAGGGCTTTCTTATAAGCACATTTACCAAAGAGCTATTCGATTAATCTAAGATATGTTTCAATGGAATTTATTGAAGATTTATCGAGGTCTCTCCCGATAAGGTTAATTATCGAAGTATTTCTGTGCAAGACTTAAACTATTTCAATCGCAATTCCTTAGGGATTTATCGAAGACCTTTTTGACAAGGGTATTCCCCAATAAGAACTTTGATAATTCAAGACTGATTTGTGAAAAGATTTCTAAACTAGACTTTAACATATTTGATCTTCAATTATAAATTATTTTAGAAACAAACGAGATATGCTTATATTGTTCATACATCTATTCTAAGACATGTTTCAAGATTATTTCCATCTAAAACAGCGATCAAATGCACAGATCAATTGAAGAGCAGCAAGAGTCAGATGCATACGTCAGCAATAACAGCTATCCCATGGATATTTCAACTGATTTATGAAGAACCAAGTATAAAAGAAGAAGCCAAAATGAGGAAGCTGAAAAGTTGGGAGACAAAATAAAAACAGGAGATGCTTACAACGCAGTTTGATGATACTCAATAAATATTATGAAGCCTCTGTTTCTCTTTAGTTTAGAGCATATCATTCTTCAAATGAGAGAAGCCTAGAGAGTCTTTTAGCTCAAATTTCTATCTTATCTACTCTACCAAGTGAGTTTCACATGTATAAATCATTTCATAAATTACTCAAGAGTGTGGATCTCTTGAGAGGGACTCTCACTGGTGATTACCTAGTAAGTTGTAAGGGGGAGTGAGGGGATTCTCACATTGACGTACTGAGGCACCAAGAGCTCATGGAATCTTAGGAAATAGTGGAACGCTCAGAGGAACTTTTCAAAGCATACGCTTTTCGACAAATGATGTATTTTGGAATATATCAGTAAATATGAAAGCACATGTTTTGAAAGAGAACTTTTCAAAGGGCTTTCTTATAAGCACATTTACCAAAGAGCTATTCGATTAATCTAAGATATGTTTTAATGGAATTTATTGAAGATTTATCGAGGTCTCTCCCGATAAGGTTAATTATCGAAGTATTTCTGTGCAAGACTTAAACTATTTCAATCGCAATTCCTTAGGGATTTATCGAAGACCTTTTTGACAAGGGTATTCCCCAATAAGAACTTTGATAATTCAAGACTGATTTGTGAAAAGATTTCTACACTAGACTTTAACATATTTGATCTTCAATTATGAATTATTTTAGAAACAAACGAGATATGCTTATATTGTTCATACATCTATTCTAAGACATGTTTCAAGATTATTTCCATCTAAAACAGCGATCAAATGCACAGATCAATTGAAGAGCAGCAAGAGTCAGATGCATACGTCAGCAATAACAGCTATCCCATGGATATTTCAACTGATTTATGAAGAACCAAGTATAAAAGAAGAAGCCAAAATGAGGAAGCTGAAAAGTTGGGAGACAAAATAAAAACAGGAGATGCTTACAACGCAGTTTGATGATACTCAATAAATATTATGAAGCCTCTGTTTCTCTTTAGTTTAGAGCATATCATTCTTCAAATGAGAGAAGCCTAGAGAGTCTTTTAGCTCAAATTTCTACCTTATCTACTCTACCAAGTGAGTTTCACATGTATAAATCATTTCATAAATTACTCAAGAGTGTGGATCTCTTGAGAGGGACTCTCACTGGTGATTACCTAGTAAGTTGTAAGGGGGAGTGAGGGGATTCTCACATTGACGTACTGAGGCACCAAGAGCTCATGGAATCTTAGGAAATAGTGGAACGCTCAGAGGAACTTTTCAAAGCATACGCTTTTCGACAAATGATGTATTTTGGAATATATCAGTAAATATGAAAGCCTATGTTTAGAAAGAGAACTTTTCAAAGGGCTTTCTTATAAGCACATTTACCAAAGAGCTATTCGATTAATCTAAGATATGTTTTAATGGAATTTATTGAAGATTTATCGAGGTCTCTCCCGATAAGGTTAATTATCGAAGTATTTCTGTGCAAGACTTAAACTATTTCAATCGCAATTCCTTAGGGATTTATCGAAGACCTTTTTGACAAGGGTATTCCCCAATAAGAACTTTGATAATTCAAGACTGATTTGTGAAAAGATTTCTAAACTAGACTTTAACATATTTGATCTTCAATTATGAATTATTTTAGAAACAAACGAGATATGCTTATATTGTTCATACATCTATTCTAAGACATGTTTCAAGATTATTTCCATCTAAAACAGCGATCAAATGCACAGATCAATTGAAGAGCAGCAAGAGTCAGATGCATACGTCAGCAATAACAGCTATCCCATGGATATTTCAACTGATTTATGAAGAACCAAGTATAAAAGAAGAAGCCAAAATGAGGAAGCTGAAAAGTTGGGAGACAAAATAAAAACAAGAGATGCTTACAACGCAGTTTGATGATACTCAATAAATATTATGAAGCCTCTGTTTCTCTTTAGTTTAGAGCATATCATTCTTCAAATGAGAGAAGCCTAGAGAGTCTTTTAGCTCAAATTTCTACCTTATCTACTCTACCAAGTGAGTTTCACATGTATAAATCATTTCATAAATTACTCAAGAGTGTGGATCTCTTGAGAGGGACTCTCACTGGTGATTACCTAGTAAGTTGTAAGGGGGAGTGAGGGGATTCTCACATTGACGTACTGAGGCACCAAGAGCTCATGGAATCTTAGGAAATAGTGGAACGCTCAGAGGAACTTTTCAAAGCATACGCTTTTCGACAAATGATGTATTTTGGAATATATCAGTAAATATGAAAGCCTATGTTTAGAAAGAGAACTTTTCAAAGGGCTTTCTTATAAGCACATTTACCAAAGAGCTATTCGATTAATCTAAGATATGTTTTAATGGAATTTATTGAAGATTTATCGAGGTCTCTCCCGATAAGGTTAATTATCGAAGTATTTCTGTGCAAGACTTAAACTATTTCAATCGCAATTCCTTAGGGATTTATCGAAGACCTTTTTGACAAGGGTATTCCCCAATAAGAACTTTGATAATTCAAGACTGATTTGTGAAAAGATTTCTAAACTAGACTTTAACATATTTGATCTTCAATTATGAATTATTTTAGAAACAAACGAGATATGCTTATATTGTTCATACATCTATTCTAAGACATGTTTCAAGATTATTTCCATCTAAAACAGCGATCAAATGCACAGATCAATTGAAGAGCAGCAAGAGTCAGATGCATACGTCAGCAATAACAGCTATCCCATGGATATTTCAACTGATTTATGAAGAACCAAGTATAAAAGAAGAAGCCAAAATGAGGAAGCTGAAAAGTTGGGAGACAAAATAAAAACAAGAGATGCTTACAACGCAGTTTGATGATACTCAATAAATATTATGAAGCCTCTGTTTCTCTTTAGTTTAGAGCATATCATTCTTCAAATGAGAGAAGCCTAGAGAGTCTTTTAGCTCAAATTTCTACCTTATCTACTCTACCAAGTGAGTTTCACATGTATAAATCATTTCATAAATTACTCAAGAGTGTGGATCTCTTGAGAGGGACTCTCACTGGTGATTACCTAGTAAGTTGTAAGGGGGAGTGAGGGGATTCTCACATTGACGTACTGAGGCACCAAGAGCTCATGGAATCTTAGGAAATAGTGGAACGCTCAGAGGAACTTTTCAAAGCATACGCTTTTCGACAAATGATGTATTTTGGAATATATCAGTAAATATGAAAGCCTATGTTTAGAAAGAGAACTTTTCAAAGGGCTTTCTTATAAGCACATTTACCAAAGAGCTATTCGATTAATCTAAGATATGTTTTAATGGAATTTATTGAAGATTTATCGAGGTCTCTCCCGATAAGGTTAATTATCGAAGTATTTCTGTGCAAGACTTAAACTATTTCAATCGCAATTCCTTAGGGATTTATCGAAGACCTTTTTGACAAGGGTATTCCCCAATAAGAACTTTGATAATTCAAGACTGATTTGTGAAAAGATTTCTAAACTAGACTTTAACATATTTGATCTTCAATTATGAATTATTTTAGAAACAAACGAGATATGCTTATATTGTTCATACATCTATTCTAAGACATGTTTCAAGATTATTTCCATCTAAAACAGCGATCAAATGCACAGATCAATTGAAGAGCAGCAAGAGTCAGATGCATACGTCAGCAATAACAGCTATCCCATGGATATTTCAACTGATTTATGAAGAACCAAGTATAAAAGAAGAAGCCAAAATGAGGAAGCTGAAAAGTTGGGAGACAAAATAAAAACAAGAGATGCTTACAACGCAGTTTGATGATACTCAATAAATATTATGAAGCCTCTGTTTCTCTTTAGTTTAGAGCATATCATTCTTCAAATGAGAGAAGCCTAGAGAGTCTTTTAGCTCAAATTTCTACCTTATCTACTCTACCAAGTGAGTTTCACATGTATAAATCATTTCATAAATTACTCAAGAGTGTGGATCTCTTGAGAGGGACTCTCACTGGTGATTACCTAGTAAGTTGTAAGGGGGAGTGAGGGGATTCTCACATTGACGTACTGAGGCACCAAGAGCTCATGGAATCTTAGGAAATAGTGGAACGCTCAGAGGAACTTTTCAAAGCATACGCTTTTCGACAAATGATGTATTTTGGAATATATCAGTAAATATGAAAGCCTATGTTTAGAAAGAGAACTTTTCAAAGGGCTTTCTTATAAGCACATTTACCAAAGAGCTATTCGATTAATCTAAGATATGTTTTAATGGAATTTATTGAAGATTTATCGAGGTCTCTCCCGATAAGGTTAATTATCGAAGTATTTCTGTGCAAGACTTAAACTATTTCAATCGCAATTCCTTAGGGATTTATCGAAGACCTTTTTGACAAGGGTATTCCCCAATAAGAACTTTGATAATTCAAGACTGATTTGTGAAAAGATTTCTAAACTAGACTTTAACATATTTGATCTTCAATTATGAATTATTTTAGAAACAAACGAGATATGCTTATATTGTTCATACATCTATTCTAAGACATGTTTCAAGATTATTTCCATCTAAAACAGCGATCAAATGCACAGATCAATTGAAGAGCAGCAAGAGTCAGATGCATACGTCAGCAATAACAGCTATCCCATGGATATTTCAACTGATTTATGAAGAACCAAGTATAAAAGAAGAAGCCAAAATGAGGAAGCTGAAAAGTTGGGAGACAAAATAAAAACAAGAGATGCTTACAACGCAGTTTGATGATACTCAATAAATATTATGAAGCCTCTGTTTCTCTTTAGTTTAGAGCATATCATTCTTCAAATGAGAGAAGCCTAGAGAGTCTTTTAGCTCAAATTTCTACCTTATCTACTCTACCAAGTGAGTTTCACATGTATAAATCATTTCATAAATTACTCAAGAGTGTGGATCTCTTGAGAGGGACTCTCACTGGTGATTACCTAGTAAGTTGTAAGGGGGAGTGAGGGGATTCTCACATTGACGTACTGAGGCACCAAGAGCTCATGGAATCTTAGGAAATAGTGGAACGCTCAGAGGAACTTTTCAAAGCATACGCTTTTCGACAAATGATGTATTTTGGAATATATCAGTAAATATGAAAGCCTATGTTTAGAAAGAGAACTTTTCAAAGGGCTTTCTTATAAGCACATTTACCAAAGAGCTATTCGATTAATCTAAGATATGTTTTAATGGAATTTATTGAAGATTTATCGAGGTCTCTCCCGATAAGGTTAATTATCGAAGTATTTCTGTGCAAGACTTAAACTATTTCAATCGCAATTCCTTAGGGATTTATCGAAGACCTTTTTGACAAGGGTATTCCCCAATAAGAACTTTGATAATTCAAGACTGATTTGTGAAAAGATTTCTAAACTAGACTTTAACATATTTGATCTTCAATTATGAATTATTTTAGAAACAAACGAGATATGCTTATATTGTTCATACATCTATTCTAAGACATGTTTCAAGATTATTTCCATCTAAAACAGCGATCAAATGCACAGATCAATTGAAGAGCAGCAAGAGTCAGATGCATACGTCAGCAATAACAGCTATCCCATGGATATTTCAACTGATTTATGAAGAACCAAGTATAAAAGAAGAAGCCAAAATGAGGAAGCTGAAAAGTTGGGAGACAAAATAAAAACAAGAGATGCTTACAACGCAGTTTGATGATACTCAATAAATATTATGAAGCCTCTGTTTCTCTTTAGTTTAGAGCATATCATTCTTCAAATGAGAGAAGCCTAGAGAGTCTTTTAGCTCAAATTTCTACCTTATCTACTCTACCAAGTGAGTTTCACATGTATAAATCATTTCATAAATTACTCAAGAGTGTGGATCTCTTGAGAGGGACTCTCACTGGTGATTACCTAGTAAGTTGTAAGGGGGAGTGAGGGGATTCTCACATTGACGTACTGAGGCACCAAGAGCTCATGGAATCTTAGGAAATAGTGGAACGCTCAGAGGAACTTTTCAAAGCATACGCTTTTCGACAAATGATGTATTTTGGAATATATCAGTAAATATGAAAGCATATGTTTAGAAAGAGAACTTTTCAAAGGGCTTTCTTATAAGCACATTTACCAAAGAGCTATTCGATTAATCTAAGATATGTTTTAATGGAATTTATTGAAGATTTATCGAGGTCTCTCCCGATAAGGTTAATTATCGAAGTATTTCTGTGCAAGACTTAAACTATTTCAATCGCAATTCCTTAGGGATTTATCGAAGACCTTTTTGACAAGGGTATTCCCCAATAAGAACTTTGATAATTCAAGACTGATTTGTGAAAAGATTTCTAAACTAGACTTTAACATATTTGATCTTCAATTATGAATTATTTTAGAAACAAACGAGATATGCTTATATTGTTCATACATCTATTCTAAGACATGTTTCAAGATTATTTCCATCTAAAACAGCGATCAAATGCACAGATCAATTGAAGAGCAGCAAGAGTCAGATGCATACGTCAGCAATAACAGCTATCCCATGGATATTTCAACTGATTTATGAAGAACCAAGTATAAAAGAAGAAGCCAAAATGAGGAAGCTGAAAAGTTGGGAGACAAAATAAAAACAAGAGATGCTTACAACGCAGTTTGATGATACTCAATAAATATTATGAAGCCTCTGTTTCTCTTTAGTTTAGAGCATATCATTCTTCAAATGAGAGAAGCCTAGAGAGTCTTTTAGCTCAAATTTCTACCTTATCTACTCTACCAAGTGAGTTTCACATGTATAAATCATTTCATAAATTACTCAAGAGTGTGGATCTCTTGAGAGGGACTCTCACTGGTGATTACCTAGTAAGTTGTAAGGGGGAGTGAGGGGATTCTCACATTGACGTACTGAGGCACCAAGAGCTCATGGAATCTTAGGAAATAGTGGAACGCTCAGAGGAACTTTTCAAAGCATACGCTTTTCGACAAATGATGTATTTTGGAATATATCAGTAAATATGAAAGCATATGTTTAGAAAGAGAACTTTTCAAAGGGCTTTCTTATAAGCACATTTACCAAAGAGCTATTCGATTAATCTAAGATATGTTTTAATGGAATTTATTGAAGATTTATCGAGGTCTCTCCCGATAAGGTTAATTATCGAAGTATTTCTGTGCAAGACTTAAACTATTTCAATCGCAATTCCTTAGGGATTTATCGAAGACCTTTTTGACAAGGGTATTCCCCAATAAGAACTTTGATAATTCAAGACTGATTTGTGAAAAGATTTCTAAACTAGACTTTAACATATTTGATCTTCAATTATGAATTATTTTAGAAACAAACGAGATATGCTTATATTGTTCATACATCTATTCTAAGACATGTTTCAAGATTATTTCCATCTAAAACAGCGATCAAATGCACAGATCAATTGAAGAGCAGCAAGAGTCAGATGCATACGTCAGCAATAACAGCTATCCCATGGATATTTCAACTGATTTATGAAGAACCAAGTATAAAAGAAGAAGCCAAAATGAGGAAGCTGAAAAGTTGGGAGACAAAATAAAAACAAGAGATGCTTACAACGCAGTTTGATGATACTCAATAAATATTATGAAGCCTCTGTTTCTCTTTAGTTTAGAGCATATCATTCTTCAAATGAGAGAAGCCTAGAGAGTCTTTTAGCTCAAATTTCTACCTTATCTACTCTACCAAGTGAGTTTCACATGTATAAATCATTTCATAAATTACTCAAGAGTGTGGATCTCTTGAGAGGGACTCTCACTGGTGATTACCTAGTAAGTTGTAAGGGGGAGTGAGGGGATTCTCACATTGACGTACTGAGGCACCAAGAGCTCATGGAATCTTAGGAAATAGTGGAACGCTCAGAGGAACTTTTCAAAGCATACGCTTTTCGACAAATGATGTATTTTGGAATATATCAGTAAATATGAAAGCATATGTTTAGAAAGAGAACTTTTCAAAGGGCTTTCTTATAAGCACATTTACCAAAGAGCTATTCGATTAATCTAAGATATGTTTTAATGGAATTTATTGAAGATTTATCGAGGTCTCTCCCGATAAGGTTAATTATCGAAGTATTTCTGTGCAAGACTTAAACTATTTCAATCGCAATTCCTTAGGGATTTATCGAAGACCTTTTTGACAAGGGTATTCCCCAATAAGAACTTTGATAATTCAAGACTGATTTGTGAAAAGATTTCTAAACTAGACTTTAACATATTTGATCTTCAATTATGAATTATTTTAGAAACAAACGAGATATGCTTATATTGTTCATACATCTATTCTAAGACATGTTTCAAGATTATTTCCATCTAAAACAGCGATCAAATGCACAGATCAATTGAAGACCAGCAAGAGTCAGATGCATACGTCAGCAATAACAGCTATCCCATGGATATTTCAACTGATTTATGAAGAACCAAGTATAAAAGAAGAAGCCAAAATGAGGAAGCTGAAAAGTTGGGAGACAAAATAAAAACAAGAGATGCTTACAACGCAGTTTGATCATACTCAATAAATATTATGAAGCCTCTGTTTCTCTTTAGTTTAGAGCATATCATTCTTCAAATGAGAGAAGCCTAGAGAGTCTTTTAGCTCAAATTTCTACCTTATCTACTCTACCAAGTGAGTTTCACATGTATAAATCATTTCATAAATTACTCAAGAGTGTGGATCTCTTGAGAGGGACTCTCACTGGTGATTACCTAGTAAGTTGTAAGGGGGAGTGAGGGGATTCTCACATTGACGTACTGAGGCACCAAGAGCTCATGGAATCTTAGGAAATAGTGGAACGCTCAGAGGAACTTTTCAAAGCATACGCTTTTCGACAAATGATGTATTTTGGAATATATCAGTAAATATGAAAGCATATGTTTAGAAAGAGAACTTTTCAAAGGGCTTTCTTATAAGCACATTTACCAAAGAGCTATTCGATTAATCTAAGATATGTTTTAATGGAATTTATTGAAGATTTATCGAGGTCTCTCCCGATAAGGTTAATTATCGAAGTATTTCTGTGCAAGACTTAAACTATTTCAATCGCAATTCCTTAGGGATTTATCGAAGACCTTTTTGACAAGGGTATTCCCCAATAAGAACTTTGATAATTCAAGACTGATTTGTGAAAAGATTTCTAAACTAGACTTTAACATATTTGATCTTCAATTATGAATTATTTTAGAAACAAACGAGATATGCTTATATTGTTCATACATCTATTCTAAGACATGTTTCAAGATTATTTCCATCTAAAACAGCGATCAAATGCACAGATCAATTGAAGACCAGCAAGAGTCAGATGCATACGTCAGCAATAACAGCTATCCCATGGATATTTCAACTGATTTATGAAGAACCAAGTATAAAAGAAGAAGCCAAAATGAGGAAGCTGAAAAGTTGGGAGACAAAATAAAAACAAGAGATGCTTACAACGCAGTTTGATCATACTCAATAAATATTATGAAGCCTCTGTTTCTCTTTAGTTTAGAGCATATCATTCTTCAAATGAGAGAAGCCTAGAGAGTCTTTTAGCTCAAATTTCTACCTTATCTACTCTACCAAGTGAGTTTCACATGTATAAATCATTTCATAAATTACTCAAGAGTGTGGATCTCTTGAGAGGGACTCTCACTGGTGATTACCTAGTAAGTTGTAAGGGGGAGTGAGGGGATTCTCACATTGACGTACTGAGGCACCAAGAGCTCATGGAATCTTAGGAAATAGTGGAACGCTCAGAGGAACTTTTCAAAGCATACGCTTTTCGACAAATGATGTATTTTGGAATATATCAGTAAATATGAAAGCATATGTTTAGAAAGAGAACTTTTCAAAGGGCTTTCTTATAAGCACATTTACCAAAGAGCTATTCGATTAATCTAAGATATGTTTTAATGGAATTTATTGAAGATTTATCGAGGTCTCTCCCGATAAGGTTAATTATCGAAGTATTTCTGTGCAAGACTTAAACTATTTCAATCGCAATTCCTTAGGGATTTATCGAAGACCTTTTTGACAAGGGTATTCCCCAATAAGAACTTTGATAATTCAAGACTGATTTGTGAAAAGATTTCTAAACTAGACTTTAACATATTTGATCTTCAATTATGAATTATTTTAGAAACAAACGAGATATGCTTATATTGTTCATACATCTATTCTAAGACATGTTTCAAGATTATTTCCATCTAAAACAGCGATCAAATGCACAGATCAATTGAAGAGCAGCAAGAGTCAGATGCATACGTCAGCAATAACAGCTATCCCATGGATATTTCAACTGATTTATGAAGAACCAAGTATAAAAGAAGAAGCCAAAATGAGGAAGCTGAAAAGTTGGGAGACAAAATAAAAACAAGAGATGCTTACAACGCAGTTTGATCATACTCAATAAATATTATGAAGCCTCTGTTTCTCTTTAGTTTAGAGCATATCATTCTTCAAATGAGAGAAGCCTAGAGAGTCTTTTAGCTCAAATTTCTACCTTATCTACTCTACCAAGTGAGTTTCACATGTATAAATCATTTCATAAATTACTCAAGAGTGTGGATCTCTTGAGAGGGACTCTCACTGGTGATTACCTAGTAAGTTGTAAGGGGGAGTGAGGGGATTCTCACATTGACGTACTGAGGCACCAAGAGCTCATGGAATCTTAGGAAATAGTGGAACGCTCAGAGGAACTTTTCAAAGCATACGCTTTTCGACAAATGATGTATTTTGGAATATATCAGTAAATATGAAAGCATATGTTTAGAAAGAGAACTTTTCAAAGGGCTTTCTTATAAGCACATTTACCAAAGAGCTATTCGATTAATCTAAGATATGTTTTAATGGAATTTATTGAAGATTTATCGAGGTCTCTCCCGATAAGGTTAATTATCGAAGTATTTCTGTGCAAGACTTAAACTATTTCAATCGCAATTCCTTAGGGATTTATCGAAGACCTTTTTGACAAGGGTATTCCCCAATAAGAACTTTGATAATTCAAGACTGATTTGTGAAAAGATTTCTAAACTAGACTTTAACATATTTGATCTTCAATTATGAATTATTTTAGAAACAAACGAGATATGCTTATATTGTTCATACATCTATTCTAAGACATGTTTCAAGATTATTTCCATCTAAAACAGCGATCAAATGCACAGATCAATTGAAGAGCAGCAAGAGTCAGATGCATACGTCAGCAATAACAGCTATCCCATGGATATTTCAACTGATTTATGAAGAACCAAGTATAAAAGAAGAAGCCAAAATGAGGAAGCTGAAAAGTTGGGAGACAAAATAAAAACAAGAGATGCTTACAACGCAGTTTGATCATACTCAATAAATATTATGAAGCCTCTGTTTCTCTTTAGTTTAGAGCATATCATTCTTCAAATGAGAGAAGCCTAGAGAGTCTTTTAGCTCAAATTTCTACCTTATCTACTCTACCAAGTGAGTTTCACATGTATAAATCATTTCATAAATTACTCAAGAGTGTGGATCTCTTGAGAGGGACTCTCACTGGTGATTACCTAGTAAGTTGTAAGGGGGAGTGAGGGGATTCTCACATTGACGTACTGAGGCACCAAGAGCTCATGGAATCTTAGGAAATAGTGGAACGCTCAGAGGAACTTTTCAAAGCATACGCTTTTCGACAAATGATGTATTTTGGAATATATCAGTAAATATGAAAGCATATGTTTAGAAAGAGAACTTTTCAAAGGGCTTTCTTATAAGCACATTTACCAAAGAGCTATTCGATTAATCTAAGATATGTTTTAATGGAATTTATTGAAGATTTATCGAGGTCTCTCCCGATAAGGTTAATTATCGAAGTATTTCTGTGCAAGACTTAAACTATTTCAATCGCAATTCCTTAGGGATTTATCGAAGACCTTTTTGACAAGGGTATTCCCCAATAAGAACTTTGATAATTCAAGACTGATTTGTGAAAAGATTTCTAAACTAGACTTTAACATATTTGATCTTCAATTATGAATTATTTTAGAAACAAACGAGATATGCTTATATTGTTCATACATCTATTCTAAGACATGTTTCAAGATTATTTCCATCTAAAACAGCGATCAAATGCACAGATCAATTGAAGAGCAGCAAGAGTCAGATGCATACGTCAGCAATAACAGCTATCCCATGGATATTTCAACTGATTTATGAAGAACCAAGTATAAAAGAAGAAGCCAAAATGAGGAAGCTGAAAAGTTGGGAGACAAAATAAAAACAAGAGATGCTTACAACGCAGTTTGATCATACTCAATAAATATTATGAAGCCTCTGTTTCTCTTTAGTTTAGAGCATATCATTCTTCAAATGAGGGAAGCCTAGAGAGTCTTTTAGCTCAAATTTCTACCTTATCTACTCTACCAAGTGAGTTTCACATGTATAAATCATTTCATAAATTACTCAAGAGTGTGGATCTCTTGAGAGGGACTCTCACTGGTGATTACCTAGTAAGTTGTAAGGGGGAGTGAGGGGATTCTCACATTGACGTACTGAGGCACCAAGAGCTCATGGAATCTTAGGAAATAGTGGAACGCTCAGAGGAACTTTTCAAAGCATACGCTTTTCGACAAATGATGTATTTTGGAATATATCAGTAAATATGAAAGCATATGTTTAGAAAGAGAACTTTTCAAAGGGCTTTCTTATAAGCACATTTACCAAAGAGCTATTCGATTAATCTAAGATATGTTTTAATGGAATTTATTGAAGATTTATCGAGGTCTCTCCCGATAAGGTTAATTATCGAAGTATTTCTGTGCAAGACTTAAACTATTTCAATCGCAATTCCTTAGGGATTTATCGAAGACCTTTTTGACAAGGGTATTCCCCAATAAGAACTTTGATAATTCAAGACTGATTTGTGAAAAGATTTCTAAACTAGACTTTAACATATTTGATCTTCAATTATGAATTATTTTAGAAACAAACGAGATATGCTTATATTGTTCATACATCTATTCTAAGACATGTTTCAAGATTATTTCCATCGAAAACAGCGATCAAATGCACAGATCAATTGAAGAGCAGCAAGAGTCAGATGCATACGTCAGCAATAACAGCTATCCCATGGATATTTCAACTGATTTATGAAGAACCAAGTATAAAAGAAGAAGCCAAAATGAGGAAGCTGAAAAGTTGGGAGACAAAATAAAAACAAGAGATGCTTACAACGCAGTTTGATCATACTCAATAAATATTATGAAGCCTCTGTTTCTCTTTAGTTTAGAGCATATCATTCTTCAAATGAGGGAAGCCTAGAGAGTCTTTTAGCTCAAATTTCTACCTTATCTACTCTACCAAGTGAGTTTCACATGTATAAATCATTTCATAAATTACTCAAGAGTGTGGATCTCTTGAGAGGGACTCTCACTGGTGATTACCTAGTAAGTTGTAAGGGGGAGTGAGGGGATTCTCACATTGACGTACTGAGGCACCAAGAGCTCATGGAATCTTAGGAAATAGTGGAACGCTCAGAGGAACTTTTCAAAGCATACGCTTTTCGACAAATGATGTATTTTGGAATATATCAGTAAATATGAAAGCATATGTTTTGAAAGAGAACTTTTCAAAGGGCTTTCTTATAAGCACATTTACCAAAGAGCTATTCGATTAATCTAAGATATGTTTTAATGGAATTTATTGAAGATTTATCGAGGTCTCTCCCGATAAGGTTAATTATCGAAGTATTTCTGTGCAAGACTTAAACTATTTCAATCGCAATTCCTTAGGGATTTATCGAAGACCTTTTTGACAAGGGTATTCCCCAATAAGAACTTTGATAATTCAAGACTGATTTGTGAAAAGATTTCTAAACTAGACTTTAACATATTTGATCTTCAATTATGAATTATTTTAGAAACAAACGAGATATGCTTATATTGTTCATACATCTATTCTAAGACATGTTTCAAGATTATTTCCATCGAAAACAGCGATCAAATGCACAGATCAATTGAAGAGCAGCAAGAGTCAGATGCATACGTCAGCAATAACAGCTATCCCATGGATATTTCAACTGATTTATGAAGAACCAAGTATAAAAGAAGAAGCCAAAATGAGGAAGCTGAAAAGTTGGGAGACAAAATAAAAACAAGAGATGCTTACAACGCAGTTTGATCATACTCAATAAATATTATGAAGCCTCTGTTTCTCTTTAGTTTAGAGCATATCATTCTTCAAATGAGGGAAGCCTAGAGAGTCTTTTAGCTCAAATTTCTACCTTATCTACTCTACCAAGTGAGTTTCACATGTATAAATCATTTCATAAATTACTCAAGAGTGTGGATCTCTTGAGAGGGACTCTCACTGGTGATTACCTAGTAAGTTGTAAGGGGGAGTGAGGGGATTCTCACATTGACGTACTGAGGCACCAAGAGCTCATGGAATCTTAGGAAATAGTGGAACGCTCAGAGGAACTTTTCAAAGCATACGCTTTTCGACAAATGATGTATTTTGGAATATATCAGTAAATATGAAAGCATATGTTTAGAAAGAGAACTTTTCAAAGGGCTTTCTTATAAGCACATTTACCAAAGAGCTATTCGATTAATCTAAGATATGTTTTAATGGAATTTATTGAAGATTTATCGAGGTCTCTCCCGATAAGGTTAATTATCGAAGTATTTCTGTGCAAGACTTAAACTATTTCAATCGCAATTCCTTAGGGATTTATCGAAGACCTTTTTGACAAGGGTATTCCCCAATAAGAACTTTGATAATTCAAGACTGATTTGTGAAAAGATTTCTAAACTAGACTTTAACATATTTGATCTTCAATTATAAATTATTTTAGAAACAAACGAGATATGCTTATATTGTTCATACATCTATTCTAAGACATGTTTCAAGATTATTTCCATCGAAAACAGCGATCAAATGCACAGATCAATTGAAGAGCAGCAAGAGTCAGATGCATACGTCAGCAATAACAGCTATCCCATGGATATTTCAACTGATTTATGAAGAACCAAGTATAAAAGAAGAAGCCAAAATGAGGAAGCTGAAAAGTTGGGAGACAAAATAAAAACAAGAGATGCTTACAACGCAGTTTGATCATACTCAATAAATATTATGAAGCCTCTGTTTCTCTTTAGTTTAGAGCATATCATTCTTCAAATGAGGGAAGCCTAGAGAGTCTTTTAGCTCAAATTTCTACCTTATCTACTCTACCAAGTGAGTTTCACATGTATAAATCATTTCATAAATTACTCAAGAGTGTGGATCTCTTGAGAGGGACTCTCACTGGTGATTACCTAGTAAGTTGTAAGGGGGAGTGAGGGGATTCTCACATTGACGTACTGAGGCACCAAGAGCTCATGGAATCTTAGGAAATAGTGGAACGCTCAGAGGAACTTTTCAAAGCATACGCTTTTCGACAAATGATGTATTTTGGAATATATCAGTAAATATGAAAGCATATGTTTAGAAAGAGAACTTTTCAAAGGGCTTTCTTATAAGCACATTTACCAAAGAGCTATTCGATTAATCTAAGATATGTTTTAATGGAATTTATTGAAGATTTATCGAGGTCTCTCCCGATAAGGTTAATTATCGAAGTATTTCTGTGCAAGACTTAAACTATTTCAATCGCAATTCCTTAGGGATTTATCGAAGACCTTTTTGACAAGGGTATTCCCCAATAAGAACTTTGATAATTCAAGACTGATTTGTGAAAAGATTTCTAAACTAGACTTTAACATATTTGATCTTCAATTATAAATTATTTTAGAAACAAACGAGATATGCTTATATTGTTCATACATCTATTCTAAGACATGTTTCAAGATTATTTCCATCGAAAACAGCGATCAAATGCACAGATCAATTGAAGAGCAGCAAGAGTCAGATGCATACGTCAGCAATAACAGCTATCCCATGGATATTTCAACTGATTTATGAAGAACCAAGTATAAAAGAAGAAGCCAAAATGAGGAAGCTGAAAAGTTGGGAGACAAAATAAAAACAAGAGATGCTTACAACGCAGTTTGATCATACTCAATAAATATTATGAAGCCTCTGTTTCTCTTTAGTTTAGAGCATATCATTCTTCAAATGAGGGAAGCCTAGAGAGTCTTTTAGCTCAAATTTCTACCTTATCTACTCTACCAAGTGAGTTTCACATGTATAAATCATTTCATAAATTACTCAAGAGTGTGGATCTCTTGAGAGGGACTCTCACTGGTGATTACCTAGTAAGTTGTAAGGGGGAGTGAGGGGATTCTCACATTGACGTACTGAGGCACCAAGAGCTCATGGAATCTTAGGAAATAGTGGAACGCTCAGAGGAACTTTTCAAAGCATACGCTTTTCGACAAATGATGTATTTTGGAATATATCAGTAAATATGAAAGCATATGTTTAGAAAGAGAACTTTTCAAAGGGCTTTCTTATAAGCACATTTACCAAAGAGCTATTCGATTAATCTAAGATATGTTTTAATGGAATTTATTGAAGATTTATCGAGGTCTCTCCCGATAAGGTTAATTATCGAAGTATTTCTGTGCAAGACTTAAACTATTTCAATCGCAATTCCTTAGGGATTTATCGAAGACCTTTTTGACAAGGGTATTCCCCAATAAGAACTTTGATAATTCAAGACTGATTTGTGAAAAGATTTCTAAACTAGACTTTAACATATTTGATCTTCAATTATAAATTATTTTAGAAACAAACGAGATATGCTTATATTGTTCATACATCTATTCTAAGACATGTTTCAAGATTATTTCCATCGAAAACAGCGATCAAATGCACAGATCAATTGAAGAGCAGCAAGAGTCAGATGCATACGTCAGCAATAACAGCTATCCCATGGATATTTCAACTGATTTATGAAGAACCAAGTATAAAAGAAGAAGCCAAAATGAGGAAGCTGAAAAGTTGGGAGACAAAATAAAAACAAGAGATGCTTACAACGCAGTTTGATCATACTCAATAAATATTATGAAGCCTCTGTTTCTCTTTAGTTTAGAGCATATCATTCTTCAAATGAGGGAAGCCTAGAGAGTCTTTTAGCTCAAATTTCTACCTTATCTACTCTACCAAGTGAGTTTCACATGTATAAATCATTTCATAAATTACTCAAGAGTGTGGATCTCTTGAGAGGGACTCTCACTGGTGATTACCTAGTAAGTTGTAAGGGGGAGTGAGGGGATTCTCACATTGACGTACTGAGGCACCAAGAGCTCATGGAATCTTAGGAAATAGTGGAACGCTCAGAGGAACTTTTCAAAGCATACGCTTTTCGACAAATGATGTATTTTGGAATATATCAGTAAATATGAAAGCATATGTTTAGAAAGAGAACTTTTCAAAGGGCTTTCTTATAAGCACATTTACCAAAGAGCTATTCGATTAATCTAAGATATGTTTTAATGGAATTTATTGAAGATTTATCGAGGTCTCTCCCGATAAGGTTAATTATCGAAGTATTTCTGTGCAAGACTTAAACTATTTCAATCGCAATTCCTTAGGGATTTATCGAAGACCTTTTTGACAAGGGTATTCCCCAATAAGAACTTTGATAATTCAAGACTGATTTGTGAAAAGATTTCTAAACTAGACTTTAACATATTTGATCTTCAATTATAAATTATTTTAGAAACAAACGAGATATGCTTATATTGTTCATACATCTATTCTAAGACATGTTTCAAGATTATTTCCATCTAAAACAGCGATCAAATGCACAGATCAATTGAAGAGCAGCAAGAGTCAGATGCATACGTCAGCAATAACAGCTATCCCATGGATATTTCAACTGATTTATGAAGAACCAAGTATAAAAGAAGAAGCCAAAATGAGGAAGCTGAAAAGTTGGGAGACAAAATAAAAACAAGAGATGCTTACAACGCAGTTTGATCATACTCAATAAATATTATGAAGCCTCTGTTTCTCTTTAGTTTAGAGCATATCATTCTTCAAATGAGGGAAGCCTAGAGAGTCTTTTAGCTCAAATTTCTACCTTATCTACTCTACCAAGTGAGTTTCACATGTATAAATCATTTCATAAATTACTCAAGAGTGTGGATCTCTTGAGAGGGACTCTCACTGGTGATTACCTAGTAAGTTGTAAGGGGGAGTGAGGGGATTCTCACATTGACGTACTGAGGCACCAAGAGCTCATGGAATCTTAGGAAATAGTGGAACGCTCAGAGGAACTTTTCAAAGCATACGCTTTTCGACAAATGATGTATTTTGGAATATATCAGTAAATATGAAAGCATATGTTTTGAACGAGAACTTTTCAAAGGGCTTTCTTATAAGCACATTTACCAAAGAGCTATTCGATTAATCTAAGATATGTTTTAATGGAATTTATTGAAGATTTATCGAGGTCTCTCCCGATAAGGTTAATTATCGAAGTATTTCTGTGCAAGACTTAAACTATTTCAATCGCAGTTCCTTAGGGATTTATCGAAGACCTTTTTGACAAGGGTATTCCCCAATAAGAACTTTGATAATTCAAGACTGATTTGTGAAAAGATTTCTAAACTAGACTTTAACATATTTGATCTTCAATTATAAATTATTTTAGAAACAAACGAGATATGCTTATATTGTTCATACATCTATTCTAAGACATGTTTCAAGATTATTTCCATCTAAAACAGCGATCAAATGCACAGATCAATTGAAGAGCAGCAAGAGTCAGATGCATACGTCAGCAATAACAGCTATCCCATGGATATTTCAACTGATTTATGAAGAACCAAGTATAAAAGAAGAAGCCAAAATGAGGAAGCTGAAAAGTTGGGAGACAAAATAAAAACAAGAGATGCTTACAACGCAGTTTGATCATACTCAATAAATATTATGAAGCCTCTGTTTCTCTTTAGTTTAGAGCATATCATTCTTCAAATGAGGGAAGCCTAGAGAGTCTTTTAGCTCAAATTTCTACCTTATCTACTCTACCAAGTGAGTTTCACATGTATAAATCATTTCATAAATTACTCAAGAGTGTGGATCTCTTGAGAGGGACTCTCACTGGTGATTACCTAGTAAGTTGTAAGGGGGAGTGAGGGGATTCTCACATTGACGTACTGAGGCACCAAGAGCTCATGGAATCTTAGGAAATAGTGGAACGCTCAGAGGAACTTTTCAAAGCATACGCTTTTCGACAAATGATGTATTTTGGAATATATCAGTAAATATGAAAGCATATGTTTAGAACGAGAACTTTTCAAAGGGCTTTCTTATAAGCACATTTACCAAAGAGCTATTCGATTAATCTAAGATATGTTTTAATGGAATTTATTGAAGATTTATCGAGGTCTCTCCCGATAAGGTTAATTATCGAAGTATTTCTGTGCAAGACTTAAACTATTTCAATCGCAGTTCCTTAGGGATTTATCGAAGACCTTTTTGACAAGGGTATTCCCCAATAAGAACTTTGATAATTCAAGACTGATTTGTGAAAAGATTTCTAAACTAGACTTTAACATATTTGATCTTCAATTATAAATTATTTTAGAAACAAACGAGATATGCTTATATTGTTCATACATCTATTCTAAGACATGTTTCAAGATTATTTCCATCTAAAACAGCGATCAAATGCACAGATCAATTGAAGAGCAGCAAGAGTCAGATGCATACGTCAGCAATAACAGCTATCCCATGGATATTTCAACTGATTTATGAAGAACCAAGTATAAAAGAAGAAGCCAAAATGAGGAAGCTGAAAAGTTGGGAGACAAAATAAAAACAAGAGATGCTTACAACGCAGTTTGATCATACTCAATAAATATTATGAAGCCTCTGTTTCTCTTTAGTTTAGAGCATATCATTCTTCAAATGAGGGAAGCCTAGAGAGTCTTTTAGCTCAAATTTCTACCTTATCTACTCTACCAAGTGAGTTTCACATGTATAAATCATTTCATAAATTACTCAAGAGTGTGGATCTCTTGAGAGGGACTCTCACTGGTGATTACCTAGTAAGTTGTAAGGGGGAGTGAGGGGATTCTCACATTGACGTACTGAGGCACCAAGAGCTCATGGAATCTTAGGAAATAGTGGAACGCTCAGAGGAACTTTTCAAAGCATACGCTTTTCGACAAATGATGTATTTTGGAATATATCAGTAAATATGAAAGCATATGTTTAGAAAGAGAACTTTTCAAAGGGCTTTCTTATAAGCACATTTACCAAAGAGCTATTCGATTAATCTAAGATATGTTTTAATGGAATTTATTGAAGATTTATCGAGGTCTCTCCCGATAAGGTTAATTATCGAAGTATTTCTGTGCAAGACTTAAACTATTTCAATCGCAGTTCCTTAGGGATTTATCGAAGACCTTTTTGACAAGGGTATTCCCCAATAAGAACTTTGATAATTCAAGACTGATTTGTGAAAAGATTTCTAAACTAGACTTTAACATATTTGATCTTCAATTATAAATTATTTTAGAAACAAACGAGATATGCTTATATTGTTCATACATCTATTCTAAGACATGTTTCAAGATTATTTCCATCTAAAACAGCGATCAAATGCACAGATCAATTGAAGAGCAGCAAGAGTCAGATGCATACGTCAGCAATAACAGCTATCCCATGGATATTTCAACTGATTTATGAAGAACCAAGTATAAAAGAAGAAGCCAAAATGAGGAAGCTGAAAAGTTGGGAGACAAAATAAAAACAAGAGATGCTTACAACGCAGTTTGATCATACTCAATAAATATTATGAAGCCTCTGTTTCTCTTTAGTTTAGAGCATATCATTCTTCAAATGAGGGAAGCCTAGAGAGTCTTTTAGCTCAAATTTCTACCTTATCTACTCTACCAAGTGAGTTTCACATGTATAAATCATTTCATAAATTACTCAAGAGTGTGGATCTCTTGAGAGGGACTCTCACTGGTGATTACCTAGTAAGTTGTAAGGGGGAGTGAGGGGATTCTCACATTGACGTACTGAGGCACCAAGAGCTCATGGAATCTTAGGAAATAGTGGAACGCTCAGAGGAACTTTTCAAAGCATACGCTTTTCGACAAATGATGTATTTTGGAATATATCAGTAAATATGAAAGCATATGTTTTGAACGAGAACTTTTCAAAGGGCTTTCTTATAAGCACATTTACCAAAGAGCTATTCGATTAATCTAAGATATGTTTTAATGGAATTTATTGAAGATTTATCGAGGTCTCTCCCGATAAGGTTAATTATCGAAGTATTTCTGTGCAAGACTTAAACTATTTCAATCGCAGTTCCTTAGGGATTTATCGAAGACCTTTTTGACAAGGGTATTCCCCAATAAGAACTTTGATAATTCAAGACTGATTTGTGAAAAGATTTCTAAACTAGACTTTAACATATTTGATCTTCAATTATAAATTATTTTAGAAACAAACGAGATATGCTTATATTGTTCATACATCTATTCTAAGACATGTTTCAAGATTATTTCCATCTAAAACAGCGATCAAATGCACAGATCAATTGAAGAGCAGCAAGAGTCAGATGCATACGTCAGCAATAACAGCTATCCCATGGATATTTCAACTGATTTATGAAGAACCAAGTATAAAAGAAGAAGCCAAAATGAGGAAGCTGAAAAGTTGGGAGACAAAATAAAAACAAGAGATGCTTACAACGCAGTTTGATCATACTCAATAAATATTATGAAGCCTCTGTTTCTCTTTAGTTTAGAGCATATCATTCTTCAAATGAGGGAAGCCTAGAGAGTCTTTTAGCTCAAATTTCTACCTTATCTACTCTACCAAGTGAGTTTCACATGTATAAATCATTTCATAAATTACTCAAGAGTGTGGATCTCTTGAGAGGGACTCTCACTGGTGATTACCTAGTAAGTTGTAAGGGGGAGTGAGGGGATTCTCACATTGACGTACTGAGGCACCAAGAGCTCATGGAATCTTAGGAAATAGTGGAACGCTCAGAGGAACTTTTCAAAGCATACGCTTTTCGAGAAATGATGTATTTTGGAATATATCAGTAAATATGAAAGCATATGTTTTGAACGAGAACTTTTCAAAGGGCTTTCTTATAAGCACATTTACCAAAGAGCTATTCGATTAATCTAAGATATGTTTTAATGGAATTTATTGAAGATTTATCGAGGTCTCTCCCGATAAGGTTAATTATCGAAGTATTTCTGTGCAAGACTTAAACTATTTCAATCGCAATTCCTTAGGGATTTATCGAAGACCTTTTTGACAAGGGTATTCCCCAATAAGAACTTTGATAATTCAAGACTGATTTGTGAAAAGATTTCTAAACTAGACTTTAACATATTTGATCTTCAATTATAAATTATTTTAGAAACAAACGAGATATGCTTATATTGTTCATACATCTATTCTAAGACATGTTTCAAGATTATTTCCATCTAAAACAGCGATCAAATGCACAGATCAATTGAAGAGCAGCAAGAGTCAGATGCATACGTCAGCAATAACAGCTATCCCATGGATATTTCAACTGATTTATGAAGAACCAAGTATAAAAGAAGAAGCCAAAATGAGGAAGCTGAAAAGTTGGGAGACAAAATAAAAACAAGAGATGCTTACAACGCAGTTTGATCATACTCAATAAATATTATGAAGCCTCTGTTTCTCTTTAGTTTAGAGCATATCATTCTTCAAATGAGGGAAGCCTAGAGAGTCTTTTAGCTCAAATTTCTACCTTATCTACTCTACCAAGTGAGTTTCACATGTATAAATCATTTCATAAATTACTCAAGAGTGTGGATCTCTTGAGAGGGACTCTCACTGGTGATTACCTAGTAAGTTGTAAGGGGGAGTGAGGGGATTCTCACATTGACGTACTGAGGCACCAAGAGCTCATGGAATCTTAGGAAATAGTGGAACGCTCAGAGGAACTTTTCAAAGCATACGCTTTTCGACAAATGATGTATTTTGGAATATATCAGTAAATATGAAAGCATATGTTTTGAACGAGAACTTTTCAAAGGGCTTTCTTATAAGCACATTTACCAAAGAGCTATTCGATTAATCTAAGATATGTTTTAATGGAATTTATTGAAGATTTATCGAGGTCTCTCCCGATAAGGTTAATTATCGAAGTATTTCTGTGCAAGACTTAAACTATTTCAATCGCAATTCCTTAGGGATTTATCGAAGACCTTTTTGACAAGGGTATTCCCCAATAAGAACTTTGATAATTCAAGACTGATTTGTGAAAAGATTTCTAAACTAGACTTTAACATATTTGATCTTCAATTATAAATTATTTTAGAAACAAACGAGATATGCTTATATTGTTCATACATCTATTCTAAGACATGTTTCAAGATTATTTCCATCTAAAACAGCGATCAAATGCACAGATCAATTGAAGAGCAGCAAGAGTCAGATGCATACGTCAGCAATAACAGCTATCCCATGGATATTTCAACTGATTTATGAAGAACCAAGTATAAAAGAAGAAGCCAAAATGAGGAAGCTGAAAAGTTGGGAGACAAAATAAAAACAAGAGATGCTTACAACGCAGTTTGATCATACTCAATAAATATTATGAAGCCTCTGTTTCTCTTTAGTTTAGAGCATATCATTCTTCAAATGAGGGAAGCCTAGAGAGTCTTTTAGCTCAAATTTCTACCTTATCTACTCTACCAAGTGAGTTTCACATGTATAAATCATTTCATAAATTACTCAAGAGTGTGGATCTCTTGAGAGGGACTCTCACTGGTGATTACCTAGTAAGTTGTAAGGGGGAGTGAGGGGATTCTCACATTGACGTACTGAGGCACCAAGAGCTCATGGAATCTTAGGAAATAGTGGAACGCTCAGAGGAACTTTTCAAAGCATACGCTTTTCGACAAATGATGTATTTTGGAATATATCAGTAAATATGAAAGCATATGTTTTGAACGAGAACTTTTCAAAGGGCTTTCTTATAAGCACATTTACCAAAGAGCTATTCGATTAATCTAAGATATGTTTTAATGGAATTTATTGAAGATTTATCGAGGTCTCTCCCGATAAGGTTAATTATCGAAGTATTTCTGTGCAAGACTTAAACTATTTCAATCGCAATTCCTTAGGGATTTATCGAAGACCTTTTTGACAAGGGTATTCCCCAATAAGAACTTTGATAATTCAAGACTGATTTGTGAAAAGATTTCTAAACTAGACTTTAACATATTTGATCTTCAATTATAAATTATTTTAGAAACAAACGAGATATGCTTATATTGTTCATACATCTATTCTAAGACATGTTTCAAGATTATTTCCATCTAAAACAGCGATCAAATGCACAGATCAATTGAAGAGCAGCAAGAGTCAGATGCATACGTCAGCAATAACAGCTATCCCATGGATATTTCAACTGATTTATGAAGAACCAAGTATAAAAGAAGAAGCCAAAATGAGGAAGCTGAAAAGTTGGGAGACAAAATAAAAACAAGAGATGCTTACAACGCAGTTTGATCATACTCAATAAATATTATGAAGCCTCTGTTTCTCTTTAGTTTAGAGCATATCATTCTTCAAATGAGGGAAGCCTAGAGAGTCTTTTAGCTCAAATTTCTACCTTATCTACTCTACCAAGTGAGTTTCACATGTATAAATCATTTCATAAATTACTCAAGAGTGTGGATCTCTTGAGAGGGACTCTCACTGGTGATTACCTAGTAAGTTGTAAGGGGGAGTGAGGGGATTCTCACATTGACGTACTGAGGCACCAAGAGCTCATGGAATCTTAGGAAATAGTGGAACGCTCAGAGGAACTTTTCAAAGCATACGCTTTTCGACAAATGATGTATTTTGGAATATATCAGTAAATATGAAAGCATATGTTTTGAACGAGAACTTTTCAAAGGGCTTTCTTATAAGCACATTTACCAAAGAGCTATTCGATTAATCTAAGATATGTTTTAATGGAATTTATTGAAGATTTATCGAGGTCTCTCCCGATAAGGTTAATTATCGAAGTATTTCTGTGCAAGACTTAAACTATTTCAATCGCAATTCCTTAGGGATTTATCGAAGACCTTTTTGACAAGGGTATTCCCCAATAAGAACTTTGATAATTCAAGACTGATTTGTGAAAAGATTTCTAAACTAGACTTTAACATATTTGATCTTCAATTATAAATTATTTTAGAAACAAACGAGATATGCTTATATTGTTCATACATCTATTCTAAGACATGTTTCAAGATTATTTCCATCTAAAACAGCGATCAAATGCACAGATCAATTGAAGAGCAGCAAGAGTCAGATGCATACGTCAGCAATAACAGCTATCCCATGGATATTTCAACTGATTTATGAAGAACCAAGTATAAAAGAAGAAGCCAAAATGAGGAAGCTGAAAAGTTGGGAGACAAAATAAAAACAAGAGATGCTTACAACGCAGTTTGATCATACTCAATAAATATTATGAAGCCTCTGTTTCTCTTTAGTTTAGAGCATATCATTCTTCAAATGAGGGAAGCCTAGAGAGTCTTTTAGCTCAAATTTCTACCTTATCTACTCTACCAAGTGAGTTTCACATGTATAAATCATTTCATAAATTACTCAAGAGTGTGGATCTCTTGAGAGGGACTCTCACTGGTGATTACCTAGTAAGTTGTAAGGGGGAGTGAGGGGATTCTCACATTGACGTACTGAGGCACCAAGAGCTCATGGAATCTTAGGAAATAGTGGAACGCTCAGAGGAACTTTTCAAAGCATACGCTTTTCGACAAATGATGTATTTTGGAATATATCAGTAAATATGAAAGCATATGTTTTGAACGAGAACTTTTCAAAGGGCTTTCTTATAAGCACATTTACCAAAGAGCTATTCGATTAATCTAAGATATGTTTTAATGGAATTTATTGAAGATTTATCGAGGTCTCTCCCGATAAGGTTAATTATCGAAGTATTTCTGTGCAAGACTTAAACTATTTCAATCGCAATTCCTTAGGGATTTATCGAAGACCTTTTTGACAAGGGTATTCCCCAATAAGAACTTTGATAATTCAAGACTGATTTGTGAAAAGATTTCTAAACTAGACTTTAACATATTTGATCTTCAATTATAAATTATTTTAGAAACAAACGAGATATGCTTATATTGTTCATACATCTATTCTAAGACATGTTTCAAGATTATTTCCATCTAAAACAGCGATCAAATGCACAGATCAATTGAAGAGCAGCAAGAGTCAGATGCATACGTCAGCAATAACAGCTATCCCATGGATATTTCAACTGATTTATGAAGAACCAAGTATAAAAGAAGAAGCCAAAATGAGGAAGCTGAAAAGTTGGGAGACAAAATAAAAACAAGAGATGCTTACAACGCAGTTTGATCATACTCAATAAATATTATGAAGCCTCTGTTTCTCTTTAGTTTAGAGCATATCATTCTTCAAATGAGGGAAGCCTAGAGAGTCTTTTAGCTCAAATTTCTACCTTATCTACTCTACCAAGTGAGTTTCACATGTATAAATCATTTCATAAATTACTCAAGAGTGTGGATCTCTTGAGAGGGACTCTCACTGGTGATTACCTAGTAAGTTGTAAGGGGGAGTGAGGGGATTCTCACATTGACGTACTGAGGCACCAAGAGCTCATGGAATCTTAGGAAATAGTGGAACGCTCAGAGGAACTTTTCAAAGCATACGCTTTTCGACAAATGATGTATTTTGGAATATATCAGTAAATATGAAAGCATATGTTTTGAACGAGAACTTTTCAAAGGGCTTTCTTATAAGCACATTTACCAAAGAGCTATTCGATTAATCTAAGATATGTTTTAATGGAATTTATTGAAGATTTATCGAGGTCTCTCCCGATAAGGTTAATTATCGAAGTATTTCTGTGCAAGACTTAAACTATTTCAATCGCAATTCCTTAGGGATTTATCGAAGACCTTTTTGACAAGGGTATTCCCCAATAAGAACTTTGATAATTCAAGACTGATTTGTGAAAAGATTTCTAAACTAGACTTTAACATATTTGATCTTCAATTATAAATTATTTTAGAAACAAACGAGATATGCTTATATTGTTCATACATCTATTCTAAGACATGTTTCAAGATTATTTCCATCTAAAACAGCGATCAAATGCACAGATCAATTGAAGAGCAGCAAGAGTCAGATGCATACGTCAGCAATAACAGCTATCCCATGGATATTTCAACTGATTTATGAAGAACCAAGTATAAAAGAAGAAGCCAAAATGAGGAAGCTGAAAAGTTGGGAGACAAAATAAAAACAAGAGATGCTTACAACGCAGTTTGATCATACTCAATAAATATTATGAAGCCTCTGTTTCTCTTTAGTTTAGAGCATATCATTCTTCAAATGAGGGAAGCCTAGAGAGTCTTTTAGCTCAAATTTCTACCTTATCTACTCTACCAAGTGAGTTTCACATGTATAAATCATTTCATAAATTACTCAAGAGTGTGGATCTCTTGAGAGGGACTCTCACTGGTGATTACCTAGTAAGTTGTAAGGGGGAGTGAGGGGATTCTCACATTGACGTACTGAGGCACCAAGAGCTCATGGAATCTTAGGAAATAGTGGAACGCTCAGAGGAACTTTTCAAAGCATACGCTTTTCGACAAATGATGTATTTTGGAATATATCAGTAAATATGAAAGCATATGTTTTGAACGAGAACTTTTCAAAGGGCTTTCTTATAAGCACATTTACCAAAGAGCTATTCGATTAATCTAAGATATGTTTTAATGGAATTTATTGAAGATTTATCGAGGTCTCTCCCGATAAGGTTAATTATCGAAGTATTTCTGTGCAAGACTTAAACTATTTCAATCGCAATTCCTTAGGGATTTATCGAAGACCTTTTTGACAAGGGTATTCCCCAATAAGAACTTTGATAATTCAAGACTGATTTGTGAAAAGATTTCTAAACTAGACTTTAACATATTTGATCTTCAATTATAAATTATTTTAGAAACAAACGAGATATGCTTATATTGTTCATACATCTATTCTAAGACATGTTTCAAGATTATTTCCATCTAAAACAGCGATCAAATGCACAGATCAATTGAAGAGCAGCAAGAGTCAGATGCATACGTCAGCAATAACAGCTATCCCATGGATATTTCAACTGATTTATGAAGAACCAAGTATAAAAGAAGAAGCCAAAATGAGGAAGCTGAAAAGTTGGGAGACAAAATAAAAACAAGAGATGCTTACAACGCAGTTTGATCATACTCAATAAATATTATGAAGCCTCTGTTTCTCTTTAGTTTAGAGCATATCATTCTTCAAATGAGGGAAGCCTAGAGAGTCTTTTAGCTCAAATTTCTACCTTATCTACTCTACCAAGTGAGTTTCACATGTATAAATCATTTCATAAATTACTCAAGAGTGTGGATCTCTTGAGAGGGACTCTCACTGGTGATTACCTAGTAAGTTGTAAGGGGGAGTGAGGGGATTCTCACATTGACGTACTGAGGCACCAAGAGCTCATGGAATCTTAGGAAATAGTGGAACGCTCAGAGGAACTTTTCAAAGCATACGCTTTTCGACAAATGATGTATTTTGGAATATATCAGTAAATATGAAAGCATATGTTTTGAACGAGAACTTTTCAAAGGGCTTTCTTATAAGCACATTTACCAAAGAGCTATTCGATTAATCTAAGATATGTTTTAATGGAATTTATTGAAGATTTATCGAGGTCTCTCCCGATAAGGTTAATTATCGAAGTATTTCTGTGCAAGACTTAAACTATTTCAATCGCAATTCCTTAGGGATTTATCGAAGACCTTTTTGACAAGGGTATTCCCCAATAAGAACTTTGATAATTCAAGACTGATTTGTGAAAAGATTTCTAAACTAGACTTTAACATATTTGATCTTCAATTATAAATTATTTTAGAAACAAACGAGATATGCTTATATTGTTCATACATCTATTCTAAGACATGTTTCAAGATTATTTCCATCTAAAACAGCGATCAAATGCACAGATCAATTGAAGAGCAGCAAGAGTCAGATGCATACGTCAGCAATAACAGCTATCCCATGGATATTTCAACTGATTTATGAAGAACCAAGTATAAAAGAAGAAGCCAAAATGAGGAAGCTGAAAAGTTGGGAGACAAAATAAAAACAAGAGATGCTTACAACGCAGTTTGATCATACTCAATAAATATTATGAAGCCTCTGTTTCTCTTTAGTTTAGAGCATATCATTCTTCAAATGAGGGAAGCCTAGAGAGTCTTTTAGCTCAAATTTCTACCTTATCTACTCTACCAAGTGAGTTTCACATGTATAAATCATTTCATAAATTACTCAAGAGTGTGGATCTCTTGAGAGGGACTCTCACTGGTGATTACCTAGTAAGTTGTAAGGGGGAGTGAGGGGATTCTCACATTGACGTACTGAGGCACCAAGAGCTCATGGAATCTTAGGAAATAGTGGAACGCTCAGAGGAACTTTTCAAAGCATACGCTTTTCGACAAATGATGTATTTTGGAATATATCAGTAAATATGAAAGCATATGTTTTGAACGAGAACTTTTCAAAGGGCTTTCTTATAAGCACATTTACCAAAGAGCTATTCGATTAATCTAAGATATGTTTTAATGGAATTTATTGAAGATTTATCGAGGTCTCTCCCGATAAGGTTAATTATCGAAGTATTTCTGTGCAAGACTTAAACTATTTCAATCGCAATTCCTTAGGGATTTATCGAAGACCTTTTTGACAAGGGTATTCCCCAATAAGAACTTTGATAATTCAAGACTGATTTGTGAAAAGATTTCTAAACTAGACTTTAACATATTTGATCTTCAATTATAAATTATTTTAGAAACAAACGAGATATGCTTATATTGTTCATACATCTATTCTAAGACATGTTTCAAGATTATTTCCATCTAAAACAGCGATCAAATGCACAGATCAATTGAAGAGCAGCAAGAGTCAGATGCATACGTCAGCAATAACAGCTATCCCATGGATATTTCAACTGATTTATGAAGAACCAAGTATAAAAGAAGAAGCCAAAATGAGGAAGCTGAAAAGTTGGGAGACAAAATAAAAACAAGAGATGCTTACAACGCAGTTTGATCATACTCAATAAATATTATGAAGCCTCTGTTTCTCTTTAGTTTAGAGCATATCATTCTTCAAATGAGGGAAGCCTAGAGAGTCTTTTAGCTCAAATTTCTACCTTATCTACTCTACCAAGTGAGTTTCACATGTATAAATCATTTCATAAATTACTCAAGAGTGTGGATCTCTTGAGAGGGACTCTCACTGGTGATTACCTAGTAAGTTGTAAGGGGGAGTGAGGGGATTCTCACATTGACGTACTGAGGCACCAAGAGCTCATGGAATCTTAGGAAATAGTGGAACGCTCAGAGGAACTTTTCAAAGCATACGCTTTTCGACAAATGATGTATTTTGGAATATATCAGTAAATATGAAAGCATATGTTTTGAACGAGAACTTTTCAAAGGGCTTTCTTATAAGCACATTTACCAAAGAGCTATTCGATTAATCTAAGATATGTTTTAATGGAATTTATTGAAGATTTATCGAGGTCTCTCCCGATAAGGTTAATTATCGAAGTATTTCTGTGCAAGACTTAAACTATTTCAATCGCAATTCCTTAGGGATTTATCGAAGACCTTTTTGACAAGGGTATTCCCCAATAAGAACTTTGATAATTCAAGACTGATTTGTGAAAAGATTTCTAAACTAGACTTTAACATATTTGATCTTCAATTATAAATTATTTTAGAAACAAACGAGATATGCTTATATTGTTCATACATCTATTCTAAGACATGTTTCAAGATTATTTCCATCTAAAACAGCGATCAAATGCACAGATCAATTGAAGAGCAGCAAGAGTCAGATGCATACGTCAGCAATAACAGCTATCCCATGGATATTTCAACTGATTTATGAAGAACCAAGTATAAAAGAAGAAGCCAAAATGAGGAAGCTGAAAAGTTGGGAGACAAAATAAAAACAAGAGATGCTTACAACGCAGTTTGATCATACTCAATAAATATTATGAAGCCTCTGTTTCTCTTTAGTTTAGAGCATATCATTCTTCAAATGAGGGAAGCCTAGAGAGTCTTTTAGCTCAAATTTCTACCTTATCTACTCTACCAAGTGAGTTTCACATGTATAAATCATTTCATAAATTACTCAAGAGTGTGGATCTCTTGAGAGGGACTCTCACTGGTGATTACCTAGTAAGTTGTAAGGGGGAGTGAGGGGATTCTCACATTGACGTACTGAGGCACCAAGAGCTCATGGAATCTTAGGAAATAGTGGAACGCTCAGAGGAACTTTTCAAAGCATACGCTTTTCGACAAATGATGTATTTTGGAATATATCAGTAAATATGAAAGCATATGTTTTGAACGAGAACTTTTCAAAGGGCTTTCTTATAAGCACATTTACCAAAGAGCTATTCGATTAATCTAAGATATGTTTTAATGGAATTTATTGAAGATTTATCGAGGTCTCTCCCGATAAGGTTAATTATCGAAGTATTTCTGTGCAAGACTTAAACTATTTCAATCGCAATTCCTTAGGGATTTATCGAAGACCTTTTTGACAAGGGTATTCCCCAATAAGAACTTTGATAATTCAAGACTGATTTGTGAAAAGATTTCTAAACTAGACTTTAACATATTTGATCTTCAATTATAAATTATTTTAGAAACAAACGAGATATGCTTATATTGTTCATACATCTATTCTAAGACATGTTTCAAGATTATTTCCATCTAAAACAGCGATCAAATGCACAGATCAATTGAAGAGCAGCAAGAGTCAGATGCATACGTCAGCAATAACAGCTATCCCATGGATATTTCAACTGATTTATGAAGAACCAAGTATAAAAGAAGAAGCCAAAATGAGGAAGCTGAAAAGTTGGGAGACAAAATAAAAACAAGAGATGCTTACAACGCAGTTTGATCATACTCAATAAATATTATGAAGCCTCTGTTTCTCTTTAGTTTAGAGCATATCATTCTTCAAATGAGGGAAGCCTAGAGAGTCTTTTAGCTCAAATTTCTACCTTATCTACTCTACCAAGTGAGTTTCACATGTATAAATCATTTCATAAATTACTCAAGAGTGTGGATCTCTTGAGAGGGACTCTCACTGGTGATTACCTAGTAAGTTGTAAGGGGGAGTGAGGGGATTCTCACATTGACGTACTGAGGCACCAAGAGCTCATGGAATCTTAGGAAATAGTGGAACGCTCAGAGGAACTTTTCAAAGCATACGCTTTTCGACAAATGATGTATTTTGGAATATATCAGTAAATATGAAAGCATATGTTTTGAACGAGAACTTTTCAAAGGGCTTTCTTATAAGCACATTTACCAAAGAGCTATTCGATTAATCTAAGATATGTTTTAATGGAATTTATTGAAGATTTATCGAGGTCTCTCCCGATAAGGTTAATTATCGAAGTATTTCTGTGCAAGACTTAAACTATTTCAATCGCAATTCCTTAGGGATTTATCGAAGACCTTTTTGACAAGGGTATTCCCCAATAAGAACTTTGATAATTCAAGACTGATTTGTGAAAAGATTTCTAAACTAGACTTTAACATATTTGATCTTCAATTATAAATTATTTTAGAAACAAACGAGATATGCTTATATTGTTCATACATCTATTCTAAGACATGTTTCAAGATTATTTCCATCTAAAACAGCGATCAAATGCACAGATCAATTGAAGAGCAGCAAGAGTCAGATGCATACGTCAGCAATAACAGCTATCCCATGGATATTTCAACTGATTTATGAAGAACCAAGTATAAAAGAAGAAGCCAAAATGAGGAAGCTGAAAAGTTGGGAGACAAAATAAAAACAAGAGATGCTTACAACGCAGTTTGATCATACTCAATAAATATTATGAAGCCTCTGTTTCTCTTTAGTTTAGAGCATATCATTCTTCAAATGAGGGAAGCCTAGAGAGTCTTTTAGCTCAAATTTCTACCTTATCTACTCTACCAAGTGAGTTTCACATGTATAAATCATTTCATAAATTACTCAAGAGTGTGGATCTCTTGAGAGGGACTCTCACTGGTGATTACCTAGTAAGTTGTAAGGGGGAGTGAGGGGATTCTCACATTGACGTACTGAGGCACCAAGAGCTCATGGAATCTTAGGAAATAGTGGAACGCTCAGAGGAACTTTTCAAAGCATACGCTTTTCGACAAATGATGTATTTTGGAATATATCAGTAAATATGAAAGCATATGTTTTGAACGAGAACTTTTCAAAGGGCTTTCTTATAAGCACATTTACCAAAGAGCTATTCGATTAATCTAAGATATGTTTTAATGGAATTTATTGAAGATTTATCGAGGTCTCTCCCGATAAGGTTAATTATCGAAGTATTTCTGTGCAAGACTTAAACTATTTCAATCGCAATTCCTTAGGGATTTATCGAAGACCTTTTTGACAAGGGTATTCCCCAATAAGAACTTTGATAATTCAAGACTGATTTGTGAAAAGATTTCTAAACTAGACTTTAACATATTTGATCTTCAATTATAAATTATTTTAGAAACAAACGAGATATGCTTATATTGTTCATACATCTATTCTAAGGCATGTTTCAAGATTATTTCCATCTAAAACAGCGATCAAATGCACAGATCAATTGAAGAGCAGCAAGAGTCAGATGCATACGTCAGCAATAACAGCTATCCCATGGATATTTCAACTGATTTATGAAGAACCAAGTATAAAAGAAGAAGCCAAAATGAGGAAGCTGAAAAGTTGGGAGACAAAATAAAAACAAGAGATGCTTACAACGCAGTTTGATCATACTCAATAAATATTATGAAGCCTCTGTTTCTCTTTAGTTTAGAGCATATCATTCTTCAAATGAGGGAAGCCTAGAGAGTCTTTTAGCTCAAATTTCTACCTTATCTACTCTACCAAGTGAGTTTCACATGTATAAATCATTTCATAAATTACTCAAGAGTGTGGATCTCTTGAGAGGGACTCTCACTGGTGATTACCTAGTAAGTTGTAAGGGGGAGTGAGGGGATTCTCACATTGACGTACTGAGGCACCAAGAGCTCATGGAATCTTAGGAAATAGTGGAACGCTCAGAGGAACTTTTCAAAGCATACGCTTTTCGACAAATGATGTATTTTGGAATATATCAGTAAATATGAAAGCATATGTTTTGAACGAGAACTTTTCAAAGGGCTTTCTTATAAGCACATTTACCAAAGAGCTATTCGATTAATCTAAGATATGTTTTAATGGAATTTATTGAAGATTTATCGAGGTCTCTCCCGATAAGGTTAATTATCGAAGTATTTCTGTGCAAGACTTAAACTATTTCAATCGCAATTCCTTAGGGATTTATCGAAGACCTTTTTGACAAGGGTATTCCTCAATAAGAACTTTGATAATTCAAGACTGATTTGTGAAGAGATTTCTAAACTAGACTTTAACATATTTGATCCTCAATTATAAATTATTTTAGAAACAAACGAGATATGCTTATATTGTTCATACATCTATTCTAAGGCATGTTTCAAGATTATTTCCATCTAAAACAGCGATCAAATGCACAGATCAATTGAAGAGCAGCAAGAGTCAGATGCATACGTCAGCAATAACAGCTATCCCATGGATATTTCAACTGATTTATGAAGAACCAAGTATAAAAGAAGAAGCCAAAATGAGGAAGCTGAAAAGTTGGGAGACAAAATAAAAACAAGAGATGCTTACAACGCAGTTTGATCATACTCAATAAATATTATGAAGCCTCTGTTTCTCTTTAGTTTAGAGCATATCATTCTTCAAATGAGGGAAGCCTAGAGAGTCTTTTAGCTCAAATTTCTACCTTATCTACTCTACCAAGTGAGTTTCACATGTATAAATCATTTCATAAATTACTCAAGAGTGTGGATCTCTTGAGAGGGACTCTCACTGGTGATTACCTAGTAAGTTGTAAGGGGGAGTGAGGGGATTCTCACATTGACGTACTGAGGCACCAAGAGCTCATGGAATCTTAGGAAATAGTGGAACGCTCAGAGGAACTTTTCAAAGCATACGCTTTTCGACAAATGATGTATTTTGGAATATATCAGTAAATATGAAAGCATATGTTTTGAACGAGAACTTTTCAAAGGGCTTTCTTATAAGCACATTTACCAAAGAGCTATTCGATTAATCTAAGATATGTTTTAATGGAATTTATTGAAGATTTATCGAGGTCTCTCCCGATAAGGTTAATTATCGAAGTATTTCTGTGCAAGACTTAAACTATTTCAATCGCAATTCCTTAGGGATTTATCGAAGACCTTTTTGACAAGGGTATTCCTCAATAAGAACTTTGATAATTCAAGACTGATTTGTGAAGAGATTTCTAAACTAGACTTTAACATATTTGATCCTCAATTATAAATTATTTTAGAAACAAACGAGATATGCTTATATTGTTCATACATCTATTCTAAGGCATGTTTCAAGATTATTTCCATCTAAAACAGCGATCAAATGCACAGATCAATTGAAGAGCAGCAAGAGTCAGATGCATACGTCAGCAATAACAGCTATCCCATGGATATTTCAACTGATTTATGAAGAACCAAGTATAAAAGAAGAAGCCAAAATGAGGAAGCTGAAAAGTTGGGAGACAAAATAAAAACAAGAGATGCTTACAACGCAGTTTGATCATACTCAATAAATATTATGAAGCCTCTGTTTCTCTTTAGTTTAGAGCATATCATTCTTCAAATGAGGGAAGCCTAGAGAGTCTTTTAGCTCAAATTTCTACCTTATCTACTCTACCAAGTGAGTTTCACATGTATAAATCATTTCATAAATTACTCAAGAGTGTGGATCTCTTGAGAGGGACTCTCACTGGTGATTACCTAGTAAGTTGTAAGGGGGAGTGAGGGGATTCTCACATTGACGTACTGAGGCACCAAGAGCTCATGGAATCTTAGGAAATAGTGGAACGCTCAGAGGAACTTTTCAAAGCATACGCTTTTCGACAAATGATGTATTTTGGAATATATCAGTAAATATGAAAGCATATGTTTTGAACGAGAACTTTTCAAAGGGCTTTCTTATAAGCACATTTACCAAAGAGCTATTCGATTAATCTAAGATATGTTTTAATGGAATTTATTGAAGATTTATCGAGGTCTCTCCCGATAAGGTTAATTATCGAAGTATTTCTGTGCAAGACTTAAACTATTTCAATCGCAGTTCCTTAGGGATTTATCGAAGACCTTTTTGACAAGGGTATTCCCCAATAAGAACTTTGATAATTCAAGACTGATTTGTGAAGAGATTTCTAAACTAGACTTTAACATATTTGATCCTCAATTATAAATTATTTTAGAAACAAACGAGATATGCTTATATTGTTCATACATCTATTCTAAGGCATGTTTCAAGATTATTTCCATCTAAAACAGCGATCAAATGCACAGATCAATTGAAGAGCAGCAAGAGTCAGATGCATACGTCAGCAATAACAGCTATCCCATGGATATTTCAACTGATTTATGAAGAACCAAGTATAAAAGAAGAAGCCAAAATGAGGAAGCTGAAAAGTTGGGAGACAAAATAAAAACAAGAGATGCTTACAACGCAGTTTGATCATACTCAATAAATATTATGAAGCCTATGTTTCTCTTTAGTTTAGAGCATATCATTCTTCAAATGAGGGAAGCCTAGAGAGTCTTTTAGCTCAAATTTCTACCTTATCTACTCTACCAAGTGAGTTTCACATGTATAAATCATTTCATAAATTACTCAAGAGTGTGGATCTCTTGAGAGGGACTCTCACTGGTGATTACCTAGTAAGTTGTAAGGGGGAGTGAGGGGATTCTCACATTGACGTACTGAGGCACCAAGAGCTCATGGAATCTTAGGAAATAGTGGAACGCTCAGAGGAACTTTTCAAAGCATACGCTTTTCGACAAATGATGTATTTTGGAATATATCAGTAAATATGAAAGCATATGTTTTGAACGAGAACTTTTCAAAGGGCTTTCTTATAAGCACATTTACCAAAGAGCTATTCGATTAATCTAAGATATGTTTTAATGGAATTTATTGAAGATTTATCGAGGTCTCTCCCGATAAGGTTAATTATCGAAGTATTTCTGTGCAAGACTTAAACTATTTCAATCGCAATTCCTTAGGGATTTATCGAAGACCTTTTTGACAAGGGTATTCCCCAATAAGAACTTTGATAATTCAAGACTGATTTGTGAAGAGATTTCTAAACTAGACTTTAACATATTTGATCCTCAATTATAAATTATTTTAGAAACAAACGAGATATGCTTATATTGTTCATACATCTATTCTAAGGCATGTTTCAAGATTATTTCCATCTAAAACAGCGATCAAATGCACAGATCAATTGAAGAGCAGCAAGAGTCAGATGCATACGTCAGCAATAACAGCTATCCCATGGATATTTCAACTGATTTATGAAGAACCAAGTATAAAAGAAGAAGCCAAAATGAGGAAGCTGAAAAGTTGGGAGACAAAATAAAAACAAGAGATGCTTACAACGCAGTTTGATCATACTCAATAAATATTATGAAGCCTCTGTTTCTCTTTAGTTTAGAGCATATCATTCTTCAAATGAGGGAAGCCTAGAGAGTCTTTTAGCTCAAATTTCTACCTTATCTACTCTACCAAGTGAGTTTCACATGTATAAATCATTTCATAAATTACTCAAGAGTGTGGATCTCTTGAGAGGGACTCTCACTGGTGATTACCTAGTAAGTTGTAAGGGGGAGTGAGGGGATTCTCACATTGACGTACTGAGGCACCAAGAGCTCATGGAATCTTAGGAAATAGTGGAACGCTCAGAGGAACTTTTCAAAGCATACGCTTTTCGACAAATGATGTATTTTGGAATATATCAGTAAATATGAAAGCATATGTTTTGAACGAGAACTTTTCAAAGGGCTTTCTTATAAGCACATTTACCAAAGAGCTATTCGATTAATCTAAGATATGTTTTAATGGAATTTATTGAAGATTTATCGAGGTCTCTCCCGATAAGGTTAATTATCGAAGTATTTCTGTGCAAGACTTAAACTATTTCAATCGCAATTCCTTAGGGATTTATCGAAGACCTTTTTGACAAGGGTATTCCCCAATAAGAACTTTGATAATTCAAGACTGATTTGTGAAGAGATTTCTAAACTAGACTTTAACATATTTGATCCTCAATTATAAATTATTTTAGAAACAAACGAGATATGCTTATATTGTTCATACATCTATTCTAAGGCATGTTTCAAGATTATTTCCATCTAAAACAGCGATCAAATGCACAGATCAATTGAAGAGCAGCAAGAGTCAGATGCATACGTCAGCAATAACAGCTATCCCATGGATATTTCAACTGATTTATGAAGAACCAAGTATAAAAGAAGAAGCCAAAATGAGGAAGCTGAAAAGTTGGGAGACAAAATAAAAACAAGAGATGCTTACAACGCAGTTTGATCATACTCAATAAATATTATGAAGCCTCTGTTTCTCTTTAGTTTAGAGCATATCATTCTTCAAATGAGGGAAGCCTAGAGAGTCTTTTAGCTCAAATTTCTACCTTATCTACTCTACCAAGTGAGTTTCACATGTATAAATCATTTCATAAATTACTCAAGAGTGTGGATCTCTTGAGAGGGACTCTCACTGGTGATTACCTAGTAAGTTGTAAGGGGGAGTGAGGGGATTCTCACATTGACGTACTGAGGCACCAAGAGCTCATGGAATCTTAGGAAATAGTGGTACGCTCAGAGGAACTTTTCAAAGCATACGCTTTTCGACAAATGATGTATTTTGGAATATATCAGTAAATATGAAAGCATATGTTTTGAAAGAGAACTTTTCAAAGGGCTTTCTTATAAGCACATTTACCAAAGAGCTATTCGATTAATCTAAGATATGTTTTAATGGAATTTATTGAAGATTTATCGAGGTCTCTCCCGATAAGGTTAATTACCGAAGTATTTCTGTGCAAGACTTAAACTATTTCAATCGCAATTCCTTAGGGATTTATCGAAGACCTTTTTGACAAGGGTATTCCTCAATAAGAACTTTGATAATTCAAGACTGATTTGTGAAGAGATTTCTAAACTAGACTTTAACATATTTGATCCTCAATTATAAATTATTTTAGAAACAAACGAGATATGCTTATATTGTTCATACATCTATTCTAAGGCATGTTTCAAGATTATTTCCATCTAAAACAGCGATCAAATGCACAGATCAATTGAAGAGCAGCAAGAGTCAGATGCATACGTCAGCAATAACAGCTATCCCATGGATATTTCAACTGATTTATGAAGAACCAAGTATAAAAGAAGAAGCCAAAATGAGGAAGCTGAAAAGTTGGGAGACAAAATAAAAACAAGAGATGCTTACAACGCAGTTTGATCATACTCAATAAATATTATGAAGCCTCTGTTTCTCTTTAGTTTAGAGCATATCATTCTTCAAATGAGGGAAGCCTAGAGAGTCTTTTAGCTCAAATTTCTACCTTATCTACTCTACCAAGTGAGTTTCACATGTATAAATCATTTCATAAATTACTCAAGAGTGTGGATCTCTTGAGAGGGACTCTCACTGGTGATTACCTAGTAAGTTGTAAGGGGGAGTGAGGGGATTCTCACATTGACGTACTGAGGCACCAAGAGCTCATGGAATCTTAGGAAATAGTGGAACGCTCAGAGGAACTTTTCAAAGCATACGCTTTTCGACAAATGATGTATTTTGGAATATATCAGTAAATATGAAAGCATATGTTTTGAACGAGAACTTTTCAAAGGGCTTTCTTATAAGCACATTTACCAAAGAGCTATTCGATTAATCTAAGATATGTTTTAATGGAATTTATTGAAGATTTATCGAGGTCTCTCCCGATAAGGTTAATTACCGAAGTATTTCTGTGCAAGACTTAAACTATTTCAATCGCAATTCCTTAGGGATTTATCGAAGACCTTTTTGACAAGGGTATTCCTCAATAAGAACTTTGATAATTCAAGACTGATTTGTGAAGAGATTTCTAAACTAGACTTTAACATATTTGATCCTCAATTATAAATTATTTTAGAAACAAACGAGATATGCTTATATTGTTCATACATCTATTCTAAGGCATGTTTCAAGATTATTTCCATCTAAAACAGCGATCAAATGCACAGATCAATTGAAGAGCAGCAAGAGTCAGATGCATACGTCAGCAATAACAGCTATCCCATGGATATTTCAACTGATTTATGAAGAACCAAGTATAAAAGAAGAAGCCAAAATGAGGAAGCTGAAAAGTTGGGAGACAAAATAAAAACAAGAGATGCTTACAACGCAGTTTGATCATACTCAATAAATATTATGAAGGCTCTGTTTCTCTTTAGTTTAGAGCATATCATTCTTCAAATGAGGGAAGCCTAGAGAGTCTTTTAGCTCAAATTTCTACCTTATCTACTCTACCAAGTGAGTTTCACATGTATAAATCATTTCATAAATTACTCAAGAGTGTGGATCTCTTGAGAGGGACTCTCACTGGTGATTACCTAGTAAGTTGTAAGGGGGAGTGAGGGGATTCTCACATTGACGTACTGAGGCACCAAGAGCTCATGGAATCTTAGGAAATAGTGGAACGCTCAGAGGAACTTTTCAAAGCATACGCTTTTCGACAAATGATGTATTTTGGAATATATCAGTAAATATGAAAGCATATGTTTTGAAAGAGAACTTTTCAAAGGGCTTTCTTATAAGCACATTTACCAAAGAGCTATTCGATTAATCTAAGATATGTTTTAATGGAATTTATTGAAGATTTATCGAGGTCTCTCCCGATAAGGTTAATTACCGAAGTATTTCTGTGCAAGACTTAAACTATTTCAATCGCAATTCCTTAGGGATTTATCGAAGACCTTTTTGACAAGGGTATTCCTCAATAAGAACTTTGATAATTCAAGACTGATTTGTGAAGAGATTTCTAAACTAGACTTTAACATATTTGATCCTCAATTATAAATTATTTTAGAAACAAACGAGATATGCTTATATTGTTCATACATCTATTCTAAGGCATGTTTCAAGATTATTTCCATCTAAAACAGCGATCAAATGCACAGATCAATTGAAGAGCAGCAAGAGTCAGATGCATACGTCAGCAATAACAGCTATCCCATGGATATTTCAACTGATTTATGAAGAACCAAGTATAAAAGAAGAAGCCAAAATGAGGAAGCTGAAAAGTTGGGAGACAAAATAAAAACAAGAGATGCTTACAACGCAGTTTGATCATACTCAATAAATATTATGAAGCCTCTGTTTCTCTTTAGTTTAGAGCATATCATTCTTCAAATGAGGGAAGCCTAGAGAGTCTTTTAGCTCAAATTTCTACCTTATCTACTCTACCAAGTGAGTTTCACATGTATAAATCATTTCATAAATTACTCAAGAGTGTGGATCTCTTGAGAGGGACTCTCACTGGTGATTACCTAGTAAGTTGTAAGGGGGAGTGAGGGGATTCTCACATTGACGTACTGAGGCACCAAGAGCTCATGGAATCTTAGGAAATAGTGGAACGCTCAGAGGAACTTTTCAAAGCATACGCTTTTCGACAAATGATGTATTTTGGAATATATCAGTAAATATGAAAGCATATGTTTTGAAAGAGAACTTTTCAAAGGGCTTTCTTATAAGCACATTTACCAAAGAGCTATTCGATTAATCTAAGATATGTTTTAATGGAATTTATTGAAGATTTATCGAGGTCTCTCCCGATAAGGTTAATTACCGAAGTATTTCTGTGCAAGACTTAAACTATTTCAATCGCAATTCCTTAGGGATTTATCGAAGACCTTTTTGACAAGGGTATTCCTCAATAAGAACTTTGATAATTCAAGACTGATTTGTGAAGAGATTTCTAAACTAGACTTTAACATATTTGATCCTCAATTATAAATTATTTTAGAAACAAACGAGATATGCTTATATTGTTCATACATCTATTCTAAGGCATGTTTCAAGATTATTTCCATCTAAAACAGCGATCAAATGCACAGATCAATTGAAGAGCAGCAAGAGTCAGATGCATACGTCAGCAATAACAGCTATCCCATGGATATTTCAACTGATTTATGAAGAACCAAGTATAAAAGAAGAAGCCAAAATGAGGAAGCTGAAAAGTTGGGAGACAAAATAAAAACAAGAGATGCTTACAACGCAGTTTGATCATACTCAATAAATATTATGAAGCCTCTGTTTCTCTTTAGTTTAGAGCATATCATTCTTCAAATGAGGGAAGCCTAGAGAGTCTTTTAGCTCAAATTTCTACCTTATCTACTCTACCAAGTGAGTTTCACATGTATAAATCATTTCATAAATTACTCAAGAGTGTGGATCTCTTGAGAGGGACTCTCACTGGTGATTACCTAGTAAGTTGTAAGGGGGAGTGAGGGGATTCTCACATTGACGTACTGAGGCACCAAGAGCTCATGGAATCTTAGGAAATAGTGGTACGCTCAGAGGAACTTTTCAAAGCATACGCTTTTCGACAAATGATGTATTTTGGAATATATCAGTAAATATGAAAGCATATGTTTTGAAAGAGAAGTTTTCAAAGGGCTTTCTTATAAGCACATTTACCAAAGAGCTATTCGATTAATCTAAGATATGTTTTAATGGAATTTATTGAAGATTTATCGAGGTCTCTCCCGATAAGGTTAATTACCGAAGTATTTCTGTGCAAGACTTAAACTATTTCAATCGCAATTCCTTAGGGATTTATCGAAGACCTTTTTGACAAGGGTATTCCTCAATAAGAACTTTGATAATTCAAGACTGATTTGTGAAGAGATTTCTAAACTAGACTTTAACATATTTGATCCTCAATTATAAATTATTTTAGAAACAAACGAGATATGCTTATATTGTTCATACATCTATTCTAAGGCATGTTTCAAGATTATTTCCATCTAAAACAGCGATCAAATGCACAGATCAATTGAAGAGCAGCAAGAGTCAGATGCATACGTCAGCAATAACAGCTATCCCATGGATATTTCAACTGATTTATGAAGAACCAAGTATAAAAGAAGAAGCCAAAATGAGGAAGCTGAAAAGTTGGGAGACAAAATAAAAACAAGAGATGCTTACAACGCAGTTTGATCATACTCAATAAATATTATGAAGCCTCTGTTTCTCTTTAGTTTAGAGCATATCATTCTTCAAATGAGGGAAGCCTAGAGAGTCTTTTAGCTCAAATTTCTACCTTATCTACTCTACCAAGTGAGTTTCACATGTATAAATCATTTCATAAATTACTCAAGAGTGTGGATCTCTTGAGAGGGACTCTCACTGGTGATTACCTAGTAAGTTGTAAGGGGGAGTGAGGGGATTCTCACATTGACGTACTGAGGCACCAAGAGCTCATGGAATCTTAGGAAATAGTGGTACGCTCAGAGGAACTTTTCAAAGCATACGCTTTTCGACAAATGATGTATTTTGGAATATATCAGTAAATATGAAAGCATATGTTTTGAAAGAGAACTTTTCAAAGGGCTTTCTTATAAGCACATTTACCAAAGAGCTATTCGATTAATCTAAGATATGTTTTAATGGAATTTATTGAAGATTTATCGAGGTCTCTCCCGATAAGGTTAATTACCGAAGTATTTCTGTGCAAGACTTAAACTATTTCAATCGCAATTCCTTAGGGATTTATCGAAGACCTTTTTGACAAGGGTATTCCTCAATAAGAACTTTGATAATTCAAGACTGATTTGTGAAGAGATTTCTAAACTAGACTTTAACATATTTGATCCTCAATTATAAATTATTTTAGAAACAAACGAGATATGCTTATATTGTTCATACATCTATTCTAAGGCATGTTTCAAGATTATTTCCATCTAAAACAGCGATCAAATGCACAGATCAATTGAAGAGCAGCAAGAGTCAGATGCATACGTCAGCAATAACAGCTATCCCATGGATATTTCAACTGATTTATGAAGAACCAAGTATAAAAGAAGAAGCCAAAATGAGGAAGCTGAAAAGTTGGGAGACAAAATAAAAACAAGAGATGCTTACAACGCAGTTTGATCATACTCAATAAATATTATGAAGCCTCTGTTTCTCTTTAGTTTAGAGCATATCATTCTTCAAATGAGGGAAGCCTAGAGAGTCTTTTAGCTCAAATTTCTACCTTATCTACTCTACCAAGTGAGTTTCACATGTATAAATCATTTCATAAATTACTCAAGAGTGTGGATCTCTTGAGAGGGACTCTCACTGGTGATTACCTAGTAAGTTGTAAGGGGGAGTGAGGGGATTCTCACATTGACGTACTGAGGCACCAAGAGCTCATGGAATCTTAGGAAATAGTGGAACGCTCAGAGGAACTTTTCAAAGCATACGCTTTTCGACAAATGATGTATTTTGGAATATATCAGTAAATATGAAAGCATATGTTTTGAAAGAGAACTTTTCAAAGGGCTTTCTTATAAGCACATTTACCAAAGAGCTATTCGATTAATCTAAGATATGTTTTAATGGAATTTATTGAAGATTTATCGAGGTCTCTCCCGATAAGGTTAATTACCGAAGTATTTCTGTGCAAGACTTAAACTATTTCAATCGCAATTCCTTAGGGATTTATCGAAGACCTTTTTGACAAGGGTATTCCTCAATAAGAACTTTGATAATTCAAGACTGATTTGTGAAGAGATTTCTAAACTAGACTTTAACATATTTGATCCTCAATTATAAATTATTTTAGAAACAAACGAGATATGCTTATATTGTTCATACATCTATTCTAAGGCATGTTTCAAGATTATTTCCATCTAAAACAGCGATCAAATGCACAGATCAATTGAAGAGCAGCAAGAGTCAGATGCATACGTCAGCAATAACAGCTATCCCATGGATATTTCAACTGATTTATGAAGAACCAAGTATAAAAGAAGAAGCCAAAATGAGGAAGCTGAAAAGTTGGGAGACAAAATAAAAACAAGAGATGCTTACAACGCAGTTTGATCATACTCAATAAATATTATGAAGCCTCTGTTTCTCTTTAGTTTAGAGCATATCATTCTTCAAATGAGGGAAGCCTAGAGAGTCTTTTAGCTCAAATTTCTACCTTATCTACTCTACCAAGTGAGTTTCACATGTATAAATCATTTCATAAATTACTCAAGAGTGTGGATCTCTTGAGAGGGACTCTCACTGGTGATTACCTAGTAAGTTGTAAGGGGGAGTGAGGGGATTCTCACATTGACGTACTGAGGCACCAAGAGCTCATGGAATCTTAGGAAATAGTGGAACGCTCAGAGGAACTTTTCAAAGCATACGCTTTTCGACAAATGATGTATTTTGGAATATATCAGTAAATATGAAAGCATATGTTTTGAAAGAGAACTTTTCAAAGGGCTTTCTTATAAGCACATTTACCAAAGAGCTATTCGATTAATCTAAGATATGTTTTAATGGAATTTATTGAAGATTTATCGAGGTCTCTCCCGATAAGGTTAATTACCGAAGTATTTCTGTGCAAGACTTAAACTATTTCAATCGCAATTCCTTAGGGATTTATCGAAGACCTTTTTGACAAGGGTATTCCTCAATAAGAACTTTGATAATTCAAGACTGATTTGTGAAGAGATTTCTAAACTAGACTTTAACATATTTGATCCTCAATTATAAATTATTTTAGAAACAAACGAGATATGCTTATATTGTTCATACATCTATTCTAAGGCATGTTTCAAGATTATTTCCATCTAAAACAGCGATCAAATGCACAGATCAATTGAAGAGCAGCAAGAGTCAGATGCATACGTCAGCAATAACAGCTATCCCATGGATATTTCAACTGATTTATGAAGAACCAAGTATAAAAGAAGAAGCCAAAATGAGGAAGCTGAAAAGTTGGGAGACAAAATAAAAACAAGAGATGCTTACAACGCAGTTTGATCATACTCAATAAATATTATGAAGCCTCTGTTTCTCTTTAGTTTAGAGCATATCATTCTTCAAATGAGGGAAGCCTAGAGAGTCTTTTAGCTCAAATTTCTACCTTATCTACTCTACCAAGTGAGTTTCACATGTATAAATCATTTCATAAATTACTCAAGAGTGTGGATCTCTTGAGAGGGACTCTCACTGGTGATTACCTAGTAAGTTGTAAGGGGGAGTGAGGGGATTCTCACATTGACGTACTGAGGCACCAAGAGCTCATGGAATCTTAGGAAATAGTGGAACGCTCAGAGGAACTTTTCAAAGCATACGCTTTTCGACAAATGATGTATTTTGGAATATATCAGTAAATATGAAAGCATATGTTTTGAAAGAGAACTTTTCAAAGGGCTTTCTTATAAGCACATTTACCAAAGAGCTATTCGATTAATCTAAGATATGTTTTAATGGAATTTATTGAAGATTTATCGAGGTCTCTCCCGATAAGGTTAATTACCGAAGTATTTCTGTGCAAGACTTAAACTATTTCAATCGCAATTCCTTAGGGATTTATCGAAGACCTTTTTGACAAGGGTATTCCTCAATAAGAACTTTGATAATTCAAGACTGATTTGTGAAGAGATTTCTAAACTAGACTTTAACATATTTGATCCTCAATTATAAATTATTTTAGAAACAAACGAGATATGCTTATATTGTTCATACATCTATTCTAAGGCATGTTTCAAGATTATTTCCATCTAAAACAGCGATCAAATGCACAGATCAATTGAAGAGCAGCAAGAGTCAGATGCATACGTCAGCAATAACAGCTATCCCATGGATATTTCAACTGATTTATGAAGAACCAAGTATAAAAGAAGAAGCCAAAATGAGGAAGCTGAAAAGTTGGGAGACAAAATAAAAACAAGAGATGCTTACAACGCAGTTTGATCATACTCAATAAATATTATGAAGCCTCTGTTTCTCTTTAGTTTAGAGCATATCATTCTTCAAATGAGGGAAGCCTAGAGAGTCTTTTAGCTCAAATTTCTACCTTATCTACTCTACCAAGTGAGTTTCACATGTATAAATCATTTCATAAATTACTCAAGAGTGTGGATCTCTTGAGAGGGACTCTCACTGGTGATTACCTAGTAAGTTGTAAGGGGGAGTGAGGGGATTCTCACATTGACGTACTGAGGCACCAAGAGCTCATGGAATCTTAGGAAATAGTGGAACGCTCAGAGGAACTTTTCAAAGCATACGCTTTTCGACAAATGATGTATTTTGGAATATATCAGTAAATATGAAAGCATATGTTTTGAAAGAGAACTTTTCAAAGGGCTTTCTTATAAGCACATTTACCAAAGAGCTATTCGATTAATCTAAGATATGTTTTAATGGAATTTATTGAAGATTTATCGAGGTCTCTCCCGATAAGGTTAATTACCGAAGTATTTCTGTGCAAGACTTAAACTATTTCAATCGCAATTCCTTAGGGATTTATCGAAGACCTTTTTGACAAGGGTATTCCTCAATAAGAACTTTGATAATTCAAGACTGATTTGTGAAGAGATTTCTAAACTAGACTTTAACATATTTGATCCTCAATTATAAATTATTTTAGAAACAAACGAGATATGCTTATATTGTTCATACATCTATTCTAAGGCATGTTTCAAGATTATTTCCATCTAAAACAGCGATCAAATGCACAGATCAATTGAAGAGCAGCAAGAGTCAGATGCATACGTCAGCAATAACAGCTATCCCATGGATATTTCAACTGATTTATGAAGAACCAAGTATAAAAGAAGAAGCCAAAATGAGGAAGCTGAAAAGTTGGGAGACAAAATAAAAACAAGAGATGCTTACAACGCAGTTTGATCATACTCAATAAATATTATGAAGCCTCTGTTTCTCTTTAGTTTAGAGCATATCATTCTTCAAATGAGGGAAGCCTAGAGAGTCTTTTAGCTCAAATTTCTACCTTATCTACTCTACCAAGTGAGTTTCACATGTATAAATCATTTCATAAATTACTCAAGAGTGTGGATCTCTTGAGAGGGACTCTCACTGGTGATTACCTAGTAAGTTGTAAGGGGGAGTGAGGGGATTCTCACATTGACGTACTGAGGCACCAAGAGCTCATGGAATCTTAGGAAATAGTGGAACGCTCAGAGGAACTTTTCAAAGCATACGCTTTTCGACAAATGATGTATTTTGGAATATATCAGTAAATATGAAAGCATATGTTTTGAAAGAGAACTTTTCAAAGGGCTTTCTTATAAGCACATTTACCAAAGAGCTATTCGATTAATCTAAGATATGTTTTAATGGAATTTATTGAAGATTTATCGAGGTCTCTCCCGATAAGGTTAATTACCGAAGTATTTCTGTGCAAGACTTAAACTATTTCAATCGCAATTCCTTAGGGATTTATCGAAGACCTTTTTGACAAGGGTATTCCTCAATAAGAACTTTGATAATTCAAGACTGATTTGTGAAGAGATTTCTAAACTAGACTTTAACATATTTGATCCTCAATTATAAATTATTTTAGAAACAAACGAGATATGCTTATATTGTTCATACATCTATTCTAAGGCATGTTTCAAGATTATTTCCATCTAAAACAGCGATCAAATGCACAGATCAATTGAAGAGCAGCAAGAGTCAGATGCATACGTCAGCAATAACAGCTATCCCATGGATATTTCAACTGATTTATGAAGAACCAAGTATAAAAGAAGAAGCCAAAATGAGGAAGCTGAAAAGTTGGGAGACAAAATAAAAACAAGAGATGCTTACAACGCAGTTTGATCATACTCAATAAATATTATGAAGCCTCTGTTTCTCTTTAGTTTAGAGCATATCATTCTTCAAATGAGGGAAGCCTAGAGAGTCTTTTAGCTCAAATTTCTACCTTATCTACTCTACCAAGTGAGTTTCACATGTATAAATCATTTCATAAATTACTCAAGAGTGTGGATCTCTTGAGAGGGACTCTCACTGGTGATTACCTAGTAAGTTGTAAGGGGGAGTGAGGGGATTCTCACATTGACGTACTGAGGCACCAAGAGCTCATGGAATCTTAGGAAATAGTGGAACGCTCAGAGGAACTTTTCAAAGCATACGCTTTTCGACAAATGATGTATTTTGGAATATATCAGTAAATATGAAAGCATATGTTTTGAAAGAGAACTTTTCAAAGGGCTTTCTTATAAGCACATTTACCAAAGAGCTATTCGATTAATCTAAGATATGTTTTAATGGAATTTATTGAAGATTTATCGAGGTCTCTCCCGATAAGGTTAATTACCGAAGTATTTCTGTGCAAGACTTAAACTATTTCAATCGCAATTCCTTAGGGATTTATCGAAGACCTTTTTGACAAGGGTATTCCTCAATAAGAACTTTGATAATTCAAGACTGATTTGTGAAGAGATTTCTAAACTAGACTTTAACATATTTGATCCTCAATTATAAATTATTTTAGAAACAAACGAGATATGCTTATATTGTTCATACATCTATTCTAAGGCATGTTTCAAGATTATTTCCATCTAAAACAGCGATCAAATGCACAGATCAATTGAAGAGCAGCAAGAGTCAGATGCATACGTCAGCAATAACAGCTATCCCATGGATATTTCAACTGATTTATGAAGAACCAAGTATAAAAGAAGAAGCCAAAATGAGGAAGCTGAAAAGTTGGGAGACAAAATAAAAACAAGAGATGCTTACAACGCAGTTTGATCATACTCAATAAATATTATGAAGCCTCTGTTTCTCTTTAGTTTAGAGCATATCATTCTTCAAATGAGGGAAGCCTAGAGAGTCTTTTAGCTCAAATTTCTACCTTATCTACTCTACCAAGTGAGTTTCACATGTATAAATCATTTCATAAATTACTCAAGAGTGTGGATCTCTTGAGAGGGACTCTCACTGGTGATTACCTAGTAAGTTGTAAGGGGGAGTGAGGGGATTCTCACATTGACGTACTGAGGCACCAAGAGCTCATGGAATCTTAGGAAATAGTGGAACGCTCAGAGGAACTTTTCAAAGCATACGCTTTTCGACAAATGATGTATTTTGGAATATATCAGTAAATATGAAAGCATATGTTTTGAAAGAGAACTTTTCAAAGGGCTTTCTTATAAGCACATTTACCAAAGAGCTATTCGATTAATCTAAGATATGTTTTAATGGAATTTATTGAAGATTTATCGAGGTCTCTCCCGATAAGGTTAATTACCGAAGTATTTCTGTGCAAGACTTAAACTATTTCAATCGCAATTCCTTAGGGATTTATCGAAGACCTTTTTGACAAGGGTATTCCTCAATAAGAACTTTGATAATTCAAGACTGATTTGTGAAGAGATTTCTAAACTAGACTTTAACATATTTGATCCTCAATTATAAATTATTTTAGAAACAAACGAGATATGCTTATATTGTTCATACATCTATTCTAAGGCATGTTTCAAGATTATTTCCATCTAAAACAGCGATCAAATGCACAGATCAATTGAAGAGCAGCAAGAGTCAGATGCATACGTCAGCAATAACAGCTATCCCATGGATATTTCAACTGATTTATGAAGAACCAAGTATAAAAGAAGAAGCCAAAATGAGGAAGCTGAAAAGTTGGGAGACAAAATAAAAACAAGAGATGCTTACAACGCAGTTTGATCATACTCAATAAATATTATGAAGCCTCTGTTTCTCTTTAGTTTAGAGCATATCATTCTTCAAATGAGGGAAGCCTAGAGAGTCTTTTAGCTCAAATTTCTACCTTATCTACTCTACCAAGTGAGTTTCACATGTATAAATCATTTCATAAATTACTCAAGAGTGTGGATCTCTTGAGAGGGACTCTCACTGGTGATTACCTAGTAAGTTGTAAGGGGGAGTGAGGGGATTCTCACATTGACGTACTGAGGCACCAAGAGCTCATGGAATCTTAGGAAATAGTGGAACGCTCAGAGGAACTTTTCAAAGCATACGCTTTTCGACAAATGATGTATTTTGGAATATATCAGTAAATATGAAAGCATATGTTTTGAAAGAGAACTTTTCAAAGGGCTTTCTTATAAGCACATTTACCAAAGAGCTATTCGATTAATCTAAGATATGTTTTAATGGAATTTATTGAAGATTTATCGAGGTCTCTCCCGATAAGGTTAATTACCGAAGTATTTCTGTGCAAGACTTAAACTATTTCAATCGCAATTCCTTAGGGATTTATCGAAGACCTTTTTGACAAGGGTATTCCTCAATAAGAACTTTGATAATTCAAGACTGATTTGTGAAGAGATTTCTAAACTAGACTTTAACATATTTGATCCTCAATTATAAATTATTTTAGAAACAAACGAGATATGCTTATATTGTTCATACATCTATTCTAAGGCATGTTTCAAGATTATTTCCATCTAAAACAGCGATCAAATGCACAGATCAATTGAAGAGCAGCAAGAGTCAGATGCATACGTCAGCAATAACAGCTATCCCATGGATATTTCAACTGATTTATGAAGAACCAAGTATAAAAGAAGAAGCCAAAATGAGGAAGCTGAAAAGTTGGGAGACAAAATAAAAACAAGAGATGCTTACAACGCAGTTTGATCATACTCAATAAATATTATGAAGCCTCTGTTTCTCTTTAGTTTAGAGCATATCATTCTTCAAATGAGGGAAGCCTAGAGAGTCTTTTAGCTCAAATTTCTACCTTATCTACTCTACCAAGTGAGTTTCACATGTATAAATCATTTCATAAATTACTCAAGAGTGTGGATCTCTTGAGAGGGACTCTCACTGGTGATTACCTAGTAAGTTGTAAGGGGGAGTGAGGGGATTCTCACATTGACGTACTGAGGCACCAAGAGCTCATGGAATCTTAGGAAATAGTGGAACGCTCAGAGGAACTTTTCAAAGCATACGCTTTTCGACAAATGATGTATTTTGGAATATATCAGTAAATATGAAAGCATATGTTTTGAAAGAGAACTTTTCAAAGGGCTTTCTTATAAGCACATTTACCAAAGAGCTATTCGATTAATCTAAGATATGTTTTAATGGAATTTATTGAAGATTTATCGAGGTCTCTCCCGATAAGGTTAATTACCGAAGTATTTCTGTGCAAGACTTAAACTATTTCAATCGCAATTCCTTAGGGATTTATCGAAGACCTTTTTGACAAGGGTATTCCTCAATAAGAACTTTGATAATTCAAGACTGATTTGTGAAGAGATTTCTAAACTAGACTTTAACATATTTGATCCTCAATTATAAATTATTTTAGAAACAAACGAGATATGCTTATATTGTTCATACATCTATTCTAAGGCATGTTTCAAGATTATTTCCATCTAAAACAGCGATCAAATGCACAGATCAATTGAAGAGCAGCAAGAGTCAGATGCATACGTCAGCAATAACAGCTATCCCATGGATATTTCAACTGATTTATGAAGAACCAAGTATAAAAGAAGAAGCCAAAATGAGGAAGCTGAAAAGTTGGGAGACAAAATAAAAACAAGAGATGCTTACAACGCAGTTTGATCATACTCAATAAATATTATGAAGTCTCTGTTTCTCTTTAGTTTAGAGCATATCATTCTTCAAATGAGAGAAGCCTAGAGAGTCTTTTAGCTCAAATTTCTACCTTATCTACTCTACCAAGTGAGTTTCACATGTATAAATCATTTCATAAATTACTCAAGAGTGTGGATCTCTTGAGAGGGACTCTCACTGGTGATTACCTAGTAAGTTGTAAGGGGGAGTGAGGGGATTCTCACATTGACGTACTGAGGCACCAAGAGCTCATGGAATCTTAGGAAATAAGTGGAACGCTCAGAGGAACTTTTCAAAGCATACGCTTTTCGACAAATGATGTATTTTGGAATATATCAGTAAATATGAAAGCATATGTTTTGAAAGAGAACTTTTCAAAGGGCTTTCTTATAAGCACATTTACCAAAGAGCTATTCGATTAATCTAAGATATGTTTTAATGGAATTTATTGAAGATTTATCGAGGTCTCTCCCGATAAGGTTAATTACCGAAGTATTTCTGTGCAAGACTTAAACTATTTCAATCGCAATTCCTTAGGGATTTATCGAAGACCTTTTTGACAAGGGTATTCCTCAATAAGAACTTTGATAATTCAAGACTGATTTGTGAAGAGATTTCTAAACTAGACTTTAACATATTTGATCCTCAATTATAAATTATTTTAGAAACAAACGAGATATGCTTATATTGTTCATACATCTATTCTAAGGCATGTTTCAAGATTATTTCCATCTAAAACAGCGATCAAATGCACAGATCAATTGAAGAGCAGCAAGAGTCAGATGCATACGTCAGCAATAACAGCTATCCCATGGATATTTCAACTGATTTATGAAGAACCAAGTATAAAAGAAGAAGCCAAAATGAGGAAGCTGAAAAGTTGGGAGACAAAATAAAAACAAGAGATGCTTACAACGCAGTTTGATCATACTCAATAAATATTATGAAGTCTCTGTTTCTCTTTAGTTTAGAGCATATCATTCTTCAAATGAGAGAAGCCTAGAGAGTCTTTTAGCTCAAATTTCTACCTTATCTACTCTACCAAGTGAGTTTCACATGTATAAATCATTTCATAAATTACTCAAGAGTGTGGATCTCTTGAGAGGGACTCTCACTGGTGATTACCTAGTAAGTTGTAAGGGGGAGTGAGGGGATTCTCACATTGACGTACTGAGGCACCAAGAGCTCATGGAATCTTAGGAAATAAGTGGAACGCTCAGAGGAACTTTTCAAAGCATACGCTTTTCGACAAATGATGTATTTTGGAATATATCAGTAAATATGAAAGCATATGTTTTGAAAGAGAACTTTTCAAAGGGCTTTCTTATAAGCACATTTACCAAAGAGCTATTCGATTAATCTAAGATATGTTTTAATGGAATTTATTGAAGATTTATCGAGGTCTCTCCCGATAAGGTTAATTACCGAAGTATTTCTGTGCAAGACTTAAACTATTTCAATCGCAATTCCTTAGGGATTTATCGAAGACCTTTTTGACAAGGGTATTCCTCAATAAGAACTTTGATAATTCAAGACTGATTTGTGAAGAGATTTCTAAACTAGACTTTAACATATTTGATCCTCAATTATAAATTATTTTAGAAACAAACGAGATATGCTTATATTGTTCATACATCTATTCTAAGGCATGTTTCAAGATTATTTCCATCTAAAACAGCGATCAAATGCACAGATCAATTGAAGAGCAGCAAGAGTCAGATGCATACGTCAGCAATAACAGCTATCCCATGGATATTTCAACTGATTTATGAAGAACCAAGTATAAAAGAAGAAGCCAAAATGAGGAAGCTGAAAAGTTGGGAGACAAAATAAAAACAAGAGATGCTTACAACGCAGTTTGATCATACTCAATAAATATTATGAAGTCTCTGTTTCTCTTTAGTTTAGAGCATATCATTCTTCAAATGAGAGAAGCCTAGAGAGTCTTTTAGCTCAAATTTCTACCTTATCTACTCTACCAAGTGAGTTTCACATGTATAAATCATTTCATAAATTACTCAAGAGTGTGGATCTCTTGAGAGGGACTCTCACTGGTGATTACCTAGTAAGTTGTAAGGGGGAGTGAGGGGATTCTCACATTGACGTACTGAGGCACCAAGAGCTCATGGAATCTTAGGAAATAAGTGGAACGCTCAGAGGAACTTTTCAAAGCATACGCTTTTCGACAAATGATGTATTTTGGAATATATCAGTAAATATGAAAGCATATGTTTTGAAAGAGAACTTTTCAAAGGGCTTTCTTATAAGCACATTTACCAAAGAGCTATTCGATTAATCTAAGATATGTTTTAATGGAATTTATTGAAGATTTATCGAGGTCTCTCCCGATAAGGTTAATTACCGAAGTATTTCTGTGCAAGACTTAAACTATTTCAATCGCAATTCCTTAGGGATTTATCGAAGACCTTTTTGACAAGGGTATTCCTCAATAAGAACTTTGATAATTCAAGACTGATTTGTGAAGAGATTTCTAAACTAGACTTTAACATATTTGATCCTCAATTATAAATTATTTTAGAAACAAACGAGATATGCTTATATTGTTCATACATCTATTCTAAGGCATGTTTCAAGATTATTTCCATCTAAAACAGCGATCAAATGCACAGATCAATTGAAGAGCAGCAAGAGTCAGATGCATACGTCAGCAATAACAGCTATCCCATGGATATTTCAACTGATTTATGAAGAACCAAGTATAAAAGAAGAAGCCAAAATGAGGAAGCTGAAAAGTTGGGAGACAAAATAAAAACAAGAGATGCTTACAACGCAGTTTGATCATACTCAATAAATATTATGAAGTCTCTGTTTCTCTTTAGTTTAGAGCATATCATTCTTCAAATGAGAGAAGCCTAGAGAGTCTTTTAGCTCAAATTTCTACCTTATCTACTCTACCAAGTGAGTTTCACATGTATAAATCATTTCATAAATTACTCAAGAGTGTGGATCTCTTGAGAGGGACTCTCACTGGTGATTACCTAGTAAGTTGTAAGGGGGAGTGAGGGGATTCTCACATTGACGTACTGAGGCACCAAGAGCTCATGGAATCTTAGGAAATAAGTGGAACGCTCAGAGGAACTTTTCAAAGCATACGCTTTTCGACAAATGATGTATTTTGGAATATATCAGTAAATATGAAAGCATATGTTTTGAAAGAGAACTTTTCAAAGGGCTTTCTTATAAGCACATTTACCAAAGAGCTATTCGATTAATCTAAGATATGTTTTAATGGAATTTATTGAAGATTTATCGAGGTCTCTCCCGATAAGGTTAATTACCGAAGTATTTCTGTGCAAGACTTAAACTATTTCAATCGCAATTCCTTAGGGATTTATCGAAGACCTTTTTGACAAGGGTATTCCTCAATAAGAACTTTGATAATTCAAGACTGATTTGTGAAGAGATTTCTAAACTAGACTTTAACATATTTGATCCTCAATTATAAATTATTTTAGAAACAAACGAGATATGCTTATATTGTTCATACATCTATTCTAAGGCATGTTTCAAGATTATTTCCATCTAAAACAGCGATCAAATGCACAGATCAATTGAAGAGCAGCAAGAGTCAGATGCATACGTCAGCAATAACAGCTATCCCATGGATATTTCAACTGATTTATGAAGAACCAAGTATAAAAGAAGAAGCCAAAATGAGGAAGCTGAAAAGTTGGGAGACAAAATAAAAACAAGAGATGCTTACAACGCAGTTTGATCATACTCAATAAATATTATGAAGTCTCTGTTTCTCTTTAGTTTAGAGCATATCATTCTTCAAATGAGAGAAGCCTAGAGAGTCTTTTAGCTCAAATTTCTACCTTATCTACTCTACCAAGTGAGTTTCACATGTATAAATCATTTCATAAATTACTCAAGAGTGTGGATCTCTTGAGGGGGACTCTCACTGGTGATTACCTAGTAAGTTGTAAGGGGGAGTGAGGGGATTCTCACATTGACGTACTGAGGCACCAAGAGCTCATGGAATCTTAGGAAATAAGTGGAACGCTCAGAGGAACTTTTCAAAGCATACGCTTTTCGACAAATGATGTATTTTGGAATATATCAGTAAATATGAAAGCATATGTTTTGAAAGAGAACTTTTCAAAGGGCTTTCTTATAAGCACATTTACCAAAGAGCTATTCGATTAATCTAAGATATGTTTTAATGGAATTTATTGAAGATTTATCGAGGTCTCTCCCGATAAGGTTAATTACCGAAGTATTTCTGTGCAAGACTTAAACTATTTCAATCGCAATTCCTTAGGGATTTATCGAAGACCTTTTTGACAAGGGTATTCCTCAATAAGAACTTTGATAATTCAAGACTGATTTGTGAAGAGATTTCTAAACTAGACTTTAACATATTTGATCCTCAATTATAAATTATTTTAGAAACAAACGAGATATGCTTATATTGTTCATACATCTATTCTAAGGCATGTTTCAAGATTATTTCCATCTAAAACAGCGATCAAATGCACAGATCAATTGAAGAGCAGCAAGAGTCAGATGCATACGTCAGCAATAACAGCTATCCCATGGATATTTCAACTGATTTATGAAGAACCAAGTATAAAAGAAGAAGCCAAAATGAGGAAGCTGAAAAGTTGGGAGACAAAATAAAAACAAGAGATGCTTACAACGCAGTTTGATCATACTCAATAAATATTATGAAGCCTCTGTTTCTCTTTAGTTTAGAGCATATCATTCTTCAAATGAGAGAAGCCTAGAGAGTCTTTTAGCTCAAATTTCTACCTTATCTACTCTACCAAGTGAGTTTCACATGTATAAATCATTTCATAAATTACTCAAGAGTGTGGATCTCTTGAGGGGGACTCTCACTGGTGATTACCTAGTAAGTTGTAAGGGGGAGTGAGGGGATTCTCACATTGACGTACTGAGGCACCAAGAGCTCATGGAATCTTAGGAAATAAGTGGAACGCTCAGAGGAACTTTTCAAAGCATACGCTTTTCGACAAATGATGTATTTTGGAATATATCAGTAAATATGAAAGCATATGTTTTGAAAGAGAACTTTTCAAAGGGCTTTCTTATAAGCACATTTACCAAAGAGCTATTCGATTAATCTAAGATATGTTTTAATGGAATTTATTGAAGATTTATCGAGGTCTCTCCCGATAAGGTTAATTACCGAAGTATTTCTGTGCAAGACTTAAACTATTTCAATCGCAATTCCTTAGGGATTTATCGAAGACCTTTTTGACAAGGGTATTCCTCAATAAGAACTTTGATAATTCAAGACTGATTTGTGAAGAGATTTCTAAACTAGACTTTAACATATTTGATCCTCAATTATAAATTATTTTAGAAACAAACGAGATATGCTTATATTGTTCATACATCTATTCTAAGGCATGTTTCAAGATTATTTCCATCTAAAACAGCGATCAAATGCACAGATCAATTGAAGAGCAGCAAGAGTCAGATGCATACGTCAGCAATAACAGCTATCCCATGGATATTTCAACTGATTTATGAAGAACCAAGTATAAAAGAAGAAGCCAAAATGAGGAAGCTGAAAAGTTGGGAGACAAAATAAAAACAAGAGATGCTTACAACGCAGTTTGATCATACTCAATAAATATTATGAAGCCTCTGTTTCTCTTTAGTTTAGAGCATATCATTCTTCAAATGAGAGAAGCCTAGAGAGTCTTTTAGCTCAAATTTCTACCTTATCTACTCTACCAAGTGAGTTTCACATGTATAAATCATTTCATAAATTACTCAAGAGTGTGGATCTCTTGAGGGGGACTCTCACTGGTGATTACCTAGTAAGTTGTAAGGGGGAGTGAGGGGATTCTCACATTGACGTACTGAGGCACCAAGAGCTCATGGAATCTTAGGAAATAAGTGGAACGCTCAGAGGAACTTTTCAAAGCATACGCTTTTCGACAAATGATGTATTTTGGAATATATCAGTAAATATGAAAGCATATGTTTTGAAAGAGAACTTTTCAAAGGGCTTTCTTATAAGCACATTTACCAAAGAGCTATTCGATTAATCTAAGATATGTTTTAATGGAATTTATTGAAGATTTATCGAGGTCTCTCCCGATAAGGTTAATTACCGAAGTATTTCTGTGCAAGACTTAAACTATTTCAATCGCAATTCCTTAGGGATTTATCGAAGACCTTTTTGACAAGGGTATTCCTCAATAAGAACTTTGATAATTCAAGACTGATTTGTGAAGAGATTTCTAAACTAGACTTTAACATATTTGATCCTCAATTATAAATTATTTTAGAAACAAACGAGATATGCTTATATTGTTCATACATCTATTCTAAGACATGTTTCAAGATTATTTCCATCTAAAACAGCGATCAAATGCACAGATCAATTGAAGAGCAGCAAGAGTCAGATGCATACGTCAGCAATAACAGCTATCCCATGGATATTTCAACTGATTTATGAAGAACCAAGTATAAAAGAAGAAGCCAAAATGAGGAAGCTGAAAAGTTGGGAGACAAAATAAAAACAAGAGATGCTTACAACGCAGTTTGATCATACTCAATAAATATTATGAAGCCTCTGTTTCTCTTTAGTTTAGAGCATATCATTCTTCAAATGAGAGAAGCCTAGAGAGTCTTTTAGCTCAAATTTCTACCTTATCTACTCTACCAAGTGAGTTTCACATGTATAAATCATTTCATAAATTACTCAAGAGTGTGGATCTCTTGAGGGGGACTCTCACTGGTGATTACCTAGTAAGTTGTAAGGGGGAGTGAGGGGATTCTCACATTGACGTACTGAGGCACCAAGAGCTCATGGAATCTTAGGAAATAAGTGGAACGCTCAGAGGAACTTTTCAAAGCATACGCTTTTCGACAAATGATGTATTTTGGAATATATCAGTAAATATGAAAGCATATGTTTTGAAAGAGAACTTTTCAAAGGGCTTTCTTATAAGCACATTTACCAAAGAGCTATTCGATTAATCTAAGATATGTTTTAATGGAATTTATTGAAGATTTATCGAGGTCTCTCCCGATAAGGTTAATTACCGAAGTATTTCTGTGCAAGACTTAAACTATTTCAATCGCAATTCCTTAGGGATTTATCGAAGACCTTTTTGACAAGGGTATTCCTCAATAAGAACTTTGATAATTCAAGACTGATTTGTGAAGAGATTTCTAAACTAGACTTTAACATATTTGATCCTCAATTATAAATTATTTTAGAAACAAACGAGATATGCTTATTTTGTTCATACATCTATTCTAAGACATGTTTCAAGATTATTTCCATCTAAAACAGCGATCAAATGCACAGATCAATTGAAGAGCAGCAAGAGTCAGATGCATACGTCAGCAATAACAGCTATCCCATGGATATTTCAACTGATTTATGAAGAACCAAGTATAAAAGAAGAAGCCAAAATGAGGAAGCTGAAAAGTTGGGAGACAAAATAAAAACAAGAGATGCTTACAACGCAGTTTGATCATACTCAATAAATATTATGAAGCCTCTGTTTCTCTTTAGTTTAGAGCATATCATTCTTCAAATGAGAGAAGCCTAGAGAGTCTTTTAGCTCAAATTTCTACCTTATCTACTCTACCAAGTGAGTTTCACATGTATAAATCATTTCATAAATTACTCAAGAGTGTGGATCTCTTGAGGGGGACTCTCACTGGTGATTACCTAGTAAGTTGTAAGGGGGAGTGAGGGGATTCTCACATTGACGTACTGAGGCACCAAGAGCTCATGGAATCTTAGGAAATAAGTGGAACGCTCAGAGGAACTTTTCAAAGCATACGCTTTTCGACAAATGATGTATTTTGGAATATATCAGTAAATATGAAAGCATATGTTTTGAAAGAGAACTTTTCAAAGGGCTTTCTTATAAGCACATTTACCAAAGAGCTATTCGATTAATCTAAGATATGTTTTAATGGAATTTATTGAAGATTTATCGAGGTCTCTCCCGATAAGGTTAATTACCGAAGTATTTCTGTGCAAGACTTAAACTATTTCAATCGCAATTCCTTAGGGATTTATCGAAGACCTTTTTGACAAGGGTATTCCCCAATAAGAACTTTGATAATTCAAGACTGATTTGTGAAGAGATTTCTAAACTAGACTTTAACATATTTGATCCTCAATTATAAATTATTTTAGAAACAAACGAGATATGCTTATATTGTTCATACATCTATTCTAAGACATGTTTCAAGATTATTTCCATCTAAAACAGCGATCAAATGCACAGATCAATTGAAGAGCAGCAAGAGTCAGATGCATACGTCAGCAATAACAGCTATCCCATGGATATTTCAACTGATTTATGAAGAACCAAGTATAAAAGAAGAAGCCAAAATGAGGAAGCTGAAAAGTTGGGAGACAAAATAAAAACAAGAGATGCTTACAACGCAGTTTGATCATACTCAATAAATATTATGAAGCCTCTGTTTCTCTTTAGTTTAGAGCATATCATTCTTCAAATGAGAGAAGCCTAGAGAGTCTTTTAGCTCAAATTTCTACCTTATCTACTCTACCAAGTGAGTTTCACATGTATAAATCATTTCATAAATTACTCAAGAGTGTGGATCTCTTGAGGGGGACTCTCACTGGTGATTACCTAGTAAGTTGTAAGGGGGAGTGAGAGGATTCTCACATTGACGTACTGAGGCACCAAGAGCTCATGGAATCTTAGGAAATAGTGGAACGCTCAGAGGAACTTTTCAAAGCATACGCTTCTCGACAAATGATGTATTTTGGAATATATCAGTAAATATGAAAGCATATGTTTTGAAAGAGAACTTTTCAAAGGGCTTTCTTATAAGCACATTTACCAAAGAGCTATTCGATTAATCTAAGATATGTTTTAATGGAATTTATTGAAGATTTATCGAGGTCTCTCCCGATAAGGTTAATTACCGAAGTATTTCTGTGCAAGACTTAAACTATTTCAATCGCAATTCCTTAGGGATTTATCGAAGACCTTTTTGACAAGGGTATTCCCCAATCAGAACTTTGATAATTCAAGACTGATTTGTGAAGAGATTTCTAAACTAGACTTTAACATATTTGATCTTCAATTATAAATTATTTTAGAAACAAACGAGATATGCTTATATTGTTCATACATCTATTCTAAGACATGTTTCAAGATTATTTCCATCTAAAACAGCGATCAAATGCACAGATCAATTGAAGAGCAGCAAGAGTCAGATGCATACGTCAGCAATAACAGCTATCCCATGGATATTTCAACTGATTTATGAAGAACCAAGTATAAAAGAAGAAGCCAAAATGAGGAAGCTGAAAAGTTGGGAGACAAAATAAAAACAAGAGATGCTTACAACGCAGTTTGATCATACTCAATAAATATTATGAAGCCTCTGTTTCTCTTTAGTTTAGAGCATATCATTCTTCAAATGAGAGAAGCCTAGAGAGTCTTTTAGCTCAAATTTCTACCTTATCTACTCTACCAAGTGAGTTTCACATGTATAAATCATTTCATAAATTACTCAAGAGTGTGGATCTCTTGAGGGGGACTCTCACTGGTGATTACCTAGTAAGTTGTAAGGGGGAGTGAGGGGATTCTCACATTGACGTACTGAGGCACCAAGAGCTCATGGAATCTTAGGAAATAGTGGAACGCTCAGAGGAACTTTTCAAAGCATACGCTTCTCGACAAATGATGTATTTTGGAATATATCAGTAAATATGAAAGCATATGTTTTGAAAGAGAACTTTTCAAAGGGCTTTCTTATAAGCACATTTACCAAAGAGCTATTCGATTAATCTAAGATATGTTTTAATGGAATTTATTGAAGATTTATCGAGGTCTCTCCCGATAAGGTTAATTATCGAAGTATTTCTGTGCAAGACTTAAACTATTTCAATCGCAATTCCTTAGGGATTTATCGAAGACCTTTTTGACAAGGGTATTCCCCAATAAGAACTTTGATAATTCAAGACTGATTTGTGAAGAGATTTCTAAACTAGACTTTAACATATTTGATCTTCAATTATAAATTATTTTAGAAACAAACGAGATATGCTTATATTGTTCATACATCTATTCTAAGACATGTTTCAAGATTATTTCCATCTAAAACAGCGATCAAATGCACAGATCAATTGAAGAGCAGCAAGAGTCAGATGCATACGTCAGCAATAACAGCTATCCCATGGATATTTCAACTGATTTATGAAGAACCAAGTATAAAAGAAGAAGCCAAAATGAGGAAGCTGAAAAGTTGGGAGACAAAATAAAAACAAGAGATGCTTACAACGCAGTTTGATCATACTCAATAAATATTATGAAGCCTCTGTTTCTCTTTAGTTTAGAGCATATCATTCTTCAAATGAGAGAAGCCTAGAGAGTCTTTTAGCTCAAATTTCTACCTTATCTACTCTACCAAGTGAGTTTCACATGTATAAATCATTTCATAAATTACTCAAGAGTGTGGATCTCTTGAGGGGGACTCTCACTGGTGATTACCTAGTAAGTTGTAAGGGGGAGTGAGGGGATTCTCACATTGACGTACTGAGGCACCAAGAGCTCATGGAATCTTAGGAAATAAGTGGAACGCTCAGAGGAACTTTTCAAAGCATACGCTTCTCGACAAATGATGTATTTTGGAATATATCAGTAAATATGAAAGCATATGTTTTGAAAGAGAACTTTTCAAAGGGCTTTCTTATAAGCACATTTACCAAAGAGCTATTCGATTAATCTAAGATATGTTTTAATGGAATTTATTGAAGATTTATCGAGGTCTCTCCCGATAAGGTTAATTACCGAAGTATTTCTGTGCAAGACTTAAACTATTTCAATCGCAATTCCTTAGGGATTTATCGAAGACCTTTTTGACAAGGGTGTTCCTCAATAAGAACTTTGATAATTCAAGACTGATTTGTGAAGAGATTTCTAAACTAGACTTTAACATATTTGATCTTCAATTATAAATTATTTTAGAAACAAACGAGATATGCTTATATTGTTCATACATCTATTCTAAGACATGTTTCAAGATTATTTCCATCTAAAACAGCGATCAAATGCACAGATCAATTGAAGAGCAGCAAGAGTCAGATGCATACGTCAGCAATAACAGCTATCCCATGGATATTTCAACTGATTTATGAAGAACCAAGTATAAAAGAAGAAGCCAAAATGAGGAAGCTGAAAAGTTGGGAGACAAAATAAAAACAAGAGATGCTTACAACGCAGTTTGATCATACTCAATAAATATTATGAAGCCTCTGTTTCTCTTTAGTTTAGAGCATATCATTCTTCAAATGAGAGAAGCCTAGAGAGTCTTTTAGCTCAAATTTCTACCTTATCTACTCTACCAAGTGAGTTTCACATGTATAAATCATTTCATAAATTACTCAAGAGTGTGGATCTCTTGAGGGGGACTCTCACTGGTGATTACCTAGTAAGTTGTAAGGGGGAGTGAGGGGATTCTCACATTGACGTACTGAGGCACCAAGAGCTCATGGAATCTTAGGAAATAGTGGAACGCTCAGAGGAACTTTTCAAAGCATACGCTTCTCGACAAATGATGTATTTTGGAATATATCAGTAAATATGAAAGCATATGTTTTGAAAGAGAACTTTTCAAAGGGCTTTCTTATAAGCACATTTACCAAAGAGCTATTCGATTAATCTAAGATATGTTTTAATGGAATTTATTGAAGATTTATCGAGGTCTCTCCCGATAAGGTTAATTACCGAAGTATTTCTGTGCAAGACTTAAACTATTTCAATCGCAATTCCTTAGGGATTTATCGAAGACCTTTTTGACAAGGGTATTCCCCAATCAGAACTTTGATAATTCAAGACTGATTTGTGAAGAGATTTCTAAACTAGACTTTAACATATTTGATCTTCAATTATAAATTATTTTAGAAACAAACGAGATATGCTTATATTGTTCATACATCTATTCTAAGACATGTTTCAAGATTATTTCCATCTAAAACAGCGATCAAATGCACAGATCAATTGAAGAGCAGCAAGAGTCAGATGCATACGTCAGCAATAACAGCTATCCCATGGATATTTCAACTGATTTATGAAGAACCAAGTATAAAAGAAGAAGCCAAAATGAGGAAGCTGAAAAGTTGGGAGACAAAATAAAAACAAGAGATGCTTACAACGCAGTTTGATCATACTCAATAAATATTATGAAGCCTCTGTTTCTCTTTAGTTTAGAGCATATCATTCTTCAAATGAGAGAAGCCTAGAGAGTCTTTTAGCTCAAATTTCTACCTTATCTACTCTACCAAGTGAGTTTCACATGTATAAATCATTTCATAAATTACTCAAGAGTGTGGATCTCTTGAGGGGGACTCTCACTGGTGATTACCTAGTAAGTTGTAAGGGGGAGTGAGGGGATTCTCACATTGACGTACTGAGGCACCAAGAGCTCATGGAATCTTAGGAAATAGTGGAACGCTCAGAGGAACTTTTCAAAGCATACGCTTCTCGACAAATGATGTATTTTGGAATATATCAGTAAATATGAAAGCATATGTTTTGAAAGAGAACTTTTCAAAGGGCTTTCTTATAAGCACATTTACCAAAGAGCTATTCGATTAATCTAAGATATGTTTTAATGGAATTTATTGAAGATTTATCGAGGTCTCTCCCGATAAGGTTAATTATCGAAGTATTTCTGTGCAAGACTTAAACTATTTCAATCGCAATTCCTTAGGGATTTATCGAAGACCTTTTTGACAAGGGTATTCCCCAATAAGAACTTTGATAATTCAAGACTGATTTGTGAAGAGATTTCTAAACTAGACTTTAACATATTTGATCTTCAATTATAAATTATTTTAGAAACAAACGAGATATGCTTATATTGTTCATACATCTATTCTAAGACATGTTTCAAGATTATTTCCATCTAAAACAGCGATCAAATGCACAGATCAATTGAAGAGCAGCAAGAGTCAGATGCATACGTCAGCAATAACAGCTATCCCATGGATATTTCAACTGATTTATGAAGAACCAAGTATAAAAGAAGAAGCCAAAATGAGGAAGCTGAAAAGTTGGGAGACAAAATAAAAACAAGAGATGCTTACAACGCAGTTTGATCATACTCAATAAATATTATGAAGCCTCTGTTTCTCTTTAGTTTAGAGCATATCATTCTTCAAATGAGAGAAGCCTAGAGAGTCTTTTAGCTCAAATTTCTACCTTATCTACTCTACCAAGTGAGTTTCACATGTATAAATCATTTCATAAATTACTCAAGAGTGTGGATCTCTTGAGGGGGACTCTCACTGGTGATTACCTAGTAAGTTGTAAGGGGGAGTGAGGGGATTCTCACATTGACGTACTGAGGCACCAAGAGCTCATGGAATCTTAGGAAATAAGTGGAACGCTCAGAGGAACTTTTCAAAGCATACGCTTCTCGACAAATGATGTATTTTGGAATATATCAGTAAATATGAAAGCATATGTTTTGAAAGAGAACTTTTCAAAGGGCTTTCTTATAAGCACATTTACCAAAGAGCTATTCGATTAATCTAAGATATGTTTTAATGGAATTTATTGAAGATTTATCGAGGTCTCTCCCGATAAGGTTAATTACCGAAGTATTTCTGTGCAAGACTTAAACTATTTCAATCGCAATTCCTTAGGGATTTATCGAAGACCTTTTTGACAAGGGTGTTCCTCAATAAGAACTTTGATAATTCAAGACTGATTTGTGAAGAGATTTCTAAACTAGACTTTAACATATTTGATCTTCAATTATAAATTATTTTAGAAACAAACGAGATATGCTTATATTGTTCATACATCTATTCTAAGACATGTTTCAAGATTATTTCCATCTAAAACAGCGATCAAATGCACAGATCAATTGAAGAGCAGCAAGAGTCAGATGCATACGTCAGCAATAACAGCTATCCCATGGATATTTCAACTGATTTATGAAGAACCAAGTATAAAAGAAGAAGCCAAAATGAGGAAGCTGAAAAGTTGGGAGACAAAATAAAAACAAGAGATGCTTACAACGCAGTTTGATCATACTCAATAAATATTATGAAGTCTCTGTTTCTCTTTAGTTTAGAGCATATCATTCTTCAAATGAGAGAAGCCTAGAGAGTCTTTTAGCTCAAATTTCTACCTTATCTACTCTACCAAGTGAGTTTCACATGTATAAATCATTTCATAAATTACTCAAGAGTGTGGATCTCTTGAGGGGGACTCTCACTGGTGATTACCTAGTAAGTTGTAAGGGGGAGTGAGGGGATTCTCACATTGACGTACTGAGGCACCAAGAGCTCATGGAATCTTAGGAAATAAGTGGAACGCTCAGAGGAACTTTTCAAAGCATACGCTTCTCGACAAATGATGTATTTTGGAATATATCAGTAAATATGAAAGCATATGTTTTGAAAGAGAACTTTTCAAAGGGCTTTCTTATAAGCACATTTACCAAAGAGCTATTCGATTAATCTAAGATATGTTTTAATGGAATTTATTGAAGATTTATCGAGGTCTCTCCCGATAAGGTTAATTACCGAAGTATTTCTGTGCAAGACTTAAACTATTTCAATCGCAATTCCTTAGGGATTTATCGAAGACCTTTTTGACAAGGGTGTTCCTCAATAAGAACTTTGATAATTCAAGACTGATTTGTGAAGAGATTTCTAAACTAGACTTTAACATATTTGATCTTCAATTATAAATTATTTTAGAAACAAACGAGATATGCTTATAATGTTCATACATCTATTCTAAGACATGTTTCAAGATTATTTCCATCTAAAACAGCGATCAAATGCACAGATCAATTGAAGAGCAGCAAGAGTCAGATGCATACGTCAGCAATAACAGCTATCCCATGGATATTTCAACTGATTTATGAAGAACCAAGTATAAAAGAAGAAGCCAAAATGAGGAAGCTGAAAAGTTGGGAGACAAAATAAAAACAAGAGATGCTTACAACGCAGTTTGATCATACTCAATAAATATTATGAAGTCTCTGTTTCTCTTTAGTTTAGAGCATATCATTCTTCAAATGAGAGAAGCCTAGAGAGTCTTTTAGCTCAAATTTCTACCTTATCTACTCTACCAAGTGAGTTTCACATGTATAAATCATTTCATAAATTACTCAAGAGTGTGGATCTCTTGAGGGGGACTCTCACTGGTGATTACCTAGTAAGTTGTAAGGGGGAGTGAGGGGATTCTCACATTGACGTACTGAGGCACCAAGAGCTCATGGAATCTTAGGAAATAGTGGAACGCTCAGAGGAACTTTTCAAAGCATACGCTTTTCGACAAATGATGTATTTTGGAATATATCAGTAAATATGAAAGCATATGTTTTGAAAGAGAACTTTTCAAAGGGCTTTCTTATAAGCACATTTACCAAAGAGCTATTCGATTAATCTAAGATATGTTTTAATGGAATTTATTGAAGATTTATCGAGGTCTCTCCCGATAAGGTTAATTATCGAAGTATTTCTGTGCAAGACTTAAACTATTTCAATCGCAATTCCTTAGGGATTTATCGAAGACCTTTTTGACAAGGGTATTCCCCAATAAGAACTTTGATAATTCAAGACTGATTTGTGAAGAGATTTCTAAACTAGACTTTAACATATTTGATCTTCAATTATAAATTATTTTAGAAACAAACGAGATATGCTTATATTGTTCATACATCTATTCTAAGACATGTTTCAAGATTATTTCCATCTAAAATAGCGATCAAATGCACAGATCAATTGAAGAGCAGCAAGAGTCAGATGCATACGTCAGCAATAACAGCTATCCCATGGATATTTCAACTGATTTATGAAGAACCAAGTATAAAAGAAGAAGCCAAAATGAGGAAGCTGAAAAGTTGGGAGACAAAATAAAAACAAGAGATGCTTACAACGCAGTTTGATCATACTCAATAAATATTATGAAGCCTCTGTTTCTCTTTAGTTTAGAGCATATCATTCTTCAAATGAGAGAAGCCTAGAGAGTCTTTTAGCTCAAATTTCTACCTTATCTACTCTACCAAGTGAGTTTCACATGTATAAATCATTTCATAAATTACTCAAGAGTGTGGATCTCTTGAGGGGGACTCTCACTGGTGATTACCTAGTAAGTTGTAAGGGGGAGTGAGGGGATTCTCACATTGACGTACTGAGGCACCAAGAGCTCATGGAATCTTAGGAAATAGTGGAACGCTCAGAGGAACTTTTCAAAGCATACGCTTCTCGACAAATGATGTATTTTGGAATATATCAGTAAATATGAAAGCATATGTTTTGAAAGAGAACTTTTCAAAGGGCTTTCTTATAAGCACATTTACCAAAGAGCTATTCGATTAATCTAAGATATGTTTTAATGGAATTTATTGAAGATTTATCGAGGTCTCTCCCGATAAGGTTAATTATCGAAGTATTTCTGTGCAAGACTTAAACTATTTCAATCGCAATTCCTTAGGGATTTATCGAAGACCTTTTTGACAAGGGTATTCCCCAATAAGAACTTTGATAATTCAAGACTGATTTGTGAAGAGATTTCTAAACTAGACTTTAACATATTTGATCTTCAATTATAAATTATTTTAGAAACAAACGAGATATGCTTATATTGTTCATACATCTATTCTAAGACATGTTTCAAGATTATTTCCATCTAAAACAGCGATCAAATGCACAGATCAATTGAAGAGCAGCAAGAGTCAGATGCATACGTCAGCAATAACAGCTATCCCATGGATATTTCAACTGATTTATGAAGAACCAAGTATAAAAGAAGAAGCCAAAATGAGGAAGCTGAAAAGTTGGGAGACAAAATAAAAACAAGAGATGCTTACAACGCAGTTTGATCATACTCAATAAATATTATGAAGCCTCTGTTTCTCTTTAGTTTAGAGCATATCATTCTTCAAATGAGAGAAGCCTAGAGAGTCTTTTAGCTCAAATTTCTACCTTATCTACTCTACCAAGTGAGTTTCACATGTATAAATCATTTCATAAATTACTCAAGAGTGTGGATCTCTTGAGGGGGACTCTCACTGGTGATTACCTAGTAAGTTGTAAGGGGGAGTGAGGGGATTCTCACATTGACGTACTGAGGCACCAAGAGCTCATGGAATCTTAGGAAATAGTGGAACGCTCAGAGGAACTTTTCAAAGCATACGCTTCTCGACAAATGATGTATTTTGGAATATATCAGTAAATATGAAAGCATATGTTTTGAAAGAGAACTTTTCAAAGGGCTTTCTTATAAGCACATTTACCAAAGAGCTATTCGATTAATCTAAGATATGTTTTAATGGAATTTATTGAAGATTTATCGAGGTCTCTCCCGATAAGGTTAATTACCGAAGTATTTCTGTGCAAGACTTAAACTATTTCAATCGCAATTCCTTAGGGATTTATCGAAGACCTTTTTGACAAGGGTATTCCCCAATAAGAACTTTGATAATTCAAGACTGATTTGTGAAGAGATTTCTAAACTAGACTTTAACATATTTGATCTTCAATTATAAATTATTTTAGAAACAAACGAGATATGCTTATATTGTTCATACATCTATTCTAAGACATGTTTCAAGATTATTTCCATCTAAAATAGCGATCAAATGCACAGATCAATTGAAGAGCAGCAAGAGTCAGATGCATACGTCAGCAATAACAGCTATCCCATGGATATTTCAACTGATTTATGAAGAACCAAGTATAAAAGAAGAAGCCAAAATGAGGAAGCTGAAAAGTTGGGAGACAAAATAAAAACAAGAGATGCTTACAACGCAGTTTGATCATACTCAATAAATATTATGAAGCCTCTGTTTCTCTTTAGTTTAGAGCATATCATTCTTCAAATGAGAGAAGCCTAGAGAGTCTTTTAGCTCAAATTTCTACCTTATCTACTCTACCAAGTGAGTTTCACATGTATAAATCATTTCATAAATTACTCAAGAGTGTGGATCTCTTGAGGGGGACTCTCACTGGTGATTACCTAGTAAGTTGTAAGGGGGAGTGAGGGGATTCTCACATTGACGTACTGAGGCACCAAGAGCTCATGGAATCTTAGGAAATAAGTGGAACGCTCAGAGGAACTTTTCAAAGCATACGCTTCTCGACAAATGATGTATTTTGGAATATATCAGTAAATATGAAAGCATATGTTTTGAAAGAGAACTTTTCAAAGGGCTTTCTTATAAGCACATTTACCAAAGAGCTATTCGATTAATCTAAGATATGTTTTAATGGAATTTATTGAAGATTTATCGAGGTCTCTCCCGATAAGGTTAATTATCGAAGTATTTCTGTGCAAGACTTAAACTATTTCAATCGCAATTCCTTAGGGATTTATCGAAGACCTTTTTGACAAGGGTGTTCCCCAATAAGAACTTTGATAATTCAAGACTGATTTGTGAAGAGATTTCTAAACTAGACTTTAACATATTTGATCTTCAATTATAAATTATTTTAGAAACAAACGAGATATGCTTATATTGTTCATACATCTATTCTAAGACATGTTTCAAGATTATTTCCATCTAAAACAGCGATCAAATGCACAGATCAATTGAAGAGCAGCAAGAGTCAGATGCATACGTCAGCAATAACAGCTATCCCATGGATATTTCAACTGATTTATGAAGAACCAAGTATAAAAGAAGAAGCCAAAATGAGGAAGCTGAAAAGTTGGGAGACAAAATAAAAACAAGAGATGCTTACAACGCAGTTTGATCATACTCAATAAATATTATGAAGCCTCTGTTTCTCTTTAGTTTAGAGCATATCATTCTTCAAATGAGAGAAGCCTAGAGAGTCTTTTAGCTCAAATTTCTACCTTATCTACTCTACCAAGTGAGTTTCACATGTATAAATCATTTCATAAATTACTCAAGAGTGTGGATCTCTTGAGGGGGACTCTCACTGGTGATTACCTAGTAAGTTGTAAGGGGGAGTGAGGGGATTCTCACATTGACGTACTGAGGCACCAAGAGCTCATGGAATCTTAGGAAATAGTGGAACGCTCAGAGGAACTTTTCAAAGCATACGCTTCTCGACAAATGATGTATTTTGGAATATATCAGTAAATATGAAAGCATATGTTTTGAAAGAGAACTTTTCAAAGGGCTTTCTTATAAGCACATTTACCAAAGAGCTATTCGATTAATCTAAGATATGTTTTAATGGAATTTATTGAAGATTTATCGAGGTCTCTCCCGATAAGGTTAATTACCGAAGTATTTCTGTGCAAGACTTAAACTATTTCAATCGCAATTCCTTAGGGATTTATCGAAGACCTTTTTGACAAGGGTATTCCCCAATAAGAACTTTGATAATTCAAGACTGATTTGTGAAAAGATTTCTAAACTAGACTTTAACATATTTGATCTTCAATTATAAATTATTTTAGAAACAAACGAGATATGCTTATATTGTTCATACATCTATTCTAAGGCATGTTTCAAGATTATTTCCATCTAAAACAGCGATCAAATGCACAGATCAATTGAAGAGCAGCAAGAGTCAGATGCATACGTCAGCAATAACAGCTATCCCATGGATATTTCAACTGATTTATGAAGAACCAAGTATAAAAGAAGAAGCCAAAATGAGGAAGCTGAAAAGTTGGGAGACAAAATAAAAACAAGAGATGCTTACAACGCAGTTTGATCATACTCAATAAATATTATGAAGCCTCTGTTTCTCTTTAGTTTAGAGCATATCATTCTTCAAATGAGAGAAGCCTAGAGAGTCTTTTAGCTCAAATTTCTACCTTATCTACTCTACCAAGTGAGTTTCACATGTATAAATCATTTCATAAATTACTCAAGAGTGTGGATCTCTTGAGGGGGACTCTCACTGGTGATTACCTAGTAAGTTGTAAGGGGGAGTGAGGGGATTCTCACATTGACGTACTGAGGCACCAAGAGCTCATGGAATCTTAGGAAATAAGTGGAACGCTCAGAGGAACTTTTCAAAGCATACGCTTCTCGACAAATGATGTATTTTGGAATATATCAGTAAATATGAAAGCATATGTTTTGAAAGAGAACTTTTCAAAGGGCTTTCTTATAAGCACATTTACCAAAGAGCTATTCGATTAATCTAAGATATGTTTTAATGGAATTTATTGAAGATTTATCGAGGTCTCTCCCGATAAGGTTAATTACCGAAGTATTTCTGTGCAAGACTTAAACTATTTCAATCGCAATTCCTTAGGGATTTATCGAAGATCTTTTTGACAAGGGTGTTCCTCAATAAGAACTTTGATAATTCAAGACTGATTTGTGAAGAGATTTCTAAACTAGACTTTAACATATTTGATCTTCAATTATAAATTATTTTAGAAACAAACGAGATATGCTTATATTGTTCATACATCTATTCTAAGACATGTTTCAAGATTATTTCCATCTAAAACAGCGATCAAATGCACAGATCAATTGAAGAGCAGCAAGAGTCAGATGCATACGTCAGCAATAACAGCTATCCCATGGATATTTCAACTGATTTATGAAGAACCAAGTATAAAAGAAGAAGCCAAAATGAGGAAGCTGAAAAGTTGGGAGACAAAATAAAAACAAGAGATGCTTACAACGCAGTTTGATCATACTCAATAAATATTATGAAGTCTCTGTTTCTCTTTAGTTTAGAGCATATCATTCTTCAAATGAGAGAAGCCTAGAGAGTCTTTTAGCTCAAATTTCTACCTTATCTACTCTACCAAGTGAGTTTCACATGTATAAATCATTTCATAAATTACTCAAGAGTGTGGATCTCTTGAGGGGGACTCTCACTGGTGATTACCTAGTAAGTTGTAAGGGGGAGTGAGGGGATTCTCACATTGACGTACTGAGGCACCAAGAGCTCATGGAATCTTAGGAAATAAGTGGAACGCTCAGAGGAACTTTTCAAAGCATACGCTTCTCGACAAATGATGTATTTTGGAATATATCAGTAAATATGAAAGCATATGTTTTGAAAGAGAACTTTTCAAAGGGCTTTCTTATAAGCACATTTACCAAAGAGCTATTCGATTAATCTAAGATATGTTTTAATGGAATTTAATGAAGATTTATCGAGGTCTCTCCCGATAAGGTTAATTACCGAAGTATTTCTGTGCAAGACTTAAACTATTTCAATCGCAATTCCTTAGGGATTTATCGAAGACCTTTTTGACAAGGGTATTCCCCAATAAGAACTTTGATAATTCAAGACTGATTTGTGAAAAGATTTCTAAACTAGACTTTAACATATTTGATCTTCAATTATAAATTATTTTAGAAACAAACGAGATATGCTTATATTGTTCATACATCTATTCTAAGGCATGTTTCAAGATTATTTCCATCTAAAACAGCGATCAAATGCACAGATCAATTGAAGAGCAGCAAGAGTCAGATGCATACGTCAGCAATAACAGCTATCCCATGGATATTTCAACTGATTTATGAAGAACCAAGTATAAAAGAAGAAGCCAAAATGAGGAAGCTGAAAAGTTGGGAGACAAAATAAAAACAAGAGATGCTTACAACGCAGTTTGATCATACTCAATAAATATTATGAAGCCTCTGTTTCTCTTTAGTTTAGAGCATATCATTCTTCAAATGAGAGAAGCCTAGAGAGTCTTTTAGCTCAAATTTCTACCTTATCTACTCTACCAAGTGAGTTTCACATGTATAAATCATTTCATAAATTACTCAAGAGTGTGGATCTCTTGAGGGGGACTCTCACTGGTGATTACCTAGTAAGTTGTAAGGGGGAGTGAGGGGATTCTCACATTGACGTACTGAGGCACCAAGAGCTCATGGAATCTTAGGAAATAAGTGGAACGCTCAGAGGAACTTTTCAAAGCATACGCTTCTCGACAAATGATGTATTTTGGAATATATCAGTAAATATGAAAGCATATGTTTTGAAAGAGAACTTTTCAAAGGGCTTTCTTATAAGCACATTTACCAAAGAGCTATTCGATTAATCTAAGATATGTTTTAATGGAATTTATTGAAGATTTATCGAGGTCTCTCCCGATAAGGTTAATTACCGAAGTATTTCTGTGCAAGACTTAAACTATTTCAATCGCAATTCCTTAGGGATTTATCGAAGACCTTTTTGACAAGGGTGTTCCTCAATAAGAACTTTGATAATTCAAGACTGATTTGTGAAGAGATTTCTAAACTAGACTTTAACATATTTGATCTTCAATTATAAATTATTTTAGAAACAAACGAGATATGCTTATAATGTTCATACATCTATTCTAAGGCATGTTTCAAGATTATTTCCATCTAAAACAGCGATCAAATGCACAGATCAATTGAAGAGCAGCAAGAGTCAGATGCATACGTCAGCAATAACAGCTATCCCATGGATATTTCAACTGATTTATGAAGAACCAAGTATAAAAGAAGAAGCCAAAATGAGGAAGCTGAAAAGTTGGGAGACAAAATAAAAACAAGAGATGCTTACAACGCAGTTTGATCATACTCAATAAATATTATGAAGCCTCTGTTTCTCTTTAGTTTAGAGCATATCATTCTTCAAATGAGAGAAGCCTAGAGAGTCTTTTAGCTCAAATTTCTACCTTATCTACTCTACCAAGTGAGTTTCACATGTATAAATCATTTCATAAATTACTCAAGAGTGTGGATCTCTTGAGGGGGACTCTCACTGGTGATTACCTAGTAAGTTGTAAGGGGGAGTGAGGGGATTCTCACATTGACGTACTGAGGCACCAAGAGCTCATGGAATCTTAGGAAATAAGTGGAACGCTCAGAGGAACTTTTCAAAGCATACGCTTCTCGACAAATGATGTATTTTGGAATATATCAGTAAATATGAAAGCATATGTTTTGAAAGAGAACTTTTCAAAGGGCTTTCTTATAAGCACATTTACCAAAGACCTATTCGATTAATCTAAGATATGTTTTAATGGAATTTAATGAAGATTTATCGAGGTCTCTCCCGATAAGGTTAATTACCGAAGTATTTCTGTGCAAGACTTAAACTATTTCAATCGCAATTCCTTAGGGATTTATCGAAGACCTTTTTGACAAGGGTATTCCCCAATAAGAACTTTGATAATTCAAGACTGATTTGTGAAAAGATTTCTAAACTAGACTTTAACATATTTGATCTTCAATTATAAATTATTTTAGAAACAAACGAGATATGCTTATATTGTTCATACATCTATTCTAAGGCATGTTTCAAGATTATTTCCATCTAAAACAGCGATCAAATGCACAGATCAATTGAAGAGCAGCAAGAGTCAGATGCATACGTCAGCAATAACAGCTATCCCATGGATATTTCAACTGATTTATGAAGAACCAAGTATAAAAGAAGAAGCCAAAATGAGGAAGCTGAAAAGTTGGGAGACAAAATAAAAACAAGAGATGCTTACAACGCAGTTTGATCATACTCAATAAATATTATGAAGCCTCTGTTTCTCTTTAGTTTAGAGCATATCATTCTTCAAATGAGAGAAGCCTAGAGAGTCTTTTAGCTCAAATTTCTACCTTATCTACTCTACCAAGTGAGTTTCACATGTATAAATCATTTCATAAATTACTCAAGAGTGTGGATCTCTTGAGGGGGACTCTCACTGGTGATTACCTAGTAAGTTGTAAGGGGGAGTGAGGGGATTCTCACATTGACGTACTGAGGCACCAAGAGCTCATGGAATCTTAGGAAATAAGTGGAACGCTCAGAGGAACTTTTCAAAGCATACGCTTCTCGACAAATGATGTATTTTGGAATATATCAGTAAATATGAAAGCATATGTTTTGAAAGAGAACTTTTCAAAGGGCTTTCTTATAAGCACATTTACCAAAGAGCTATTCGATTAATCTAAGATATGTTTTAATGGAATTTATTGAAGATTTATCGAGGTCTCTCCCGATAAGGTTAATTACCGAAGTATTTCTGTGCAAGACTTAAACTATTTCAATCGCAATTCCTTAGGGATTTATCGAAGACCTTTTTGACAAGGGTCTTCCTCAATAAGAACTTTGATAATTCAAGACTGATTTGTGAAGAGATTTCTAAACTAGACTTTAACATATTTGATCTTCAATTATAAATTATTTTAGAAACAAACGAGATATGCTTATATTGTTCATACATCTATTCTAAGGCATGTTTCAAGATTATTTCCATCTAAAACAGCGATCAAATGCACAGATCAATTGAAGAGCAGCAAGAGTCAGATGCATACGTCAGCAATAACAGCTATCCCATGGATATTTCAACTGATTTATGAAGAACCAAGTATAAAAGAAGAAGCCAAAATGAGGAAGCTGAAAAGTTGGGAGACAAAATAAAAACAAGAGATGCTTACAACGCAGTTTGATCATACTCAATAAATATTATGAAGCCTCTGTTTCTCTTTAGTTTAGAGCATATCATTCTTCAAATGAGAGAAGCCTAGAGAGTCTTTTAGCTCAAATTTCTACCTTATCTACTCTACCAAGTGAGTTTCACATGTATAAATCATTTCATAAATTACTCAAGAGTGTGGATCTCTTGAGGGGGACTCTCACTGGTGATTACCTAGTAAGTTGTAAGGGGGAGTGAGGGGATTCTCACATTGACGTACTGAGGCACCAAGAGCTCATGGAATCTTAGGAAATAGTGGAACGCTCAGAGGAACTTTTCAAAGCATACGCTTTTCGACAAATGATGTATTTTGGAATATATCAGTAAATATGAAAGCATATGTTTTGAAAGAGAAGTTTTCAAAGGGCTTTCTTATAAGCACATTTACCAAAGAGCTATTCGATTAATCTAAGATATGTTTTAATGGAATTTATTGAAGATTTATCGAGGTCTCTCCCGATAAGGTTAATTATCGAAGTATTTCTGTGCAAGACTTAAACTATTTCAATCGCAATTCCTTAGGGATTTATCGAAGACCTTTTTGACAAGGGTATTCCCCAATAAGAACTTTGATAATTCAAGACTGATTTGTGAAAAGATTTCTAAACTAGACTTTAACATATTTGATCTTCAATTATAAATTATTTTAGAAACAAACGAGATATGCTTATATTGTTCATACATCTATTCTAAGGCATGTTTCAAGATTATTTCCATCTAAAACAGCGATCAAATGCACAGATCAATTGAAGAGCAGCAAGAGTCAGATGCATACGTCAGCAATAACAGCTATCCCATGGATATTTCAACTGATTTATGAAGAACCAAGTATAAAAGAAGAAGCCAAAATGAGGAAGCTGAAAAGTTGGGAGACAAAATAAAAGCAAGAGATGCTTACAACGCAGTTTGATCATACTCAATAAATATTATGAAGCCTCTGTTTCTCTTTAGTTTAGAGCATATCATTCTTCAAATGAGAGAAGCCTAGAGAGTCTTTTAGCTCAAATTTCTACCTTATCTACTCTACCAAGTGAGTTTCACATGTATAAATCATTTCATAAATTACTCAAGAGTGTGGATCTCTTGAGGGGGACTCTCACTGGTGATTACCTAGTAAGTTGTAAGGGGGAGTGAGGGGATTCTCACATTGACGTACTGAGGCACCAAGAGCTCATGGAATCTTAGGAAATAGTGGAACGCTCAGAGGAACTTTTCAAAGCATACGCTTTTCGACAAATGATGTATTTTGGAATATATCAGTAAATATGAAAGCATATGTTTTGAAAGAGAACTTTTCAAAGGGCTTTCTTATAAGCACATTTACCAAAGAGCTATTCGATTAATCTAAGATATGTTTTAATGGAATTTATTGAAGATTTATCGAGGTCTCTCCCGATAAGGTTAATTATCGAAGTATTTCTGTGCAAGACTTAAACTATTTCAATCGCAATTCCTTAGGGATTTATCGAAGACCTTTTTGACAAGGGTATTCCCCAATAAGAACTTTGATAATTCAAGACTGATTTGTGAAAAGATTTCTAAACTAGACTTTAACATATTTGATCTTCAATTATAAATTATTTTAGAAACAAACGAGATATGCTTATATTGTTCATACATCTATTCTAAGGCATGTTTCAAGATTATTTCCATCTAAAACAGCGATCAAATGCACAGATCAATTGAAGAGCAGCAAGAGTCAGATGCATACGTCAGCAATAACAGCTATCCCATGGATATTTCAACTGATTTATGAAGAACCAAGTATAAAAGAAGAAGCCAAAATGAGGAAGCTGAAAAGTTGGGAGACAAAATAAAAACAAGAGATGCTTACAACGCAGTTTGATCATACTCAATAAATATTATGAAGCCTCTGTTTCTCTTTAGTTTAGAGCATATCATTCTTCAAATGAGAGAAGCCTAGAGAGTCTTTTAGCTCAAATTTCTACCTTATCTACTCTACCAAGTGAGTTTCACATGTATAAATCATTTCATAAATTACTCAAGAGTGTGGATCTCTTGAGGGGGACTCTCACTGGTGATTACCTAGTAAGTTGTAAGGGGGAGTGAGGGGATTCTCACATTGACGTACTGAGGCACCAAGAGCTCATGGAATCTTAGGAAATAGTGGAACGCTCAGAGGAACTTTTCAAAGCATACGCTTTTCGACAAATGATGTATTTTGGAATATATCAGTAAATATGAAAGCATATGTTTTGAAAGAGAAGTTTTCAAAGGGCTTTCTTATAAGCACATTTACCAAAGAGCTATTCGATTAATCTAAGATATGTTTTAATGGAATTTATTGAAGATTTATCGAGGTCTCTCCCGATAAGGTTAATTATCGAAGTATTTCTGTGCAAGACTTAAACTATTTCAATCGCAATTCCTTAGGGATTTATCGAAGACCTTTTTGACAAGGGTATTCCCCAATAAGAACTTTGATAATTCAAGACTGATTTGTGAAAAGATTTCTAAACTAGACTTTAACATATTTGATCTTCAATTATAAATTATTTTAGAAACAAACGAGATATGCTTATATTGTTCATACATCTATTCTAAGGCATGTTTCAAGATTATTTCCATCTAAAACAGCGATCAAATGCACAGATCAATTGAAGAGCAGCAAGAGTCAGATGCATACGTCAGCAATAACAGCTATCCCATGGATATTTCAACTGATTTATGAAGAACCAAGTATAAAAGAAGAAGCCAAAATGAGGAAGCTGAAAAGTTGGGAGACAAAATAAAAGCAAGAGATGCTTACAACGCAGTTTGATCATACTCAATAAATATTATGAAGCCTCTGTTTCTCTTTAGTTTAGAGCATATCATTCTTCAAATGAGAGAAGCCTAGAGAGTCTTTTAGCTCAAATTTCTACCTTATCTACTCTACCAAGTGAGTTTCACATGTATAAATCATTTCATAAATTACTCAAGAGTGTGGATCTCTTGAGGGGGACTCTCACTGGTGATTACCTAGTAAGTTGTAAGGGGGAGTGAGGGGATTCTCACATTGACGTACTGAGGCACCAAGAGCTCATGGAATCTTAGGAAATAGTGGAACTCTCAGAGGAACTTTTCAAAGCATACGCTTTTCGACAAATGATGTATTTTGGAATATATCAGTAAATATGAAAGCATATGTTTTGAAAGAGAAGTTTTCAAAGGGCTTTCTTATAAGCACATTTACCAAAGAGCTATTCGATTAATCTAAGATATGTTTTAATGGAATTTATTGAAGATTTATCGAGGTCTCTCCCGATAAGGTTAATTATCGAAGTATTTCTGTGCAAGACTTAAACTATTTCAATCGCAATTCCTTAGGGATTTATCGAAGACCTTTTTGACAAGGGTATTCCCCAATAAGAACTTTGATAATTCAAGACTGATTTGTGAAAAGATTTCTAAACTAGACTTTAACATATTTGATCTTCAATTATAAATTATTTTAGAAACAAACGAGATATGCTTATATTGTTCATACATCTATTCTAAGGCATGTTTCAAGATTATTTCCATCTAAAACAGCGATCAAATGCACAGATCAATTGAAGAGCAGCAAGAGTCAGATGCATACGTCAGCAATAACAGCTATCCCATGGATATTTCAACTGATTTATGAAGAACCAAGTATAAAAGAAGAAGCCAAAATGAGGAAGCTGAAAAGTTGGGAGACAAAATAAAAGCAAGAGATGCTTACAACGCAGTTTGATCATACTCAATAAATATTATGAAGCCTCTGTTTCTCTTTAGTTTAGAGCATATCATTCTTCAAATGAGAGAAGCCTAGAGAGTCTTTTAGCTCAAATTTCTACCTTATCTACTCTACCAAGTGAGTTTCACATGTATAAATCATTTCATAAATTACTCAAGAGTGTGGATCTCTTGAGGGGGACTCTCACTGGTGATTACCTAGTAAGTTGTAAGGGGGAGTGAGGGGATTCTCACATTGACGTACTGAGGCACCAAGAGCTCATGGAATCTTAGGAAATAGTGGAACGCTCAGAGGAACTTTTCAAAGCATACGCTTTTCGACAAATGATGTATTTTGGAATATATCAGTAAATATGAAAGCATATGTTTTGAAAGAGAAGTTTTCAAAGGGCTTTCTTATAAGCACATTTACCAAAGAGCTATTCGATTAATCTAAGATATGTTTTAATGGAATTTATTGAAGATTTATCGAGGTCTCTCCCGATAAGGTTAATTATCGAAGTATTTCTGTGCAAGACTTAAACTATTTCAATCGCAATTCCTTAGGGATTTATCGAAGACCTTTTTGACAAGGGTATTCCCCAATAAGAACTTTGATAATTCAAGACTGATTTGTGAAAAGATTTCTAAACTAGACTTTAACATATTTGATCTTCAATTATAAATTATTTTAGAAACAAACGAGATATGCTTATATTGTTCATACATCTATTCTAAGGCATGTTTCAAGATTATTTCCATCTAAAACAGCGATCAAATGCACAGATCAATTGAAGAGCAGCAAGAGTCAGATGCATACGTCAGCAATAACAGCTATCCCATGGATATTTCAACTGATTTATGAAGAACCAAGTATAAAAGAAGAAGCCAAAATGAGGAAGCTGAAAAGTTGGGAGACAAAATAAAAGCAAGAGATGCTTACAACGCAGTTTGATCATACTCAATAAATATTATGAAGCCTCTGTTTCTCTTTAGTTTAGAGCATATCCTTCTTCAAATGAGAGAAGCCTAGAGAGTCTTTTAGCTCAAATTTCTACCTTATCTACTCTACCAAGTGAGTTTCACATGTATAAATCATTTCATAAATTACTCAAGAGTGTGGATCTCTTGAGGGGGACTCTCACTGGTGATTACCTAGTAAGTTGTAAGGGGGAGTGAGGGGATTCTCACATTGACGTACTGAGGCACCAAGAGCTCATGGAATCTTAGGAAATAGTGGAACGCTCAGAGGAACTTTTCAAAGCATACGCTTTTCGACAAATGATGTATTTTGGAATATATCAGTAAATATGAAAGCATATGTTTTGAAAGAGAAGTTTTCAAAGGGCTTTCTTATAAGCACATTTACCAAAGAGCTATTCGATTAATCTAAGATATGTTTTAATGGAATTTATTGAAGATTTATCGAGGTCTCTCCCGATAAGGTTAATTATCGAAGTATTTCTGTGCAAGACTTAAACTATTTCAATCGCAATTCCTTAGGGATTTATCGAAGACCTTTTTGACAAGGGTATTCCCCAATAAGAACTTTGATAATTCAAGACTGATTTGTGAAAAGATTTCTAAACTAGACTTTAACATATTTGATCTTCAATTATAAATTATTTTAGAAACAAACGAGATATGCTTATATTGTTCATACATCTATTCTAAGGCATGTTTCAAGATTATTTCCATCTAAAACAGCGATCAAATGCACAGATCAATTGAAGAGCAGCAAGAGTCAGATGCATACGTCAGCAATAACAGCTATCCCATGGATATTTCAACTGATTTATGAAGAACCAAGTATAAAAGAAGAAGCCAAAATGAGGAAGCTGAAAAGTTGGGAGACAAAATAAAAGCAAGAGATGCTTACAACGCAGTTTGATCATACTCAATAAATATTATGAAGCCTCTGTTTCTCTTTAGTTTAGAGCATATCATTCTTCAAATGAGAGAAGCCTAGAGAGTCTTTTAGCTCAAATTTCTACCTTATCTACTCTACCAAGTGAGTTTCACATGTATAAATCATTTCATAAATTACTCAAGAGTGTGGATCTCTTGAGGGGGACTCTCACTGGTGATTACCTAGTAAGTTGTAAGGGGGAGTGAGGGGATTCTCACATTGACGTACTGAGGCACCAAGAGCTCATGGAATCTTAGGAAATAGTGGAACGCTCAGAGGAACTTTTCAAAGCATACGCTTTTCGACAAATGATGTATTTTGGAATATATCAGTAAATATGAAAGCATATGTTTTGAAAGAGAAGTTTTCAAAGGGCTTTCTTATAAGCACATTTACCAAAGAGCTATTCGATTAATCTAAGATATGTTTTAATGGAATTTATTGAAGATTTATCGAGGTCTCTCCCGATAAGGTTAATTATCGAAGTATTTCTGTGCAAGACTTAAACTATTTCAATCGCAATTCCTTAGGGATTTATCGAAGACCTTTTTGACAAGGGTATTCCCCAATAAGAACTTTGATAATTCAAGACTGATTTGTGAAAAGATTTCTAAACTAGACTTTAACATATTTGATCTTCAATTATAAATTATTTTAGAAACAAACGAGATATGCTTATATTGTTCATACATCTATTCTAAGGCATGTTTCAAGATTATTTCCATCTAAAACAGCGATCAAATGCACAGATCAATTGAAGAGCAGCAAGAGTCAGATGCATACGTCAGCAATAACAGCTATCCCATGGATATTTCAACTGATTTATGAAGAACCAAGTATAAAAGAAGAAGCCAAAATGAGGAAGCTGAAAAGTTGGGAGACAAAATAAAAACAAGAGATGCTTACAACGCAGTTTGATCATACTCAATAAATATTATGAAGCCTCTGTTTCTCTTTAGTTTAGAGCATATCATTCTTCAAATGAGAGAAGCCTAGAGAGTCTTTTAGCTCAAATTTCTACCTTATCTACTCTACCAAGTGAGTTTCACATGTATAAATCATTTCATAAATTACTCAAGAGTGTGGATCTCTTGAGGGGGACTCTCACTGGTGATTACCTAGTAAGTTGTAAGGGGGAGTGAGGGGATTCTCACATTGACGTACTGAGGCACCAAGAGCTCATGGAATCTTAGGAAATAGTGGAACGCTCAGAGGAACTTTTCAAAGCATACGCTTTTCGACAAATGATGTATTTTGGAATATATCAGTAAATATGAAAGCATATGTTTTGAAAGAGAACTTTTCAAAGGGCTTTCTTATAAGCACATTTACCAAAGAGCTATTCGATTAATCTAAGATATGTTTTAATGGAATTTATTGAAGATTTATCGAGGTCTCTCCCGATAAGGTTAATTATCGAAGTATTTCTGTGCAAGACTTAAACTATTTCAATCGCAATTCCTTAGGGATTTATCGAAGACCTTTTTGACAAGGGTATTCCCCAATAAGAACTTTGATAATTCAAGACTGATTTGTGAAAAGATTTCTAAACTAGACTTTAACATATTTGATCTTCAATTATAAATTATTTTAGAAACAAACGAGATATGCTTATATTGTTCATACATCTATTCTAAGGCATGTTTCAAGATTATTTCCATCTAAAACAGCGATCAAATGCACAGATCAATTGAAGAGCAGCAAGAGTCAGATGCATACGTCAGCAATAACAGCTATCCCATGGATATTTCAACTGATTTATGAAGAACCAAGTATAAAAGAAGAAGCCAAAATGAGGAAGCTGAAAAGTTGGGAGACAAAATAAAAACAAGAGATGCTTACAACGCAGTTTGATCATACTCAATAAATATTATGAAGCCTCTGTTTCTCTTTAGTTTAGAGCATATCATTCTTCAAATGAGAGAAGCCTAGAGAGTCTTTTAGCTCAAATTTCTACCTTATCTACTCTACCAAGTGAGTTTCACATGTATAAATCATTTCATAAATTACTCAAGAGTGTGGATCTCTTGAGGGGGACTCTCACTGGTGATTACCTAGTAAGTTGTAAGGGGGAGTGAGGGGATTCTCACATTGACGTACTGAGGCACCAAGAGCTCATGGAATCTTAGGAAATAGTGGAACGCTCAGAGGAACTTTTCAAAGCATACGCTTTTCGACAAATGATGTATTTTGGAATATATCAGTAAATATGAAAGCATATGTTTTGAAAGAGAACTTTTCAAAGGGCTTTCTTATAAGCACATTTACCAAAGAGCTATTCGATTAATCTAAGATATGTTTTAATGGAATTTATTGAAGATTTATCGAGGTCTCTCCCGATAAGGTTAATTATCGAAGTATTTCTGTGCAAGACTTAAACTATTTCAATCGCAATTCCTTAGGGATTTATCGAAGACCTTTTTGACAAGGGTATTCCCCAATAAGAACTTTGATAATTCAAGACTGATTTGTGAAAAGATTTCTAAACTAGACTTTAACATATTTGATCTTCAATTATAAATTATTTTAGAAACAAACGAGATATGCTTATATTGTTCATACATCTATTCTAAGGCATGTTTCAAGATTATTTCCATCTAAAACAGCGATCAAATGCACAGATCAATTGAAGAGCAGCAAGAGTCAGATGCATACGTCAGCAATAACAGCTATCCCATGGATATTTCAACTGATTTATGAAGAACCAAGTATAAAAGAAGAAGCCAAAATGAGGAAGCTGAAAAGTTGGGAGACAAAATAAAAACAAGAGATGCTTACAACGCAGTTTGATCATACTCAATAAATATTATGAAGCCTCTGTTTCTCTTTAGTTTAGAGCATATCATTCTTCAAATGAGAGAAGCCTAGAGAGTCTTTTAGCTCAAATTTCTACCTTATCTACTCTACCAAGTGAGTTTCACATGTATAAATCATTTCATAAATTACTCAAGAGTGTGGATCTCTTGAGGGGGACTCTCACTGGTGATTACCTAGTAAGTTGTAAGGGGGAGTGAGGGGATTCTCACATTGACGTACTGAGGCACCAAGAGCTCATGGAATCTTAGGAAATAGTGGAACGCTCAGAGGAACTTTTCAAAGCATACGCTTTTCGACAAATGATGTATTTTGGAATATATCAGTAAATATGAAAGCATATGTTTTGAAAGAGAAGTTTTCAAAGGGCTTTCTTATAAGCACATTTACCAAAGAGCTATTCGATTAATCTAAGATATGTTTTAATGGAATTTATTGAAGATTTATCGAGGTCTCTCCCGATAAGGTTAATTATCGAAGTATTTCTGTGCAAGACTTAAACTATTTCAATCGCAATTCCTTAGGGATTTATCGAAGACCTTTTTGACAAGGGTATTCCCCAATAAGAACTTTGATAATTCAAGACTGATTTGTGAAAAGATTTCTAAACTAGACTTTAACATATTTGATCTTCAATTATAAATTATTTTAGAAACAAACGAGATATGCTTATATTGTTCATACATCTATTCTAAGGCATGTTTCAAGATTATTTCCATCTAAAACAGCGATCAAATGCACAGATCAATTGAAGAGCAGCAAGAGTCAGATGCATACGTCAGCAATAACAGCTATCCCATGGATATTTCAACTGATTTATGAAGAACCAAGTATAAAAGAAGAAGCCAAAATGAGGAAGCTGAAAAGTTGGGAGACAAAATAAAAACAAGAGATGCTTACAACGCAGTTTGATCATACTCAATAAATATTATGAAGCCTCTGTTTCTCTTTAGTTTAGAGCATATCATTCTTCAAATGAGAGAAGCCTAGAGAGTCTTTTAGCTCAAATTTCTACCCTATCTACTCTACCAAGTGAGTTTCACATGTATAAATCATTTCATAAATTACTCAAGAGTGTGGATCTCTTGAGGGGGACTCTCACTGGTGATTACCTAGTAAGTTGTAAGGGGGAGTGAGGGGATTCTCACATTGACGTACTGAGGCACCAAGAGCTCATGGAATCTTAGGAAATAGTGGAACGCTCAGAGGAACTTTTCAAAGCATACGCTTTTCGACAAATGATGTATTTTGGAATATATCAGTAAATATGAAAGCATATGTTTTGAAAGAGAAGTTTTCAAAGGGCTTTCTTATAAGCACATTTACCAAAGAGCTATTCGATTAATCTAAGATATGTTTTAATGGAATTTATTGAAGATTTATCGAGGTCTCTCCCGATAAGGTTAATTATCGAAGTATTTCTGTGCAAGACTTAAACTATTTCAATCGCAATTCCTTAGGGATTTATCGAAGACCTTTTTGACAAGGGTATTCCCCAATAAGAACTTTGATAATTCAAGACTGATTTGTGAAAAGATTTCTAAACTAGACTTTAACATATTTGATCTTCAATTATAAATTATTTTAGAAACAAACGAGATATGCTTATATTGTTCATACATCTATTCTAAGGCATGTTTCAAGATTATTTCCATCTAAAACAGCGATCAAATGCACAGATCAATTGAAGAGCAGCAAGAGTCAGATGCATACGTCAGCAATAACAGCTATCCCATGGATATTTCAACTGATTTATGAAGAACCAAGTATAAAAGAAGAAGCCAAAATGAGGAAGCTGAAAAGTTGGGAGACAAAATAAAAACAAGAGATGCTTACAACGCAGTTTGATCATACTCAATAAATATTATGAAGCCTCTGTTTCTCTTTAGTTTAGAGCATATCATTCTTCAAATGAGAGAAGCCTAGAGAGTCTTTTAGCTCAAATTTCTACCCTATCTACTCTACCAAGTGAGTTTCACATGTATAAATCATTTCATAAATTACTCAAGAGTGTGGATCTCTTGAGGGGGACTCTCACTGGTGATTACCTAGTAAGTTGTAAGGGGGAGTGAGGGGATTCTCACATTGACGTACTGAGGCACCAAGAGCTCATGGAATCTTAGGAAATAGTGGAACGCTCAGAGGAACTTTTCAAAGCATACGCTTTTCGACAAATGATGTATTTTGGAATATATCAGTAAATATGAAAGCATATGTTTTGAAAGAGAAGTTTTCAAAGGGCTTTCTTATAAGCACATTTACCAAAGAGCTATTCGATTAATCTAAGATATGTTTTAATGGAATTTATTGAAGATTTATCGAGGTCTCTCCCGATAAGGTTAATTATCGAAGTATTTCTGTGCAAGACTTAAACTATTTCAATCGCAATTCCTTAGGGATTTATCGAAGACCTTTTTGACAAGGGTATTCCCCAATAAGAACTTTGATAATTCAAGACTGATTTGTGAAAAGATTTCTAAACTAGACTTTAACATATTTGATCTTCAATTATAAATTATTTTAGAAACAAACGAGATATGCTTATATTGTTCATACATCTATTCTAAGGCATGTTTCAAGATTATTTCCATCTAAAACAGCGATCAAATGCACAGATCAATTGAAGAGCAGCAAGAGTCAGATGCATACGTCAGCAATAACAGCTATCCCATGGATATTTCAACTGATTTATGAAGAACCAAGTATAAAAGAAGAAGCCAAAATGAGGAAGCTGAAAAGTTGGGAGACAAAATAAAAACAAGAGATGCTTACAACGCAGTTTGATCATACTCAATAAATATTATGAAGCCTCTGTTTCTCTTTAGTTTAGAGCATATCATTCTTCAAATGAGAGAAGCCTAGAGAGTCTTTTAGCTCAAATTTCTACCCTATCTACTCTACCAAGTGAGTTTCACATGTATAAATCATTTCATAAATTACTCAAGAGTGTGGATCTCTTGAGGGGGACTCTCACTGGTGATTACCTAGTAAGTTGTAAGGGGGAGTGAGGGGATTCTCACATTGACGTACTGAGGCACCAAGAGCTCATGGAATCTTAGGAAATAGTGGAACGCTCAGAGGAACTTTTCAAAGCATACGCTTTTCGACAAATGATGTATTTTGGAATATATCAGTAAATATGAAAGCATATGTTTTGAAAGAGAACTTTTCAAAGGGCTTTCTTATAAGCACATTTACCAAAGAGCTATTCGATTAATCTAAGATATGTTTTAATGGAATTTATTGAAGATTTATCGAGGTCTCTCCCGATAAGGTTAATTATCGAAGTATTTCTGTGCAAGACTTAAACTATTTCAATCGCAATTCCTTAGGGATTTATCGAAGACCTTTTTGACAAGGGTATTCCCCAATAAGAACTTTGATAATTCAAGACTGATTTGTGAAAAGATTTCTAAACTAGACTTTAACATATTTGATCTTCAATTATAAATTATTTTAGAAACAAACGAGATATGCTTATATTGTTCATACATCTATTCTAAGGCATGTTTCAAGATTATTTCCATCTAAAACAGCGATCAAATGCACAGATCAATTGAAGAGCAGCAAGAGTCAGATGCATACGTCAGCAATAACAGCTATCCCATGGATATTTCAACTGATTTATGAAGAACCAAGTATAAAAGAAGAAGCCAAAATGAGGAAGCTGAAAAGTTGGGAGACAAAATAAAAACAAGAGATGCTTACAACGCAGTTTGATCATACTCAATAAATATTATGAAGCCTCTGTTTCTCTTTAGTTTAGAGCATATCATTCTTCAAATGAGAGAAGCCTAGAGAGTCTTTTAGCTCAAATTTCTACCTTATCTACTCTACCAAGTGAGTTTCACATGTATAAATCATTTCATAAATTACTCAAGAGTGTGGATCTCTTGAGGGGGACTCTCACTGGTGATTACCTAGTAAGTTGTAAGGGGGAGTGAGGGGATTCTCACATTGACGTACTGAGGCACCAAGAGCTCATGGAATCTTAGGAAATAGTGGAACGCTCAGAGGAACTTTTCAAAGCATACGCTTTTCGACAAATGATGTATTTTGGAATATATCAGTAAATATGAAAGCATATGTTTTGAAAGAGAAGTTTTCAAAGGGCTTTCTTATAAGCACATTTACCAAAGAGCTATTCGATTAATCTAAGATATGTTTTAATGGAATTTATTGAAGATTTATCGAGGTCTCTCCCGATAAGGTTAATTATCGAAGTATTTCTGTGCAAGACTTAAACTATTTCAATCGCAATTCCTTAGGGATTTATCGAAGACCTTTTTGACAAGGGTATTCCCCAATAAGAACTTTGATAATTCAAGACTGATTTGTGAAAAGATTTCTAAACTAGACTTTAACATATTTGATCTTCAATTATAAATTATTTTAGAAACAAACGAGATATGCTTATATTGTTCATACATCTATTCTAAGGCATGTTTCAAGATTATTTCCATCTAAAACAGCGATCAAATGCACAGATCAATTGAAGAGCAGCAAGAGTCAGATGCATACGTCAGCAATAACAGCTATCCCATGGATATTTCAACTGATTTATGAAGAACCAAGTATAAAAGAAGAAGCCAAAATGAGGAAGCTGAAAAGTTGGGAGACAAAATAAAAACAAGAGATGCTTACAACGCAGTTTGATCATACTCAATAAATATTATGAAGCCTCTGTTTCTCTTTAGTTTAGAGCATATCATTCTTCAAATGAGAGAAGCCTAGAGAGTCTTTTAGCTCAAATTTCTACCTTATCTACTCTACCAAGTGAGTTTCACATGTATAAATCATTTCATAAATTACTCAAGAGTGTGGATCTCTTGAGGGGGACTCTCACTGGTGATTACCTAGTAAGTTGTAAGGGGGAGTGAGGGGATTCTCACATTGACGTACTGAGGCACCAAGAGCTCATGGAATCTTAGGAAATAGTGGAACGCTCAGAGGAACTTTTCAAAGCATACGCTTTTCGACAAATGATGTATTTTGGAATATATCAGTAAATATGAAAGCATATGTTTTGAAAGAGAAGTTTTCAAAGGGCTTTCTTATAAGCACATTTACCAAAGAGCTATTCGATTAATCTAAGATATGTTTTAATGGAATTTATTGAAGATTTATCGAGGTCTCTCCCGATAAGGTTAATTATCGAAGTATTTCTGTGCAAGACTTAAACTATTTCAATCGCAATTCCTTAGGGATTTATCGAAGACCTTTTTGACAAGGGTATTCCCCAATAAGAACTTTGATAATTCAAGACTGATTTGTGAAAAGATTTCTAAACTAGACTTTAACATATTTGATCTTCAATTATAAATTATTTTAGAAACAAACGAGATATGCTTATATTGTTCATACATCTATTCTAAGGCATGTTTCAAGATTATTTCCATCTAAAACAGCGATCAAATGCACAGATCAATTGAAGAGCAGCAAGAGTCAGATGCATACGTCAGCAATAACAGCTATCCCATGGATATTTCAACTGATTTATGAAGAACCAAGTATAAAAGAAGAAGCCAAAATGAGGAAGCTGAAAAGTTGGGAGACAAAATAAAAACAAGAGATGCTTACAACGCAGTTTGATCATACTCAATAAATATTATGAAGCCTCTGTTTCTCTTTAGTTTAGAGCATATCATTCTTCAAATGAGAGAAGCCTAGAGAGTCTTTTAGCTCAAATTTCTACCTTATCTACTCTACCAAGTGAGTTTCACATGTATAAATCATTTCATAAATTACTCAAGAGTGTGGATCTCTTGAGGGGGACTCTCACTGGTGATTACCTAGTAAGTTGTAAGGGGGAGTGAGGGGATTCTCACATTGACGTACTGAGGCACCAAGAGCTCATGGAATCTTAGGAAATAGTGGAACGCTCAGAGGAACTTTTCAAAGCATACGCTTTTCGACAAATGATGTATTTTGGAATATATCAGTAAATATGAAAGCATATGTTTTGAAAGAGAACTTTTCAAAGGGCTTTCTTATAAGCACATTTACCAAAGAGCTATTCGATTAATCTAAGATATGTTTTAATGGAATTTATTGAAGATTTATCGAGGTCTCTCCCGATAAGGTTAATTATCGAAGTATTTCTGTGCAAGACTTAAACTATTTCAATCGCAATTCCTTAGGGATTTATCGAAGACCTTTTTGACAAGGGTATTCCCCAATAAGAACTTTGATAATTCAAGACTGATTTGTGAAAAGATTTCTAAACTAGACTTTAACATATTTGATCTTCAATTATAAATTATTTTAGAAACAAACGAGATATGCTTATATTGTTCATACATCTATTCTAAGGCATGTTTCAAGATTATTTCCATCTAAAACAGCGATCAAATGCACAGATCAATTGAAGAGCAGCAAGAGTCAGATGCATACGTCAGCAATAACAGCTATCCCATGGATATTTCAACTGATTTATGAAGAACCAAGTATAAAAGAAGAAGCCAAAATGAGGAAGCTGAAAAGTTGGGAGACAAAATAAAAACAAGAGATGCTTACAACGCAGTTTGATCATACTCAATAAATATTATGAAGCCTCTGTTTCTCTTTAGTTTAGAGCATATCATTCTTCAAATGAGAGAAGCCTAGAGAGTCTTTTAGCTCAAATTTCTACCTTATCTACTCTACCAAGTGAGTTTCACATGTATAAATCATTTCATAAATTACTCAAGAGTGTGGATCTCTTGAGGGGGACTCTCACTGGTGATTACCTAGTAAGTTGTAAGGGGGAGTGAGGGGATTCTCACATTGACGTACTGAGGCACCAAGAGCTCATGGAATCTTAGGAAATAGTGGAACGCTCAGAGGAACTTTTCAAAGCATACGCTTTTCGACAAATGATGTATTTTGGAATATATCAGTAAATATGAAAGCATATGTTTTGAAAGAGAACTTTTCAAAGGGCTTTCTTATAAGCACATTTACCAAAGAGCTATTCGATTAATCTAAGATATGTTTTAATGGAATTTATTGAAGATTTATCGAGGTCTCTCCCGATAAGGTTAATTATCGAAGTATTTCTGTGCAAGACTTAAACTATTTCAATCGCAATTCCTTAGGGATTTATCGAAGACCTTTTTGACAAGGGTATTCCCCAATAAGAACTTTGATAATTCAAGACTGATTTGTGAAAAGATTTCTAAACTAGACTTTAACATATTTGATCTTCAATTATAAATTATTTTAGAAACAAACGAGATATGCTTATATTGTTCATACATCTATTCTAAGGCATGTTTCAAGATTATTTCCATCTAAAACAGCGATCAAATGCACAGATCAATTGAAGAGCAGCAAGAGTCAGATGCATACGTCAGCAATAACAGCTATCCCATGGATATTTCAACTGATTTATGAAGAACCAAGTATAAAAGAAGAAGCCAAAATGAGGAAGCTGAAAAGTTGGGAGACAAAATAAAAACAAGAGATGCTTACAACGCAGTTTGATCATACTCAATAAATATTATGAAGCCTCTGTTTCTCTTTAGTTTAGAGCATATCATTCTTCAAATGAGAGAAGCCTAGAGAGTCTTTTAGCTCAAATTTCTACCTTATCTACTCTACCAAGTGAGTTTCACATGTATAAATCATTTCATAAATTACTCAAGAGTGTGGATCTCTTGAGGGGGACTCTCACTGGTGATTACCTAGTAAGTTGTAAGGGGGAGTGAGGGGATTCTCACATTGACGTACTGAGGCACCAAGAGCTCATGGAATCTTAGGAAATAGTGGAACGCTCAGAGGAACTTTTCAAAGCATACGCTTTTCGACAAATGATGTATTTTGGAATATATCAGTAAATATGAAAGCATATGTTTTGAAAGAGAAGTTTTCAAAGGGCTTTCTTATAAGCACATTTACCAAAGAGCTATTCGATTAATCTAAGATATGTTTTAATGGAATTTATTGAAGATTTATCGAGGTCTCTCCCGATAAGGTTAATTATCGAAGTATTTCTGTGCAAGACTTAAACTATTTCAATCGCAATTCCTTAGGGATTTATCGAAGACCTTTTTGACAAGGGTATTCCCCAATAAGAACTTTGATAATTCAAGACTGATTTGTGAAAAGATTTCTAAACTAGACTTTAACATATTTGATCTTCAATTATAAATTATTTTAGAAACAAACGAGATATGCTTATATTGTTCATACATCTATTCTAAGGCATGTTTCAAGATTATTTCCATCTAAAACAGCGATCAAATGCACAGATCAATTGAAGAGCAGCAAGAGTCAGATGCATACGTCAGCAATAACAGCTATCCCATGGATATTTCAACTGATTTATGAAGAACCAAGTATAAAAGAAGAAGCCAAAATGAGGAAGCTGAAAAGTTGGGAGACAAAATAAAAACAAGAGATGCTTACAACGCAGTTTGATCATACTCAATAAATATTATGAAGCCTCTGTTTCTCTTTAGTTTAGAGCATATCATTCTTCAAATGAGAGAAGCCTAGAGAGTCTTTTAGCTCAAATTTCTACCTTATCTACTCTACCAAGTGAGTTTCACATGTATAAATCATTTCATAAATTACTCAAGAGTGTGGATCTCTTGAGGGGGACTCTCACTGGTGATTACCTAGTAAGTTGTAAGGGGGAGTGAGGGGATTCTCACATTGACGTACTGAGGCACCAAGAGCTCATGGAATCTTAGGAAATAGTGGAACGCTCAGAGGAACTTTTCAAAGCATACGCTTTTCGACAAATGATGTATTTTGGAATATATCAGTAAATATGAAAGCATATGTTTTGAAAGAGAAGTTTTCAAAGGGCTTTCTTATAAGCACATTTACCAAAGAGCTATTCGATTAATCTAAGATATGTTTTAATGGAATTTATTGAAGATTTATCGAGGTCTCTCCCGATAAGGTTAATTATCGAAGTATTTCTGTGCAAGACTTAAACTATTTCAATCGCAATTCCTTAGGGATTTATCGAAGACCTTTTTGACAAGGGTATTCCCCAATAAGAACTTTGATAATTCAAGACTGATTTGTGAAAAGATTTCTAAACTAGACTTTAACATATTTGATCTTCAATTATAAATTATTTTAGAAACAAACGAGATATGCTTATATTGTTCATACATCTATTCTAAGGCATGTTTCAAGATTATTTCCATCTAAAACAGCGATCAAATGCACAGATCAATTGAAGAGCAGCAAGAGTCAGATGCATACGTCAGCAATAACAGCTATCCCATGGATATTTCAACTGATTTATGAAGAACCAAGTATAAAAGAAGAAGCCAAAATGAGGAAGCTGAAAAGTTGGGAGACAAAATAAAAACAAGAGATGCTTACAACGCAGTTTGATCATACTCAATAAATATTATGAAGCCTCTGTTTCTCTTTAGTTTAGAGCATATCATTCTTCAAATGAGAGAAGCCTAGAGAGTCTTTTAGCTCAAATTTCTACCTTATCTACTCTACCAAGTGAGTTTCACATGTATAAATCATTTCATAAATTACTCAAGAGTGTGGATCTCTTGAGGGGGACTCTCACTGGTGATTACCTAGTAAGTTGTAAGGGGGAGTGAGGGGATTCTCACATTGACGTACTGAGGCACCAAGAGCTCATGGAATCTTAGGAAATAGTGGAACGCTCAGAGGAACTTTTCAAAGCATACGCTTTTCGACAAATGATGTATTTTGGAATATATCAGTAAATATGAAAGCATATGTTTTGAAAGAGAACTTTTCAAAGGGCTTTCTTATAAGCACATTTACCAAAGAGCTATTCGATTAATCTAAGATATGTTTTAATGGAATTTATCGAAGATTTATCGACGCCTCTGCCGATAAGGTTAATTACCGAAGTATTTCTGTGCAAGACTTAAACTATTTCAATCGCAATTCCTTAGGGATTTATCGAAGACCTTTTTGACAAGGGTATTCCCCAATAAGAACTTTGATAATTCAAGACTGATTTGTGAAAAGATTTCTAAACTAGACTTTAACATATTTGATCTTCAATTATAAATTATTTTAGAAACAAACGAGATATGCTTATATTGTTCATACATCTATTCTAAGGCATGTTTCAAGATTATTTCCATCTAAAACAGCGATCAAATGCACAGATCAATTGAAGAGCAGCAAGAGTCAGATGCATACGTCAGCAATAACAGCTATCCCATGGATATTTCAACTGATTTATGAAGAACCAAGTATAAAAGAAGAAGCCAAAATGAGGAAGCTGAAAAGTTGGGAGACAAAATAAAAACAAGAGATGCTTACAACGCAGTTTGATCATACTCAATAAATATTATGAAGCCTCTGTTTCTCTTTAGTTTAGAGCATATCATTCTTCAAATGAGAGAAGCCTAGAGAGTCTTTTAGCTCAAATTTCTACCTTATCTACTCTACCAAGTGAGTTTCACATGTATAAATCATTTCATAAATTACTCAAGAGTGTGGATCTCTTGAGGGGGACTCTCACTGGTGATTACCTAGTAAGTTGTAAGGGGGAGTGAGGGGATTCTCACATTGACGTACTGAGGCACCAAGAGCTCATGGAATCTTAGGAAATAGTGGAACGCTCAGAGGAACTTTTCAAAGCATACGCTTTTCGACAAATGATGTATTTTGGAATATATCAGTAAATATGAAAGCATATGTTTTGAAAGAGAACTTTTCAAAGGGCTTTCTTATAAGCACATTTACCAAAGAGCTATTCGATTAATCTAAGATATGTTTTAATGGAATTTATCGAAGATTTATCGACGCCTCTGCCGATAAGGTTAATTACCGAAGTATTTCTGTGCAAGACTTAAACTATTTCAATCGCAATTCCTTAGGGATTTATCGAAGACCTTTTTGACAAGGGTATTCCCCAATAAGAACTTTGATAATTCAAGACTGATTTGTGAAAAGATTTCTAAACTAGACTTTAACATATTTGATCTTCAATTATAAATTATTTTAGAAACAAACGAGATATGCTTATATTGTTCATACATCTATTCTAAGGCATGTTTCAAGATTATTTCCATCTAAAACAGCGATCAAATGCACAGATCAATTGAAGAGCAGCAAGAGTCAGATGCATACGTCAGCAATAACAGCTATCCCATGGATATTTCAACTGATTTATGAAGAACCAAGTATAAAAGAAGAAGCCAAAATGAGGAAGCTGAAAAGTTGGGAGACAAAATAAAAACAAGAGATGCTTACAACGCAGTTTGATCATACTCAATAAATATTATGAAGCCTCTGTTTCTCTTTAGTTTAGAGCATATCATTCTTCAAATGAGAGAAGCCTAGAGAGTCTTTTAGCTCAAATTTCTACCTTATCTACTCTACCAAGTGAGTTTCACATGTATAAATCATTTCATAAATTACTCAAGAGTGTGGATCTCTTGAGGGGGACTCTCACTGGTGATTACCTAGTAAGTTGTAAGGGGGAGTGAGGGGATTCTCACATTGACGTACTGAGGCACCAAGAGCTCATGGAATCTTAGGAAATAGTGGAACGCTCAGAGGAACTTTTCAAAGCATACGCTTTTCGACAAATGATGTATTTTGGAATATATCAGTAAATATGAAAGCATATGTTTTGAAAGAGAACTTTTCAAAGGGCTTTCTTATAAGCACATTTACCAAAGAGCTATTCGATTAATCTAAGATATGTTTTAATGGAATTTATCGAAGATTTATCGACGCCTCTGCCGATAAGGTTAATTACCGAAGTATTTCTGTGCAAGACTTAAACTATTTCAATCGCAATTCCTTAGGGATTTATCGAAGACCTTTTTGACAAGGGTATTCCTCAATAAGAACTTTGATAATTCAAGACTGATTTGCGGAAAGATTTCTAAACTAGACTTTAACATATTTGATCTTCAATTATAAATTATTTTAGAAACAAACGAGATATCCTTATATTGTTCATACATCTATTCTAAGGCATGTTTCAAGATTATTTCCATCTAAAACAGCGATCAAATGCACAGATCAATTGAAGAGCAGCAAGAGTCAGATGCATACGTCAGCAATAACAGCTATCCCATGGATATTTCAAGTGATTTATGAAGAACCAAGTATAAAAGAAGAAGCCAAAATGAGGAAGCTGAAAAGTTGGGAGACAAAATAAAAACAAGAGATGCTTACAACGCAGTTTGATCATACTCAATAAATATTATGAAGCCTCTGTTTCTCTTTAGTTTAGAGCATATCATTCTTCAAATGAGAGAAGCCTAGAGAGTCTTTTAGCTCAAATTTCTACCTTATCTACTCTACCAAGTGAGTTTCACATGTATAAATCATTTCATAAATTACTCAAGAGTGTGGATCTCTTGAGGGGGACTCTCACTGGTGATTACCTAGTAAGTTGTAAGGGGGAGTGAGGGGATTCTCACATTGACGTACTGAGGCACCAAGAGCTCATGGAATCTTAGGAAATAGTGGAACGCTCAGAGGAACTTTTCAAAGCATACGCTTTTCGACAAATGATGTATTTTGGAATATATCAGTAAATATGAAAGCATATGTTTTGAAAGAGAACTTTTCAAAGGGCTTTCTTATAAGCACATTTACCAAAGAGCTATTCGATTAATCTAAGATATGTTTTAATGGAATTTATCGAAGATTTATCGACGCCTCTGCCGATAAGGTTAATTACCGAAGTATTTCTGTGCAAGACTTAAACTATTTCAATCGCAATTCCTTAGGGATTTATCGAAGACCTTTTTGACAAGGGTATTCCCCAATAAGAACTTTGATAATTCAAGACTGATTTGTGGAAAGATTTCTAAACTAGACTTTAACATATTTGATCTTCAATTATAAATTATTTTAGAAACAAACGAGATATCCTTATATTGTTCATACATCTATTCTAAGGCATGTTTCAAGATTATTTCCATCTAAAACAGCGATCAAATGCACAGATCAATTGAAGACCAGCAAGAGTCAGATGCATACGTCAGCAATAACAGCTATCCCATGGATATTTCAACTGATTTATGAAGAACCAAGTATAAAAGAAGAAGCCAAAATGAGGAAGCTGAAAAGTTGGGAGACAAAATAAAAACAAGAGATGCTTACAACGCAGTTTGATCATACTCAATAAATATTATGAAGCCTCTGTTTCTCTTTAGTTTAGAGCATATCATTCTTCAAATGAGAGAAGCCTAGAGAGTCTTTTAGCTCAAATTTCTACCTTATCTACTCTACCAAGTGAGTTTCACATGTATAAATCATTTCATAAATTACTCAAGAGTGTGGATCTCTTGAGGGGGACTCTCACTGGTGATTACCTAGTAAGTTGTAAGGGGGAGTGAGGGGATTCTCACATTGACATACTGAGGCACCAAGAGCTCATGGAATCTTAGGAAATAGTGGAACGCTCAGAGGAACTTTTCAAAGCATACGCTTTTCGACAAATGATGTATTTTGGAATATATCAGTAAATATGAAAGCATATGTTTTGAAAGAGAACTTTTCAAAGGGCTTTCTTATAAGCACATTTACCAAAGAGCTATTCGATTAATCTAAGATATGTTTTAATGGAATTTATCGAAGATTTATCGACGCCTCTGCCGATAAGGTTAATTACCGAAGTATTTCTGTGCAAGACTTAAACTATTTCAATCGCAATTCCTTAGGGATTTATCGAAGACCTTTTTGACAAGGGTATTCCCCAATAAGAACTTTGATAATTCAAGACTGATTTGTGGAAAGATTTCTAAACTAGACTTTAACATATTTGATCTTCAATTATAAATTATTTTAGAAACAAACGAGATATCCTTATATTGTTCATACATCTATTCTAAGGCATGTTTCAAGATTATTTCCATCTAAAACAGCGATCAAATGCACAGATCAATTGAAGACCAGCAAGAGTCAGATGCATACGTCAGCAATAACAGCTATCCCATGGATATTTCAACTGATTTATGAAGAACCAAGTATAAAAGAAGAAGCCAAAATGAGGAAGCTGAAAAGTTGGGAGACAAAATAAAAACAAGAGATGCTTACAACGCAGTTTGATCATACTCAATAAATATTATGAAGCCTCTGTTTCTCTTTAGTTTAGAGCATATCATTCTTCAAATGAGAGAAGCCTAGAGAGTCTTTTAGCTCAAATTTCTACCTTATCTACTCTACCAAGTGAGTTTCACATGTATAAATCATTTCATAAATTACTCAAGAGTGTGGATCTCTTGAGGGGGACTCTCACTGGTGATTACCTAGTAAGTTGTAAGGGGGAGTGAGGGGATTCTCACATTGACGTACTGAGGCACCAAGAGCTCATGGAATCTTAGGAAATAGTGGAACGCTCAGAGGAACTTTTCAAAGCATACGCTTTTCGACAAATGATGTATTTTGGAATATATCAGTAAATATGAAAGCATATGTTTTGAAAGAGAACTTTTCAAAGGGCTTTCTTATAAGCACATTTACCAAAGAGCTATTCGATTAATCTAAGATATGTTTTAATGGAATTTATCGAAGATTTATCGACGCCTCTCCCGATAAGGTTAATTACCGAAGTATTTCTGTGCAAGACTTAAACTATTTCAATCGCAATTCCTTAGGGATTTATCGAAGACCTTTTTGACAAGGGTATTCCCCAATAAGAACTTTGATAATTCAAGACTGATTTGTGGAAAGATTTCTAAACTAGACTTTAACATATTTGATCTTCAATTATAAATTATTTTAGAAACAAACGAGATATCCTTATATTGTTCATACATCTATTCTAAGGCATGTTTCAAGATTATTTCCATCTAAAACAGCGATCAAATGCACAGATCAATTGAAGACCAGCAAGAGTCAGATGCATACGTCAGCAATAACAGCTATCCCATGGATATTTCAACTGATTTATGAAGAACCAAGTATAAAAGAAGAAGCCAAAATGAGGAAGCTGAAAAGTTGGGAGACAAAATAAAAACAAGAGATGCTTACAACGCAGTTTGATCATACTCAATAAATATTATGAAGCCTCTGTTTCTCTTTAGTTTAGAGCATATCATTCTTCAAATGAGAGAAGCCTAGAGAGTCTTTTAGCTCAAATTTCTACCTTATCTACTCTACCAAGTGAGTTTCACATGTATAAATCATTTCATAAATTACTCAAGAGTGTGGATCTCTTGAGGGGGACTCTCACTGGTGATTACCTATTAAGTTGTAAGGGGGAGTGAGGGGATTCTCACATTGACGTACTGAGGCACCAAGAGCTCATGGAATCTTAGGAAATAGTGGAACGCTCAGAGGAACTTTTCAAAGCATACGCTTTTCGACAAATGATGTATTTTGGAATATATCAGTAAATATGAAAGCATATGTTTTGAAAGAGAACTTTTCAAAGGGCTTTCTTATAAGCACATTTACCAAAGAGCTATTCGATTAATCTAAGATATGTTTTAATGGAATTTATCGAAGATTTATCGACGCCTCTGCCGATAAGGTTAATTACCGAAGTATTTCTGTGCAAGACTTAAACTATTTCAATCGCAATTCCTTAGGGATTTATCGAAGACCTTTTTGACAAGGGTATTCCCCAATAAGAACTTTGATAATTCAAGACTGATTTGTGAAAAGATTTCTAAACTAGACTTTAACATATTTGATCTTCAATTATAAATTATTTTAGAAACAAACGAGATATCCTTATATTGTTCATACATCTATTCTAAGGCATGTTTCAAGATTATTTCCATCTAAAACAGCGATCAAATGCACAGATCAATTGAAGACCAGCAAGAGTCAGATGCATACGTCAGCAATAACAGCTATCCCATGGATATTTCAACTGATTTATGAAGAACCAAGTATAAAAGAAGAAGCCAAAATGAGGAAGCTGAAAAGTTGGGAGACAAAATAAAAACAAGAGATGCTTACAACGCAGTTTGATCATACTCAATAAATATTATGAAGCCTCTGTTTCTCTTTAGTTTAGAGCATATCATTCTTCAAATGAGAGAAGCCTAGAGAGTCTTTTAGCTCAAATTTCTACCTTATCTACTCTACCAAGTGAGTTTCACATGTATAAATCATTTCATAAATTACTCAAGAGTGTGGATCTCTTGAGGGGGACTCTCACTGGTGATTACCTAGTAAGTTGTAAGGGGGAGTGAGGGGATTCTCACATTGACGTACTGAGGCACCAAGAGCTCATGGAATCTTAGGAAATAGTGGAACGCTCAGAGGAACTTTTCAAAGCATACGCTTTTCGACAAATGATGTATTTTGGAATATATCAGTAAATATGAAAGCATATGTTTTGAAAGAGAACTTTTCAAAGGGCTTTCTTATAAGCACATTTACCAAAGAGCTATTCGATTAATCTAAGATATGTTTTAATGGAATTTATCGAAGATTTATCGACGCCTCTCCCGATAAGGTTAATTACCGAAGTATTTCTGTGCAAGACTTAAACTATTTCAATCGCAATTCCTTAGGGATTTATCGAAGACCTTTTTGACAAGGGTATTCCCCAATAAGAACTTTGATAATTCAAGACTGATTTGTGGAAAGATTTCTAAACTAGACTTTAACATATTTGATCTTCAATTATAAATTATTTTAGAAACAAACGAGATATCCTTATATTGTTCATACATCTATTCTAAGGCATGTTTCAAGATTATTTCCATCTAAAACAGCGATCAAATGCACAGATCAATTGAAGACCAGCAAGAGTCAGATGCATACGTCAGCAATAACAGCTATCCCATGGATATTTCAACTGATTTATGAAGAACCAAGTATAAAAGAAGAAGCCAAAATGAGGAAGCTGAAAAGTTGGGAGACAAAATAAAAACAAGAGATGCTTACAACGCAGTTTGATCATACTCAATAAATATTATGAAGCCTCTGTTTCTCTTTAGTTTAGAGCATATCATTCTTCAAATGAGAGAAGCCTAGAGAGTCTTTTAGCTCAAATTTCTACCTTATCTACTCTACCAAGTGAGTTTCACATGTATAAATCATTTCATAAATTACTCAAGAGTGTGGATCTCTTGAGGGGGACTCTCACTGGTGATTACCTAGTAAGTTGTAAGGGGGAGTGAGGGGATTCTCACATTGACGTACTGAGGCACCAAGAGCTCATGGAATCTTAGGAAATAGTGGAACGCTCAGAGGAACTTTTCAAAGCATACGCTTTTCGACAAATGATGTATTTTGGAATATATCAGTAAATATGAAAGCATATGTTTTGAAAGAGAACTTTTCAAAGGGCTTTCTTATAAGCACATTTACCAAAGAGCTATTCGATTAATCTAAGATATGTTTTAATGGAATTTATCGAAGATTTATCGACGCCTCTGCCGATAAGGTTAATTACCGAAGTATTTCTGTGCAAGACTTAAACTATTTCAATCGCAATTCCTTAGGGATTTATCGAAGACCTTTTTGACAAGGGTATTCCCCAATAAGAACTTTGATAATTCAAGACTGATTTGTGAAAAGATTTCTAAACTAGACTTTAACATATTTGATCTTCAATTATAAATTATTTTAGAAACAAACGAGATATCCTTATATTGTTCATACATCTATTCTAAGGCATGTTTCAAGATTATTTCCATCTAAAACAGCGATCAAATGCACAGATCAATTGAAGACCAGCAAGAGTCAGATGCATACGTCAGCAATAACAGCTATCCCATGGATATTTCAACTGATTTATGAAGAACCAAGTATAAAAGAAGAAGCCAAAATGAGGAAGCTGAAAAGTTGGGAGACAAAATAAAAACAAGAGATGCTTACAACGCAGTTTGATCATACTCAATAAATATTATGAAGCCTCTGTTTCTCTTTAGTTTAGAGCATATCATTCTTCAAATGAGAGAAGCCTAGAGAGTCTTTTAGCTCAAATTTCTACCTTATCTACTCTACCAAGTGAGTTTCACATGTATAAATCATTTCATAAATTACTCAAGAGTGTGGATCTCTTGAGGGGGACTCTCACTGGTGATTACCTAGTAAGTTGTAAGGGGGAGTGAGGGGATTCTCACATTGACGTACTGAGGCACCAAGAGCTCATGGAATCTTAGGAAATAGTGGAACGCTCAGAGGAACTTTTCAAAGCATACGCTTTTCGACAAATGATGTATTTTGGAATATATCAGTAAATATGAAAGCATATGTTTTGAAAGAGAACTTTTCAAAGGGCTTTCTTATAAGCACATTTACCAAAGAGCTATTCGATTAATCTAAGATATGTTTTAATGGAATTTATCGAAGATTTATCGACGCCTCTGCCGATAAGGTTAATTACCGAAGTATTTCTGTGCAAGACTTAAACTATTTCAATCGCAATTCCTTAGGGATTTATCGAAGACCTTTTTGACAAGGGTATTCCTCAATAAGAACTTTGATAATTCAAGACTGATTTGCGGAAAGATTTCTAAACTAGACTTTAACATATTTGATCTTCAATTATAAATTATTTTAGAAACAAACGAGATATCCTTATATTGTTCATACATCTATTCTAAGGCATGTTTCAAGATTATTTCCATCTAAAACAGCGATCAAATGCACAGATCAATTGAAGACCAGCAAGAGTCAGATGCATACGTCAGCAATAACAGCTATCCCATGGATATTTCAACTGATTTATGAAGAACCAAGTATAAAAGAAGAAGCCAAAATGAGGAAGCTGAAAAGTTGGGAGACAAAATAAAAACAAGAGATGCTTACAACGCAGTTTGATCATACTCAATAAATATTATGAAGCCTCTGTTTCTCTTTAGTTTAGAGCATATCATTCTTCAAATGAGAGAAGCCTAGAGAGTCTTTTAGCTCAAATTTCTACCTTATCTACTCTACCAAGTGAGTTTCACATGTATAAATCATTTCATAAATTACTCAAGAGTGTGGATCTCTTGAGGGGGACTCTCACTGGTGATTACCTAGTAAGTTGTAAGGGGGAGTGAGGGGATTCTCACATTGACGTACTGAGGCACCAAGAGCTCATGGAATCTTAGGAAATAGTGGAACGCTCAGAGGAACTTTTCAAAGCATACGCTTTTCGACAAATGATGTATTTTGGAATATATCAGTAAATATGAAAGCATATGTTTTGAAAGAGAACTTTTCAAAGGGCTTTCTTATAAGCACATTTACCAAAGAGCTATTCGATTAATCTAAGATATGTTTTAATGGAATTTATCGAAGATTTATCGACGCCTCTGCCGATAAGGTTAATTACCGAAGTATTTCTGTGCAAGACTTAAACTATTTCAATCGCAATTCCTTAGGGATTTATCGAAGACCTTTTTGACAAGGGTATTCCTCAATAAGAACTTTGATAATTCAAGAGTGATTTGCGGAAAGATTTCTAAACTAGACTTTAACATATTTGATCTTCAATTATAAATTATTTTAGAAACAAACGAGATATCCTTATATTGTTCATACATCTATTCTAAGGCATGTTTCAAGATTATTTCCATCTAAAACAGCGATCAAATGCACAGATCAATTGAAGAGCAGCAAGAGTCAGATGCATACGTCAGCAATAACAGCTATCCCATGGATATTTCAACTGATTTATGAAGAACCAAGTATAAAAGAAGAAGCCAAAATGAGGAAGCTGAAAAGTTGGGAGACAAAATAAAAACAAGAGATGCTTACAACGCAGTTTGATCATACTCAATAAATATTATGAAGCCTCTGTTTCTCTTTAGTTTAGAGCATATCATTCTTCAAATGAGAGAAGCCTAGAGAGTCTTTTAGCTCAAATTTCTACCTTATCTACTCTACCAAGTGAGTTTCACATGTATAAATCATTTCATAAATTACTCAAGAGTGTGGATCTCTTGAGGGGGACTCTCACTGGTGATTACCTAGTAAGTTGTAAGGGGGAGTGAGGGGATTCTCACATTGACGTACTGAGGCACCAAGAGCTCATGGAATCTTAGGAAATAGTGGAACGCTCAGAGGAACTTTTCAAAGCATACGCTTTTCGACAAATGATGTATTTTGGAATATATCAGTAAATATGAAAGCATATGTTTTGAAAGAGAACTTTTCAAAGGGCTTTCTTATAAGCACATTTACCAAAGAGCTATTCGATTAATCTAAGATATGTTTTAATGGAATTTATCGAAGATTTATCGACGCCTCTGCCGATAAGGTTAATTACCGAAGTATTTCTGTGCAAGACTTAAACTATTTCAATCGCAATTCCTTAGGGATTTATCGAAGACCTTTTTGACAAGGGTATTCCTCAATAAGAACTTTGATAATTCAAGACTGATTTGCGGAAAGATTTCTAAACTAGACTTTAACATATTTGATCTTCAATTATAAATTATTTTAGAAACAAACGAGATATCCTTATATTGTTCATACATCTATTCTAAGGCATGTTTCAAGATTATTTCCATCTAAAACAGCGATCAAATGCACAGATCAATTGAAGAGCAGCAAGAGTCAGATGCATACGTCAGCAATAACAGCTATCCCATGGATATTTCAACTGATTTATGAAGAACCAAGTATAAAAGAAGAAGCCAAAATGAGGAAGCTGAAAAGTTGGGAGACAAAATAAAAACAAGAGATGCTTACAACGCAGTTTGATCATACTCAATAAATATTATGAAGCCTCTGTTTCTCTTTAGTTTAGAGCATATCATTCTTCAAATGAGAGAAGCCTAGAGAGTCTTTTAGCTCAAATTTCTACCTTATCTACTCTACCAAGTGAGTTTCACATGTATAAATCATTTCATAAATTACTCAAGAGTGTGGATCTCTTGAGGGGGACTCTCACTGGTGATTACCTAGTAAGTTGTAAGGGGGAGTGAGGGGATTCTCACATTGACGTACTGAGGCACCAAGAGCTCATGGAATCTTAGGAAATAGTGGAACGCTCAGAGGAACTTTTCAAAGCATACGCTTTTCGACAAATGATGTATTTTGGAATATATCAGTAAATATGAAAGCATATGTTTTGAAAGAGAACTTTTCAAAGGGCTTTCTTATAAGCACATTTACCAAAGAGCTATTCGATTAATCTAAGATATGTTTTAATGGAATTTATCGAAGATTTATCGACGCCTCTGCCGATAAGGTTAATTACCGAAGTATTTCTGTGCAAGACTTAAACTATTTCAATCGCAATTCCTTAGGGATTTATCGAAGACCTTTTTGACAAGGGTATTCCTCAATAAGAACTTTGATAATTCAAGACTGATTTGCGGAAAGATTTCTAAACTAGACTTTAACATATTTGATCTTCAATTATAAATTATTTTAGAAACAAACGAGATATCCTTATATTGTTCATACATCTATTCTAAGGCATGTTTCAAGATTATTTCCATCTAAAACAGCGATCAAATGCACAGATCAATTGAAGACCAGCAAGAGTCAGATGCATACGTCAGCAATAACAGCTATCCCATGGATATTTCAACTGATTTATGAAGAACCAAGTATAAAAGAAGAAGCCAAAATGAGGAAGCTGAAAAGTTGGGAGACAAAATAAAAACAAGAGATGCTTACAACGCAGTTTGATCATACTCAATAAATATTATGAAGCCTCTGTTTCTCTTTAGTTTAGAGCATATCATTCTTCAAATGAGAGAAGCCTAGAGAGTCTTTTAGCTCAAATTTCTACCTTATCTACTCTACCAAGTGAGTTTCACATGTATAAATCATTTCATAAATTACTCAAGAGTGTGGATCTCTTGAGGGGGACTCTCACTGGTGATTACCTAGTAAGTTGTAAGGGGGAGTGAGGGGATTCTCACATTGACGTACTGAGGCACCAAGAGCTCATGGAATCTTAGGAAATAGTGGAACGCTCAGAGGAACTTTTCAAAGCATACGCTTTTCGACAAATGATGTATTTTGGAATATATCAGTAAATATGAAAGCATATGTTTTGAAAGAGAACTTTTCAAAGGGCTTTCTTATAAGCACATTTACCAAAGAGCTATTCGATTAATCTAAGATATGTTTTAATGGAATTTATCGAAGATTTATCGACGCCTCTGCCGTTAAGGTTAATTACCGAAGTATTTCTGTGCAAGACTTAAACTATTTCAATCGCAATTCCTTAGGGATTTATCGAAGACCTTTTTGACAAGGGTATTCCTCAATAAGAACTTTGATAATTCAAGACTGATTTGTGGAAAGATTTCTAAACTAGACTTTAACATATTTGATCTTCAATTATAAATTATTTTAGAAACAAACGAGATATCCTTATATTGTTCATACATCTATTCTAAGGCATGTTTCAAGATTATTTCCATCTAAAACAGCGATCAAATGCACAGATCAATTGAAGAGCAGCAAGAGTCAGATGCATACGTCAGCAATAACAGCTATCCCATGGATATTTCAACTGATTTATGAAGAACCAAGTATAAAAGAAGAAGCCAAAATGAGGAAGCTGAAAAGTTGGGAGACAAAATAAAAACAAGAGATGCTTACAACGCAGTTTGATCATACTCAATAAATATTATGAAGCCTCTGTTTCTCTTTAGTTTAGAGCATATCATTCTTCAAATGAGAGAAGCCTAGAGAGTCTTTTAGCTCAAATTTCTACCTTATCTACTCTACCAAGTGAGTTTCACATGTATAAATCATTTCATAAATTACTCAAGAGTGTGGATCTCTTGAGGGGGACTCTCACTGGTGATTACCTAGTAAGTTGTAAGGGGGAGTGAGGGGATTCTCACATTGACGTACTGAGGCACCAAGAGCTCATGGAATCTTAGGAAATAGTGGAACGCTCAGAGGAACTTTTCAAAGCATACGCTTTTCGACAAATGATGTATTTTGGAATATATCAGTAAATATGAAAGCATATGTTTTGAAAGAGAACTTTTCAAAGGGCTTTCTTATAAGCACATTTACCAAAGAGCTATTCGATTAATCTAAGATATGTTTTAATGGAATTTATCGAAGATTTATCGACGCCTCTGCCGATAAGGTTAATTACCGAAGTATTTCTGTGCAAGACTTAAACTATTTCAATCGCAATTCCTTAGGGATTTATCGAAGACCTTTTTGACAAGGGTATTCCTCAATAAGAACTTTGATAATTCAAGACTGATTTGTGGAAAGATTTCTAAACTAGACTTTAACATATTTGATCTTCAATTATAAATTATTTTAGAAACAAACGAGATATCCTTATATTGTTCATACATCTATTCTAAGGCATGTTTCAAGATTATTTCCATCTAAAACAGCGATCAAATGCACAGATCAATTGAAGAGCAGCAAGAGTCAGATGCATACGTCAGCAATAACAGCTATCCCATGGATATTTCAACTGATTTATGAAGAACCAAGTATAAAAGAAGAAGCCAAAATGAGGAAGCTGAAAAGTTGGGAGACAAAATAAAAACAAGAGATGCTTACAACGCAGTTTGATCATACTCAATAAATATTATGAAGCCTCTGTTTCTCTTTAGTTTAGAGCATATCATTCTTCAAATGAGAGAAGCCTAGAGAGTCTTTTAGCTCAAATTTCTACCTTATCTACTCTACCAAGTGAGTTTCACATGTATAAATCATTTCATAAATTACTCAAGAGTGTGGATCTCTTGAGGGGGACTCTCACTGGTGATTACCTAGTAAGTTGTAAGGGGGAGTGAGGGGATTCTCACATTGACGTACTGAGGCACCAAGAGCTCATGGAATCTTAGGAAATAGTGGAACGCTCAGAGGAACTTTTCAAAGCATACGCTTTTCGACAAATGATGTATTTTGGAATATATCAGTAAATATGAAAGCATATGTTTTGAAAGAGAACTTTTCAAAGGGCTTTCTTATAAGCACATTTACCAAAGAGCTATTCGATTAATCTAAGATATGTTTTAATGGAATTTATCGAAGATTTATCGACGCCTCTGCCGATAAGGTTAATTACCGAAGTATTTCTGTGCAAGACTTAAACTATTTCAATCGCAATTCCTTAGGGATTTATCGAAGACCTTTTTGACAAGGGTATTCCTCAATAAGAACTTTGATAATTCAAGACTGATTTGTGGAAAGATTTCTAAACTAGACTTTAACATATTTGATCTTCAATTATAAATTATTTTAGAAACAAACGAGATATCCTTATATTGTTCATACATCTATTCTAAGGCATGTTTCAAGATTATTTCCATCTAAAACAGCGATCAAATGCACAGATCAATTGAAGAGCAGCAAGAGTCAGATGCATACGTCAGCAATAACAGCTATCCCATGGATATTTCAACTGATTTATGAAGAACCAAGTATAAAAGAAGAAGCCAAAATGAGGAAGCTGAAAAGTTGGGAGACAAAATAAAAACAAGAGATGCTTACAACGCAGTTTGATCATACTCAATAAATATTATGAAGCCTCTGTTTCTCTTTAGTTTAGAGCATATCATTCTTCAAATGAGAGAAGCCTAGAGAGTCTTTTAGCTCAAATTTCTACCTTATCTACTATACCAAGTGAGTTTCACATGTATAAATCATTTCATAAATTACTCAAGAGTGTGGATCTCTTGAGGGGGACTCTCACTGGTGATTACCTAGTAAGTTGTAAGGGGGAGTGAGGGGATTCTCACATTGACGTACTGAGGCACCAAGAGCTCATGGAATCTTAGGAAATAGTGGAACGCTCAGAGGAACTTTTCAAAGCATACGCTTTTCGACAAATGATGTATTTTGGAATATATCAGTAAATATGAAAGCATATGTTTTGAAAGAGAACTTTTCAAAGGGCTTTCTTATAAGCACATTTACCAAAGAGCTATTCGATTAATCTAAGATATGTTTTAATGGAATTTATCGAAGATTTATCGACGCCTCTGCCGATAAGGTTAATTACCGAAGTATTTCTGTGCAAGACTTAAACTATTTCAATCGCAATTCCTTAGGGATTTATCGAAGACCTTTTTGACAAGGGTATTCCTCAATAAGAACTTTGATAATTCAAGACTGATTTGTGGAAAGATTTCTAAACTAGACTTTAACATATTTGATCTTCAATTATAAATTATTTTAGAAACAAACGAGATATCCTTATATTGTTCATACATCTATTCTAAGGCATGTTTCAAGATTATTTCCATCTAAAACAGCGATCAAATGCACAGATCAATTGAAGAGCAGCAAGAGTCAGATGCATACGTCAGCAATAACAGCTATCCCATGGATATTTCAACTGATTTATGAAGAACCAAGTATAAAAGAAGAAGCCAAAATGAGGAAGCTGAAAAGTTGGGAGACAAAATAAAAACAAGAGATGCTTACAACGCAGTTTGATCATACTCAATAAATATTATGAAGCCTCTGTTTCTCTTTAGTTTAGAGCATATCATTCTTCAAATGAGAGAAGCCTAGAGAGTCTTTTAGCTCAAATTTCTACCTTATCTACTCTACCAAGTGAGTTTCACATGTATAAATCATTTCATAAATTACTCAAGAGTGTGGATCTCTTGAGGGGGACTCTCACTGGTGATTACCTAGTAAGTTGTAAGGGGGAGTGAGGGGATTCTCACATTGACGTACTGAGGCACCAAGAGCTCATGGAATCTTAGGAAATAGTGGAACGCTCAGAGGAACTTTTCAAAGCATACGCTTTTCGACAAATGATGTATTTTGGAATATATCAGTAAATATGAAAGCATATGTTTTGAAAGAGAACTTTTCAAAGGGCTTTCTTATAAGCACATTTACCAAAGAGCTATTCGATTAATCTAAGATATGTTTTAATGGAATTTATCGAAGATTTATCGACGCCTCTGCCGATAAGGTTAATTACCGAAGTATTTCTGTGCAAGACTTAAACTATTTCAATCGCAATTCCTTAGGGATTTATCGAAGACCTTTTTGACAAGGGTATTCCTCAATAAGAACTTTGATAATTCAAGACTGATTTGTGGAAAGATTTCTAAACTAGACTTTAACATATTTGATCTTCAATTATAAATTATTTTAGAAACAAACGAGATATCCTTATATTGTTCATACATCTATTCTAAGGCATGTTTCAAGATTATTTCCATCTAAAACAGCGATCAAATGCACAGATCAATTGAAGAGCAGCAAGAGTCAGATGCATACGTCAGCAATAACAGCTATCCCATGGATATTTCAACTGATTTATGAAGAACCAAGTATAAAAGAAGAAGCCAAAATGAGGAAGCTGAAAAGTTGGGAGACAAAATAAAAACAAGAGATGCTTACAACGCAGTTTGATCATACTCAATAAATATTATGAAGCCTCTGTTTCTCTTTAGTTTAGAGCATATCATTCTTCAAATGAGAGAAGCCTAGAGAGTCTTTTAGCTCAAATTTCTACCTTATCTACTCTACCAAGTGAGTTTCACATGTATAAATCATTTCATAAATTACTCAAGAGTGTGGATCTCTTGAGGGGGACTCTCACTGGTGATTACCTAGTAAGTTGTAAGGGGGAGTGAGGGGATTCTCACATTGACGTACTGAGGCACCAAGAGCTCATGGAATCTTAGGAAATAGTGGAACGCTCAGAGGAACTTTTCAAAGCATACGCTTTTCGACAAATGATGTATTTTGGAATATATCAGTAAATATGAAAGCATATGTTTTGAAAGAGAACTTTTCAAAGGGCTTTCTTATAAGCACATTTACCAAAGAGCTATTCGATTAATCTAAGATATGTTTTAATGGAATTTATCGAAGATTTATCGACGCCTCTGCCGATAAGGTTAATTACCGAAGTATTTCTGTGCAAGACTTAAACTATTTCAATCGCAATTCCTTAGGGATTTATCGAAGACCTTTTTGACAAGGGTATTCCTCAATAAGAACTTTGATAATTCAAGACTGATTTGTGGAAAGATTTCTAAACTAGACTTTAACATATTTGATCTTCAATTATAAATTATTTTAGAAACAAACGAGATATCCTTATATTGTTCATACATCTATTCTAAGGCATGTTTCAAGATTATTTCCATCTAAAACAGCGATCAAATGCACAGATCAATTGAAGAGCAGCAAGAGTCAGATGCATACGTCAGCAATAACAGCTATCCCATGGATATTTCAACTGATTTATGAAGAACCAAGTATAAAAGAAGAAGCCAAAATGAGGAAGCTGAAAAGTTGGGAGACAAAATAAAAACAAGAGATGCTTACAACGCAGTTTGATCATACTCAATAAATATTATGAAGCCTCTGTTTCTCTTTAGTTTAGAGCATATCATTCTTCAAATGAGAGAAGCCTAGAGAGTCTTTTAGCTCAAATTTCTACCTTATCTACTCTACCAAGTGAGTTTCACATGTATAAATCATTTCATAAATTACTCAAGAGTGTGGATCTCTTGAGGGGGACTCTCACTGGTGATTACCTAGTAAGTTGTAAGGGGGAGTGAGGGGATTCTCACATTGACGTACTGAGGCACCAAGAGCTCATGGAATCTTAGGAAATAGTGGAACGCTCAGAGGAACTTTTCAAAGCATACGCTTTTCGACAAATGATGTATTTTGGAATATATCAGTAAATATGAAAGCATATGTTTTGAAAGAGAACTTTTCAAAGGGCTTTCTTATAAGCACATTTACCAAAGAGCTATTCGATTAATCTAAGATATGTTTTAATGGAATTTATCGAAGATTTATCGAGGCCTCTGCCGATAAGGTTAATTACCGAAGTATTTCTGTGCAAGACTTAAACTATTTCAATCGCAATTCCTTAGGGATTTATCGAAGACCTTTTTGACAAGGGTATTCCTCAATAAGAACTTTGATAATTCAAGACTGATTTGTGGAAAGATTTCTAAACTAGACTTTAACATATTTGATCTTCAATTATAAATTATTTTAGAAACAAACGAGATATGCTTATATTGTTCATGCATCTATTCTAAGGCATGTTTCAAGATTATTTCCATCTAAAACAGCGATCAAATGCACAGATCAATTGAAGAGCAGCAAGAGTCAGATGCATACGTCAGCAATAACAGCTATCCCATGGATATTTCAACTGATTTATGAAGAACCAAGTATAAAAGAAGAAGCCAAAATGAGGAAGCTGAAAAGTTGGGAGACAAAATAAAAACAAGAGATGCTTACAACGCAGTTTGATCATACTCAATAAATATTATGAAGCCTCTGTTTCTCTTTAGTTTAGAGCATATCATTCTTCAAATGAGAGAAGCCTAGAGAGTCTTTTAGCTCAAATTTCTACCTTATCTACTCTACCAAGTGAGTTTCACATGTATAAATCATTTCATAAATTACTCAAGAGTGTGGATCTCTTGAGGGGGACTCTCACTGGTGATTACCTAGTAAGTTGTAAGGGGGAGTGAGGGGATTCTCACATTGACGTACTGAGGCACCAAGAGCTCATGGAATCTTAGGAAATAGTGGAACGCTCAGAGGAACTTTTCAAAGCATACGCTTTTCGACAAATGATGTATTTTGGAATATATCAGTAAATATGAAAGCATATGTTTTGAAAGAGAACTTTTCAAAGGGCTTTCTTATAAGCACATTTACCAAAGAGCTATTCGATTAATCTAAGATATGTTTTAATGGAATTTATCGAAGATTTATCGAGGCCTCTGCCGATAAGGTTAATTACCGAAGTATTTCTGTGCAAGACTTAAACTATTTCAATCGCAATTCCTTAGGGATTTATCGAAGACCTTTTTGACAAGGGTATTCCTCAATAAGAACTTTGATAATTCAAGACTGATTTGTGGAAAGATTTCTAAACTAGACTTTAACATATTTGATCTTCAATTATAAATTATTTTAGAAACAAACGAGATATGCTTATATTGTTCATGCATCTATTCTAAGGCATGTTTCAAGATTATTTCCATCTAAAACAGCGATCAAATGCACAGATCAATTGAAGAGCAGCAAGAGTCAGATGCATACGTCAGCAATAACAGCTATCCCATGGATATTTCAACTGATTTATGAAGAACCAAGTATAAAAGAAGAAGCCAAAATGAGGAAGCTGAAAAGTTGGGAGACAAAATAAAAACAAGAGATGCTTACAACGCAGTTTGATCATACTCAATAAATATTATGAAGTCTCTGTTTCTCTTTAGTTTAGAGCATATCATTCTTCAAATGAGAGAAGCCTAGAGAGTCTTTTAGCTCAAATTTCTACCTTATCTACTCTACCAAGTGAGTTTCACATGTATAAATCATTTCATAAATTACTCAAGAGTGTGGATCTCTTGAGAGGGACTCTCACTGGTGATTACCTAGTAAGTTGTAAGGGGGAGTGAGGGGATTCTCACATTGACGTACTGAGGCACCAAGAGCTCATGGAATCTTAGGAAATAAGTGGAACGCTCAGAGGAACTTTTCAAAGCATACGCTTTTCGACAAATGATGTATTTTGGAATATATCAGTAAATATGAAAGCATATGTTTTGAAAGAGAACTTTTCAAATGGCTTTCTTATAAGCACATTTACCAAAGAGCTATTCGATTAATCTAAGATATGTTTTAATGGAATTTATCGAAGATTTATCGAGGCCTCTGCCGATAAGGTTAATTACCGAAGTATTTCTGTGCAAGACTTAAACTATTTCAATCGCAATTCCTTAGGGATTTATCGAAGACCTTTTTGACAAGGGTATTCCTCAATAAGAACTTTGATAATTCAAGACTGATTTGTGGAAAGATTTCTAAACTAGACTTTAACATATTTGATCTTCAATTATAAATTATTTTAGAAACAAACGAGATATGCTTATATTGTTCATGCATCTATTCTAAGGCATGTTTCAAGATTATTTCCATCTAAAACAGCGATCAAATGCACAGATCAATTGAAGAGCAGCAAGAGTCAGATGCATACGTCAGCAATAACAGCTATCCCATGGATATTTCAACTGATTTATGAAGAACCAAGTATAAAAGAAGAAGCCAAAATGAGGAAGCTGAAAAGTTGGGAGACAAAATAAAAACAAGAGATGCTTACAACGCAGTTTGATCATACTCAATAAATATTATGAAGTCTCTGTTTCTCTTTAGTTTAGAGCATATCATTCTTCAAATGAGAGAAGCCTAGAGAGTCTTTTAGCTCAAATTTCTACCTTATCTACTCTACCAAGTGAGTTTCACATGTATAAATCATTTCATAAATTACTCAAGAGTGTGGACCTCTTGAGAGGGACTCTCACTGGTGATTACCTAGTAAGTTGTAAGGGGGAGTGAGGGGATTCTCACATTGACGTACTGAGGCACCAAGAGCTCATGGAATCTTAGGAAATAAGTGGAACGCTCAGAGGAACTTTTCAAAGCATACGCTTTTCGACAAATGATGTATTTTGGAATATATCAGTAAATATGAAAGCATATGTTTTGAAAGAGAACTTTTCAAAGGGCTTTCTTATAAGCACATTTACCAAAGAGCTATTCGATTAATCTAAGATATGTTTTAATGGAATTTATCGAAGATTTATCGAGGCCTCTGCCGATAAGGTTAATTACCGAAGTATTTCTGTGCAAGACTTAAACTATTTCAATCGCAATTCCTTAGGGATTTATCGAAGACCTTTTTGACAAGGGTATTCCTCAATAAGAACTTTGATAATTCAAGACTGATTTGTGGAGAGATTTCTAAACTAGACTTTAACATATTTGATCTTCAATTATAAATTATTTTAGAAACAAACGAGATATGCTTATATTGTTCATACATCTATTCTAAGGCATGTTTCAAGATTATTTCCATCTAAAACAGCGATCAAATGCACAGATCAATTGAAGAGCAGCAAGAGTCAGATGCATACGTCAGCAATAACAGCTATCCCATGGATATTTCAACTGATTTATGAAGAACCAAGTATAAAAGAAGAAGCCAAAATGAGGAAGCTGAAAAGTTGGGAGACAAAATAAAAACAAGAGATGCTTACAACGCAGTTTGATCATACTCAATAAATATTATGAAGTCTCTGTTTCTCTTTAGTTTAGAGCATATCATTCTTCAAATGAGAGAAGCCTAGAGAGTCTTTTAGCTCAAATTTCTACCTTATCTACTCTACCAAGTGAGTTTCACATGTATAAATCATTTCATAAATTACTCAAGAGTGTGGATCTCTTGAGAGGGACTCTCACTGGTGATTACCTAGTAAGTTGTAAGGGGGAGTGAGGGGATTCTCACATTGACGTACTGAGGCACCAAGAGCTCATGGAATCTTAGGAAATAAGTGGAACGCTCAGAGGAACTTTTCAAAGCATACGCTTTTCGACAAATGATGTATTTTGGAATATATCAGTAAATATGAAAGCATATGTTTTGAAAGAGAACTTTTCAAAGGGCTTTCTTATAAGCACATTTACCAAAGAGCTATTCGATTAATCTAAGATATGTTTTAATGGAATTTATCGAAGATTTATCGAGGCCTCTGCCGATAAGGTTAATTACCGAAGTATTTCTGTGCAAGACTTAAACTATTTCAATCGCAATTCCTTAGGGATTTATCGAAGACCTTTTTGACAAGGGTATTCCTCAATAAGAACTTTGATAATTCAAGACTGATTTGTGGAGAGATTTCTAAACTAGACTTTAACATATTTGATCTTCAATTATAAATTATTTTAGAAACAAACCAGATATGCTTATATTGTTCATACATCTATTCTAAGGCATGTTTCAAGATTATTTCCATCTAAAACAGCGATCAAATGCACAGATCAATTGAAGAGCAGCAAGAGTCAGATGCATACGTCAGCAATAACAGCTATCCCATGGATATTTCAACTGATTTATGAAGAACCAAGTATAAAAGAAGAAGCCAAAATGAGGAAGCTGAAAAGTTGGGAGACAAAATAAAAACAAGAGATGCTTACAACGCAGTTTGATCATACTCAATAAATATTATGAAGTCTCTGTTTCTCTTTAGTTTAGAGCATATCATTCTTCAAATGAGAGAAGCCTAGAGAGTCTTTTAGCTCAAATTTCTACCTTATCTACTCTACCAAGTGAGTTTCACATGTATAAATCATTTCATAAATTACTCAAGAGTGTGGATCTCTTGAGAGGGACTCTCACTGGTGATTACCTAGTAAGTTGTAAGGGGGAGTGAGGGGATTCTCACATTGACGTACTGAGGCACCAAGAGCTCATGGAATCTTAGGAAATAAGTGGAACGCTCAGAGGAACTTTTCAAAGCATACGCTTTTCGACAAATGATGTATTTTGGAATATATCAGTAAATATGAAAGCATATGTTTTGAAAGAGAACTTTTCAAAGGGCTTTCTTATAAGCACATTTACCAAAGAGCTATTCGATTAATCTAAGATATGTTTTAATGGAATTTATCGAAGATTTATCGATGCCTCTGCCGATAAGGTTAATTACCGAAGTATTTCTGTGCAAGACTTAAACTATTTCAATCGCAATTCCTTAGGGATTTATCGAAGACCTTTTTGACAAGGGTATTCCTCAATAAGAACTTTGATAATTCAAGACTGATTTGTGGAGAGATTTCTAAACTAGACTTTAACATATTTGATCTTCAATTATAAATTATTTTAGAAACAAACCAGATATGCTTATATTGTTCATACATCTATTCTAAGACATGTTTCAAGATTATTTCCATCTAAAACAGCGATCAAATGCACAGATCAATTGAAGAGCAGCAAGAGTCAGATGCATACGTCAGCAATAACAGCTATCCCATGGATATTTCAACTGATTTATGAAGAACCAAGTATAAAAGAAGAAGCCAAAATGAGGAAGCTGAAAAGTTGGGAGACAAAATAAAAACAAGAGATGCTTACAACGCAGTTTGATCATACTCAATAAATATTATCAAGTCTCTGTTTCTCTTTAGTTTAGAGCATATCATTCTTCAAATGAGAGAAGCCTAGAGAGTCTTTTAGCTCAAATTTCTACCTTATCTACTCTACCAAGTGAGTTTCACATGTATAAATCATTTCATAAATTACTCAAGAGTGTGGATCTCTTGAGAGGGACTCTCACTGGTGATTACCTAGTAAGTTGTAAGGGGGAGTGAGGGGATTCTCACATTGACGTACTGAGGCACCAAGAGCTCATGGAATCTTAGGAAATAAGTGGAACGCTCAGAGGAACTTTTCAAAGCATACGCTTTTCGACAAATGATGTATTTTGGAATATATCAGTAAATATGAAAGCATATGTTTTGAAAGAGAACTTTTCAAAGGGCTTTCTTATAAGCACATTTACCAAAGAGCTATTCGATTAATCTAAGATATGTTTTAATGGAATTTATCGAAGATTTATCGATGCCTCTGCCGATAAGGTTAATTACCGAAGTATTTCTGTGCAAGACTTAAACTATTTCAATCGCAATTCCTTAGGGATTTATCGAAGACCTTTTTGACAAGGGTATTCCTCAATAAGAACTTTGATAATTCAAGACTGATTTGTGGAGAGATTTCTAAACTAGACTTTAACATATTTGATCTTCAATTATAAATTATTTTAGAAACAAACCAGATATGCTTATATTGTTCATACATCTATTCTAAGACATGTTTCAAGATTATTTCCATCTAAAACAGCGATCAAATGCACAGATCAATTGAAGAGCAGCAAGAGTCAAATGCATACGTCAGCAATAACAGCTATCCCATGGATATTTCAACTGATTTATGAAGAACCAAGTATAAAAGAAGAAGCCAAAATGAGGAAGCTGAAAAGTTGGGAGACAAAATAAAAACAAGAGATGCTTACAACGCAGTTTGATCATACTCAATAAATATTATCAAGTCTCTGTTTCTCTTTAGTTTAGAGCATATCATTCTTCAAATGAGAGAAGCCTAGAGAGTCTTTTAGCTCAAATTTCTACCTTATCTACTCTACCAAGTGAGTTTCACATGTATAAATCATTTCATAAATTACTCAAGAGTGTGGATCTCTTGAGAGGGACTCTCACTGGTGATTACCTAGTAAGTTGTAAGGGGGAGTGAGGGGATTCTCACATTGACGTACTGAGGCACCAAGAGCTCATGGAATCTTAGGAAATAAGTGGAACGCTCAGAGGAACTTTTCAAAGCATACGCTTTTCGACAAATGATGTATTTTGGAATATATCAGTAAATATGAAAGCATATGTTTTGAAAGAGAACTTTTCAAAGGGCTTTCTTATAAGCACATTTACCAAAGAGCTATTCGATTAATCTAAGATATGTTTTAATGGAATTTATCGAAGATTTATCGAAGCCTCTGCCGATAAGGTTAATTACCGAAGTATTTCTGTGCAAGACTTAAACTATTTCAATCGCAATTCCTTAGGGATTTATCGAAGACCTTTTTGACAAGGGTATTCCTCAATAAGAACTTTGATAATTCAAGACTGATTTGTGGAGAGATTTCTAAACTAGACTTTAACATATTTGATCTTCAATTATAAATTATTTTAGAAACAAACCAGATATGCTTATATTGTTCATACATCTATTCTAAGACATGTTTCAAGATTATTTCCATCTAAAACAGCGATCAAATGCACAGATCAATTGAAGAGCAGCAAGAGTCAGATGCATACGTCAGCAATAACAGCTATCCCATGGATATTTCAACTGATTTATGAAGAACCAAGTATAAAAGAAGAAGCCAAAATGAGGAAGCTGAAAAGTTGGGAGACAAAATAAAAACAAGAGATGCTTACAACGCAGTTTGATCATACTCAATAAATATTATCAAGTCTCTGTTTCTCTTTAGTTTAGAGCATATCATTCTTCAAATGAGAGAAGCCTAGAGAGTCTTTTAGCTCAAATTTCTACCTTATCTACTCTACCAAGTGAGTTTCACATGTATAAATCATTTCATAAATTACTCAAGAGTGTGGATCTCTTGAGAGGGACTCTCACTGGTGATTACCTAGTAAGTTGTAAGGGGGAGTGAGGGGATTCTCACATTGACGTACTGAGGCACCAAGAGCTCATGGAATCTTAGGAAATAAGTGGAACGCTCAGAGGAACTTTTCAAAGCATACGCTTTTCGACAAATGATGTATTTTGGAATATATCAGTAAATATGAAAGCATATGTTTTGAAAGAGAACTTTTCAAAGGGCTTTCTTATAAGCACATTTACCAAAGAGCTATTCGATTAATCTAAGATATGTTTTAATGGAATTTATCGAAGATTTATCGATGCCTCTGCCGATAAGGTTAATTACCGAAGTATTTCTGTGCAAGACTTAAACTATTTCAATCGCAATTCCTTAGGGATTTATCGAAGACCTTTTTGACAAGGGTATTCCTCAATAAGAACTTTGATAATTCAAGACTGATTTGTGGAGAGATTTCTAAACTAGACTTTAACATATTTGATCTTCAATTATAAATTATTTTAGAAACAAACGAGATATGCTTATATTGTTCATACATCTATTCTAAGACATGTTTCAAGATTATTTCCATCTAAAACAGCGATCAAATGCACAGATCAATTGAAGAGCAGCAAGAGTCAGATGCATACGTCGGCAATAACAGCTATCCCATGGATATTTCAACTGATTTATGAAGAACCAAGTATAAAAGAAGAAGCCAAAATGAGGAAGCTGAAAAGTTGGGAGACAAAATAAAAACAAGAGATGCTTACAACGCAGTTTGATCATACTCAATAAATATTATCAAGTCTCTGTTTCTCTTTAGTTTAGAGCATATCATTCTTCAAATGAGAGAAGCCTAGAGAGTCTTTTAGCTCAAATTTCTACCTTATCTACTCTACCAAGTGAGTTTCACATGTATAAATCATTTCATAAATTACTCAAGAGTGTGGATCTCTTGAGAGGGACTCTCACTGGTGATTACCTAGTAAGTTGTAAGGGGGAGTGAGGGGATTCTCACATTGACGTACTGAGGCACCAAGAGCTCATGGAATCTTAGGAAATAAGTGGAACGCTCAGAGGAACTTTTCAAAGCATACGCTTTTCGACAAATGATGTATTTTGGAATATATCAGTAAATATGAAAGCATATGTTTTGAAAGAGAACTTTTCAAAGGGCTTTCTTATAAGCACATTTACCAAAGAGCTATTCGATTAATCTAAGATATGTTTTAATGGAATTTATCGAAGATTTATCGATGCCTCTGCCGATAAGGTTAATTACCGAAGTATTTCTGTGCAAGACTTAAACTATTTCAATCGCAATTCCTTAGGGATTTATCGAAGACCTTTTTGACAAGGGTATTCCTCAATAAGAACTTTGATAATTCAAGACTGATTTGTGGAGAGATTTCTAAACTAGACTTTAACATATTTGATCTTCAATTATAAATTATTTTAGAAACAAACCAGATATGCTTATATTGTTCATACATCTATTCTAAGACATGTTTCAAGATTATTTCCATCTAAAACAGCGATCAAATGCACAGATCAATTGAAGAGCAGCAAGAGTCAGATGCATACGTCGGCAATAACAGCTATCCCATGGATATTTCAACTGATTTATGAAGAACCAAGTATAAAAGAAGAAGCCAAAATGAGGAAGCTGAAAAGTTGGGAGACAAAATAAAAACAACAGATGCTTACAACGCAGTTTGATCATACTCAATAAATATTATCAAGTCTCTGTTTCTCTTTAGTTTAGAGCATATCATTCTTCAAATGAGAGAAGCCTAGAGAGTCTTTTAGCTCAAATTTCTACCTTATCTACTCTACCAAGTGAGTTTCACATGTATAAATCATTTCATAAATTACTCAAGAGTGTGGATCTCTTGAGAGGGACTCTCACTGGTGATTACCTAGTAAGTTGTAAGGGGGAGTGAGGGGATTCTCACATTGACGTACTGAGGCACCAAGAGCTCATGGAATCTTAGGAAATAAGTGGAACGCTCAGAGGAACTTTTCAAAGCATACGCTTTTCGACAAATGATGTATTTTGGAATATATCAGTAAATATGAAAGCATATGTTTTGAAAGAGAACTTTTCAAAGGGCTTTCTTATAAGCACATTTACCAAAGAGCTATTCGATTAATCTAAGATATGTTTTAATGGAATTTATCGAAGATTTATCGATGCCTCTGCCGATAAGGTTAATTACCGAAGTATTTCTGTGCAAGACTTAAACTATTTCAATCGCAATTCCTTAGGGATTTATCGAAGACCTTTTTGACAAGGGTATTCCTCAATAAGAACTTTGATAATTCAAGACTGATTTGTGGAGAGATTTCTAAACTAGACTTTAACATATTTGATCTTCAATTATAAATTATTTTAGAAACAAACCAGATATGCTTATATTGTTCATACATCTATTCTAAGACATGTTTCAAGATTATTTCCATCTAAAACAGCGATCAAATGCACAGATCAATTGAAGAGCAGCAAGAGTCAGATGCATACGTCGGCAATAACAGCTATCCCATGGATATTTCAACTGATTTATGAAGAACCAAGTATAAAAGAAGAAGCCAAAATGAGGAAGCTGAAAAGTTGGGAGACAAAATAAAAACAAGAGATGCTTACAACGCAGTTTGATCATACTCAATAAATATTATCAAGTCTCTGTTTCTCTTTAGTTTAGAGCATATCATTCTTCAAATGAGAGAAGCCTAGAGAGTCTTTTAGCTCAAATTTCTACCTTATCTACTCTACCAAGTGAGTTTCACATGTATAAATCATTTCATAAATTACTCAAGAGTGTGGATCTCTTGAGAGGGACTCTCACTGGTGATTACCTAGTAAGTTGTAAGGGGGAGTGAGGGGATTCTCACATTGACGTACTGAGGCACCAAGAGCTCATGGAATCTTAGGAAATAAGTGGAACGCTCAGAGGAACTTTTCAAAGCATACGCTTTTCGACAAATGATGTATTTTGGAATATATCAGTAAATATGAAAGCATATGTTTTGAAAGAGAACTTTTCAAAGGGCTTTCTTATAAGCACATTTACCAAAGAGCTATTCGATTAATCTAAGATATGTTTTAATGGAATTTATCGAAGATTTATCGATGCCTCTGCCGATAAGGTTAATTACCGAAGTATTTCTGTGCAAGACTTAAACTATTTCAATCGCAATTCCTTAGGGATTTATCGAAGACCTTTTTGACAAGGGTATTCCTCAATAAGAACTTTGATAATTCAAGACTGATTTGTGGAGAGATTTCTAAACTAGACTTTAACATATTTGATCTTCAATTATAAATTATTTTAGAAACAAACCAGATATGCTTATATTGTTCATACATCTATTCTAAGACATGTTTCAAGATTATTTCCATCTAAAACAGCGATCAAATGCACAGATCAATTGAAGAGCAGCAAGAGTCAGATGCATACGTCGGCAATAACAGCTATCCCATGGATATTTCAACTGATTTATGAAGAACCAAGTATAAAAGAAGAAGCCAAAATGAGGAAGCTGAAAAGTTGGGAGACAAAATAAAAACAACAGATGCTTACAACGCAGTTTGATCATACTCAATAAATATTATCAAGTCTCTGTTTCTCTTTAGTTTAGAGCATATCATTCTTCAAATGAGAGAAGCCTAGAGAGTCTTTTAGCTCAAATTTCTACCTTATCTACTCTACCAAGTGAGTTTCACATGTATAAATCATTTCATAAATTACTCAAGAGTGTGGATCTCTTGAGAGGGACTCTCACTGGTGATTACCTAGTAAGTTGTAAGGGGGAGTGAGGGGATTCTCACATTGACGTACTGAGGCACCAAGAGCTCATGGAATCTTAGGAAATAAGTGGAACGCTCAGAGGAACTTTTCAAAGCATACGCTTTTCGACAAATGATGTATTTTGGAATATATCAGTAAATATGAAAGCATATGTTTTGAAAGAGAACTTTTCAAAGGGCTTTCTTATAAGCACATTTACCAAAGAGCTATTCGATTAATCTAAGATATGTTTTAATGGAATTTATCGAAGATTTATCGATGCCTCTGCCGATAAGGTTAATTACCGAAGTATTTCTGTGCAAGACTTAAACTATTTCAATCGCAATTCCTTAGGGATTTATCGAAGACCTTTTTGACAAGGGTATTCCTCAATAAGAACTTTGATAATTCAAGACTGATTTGTGGAGAGATTTCTAAACTAGACTTTAACATATTTGATCTTCAATTATAAATTATTTTAGAAACAAACCAGATATGCTTATATTGTTCATACATCTATTCTAAGACATGTTTCAAGATTATTTCCATCTAAAACAGCGATCAAATGCACAGATCAATTGAAGAGCAGCAAGAGTCAGATGCATACGTCGGCAATAACAGCTATCCCATGGATATTTCAACTGATTTATGAAGAACCAAGTATAAAAGAAGAAGCCAAAATGAGGAAGCTGAAAAGTTGGGAGACAAAATAAAAACAACAGATGCTTACAACGCAGTTTGATCATACTCAATAAATATTATCAAGTCTCTGTTTCTCTTTAGTTTAGAGCATATCATTCTTCAAATGAGAGAAGCCTAGAGAGTCTTTTAGCTCAAATTTCTACCTTATCTACTCTACCAAGTGAGTTTCACATGTATAAATCATTTCATAAATTACTCAAGAGTGTGGATCTCTTGAGAGGGACTCTCACTGGTGATTACCTAGTAAGTTGTAAGGGGGAGTGAGGGGATTCTCACATTGACGTACTGAGGCACCAAGAGCTCATGGAATCTTAGGAAATAAGTGGAACGCTCAGAGGAACTTTTCAAAGCATACGCTTTTCGACAAATGATGTATTTTGGAATATATCAGTAAATATGAAAGCATATGTTTTGAAAGAGAACTTTTCAAAGGGCTTTCTTATAAGCACATTTACCAAAGAGCTATTCGATTAATCTAAGATATGTTTTAATGGAATTTATCGAAGATTTATCGATGCCTCTGCCGATAAGGTTAATTACCGAAGTATTTCTGTGCAAGACTTAAACTATTTCAATCGCAATTCCTTAGGGATTTATCGAAGACCTTTTTGACAAGGGTATTCCTCAATAAGAACTTTGATAATTCAAGACTGATTTGTGGAGAGATTTCTAAACTAGACTTTAACATATTTGATCTTCAATTATAAATTATTTTAGAAACAAACGAGATATGCTTATATTGTTCATACATCTATTCTAAGACATGTTTCAAGATTATTTCCATCTAAAACAGCGATCAAATGCACAGATCAATTGAAGAGCAGCAAGAGTCAGATGCATACGTCGGCAATAACAGCTATCCCATGGATATTTCAACTGATTTATGAAGAACCAAGTTTAAAAGAAGAAGCCAAAATGAGGAAGCTGAAAAGTTGGGAGACAAAATAAAAACAACAGATGCTTACAACGCAGTTTGATCATACTCAATAAATATTATGAAGTCTCTGTTTCTCTTTAGTTTAGAGCATATCATTCTTCAAATGAGAGAAGCCTAGAGAGTCTTTTAGCTCAAATTTCTACCTTATCTACTCTACCAAGTGAGTTTCACATGTATAAATCATTTCATAAATTACTCAAGAGTGTGGATCTCTTGAGAGGGACTCTCACTGGTGATTACCTAGTAAGTTGTAAGGGGGAGTGAGGGGATTCTCACATTGACGTACTGAGGCACCAAGAGCTCATGGAATCTTAGGAAATAAGTGGAACGCTCAGAGGAACTTTTCAAAGCATACGCTTTTCGACAAATGATGTATTTTGGAATATATCAGTAAATATGAAAGCATATGTTTTGAAAGAGAACTTTTCAAAGGGCTTTCTTATAAGCACATTTACCAAAGAGCTATTCGATTAATCTAAGATATGTTTTAATGGAATTTATTGAAGATTTATCGAGGTCTCTCCCGATAAGGTTAATTATCGAAGTATTTCTGTGCAAGACTTAAACTATTTCAATCGCAATTCCTTAGGGATTTATCGAAGACCTTTTTGACAAGGGTATTCCTCAATAAGAACTTTGATAATTCAAGACTGATTTGTGAAGAGATTTCTAAACTAGACTTTAACATATTTGATCTTCAATTATAAATTATTTTAGAAACAAACGAGATATGCTTATATTGTTCATACATCTATTCTAAGACATGTTTCAAGATTATTTCCATCTAAAACAGCGATCAAATGCACAGATCAATTGAAGAGCAGCAAGAGTCAGATGCATACGTCGGCAATAACAGCTATCCCATGGATATTTCAACTGATTTATGAAGAACCAAGTATAAAAGAAGAAGCCAAAATGAGGAAGCTGAAAAGTTGGGAGACAAAATAAAAACAACAGATGCTTACAACGCAGTTTGATCATACTCAATAAATATTATCAAGTCTCTGTTTCTCTTTAGTTTAGAGCATATCATTCTTCAAATGAGAGAAGCCTAGAGAGTCTTTTAGCTCAAATTTCTACCTTATCTACTCTACCAAGTGAGTTTCACATGTATAAATCATTTCATAAATTACTCAAGAGTGTGGATCTCTTGAGAGGGACTCTCACTGGTGATTACCTAGTAAGTTGTAAGGGGGAGTGAGGGGATTCTCACATTGACGTACTGAGGCACCAAGAGCTCATGGAATCTTAGGAAATAAGTGGAACGCTCAGAGGAACTTTTCAAAGCATACGCTTTTCGACAAATGATGTATTTTGGAATATATCAGTAAATATGAAAGCATATGTTTTGAAAGAGAACTTTTCAAAGGGCTTTCTTATAAGCACATTTACCAAAGAGCTATTCGATTAATCTAAGATATGTTTTAATGGAATTTATTGAAGATTTATCGAGGTCTCTCCCGATAAGGTTAATTATCGAAGTATTTCTGTGCAAGACTTAAACTATTTCAATCGCAATTCCTTAGGGATTTATCGAAGACCTTTTTGACAAGGGTATTCCTCAATAAGAACTTTGATAATTCAAGACTGATTTGTGAAGAGATTTCTAAACTAGACTTTAACATATTTGATCTTCAATTATAAATTATTTTAGAAACAAACGAGATATGCTTATATTGTTCATACATCTATTCTAAGACATGTTTCAAGATTATTTCCATCTAAAACAGCGATCAAATGCACAGATCAATTGAAGAGCAGCAAGAGTCAGATGCATACGTCGGCAATAACAGCTATCCCATGGATATTTCAACTGATTTATGAAGAACCAAGTATAAAAGAAGAAGCCAAAATGAGGAAGCTGAAAAGTTGGGAGACAAAATAAAAACAACAGATGCTTACAACGCAGTTTGATCATACTCAATAAATATTATGAAGTCTCTGTTTCTCTTTAGTTTAGAGCATATCATTCTTCAAATGAGAGAAGCCTAGAGAGTCTTTTAGCTCAAATTTCTACCTTATCTACTCTACCAAGTGAGTTTCACATGTATAAATCATTTCATAAATTACTCAAGAGTGTGGATCTCTTGAGAGGGACTCTCACTGGTGATTACCTAGTAAGTTGTAAGGGGGAGTGAGGGGATTCTCACATTGACGTACTGAGGCACCAAGAGCTCATGGAATCTTAGGAAATAAGTGGAACGCTCAGAGGAACTTTTCAAAGCATACGCTTTTCGACAAATGATGTATTTTGGAATATATCAGTAAATATGAAAGCATATGTTTTGAAAGAGAACTTTTCAAAGGGCTTTCTTATAAGCACATTTACCAAAGAGCTATTCGATTAATCTAAGATATGTTTTAATGGAATTTATTGAAGATTTATCGAGGTCTCTCCCGATAAGGTTAATTATCGAAGTATTTCTGTGCAAGACTTAAACTATTTCAATCGCAATTCCTTAGGGATTTATCGAAGACCTTTTTGACAAGGGTATTCCTCAATAAGAACTTTGATAATTCAAGACTGATTTGTGAAGAGATTTCTAAACTAGACTTTAACATATTTGATCTTCAATTATAAATTATTTTAGAAACAAACGAGATATGCTTATATTGTTCATACATCTATTCTAAGACATGTTTCAAGATTATTTCCATCTAAAACAGCGATCAAATGCACAGATCAATTGAAGAGCAGCAAGAGTCAGATGCATACGTCGGCAATAACAGCTATCCCATGGATATTTCAACTGATTTATGAAGAACCAAGTATAAAAGAAGAAGCCAAAATGAGGAAGCTGAAAAGTTGGGAGACAAAATAAAAACAACAGATGCTTACAACGCAGTTTGATCATACTCAATAAATATTATGAAGTCTCTGTTTCTCTTTAGTTTAGAGCATATCATTCTTCAAATGAGAGAAGCCTAGAGAGTCTTTTAGCTCAAATTTCTACCTTATCTACTCTACCAAGTGAGTTTCACATGTATAAATCATTTCATAAATTACTCAAGAGTGTGGATCTCTTGAGAGGGACTCTCACTGGTGATTACCTAGTAAGTTGTAAGGGGGAGTGAGGGGATTCTCACATTGGCGTACTGAGGCACCAAGAGCTCATGGAATCTTAGGAAATAAGTGGAACGCTCAGAGGAACTTTTCAAAGCATACGCTTTTCGACAAATGATGTATTTTGGAATATATCAGTAAATATGAAAGCATATGTTTTGAAAGAGAACTTTTCAAAGGGCTTTCTTATAAGCACATTTACCAAAGAGCTATTCGATTAATCTAAGATATGTTTTAATGGAATTTATTGAAGATTTATCGAGGTCTCTCCCGATAAGGTTAATTATCGAAGTATTTCTGTGCAAGACTTAAACTATTTCAATCGCAATTCCTTAGGGATTTATCGAAGACCTTTTTGACAAGGGTATTCCTCAATAAGAACTTTGATAATTCAAGACTGATTTGTGAAGAGATTTCTAAACTAGACTTTAACATATTTGATCTTCAATTATAAATTATTTTAGAAACAAACGAGATATGCTTATATTGTTCATACATCTATTCTAAGACATGTTTCAAGATTATTTCCATCTAAAACAGCGATCAAATGCACAGATCAATTGAAGAGCAGCAAGAGTCAGATGCATACGTCGGCAATAACAGCTATCCCATGGATATTTCAACTGATTTATGAAGAACCAAGTATAAAAGAAGAAGCCAAAATGAGGAAGCTGAAAAGTTGGGAGACAAAATAAAAGCAAGAGATGCTTACAACGCAGTTTGATCATACTCAATAAATATTATGAAGTCTCTGTTTCTCTTTAGTTTAGAGCATATCATTCTTCAAATGAGAGAAGCCTAGAGAGTCTTTTAGCTCAAATTTCTACCTTATCTACTCTACCAAGTGAGTTTCACATGTATAAATCATTTCATAAATTACTCAAGAGTGTGGATCTCTTGAGAGGGACTCTCACTGGTGATTACCTAGTAAGTTGTAAGGGGGAGTGAGGGGATTCTCACATTGGCGTACTGAGGCACCAAGAGCTCATGGAATCTTAGGAAATAAGTGGAACGCTCAGAGGAACTTTTCAAAGCATACGCTTTTCGACAAATGATGTATTTTGGAATATATCAGTAAATATGAAAGCATATGTTTTGAAAGAGAACTTTTCAAAGGGCTTTCTTATAAGCACATTTACCAAAGAGCTATTCGATTAATCTAAGATATGTTTTAATGGAATTTATTGAAGATTTATCGAGGTCTCTCCCGATAAGGTTAATTATCGAAGTATTTCTGTGCAAGACTTAAACTATTTCAATCGCAATTCCTTAGGGATTTATCGAAGACCTTTTTGACAAGGGTGTTCCTCAATAAGAACTTTGATAATTCAAGACTGATTTGTGAAGAGATTTCTAAACTAGACTTTAACATATTTGATCTTCAATTATAAATTATTTTAGAAACAAACGAGATATGCTTATATTGTTCATACATCTATTCTAAGACATGTTTCAAGATTATTTCCATCTAAAACAGCGATCAAATGCACAGATCAATTGAAGAGCAGCAAGAGTCAGATGCATACGTCAGCAATAACAGCTATCCCATGGATATTTCAACTGATTTATGAAGAACCAAGTATAAAAGAAGAAGCCAAAATGAGGAAGCTGAAAAGTTGGGAGACAAAATAAAAGCAAGAGATGCTTACAACGCAGTTTGATCATACTCAATAAATATTATGAAGTCTCTGTTTCTCTTTAGTTTAGAGCATATCATTCTTCAAATGAGAGAAGCCTAGAGAGTCTTTTAGCTCAAATTTCTACCTTATCTACTCTACCAAGTGAGTTTCACATGTATAAATCATTTCATAAATTACTCAAGAGTGTGGATCTCTTGAGAGGGACTCTCACTGGTGATTACCTAGTAAGTTGTAAGGGGGAGTGAGGGGATTCTCACATTGGCGTACTGAGGCACCAAGAGCTCATGGAATCTTAGGAAATAAGTGGAACGCTCAGAGGAACTTTTCAAAGCATACGCTTTTCGACAAATGATGTATTTTGGAATATATCAGTAAATATGAAAGCATATGTTTTGAAAGAGAACTTTTCAAAGGGCTTTCTTATAAGCACATTTACCAAAGAGCTATTCGATTAATCTAAGATATGTTTTAATGGAATTTATTGAAGATTTATCGAGGTCTCTCCCGATAAGGTTAATTATCGAAGTATTTCTGTGCAAGACTTAAACTATTTCAATCGCAATTCCTTAGGGATTTATCGAAGACCTTTTTGACAAGGGTGTTCCTCAATAAGAACTTTGATAATTCAAGACTGATTTGTGAAGAGATTTCTAAACTAGACTTTAACATATTTGATCTTCAATTATAAATTATTTTAGAAACAAACGAGATATGCTTATATTGTTCATACATCTATTCTAAGACATGTTTCAAGATTATTTCCATCTAAAACAGCGATCAAATGCACAGATCAATTGAAGAGCAGCAAGAGTCAGATGCATACGTCAGCAATAACAGCTATCCCATGGATATTTCAACTGATTTATGAAGAACCAAGTATAAAAGAAGAAGCCAAAATGAGGAAGCTGAAAAGTTGGGAGACAAAATAAAAGCAAGAGATGCTTACAACGCAGTTTGATCATACTCAATAAATATTATGAAGTCTCTGTTTCTCTTTAGTTTAGAGCATATCATTCTTCAAATGAGAGAAGCCTAGAGAGTCTTTTAGCTCAAATTTCTACCTTATCTACTCTACCAAGTGAGTTTCACATGTATAAATCATTTCATAAATTACTCAAGAGTGTGGATCTCTTGAGAGGGACTCTCACTGGTGATTACCTAGTAAGTTGTAAGGGGGAGTGAGGGGATTCTCACATTGGCGTACTGAGGCACCAAGAGCTCATGGAATCTTAGGAAATAAGTGGAACGCTCAGAGGAACTTTTCAAAGCATACGCTTTTCGACAAATGATGTATTTTGGAATATATCAGTAAATATGAAAGCATATGTTTTGAAAGAGAACTTTTCAAAGGGCTTTCTTATAAGCACATTTACCAAAGAGCTATTCGATTAATCTAAGATATGTTTTAATGGAATTTATTGAAGATTTATCGAGGTCTCTCCCGATAAGGTTAATTATCGAAGTATTTCTGTGCCAGACTTGAACTATTTCAATCGCAATTCCTTAGGGATTTATCGAAGACCTTTTTGACAAGGGTGTTCCTCAATAAGAACTTTGATAATTCAAGACTGATTTGTGAAGAGATTTCTAAACTAGACTTTAACATATTTGATCTTCAATTATAAATTATTTTAGAAACAAACGAGATATGCTTATATTGTTCATACATCTATTCTAAGACATGTTTCAAGATTATTTCCATCTAAAACAGCGATCAAATGCACAGATCAATTGAAGAGCAGCAAGAGTCAGATGCATACGTCAGCAATAACAGCTATCCCATGGATATTTCAACTGATTTATGAAGAACCAAGTATAAAAGAAGAAGCCAAAATGAGGAAGCTGAAAAGTTGGGAGACAAAATAAAAGCAAGAGATGCTTACAACGCAGTTTGATCATACTCAATAAATATTATGAAGTCTCTGTTTCTCTTTAGTTTAGAGCATATCATTCTTCAAATGAGAGAAGCCTAGAGAGTCTTTTAGCTCAAATTTCTACCTTATCTACTCTACCAAGTGAGTTTCACATGTATAAATCATTTCATAAATTACTCAAGAGTGTGGATCTCTTGAGAGGGACTCTCACTGGTGATTACCTAGTAAGTTGTAAGGGGGAGTGAGGGGATTCTCACATTGGCGTACTGAGGCACCAAGAGCTCATGGAATCTTAGGAAATAAGTGGAACGCTCAGAGGAACTTTTCAAAGCATACGCTTTTCGACAAATGATGTATTTTGGAATATATCAGTAAATATGAAAGCATATGTTTTGAAAGAGAACTTTTCAAAGGGCTTTCTTATAAGCACATTTACCAAAGAGCTATTCGATTAATCTAAGATATGTTTTAATGGAATTTATTGAAGATTTATCGAGGTCTCTCCCGATAAGGTTAATTATCGAAGTATTTCTGTGCCAGACTTGAACTATTTCAATCGCAATTCCTTAGGGATTTATCGAAGACCTTTTTGACAAGGGTGTTCCTCAATAAGAACTTTGATAATTCAAGACTGATTTGTGAAGAGATTTCTAAACTAGACTTTAACATATTTGATCTTCAATTATAAATTATTTTAGAAACAAACGAGATATGCTTATATTGTTCATACATCTATTCTAAGACATGTTTCAAGATTATTTCCATCTAAAACAGCGATCAAATGCACAGATCAATTGAAGAGCAGCAAGAGTCAGATGCATACGTCAGCAATAACAGCTATCCCATGGATATTTCAACTGATTTATGAAGAACCAAGTATAAAAGAAGAAGCCAAAATGAGGAAGCTGAAAAGTTGGGAGACAAAATAAAAGCAAGAGATGCTTACAACGCAGTTTGATCATACTCAATAAATATTATGAAGTCTCTGTTTCTCTTTAGTTTAGAGCATATCATTCTTCAAATGAGAGAAGCCTAGAGAGTCTTTTAGCTCAAATTTCTACCTTATCTACTCTACCAAGTGAGTTTCACATGTATAAATCATTTCATAAATTACTCAAGAGTGTGGATCTCTTGAGAGGGACTCTCACTGGTGATTACCTAGTAAGTTGTAAGGGGGAGTGAGGGGATTCTCACATTGGCGTACTGAGGCACCAAGAGCTCATGGAATCTTAGGAAATAAGTGGAACGCTCAGAGGAACTTTTCAAAGCATACGCTTTTCGACAAATGATGTATTTTGGAATATATCAGTAAATATGAAAGCATATGTTTTGAAAGAGAACTTTTCAAAGGGCTTTCTTATAAGCACATTTACCAAAGAGCTATTCGATTAATCTAAGATATGTTTTAATGGAATTTATTGAAGATTTATCGAGGTCTCTCCCGATAAGGTTAATTATCGAAGTATTTCTGTGCAAGACTTGAACTATTTCAATCGCAATTCCTTAGGGATTTATCGAAGACCTTTTTGACAAGGGTGTTCCTCAATAAGAACTTTGATAATTCAAGACTGATTTGTGAAGAGATTTCTAAACTAGACTTTAACATATTTGATCTTCAATTATAAATTATTTTAGAAACAAACGAGATATGCTTATATTGTTCATACATCTATTCTAAGACATGTTTCAAGATTATTTCCATCTAAAACAGCGATCAAATGCACAGATCAATTGAAGAGCAGCAAGAGTCAGATGCATACGTCAGCAATAACAGCTATCCCATGGATATTTCAACTGATTTATGAAGAACCAAGTATAAAAGAAGAAGCCAAAATGAGGAAGCTGAAAAGTTGGGAGACAAAATAAAAGCAAGAGATGCTTACAACGCAGTTTGATCATACTCAATAAATATTATGAAGTCTCTGTTTCTCTTTAGTTTAGAGCATATCATTCTTCAAATGAGAGAAGCCTAGAGAGTCTTTTAGCTCAAATTTCTACCTTATCTACTCTACCAAGTGAGTTTCACATGTATAAATCATTTCATAAATTACTCAAGAGTGTGGATCTCTTGAGAGGGACTCTCACTGGTGATTACCTAGTAAGTTGTAAGGGGGAGTGAGGGGATTCTCACATTGGCGTACTGAGGCACCAAGAGCTCATGGAATCTTAGGAAATAAGTGGAACGCTCAGAGGAACTTTTCAAAGCATACGCTTTTCGACAAATGATGTATTTTGGAATATATCAGTAAATATGAAAGCATATGTTTTGAAAGAGAACTTTTCAAAGGGCTTTCTTATAAGCACATTTACCAAAGAGCTATTCGATTAATCTAAGATATGTTTTAATGGAATTTATTGAAGATTTATCGAGGTCTCTCCCGATAAGGTTAATTATCGAAGTATTTCTGTGCAAGACTTGAACTATTTCAATCGCAATTCCTTAGGGATTTATCGAAGACCTTTTTGACAAGGGTGTTCCTCAATAAGAACTTTGATAATTCAAGACTGATTTGTGAAGAGATTTCTAAACTAGACTTTAACATATTTGATCTTCAATTATAAATTATTTTAGAAACAAACGAGATATGCTTATATTGTTCATACATCTATTCTAAGACATGTTTCAAGATTATTTCCATCTAAAACAGCGATCAAATGCACAGATCAATTGAAGAGCAGCAAGAGTCAGATGCATACGTCAGCAATAACAGCTATCCCATGGATATTTCAACTGATTTATGAAGAACCAAGTATAAAAGAAGAAGCCAAAATGAGGAAGCTGAAAAGTTGGGAGACAAAATAAAAGCAAGAGATGCTTACAACGCAGTTTGATCATACTCAATAAATATTATGAAGTCTCTGTTTCTCTTTAGTTTAGAGCATATCATTCTTCAAATGAGATAAGCCTAGAGAGTCTTTTAGCTCAAATTTCTACCTTATCTACTCTACCAAGTGAGTTTCACATGTATAAATCATTTCATAAATTACTCAAGAGTGTGGATCTCTTGAGAGGGACTCTCACTGGTGATTACCTAGTAAGTTGTAAGGGGGAGTGAGGGGATTCTCACATTGGCGTACTGAGGCACCAAGAGCTCATGGAATCTTAGGAAATAAGTGGAACGCTCAGAGGAACTTTTCAAAGCATACGCTTTTCGACAAATGATGTATTTTGGAATATATCAGTAAATATGAAAGCATATGTTTTGAAAGAGAACTTTTCAAAGGGCTTTCTTATAAGCACATTTACCAAAGAGCTATTCGATTAATCTAAGATATGTTTTAATGGAATTTATTGAAGATTTATCGAGGTCTCTCCCGATAAGGTTAATTATCGAAGTATTTCTGTGCCAGACTTGAACTATTTCAATCGCAATTCCTTAGGGATTTATCGAAGACCTTTTTGACAAGGGTGTTCCTCAATAAGAACTTTGATAATTCAAGACTGATTTGTGAAGAGATTTCTAAACTAGACTTTAACATATTTGATCTTCAATTATAAATTATTTTAGAAACAAACGAGATATGCTTATATTGTTCATACATCTATTCTAAGACATGTTTCAAGATTATTTCCATCTAAAACAGCGATCAAATGCACAGATCAATTGAAGAGCAGCAAGAGTCAGATGCATACGTCAGCAATAACAGCTATCCCATGGATATTTCAACTGATTTATGAAGAACCAAGTATAAAAGAAGAAGCCAAAATGAGGAAGCTGAAAAGTTGGGAGACAAAATAAAAGCAAGAGATGCTTACAACGCAGTTTGATCATACTCAATAAATATTATGAAGTCTCTGTTTCTCTTTAGTTTAGAGCATATCATTCTTCAAATGAGAGAAGCCTAGAGAGTCTTTTAGCTCAAATTTCTACCTTATCTACTCTACCAAGTGAGTTTCACATGTATAAATCATTTCATAAATTACTCAAGAGTGTGGATCTCTTGAGAGGGACTCTCACTGGTGATTACCTAGTAAGTTGTAAGGGGGAGTGAGGGGATTCTCACATTGGCGTACTGAGGCACCAAGAGCTCATGGAATCTTAGGAAATAAGTGGAACGCTCAGAGGAACTTTTCAAAGCATACGCTTTTCGACAAATGATGTATTTTGGAATATATCAGTAAATATGAAAGCATATGTTTTGAAAGAGAACTTTTCAAAGGGCTTTCTTATAAGCACATTTACCAAAGAGCTATTCGATTAATCTAAGATATGTTTTAATGGAATTTATTGAAGATTTATCGAGGTCTCTCCCGATAAGGTTAATTATCGAAGTATTTCTGTGCCAGACTTGAACTATTTCAATCGCAATTCCTTAGGGATTTATCGAAGACCTTTTTGACAAGGGTGTTCCTCAATAAGAACTTTGATAATTCAAGACTGATTTGTGAAGAGATTTCTAAACTAGACTTTAACATATTTGATCTTCAATTATAAATTATTTTAGAAACAAACGAGATATGCTTATATTGTTCATACATCTATTCTAAGACATGTTTCAAGATTATTTCCATCTAAAACAGCGATCAAATGCACAGATCAATTGAAGAGCAGCAAGAGTCAGATGCATACGTCAGCAATAACAGCTATCCCATGGATATTTCAACTGATTTATGAAGAACCAAGTATAAAAGAAGAAGCCAAAATGAGGAAGCTGAAAAGTTGGGAGACAAAATAAAAGCAAGAGATGCTTACAACGCAGTTTGATCATACTCAATAAATATTATGAAGTCTCTGTTTCTCTTTAGTTTAGAGCATATCATTCTTCAAATGAGAGAAGCCTAGAGAGTCTTTTAGCTCAAATTTCTACCTTATCTACTCTACCAAGTGAGTTTCACATGTATAAATCATTTCATAAATTACTCAAGAGTGTGGATCTCTTGAGAGGGACTCTCACTGGTGATTACCTAGTAAGTTGTAAGGGGGAGTGAGGGGATTCTCACATTGGCGTACTGAGGCACCAAGAGCTCATGGAATCTTAGGAAATAAGTGGAACGCTCAGAGGAACTTTTCAAAGCATACGCTTTTCGACAAATGATGTATTTTGGAATATATCAGTAAATATGAAAGCATATGTTTTGAAAGAGAACTTTTCAAAGGGCTTTCTTATAAGCACATTTACCAAAGAGCTATTCGATTAATCTAAGATATGTTTTAATGGAATTTATTGAAGATTTATCGAGGTCTCTCCCGATAAGGTTAATTATCGAAGTATTTCTGTGCAAGACTTGAACTATTTCAATCGCAATTCCTTAGGGATTTATCGAAGACCTTTTTGACAAGGGTGTTCCTCAATAAGAACTTTGATAATTCAAGACTGATTTGTGAAGAGATTTCTAAACTAGACTTTAACATATTTGATCTTCAATTATAAATTATTTTAGAAACAAACGAGATATGCTTATATTGTTCATACATCTATTCTAAGACATGTTTCAAGATTATTTCCATCTAAAACAGCGATCAAATGCACAGATCAATTGAAGAGCAGCAAGAGTCAGATGCATACGTCAGCAATAACAGCTATCCCATGGATATTTCAACTGATTTATGAAGAACCAAGTATAAAAGAAGAAGCCAAAATGAGGAAGCTGAAAAGTTGGGAGACAAAATAAAAGCAAGAGATGCTTACAACGCAGTTTGATCATACTCAATAAATATTATGAAGTCTCTGTTTCTCTTTAGTTTAGAGCATATCATTCTTCAAATGAGAGAAGCCTAGAGAGTCTTTTAGCTCAAATTTCTACCTTATCTACTCTACCAAGTGAGTTTCACATGTATAAATCATTTCATAAATTACTCAAGAGTGTGGATCTCTTGAGAGGGACTCTCACTGGTGATTACCTAGTAAGTTGTAAGGGGGAGTGAGGGGATTCTCACATTGGCGTACTGAGGCACCAAGAGCTCATGGAATCTTAGGAAATAAGTGGAACGCTCAGAGGAACTTTTCAAAGCATACGCTTTTCGACAAATGATGTATTTTGGAATATATCAGTAAATATGAAAGCATATGTTTTGAAAGAGAACTTTTCAAAGGGCTTTCTTATAAGCACATTTACCAAAGAGCTATTCGATTAATCTAAGATATGTTTTAATGGAATTTATTGAAGATTTATCGAGGTCTCTCCCGATAAGGTTAATTATCGAAGTATTTCTGTGCCAGACTTGAACTATTTCAATCGCAATTCCTTAGGGATTTATCGAAGACCTTTTTGACAAGGGTGTTCCTCAATAAGAACTTTGATAATTCAAGACTGATTTGTGAAGAGATTTCTAAACTAGACTTTAACATATTTGATCTTCAATTATAAATTATTTTAGAAACAAACGAGATATGCTTATATTGTTCATACATCTATTCTAAGACATGTTTCAAGATTATTTCCATCTAAAACAGCGATCAAATGCACAGATCAATTGAAGAGCAGCAAGAGTCAGATGCATACGTCAGCAATAACAGCTATCCCATGGATATTTCAACTGATTTATGAAGAACCAAGTATAAAAGAAGAAGCCAAAATGAGGAAGCTGAAAAGTTGGGAGACAAAATAAAAGCAAGAGATGCTTACAACGCAGTTTGATCATACTCAATAAATATTATGAAGTCTCTGTTTCTCTTTAGTTTAGAGCATATCATTCTTCAAATGAGAGAAGCCTAGAGAGTCTTTTAGCTCAAATTTCTACCTTATCTACTCTACCAAGTGAGTTTCACATGTATAAATCATTTCATAAATTACTCAAGAGTGTGGATCTCTTGAGAGGGACTCTCACTGGTGATTACCTAGTAAGTTGTAAGGGGGAGTGAGGGGATTCTCACATTGGCGTACTGAGGCACCAAGAGCTCATGGAATCTTAGGAAATAAGTGGAACGCTCAGAGGAACTTTTCAAAGCATACGCTTTTCGACAAATGATGTATTTTGGAATATATCAGTAAATATGAAAGCATATGTTTTGAAAGAGAACTTTTCAAAGGGCTTTCTTATAAGCACATTTACCAAAGAGCTATTCGATTAATCTAAGATATGTTTTAATGGAATTTATTGAAGATTTATCGAGGTCTCTCCCGATAAGGTTAATTATCGAAGTATTTCTGTGCAAGACTTGAACTATTTCAATCGCAATTCCTTAGGGATTTATCGAAGACCTTTTTGACAAGGGTGTTCCTCAATAAGAACTTTGATAATTCAAGACTGATTTGTGAAGAGATTTCTAAACTAGACTTTAACATATTTGATCTTCAATTATAAATTATTTTAGAAACAAACGAGATATGCTTATATTGTTCATACATCTATTCTAAGACATGTTTCAAGATTATTTCCATCTAAAACAGCGATCAAATGCACAGATCAATTGAAGAGCAGCAAGAGTCAGATGCATACGTCAGCAATACAAGCTATCCCATGGATATTTCAACTGATTTATGAAGAACCAAGTATAAAAGAAGAAGCCAAAATGAGGAAGCTGAAAAGTTGGGAGACAAAATAAAAGCAAGAGATGCTTACAACGCAGTTTGATCATACTCAATAAATATTATGAAGTCTCTGTTTCTCTTTAGTTTAGAGCATATCATTCTTCAAATGAGAGAAGCCTAGAGAGTCTTTTAGCTCAAATTTCTACCTTATCTACTCTACCAAGTGAGTTTCACATGTATAAATCATTTCATAAATTACTCAAGAGTGTGGATCTCTTGAGAGGGACTCTCACTGGTGATTACCTAGTAAGTTGTAAGGGGGAGTGAGGGGATTCTCACATTGGCGTACTGAGGCACCAAGAGCTCATGGAATCTTAGGAAATAAGTGGAACGCTCAGAGGAACTTTTCAAAGCATACGCTTTTCGACAAATGATGTATTTTGGAATATATCAGTAAATATGAAAGCATATGTTTTGAAAGAGAACTTTTCAAAGGGCTTTCTTATAAGCACATTTACCAAAGAGCTATTCGATTAATCTAAGATATGTTTTAATGGAATTTATTGAAGATTTATCGAGGTCTCTCCCGATAAGGTTAATTATCGAAGTATTTCTGTGCCAGACTTGAACTATTTCAATCGCAATTCCTTAGGGATTTATCGAAGACCTTTTTGACAAGGGTGTTCCTCAATAAGAACTTTGATAATTCAAGACTGATTTGTGAAGAGATTTCTAAACTAGACTTTAACATATTTGATCTTCAATTATAAATTATTTTAGAAACAAACGAGATATGCTTATATTGTTCATACATCTATTCTAAGACATGTTTCAAGATTATTTCCATCTAAAACAGCGATCAAATGCACAGATCAATTGAAGAGCAGCAAGAGTCAGATGCATACGTCAGCAATAACAGCTATCCCATGGATATTTCAACTGATTTATGAAGAACCAAGTATAAAAGAAGAAGCCAAAATGAGGAAGCTGAAAAGTTGGGAGACAAAATAAAAGCAAGAGATGCTTACAACGCAGTTTGATCATACTCAATAAATATTATGAAGTCTCTGTTTCTCTTTAGTTTAGAGCATATCATTCTTCAAATGAGAGAAGCCTAGAGAGTCTTTTAGCTCAAATTTCTACCTTATCTACTCTACCAAGTGAGTTTCACATGTATAAATCATTTCATAAATTACTCAAGAGTGTGGATCTCTTGAGAGGGACTCTCACTGGTGATTACCTAGTAAGTTGTAAGGGGGAGTGAGGGGATTCTCACATTGGCGTACTGAGGCACCAAGAGCTCATGGAATCTTAGGAAATAAGTGGAACGCTCAGAGGAACTTTTCAAAGCATACGCTTTTCGACAAATGATGTATTTTGGAATATATCAGTAAATATGAAAGCATATGTTTTGAAAGAGAACTTTTCAAAGGGCTTTCTTATAAGCACATTTACCAAAGAGCTATTCGATTAATCTAAGATATGTTTTAATGGAATTTATTGAAGATTTATCGAGGTCTCTCCCGATAAGGTTAATTATCGAAGTATTTCTGTGCCAGACTTGAACTATTTCAATCGCAATTCCTTAGGGATTTATCGAAGACCTTTTTGACAAGGGTGTTCCTCAATAAGAACTTTGATAATTCAAGACTGATTTGTGAAGAGATTTCTAAACTAGACTTTAACATATTTGATCTTCAATTATAAATTATTTTTGAAACAAACGAGATATGCTTATATTGTTCATACATCTATTCTAAGACATGTTTCAAGATTATTTCCATCTAAAACAGCGATCAAATGCACAGATCAATTGAAGAGCAGCAAGAGTCAGATGCATACGTCAGCAATAACAGCTATCCCATGGATATTTCAACTGATTTATGAAGAACCAAGTATAAAAGAAGAAGCCAAAATGAGGAAGCTGAAAAGTTGGGAGACAAAATAAAAGCAAGAGATGCTTACAACGCAGTTTGATCATACTCAATAAATATTATGAAGTCTCTGTTTCTCTTTAGTTTAGAGCATATCATTCTTCAAATGAGATAAGCCTAGAGAGTCTTTTAGCTCAAATTTCTACCTTATCTACTCTACCAAGTGAGTTTCACATGTATAAATCATTTCATAAATTACTCAAGAGTGTGGATCTCTTGAGAGGGACTCTCACTGGTGATTACCTAGTAAGTTGTAAGGGGGAGTGAGGGGATTCTCACATTGGCGTACTGAGGCACCAAGAGCTCATGGAATCTTAGGAAATAAGTGGAACGCTCAGAGGAACTTTTCAAAGCATACGCTTTTCGACAAATGATGTATTTTGGAATATATCAGTAAATATGAAAGCATATGTTTTGAAAGAGAACTTTTCAAAGGGCTTTCTTATAAGCACATTTACCAAAGAGCTATTCGATTAATCTAAGATATGTTTTAATGGAATTTATTGAAGATTTATCGAGATCTCTCCCGATAAGGTTAATTATCGAAGTATTTCTGTGCCAGACTTGAACTATTTCAAGCGCAATTCCTTAGGGATTTATCGAAGACCTTTTTGACAAGGGTGTTCCTCAATAAGAACTTTGATAATTCAAGACTGATTTGTGAAGAGATTTCTAAACTAGACTTTAACATATTTGATCTTCAATTATAAATTATTTTAGAAACAAACGAGATATGCTTATATTGTTCATACATCTATTCTAAGACATGTTTCAAGATTATTTCCATCTAAAACAGCGATCAAATGCACAGATCAATTGAAGAGCAGCAAGAGTCAGATGCATACGTCAGCAATAACAGCTATCCCATGGATATTTCAACTGATTTATGAAGAACCAAGTATAAAAGAAGAAGCCAAAATGAGGAAGCTGAAAAGTTGGGAGACAAAATAAAAGCAAGAGATGCTTACAACGCAGTTTGATCATACTCAATAAATATTATGAAGTCTCTGTTTCTCTTTAGTTTAGAGCATATCATTCTTCAAATGAGAGAAGCCTAGAGAGTCTTTTAGCTCAAATTTCTACCTTATCTACTCTACCAAGTGAGTTTCACATGTATAAATCATTTCATAAATTACTCAAGAGTGTGGATCTCTTGAGAGGGACTCTCACTGGTGATTACCTAGTAAGTTGTAAGGGGGAGTGAGGGGATTCTCACATTGGCGTACTGAGGCACCAAGAGCTCATGGAATCTTAGGAAATAAGTGGAACGCTCAGAGGAACTTTTCAAAGCATACGCTTTTCGACAAATGATGTATTTTGGAATATATCAGTAAATATGAAAGCATATGTTTTGAAAGAGAACTTTTCAAAGGGCTTTCTTATAAGCACATTTACCAAAGAGCTATTCGATTAATCTAAGATATGTTTTAATGGAATTTATTGAAGATTTATCGAAGTCTCTCCCGATAAGGTTAATTATCGAAGTATTTCTGTGCCAGACTTGAACTATTTCAATCGCAATTCCTTAGGGATTTATCGAAGACCTTTTTGACAAGGGTGTTCCTCAATAAGAACTTTGATAATTCAAGACTGATTTGTGAAGAGATTTCTAAACTAGACTTTAACATATTTGATCTTCAATTATAAATTATTTTAGAAACAAACGAGATATGCTTATATTGTTCATACATCTATTCTAAGACATGTTTCAAGATTATTTCCATCTAAAACAGCGATCAAATGCACAGATCAATTGAAGAGCAGCAAGAGTCAGATGCATACGTCGGCAATAACAGCTATCCCATGGATATTTCAACTGATTTATGAAGAACCAAGTATAAAAGAAGAAGCCAAAATGAGGAAGCTGAAAAGTTGGGAGACAAAATAAAAGCAAGAGATGCTTACAACGCAGTTTGATCATACTCAATAAATATTATGAAGTCTCTGTTTCTCTTTAGTTTAGAGCATATCATTCTTCAAATGAGAGAAGCCTAGAGAGTCTTTTAGCTCAAATTTCTACCTTATCTACTCTACCAAGTGAGTTTCACATGTATAAATCATTTCATAAATTACTCAAGAGTGTGGATCTCTTGAGAGGGACTCTCACTGGTGATTACCTAGTAAGTTGTAAGGGGGAGTGAGGGGATTCTCACATTGGCGTACTGAGGCACCAAGAGCTCATGGAATCTTAGGAAATAAGTGGAACGCTCAGAGGAACTTTTCAAAGCATACGCTTTTCGACAAATGATGTATTTTGGAATATATCAGTAAATATGAAAGCATATGTTTTGAAAGAGAACTTTTCAAAGGGCTTTCTTATAAGCACATTTACCAAAGAGCTATTCGATTAATCTAAGATATGTTTTAATGGAATTTATTGAAGATTTATCGAGGTCTCTCCCGATAAGGTTAATTATCGAAGTATTTCTGTGCCAGACTTGAACTATTTCAATCGCAATTCCTTAGGGATTTATCGAAGACCTTTTTGACAAGGGTGTTCCTCAATAAGAACTTTGATAATTCAAGACTGATTTGTGAAGAGATTTCTAAACTAGACTTTAACATATTTGATCTTCAATTATAAATTATTTTAGAAACAAACGAGATATGCTTATATTGTTCATACATCTATTCTAAGACATGTTTCAAGATTATTTCCATCTAAAACAGCGATCAAATGCACAGATCAATTGAAGAGCAGCAAGAGTCAGATGCATACGTCAGCAATAACAGCTATCCCATGGATATTTCAACTGATTTATGAAGAACCAAGTATAAAAGAAGAAGCCAAAATGAGGAAGCTGAAAAGTTGGGAGACAAAATAAAAGCAAGAGATGCTTACAACGCAGTTTGATCATACTCAATAAATATTATGAAGTCTCTGTTTCTCTTTAGTTTAGAGCATATCATTCTTCAAATGAGAGAAGCCTAGAGAGTCTTTTAGCTCAAATTTCTACCTTATCTACTCTACCAAGTGAGTTTCACATGTATAAATCATTTCATAAATTACTCAAGAGTGTGGATCTCTTGAGAGGGACTCTCACTGGTGATTACCTAGTAAGTTGTAAGGGGGAGTGAGGGGATTCTCACATTGGCGTACTGAGGCACCAAGAGCTCATGGAATCTTAGGAAATAAGTGGAACGCTCAGAGGAACTTTTCAAAGCATACGCTTTTCGACAAATGATGTATTTTGGAATATATCAGTAAATATGAAAGCATATGTTTTGAAAGAGAACTTTTCAAAGGGCTTTCTTATAAGCACATTTACCAAAGAGCTATTCGATTAATCTAAGATATGTTTTAATGGAATTTATTGAAGATTTATCGAGATCTCTCCCGATAAGGTTAATTATCGAAGTATTTCTGTGCCAGACTTGAACTATTTCAATCGCAATTCCTTAGGGATTTATCGAAGACCTTTTTGACAAGGGTGTTCCTCAATAAGAACTTTGATAATTCAAGACTGATTTGTGAAGAGATTTCTAAACTAGACTTTAACATATTTGATCTTCAATTATAAATTATTTTAGAAACAAACGAGATATGCTTATATTGTTCATACATCTATTCTAAGACATGTTTCAAGATTATTTCCATCTAAAACAGCGATCAAATGCACAGATCAATTGAAGAGCAGCAAGAGTCAGATGCATACGTCAGCAATAACAGCTATCCCATGGATATTTCAACTGATTTATGAAGAACCAAGTATAAAAGAAGAAGCCAAAATGAGGAAGCTGAAAAGTTGGGAGACAAAATAAAAGCAAGAGATGCTTACAACGCAGTTTGATCATACTCAATAAATATTATGAAGTCTCTGTTTCTCTTTAGTTTAGAGCATATCATTCTTCAAATGAGAGAAGCCTAGAGAGTCTTTTAGCTCAAATTTCTACCTTATCTACTCTACCAAGTGAGTTTCACATGTATAAATCATTTCATAAATTACTCAAGAGTGTGGATCTCTTGAGAGGGACTCTCACTGGTGATTACCTAGTAAGTTGTAAGGGGGAGTGAGGGGATTCTCACATTGGCGTACTGAGGCACCAAGAGCTCATGGAATCTTAGGAAATAAGTGGAACGCTCAGAGGAACTTTTCAAAGCATACGCTTTTCGACAAATGATGTATTTTGGAATATATCAGTAAATATGAAAGCATATGTTTTGAAAGAGAACTTTTCAAAGGGCTTTCTTATAAGCACATTTACCAAAGAGCTATTCGATTAATCTAAGATATGTTTTAATGGAATTTATTGAAGATTTATCGAAGTCTCTCCCGATAAGGTTAATTATCGAAGTATTTCTGTGCCAGACTTGAACTATTTCAATCGTAATTCCTTAGGGATTTATCGAAGACCTTTTTGACAAGGGTGTTCCTCAATAAGAACTTTGATAATTCAAGACTGATTTGTGAAGAGATTTCTAAACTAGACTTTAACATATTTGATCTTCAATTATAAATTATTTTAGAAACAAACGAGATATGCTTATATTGTTCATACATCTATTCTAAGACATGTTTCAAGATTATTTCCATCTAAAACAGCGATCAAATGCACAGATCAATTGAAGAGCAGCAAGAGTCAGATGCATACGTCAGCAATAACAGCTATCCCATGGATATTTCAACTGATTTATGAAGAACCAAGTATAAAAGAAGAAGCCAAAATGAGGAAGCTGAAAAGTTGGGAGACAAAATAAAAGCAAGAGATGCTTACAACGCAGTTTGATCATACTCAATAAATATTATGAAGTCTCTGTTTCTCTTTAGTTTAGAGCATATCATTCTTCAAATGAGAGAAGCCTAGAGAGTCTTTTAGCTCAAATTTCTACCTTATCTACTCTACCAAGTGAGTTTCACATGTATAAATCATTTCATAAATTACTCAAGAGTGTGGATCTCTTGAGAGGGACTCTCACTGGTGATTACCTAGTAAGTTGTAAGGGGGAGTGAGGGGATTCTCACATTGGCGTACTGAGGCACCAAGAGCTCATGGAATCTTAGGAAATAAGTGGAACGCTCAGAGGAACTTTTCAAAGCATACGCTTTTCGACAAATGATGTATTTTGGAATATATCAGTAAATATGAAAGCATATGTTTTGAAAGAGAACTTTTCAAAGGGCTTTCTTATAAGCACATTTACCAAAGAGCTATTCGATTAATCTAAGATATGTTTTAATGGAATTTATTGAAGATTTATCGAGATCTCTCCCGATAAGGTTAATTATCGAAGTATTTCTGTGCCAGACTTGAACTATTTCAAGCGCAATTCCTTAGGGATTTATCGAAGACCTTTTTGACAAGGGTGTTCCTCAATAAGAACTTTGATAATTCAAGACTGATTTGTGAAGAGATTTCTAAACTAGACTTTAACATATTTGATCTTCAATTATAAATTATTTTAGAAACAAACGAGATATGCTTATATTGTTCATACATCTATTCTAAGACATGTTTCAAGATTATTTCCATCTAAAACAGCGATCAAATGCACAGATCAATTGAAGAGCAGCAAGAGTCAGATGCATACGTCAGCAATAACAGCTATCCCATGGATATTTCAACTGATTTATGAAGAACCAAGTATAAAAGAAGAAGCCAAAATGAGGAAGCTGAAAAGTTGGGAGACAAAATAAAAGCAAGAGATGCTTACAACGCAGTTTGATCATACTCAATAAATATTATGAAGTCTCTGTTTCTCTTTAGTTTAGAGCATATCATTCTTCAAATGAGAGAAGCCTAGAGAGTCTTTTAGCTCAAATTTCTACCTTATCTACTCTACCAAGTGAGTTTCACATGTATAAATCATTTCATAAATTACTCAAGAGTGTGGATCTCTTGAGAGGGACTCTCACTGGTGATTACCTAGTAAGTTGTAAGGGGGAGTGAGGGGATTCTCACATTGGCGTACTGAGGCACCAAGAGCTCATGGAATCTTAGGAAATAAGTGGAACGCTCAGAGGAACTTTTCAAAGCATACGCTTTTCGACAAATGATGTATTTTGGAATATATCAGTAAATATGAAAGCATATGTTTTGAAAGAGAACTTTTCAAAGGGCTTTCTTATAAGCACATTTACCAAAGAGCTATTCGATTAATCTAAGATATGTTTTAATGGAATTTATTGAAGATTTATCGAAGTCTCTCCCGATAAGGTTAATTATCGAAGTATTTCTGTGCCAGACTTGAACTATTTCAATCGCAATTCCTTAGGGATTTATCGAAGACCTTTTTGACAAGGGTGTTCCTCAATAAGAACTTTGATAATTCAAGACTGATTTGTGAAGAGATTTCTAAACTAGACTTTAACATATTTGATCTTCAATTATAAATTATTTTAGAAACAAACGAGATATGCTTATATTGTTCATACATCTATTCTAAGACATGTTTCAAGATTATTTCCATCTAAAACAGCGATCAAATGCACAGATCAATTGAAGAGCAGCAAGAGTCAGATGCATACGTCAGCAATAACAGCTATCCCATGGATATTTCAACTGATTTATGAAGAACCAAGTATAAAAGAAGAAGCCAAAATGAGGAAGCTGAAAAGTTGGGAGACAAAATAAAAGCAAGAGATGCTTACAACGCAGTTTGATCATACTCAATAAATATTATGAAGTCTCTGTTTCTCTTTAGTTTAGAGCATATCATTCTTCAAATGAGAGAAGCCTAGAGAGTCTTTTAGCTCAAATTTCTACCTTATCTACTCTACCAAGTGAGTTTCACATGTATAAATCATTTCATAAATTACTCAAGAGTGTGGATCTCTTGAGAGGGACTCTCACTGGTGATTACCTAGTAAGTTGTAAGGGGGAGTGAGGGGATTCTCACATTGGCGTACTGAGGCACCAAGAGCTCATGGAATCTTAGGAAATAAGTGGAACGCTCAGAGGAACTTTTCAAAGCATACGCTTTTCGACAAATGATGTATTTTGGAATATATCAGTAAATATGAAAGCATATGTTTTGAAAGAGAACTTTTCAAAGGGCTTTCTTATAAGCACATTTACCAAAGAGCTATTCGATTAATCTAAGATATGTTTTAATGGAATTTATTGAAGATTTATCGAAGTCTCTCCCGATAAGGTTAATTATCGAAGTATTTCTGTGCCAGACTTGAACTATTTCAATCGCAATTCCTTAGGGATTTATCGAAGACCTTTTTGACAAGGGTGTTCCTCAATAAGAACTTTGATAATTCAAGACTGATTTGTGAAGAGATTTCTAAACTAGACTTTAACATATTTGATCTTCAATTATAAATTATTTTAGAAACAAACGAGATATGCTTATATTGTTCATACATCTATTCTAAGACATGTTTCAAGATTATTTCCATCTAAAACAGCGATCAAATGCACAGATCAATTGAAGAGCAGCAAGAGTCAGATGCATACGTCAGCAATAACAGCTATCCCATGGATATTTCAACTGATTTATGAAGAACCAAGTATAAAAGAAGAAGCCAAAATGAGGAAGCTGAAAAGTTGGGAGACAAAATAAAAGCAAGAGATGCTTACAACGCAGTTTGATCATACTCAATAAATATTATGAAGTCTCTGTTTCTCTTTAGTTTAGAGCATATCATTCTTCAAATGAGAGAAGCCTAGAGAGTCTTTTAGCTCAAATTTCTACCTTATCTACTCTACCAAGTGAGTTTCACATGTATAAATCATTTCATAAATTACTCAAGAGTGTGGATCTCTTGAGAGGGACTCTCACTGGTGATTACCTAGTAAGTTGTAAGGGGGAGTGAGGGGATTCTCACATTGGCGTACTGAGGCACCAAGAGCTCATGGAATCTTAGGAAATAAGTGGAACGCTCAGAGGAACTTTTCAAAGCATACGCTTTTCGACAAATGATGTATTTTGGAATATATCAGTAAATATGAAAGCATATGTTTTGAAAGAGAACTTTTCAAAGGGCTTTCTTATAAGCACATTTACCAAAGAGCTATTCGATTAATCTAAGATATGTTTTAATGGAATTTATTGAAGATTTATCGAAGTCTCTCCCGATAAGGTTAATTATCGAAGTATTTCTGTGCCAGACTTGAACTATTTCAATCGTAATTCCTTAGGGATTTATCGAAGACCTTTTTGACAAGGGTGTTCCTCAATAAGAACTTTGATAATTCAAGACTGATTTGTGAAGAGATTTCTAAACTAGACTTTAACATATTTGATCTTCAATTATAAATTATTTTAGAAACAAACGAGATATGCTTATATTGTTCATACATCTATTCTAAGACATGTTTCAAGATTATTTCCATCTAAAACAGCGATCAAATGCACAGATCAATTGAAGAGCAGCAAGAGTCAGATGCATACGTCAGCAATAACAGCTATCCCATGGATATTTCAACTGATTTATGAAGAACCAAGTATAAAAGAAGAAGCCAAAATGAGGAAGCTGAAAAGTTGGGAGACAAAATAAAAGCAAGAGATGCTTACAACGCAGTTTGATCATACTCAATAAATATTATGAAGTCTCTGTTTCTCTTTAGTTTAGAGCATATCATTCTTCAAATGAGAGAAGCCTAGAGAGTCTTTTAGCTCAAATTTCTACCTTATCTACTCTACCAAGTGAGTTTCACATGTATAAATCATTTCATAAATTACTCAAGAGTGTGGATCTCTTGAGAGGGACTCTCACTGGTGATTACCTAGTAAGTTGTAAGGGGGAGTGAGGGGATTCTCACATTGGCGTACTGAGGCACCAAGAGCTCATGGAATCTTAGGAAATAAGTGGAACGCTCAGAGGAACTTTTCAAAGCATACGCTTTTCGACAAATGATGTATTTTGGAATATATCAGTAAATATGAAAGCATATGTTTTGAAAGAGAACTTTTCAAAGGGCTTTCTTATAAGCACATTTACCAAAGAGCTATTCGATTAATCTAAGATATGTTTTAATGGAATTTATTGAAGATTTATCGAAGTCTCTCCCGATAAGGTTAATTATCGAAGTATTTCTGTGCAAGACTTGAACTATTTCAATCGCAATTCCTTAGGGATTTATCGAAGACCTTTTTGACAAGGGTGTTCCTCAATAAGAACTTTGATAATTCAAGACTGATTTGTGAAGAGATTTCTAAACTAGACTTTAACATATTTGATCTTCAATTATAAATTATTTTAGAAACAAACGAGATATGCTTATATTGTTCATACATCTATTCTAAGACATGTTTCAAGATTATTTCCATCTAAAACAGCGATCAAATGCACAGATCAATTGAAGAGCAGCAAGAGTCAGATGCATACGTCAGCAATAACAGCTATCCCATGGATATTTCAACTGATTTATGAAGAACCAAGTATAAAAGAAGAAGCCAAAATGAGGAAGCTGAAAAGTTGGGAGACAAAATAAAAGCAAGAGATGCTTACAACGCAGTTTGATCATACTCAATAAATATTATGAAGTCTCTGTTTCTCTTTAGTTTAGAGCATATCATTCTTCAAATGAGAGAAGCCTAGAGAGTCTTTTAGCTCAAATTTCTACCTTATCTACTCTACCAAGTGAGTTTCACATGTATAAATCATTTCATAAATTACTCAAGAGTGTGGATCTCTTGAGAGGGACTCTCACTGGTGATTACCTAGTAAGTTGTAAGGGGGAGTGAGGGGATTCTCACATTGGCGTACTGAGGCACCAAGAGCTCATGGAATCTTAGGAAATAAGTGGAACGCTCAGAGGAACTTTTCAAAGCATACGCTTTTCGACAAATGATGTATTTTGGAATATATCAGTAAATATGAAAGCATATGTTTTGAAAGAGAACTTTTCAAAGGGCTTTCTTATAAGCACATTTACCAAAGAGCTATTCGATTAATCTAAGATATGTTTTAATGGAATTTATTGAAGATTTATCGAAGTCTCTCCCGATAAGGTTAATTATCGAAGTATTTCTGTGCCAGACTTGAACTATTTCAATCGCAATTCCTTAGGGATTTATCGAAGACCTTTTTGACAAGGGTGTTCCTCAATAAGAACTTTGATAATTCAAGACTGATTTGTGAAGAGATTTCTAAACTAGACTTTAACATATTTGATCTTCAATTATAAATTATTTTAGAAACAAACGAGATATGCTTATATTGTTCATACATCTATTCTAAGACATGTTTCAAGATTATTTCCATCTAAAACAGCGATCAAATGCACAGATCAATTGAAGAGCAGCAAGAGTCAGATGCATACGTCGGCAATAACAGCTATCCCATGGATATTTCAACTGATTTATGAAGAACCAAGTATAAAAGAAGAAGCCAAAATGAGGAAGCTGAAAAGTTGGGAGACAAAATAAAAGCAAGAGATGCTTACAACGCAGTTTGATCATACTCAATAAATATTATGAAGTCTCTGTTTCTCTTTAGTTTAGAGCATATCATTCTTCAAATGAGAGAAGCCTAGAGAGTCTTTTAGCTCAAATTTCTACCTTATCTACTCTACCAAGTGAGTTTCACATGTATAAATCATTTCATAAATTACTCAAGAGTGTGGATCTCTTGAGAGGGACTCTCACTGGTGATTACCTAGTAAGTTGTAAGGGGGAGTGAGGGGATTCTCACATTGGCGTACTGAGGCACCAAGAGCTCATGGAATCTTAGGAAATAAGTGGAACGCTCAGAGGAACTTTTCAAAGCATACGCTTTTCGACAAATGATGTATTTTGGAATATATCAGTAAATATGAAAGCATATGTTTTGAAAGAGAACTTTTCAAAGGGCTTTCTTATAAGCACATTTACCAAAGAGCTATTCGATTAATCTAAGATATGTTTTAATGGAATTTATTGAAGATTTATCGAAGTCTCTCCCGATAAGGTTAATTATCGAAGTATTTCTGTGCCAGACTTGAACTATTTCAATCGCAATTCCTTAGGGATTTATCGAAGACCTTTTTGACAAGGGTGTTCCTCAATAAGAACTTTGATAATTCAAGACTGATTTGTGAAGAGATTTCTAAACTAGACTTTAACATATTTGATCTTCAATTATAAATTATTTTAGAAACAAACGAGATATGCTTATATTGTTCATACATCTATTCTAAGACATGTTTCAAGATTATTTCCATCTAAAACAGCGATCAAATGCACAGATCAATTGAAGAGCAGCAAGAGTCAGATGCATACGTCGGCAATAACAGCTATCCCATGGATATTTCAACTGATTTATGAAGAACCAAGTATAAAAGAAGAAGCCAAAATGAGGAAGCTGAAAAGTTGGGAGACAAAATAAAAGCAAGAGATGCTTACAACGCAGTTTGATCATACTCAATAAATATTATGAAGTCTCTGTTTCTCTTTAGTTTAGAGCATATCATTCTTCAAATGAGAGAAGCCTAGAGAGTCTTTTAGCTCAAATTTCTACCTTATCTACTCTACCAAGTGAGTTTCACATGTATAAATCATTTCATAAATTACTCAAGAGTGTGGATCTCTTGAGAGGGACTCTCACTGGTGATTACCTAGTAAGTTGTAAGGGGGAGTGAGGGGATTCTCACATTGGCGTACTGAGGCACCAAGAGCTCATGGAATCTTAGGAAATAAGTGGAACGCTCAGAGGAACTTTTCAAAGCATACGCTTTTCGACAAATGATGTATTTTGGAATATATCAGTAAATATGAAAGCATATGTTTTGAAAGAGAAGTTTTCAAAGGGCTTTCTTATAAGCACATTTACCAAAGAGCTATTCGATTAATCTAAGATATGTTTTAATGGAATTTATTGAAGATTTATCGAAGTCTCTCCCGATAAGGTTAATTATCGAAGTATTTCTGTGCAAGACTTGAACTATTTCAATCGCAATTCCTTAGGGATTTATCGAAGACCTTTTTGACAAGGGTGTTCCTCAATAAGAACTTTGATAATTCAAGACTGATTTGTGAAGAGATTTCTAAACTAGACTTTAACATATTTGATCTTCAATTATAAATTATTTTAGAAACAAACGAGATATGCTTATATTGTTCATACATCTATTCTAAGACATGTTTCAAGATTATTTCCATCTAAAACAGCGATCAAATGCACAGATCAATTGAAGAGCAGCAAGAGTCAGATGCATACGTCGGCAATAACAGCTATCCCATGGATATTTCAACTGATTTATGAAGAACCAAGTATAAAAGAAGAAGCCAAAATGAGGAAGCTGAAAAGTTGGGAGACAAAATAAAAGCAAGAGATGCTTACAACGCAGTTTGATCATACTCAATAAATATTATGAAGTCTCTGTTTCTCTTTAGTTTAGAGCATATCATTCTTCAAATGAGAGAAGCCTAGAGAGTCTTTTAGCTCAAATTTCTACCTTATCTACTCTACCAAGTGAGTTTCACATGTATAAATCATTTCATAAATTACTCAAGAGTGTGGATCTCTTGAGAGGGACTCTCACTGGTGATTACCTAGTAAGTTGTAAGGGGGAGTGAGGGGATTCTCACATTGGCGTACTGAGGCACCAAGAGCTCATGGAATCTTAGGAAATAAGTGGAACGCTCAGAGGAACTTTTCAAAGCATACGCTTTTCGACAAATGATGTATTTTGGAATATATCAGTAAATATGAAAGCATATGTTTTGAAAGAGAAGTTTTCAAAGGGCTTTCTTATAAGCACATTTACCAAAGAGCTATTCGATTAATCTAAGATATGTTTTAATGGAATTTATTGAAGATTTATCGAAGTCTCTCCCGATAAGGTTAATTATCGAAGTATTTCTGTGCAAGACTTGAACTATTTCAATCGCAATTCCTTAGGGATTTATCGAAGACCTTTTTGACAAGGGTGTTCCTCAATAAGAACTTTGATAATTCAAGACTGATTTGTGAAGAGATTTCTAAACTAGACTTTAACATATTTGATCTTCAATTATAAATTATTTTAGAAACAAACGAGATATGCTTATATTGTTCATACATCTATTCTAAGACATGTTTCAAGATTATTTCCATCTAAAACAGCGATCAAATGCACAGATCAATTGAAGAGCAGCAAGAGTCAGATGCATACGTCGGCAATAACAGCTATCCCATGGATATTTCAACTGATTTATGAAGAACCAAGTATAAAAGAAGAAGCCAAAATGAGGAAGCTGAAAAGTTGGGAGACAAAATAAAAGCAAGAGATGCTTACAACGCAGTTTGATCATACTCAACAAATATTATGAAGTCTCTGTTTCTCTTTAGTTTAGAGCATATCATTCTTCAAATGAGAGAAGCCTAGAGAGTCTTTTAGCTCAAATTTCTACCTTATCTACTCTACCAAGTGAGTTTCACATGTATAAATCATTTCATAAATTACTCAAGAGTGTGGATCTCTTGAGAGGGACTCTCACTGGTGATTACCTAGTAAGTTGTAAGGGGGAGTGAGGGGATTCTCACATTGGCGTACTGAGGCACCAAGAGCTCATGGAATCTTAGGAAATAAGTGGAACGCTCAGAGGAACTTTTCAAAGCATACGCTTTTCGACAAATGATGTATTTTGGAATATATCAGTAAATATGAAAGCATATGTTTTGAAAGAGAACTTTTCAAAGGGCTTTCTTATAAGCACATTTACCAAAGAGCTATTCGATTAATCTAAGATATGTTTTAATGGAATTTATTGAAGATTTATCGAAGTCTCTCCCGATAAGGTTAATTATCGAAGTATTTCTGTGCAAGACTTGAACTATTTCAATCGCAATTCCTTAGGGATTTATCGAAGACCTTTTTGACAAGGGTGTTCCTCAATAAGAACTTTGATAATTCAAGACTGATTTGTGAAGAGATTTCTAAACTAGACTTTAACATATTTGATCTTCAATTATAAATTATTTTAGAAACAAACGAGATATGCTTATATTGTTCATACATCTATTCTAAGACATGTTTCAAGATTATTTCCATCTAAAACAGCGATCAAATGCACAGATCAATTGAAGAGCAGCAAGAGTCAGATGCATACGTCGGCAATAACAGCTATCCCATGGATATTTCAACTGATTTATGAAGAACCAAGTATAAAAGAAGAAGCCAAAATGAGGAAGCTGAAAAGTTGGGAGACAAAATAAAAGCAAGAGATGCTTACAACGCAGTTTGATCATACTCAATAAATATTATGAAGTCTCTGTTTCTCTTTAGTTTAGAGCATATCATTCTTCAAATGAGAGAAGCCTAGAGAGTCTTTTAGCTCAAATTTCTACCTTATCTACTCTACCAAGTGAGTTTCACATGTATAAATCATTTCATAAATTACTCAAGAGTGTGGATCTCTTGAGAGGGACTCTCACTGGTGATTACCTAGTAAGTTGTAAGGGGGAGTGAGGGGATTCTCACATTGGCGTACTGAGGCACCAAGAGCTCATGGAATCTTAGGAAATAAGTGGAACGCTCAGAGGAACTTTTCAAAGCATACGCTTTTCGACAAATGATGTATTTTGGAATATATCAGTAAATATGAAAGCATATGTTTTGAAAGAGAACTTTTCAAAGGGCTTTCTTATAAGCACATTTACCAAAGAGCTATTCGATTAATCTAAGATATGTTTTAATGGAATTTATTGAAGATTTATCGAAGTCTCTCCCGATAAGGTTAATTATCGAAGTATTTCTGTGCCAGACTTGAACTATTTCAATCGCAATTCCTTAGGGATTTATCGAAGACCTTTTTGACAAGGGTGTTCCTCAATAAGAACTTTGATAATTCAAGACTGATTTGTGAAGAGATTTCTAAACTAGACTTTAACATATTTGATCTTCAATTATAAATTATTTTAGAAACAAACGAGATATGCTTATATTGTTCATACATCTATTCTAAGACATGTTTCAAGATTATTTCCATCTAAAACAGCGATCAAATGCACAGATCAATTGAAGAGCAGCAAGAGTCAGATGCATACGTCGGCAATAACAGCTATCCCATGGATATTTCAACTGATTTATGAAGAACCAAGTATAAAAGAAGAAGCCAAAATGAGGAAGCTGAAAAGTTGGGAGACAAAATAAAAGCAAGAGATGCTTACAACGCAGTTTGATCATACTCAATAAATATTATGAAGTCTCTGTTTCTCTTTAGTTTAGAGCATATCATTCTTCAAATGAGAGAAGCCTAGAGAGTCTTTTAGCTCAAATTTCTACCTTATCTACTCTACCAAGTGAGTTTCACATGTATAAATCATTTCATAAATTACTCAAGAGTGTGGATCTCTTGAGAGGGACTCTCACTGGTGATTACCTAGTAAGTTGTAAGGGGGAGTGAGGGGATTCTCACATTGGCGTACTGAGGCACCAAGAGCTCATGGAATCTTAGGAAATAAGTGGAACGCTCAGAGGAACTTTTCAAAGCATACGCTTTTCGACAAATGATGTATTTTGGAATATATCAGTAAATATGAAAGCATATGTTTTGAAAGAGAAGTTTTCAAAGGGCTTTCTTATAAGCACATTTACCAAAGAGCTATTCGATTAATCTAAGATATGTTTTAATGGAATTTATTGAAGATTTATCGAAGTCTCTCCCGATAAGGTTAATTATCGAAGTATTTCTGTGCAAGACTTGAACTATTTCAATCGCAATTCCTTAGGGATTTATCGAAGACCTTTTTGACAAGGGTGTTCCTCAATAAGAACTTTGATAATTCAAGACTGATTTGTGAAGAGATTTCTAAACTAGACTTTAACATATTTGATCTTCAATTATAAATTATTTTAGAAACAAACGAGATATGCTTATATTGTTCATACATCTATTCTAAGACATGTTTCAAGATTATTTCCATCTAAAACAGCGATCAAATGCACAGATCAATTGAAGAGCAGCAAGAGTCAGATGCATACGTCGGCAATAACAGCTATCCCATGGATATTTCAACTGATTTATGAAGAACCAAGTATAAAAGAAGAAGCCAAAATGAGGAAGCTGAAAAGTTGGGAGACAAAATAAAAGCAAGAGATGCTTACAACGCAGTTTGATCATACTCAATAAATATTATGAAGTCTCTGTTTCTCTTTAGTTTAGAGCATATCATTCTTCAAATGAGAGAAGCCTAGAGAGTCTTTTAGCTCAAATTTCTACCTTATCTACTCTACCAAGTGAGTTTCACATGTATAAATCATTTCATAAATTACTCAAGAGTGTGGATCTCTTGAGAGGGACTCTCACTGGTGATTACCTAGTAAGTTGTAAGGGGGAGTGAGGGGATTCTCACATTGGCGTACTGAGGCACCAAGAGCTCATGGAATCTTAGGAAATAAGTGGAACGCTCAGAGGAACTTTTCAAAGCATACGCTTTTCGACAAATGATGTATTTTGGAATATATCAGTAAATATGAAAGCATATGTTTTGAAAGAGAAGTTTTCAAAGGGCTTTCTTATAAGCACATTTACCAAAGAGCTATTCGATTAATCTAAGATATGTTTTAATGGAATTTATTGAAGATTTATCGAAGTCTCTCCCGATAAGGTTAATTATCGAAGTATTTCTGTGCAAGACTTGAACTATTTCAATCGCAATTCCTTAGGGATTTATCGAAGACCTTTTTGACAAGGGTGTTCCTCAATAAGAACTTTGATAATTCAAGACTGATTTGTGAAGAGATTTCTAAACTAGACTTTAACATATTTGATCTTCAATTATAAATTATTTTAGAAACAAACGAGATATGCTTATATTGTTCATACATCTATTCTAAGACATGTTTCAAGATTATTTCCATCTAAAACAGCGATCAAATGCACAGATCAATTGAAGAGCAGCAAGAGTCAGATGCATACGTCGGCAATAACAGCTATCCCATGGATATTTCAACTGATTTATGAAGAACCAAGTATAAAAGAAGAAGCCAAAATGAGGAAGCTGAAAAGTTGGGAGACAAAATAAAAGCAAGAGATGCTTACAACGCAGTTTGATCATACTCAACAAATATTATGAAGTCTCTGTTTCTCTTTAGTTTAGAGCATATCATTCTTCAAATGAGAGAAGCCTAGAGAGTCTTTTAGCTCAAATTTCTACCTTATCTACTCTACCAAGTGAGTTTCACATGTATAAATCATTTCATAAATTACTCAAGAGTGTGGATCTCTTGAGAGGGACTCTCACTGGTGATTACCTAGTAAGTTGTAAGGGGGAGTGAGGGGATTCTCACATTGGCGTACTGAGGCACCAAGAGCTCATGGAATCTTAGGAAATAAGTGGAACGCTCAGAGGAACTTTTCAAAGCATACGCTTTTCGACAAATGATGTATTTTGGAATATATCAGTAAATATGAAAGCATATGTTTTGAAAGAGAACTTTTCAAAGGGCTTTCTTATAAGCACATTTACCAAAGAGCTATTCGATTAATCTAAGATATGTTTTAATGGAATTTATTGAAGATTTATCGAAGTCTCTCCCGATAAGGTTAATTATCGAAGTATTTCTGTGCAAGACTTGAACTATTTCAATCGCAATTCCTTAGGGATTTATCGAAGACCTTTTTGACAAGGGTGTTCCTCAATAAGAACTTTGATAATTCAAGACTGATTTGTGAAGAGATTTCTAAACTAGACTTTAACATATTTGATCTTCAATTATAAATTATTTTAGAAACAAACGAGATATGCTTATATTGTTCATACATCTATTCTAAGACATGTTTCAAGATTATTTCCATCTAAAACAGCGATCAAATGCACAGATCAATTGAAGAGCAGCAAGAGTCAGATGCATACGTCGGCAATAACAGCTATCCCATGGATATTTCAACTGATTTATGAAGAACCAAGTATAAAAGAAGAAGCCAAAATGAGGAAGCTGAAAAGTTGGGAGACAAAATAAAAGCAAGAGATGCTTACAACGCAGTTTGATCATACTCAATAAATATTATGAAGTCTCTGTTTCTCTTTAGTTTAGAGCATATCATTCTTCAAATGAGAGAAGCCTAGAGAGTCTTTTAGCTCAAATTTCTACCTTATCTACTCTACCAAGTGAGTTTCACATGTATAAATCATTTCATAAATTACTCAAGAGTGTGGATCTCTTGAGACGGACTCTCACTGGTGATTACCTAGTAAGTTGTAAGGGGGAGTGAGGGGATTCTCACATTGGCGTACTGAGGCACCAAGAGCTCATGGAATCTTAGGAAATAAGTGGAACGCTCAGAGGAACTTTTCAAAGCATACGCTTTTCGACAAATGATGTATTTTGGAATATATCAGTAAATATGAAAGCATATGTTTTGAAAGAGAACTTTTCAAAGGGCTTTCTTATAAGCACATTTACCAAAGAGCTATTCGATTAATCTAAGATATGTTTTAATGGAATTTATTGAAGATTTATCGAAGTCTCTCCCGATAAGGTTAATTATCGAAGTATTTCTGTGCAAGACTTAAACTATTTCAATCGCAATTCCTTAGGGATTTATCGAAGACCTTTTTGACAAGGGTGTTCCTCAATAAGAACTTTGATAATTCAAGACTGATTTGTGAAGAGATTTCTAAACTAGACTTTAACATATTTGATCTTCAATTATAAATTATTTTAGAAACAAACGAGATATGCTTATATTGTTCATACATCTATTCTAAGACATGTTTCAAGATTATTTCCATCTAAAACAGCGATCAAATGCACAGATCAATTGAAGAGCAGCAAGAGTCAGATGCATACGTCAGCAATAACAGCTATCCCATGGATATTTCAACTGATTTATGAAGAACCAAGTATAAAAGAAGAAGCCAAAATGAGGAAGCTGAAAAGTTGGGAGACAAAATAAAAGCAAGAGATGCTTACAACGCAGTTTGATCATACTCAATAACTATTATGAAGTCTCTGTTTCTCTTTAGTTTAGAGCATATCATTCTTCAAATGAGAGAAGCCTAGAGAGTCTTTTAGCTCAAATTTCTACCTTATCTACTCTAGCAAGTGAGTTTCACATGTATAAATCATTTCATAAATTACTCAAGAGTGTGGATCTCTTGAGGGGGACTCTCACTGGTGATTACCTAGTAAGTTGTAAGGGGGAGTGAGGGGATTCTCACATTGACGTACTGAGGCACCAAGAGCTCATGGAATCTTAGAAAATAGTGGAACGCTCAGAGGAACTTTTCAAAGCATACGCTTTTCGACAAATGATGTATTTTGGAATATATCAGTAAATATGAAAGCATATGTTTTGAAAGAGAACTTTTCAAAGGGCTTTCTTATAAGCACATTTACCAAAGAGCTATTCGATTAATCTAAGATATGTTTTAATGGAATTTATTGAAGATTTATCGAAGTCTCTCCCGATAAGGTTAATTATCGAAGTATTTCTGTGCAAGACTTGAACTATTTCAATCGCAATTCCTTAGGGATTTATCGAAGACCTTTTTGACAAGGGTGTTCCTCAATAAGAACTTTGATAATTCAAGACTGATTTGTGAAGAGATTTCTAAACTAGACTTTAACATATTTGATCTTCAATTATAAATTATTTTAGAAACAAACGAGATATGCTTATATTGTTCATACATCTATTCTAAGACATGTTTCAAGATTATTTCCATCTAAAACAGCGATCAAATGCACAGATCAATTGAAGAGCAGCAAGAGTCAGATGCATACGTCAGCAATAACAGCTATCCCATGGATATTTCAACTGATTTATGAAGAACCAAGTATAAAAGAAGAAGCCAAAATGAGGAAGCTGAAAAGTTGGGAGACAAAATAAAAGCAAGAGATGCTTACAACGCAGTTTGATCATACTCAATAACTATTATGAAGTCTCTGTTTCTCTTTAGTTTAGAGCATATCATTCTTCAAATGAGAGAAGCCTAGAGAGTCTTTTAGCTCAAATTTCTACCTTATCTACTCTACCAAGTGAGTTTCACATGTATAAATCATTTCATAAATTACTCAAGAGTGTGGATCTCTTGAGGGGGACTCTCACTGGTGATTACCTAGTAAGTTGTAAGGGGGAGTGAGGGGATTCTCACATTGACGTACTGAGGCACCAAGAGCTCATGGAATCTTAGGAAATAGTGGAACGCTCAGAGGAACTTTTCAAAGCATACGCTTTTCGACAAATGATGTATTTTGGAATATATCAGTAAATATGAAAGCATATGTTTTGAAAGAGAACTTTTCAAAGGGCTTTCTTATAAGCACATTTACCAAAGAGCTATTCGATTAATCTAAGATATGTTTTAATGGAATTTATTGAAGATTTATCGAAGTCTCTCCCGATAAGGTTAATTATCGAAGTATTTCTGTGCCAGACTTAAACTATTTCAATCGCAATTCCTTAGGGATTTATCGAAGACCTTTTTGACAAGGGTGTTCCTCAATAAGAACTTTGATAATTCAAGACTGATTTGTGAAGAGATTTCTAAACTAGACTTTAACATATTTGATCTTCAATTATAAATTGTTTTAGAAACAAACGAGATATGCTTATATTGTTCATACATCTATTCTAAGACATGTTTCAAGATTATTTCCATCTAAAACAGCGATCAAACGCACAGATCAATTGAAGAGCAGCAAGAGTCAGTTGCATACGTCAGCAATAACAGCTATCCCATGGATATTTCAACTGATTTATGAAGAACCAAGTATAAAAGAAGAAGCCAAAATGAGGAAGCTGAAAAGTTGGGAGACAAAATAAAAGCAAGAGATGCTTACAACGCAGTTTGATCATACTCAATAACTATTATGAAGTCTCTGTTTCTCTTTAGTTTAGAGCATATCCTTCTTCAAATGAGAGAAGCCTAGAGAGTCTTTTAGCTCAAATTTCTACCTTATCTACTCTACCAAGTGAGTTTCACATGTATAAATCATTTCATAAATTACTCAAGAGTGTGGATCTCTTGAGGGGGACTCTCACTGGTGATTACCTAGTAAGTTGTAAGGGGGAGTGAGGGGATTCTCACATTGACGTACTGAGGCACCAAGAGCTCATGGAATCTTAGGAAATAGTGGAACGCTCAGAGGAACTTTTCAAAGCATACGCTTTTCGACAAATGATGTATTTTGGAATATATCAGTAAATATGAAAGCATATGTTTTGAAAGAGAAGTTTTCAAAGGGCTTTCTTATAAGCACATTTACCAAAGAGCTATTCGATTAATCTAAGATATGTTTTAATGGAATTTATTGAAGATTTATCGAAGTCTCTCCCGATAAGGTTAATTATCGAAGTATTTCTGTGCCAGACTTGAACTATTTCAATCGCAATTCCTTAGGGATTTATCGAAGACCTTTTTGACAAGGGTGTTCCTCAATAAGAACTTTGATAATTCAAGACTGATTTGTGAAGAGATTTCTAAACTAGACTTTAACATATTTGATCTTCAATTATAAATTATTTTAGAAACAAACGAGATATGCTTATATTGTTCATACATCTATTCTAAGACATGTTTCAAGATTATTTCCATCTAAAACAGCGATCAAACGCACAGATCAATTGAAGAGCAGCAAGAGTCAGTTGCATACGTCAGCAATAACAGCTATCCCATGGATATTTCAACTGATTTATGAAGAACCAAGTATAAAAGAAGAAGCCAAAATGAGGAAGCTGAAAAGTTGGGAGACAAAATAAAAGCAAGAGATGCTTACAACGCAGTTTGATCATACTCAATAACTATTATGAAGTCTCTGTTTCTCTTTAGTTTAGAGCATATCCTTCTTCAAATGAGAGAAGCCTAGAGAGTCTTTTAGCTCAAATTTCTACCTTATCTACTCTACCAAGTGAGTTTCACATGTATAAATCATTTCATAAATTACTCAAGAGTGTGGATCTCTTGAGGGGGACTCTCACTGGTGATTACCTAGTAAGTTGTAAGGGGGAGTGAGGGGATTCTCACATTGACGTACTAAGGCACCAAGAGCTCATGGAATCTTAGGAAATAGTGGAACGCTCAGAGGAACTTTTCAAAGCATACGCTTTTCGACAAATGATGTATTTTGGAATATATCAGTAAATATGAAAGCATATGTTTTGAAAGAGAAGTTTTCAAAGGGCTTTCTTATAAGCACATTTACCAAAGAGCTATTCGATTAATCTAAGATATGTTTTAATGGAATTTATTGAAGATTTATCGAAGTCTCTCCCGATAAGGTTAATTATCGAAGTATTTCTGTGCCAGACTTGAACTATTTCAATCGCAATTCCTTAGGGATTTATCGAAGACCTTTTTGACAAGGGTGTTCCTCAATAAGAACTTTGATAATTCAAGACTGATTTGTGAAGAGATTTCTAAACTAGACTTTAACATATTTGATCTTCAATTATAAATTATTTTAGAAACAAACGAGATATGCTTATATTGTTCATACATCTATTCTAAGACATGTTTCAAGATTATTTCCATCTAAAACAGCGATCAATTGCACAGATCAATTGAAGAGCAGCAAGAGTCAGATGCATACGTCAGCAATAACAGCTATCCCATGGATATTTCAACTGATTTATGAAGAACCAAGTATAAAAGAAGAAGCCAAAATGAGGAAGCTGAAAAGTTGGGAGACAAAATAAAAGCAAGAGATGCTTACAACGCAGTTTGATCATACTCAATAACTATTATGAAGTCTCTGTTTCTCTTTAGTTTAGAGCATATCCTTCTTCAAATGAGAGAAGCCTAGAGAGTCTTTTAGCTCAAATTTCTACCTTATCTACTCTACCAAGTGAGTTTCACATGTATAAATCATTTCATAAATTACTCAAGAGTGTGGATCTCTTGAGGGGGACTCTCACTGGTGATTACCTAGTAAGTTGTAAGGGGGAGTGAGGGGATTCTCACATTGACGTACTGAGGCACCAAGAGCTCATGGAATCTTAGGAAATAGTGGAACGCTCAGAGGAACTTTTCAAAGCATACGCTTTTCGACAAATGATGTATTTTGGAATATATCAGTAAATATGAAAGCATATGTTTTGAAAGAGAAGTTTTCAAAGGGCTTTCTTATAAGCACATTTACCAAAGAGCTATTCGATTAATCTAAGATATGTTTTAATGGAATTTATTGAAGATTTATCGAAGTCTCTCCCGATAAGGTTAATTATCGAAGTATTTCTGTGCCAGACTTGAACTATTTCAATCGCAATTCCTTAGGGATTTATCGAAGACCTTTTTGACAAGGGTGTTCCTCAATAAGAACTTTGATAATTCAAGACTGATTTGTGAAAAGATTTCTAAACTAGACTTTAACATATTTGATCTTCAATTATAAATTGTTTTAGAAACAAACGAGATATGCTTATATTGTTCATACATCTATTCTAAGACATGTTTCAAGATTATTTCCATCTAAAACAGCGATCAAACGCACAGATCAATTGAAGAGCAGCAAGAGTCAGATGCATACGTCAGCAATAACAGCTATCCCATGGATATTTCAACTGATTTATGAAGAACCAAGTATAAAAGAAGAAGCCAAAATGAGGAAGCTGAAAAGTTGGGAGACAAAATAAAAGCAAGAGATGCTTACAACGCAGTTTGATCATACTCAATAACTATTATGAAGTCTCTGTTTCTCTTTAGTTTAGAGCATATCCTTCTTCAAATGAGAGAAGCCTAGAGAGTCTTTTAGCTCAAATTTCTACCTTATCTACTCTACCAAGTGAGTTTCACATGTATAAATCATTTCATAAATTACTCAAGAGTGTGGATCTCTTGAGGGGGACTCTCACTGGTGATTACCTAGTAAGTTGTAAGGGGGAGTGAGGGGATTCTCACATTGACGTACTGAGGCACCAAGAGCTCATGGAATCTTAGGAAATAGTGGAACGCTCAGAGGAACTTTTCAAAGCATACGCTTTTCGACAAATGATGTATTTTGGAATATATCAGTAAATATGAAAGCATATGTTTTGAAAGAGAAGTTTTCAAAGGGCTTTCTTATAAGCACATTTACCAAAGAGCTATTCGATTAATCTAAGATATGTTTTAATGGAATTTATTGAAGATTTATCGAAGTCTCTCCCGATAAGGTTAATTATCGAAGTATTTCTGTGCCAGACTTGAACTATTTCAATCGCAATTCCTTAGGGATTTATCGAAGACCTTTTTGACAAGGGTGTTCCTCAATAAGAACTTTGATAATTCAAGACTGATTTGTGAAAAGATTTCTAAACTAGACTTTAACATATTTGATCTTCAATTATAAATTGTTTTAGAAACAAACGAGATATGCTTATATTGTTCATACATCTATTCTAAGACATGTTTCAAGATTATTTCCATCTAAAACAGCGATCAAACGCACAGATCAATTGAAGAGCAGCAAGAGTCAGTTGCATACGTCAGCAATAACAGCTATCCCATGGATATTTCAACTGATTTATGAAGAACCAAGTATAAAAGAAGAAGCCAAAATGAGGAAGCTGAAAAGTTGGGAGACAAAATAAAAGCAAGAGATGCTTACAACGCAGTTTGATCATACTCAATAACTATTATGAAGTCTCTGTTTCTCTTTAGTTTAGAGCATATCCTTCTTCAAATGAGAGAAGCCTAGAGAGTCTTTTAGCTCAAATTTCTACCTTATCTACTCTACCAAGTGAGTTTCACATGTATAAATCATTTCATAAATTACTCAAGAGTGTGGATCTCTTGAGGGGGACTCTCACTGGTGATTACCTAGTAAGTTGTAAGGGGGAGTGAGGGGATTCTCACATTGACGTACTGAGGCACCAAGAGCTCATGGAATCTTAGGAAATAGTGGAACGCTCAGAGGAACTTTTCAAAGCATACGCTTTTCGACAAATGATGTATTTTGGAATATATCAGTAAATATGAAAGCATATGTTTTGAAAGAGAAGTTTTCAAAGGGCTTTCTTATAAGCACATTTACCAAAGAGCTATTCGATTAATCTAAGATATGTTTTAATGGAATTTATTGAAGATTTATCGAAGTCTCTCCCGATAAGGTTAATTATCGAAGTATTTCTGTGCCAGACTTGAACTATTTCAATCGCAATTCCTTAGGGATTTATCGAAGACCTTTTTGACAAGGGTGTTCCTCAATAAGAACTTTGATAATTCAAGACTGATTTGTGAAAAGATTTCTAAACTAGACTTTAACATATTTGATCTTCAATTATAAATTGTTTTAGAAACAAACGAGATATGCTTATATTGTTCATACATCTATTCTAAGACATGTTTCAAGATTATTTCCATCTAAAACAGCGATCAAACGCACAGATCAATTGAAGAGCAGCAAGAGTCAGATGCATACGTCAGCAATAACAGCTATCCCATGGATATTTCAACTGATTTATGAAGAACCAAGTATAAAAGAAGAAGCCAAAATGAGGAAGCTGAAAAGTTGGGAGACAAAATAAAAGCAAGAGATGCTTACAACGCAGTTTGATCATACTCAATAACTATTATGAAGTCTCTGTTTCTCTTTAGTTTAGAGCATATTCTTCTTCAAATGAGAGAAGCCTAGAGAGTCTTTTAGCTCAAATTTCTACCTTATCTACTCTACCAAGTGAGTTTCACATGTATAAATCATTTCATAAATTACTCAAGAGTGTGGATCTCTTGAGGGGGACTCTCACTGGTGATTACCTAGTAAGTTGTAAGGGGGAGTGAGGGGATTCTCACATTGACGTACTGAGGCACCAAGAGCTCATGGAATCTTAGGAAATAGTGGAACGCTCAGAGGAACTTTTCAAAGCATACGCTTTTCGACAAATGATGTATTTTGGAATATATCAATAAATATGAAAGCATATGTTTTGAAAGAGAAGTTTTCAAAGGGCTTTCTTATAAGCACATTTACCAAAGAGCTATTCGATTAATCTAAGATATGTTTTAATGGAATTTATTGAAGATTTATCGAAGTCTCTCCCGATAAGGTTAATTATCGAAGTATTTCTGTGCCAGACTTGAACTATTTCAATCGCAATTCCTTAGGGATTTATCGAAGACCTTTTTGACAAGGGTGTTCCTCAATAAGAACTTTGATAATTCAAGACTGATTTGTGAAAAGATTTCTAAACTAGACTTTAACATATTTGATCTTCAATTATAAATTGTTTTAGAAACAAACGAGATATGCTTATATATTTCATACATCTATTCTAAGACATGTTTCAAGATTATTTCCATCTAAAACAGCGATCAAACGCACAGATCAATTGAAGAGCAGCAAGAGTCAGATGCATACGTCAGCAATAACAGCTATCCCATGGATATTTCAACTGATTTATGAAGAACCAAGTATAAAAGAAGAAGCCAAAATGAGGAAGCTGAAAAGTTGGGAGACAAAATAAAAATAAGAGATGCTTACAACGCAGTTTGATCATACTCAACAACTATTATGAAGTCTCTGTTTCTCTTTAGTTTAGAGCATATCCTTCTTCAAATGAGAGAAGCCTAGAGAGTCTTTTAGCTCAAATTTCTACCTTATCTACTCTACCAAGTGAGTTTCACATGTATAAATCATTTCATAAATTACTCAAGAGTGTGGATCTCTTGAGAGGGACTCTCACTGGTGATTGCCTAGTAAGTTGTAAGGGGGAGTGAGGGGATTCTCTCATTGACGTACTGAGGCACCAAGAGCTCATGGAATCTTAGGAAATAGTGGAACGCTCAGAGGAACTTTTCAAAGCATACGTTTTTCGACAAATGATGTATTTTGGAATATATCAGTAAATATGAAAGCATATGTTTTGAAAGAGAAGTTTTCAAAGGGCTTTCTTATAAGCACATTTACCAAAGAGCTACTCGATAAATCTAAGATATGTTTTAATGGAATTTATTGAAGATTTATCGAAGTCTCTCCCGATAAGGTTAATTATCGAAGTATTTCTGTGCAAGACTTGAACTATTTCAATCGCAATTCCTTAGGGATTTATCGAAGACCTTTTTGACAAGGGTGTTCCTCAATAAGAACTTTGATAATTCAAGACTGATTTGTGAAAAGATTTCTAAACTAGACTTTAACATATTTGATCTTCAATTATAAATTGTTTTAGAAACAAACGAGATATGCTTATATTGTTCATACATCTATTCTAAGACATGTTTCAAGATTATTTCCATCTAAAACAGCGATCAAACGCACAGATCAATTGAAGAGCAGCAAGAGTCAGATGCATACGTCAGCAATAACAGCTATCCCATGGATATTTCAACTGATTTATGAAGAACCAAGTATAAAAGAAGAAGCCAAAATGAGGAAGCTGAAAAGTTGGGAGACAAAATAAAAATAAGAGATGCTTACAACGCAGTTTGATCATACTCAACAACTATTATGAAGTCTCTGTTTCTCTTTAGTTTAGAGCATATCCTTCTTCAAATGAGAGAAGCCTAGAGAGTCTTTTAGCTCAAATTTCTACCTTATCTACTCTACCAAGTGAGTTTCACATGTATAAATCATTTCATAAATTACTCAAGAGTGTGGATCTCTTGAGAGGGACTCTCACTGGTGATTGCCTAGTAAGTTGTAAGGGGGAGTGAGGGGATTCTCTCATTGACGTACTGAGGCACCAAGAGCTCATGGAATCTTAGGAAATAGTGGAACGCTCAGAGGAACTTTTCAAAGCATACGTTTTTCGACAAATGATGTATTTTGGAATATATCAGTAAATATGAAAGCATATGTTTTGAAAGAGAAGTTTTCAAAGGGCTTTCTTATAAGCACATTTACCAAAGAGCTACTCGATAAATCTAAGATATGTTTTAATGGAATTTATTGAAGATTTATCGAAGTCTCTCCCGATAAGGTTAATTATCGAAGTATTTCTGTGCAAGACTTGAACTATTTCAATCGCAATTCCTTAGGGATTTATCGAAGACCTTTTTGACAAGGGTGTTCCTCAATAAGAACTTTGATAATTCAAGACTGATTTGTGAAAAGATTTCTAAACTAGACTTTAACATATTTGATCTTCAATTATAAATTGTTTTAGAAACAAACGAGATATGCTTATATTGTTCATACATCTATTCTAAGACATGTTTCAAGATTATTTCCATCTAAAACAGCGATCAAACGCACAGATCAATTGAAGAGCAGCAAGAGTCAGATGCATACGTCAGCAATAACAGCTATCCCATGGATATTTCAACTGATTTATGAAGAACCAAGTATAAAAGAAGAAGCCAAAATGAGGAAGCTGAAAAGTTGGGAGACAAAATAAAAATAAGAGATGCTTACAACGCAGTTTGATCATACTCAACAACTATTATGAAGTCTCTGTTTCTCTTTAGTTTAGAGCATATCCTTCTTCAAATGAGAGAAGCCTAGAGAGTCTTTTAGCTCAAATTTCTACCTTATCTACTCTACCAAGTGAGTTTCACATGTATAAATCATTTCATAAATTACTCAAGAGTGTGGATCTCTTGAGGGGGACTCTCACTGGTGATTACCTAGTAAGTTGTAAGGGGGAGTGAGGGGATTCTCACATTGACGTACTGAGGCACCAAGAGCTCATGGAATCTTAGGAAATAGTGGAACGCTCAGAGGAACTTTTCAAAGCATACGCTTTTCGACAAATGATGTATTTTGGAATATATCAGTAAATATGAAAGCATATGTTTTGAAAGAGAAGTTTTCAAAGGGCTTTCTTATAAGCACATTTACCAAAGAGCTATTCGATTAATCTAAGATATGTTTTAATGGAATTTATTGAAGATTTATCGAAGTCTCTCCCGATAAGGTTAATTATCGAAGTATTTCTGTGCCAGACTTGAACTATTTCAATCGCAATTCCTTAGGGATTTATCGAAGACCTTTTTGACAAGGGTGTTCCTCAATAAGAACTTTGATAATTCAAGACTGATTTGTGAAGAGATTTCTAAACTAGACTTTAACATATTTGATCTTCAATTATAAATTATTTTAGAAACAAACGAGATATGCTTATATTGTTCATACATCTATTCTAAGACATGTTTCAAGATTATTTCCATCTAAAACAGCGATCAATTGCACAGATCAATTGAAGAGCAGCAAGAGTCAGATGCATACGTCAGCAATAACAGCTATCCCATGGATATTTCAACTGATTTATGAAGAACCAAGTATAAAAGAAGAAGCCAAAATGAGGAAGCTGAAAAGTTGGGAGACAAAATAAAAGCAAGAGATGCTTACAACGCAGTTTGATCATACTCAATAACTATTATGAAGTCTCTGTTTCTCTTTAGTTTAGAGCATATCCTTCTTCAAATGAGAGAAGCCTAGAGAGTCTTTTAGCTCAAATTTCTACCTTATCTACTCTACCAAGTGAGTTTCACATGTATAAATCATTTCATAAATTACTCAAGAGTGTGGATCTCTTGAGGGGGACTCTCACTGGTGATTACCTAGTAAGTTGTAAGGGGGAGTGAGGGGATTCTCACATTGACGTACTGAGGCACCAAGAGCTCATGGAATCTTAGGAAATAGTGGAACGCTCAGAGGAACTTTTCAAAGCATACGCTTTTCGACAAATGATGTATTTTGGAATATATCAGTAAATATGAAAGCATATGTTTTGAAAGAGAAGTTTTCAAAGGGCTTTCTTATAAGCACATTTACCAAAGAGCTATTCGATTAATCTAAGATATGTTTTAATGGAATTTATTGAAGATTTATCGAAGTCTCTCCCGATAAGGTTAATTATCGAAGTATTTCTGTGCCAGACTTGAACTATTTCAATCGCAATTCCTTAGGGATTTATCGAAGACCTTTTTGACAAGGGTGTTCCTCAATAAGAACTTTGATAATTCAAGACTGATTTGTGAAAAGATTTCTAAACTAGACTTTAACATATTTGATCTTCAATTATAAATTGTTTTAGAAACAAACGAGATATGCTTATATTGTTCATACATCTATTCTAAGACATGTTTCAAGATTATTTCCATCTAAAACAGCGATCAAACGCACAGATCAATTGAAGAGCAGCAAGAGTCAGATGCATACGTCAGCAATAACAGCTATCCCATGGATATTTCAACTGATTTATGAAGAACCAAGTATAAAAGAAGAAGCCAAAATGAGGAAGCTGAAAAGTTGGGAGACAAAATAAAAGCAAGAGATGCTTACAACGCAGTTTGATCATACTCAATAACTATTATGAAGTCTCTGTTTCTCTTTAGTTTAGAGCATATCCTTCTTCAAATGAGAGAAGCCTAGAGAGTCTTTTAGCTCAAATTTCTACCTTATCTACTCTACCAAGTGAGTTTCACATGTATAAATCATTTCATAAATTACTCAAGAGTGTGGATCTCTTGAGGGGGACTCTCACTGGTGATTACCTAGTAAGTTGTAAGGGGGAGTGAGGGGATTCTCACATTGACGTACTGAGGCACCAAGAGCTCATGGAATCTTAGGAAATAGTGGAACGCTCAGAGGAACTTTTCAAAGCATACGCTTTTCGACAAATGATGTATTTTGGAATATATCAGTAAATATGAAAGCATATGTTTTGAAAGAGAAGTTTTCAAAGGGCTTTCTTATAAGCACATTTACCAAAGAGCTATTCGATTAATCTAAGATATGTTTTAATGGAATTTATTGAAGATTTATCGAAGTCTCTCCCGATAAGGTTAATTATCGAAGTATTTCTGTGCCAGACTTGAACTATTTCAATCGCAATTCCTTAGGGATTTATCGAAGACCTTTTTGACAAGGGTGTTCCTCAATAAGAACTTTGATAATTCAAGACTGATTTGTGAAGAGATTTCTAAACTAGACTTTAACATATTTGATCTTCAATTATAAATTGTTTTAGAAACAAACGAGATATGCTTATATTGTTCATACATCTATTCTAAGACATGTTTCAAGATTATTTCCATCTAAAACAGCGATCAAACGCACAGATCAATTGAAGAGCAGCAAGAGTCAGTTGCATACGTCAGCAATAACAGCTATCCCATGGATATTTCAACTGATTTATGAAGAACCAAGTATAAAAGAAGAAGCCAAAATGAGGAAGCTGAAAAGTTGGGAGACAAAATAAAAGCAAGAGATGCTTACAACGCAGTTTGATCATACTCAATAACTATTATGAAGTCTCTGTTTCTCTTTAGTTTAGAGCATATCCTTCTTCAAATGAGAGAAGCCTAGAGAGTCTTTTAGCTCAAATTTCTACCTTATCTACTCTACCAAGTGAGTTTCACATGTATAAATCATTTCATAAATTACTCAAGAGTGTGGATCTCTTGAGGGGGACTCTCACTGGTGATTACCTAGTAAGTTGTAAGGGGGAGTGAGGGGATTCTCACATTGACGTACTGAGGCACCAAGAGCTCATGGAATCTTAGGAAATAGTGGAACGCTCAGAGGAACTTTTCAAAGCATACGCTTTTCGACAAATGATGTATTTTGGAATATATCAGTAAATATGAAAGCATATGTTTTGAAAGAGAACTTTTCAAAGGGCTTTCTTATAAGCACATTTACCAAAGAGCTATTCGATTAATCTAAGATATGTTTTAATGGAATTTATTGAAGATTTATCGAAGTCTCTCCCGATAAGGTTAATTATCGAAGTATTTCTGTGCCAGACTTGAACTATTTCAATCGCAATTCCTTAGGGATTTATCGAAGACCTTTTTGACAAGGGTGTTCCTCAATAAGAACTTTGATAATTCAAGACTGATTTGTGAAAAGATTTCTAAACTAGACTTTAACATATTTGATCTTCAATTATAAATTGTTTTAGAAACAAACGAGATATGCTTATATTGTTCATACATCTATTCTAAGACATGTTTCAAGATTATTTCCATCTAAAACAGCGATCAAACGCACAGATCAATTGAAGAGCAGCAAGAGTCAGATGCATACGTCAGCAATAACAGCTATCCCATGGATATTTCAACTGATTTATGAAGAACCAAGTATAAAAGAAGAAGCCAAAATGAGGAAGCTGAAAAGTTGGGAGACAAAATAAAAGCAAGAGATGCTTACAACGCAGTTTGATCATACTCAATAACTATTATGAAGTCTCTGTTTCTCTTTAGTTTAGAGCATATCCTTCTTCAAATGAGAGAAGCCTAGAGAGTCTTTTAGCTCAAATTTCTACCTTATCTACTCTACCAAGTGAGTTTCACATGTATAAATCATTTCATAAATTACTCAAGAGTGTGGATCTCTTGAGGGGGACTCTCACTGGTGATTACCTAGTAAGTTGTAAGGGGGAGTGAGGGGATTCTCACATTGACGTACTGAGGCACCAAGAGCTCATGGAATCTTAGGAAATAGTGGAACGCTCAGAGGAACTTTTCAAAGCATACGCTTTTCGACAAATGATGTATTTTGGAATATATCAGTAAATATGAAAGCATATGTTTTGAAAGAGAAGTTTTCAAAGGGCTTTCTTATAAGCACATTTACCAAAGAGCTATTCGATTAATCTAAGATATGTTTTAATGGAATTTATTGAAGATTTATCGAAGTCTCTCCCGATAAGGTTAATTATCGAAGTATTTCTGTGCCAGACTTGAACTATTTCAATCGCAATTCCTTAGGGATTTATCGAAGACCTTTTTGACAAGGGTGTTCCTCAATAAGAACTTTGATAATTCAAGACTGATTTGTGAAGAGATTTCTAAACTAGACTTTAACATATTTGATCTTCAATTATAAATTATTTTAGAAACAAACGAGATATGCTTATATTGTTCATACATCTATTCTAAGACATGTTTCAAGATTATTTCCATCTAAAACAGCGATCAATTGCACAGATCAATTGAAGAGCAGCAAGAGTCAGATGCATACGTCAGCAATAACAGCTATCCCATGGATATTTCAACTGATTTATGAAGAACCAAGTATAAAAGAAGAAGCCAAAATGAGGAAGCTGAAAAGTTGGGAGACAAAATAAAAGCAAGAGATGCTTACAACGCAGTTTGATCATACTCAATAACTATTATGAAGTCTCTGTTTCTCTTTAGTTTAGAGCATATCCTTCTTCAAATGAGAGAAGCCTAGAGAGTCTTTTAGCTCAAATTTCTACCTTATCTACTCTACCAAGTGAGTTTCACATGTATAAATCATTTCATAAATTACTCAAGAGTGTGGATCTCTTGAGGGGGACTCTCACTGGTGATTACCTAGTAAGTTGTAAGGGGGAGTGAGGGGATTCTCACATTGACGTACTGAGGCACCAAGAGCTCATGGAATCTTAGGAAATAGTGGAACGCTCAGAGGAACTTTTCAAAGCATACGCTTTTCGACAAATGATGTATTTTGGAATATATCAGTAAATATGAAAGCATATGTTTTGAAAGAGAAGTTTTCAAAGGGCTTTCTTATAAGCACATTTACCAAAGAGCTATTCGATTAATCTAAGATATGTTTTAATGGAATTTATTGAAGATTTATCGAAGTCTCTCCCGATAAGGTTAATTATCGAAGTATTTCTGTGCCAGACTTGAACTATTTCAATCGCAATTCCTTAGGGATTTATCGAAGACCTTTTTGACAAGGGTGTTCCTCAATAAGAACTTTGATAATTCAAGACTGATTTGTGAAAAGATTTCTAAACTAGACTTTAACATATTTGATCTTCAATTATAAATTGTTTTAGAAACAAACGAGATATGCTTATATTGTTCATACATCTATTCTAAGACATGTTTCAAGATTATTTCCATCTAAAACAGCGATCAAACGCACAGATCAATTGAAGAGCAGCAAGAGTCAGATGCATACGTCAGCAATAACAGCTATCCCATGGATATTTCAACTGATTTATGAAGAACCAAGTATAAAAGAAGAAGCCAAAATGAGGAAGCTGAAAAGTTGGGAGACAAAATAAAAGCAAGAGATGCTTACAACGCAGTTTGATCATACTCAATAACTATTATGAAGTCTCTGTTTCTCTTTAGTTTAGAGCATATCCTTCTTCAAATGAGAGAAGCCTAGAGAGTCTTTTAGCTCAAATTTCTACCTTATCTACTCTACCAAGTGAGTTTCACATGTATAAATCATTTCATAAATTACTCAAGAGTGTGGATCTCTTGAGGGGGACTCTCACTGGTGATTACCTAGTAAGTTGTAAGGGGGAGTGAGGGGATTCTCACATTGACGTACTGAGGCACCAAGAGCTCATGGAATCTTAGGAAATAGTGGAACGCTCAGAGGAACTTTTCAAAGCATACGCTTTTCGACAAATGATGTATTTTGGAATATATCAGTAAATATGAAAGCATATGTTTTGAAAGAGAAGTTTTCAAAGGGCTTTCTTATAAGCACATTTACCAAAGAGCTATTCGATTAATCTAAGATATGTTTTAATGGAATTTATTGAAGATTTATCGAAGTCTCTCCCGATAAGGTTAATTATCGAAGTATTTCTGTGCCAGACTTGAACTATTTCAATCGCAATTCCTTAGGGATTTATCGAAGACCTTTTTGACAAGGGTGTTCCTCAATAAGAACTTTGATAATTCAAGACTGATTTGTGAAGAGATTTCTAAACTAGACTTTAACATATTTGATCTTCAATTATAAATTATTTTAGAAACAAACGAGATATGCTTATATTGTTCATACATCTATTCTAAGACATGTTTCAAGATTATTTCCATCTAAAACAGCGATCAATTGCACAGATCAATTGAAGAGCAGCAAGAGTCAGATGCATACGTCAGCAATAACAGCTATCCCATGGATATTTCAACTGATTTATGAAGAACCAAGTATAAAAGAAGAAGCCAAAATGAGGAAGCTGAAAAGTTGGGAGACAAAATAAAAGCAAGAGATGCTTACAACGCAGTTTGATCATACTCAATAACTATTATGAAGTCTCTGTTTCTCTTTAGTTTAGAGCATATCCTTCTTCAAATGAGAGAAGCCTAGAGAGTCTTTTAGCTCAAATTTCTACCTTATCTACTCTACCAAGTGAGTTTCACATGTATAAATCATTTCATAAATTACTCAAGAGTGTGGATCTCTTGAGGGGGACTCTCACTGGTGATTACCTAGTAAGTTGTAAGGGGGAGTGAGGGGATTCTCACATTGACGTACTGAGGCACCAAGAGCTCATGGAATCTTAGGAAATAGTGGAACGCTCAGAGGAACTTTTCAAAGCATACGCTTTTCGACAAATGATGTATTTTGGAATATATCAGTAAATATGAAAGCATATGTTTTGAAAGAGAAGTTTTCAAAGGGCTTTCTTATAAGCACATTTACCAAAGAGCTATTCGATTAATCTAAGATATGTTTTAATGGAATTTATTGAAGATTTATCGAAGTCTCTCCCGATAAGGTTAATTATCGAAGTATTTCTGTGCCAGACTTGAACTATTTCAATCGCAATTCCTTAGGGATTTATCGAAGACCTTTTTGACAAGGGTGTTCCTCAATAAGAACTTTGATAATTCAAGACTGATTTGTGAAAAGATTTCTAAACTAGACTTTAACATATTTGATCTTCAATTATAAATTGTTTTAGAAACAAACGAGATATGCTTATATTGTTCATACATCTATTCTAAGACATGTTTCAAGATTATTTCCATCTAAAACAGCGATCAAACGCACAGATCAATTGAAGAGCAGCAAGAGTCAGATGCATACGTCAGCAATAACAGCTATCCCATGGATATTTCAACTGATTTATGAAGAACCAAGTATAAAAGAAGAAGCCAAAATGAGGAAGCTGAAAAGTTGGGAGACAAAATAAAAGCAAGAGATGCTTACAACGCAGTTTGATCATACTCAATAACTATTATGAAGTCTCTGTTTCTCTTTAGTTTAGAGCATATCCTTCTTCAAATGAGAGAAGCCTAGAGAGTCTTTTAGCTCAAATTTCTACCTTATCTACTCTACCAAGTGAGTTTCACATGTATAAATCATTTCATAAATTACTCAAGAGTGTGGATCTCTTGAGGGGGACTCTCACTGGTGATTACCTAGTAAGTTGTAAGGGGGAGTGAGGGGATTCTCACATTGACGTACTGAGGCACCAAGAGCTCATGGAATCTTAGGAAATAGTGGAACGCTCAGAGGAACTTTTCAAAGCATACGCTTTTCGACAAATGATGTATTTTGGAATATATCAGTAAATATGAAAGCATATGTTTTGAAAGAGAAGTTTTCAAAGGGCTTTCTTATAAGCACATTTACCAAAGAGCTATTCGATTAATCTAAGATATGTTTTAATGGAATTTATTGAAGATTTATCGAAGTCTCTCCCGATAAGGTTAATTATCGAAGTATTTCTGTGCCAGACTTGAACTATTTCAATCGCAATTCCTTAGGGATTTATCGAAGACCTTTTTGACAAGGGTGTTCCTCAATAAGAACTTTGATAATTCAAGACTGATTTGTGAAGAGATTTCTAAACTAGACTTTAACATATTTGATCTTCAATTATAAATTATTTTAGAAACAAACGAGATATGCTTATATTGTTCATACATCTATTCTAAGACATGTTTCAAGATTATTTCCATCTAAAACAGCGATCAATTGCACAGATCAATTGAAGAGCAGCAAGAGTCAGATGCATACGTCAGCAATAACAGCTATCCCATGGATATTTCAACTGATTTATGAAGAACCAAGTATAAAAGAAGAAGCCAAAATGAGGAAGCTGAAAAGTTGGGAGACAAAATAAAAGCAAGAGATGCTTACAACGCAGTTTGATCATACTCAATAACTATTATGAAGTCTCTGTTTCTCTTTAGTTTAGAGCATATCCTTCTTCAAATGAGAGAAGCCTAGAGAGTCTTTTAGCTCAAATTTCTACCTTATCTACTCTACCAAGTGAGTTTCACATGTATAAATCATTTCATAAATTACTCAAGAGTGTGGATCTCTTGAGAGGGACTCTCACTGGTGATTGCCTAGTAAGTTGTAAGGGGGAGTGAGGGGATTCTCTCGTTGACGTACTGAGGCACCAAGAGCTCATGGAATCTTAGGAAATAGTGGAACGCTCAGAGGAACTTTTCAAAGCATACGTTTTTCGACAAATGATGTATTTTGGAATATATCAGTAAATATGAAAGCATATGTTTTGAAAGAGAAGTTTTCAAAGGGCTTTCTTATAAGCACATTTACCAAAGAGCTACTCGATAAATCTAAGATATGTTTTAATGGAATTTATTGAAGATTTATCGAAGTCTCTCCCGATAAGGTTAATTATCGAAGTATTTCTGTGCAAGACTTGAACTATTTCAATCGCAATTCCTTAGGGATTTATCGAAGACCTTTTTGACAAGGGTGTTCCTCAATAAGAACTTTGATAATTCAAGACTGATTTGTGAAAAGATTTCTAAACTAGACTTTAACATATTTGATCTTCAATTATAAATTGTTTTAGAAACAAACGAGATATGCTTATATTGTTCATACATCTATTCTAAGACATGTTTCAAGATTATTTCCATCTAAAACAGCGATCAAACGCACAGATCAATTGAAGAGCAGCAAGAGTCAGATGCATACGTCAGCAATAACAGCTATCCCATGGATATTTCAACTGATTTATGAAGAACCAAGTATAAAAGAAGAAGCCAAAATGAGGAAGCTGAAAAGTTGGGAGACGAAATAAAAATAAGAGATGCTTACAACGCAGTTTGATCATACTCAACAACTATTATGAAGTCTCTGTTTCTCTTTAGTTTAGAGCATATCCTTCTTCAAATGAGAGAAGCCTAGAGAGTCTTTTAGCTCAAATTTCTACCTTATCTACTCTACCAAGTGAGTTTCACATGTATAAATCATTTCATAAATTACTCAAGAGTGTGGATCTCTTGAGAGGGACTCTCACTGGTGATTGCCTAGTAAGTTGTAAGGGGGAGTGAGGGGATTCTCTCGTTGACGTACTGAGGCACCAAGAGCTCATGGAATCTTAGGAAATAGTGGAACGCTCAGAGGAACTTTTCAAAGCATACGTTTTTCGACAAATGATGTATTTTGGAATATATCAGTAAATATGAAAGCATATGTTTTGAAAGAGAAGTTTTCAAAGGGCTTTCTTATAAGCACATTTACCAAAGAGCTACTCGATAAATCTAAGATATGTTTTAATGGAATTTATTGAAGATTTATCGAAGTCTCTCCCGATAAGGTTAATTATCGAAGTATTTCTGTGCAAGACTTGAACTATTTCAATCGCAATTCCTTAGGGATTTATCGAAGACCTTTTTGACAAGGGTGTTCCTCAATAAGAACTTTGATAATTCAAGACTGATTTGTGAAAAGATTTCTAAACTAGACTTTAACATATTTGATCTTCAATTATAAATTGTTTTAGAAACAAACGAGATATGCTTATATTGTTCATACATCTATTCTAAGACATGTTTCAAGATTATTTCCATCTAAAACAGCGATCAAACGCACAGATCAATTGAAGAGCAGCAAGAGTCAGATGCATACGTCAGCAATAACAGCTATCCCATGGATATTTCAACTGATTTATGAAGAACCAAGTATAAAAGAAGAAGCCAAAATGAGGAAGCTGAAAAGTTGGGAGACGAAATAAAAATAAGAGATGCTTACAACGCAGTTTGATCATACTCAACAACTATTATGAAGTCTCTGTTTCTCTTTAGTTTAGAGCATATCCTTCTTCAAATGAGAGAAGCCTAGAGAGTCTTTTAGCTCAAATTTCTACCTTATCTACTCTACCAAGTGAGTTTCACATGTATAAATCATTTCATAAATTACTCAAGAGTGTGGATCTCTTGAGAGGGACTCTCACTGGTGATTGCCTAGTAAGTTGTAAGGGGGAGTGAGGGGATTCTCTCATTGACGTACTGAGGCACCAAGAGCTCATGGAATCTTAGGAAATAGTGGAACGCTCAGAGGAACTTTTCAAAGCATACGTTTTTCGACAAATGATGTATTTTGGAATATATCAGTAAATATGAAAGCATATGTTTTGAAAGAGAAGTTTTCAAAGGGCTTTCTTATAAGCACATTTACCAAAGAGCTACTCGATAAATCTAAGATATGTTTTAATGGAATTTATTGAAGATTTATCGAAGTCTCTCCCGATAAGGTTAATTATCGAAGTATTTCTGTGCAAGACTTGAACTATTTCAATCGCAATTCCTTAGGGATTTATCGAAGACCTTTTTGACAAGGGTGTTCCTCAATAAGAACTTTGATAATTCAAGACTGATTTGTGAAAAGATTTCTAAACTAGACTTTAACATATTTGATCTTCAATTATAAATTGTTTTAGAAACAAACGAGATATGCTTATATTGTTCATACATCTATTCTAAGACATGTTTCAAGATTATTTCCATCTAAAACAGCGATCAAACGCACAGATCAATTGAAGAGCAGCAAGAGTCAGATGCATACGTCAGCAATAACAGCTATCCCATGGATATTTCAACTGATTTATGAAGAACCAAGTATAAAAGAAGAAGCCAAAATGAGGAAGCTGAAAAGTTGGGAGACGAAATAAAAATAAGAGATGCTTACAACGCAGTTTGATCATACTCAACAACTATTATGAAGTCTCTGTTTCTCTTTAGTTTAGAGCATATCCTTCTTCAAATGAGAGAAGCCTAGAGAGTCTTTTAGCTCAAATTTCTACCTTATCTACTCTACCAAGTGAGTTTCACATGTATAAATCATTTCATAAATTACTCAAGAGTGTGGATCTCTTGAGAGGGACTCTCACTGGTGATTGCCTAGTAAGTTGTAAGGGGGAGTGAGGGGATTCTCTCGTTGACGTACTGAGGCACCAAGAGCTCATGGAATCTTAGGAAATAGTGGAACGCTCAGAGGAACTTTTCAAAGCATACGTTTTTCGACAAATGATGTATTTTGGAATATATCAGTAAATATGAAAGCATATGTTTTGAAAGAGAAGTTTTCAAAGGGCTTTCTTATAAGCACATTTACCAAAGAGCTACTCGATAAATCTAAGATATGTTTTAATGGAATTTATTGAAGATTTATCGAAGTCTCTCCCGATAAGGTTAATTATCGAAGTATTTCTGTGCAAGACTTGAACTATTTCAATCGCAATTCCTTAGGGATTTATCGAAGACCTTTTTGACAAGGGTGTTCCTCAATAAGAACTTTGATAATTCAAGACTGATTTGTGAAAAGATTTCTAAACTAGACTTTAACATATTTGATCTTCAATTATAAATTGTTTTAGAAACAAACGAGATATGCTTATATTGTTCATACATCTATTCTAAGACATGTTTCAAGATTATTTCCATCTAAAACAGCGATCAAACGCACAGATCAATTGAAGAGCAGCAAGAGTCAGATGCATACGTCAGCAATAACAGCTATCCCATGGATATTTCAACTGATTTATGAAGAACCAAGTATAAAAGAAGAAGCCAAAATGAGGAAGCTGAAAAGTTGGGAGACGAAATAAAAATAAGAGATGCTTACAACGCAGTTTGATCATACTCAACAACTATTATGAAGTCTCTGTTTCTCTTTAGTTTAGAGCATATCCTTCTTCAAATGAGAGAAGCCTAGAGAGTCTTTTAGCTCAAATTTCTACCTTATCTACTCTACCAAGTGAGTTTCACATGTATAAATCATTTCATAAATTACTCAAGAGTGTGGATCTCTTGAGAGGGACTCTCACTGGTGATTGCCTAGTAAGTTGTAAGGGGGAGTGAGGGGATTCTCTCATTGACGTACTGAGGCACCAAGAGCTCATGGAATCTTAGGAAATAGTGGAACGCTCAGAGGAACTTTTCAAAGCATACGTTTTTCGACAAATGATGTATTTTGGAATATATCAGTAAATATGAAAGCATATGTTTTGAAAGAGAAGTTTTCAAAGGGCTTTCTTATAAGCACATTTACCAAAGAGCTACTCGATAAATCTATGATATGTTTTAATGGAATTTATTGAAGATTTATCGAAGTCTCTCCCGATAAGGTTAATTATCGAAGTATTTCTGTGCAAGACTTGAACTATTTCAATCGCAATTCCTTAGGGATTTATCGAAGACCTTTTTGACAAGGGTGTTCCTCAATAAGAACTTTGATAATTCAAGACTGATTTGTGAAAAGATTTCTAAACTAGACTTTAACATATTTGATCTTCAATTATAAATTGTTTTAGAAACAAACGAGATATGCTTATATTGTTCATACATCTATTCTAAGACATGTTTCAAGATTATTTCCATCTAAAACAGCGATCAAACGCACAGATCAATTGAAGAGCAGCAAGAGTCAGATGCATACGTCAGCAATAACAGCTATCCCATGGATATTTCAACTGATTTATGAAGAACCAAGTATAAAAGAAGAAGCCAAAATGAGGAAGCTGAAAAGTTGGGAGACGAAATAAAAATAAGAGATGCTTACAACGCAGTTTGATCATACTCAACAACTATTATGAAGTCTCTGTTTCTCTTTAGTTTAGAGCATATCCTTCTTCAAATGAGAGAAGCCTAGAGAGTCTTTTAGCTCAAATTTCTACCTTATCTACTCTACCAAGTGAGTTTCACATGTATAAATCATTTCATAAATTACTCAAGAGTGTGGATCTCTTGAGAGGGACTCTCACTGGTGATTGCCTAGTAAGTTGTAAGGGGGAGTGAGGGGATTCTCTCATTGACGTACTGAGGCACCAAGAGCTCATGGAATCTTAGGAAATAGTGGAACGCTCAGAGGAACTTTTCAAAGCATACGTTTTTCGACAAATGATGTATTTTGGAATATATCAGTAAATATGAAAGCATATGTTTTGAAAGAGAAGTTTTCAAAGGGCTTTCTTATAAGCACATTTACCAAAGAGCTACTCGATAAATCTAAGATATGTTTTAATGGAATTTATTGAAGATTTATCGAAGTCTCTCCCGATAAGGTTAATTATCGAAGTATTTCTGTGCAAGACTTGAACTATTTCAATCGCAATTCCTTAGGGATTTATCGAAGACCTTTTTGACAAGGGTGTTCCTCAATAAGAACTTTGATAATTCAAGACTGATTTGTGAAAAGATTTCTAAACTAGACTTTAACATATTTGATCTTCAATTATAAATTGTTTTAGAAACAAACGAGATATGCTTATATTGTTCATACATCTATTCTAAGACATGTTTCAAGATTATTTCCATCTAAAACAGCGATCAAACGCACAGATCAATTGAAGAGCAGCAAGAGTCAGATGCATACGTCAGCAATAACAGCTATCCCATGGATATTTCAACTGATTTATGAAGAACCAAGTATAAAAGAAGAAGCCAAAATGAGGAAGCTGAAAAGTTGGGAGACGAAATAAAAATAAGAGATGCTTACAACGCAGTTTGATCATACTCAACAACTATTATGAAGTCTCTGTTTCTCTTTAGTTTAGAGCATATCCTTCTTCAAATGAGAGAAGCCTAGAGAGTCTTTTAGCTCAAATTTCTACCTTATCTACTCTACCAAGTGAGTTTCACATGTATAAATCATTTCATAAATTACTCAAGAGTGTGGATCTCTTGAGAGGGACTCTCACTGGTGATTGCCTAGTAAGTTGTAAGGGGGAGTGAGGGGATTCTCTCATTGACGTACTGAGGCACCAAGAGCTCATGGAATCTTAGGAAATAGTGGAACGCTCAGAGGAACTTTTCAAAGCATACGTTTTTCGACAAATGATGTATTTTGGAATATATCAGTAAATATGAAAGCATATGTTTTGAAAGAGAAGTTTTCAAAGGGCTTTCTTATAAGCACATTTACCAAAGAGCTACTCGATAAATCTATGATATGTTTTAATGGAATTTATTGAAGATTTATCGAAGTCTCTCCCGATAAGGTTAATTATCGAAGTATTTCTGTGCAAGACTTGAACTATTTCAATCGCAATTCCTTAGGGATTTATCGAAGACCTTTTTGACAAGGGTGTTCCTCAATAAGAACTTTGATAATTCAAGACTGATTTGTGAAAAGATTTCTAAACTAGACTTTAACATATTTGATCTTCAATTATAAATTGTTTTAGAAACAAACGAGATATGCTTATATTGTTCATACATCTATTCTAAGACATGTTTCAAGATTATTTCCATCTAAAACAGCGATCAAACGCACAGATCAATTGAAGAGCAGCAAGAGTCAGATGCATACGTCAGCAATAACAGCTATCCCATGGATATTTCAACTGATTTATGAAGAACCAAGTATAAAAGAAGAAGCCAAAATGAGGAAGCTGAAAAGTTGGGAGACGAAATAAAAATAAGAGATGCTTACAACGCAGTTTGATCATACTCAACAACTATTATGAAGTCTCTGTTTCTCTTTAGTTTAGAGCTTATCCTTCTTCAAATGAGAGAAGCCTAGAGAGTCTTTTAGCTCAAATTTCTACCTTATCTACTCTACCAAGTGAGTTTCACATGTATAAATCATTTCATAAATTACTCAAGAGTGTGGATCTCTTGAGAGGGACTCTCACTGGTGATTGCCTAGTAAGTTGTAAGGGGGAGTGAGGGGATTCTCTCATTGACGTACTGAGGCACCAAGAGCTCATGGAATCTTAGGAAATAGTGGAACGCTCAGAGGAACTTTTTAAAGCATACGTTTTTCGACAAATGATGTATTTTGGAATATATCAGTAAATATGAAAGCATATGTTTTGAAAGAGAAGTTTTCAAAGGGCTTTCTTATAAGCACATTTACCAAAGAGCTACTCGATAAATCTAAGATATGTTTTAATGGAATTTATTGAAGATTTATCGAAGTCTCTCCCGATAAGGTTAATTATCGAAGTATTTCTGTGCAAGACTTGAACTATTTCAATCGCAATTCCTTAGGGATTTATCGAAGACCTTTTTGACAAGGGTGTTCCTCAATAAGAACTTTGATAATTCAAGACTGATTTGTGAAAAGATTTCTAAACTAGACTTTAACATATTTGATCTTCAATTATAAATTGTTTTAGAAACAAACGAGATATGCTTATATTGTTCATACATCTATTCTAAGACATGTTTCAAGATTATTTCCATCTAAAACAGCGATCAAACGCACAGATCAATTGAAGAGCAGCAAGAGTCAGATGCATACGTCAGCAATAACAGCTATCCCATGGATATTTCAACTGATTTATGAAGAACCAAGTATAAAAGAAGAAGCCAAAATGAGGAAGCTGAAAAGTTGGGAGACGAAATAAAAATAAGAGATGCTTACAACGCAGTTTGATCATACTCAACAACTATTATGAAGTCTCTGTTTCTCTTTAGTTTAGAGCATATCCTTCTTCAAATGAGAGAAGCCTATAGCTCAAATTTCTACCTTATCTACTCTACCAAGTGAGTTTCACATGTATAAATCATTTCATAAATTACTCAAGAGTGTGGATCTCTTGAGAGGGACTCTCACTGGTGATTGCCTAGTAAGTTGTAAGGGGGAGTGAGGGGATTCTCTCATTGACGTACTGAGGCACCAAGAGCTCATGGAATCTTAGGAAATAGTGGAACGCTCAGAGGAACTTTTCAAAGCATACGTTTTTCGACAAATGATGTATTTTGGAATATATCAGTAAATATGAAAGCATATGTTTTGAAAGAGAAGTTTTCAAAGGGCTTTCTTATAAGCACATTTACCAAAGAGCTACTCGATAAATCTAAGATATGTTTTAATGGAATTTATTGAAGATTTATCGAAGTCTCTCCCGATAAGGTTAATTATCGAAGTATTTCTGTGCAAGACTTGAACTATTTCAATCGCAATTCCTTAGGGATTTATCGAAGACCTTTTTGACAAGGGTGTTCCTCAATAAGAACTTTGATAATTCAAGACTGATTTGTGAAAAGATTTCTAAACTAGACTTTAACATATTTGATCTTCAATTATAAATTGTTTTAGAAACAAACGAGATATGCTTATATTGTTCATACATCTATTCTAAGACATGTTTCAAGATTATTTCCATCTAAAACAGCGATCAAACGCACAGATCAATTGAAGAGCAGCAAGAGTCAGATGCATACGTCAGCAATAACAGCTATCCCATGGATATTTCAACTGATTTATGAAGAACCAAGTATAAAAGAAGAAGCCAAAATGAGGAAGCTGAAAAGTTGGGAGACGAAATAAAAATAAGAGATGCTTACAACGCAGTTTGATCATACTCAACAACTATTATGAAGTCTCTGTTTCTCTTTAGTTTAGAGCATATCCTTCTTCAAATGAGAGAAGCCTAGAGAGTCTTTTAGCTCAAATTTCTACCTTATCTACTCTACCAAGTGAGTTTCACATGTATAAATCATTTCATAAATTACTCAAGAGTGTGGATCTCTTGAGAGGGACTCTCACTGGTGATTGCCTAGTAAGTTGTAAGGGGGAGTGAGGGGATTCTCTCATTGACGTACTGAGGCACCAAGAGCTCATGGAATCTTAGGAAATAGTGGAACGCTCAGAGGAACTTTTCAAAGCATACGTTTTTCGACAAATGATGTATTTTGGAATATATCAGTAAATATGAAAGCATATGTTTTGAAAGAGAAGTTTTCAAAGGGCTTTCTTATAAGCACATTTACCAAAGAGCTACTCGATAAATCTAAGATATGTTTTAATGGAATTTATTGAAGATTTATCGAAGTCTCTCCCGATAAGGTTAATTATCGAAGTATTTCTGTGCAAGACTTGAACTATTTCAATCGCAATTCCTTAGGGATTTATCGAAGACCTTTTTGACAAGGGTGTTCCTCAATAAGAACTTTGATAATGCAAGACTGATTTGTGAAAAGATTTCTAAACTAGACTTTAACATATTTGATCTTCAATTATAAATTGTTTTAGAAACAAACGAGATATGCTTATATTGTTCATACATCTATTCTAAGACATGTTTCAAGATTATTTCCATCTAAAACAGCGATCAAACGCACAGATCAATTGAAGAGCAGCAAGAGTCAGATGCATACGTCAGCAATAACAGCTATCCCATGGATATTTCAACTGATTTATGAAGAACCAAGTATAAAAGAAGAAGCCAAAATGAGGAAGCTGAAAAGTTGGGAGACGAAATAAAAATAAGAGATGCTTACAACGCAGTTTGATCATACTCAACAACTATTATGAAGTCTCTGTTTCTCTTTAGTTTAGAGCATATCCTTCTTCAAATGAGAGAAGCCTAGAGAGTCTTTTAGCTCAAATTTCTACCTTATCTACTCTACCAAGTGAGTTTCACATGTATAAATCATTTCATAAATTACTCAAGAGTGTGGATCTCTTGAGAGGGACTCTCACTGGTGATTGCCTAGTAAGTTGTAAGGGGGAGTGAGGGGATTCTCTCATTGACGTACTGAGGCACCAAGAGCTCATGGAATCTTAGGAAATAGTGGAACGCTCAGAGGAACTTTTCAAAGCATACGTTTTTCGACAAATGATGTATTTTGGAATATATCAGTAAATATGAAAGCATATGTTTTGAAAGAGAAGTTTTCAAAGGGCTTTCTTATAAGCACATTTACCAAAGAGCTACTCGATAAATCTAAGATATGTTTTAATGGAATTTATTGAAGATTTATCGAAGTCTCTCCCGATAAGGTTAATTATCGAAGTATTTCTGTGCAAGACTTGAACTATTTCAATCGCAATTCCTTAGGGATTTATCGAAGACCTTTTTGACAAGGGTGTTCCTCAATAAGAACTTTGATAATGCAAGACTGATTTGTGAAAAGATTTCTAAACTAGACTTTAACATATTTGATCTTCAATTATAAATTGTTTTAGAAACAAACGAGATATGCTTATATTGTTCATACATCTATTCTAAGACATGTTTCAAGATTATTTCCATCTAAAACAGCGATCAAACGCACAGATCAATTGAAGAGCAGCAAGAGTCAGATGCATACGTCAGCAATAACAGCTATCCCATGGATATTTCAACTGATTTATGAAGAACCAAGTATAAAAGAAGAAGCCAAAATGAGGAAGCTGAAAAGTTGGGAGACGAAATAAAAATAAGAGATGCTTACAACGCAGTTTGATCATACTCAACAACTATTATGAAGTCTCTGTTTCTCTTTAGTTTAGAGCATATCCTTCTTCAAATGAGAGAAGCCTAGAGAGTCTTTTAGCTCAAATTTCTACCTTATCTACTCTACCAAGTGAGTTTCACATGTATAAATCATTTCATAAATTACTCAAGAGTGTGGATCTCTTGAGAGGGACTCTCACTGGTGATTGCCTAGTAAGTTGTAAGGGGGAGTGAGGGGATTCTCTCATTGACGTACTGAGGCACCAAGAGCTCATGGAATCTTAGGAAATAGTGGAACGCTCAGAGGAACTTTTCAAAGCATACGTTTTTCGACAAATGATGTATTTTGGAATATATCAGTAAATATGAAAGCATATGTTTTGAAAGAGAAGTTTTCAAAGGGCTTTCTTATAAGCACATTTACCAAAGAGCTACTCGATAAATCTAAGATATGTTTTAATGGAATTTATTGAAGATTTATCGAAGTCTCTCCCGATAAGGTTAATTATCGAAGTATTTCTGTGCAAGACTTGAACTATTTCAATCGCAATTCCTTAGGGATTTATCGAAGACCTTTTTGACAAGGGTGTTCCTCAATAAGAACTTTGATAATGCAAGACTGATTTGTGAAAAGATTTCTAAACTAGACTTTAACATATTTGATCTTCAATTATAAATTGTTTTAGAAACAAACGAGATATGCTTATATTGTTCATACATCTATTCTAAGACATGTTTCAAGATTATTTCCATCTAAAACAGCGATCAAACGCACAGATCAATTGAAGAGCAGCAAGAGTCAGATGCATACGTCAGCAATAACAGCTATCCCATGGATATTTCAACTGATTTATGAAGAACCAAGTATAAAAGAAGAAGCCAAAATGAGGAAGCTGAAAAGTTGGGAGACGAAATAAAAATAAGAGATGCTTACAACGCAGTTTGATCATACTCAACAACTATTATGAAGTCTCTGTTTCTCTTTAGTTTAGAGCATATCCTTCTTCAAATGAGAGAAGCCTAGAGAGTCTTTTAGCTCAAATTTCTACCTTATCTACTCTACCAAGTGAGTTTCACATGTATAAATCATTTCATAAATTACTCAAGAGTGTGGATCTCTTGAGAGGGACTCTCACTGGTGATTGCCTAGTAAGTTGTAAGGGGGAGTGAGGGGATTCTCTCATTGACGTACTGAGGCACCAAGAGCTCATGGAATCTTAGGAAATAGTGGAACGCTCAGAGGAACTTTTCAAAGCATACGTTTTTCGACAAATGATGTATTTTGGAATATATCAGTAAATATGAAAGCATATGTTTTGAAAGAGAAGTTTTCAAAGGGCTTTCTTATAAGCACATTTACCAAAGAGCTACTCGATAAATCTAAGATATGTTTTAATGGAATTTATTGAAGATTTATCGAAGTCTCTCCCGATAAGGTTAATTATCGAAGTATTTCTGTGCAAGACTTGAACTATTTCAATCGCAATTCCTTAGGGATTTATCGAAGACCTTTTTGACAAGGGTGTTCCTCAATAAGAACTTTGATAATGCAAGACTGATTTGTGAAAAGATTTCTAAACTAGACTTTAACATATTTGATCTTCAATTATAAATTGTTTTAGAAACAAACGAGATATGCTTATATTGTTCATACATCTATTCTAAGACATGTTTCAAGATTATTTCCATCTAAAACAGCGATCAAACGCACAGATCAATTGAAGAGCAGCAAGAGTCAGATGCATACGTCAGCAATAACAGCTATCCCATGGATATTTCAACTGATTTATGAAGAACCAAGTATAAAAGAAGAAGCCAAAATGAGGAAGCTGAAAAGTTGGGAGACGAAATAAAAATAAGAGATGCTTACAACGCAGTTTGATCATACTCAACAACTATTATGAAGTCTCTGTTTCTCTTTAGTTTAGAGCATATCCTTCTTCAAATGAGAGAAGCCTAGAGAGTCTTTTAGCTCAAATTTCTACCTTATCTACTCTACCAAGTGAGTTTCACATGTATAAATCATTTCATAAATTACTCAAGAGTGTGGATCTCTTGAGAGGGACTCTCACTGGTGATTGCCTAGTAAGTTGTAAGGGGGAGTGAGGGGATTCTCTCATTGACGTACTGAGGCACCAAGAGCTCATGGAATCTTAGGAAATAGTGGAACGCTCAGAGGAACTTTTCAAAGCATACGTTTTTCGACAAATGATGTATTTTGGAATATATCAGTAAATATGAAAGCATATGTTTTGAAAGAGAAGTTTTCAAAGGGCTTTCTTATAAGCACATTTACCAAAGAGCTACTCGATAAATCTAAGATATGTTTTAATGGAATTTATTGAAGATTTATCGAAGTCTCTCCCGATAAGGTTAATTATCGAAGTATTTCTGTGCAAGACTTGAACTATTTCAATCGCAATTCCTTAGGGATTTATCGAAGACCTTTTTGACAAGGGTGTTCCTCAATAAGAACTTTGATAATGCAAGACTGATTTGTGAAAAGATTTCTAAACTAGACTTTAACATATTTGATCTTCAATTATAAATTGTTTTAGAAACAAACGAGATATGCTTATATTGTTCATACATCTATTCTAAGACATGTTTCAAGATTATTTCCATCTAAAACAGCGATCAAACGCACAGATCAATTGAAGAGCAGCAAGAGTCAGATGCATACGTCAGCAATAACAGCTATCCCATGGATATTTCAACTGATTTATGAAGAACCAAGTATAAAAGAAGAAGCCAAAATGAGGAAGCTGAAAAGTTGGGAGACGAAATAAAAATAAGAGATGCTTACAACGCAGTTTGATCATACTCAACAACTATTATGAAGTCTCTGTTTCTCTTTAGTTTAGAGCATATCCTTCTTCAAATGAGAGAAGCCTAGAGAGTCTTTTAGCTCAAATTTCTACCTTATCTACTCTACCAAGTGAGTTTCACATGTATAAATCATTTCATAAATTACTCAAGAGTGTGGATCTCTTGAGAGGGACTCTCACTGGTGATTGCCTAGTAAGTTGTAAGGGGGAGTGAGGGGATTCTCTCATTGACGTACTGAGGCACCAAGAGCTCATGGAATCTTAGGAAATAGTGGAACGCTCAGAGGAACTTTTCAAAGCATACGTTTTTCGACAAATGATGTATTTTGGAATATATCAGTAAATATGAAAGCATATGTTTTGAAAGAGAAGTTTTCAAAGGGCTTTCTTATAAGCACATTTACCAAAGAGCTACTCGATAAATCTAAGATATGTTTTAATGGAATTTATTGAAGATTTATCGAAGTCTCTCCCGATAAGGTTAATTATCGAAGTATTTCTGTGCAAGACTTGAACTATTTCAATCGCAATTCCTTAGGGATTTATCGAAGACCTTTTTGACAAGGGTGTTCCTCAATAAGAACTTTGATAATGCAAGACTGATTTGTGAAAAGATTTCTAAACTAGACTTTAACATATTTGATCTTCAATTATAAATTGTTTTAGAAACAAACGAGATATGCTTATATTGTTCATACATCTATTCTAAGACATGTTTCAAGATTATTTCCATCTAAAACAGCGATCAAACGCACAGATCAATTGAAGAGCAGCAAGAGTCAGATGCATACGTCAGCAATAACAGCTATCCCATGGATATTTCAACTGATTTATGAAGAACCAAGTATAAAAGAAGAAGCCAAAATGAGGAAGCTGAAAAGTTGGGAGACGAAATAAAAATAAGAGATGCTTACAACGCAGTTTGATCATACTCAACAACTATTATGAAGTCTCTGTTTCTCTTTAGTTTAGAGCATATCCTTCTTCAAATGAGAGAAGCCTAGAGAGTCTTTTAGCTCAAATTTCTACCTTATCTACTCTACCAAGTGAGTTTCACATGTATAAATCATTTCATAAATTACTCAAGAGTGTGGATCTCTTGAGAGGGACTCTCACTGGTGATTGCCTAGTAAGTTGTAAGGGGGAGTGAGGGGATTCTCTCATTGACGTACTGAGGCACCAAGAGCTCATGGAATCTTAGGAAATAGTGGAACGCTCAGAGGAACTTTTCAAAGCATACGTTTTTCGACAAATGATGTATTTTGGAATATATCAGTAAATATGAAAGCATATGTTTTGAAAGAGAAGTTTTCAAAGGGCTTTCTTATAAGCACATTTACCAAAGAGCTACTCGATAAATCTAAGATATGTTTTAATGGAATTTATTGAAGATTTATCGAAGTCTCTCCCGATAAGGTTAATTATCGAAGTATTTCTGTGCAAGACTTGAACTATTTCAATCGCAATTCCTTAGGGATTTATCGAAGACCTTTTTGACAAGGGTGTTCCTCAATAAGAACTTTGATAATGCAAGACTGATTTGTGAAAAGATTTCTAAACTAGACTTTAACATATTTGATCTTCAATTATAAATTGTTTTAGAAACAAACGAGATATGCTTATATTGTTCATACATCTATTCTAAGACATGTTTCAAGATTATTTCCATCTAAAACAGCGATCAAACGCACAGATCAATTGAAGAGCAGCAAGAGTCAGATGCATACGTCAGCAATAACAGCTATCCCATGGATATTTCAACTGATTTATGAAGAACCAAGTATAAAAGAAGAAGCCAAAATGAGGAAGCTGAAAAGTTGGGAGACGAAATAAAAATAAGAGATGCTTACAACGCAGTTTGATCATACTCAACAACTATTATGAAGTCTCTGTTTCTCTTTAGTTTAGAGCATATCCTTCTTCAAATGAGAGAAGCCTAGAGAGTCTTTTAGCTCAAATTTCTACCTTATCTACTCTACCAAGTGAGTTTCACATGTATAAATCATTTCATAAATTACTCAAGAGTGTGGATCTCTTGAGAGGGACTCTCACTGGTGATTGCCTAGTAAGTTGTAAGGGGGAGTGAGGGGATTCTCTCATTGACGTACTGAGGCACCAAGAGCTCATGGAATCTTAGGAAATAGTGGAACGCTCAGAGGAACTTTTCAAAGCATACGTTTTTCGACAAATGATGTATTTTGGAATATATCAGTAAATATGAAAGCATATGTTTTGAAAGAGAAGTTTTCAAAGGGCTTTCTTATAAGCACATTTACCAAAGAGCTACTCGATAAATCTAAGATATGTTTTAATGGAATTTATTGAAGATTTATCGAAGTCTCTCCCGATAAGGTTAATTATCGAAGTATTTCTGTGCAAGACTTGAACTATTTCAATCGCAATTCCTTAGGGATTTATCGAAGACCTTTTTGACAAGGGTGTTCCTCAATAAGAACTTTGATAATGCAAGACTGATTTGTGAAAAGATTTCTAAACTAGACTTTAACATATTTGATCTTCAATTATAAATTGTTTTAGAAACAAGCGAGATATGCTTATATTGTTCATACATCTATTCTAAGACATGTTTCAAGATTATTTCCATCTAAAACAGCGATCAAACGCACAGATCAATTGAAGAGCAGCAAGAGTCAGATGCATACGTCAGCAATAACAGCTATCCCATGGATATTTCAACTGATTTATGAAGAACCAAGTATAAAAGAAGAAGCCAAAATGAGGAAGCTGAAAAGTTGGGAGACGAAATAAAAATAAGAGATGCTTACAACGCAGTTTGATCATACTCAACAACTATTATGAAGTCTCTGTTTCTCTTTAGTTTAGAGCATATCCTTCTTCAAATGAGAGAAGCCTAGAGAGTCTTTTAGCTCAAATTTCTACCTTATCTACTCTACCAAGTGAGTTTCACATGTATAAATCATTTCATAAATTACTCAAGAGTGTGGATCTCTTGAGAGGGACTCTCACTGGTGATTGCCTAGTAAGTTGTAAGGGGGAGTGAGGGGATTCTCTCATTGACGTACTGAGGCACCAAGAGCTCATGGAATCTTAGGAAATAGTGGAACGCTCAGAGGAACTTTTCAAAGCATACGTTTTTCGACAAATGATGTATTTTGGAATATATCAGTAAATATGAAAGCATATGTTTTGAAAGAGAAGTTTTCAAAGGGCTTTCTTATAAGCACATTTACCAAAGAGCTACTCGATAAATCTAAGATATGTTTTAATGGAATTTATTGAAGATTTATCGAAGTCTCTCCCGATAAGGTTAATTATCGAAGTATTTCTGTGCAAGACTTGAACTATTTCAATCGCAATTCCTTAGGGATTTATCGAAGACCTTTTTGACAAGGGTGTTCCTCAATAAGAACTTTGATAATGCAAGACTGATTTGTGAAAAGATTTCTAAACTAGACTTTAACATATTTGATCTTCAATTATAAATTGTTTTAGAAACAAACGAGATATGCTTATATTGTTCATACATCTATTCTAAGACATGTTTCAAGTTTATTTCCATCTAAAACAGCGATCAAACGCACAGATCAATTGAAGAGCAGCAAGAGTCAGATGCATACGTCAGCAATAACAGCTATCCCATGGATATTTCAACTGATTTATGAAGAACCAAGTATAAAAGAAGAAGCCAAAATGAGGAAGCTGAAAAGTTGGGAGACGAAATAAAAATAAGAGATGCTTACAACGCAGTTTGATCATACTCAACAACTATTATGAAGTCTCTGTTTCTCTTTAGTTTAGAGCATATCCTTCTTCAAATGAGAGAAGCCTAGAGAGTCTTTTAGCTCAAATTTCTACCTTATCTACTCTACCAAGTGAGTTTCACATGTATAAATCATTTCATAAATTACTCAAGAGTGTGGATCTCTTGAGAGGGACTCTCACTGGTGATTGCCTAGTAAGTTGTAAGGGGGAGTGAGGGGATTCTCTCATTGACGTACTGAGGCACCAAGAGCTCATGGAATCTTAGGAAATAGTGGAACGCTCAGAGGAACTTTTCAAAGCATACGTTTTTCGACAAATGATGTATTTTGGAATATATCAGTAAATATGAAAGCATATGTTTTGAAAGAGAAGTTTTCAAAGGGCTTTCTTATAAGCACATTTACCAAAGAGCTACTCGATAAATCTAAGATATGTTTTAATGGAATTTATTGAAGATTTATCGAAGTCTCTCCCGATAAGGTTAATTATCGAAGTATTTCTGTGCAAGACTTGAACTATTTCAATCGCAATTCCTTAGGGATTTATCGAAGACCTTTTTGACAAGGGTGTTCCTCAATAAGAACTTTGATAATGCAAGACTGATTTGTGAAAAGATTTCTAAACTAGACTTTAACATATTTGATCTTCAATTATAAATTGTTTTAGAAACAAACGAGATATGCTTATATTGTTCATACATCTATTCTAAGACATGTTTCAAGATTATTTCCATCTAAAACAGCGATCAAACGCACAGATCAATTGAAGAGCAGCAAGAGTCAGATGCATACGTCAGCAATAACAGCTATCCCATGGATATTTCAACTGATTTATGAAGAACCAAGTATAAAAGAAGAAGCCAAAATGAGGAAGCTGAAAAGTTGGGAGACGAAATAAAAATAAGAGATGCTTACAACGCAGTTTGATCATACTCAACAACTATTATGAAGTCTCTGTTTCTCTTTAGTTTAGAGCATATCCTTCTTCAAATGAGAGAAGCCTAGAGAGTCTTTTAGCTCAAATTTCTACCTTATCTACTCTACCAAGTGAGTTTCACATGTATAAATCATTTCATAAATTACTCAAGAGTGTGGATCTCTTGAGAGGGACTCTCACTGGTGATTGCCTAGTAAGTTGTAAGGGGGAGTGAGGGGATTCTCTCATTGACGTACTGAGGCACCAAGAGCTCATGGAATCTTAGGAAATAGTGGAACGCTCAGAGGAACTTTTCAAAGCATACGTTTTTCGACAAATGATGTATTTTGGAATATATCAGTAAATATGAAAGCATATGTTTTGAAAGAGAAGTTTTCAAAGGGCTTTCTTATAAGCACATTTACCAAAGAGCTACTCGATAAATCTAAGATATGTTTTAATGGAATTTATTGAAGATTTATCGAAGTCTCTCCCGATAAGGTTAATTATCGAAGTATTTCTGTGCAAGACTTGAACTATTTCAATCGCAATTCCTTAGGGATTTATCGAAGACCTTTTTGACAAGGGTGTTCCTCAATAAGAACTTTGATAATGCAAGACTGATTTGTGAAAAGATTTCTAAACTAGACTTTAACATATTTGATCTTCAATTATAAATTGTTTTAGAAACAAACGAGATATGCTTATATTGTTCATACATCTATTCTAAGACATGTTTCAAGATTATTTCCATCTAAAACAGCGATCAAACGCACAGATCAATTGAAGAGCAGCAAGAGTCAGATGCATACGTCAGCAATAACAGCTATCCCATGGATATTTCAACTGATTTATGAAGAACCAAGTATAAAAGAAGAAGCCAAAATGAGGAAGCTGAAAAGTTGGGAGACGAAATAAAAATAAGAGATGCTTACAACGCAGTTTGATCATACTCAACAACTATTATGAAGTCTCTGTTTCTCTTTAGTTTAGAGCATATCCTTCTTCAAATGAGAGAAGCCTAGAGAGTCTTTTAGCTCAAATTTCTACCTTATCTACTCTACCAAGTGAGTTTCACATGTATAAATCATTTCATAAATTACTCAAGAGTGTGGATCTCTTGAGAGGGACTCTCACTGGTGATTGCCTAGTAAGTTGTAAGGGGGAGTGAGGGGATTCTCTCATTGACGTACTGAGGCACCAAGAGCTCATGGAATCTTAGGAAATAGTGGAACGCTCAGAGGAACTTTTCAAAGCATACGTTTTTCGACAAATGATGTATTTTGGAATATATCAGTAAATATGAAAGCATATGTTTTGAAAGAGAAGTTTTCAAAGGGCTTTCTTATAAGCACATTTACCAAAGAGCTACTCGATAAATCTAAGATATGTTTTAATGGAATTTATTGAAGATTTATCGAAGTCTCTCCCGATAAGGTTAATTATCGAAGTATTTCTGTGCAAGACTTGAACTATTTCAATCGCAATTCCTTAGGGATTTATCGAAGACCTTTTTGACAAGGGTGTTCCTCAATAAGAACTTTGATAATGCAAGACTGATTTGTGAAAAGATTTCTAAACTAGACTTTAACATATTTGATCTTCAATTATAAATTGTTTTAGAAACAAACGAGATATGCTTATATTGTTCATACATCTATTCTAAGACATGTTTCAAGATTATTTCCATCTAAAACAGCGATCAAACGCACAGATCAATTGAAGAGCAGCAAGAGTCAGATGCATACGTCAGCAATAACAGCTATCCCATGGATATTTCAACTGATTTATGAAGAACCAAGTATAAAAGAAGAAGCCAAAATGAGGAAGCTGAAAAGTTGGGAGACGAAATAAAAATAAGAGATGCTTACAACGCAGTTTGATCATACTCAACAACTATTATGAAGTCTCTGTTTCTCTTTAGTTTAGAGCATATCCTTCTTCAAATGAGAGAAGCCTAGAGAGTCTTTTAGCTCAAATTTCTACCTTATCTACTCTACCAAGTGAGTTTCACATGTATAAATCATTTCATAAATTACTCAAGAGTGTGGATCTCTTGAGAGGGACTCTCACTGGTGATTGCCTAGTAAGTTGTAAGGGGGAGTGAGGGGATTCTCTCATTGACGTACTGAGGCACCAAGAGCTCATGGAATCTTAGGAAATAGTGGAACGCTCAGAGGAACTTTTCAAAGCATACGTTTTTCGACAAATGATGTATTTTGGAATATATCAGTAAATATGAAAGCATATGTTTTGAAAGAGAAGTTTTCAAAGGGCTTTCTTATAAGCACATTTACCAAAGAGCTACTCGATAAATCTAAGATATGTTTTAATGGAATTTATTGAAGATTTATCGAAGTCTCTCCCGATAAGGTTAATTATCGAAGTATTTCTGTGCAAGACTTGAACTATTTCAATCGCAATTCCTTAGGGATTTATCGAAGACCTTTTTGACAAGGGTGTTCCTCAATAAGAACTTTGATAATGCAAGACTGATTTGTGAAAAGATTTCTAAACTAGACTTTAACATATTTGATCTTCAATTATAAATTGTTTTAGAAACAAACGAGATATGCTTATATTGTTCATACATCTATTCTAAGACATGTTTCAAGATTATTTCCATCTAAAACAGCGATCAAACGCACAGATCAATTGAAGAGCAGCAAGAGTCAGATGCATACGTCAGCAATAACAGCTATCCCATGGATATTTCAACTGATTTATGAAGAACCAAGTATAAAAGAAGAAGCCAAAATGAGGAAGCTGAAAAGTTGGGAGACGAAATAAAAATAAGAGATGCTTACAACGCAGTTTGATCATACTCAACAACTATTATGAAGTCTCTGTTTCTCTTTAGTTTAGAGCATATCCTTCTTCAAATGAGAGAAGCCTAGAGAGTCTTTTAGCTCAAATTTCTACCTTATCTACTCTACCAAGTGAGTTTCACATGTATAAATCATTTCATAAATTACTCAAGAGTGTGGATCTCTTGAGAGGGACTCTCACTGGTGATTGCCTAGTAAGTTGTAAGGGGGAGTGAGGGGATTCTCTCATTGACGTACTGAGGCACCAAGAGCTCATGGAATCTTAGGAAATAGTGGAACGCTCAGAGGAACTTTTCAAAGCATACGTTTTTCGACAAATGATGTATTTTGGAATATATCAGTAAATATGAAAGCATATGTTTTGAAAGAGAAGTTTTCAAAGGGCTTTCTTATAAGCACATTTACCAAAGAGCTACTCGATAAATCTAAGATATGTTTTAATGGAATTTATTGAAGATTTATCGAAGTCTCTCCCGATAAGGTTAATTATCGAAGTATTTCTGTGCAAGACTTGAACTATTTCAATCGCAATTCCTTAGGGATTTATCGAAGACCTTTTTGACAAGGGTGTTCCTCAATAAGAACTTTGATAATGCAAGACTGATTTGTGAAAAGATTTCTAAACTAGACTTTAACATATTTGATCTTCAATTATAAATTGTTTTAGAAACAAACGAGATATGCTTATATTGTTCATACATCTATTCTAAGACATGTTTCAAGATTATTTCCATCTAAAACAGCGATCAAACGCACAGATCAATTGAAGAGCAGCAAGAGTCAGATGCATACGTCAGCAATAACAGCTATCCCATGGATATTTCAACTGATTTATGAAGAACCAAGTATAAAAGAAGAAGCCAAAATGAGGAAGCTGAAAAGTTGGGAGACGAAATAAAAATAAGAGATGCTTACAACGCAGTTTGATCATACTCAACAACTATTATGAAGTCTCTGTTTCTCTTTAGTTTAGAGCATATCCTTCTTCAAATGAGAGAAGCCTAGAGAGTCTTTTAGCTCAAATTTCTACCTTATCTACTCTACCAAGTGAGTTTCACATGTATAAATCATTTCATAAATTACTCAAGAGTGTGGATCTCTTGAGAGGGACTCTCACTGGTGATTGCCTAGTAAGTTGTAAGGGGGAGTGAGGGGATTCTCTCATTGACGTACTGAGGCACCAAGAGCTCATGGAATCTTAGGAAATAGTGGAACGCTCAGAGGAACTTTTCAAAGCATACGTTTTTCGACAAATGATGTATTTTGGAATATATCAGTAAATATGAAAGCATATGTTTTGAAAGAGAAGTTTTCAAAGGGCTTTCTTATAAGCACATTTACCAAAGAGCTACTCGATAAATCTAAGATATGTTTTAATGGAATTTATTGAAGATTTATCGAAGTCTCTCCCGATAAGGTTAATTATCGAAGTATTTCTGTGCAAGACTTGAACTATTTCAATCGCAATTCCTTAGGGATTTATCGAAGACCTTTTTGACAAGGGTGTTCCTCAATAAGAACTTTGATAATGCAAGACTGATTTGTGAAAAGATTTCTAAACTAGACTTTAACATATTTGATCTTCAATTATAAATTGTTTTAGAAACAAACGAGATATGCTTATATTGTTCATACATCTATTCTAAGACATGTTTCAAGATTATTTCCATCTAAAACAGCGATCAAACGCACAGATCAATTGAAGAGCAGCAAGAGTCAGATGCATACGTCAGCAATAACAGCTATCCCATGGATATTTCAACTGATTTATGAAGAACCAAGTATAAAAGAAGAAGCCAAAATGAGGAAGCTGAAAAGTTGGGAGACGAAATAAAAATAAGAGATGCTTACAACGCAGTTTGATCATACTCAACAACTATTATGAAGTCTCTGTTTCTCTTTAGTTTAGAGCATATCCTTCTTCAAATGAGAGAAGCCTAGAGAGTCTTTTAGCTCAAATTTCTACCTTATCTACTCTACCAAGTGAGTTTCACATGTATAAATCATTTCATAAATTACTCAAGAGTGTGGATCTCTTGAGAGGGACTCTCACTGGTGATTGCCTAGTAAGTTGTAAGGGGGAGTGAGGGGATTCTCTCATTGACGTACTGAGGCACCAAGAGCTCATGGAATCTTAGGAAATAGTGGAACGCTCAGAGGAACTTTTCAAAGCATACGTTTTTCGACAAATGATGTATTTTGGAATATATCAGTAAATATGAAAGCATATGTTTTGAAAGAGAAGTTTTCAAAGGGCTTTCTTATAAGCACATTTACCAAAGAGCTACTCGATAAATCTAAGATATGTTTTAATGGAATTTATTGAAGATTTATCGAAGTCTCTCCCGATAAGGTTAATTATCGAAGTATTTCTGTGCAAGACTTGAACTATTTCAATCGCAATTCCTTAGGGATTTATCGAAGACCTTTTTGACAAGGGTGTTCCTCAATAAGAACTTTGATAATGCAAGACTGATTTGTGAAAAGATTTCTAAACTAGACTTTAACATATTTGATCTTCAATTATAAATTGTTTTAGAAACAAACGAGATATGCTTATATTGTTCATACATCTATTCTAAGACATGTTTCAAGATTATTTCCATCTAAAACAGCGATCAAACGCACAGATCAATTGAAGAGCAGCAAGAGTCAGATGCATACGTCAGCAATAACAGCTATCCCATGGATATTTCAACTGATTTACGAAGAACCAAGTATAAAAGAAGAAGCCAAAATGAGGAAGCTGAAAAGTTGGGAGACGAAATAAAAATAAGAGATGCTTACAACGCAGTTTGATCATACTCAACAACTATTATGAAGTCTCTGTTTCTCTTTAGTTTAGAGCATATCCTTCTTCAAATGAGAGAAGCCTAGAGAGTCTTTTAGCTCAAATTTCTACCTTATCTACTCTACCAAGTGAGTTTCACATGTATAAATCATTTCATAAATTACTCAAGAGTGTGGATCTCTTGAGAGGGACTCTCACTGGTGATTGCCTAGTAAGTTGTAAGGGGGAGTGAGGGGATTCTCTCATTGACGTACTGAGGCACCAAGAGCTCATGGAATCTTAGGAAATAGTGGAACGCTCAGAGGAACTTTTCAAAGCATACGTTTTTCGACAAATGATGTATTTTGGAATATATCAGTAAATATGAAAGCATATGTTTTGAAAGAGAAGTTTTCAAAGGGCTTTCTTATAAGCACATTTACCAAAGAGCTACTCGATAAATCTAAGATATGTTTTAATGGAATTTATTGAAGATTTATCGAAGTCTCTCCCGATAAGGTTAATTATCGAAGTATTTCTGTGCAAGACTTGAACTATTTCAATCGCAATTCCTTAGGGATTTATCGAAGACCTTTTTGACAAGGGTGTTCCTCAATAAGAACTTTGATAATGCAAGACTGATTTGTGAAAAGATTTCTAAACTAGACTTTAACATATTTGATCTTCAATTATAAATTATTTTAGAAACAAACGAGATATGCTTATATTGTTCATACATCTATTCTAAGACATGTTTCAAGATTATTTCCATCTAAAACAGCGATCAAACGCACAGATCAATTGAAGAGCAGCAAGAGTCAGATGCATACGTCAGCAATAACAGCTATCCCATGGATATTTCAACTGATTTACGAAGAACCAAGTATAAAAGAAGAAGCCAAAATGAGGAAGCTGAAAAGTTGGGAGACGAAATAAAAATAAGAGATGCTTACAACGCAGTTTGATCATACTCAACAACTATTATGAAGTCTCTGTTTCTCTTTAGTTTAGAGCATATCCTTCTTCAAATGAGAGAAGCCTAGAGAGTCTTTTAGCTCAAATTTCTACCTTATCTACTCTACCAAGTGAGTTTCACATGTATAAATCATTTCATAAATTACTCAAGAGTGTGAATCTCTTGAGAGGGACTCTCACTGGTGATTGCCTAGTAAGTTGTAAGGGGGAGTGAGGGGATTCTCTCATTGACGTACTGAGGCACCAAGAGCTCATGGAATCTTAGGAAATAGTGGAACGCTCAGAGGAACTTTTCAAAGCATATGTTTTTCGACAAATGATGTATTTTGGAATATATCAGTAAATATGAAAGCATATGTTTTGAAAGAGAAGTTTTCAAAGGGCTTTCTTATAAGCACATTTACCAAAGAGCTACTCGATAAATCTAAGATATGTTTTAATGGAATTTATTGAAGATTTATCGAAGTCTCTCCCGATAAGGTTAATTATCGAAGTATTTCTGTGCAAGACTTGAACTATTTCAATCGCAATTCCTTAGGGATTTATCGAAGACCTTTTTGACAAGGGTGTTCCTCAATAAGAACTTTGATAATGCAAGACTGATTTGTGAAAAGATTTCTAAACTAGACTTTAACATATTTGATCTTCAATTATAAATTATTTTAGAAACAAACGAGATATGCTTATATTGTTCATACATCTATTCTAAGACATGTTTCAAGATTATTTCCATCTAAAACAGCGATCAAACGCACAGATCAATTGAAGAGCAGCAAGAGTCAGATGCATACGTCAGCAATAACAGCTATCCCATGGATATTTCAACTGATTTATGAAGAACCAAGTATAAAAGAAGAAGCCAAAATGAGGAAGCTGAAAAGTTGGGAGACGAAATAAAAATAAGAGATGCTTACAACGCAGTTTGATCATACTCAACAACTATTATGAAGTCTCTGTTTCTCTTTAGTTTAGAGCATATCCTTCTTCAAATGAGAGAAGCCTAGAGAGTCTTTTAGCTCAAATTTCTACCTTATCTACTCTACCAAGTGAGTTTCACATGTATAAATCATTTCATAAATTACTCAAGAGTGTGAATCTCTTGAGAGGGACTCTCACTGGTGATTGCCTAGTAAGTTGTAAGGGGGAGTGGGGGGATTCTCTCATTGAGGTACTGAGGCACCAAGAGCTCATGGAATCTTAGAAAATAGTGGAACGCTCAGAGGAACTTTTCAAAGCATACGTTTTTCGACAAATGATGTATTTTGGAATATATCAGTAAATATGAAAGCATATGTTTTGAAAGAGAAGTTTTCAAAGGGCTTTCTTATAAGCACATTTACCAAAGAGCTACTCGATTAATCTAAGATATGTTTTAATGGAATTTAGTGAAGATTTATCGAAGTCTCTCCCGATAAGGTTAATTATCGAAGTATATCTGTGCAAGACTTGAACTATTTCAATCGCAATTCCTTAGGGATTTATCGAAGACCTTTTTGACAAGGGTGTTCCTCAATAAGAACTTTGATAATGCAAGACTGATTTGTGAAAAGATTTCTAAACTAGACTTTAACATATTTGATCTTCAATTATAAATTATTTTAGAAACAAACGAGATATGCTTATATTGTTCACACATCTATTCTAAGACATGTTTCAAGATTATTTCCATCTAAAACAGCGATCAAACGCACAGATCAATTGAAGAGCAGCAAGAGTCAGATGCATACGTCAGCAATAACAGCTATCCCATGGATATTTCAACTGATTTATGAAGAACCAAGTATAAAAGAAGAAGCCAAAATGAGGAAGCTGAAAAGTTGGGAGACGAAATAAAAATAAGAGATGCTTACAACGCAGTTTGATCATACTCAACAACTATTATGAAGTCTCTGTTTCTCTTTAGTTTAGAGCATATCCTTCTTCAAATGAGAGAAGCCTAGAGAGTCTTTTAGCTCAAATTTCTACCTTATCTACTCTACCAAGTGAGTTTCACATGTATAAATCATTTCATAAATTACTCAAGAGTGTGAATCTCTTGAGAGGGACTCTCACTGGTGATTGCCTAGTAAGTTGTAAGGGGGAGTGGGGGGATTCTCACATTGAGGTACTGAGGCACCAAGAGCTCATGGAATCTTAGGAAATAGTGGAACACTCAGAGGAACTTTTCAAAGCATACGTTTTTCGACAAATGATGTATTTTGGAATATATCAGTAAATATGAAAGCATATGTTTTGAAAGAGAAGTTTTCAAAGGGCTTTCTTATAAGCACATTTACCAAAGAGCTACTCGATTAATCTAAGATATGTTTTAATGGAATTTAGTGAAGATTTATCGAAGTCTCTTCCGATAAGGTTAATTATCGAAGTATTTCTGTGCAAGACTTGAACTATTTCAATCGCAATTCCTTAGGGATTTATCGAAGACCTTTTTGACAAGGGTGTTCCTCAATAAGAACTTTGATAATGCAAGACTGATTTGTGAAAAGATTTCTAAACTAGACTTCAACATATTTGATCTTCAATTATAAATTATTTTAGAAACAAACGAGATATGCTTATATTGTTCACACATCTATTCTAAGACATGTTTCAAGATTATTTCCATCTAAAACAGCGATCAAATGCACAGATCAATTGAAGAGCAGCAAGAGTCAGATGCATACGTCAGCAATAACAGCTATCCCATGGATATTTCAACTGATTTACGAAGAACCAAGTATAAAAGAAGAAGCCAAAATGAGGAAGCTGAAAAGTTGGGAGACGAAATAAAAATAAGAGATGCTTACAACGCAGTTTGATCATACTCAACAACTATTATGAAGTCTCTGTTTCTCTTTAGTTTAGAGCATATCCTTCTTCAAATGAGAGAAGCCTAGAGAGTCTTTTAGCTCAAATTTCTACCTTATCTACTCTACCAAGTGAGTTTCACATGTATAAATCATTTCATAAATTACTCAAGAGTGTGGATCTCTTGAGAGGGACTCTCACTGGTGATTGCCTAGTAAGTTGTAAGGGGGAGTGAGGGGATTCTCTCATTGACGTACTGAGGCACCAAGAGCTCATGGAATCTTAGGAAATAGTGGAACGCTCAGAGGAACTTTTCAAAGCATACGTTTTTCGACAAATGATGTATTTTGGAATATATCAGTAAATATGAAAGCATATGTTTTGAAAGAGAAGTTTTCAAAGGGCTTTCTTATAAGCACATTTACCAAAGAGCTACTCGATTAATCTAAGATATGTTTTAATGGAATTTAGTGAAGATTTATCGAAGTCTCTTCCGATAAGGTTAATTATCGAAGTATTTCTGTGCAAGACTTGAACTATTTCAATCGCAATTCCTTAGGGATTTATCGAAGACCTTTTTGACAAGGGTGTTCCTCAATAAGAACTTTGATAATGCAAGACTGATTTGTGAAAAGATTTCTAAACTAGACTTCAACATATTTGATCTTCAATTATAAATTATTTTAGAAACAAACGAGATATGCTTATATTGTTCACACATCTATTCTAAGACATGTTTCAAGATTATTTCCATCTAAAACAGCGATCAAATGCACAGATCAATTGAAGAGCAGCAAGAGTCAGATGCATACGTCAGCAATAACAGCTATCCCATGGATATTTCAACTGATTTACGAAGAACCAAGTATAAAAGAAGAAGCCAAAATGAGGAAGCTGAAAAGTTGGGAGACGAAATAAAAATAAGAGATGCTTACAACGCAGTTTGATCATACTCAACAACTATTATGAAGTCTCTGTTTCTCTTTAGTTTAGAGCATATCCTTCTTCAAATGAGAGAAGCCTAGAGAGTCTTTTAGCTCAAATTTCTACCTTATCTACTCTACCAAGTGAGTTTCACATGTATAAATCATTTCATAAATTACTCAAGAGTGTGGATCTCTTGAGAGGGACTCTCACTGGTGATTGCCTAGTAAGTTGTAAGGGGGAGTGAGGGGATTCTCTCATTGACGTACTGAGGCACCAAGAGCTCATGGAATCTTAGGAAATAGTGGAACGCTCAGAGGAACTTTTCAAAGCATACGTTTTTCGACAAATGATGTATTTTGGAATATATCAGTAAATATGAAAGCATATGTTTTGAAAGAGAAGTTTTCAAAGGGCTTTCTTATAAGCACATTTACCAAAGAGCTACTCGATAAATCTAAGATATGTTTTAATGGAATTTAGTGAAGATTTATCGAAGTCTCTCCCGATAAGGTTAATTATCGAAGTATTTCTGTGCAAGACTTGAACTATTTCAATCGCAATTCCTTAGGGATTTATCGAAGACCTTTTTGACAAGGGTGTTCCTCAATAAGAACTTTGATAATGCAAGACTGATTTGTGAAAAGATTTCTAAACTAGACTTCAACATATTTGATCTTCAATTATAAATTATTTTAGAAACAAACGAGATATGCTTATATTGTTCATACATCTATTCTAAGACATGTTTCAAGATTATTTCCATCTAAAACAGCGATCAAACGCACAGATCAATTGAAGAGCAGCAAGAGTCAGATGCATACGTCAGCAATAACAGCTATCCCATGGATATTTCAACTGATTTACGAAGAACCAAGTATAAAAGAAGAAGCCAAAATGAGGAAGCTGAAAAGTTGGGAGACGAAATAAAAATAAGAGATGCTTACAACGCAGTTTGATCATACTCAACAACTATTATGAAGTCTCTGTTTCTCTTTAGTTTAGAGCATATCCTTCTTCAAATGAGAGAAGCCTAGAGAGTCTTTTAGCTCAAATTTCTACCTTATCTACTCTACCAAGTGAGTTTCACATGTATAAATCATTTCATAAATTACTCAAGAGTGTGGATCTCTTGAGAGGGACTCTCACTGGTGATTGCCTAGTAAGTTGTAAGGGGGAGTGAGGGGATTCTCTCATTGACGTACTGAGGCACCAAGAGCTCATGGAATCTTAGGAAATAGTGGAACGCTCAGAGGAACTTTTCAAAGCATACGTTTTTCGACAAATGATGTATTTTGGAATATATCAGTAAATATGAAAGCATATGTTTTGAAAGAGAAGTTTTCAAAGGGCTTTCTTATAAGCACATTTACCAAAGAGCTACTCGATAAATCTAAGATATGTTTTAATGGAATTTAGTGAAGATTTATCGAAGTCTCTCCCGATAAGGTTAATTATCGAAGTATTTCTGTGCAAGACTTGAACTATTTCAATCGCAATTCCTTAGGGATTTATCGAAGACCTTTTTGACAAGGGTGTTCCTCAATAAGAACTTTGATAATGCAAGACTGATTTGTGAAAAGATTTCTAAACTAGACTTCAACATATTTGATCTTCAATTATAAATTATTTTAGAAACAAACGAGATATGCTTATATTGTTCACACATCTATTCTAAGACATGTTTCAAGATTATTTCCATCTAAAACAGCGATCAAACGCACAGATCAATTGAAGAGCAGCAAGAGTCAGATGCATACGTCAGCAATAACAGCTATCCCATGGATATTTCAACTGATTTACGAAGAACCAAGTATAAAAGAAGAAGCCAAAATGAGGAAGCTGAAAAGTTGGGAGACGAAATAAAAATAAGAGATGCTTACAACGCAGTTTGATCATACTCAACAACTATTATGAAGTCTCTGTTTCTCTTTAGTTTAGAGCATATCCTTCTTCAAATGAGAGAAGCCTAGAGAGTCTTTTAGCTCAAATTTCTACCTTATCTACTCTACCAAGTGAGTTTCACATGTATAAATCATTTCATAAATTACTCAAGAGTGTGGATCTCTTGAGAGGGACTCTCACTGGTGATTGCCTAGTAAGTTGTAAGGGGGAGTGAGGGGATTCTCTCATTGACGTACTGAGGCACCAAGAGCTCATGGAATCTTAGGAAATAGTGGAACGCTCAGAGGAACTTTTCAAAGCATACGTTTTTCGACAAATGATGTATTTTGGAATATATCAGTAAATATGAAAGCATATGTTTTGAAAGAGAAGTTTTCAAAGGGCTTTCTTATAAGCACATTTACCAAAGAGCTACTCGATAAATCTAAGATATGTTTTAATGGAATTTAGTGAAGATTTATCGAAGTCTCTCCCGATAAGGTTAATTATCGAAGTATTTCTGTGCAAGACTTGAACTATTTCAATCGCAATTCCTTAGGGATTTATCGAAGACCTTTTTGACAAGGGTGTTCCTCAATAAGAACTTTGATAATGCAAGACTGATTTGTGAAAAGATTTCTAAACTAGACTTCAACATATTTGATCTTCAATTATAAATTATTTTAGAAACAAACGAGATATGCTTATATTGTTCACACATCTATTCTAAGACATGTTTCAAGATTATTTCCATCTAAAACAGCGATCAAACGCACAGATCAATTGAAGAGCAGCAAGAGTCAGATGCATACGTCAGCAATAACAGCTATCCCATGGATATTTCAACTGATTTACGAAGAACCAAGTATAAAAGAAGAAGCCAAAATGAGGAAGCTGAAAAGTTGGGAGACGAAATAAAAATAAGAGATGCTTACAACGCAGTTTGATCATACTCAACAACTATTATGAAGTCTCTGTTTCTCTTTAGTTTAGAGCATATCCTTCTTCAAATGAGAGAAGCCTAGAGAGTCTTTTAGCTCAAATTTCTACCTTATCTACTCTACCAAGTGAGTTTCACATGTATAAATCATTTCATAAATTACTCAAGAGTGTGGATCTCTTGAGAGGGACTCTCACTGGTGATTGCCTAGTAAGTTGTAAGGGGGAGTGAGGGGATTCTCTCATTGACGTACTGAGGCACCAAGAGCTCATGGAATCTTAGGAAATAGTGGAACGCTCAGAGGAACTTTTCAAAGCATACGTTTTTCGACAAATGATGTATTTTGGAATATATCAGTAAATATGAAAGCATATGTTTTGAAAGAGAAGTTTTCAAAGGGCTTTCTTATAAGCACATTTACCAAAGAGCTACTCGATAAATCTAAGATATGTTTTAATGGAATTTAGTGAAGATTTATCGAAGTCTCTCCCGATAAGGTTAATTATCGAAGTATTTCTGTGCAAGACTTGAACTATTTCAATCGCAATTCCTTAGGGATTTATCGAAGACCTTTTTGACAAGGGTGTTCCTCAATAAGAACTTTGATAATGCAAGACTGATTTGTGAAAAGATTTCTAAACTAGACTTCAACATATTTGATCTTCAATTATAAATTATTTTAGAAACAAACGAGATATGCTTATATTGTTCACACATCTATTCTAAGACATGTTTCAAGATTATTTCCATCTAAAACAGCGATCAAACGCACAGATCAATTGAAGAGCAGCAAGAGTCAGATGCATACGTCAGCAATAACAGCTATCCCATGGATATTTCAACTGATTTACGAAGAACCAAGTATAAAAGAAGAAGCCAAAATGAGGAAGCTGAAAAGTTGGGAGACGAAATAAAAATAAGAGATGCTTACAACGCAGTTTGATCATACTCAACAACTATTATGAAGTCTCTGTTTCTCTTTAGTTTAGAGCATATCCTTCTTCAAATGAGAGAAGCCTAGAGAGTCTTTTAGCTCAAATTTCTACCTTATCTACTCTACCAAGTGAGTTTCACATGTATAAATCATTTCATAAATTACTCAAGAGTGTGGATCTCTTGAGAGGGACTCTCACTGGTGATTGCCTAGTAAGTTGTAAGGGGGAGTGAGGGGATTCTCACATTGATGTACTGAGGCACCAAGAGCTCATGGAATCTTAGGAAATAGTGGAACGCTCAGAGGAACTTTTCAAAGCATACGTTTTTCGACAAATGATGTATTTTGGAATATATCAGTAAATATGAAAGCATATGTTTTGAAAGAGAAGTTTTCAAAGGGCTTTCTTATAAGCACATTTACCAAAGAGCTACTCGATAAATCTAAGATATGTTTTAATGGAATTTAGTGAAGATTTATCGAAGTCTCTCCCGATAAGGTTAATTATCGAAGTATTTCTGTGCAAGACTTGAACTATTTCAATCGCAATTCCTTAGGGATTTATCGAAGACCTTTTTGACAAGGGTGTTCCTCAATAAGAACTTTGATAATGCAAGGCTGATTTGTGAAAAGATTTCTAAACTAGACTTCAACATATTTGATCTTCAATTATAAATTATTTTAGAAACAAACGAGATATGCTTATATTGTTCACACATCTATTCTAAGACATGTTTCAAGATTATTTCCATCTAAAACAGCGATCAAATGCACAGATCAATTGAAGAGCAGCAAGAGTCAGATGCATACGTCAGCAATAACAGCTATCCCATGGATATTTCAACTGATTTACGAAGAACCAAGTATAAAAGAAGAAGCCAAAATGAGGAAGCTGAAAAGTTGGGAGACGAAATAAAAATAAGAGATGCTTACAACGCAGTTTGATCATACTCAACAACTATTATGAAGTCTCTGTTTCTCTTTAGTTTAGAGCATATCCTTCTTCAAATGAGAGAAGCCTAGAGAGTCTTTTAGCTCAAATTTCTACCTTATCTACTCTACCAAGTGAGTTTCACATGTATAAATCATTTCATAAATTACTCAAGAGTGTGAATCTCTTGAGAGGGACTCTCACTGGTGGTTGCCTAGTAAGTTGTAAGGGGGAGTGGGGGGATTCTCACATTGACGTACTGAGGCACCAAGAGCTCATGGAATCTTAGGAAATAGTGGAACGCTCAGAGGAACTTTTCAAAGCATACGTTTTTCGACAAATGATGTATTTTGGAATATATCAGTAAATATGAAAGCATATGTTTTGAAAGAGAAGTTTTCAAAGGGCTTTCTTATAAGCACATTTACCAAAGAGCTACTCGATAAATCTAAGATATGTTTTAATGGAATTTAGTGAAGATTTATCGAAGTCTCTCCCGATAAGGTTAATTATCGAAGTATTTCTGTGCAAGACTTGAACTATTTCAATCGCAATTCCTTAGGGATTTATCGAAGACCTTTTTGACAAGGGTGTTCCTCAATAAGAACTTTGATAATGCAAGGCTGATTTGTGAAAAGATTTCTAAACTAGACTTCAACATATTTGATCTTCAATTATAAATTATTTTAGAAACAAACGAGATATGCTTATATTGTTCACACATCTATTCTAAGACATGTTTCAAGATTATTTCCATCTAAAACAGCGATCAAATGCACAGATCAATTGAAGAGCAGCAAGAGTCAGATGCATACGTCAGCAATAACAGCTATCCCATTGATATTTCAACTGATTTACGAAGAACCAAGTATAAAAGAAGAAGCCAAAATGAGGAAGCTGAAAAGTTGGGAGACGAAATAAAAATAAGAGATGCTTACAACGCAGTTTGATCATACTCAACAACTATTATGAAGTCTCTGTTTCTCTTTAGTTTAGAGCATATCCTTCTTCAAATGAGAGAAGCCTAGAGAGTCTTTTAGCTCAAATTTCTACCTTATCTACTCTACCAAGTGAGTTTCACATGTATAAATCATTTCATAAATTACTCAAGAGTGTGAATCTCTTGAGAGGGACTCTCACTGGTGGTTGCCTAGTAAGTTGTAAGGGGGAGTGGGGGGATTCTCACATTGACGTACTGAGGCACCAAGAGCTCATGGAATCTTAGGAAATAGTGGAACGCTCAGAGGAACTTTTCAAAGCATACGTTTTTCGACAAATGATGTATTTTGGAATATATCAGTAAATATGAAAGCATATGTTTTGAAAGAGAAGTTTTCAAAGGGCTTTCTTATAAGCACATTTACCAAAGAGCTACTCGATAAATCTAAGATATGTTTTAATGGAATTTAGTGAAGATTTATCGAAGTCTCTCCCGATAAGGTTAATTATCGAAGTATTTCTGTGCAAGACTTGAACTATTTCAATCGCAATTCCTTAGGGATTTATCGAAGACCTTTTTGACAAGGGTGTTCCTCAATAAGAACTTTGATAATGCAAGACTGATTTGTGAAAAGATTTCTAAACTAGACTTCAACATATTTGATCTTCAATTATAAATTATTTTAGAAACAAACGAGATATGCTTATATTGTTCACACATCTATTCTAAGACATGTTTCAAGATTATTTCCATCTAAAACAGCGATCAAATGCACAGATCAATTGAAGAGCAGCAAGAGTCAGATGCATACGTCAGCAATAACAGCTATCCCATGGATATTTCAACTGATTTACGAAGAACCAAGTATAAAAGAAGAAGCCAAAATGAGGAAGCTGAAAAGTTGGGAGACGAAATAAAAATAAGAGATGCTTACAACGCAGTTTGATCATACTCAACAACTATTATGAAGTCTCTGTTTCTCTAGCATATCCTTCTTCAAATGAGAGAAGCCTAGAGAGTCTTTTAGCTCAAATTTCTACCTTATCTACTCTACCAAGTGAGTTTCACATGTATAAATCATTTCATAAATTACTCAAGAGTGTGAATCTCTTGAGAGGGACTCTCACTGGTGGTTGCCTAGTAAGTTGTAAGGGGGAGTGGGGGGATTCTCACATTGATGTACTGAGGCACCAAGAGCTCATGGAATCTTAGGAAATAGTGGAACACTCAGAGGAACTTTTCAAAGCATACGTTTTTCGACAAATGATGTATTTTGGAATATATCAGTAAATATGAAAGCATATGTTTTGAAAGAGAACTTTTCAAAGGGCTTTCTTATAAGCACATTTACCAAAGAGCTACTCGATTAATCTAAGATATGTTTTAATGGAATTTAGTGAAGATTTATCGAAGTCTCTTCCGATAAGGTTAATTATCGAAGTATTTCTGTGCAACACTTGAACTATTTCAATCGCAATTCCTTAGGGATTTATCGAAGACCTTTTTGACAAGGGTGTTCCTCAATAAGAACTTTGATAATGCAAGACTGATTTGTGAAAAGATTTCTAAACTAGACTTCAACATATTTGATCTTCAATTATAAATTATTTTAGAAACAAACGAGATATGCTTATATTGTTCACACATCTATTCTAAGACATGTTTCAAGATTATTTCCATCTAAAACAGCGATCAAATGCACAGATCAATTGAAGAGCAGCAAGAGTCAGATGCATACGTCAGCAATAACAGCTATCCCATGGATATTTCAACTGATTTACGAAGAACCAAGTATAAAAGAAGAAGCCAAAATGAGGAAGCTGAAAAGTTGGGAGACGAAATAAAAATAAGAGATGCTTACAACGCAGTTTGATCATACTCAACAAATATTATGAAGTCTCTGTTTCTCTTTAGTTTAGAGCATATCCTTCTTCAAATGAGAGAAGCCTAGAGAGTCTTTTAGCTCAAATTTCTACCTTATCTACTCTACCAAGTGAGTTTCACATGTATAAATCATTTCATAAATTACTCAAGAGTGTGAATCTCTTGAGAGGGACTCTCACTGGTGATTGCCTAGTAAGTTGTAAGGGGGAGTGGGGGGATTCTCACATTGATGTACTGAGGCACCAAGAGCTCATGGAATCTTAGGAAATAGTGGAACACTCAGAGGAACTTTTCAAAGCATACGTTTTTTGACAAATGATGTAGTTTGGAATATATCAGTAAATATGAAAGCATATGTTTTGAAAGAGAACTTTTCAACGGGCTTTCTTATAAGCACATTTACCAAAGAGCTACTCGATTAATCTAAGATATGTTTTAATGGAATTTAGTGAAGATTTATCGAAGTCTCTTCCGATAAGGTTAATTATCGAAGTATTTCTGTGCAACACTTGAACTATTTCAATCGCAATTCCTTAGGGATTTATCGAAGACCTTTTTGACAAGGGTGTTCCTCAATAAGAACTTTGATAATGCAAGACTGATTTGTGAAAAGATTTCTAAACTAGACTTCAACATATTTGATCTTCAATTATAAATTATTTTAGAAACAAACGAGATATGCTTATATTGTTCACACATCTATTCTAAGACATGTTTCAAGATTATTTCCATCTAAAACAGCGATCAAATGCACAGATCAATTGAAGAGCAGCAAGAGTCAGATGCATACGTCAGCAATAACAGCTATCCCATGGATATTTCAACTGATTTACGAAGAACCAAGTATAAAAGAAGAAGCCAAAATGAGGAAGCTGAAAAGTTGGGAGACGAAATAAAAATAAGAGATGCTTACAACGCAGTTTGATCATACTCAACAACTATTATGAAGTCTCTGTTTCTCTTTAGTTTAGAGCATATCCTTCTTCAAATGAGAGAAGCCTAGAGAGTCTTTTAGCTCAAATTTCTACCTTATCTACTCTACCAAGTGAGTTTCACATGTATAAATCATTTCATAAATTACTCAAGAGTGTGAATCTCTTGAGAGGGACTCTCACTGGTGGTTGCCTAGTAAGTTGTAAGGGGGAGTGGGGGGATTCTCACATTGACGTACTGAGGCACCAAGAGCTCATGGAATCTTAGGAAATAGTGGAACGCTCAGAGGAACTTTTCAAAGCATACGTTTTTCGACAAATGATGTATTTTGGAATATATCAGTAAATATGAAAGCATATGTTTTGAAAGAGAAGTTTTCAAAGGGCTTTCTTATAAGCACATTTACCAAAGAGCTACTCGATAAATCTAAGATATGTTTTAATGGAATTTAGTGAAGATTTATCGAAGTCTCTCCCGATAAGGTTAATTATCGAAGTATTTCTGTGCAACACTTGAACTATTTCAATCGCAATTCCTTAGGGATTTATCGAAGACCTTTTTGACAAGGGTGTTCCTCAATAAGAACTTTGATAATGCAAGACTGATTTGTGAAAAGATTTCTAAACTAGACTTCAACATATTTGATCTTCAATTATAAATTATTTTAGAAACAAACGAGATATGCTTATATTGTTCACACATCTATTCTAAGACATGTTTCAAGATTATTTCCATCTAAAACAGCGATCAAATGCACAGATCAATTGAAGAGCAGCAAGAGTCAGATGCATACGTCAGCAATAACAGCTATCCCATGGATATTTCAACTGATTTACGAAGAACCAAGTATAAAAGAAGAAGCCAAAATGAGGAAGCTGAAAAGTTGGGAGACGAAATAAAAATAAGAGATGCTTACAACGCAGTTTGATCATACTCAACAACTATTATGAAGTCTCTGTTTCTCTAGCATATCCTTCTTCAAATGAGAGAAGCCTAGAGAGTCTTTTAGCTCAAATTTCTACCTTATCTACTCTACCAAGTGAGTTTCACATGTATAAATCATTTCATAAATTACTCAAGAGTGTGAATCTCTTGAGAGGGACTCTCACTGGTGGTTGCCTAGTAAGTTGTAAGGGGGAGTGGGGGGATTCTCACATTGATGTACTGAGGCACCAAGAGCTCATGGAATCTTAGGAAATAGTGGAACACTCAGAGGAACTTTTCAAAGCATACGTTTTTCGACAAATGATGTATTTTGGAATATATCAGTAAATATGAAAGCATATGTTTTGAAAGAGAACTTTTCAAAGGGCTTTCTTATAAGCACATTTACCAAAGAGCTACTCGATTAATCTAAGATATGTTTTAATGGAATTTAGTGAAGATTTATCGAAGTCTCTTCCGATAAGGTTAATTATCGAAGTATTTCTGTGCAACACTTGAACTATTTCAATCGCAATTCCTTAGGGATTTATCGAAGACCTTTTTGACAAGGGTGTTCCTCAATAAGAACTTTGATAATGCAAGACTGATTTGTGAAAAGATTTCTAAACTAGACTTCAACATATTTGATCTTCAATTATAAATTATTTTAGAAACAAACGAGATATGCTTATATTGTTCACACATCTATTCTAAGACATGTTTCAAGATTATTTCCATCTAAAACAGCGATCAAATGCACAGATCAATTGAAGAGCAGCAAGAGTCAGATGCATACGTCAGCAATAACAGCTATCCCATGGATATTTCAACTGATTTACGAAGAACCAAGTATAAAAGAAGAAGCCAAAATGAGGAAGCTGAAAAGTTGGGAGACGAAATAAAAATAAGAGATGCTTACAACGCAGTTTGATCATACTCAACAACTATTATGAAGTCTCTGTTTCTCTTTAGTTTAGAGCATATCCTTCTTCAAATGAGAGAAGCCTAGAGAGTCTTTTAGCTCAAATTTCTACCTTATCTACTCTACCAAGTGAGTTTCACATGTATAAATCATTTCATAAATTACTCAAGAGTGTGAATCTCTTGAGAGGGACTCTCACTGGTGGTTGCCTAGTAAGTTGTAAGGGGGAGTGGGGGGATTCTCACATTGACGTACTGAGGCACCAAGAGCTCATGGAATCTTAGGAAATAGTGGAACGCTCAGAGGAACTTTTCAAAGCATACGTTTTTCGACAAATGATGTATTTTGGAATATATCAGTAAATATGAAAGCATATGTTTTGAAAGAGAAGTTTTCAAAGGGCTTTCTTATAAGCACATTTACCAAAGAGCTACTCGATAAATCTAAGATATGTTTTAATGGAATTTAGTGAAGATTTATCGAAGTCTCTCCCGATAAGGTTAATTATCGAAGTATTTCTGTGCAAGACTTGAACTATTTCAATCGCAATTCCTTAGGGATTTATCGAAGACCTTTTTGACAAGGGTGTTCCTCAATAAGAACTTTGATAATGCAAGACTGATTTGTGAAAAGATTTCTAAACTAGACTTCAACATATTTGATCTTCAATTATAAATTATTTTAGAAACAAACGAGATATGCTTATATTGTTCACACATCTATTCTAAGACATGTTTCAAGATTATTTCCATCTAAAACAGCGATCAAATGCACAGATCAATTGAAGAGCAGCAAGAGTCAGATGCATACGTCAGCAATAACAGCTATCCCATGGATATTTCAACTGATTTATGAAGAACCAAGTATAAAAGAAGAAGCCAAAATGAGGAAGCTGAAAAGTTGGGAGACGAAATAAAAATAAGAGATGCTTACAACGCAGTTTGATCATACTCAACAAATATTATGAAGTCTCTGTTTCTCTTTAGTTTAGAGCATATCCTTCTTCAAATGAGAGAAGCCTAGAGAGTCTTTTAGCTCAAATTTCTACCTTATCTACTCTACCAAGTGAGTTTCACATGTATAAATCATTTCATAAATTACTCAAGAGTGTGAATCTCTTGAGAGGGACTCTCACTGGTGATTGCCTAGTAAGTTGTAAGGGGGAGTGGGGGGATTCTCACATTGATGTACTGAGGCACCAAGAGCTCATGGAATCTTAGGAAATAGTGGAACACTCAGAGGAACTTTTTCAAAGCATACGTTTTTCGACAAATGATGTAGTTTGGAATATATCAGTAAATATGAAAGCATATGTTTTGAAAGAGAACTTTTCAACGGGCTTTCTTATAAGCACATTTACCAAAGAGCTACTCGATTAATCTAAGATATGTTTTAATGGAATTTAGTGAAGATTTATCGAAGTCTCTTCCGATAAGGTTAATTATCGAAGTATTTCTGTGCAACACTTGAACTATTTCAATCGCAATTCCTTAGGGATTTATCGAAGACCTTTTTGACAAGGGTGTTCCTCAATAAGAACTTTGATAATGCAAGACTGATTTGTGAAAAGATTTCTAAACTAGACTTCAACATATTTGATCTTCAATTATAAATTATTTTAGAAACAAACGAGATATGCTTATATTGTTCACACATCTATTCTAAGACATGTTTCAAGATTATTTCCATCTAAAACAGCGATCAAATGCACAGATCAATTGAAGAGCAGCAAGAGTCAGATGCATACGTCAGCAATAACAGCTATCCCATGGATATTTCAACTGATTTACGAAGAACCAAGTATAAAAGAAGAAGCCAAAATGAGGAAGCTGAAAAGTTGGGAGACGAAATAAAAATAAGAGATGCTTACAACGCAGTTTGATCATACTCAACAACTATTATGAAGTCTCTATTTCTCTTTAGTTTAGAGCATATCCTTCTTCAAATGAGAGAAGCCTAGAGAGTCTTTTAGCTCAAATTTCTACCTTATCTACTCTACCAAGTGAGTTTCACATGTATAAATCATTTCATAAATTACTCAAGAGTGTGAATCTCTTGAGAGGGACTCTCACTGGTGGTTGCCTAGTAAGTTGTAAGGGGGAGTGGGGGGATTCTCACATTGATGTACTGAGGCACCAAGAGCTCATGGAATCTTAGGAAATAGTGGAACACTCAGAGGAACTTTTCAAAGCATACGTTTTTCGACAAATGATGTATTTTGGAATATATCAGTAAATATGAAAGCATATGTTTTGAAAGAGAACTTTTCAAAGGGCTTTCTTATAAGCACATTTACCAAAGAGCTACTCGATTAATCTAAGATATGTTTTAATGGAATTTAGTGAAGATTTATCGAAGTCTCTTCCGATAAGGTTAATTATCGAAGTATTTCTGTGCAAGACTTGAACTATTTCAATCGCAATTCCTTAGGGATTTATCGAAGACCTTTTTGACAAGGGTGTTCCTCAATAAGAACTTTGATAATGCAAGACTGATTTGTGAAAAGATTTCTAAACTAGACTTCAACATATTTGATCTTCAATTATAAATTATTTTAGAAACAAACGAGATATGCTTATATTGTTCACACATCTATTCTAAGACATGTTTCAAGATTATTTCCATCTAAAACAGCGATCAAATGCACAGATCAATTGAAGAGCAGCAAGAGTCAGATGCATACGTCAGCAATAACAGCTATCCCATGGATATTTCAACTGATTTACGAAGAACCAAGTATAAAAGAAGAAGCCAAAATGAGGAAGCTGAAAAGTTGGGAGACGAAATAAAAATAAGAGATGCTTACAACGCAGTTTGATCATACTCAACAAATATTATGAAGTCTCTGTTTCTCTTTAGTTTAGAGCATATCCTTCTTCAAATGAGAGAAGCCTAGAGAGTCTTTTAGCTCAAATTTCTACCTTATCTACTCTACCAAGTGAGTTTCACATGTATAAATCATTTCATAAATTACTCAAGAGTGTGAATCTCTTGAGAGGGACTCTCACTGGTGATTGCCTAGTAAGTTGTAAGGGGGAGTGGGGGGATTCTCACATTGATGTACTGAGGCACCAAGAGCTCATGGAATCTTAGGAAATAGTGGAACACTCAGAGGAACTTTTTCAAAGCATACGTTTTTCGACAAATGATGTAGTTTGGAATATATCAGTAAATATGAAAGCATATGTTTTGAAAGAGAACTTTTCAACGGGCTTTCTTATAAGCACATTTACCAAAGAGCTACTCGATTAATCTAAGATATGTTTTAATGGAATTTAGTGAAGATTTATCGAAGTCTCTTCCGATAAGGTTAATTATCGAAGTATTTCTGTGCAACACTTGAACTATTTCAATCGCAATTCCTTAGGGATTTATCGAAGACCTTTTTGACAAGGGTGTTCCTCAATAAGAACTTTGATAATGCAAGACTGATTTGTGAAAAGATTTCTAAACTAGACTTCAACATATTTGATCTTCAATTATAAATTATTTTAGAAACAAACGAGATATGCTTATATTGTTCACACATCTATTCTAAGACATGTTTCAAGATTATTTCCATCTAAAACAGCGATCAAATGCACAGATCAATTGAAGAGCAGCAAGAGTCAGATGCATACGTCAGCAATAACAGCTATCCCATGGATATTTCAACTGATTTACGAAGAACCAAGTATAAAAGAAGAAGCCAAAATGAGGAAGCTGAAAAGTTGGGAGACGAAATAAAAATAAGAGATGCTTACAACGCAGTTTGATCATACTCAACAACTATTATGAAGTCTCTGTTTCTCTTTAGTTTAGAGCATATCCTTCTTCAAATGAGAGAAGCCTAGAGAGTCTTTTAGCTCAAATTTCTACCTTATCTACTCTACCAAGTGAGTTTCACATGTATAAATCATTTCATAAATTACTCAAGAGTGTGAATCTCTTGAGAGGGACTCTCACTGGTGGTTGCCTAGTAAGTTGTAAGGGGGAGTGGGGGGATTCTCACATTGATGTACTGAGGCACCAAGAGCTCATGGAATCTTAGGAAATAGTGGAACACTCAGAGGAACTTTTCAAAGCATACGTTTTTCGACAAATGATGTATTTTGGAATATATCAGTAAATATGAAAGCATATGTTTTGAAAGAGAACTTTTCAAAGGGCTTTCTTATAAGCACATTTACCAAAGAGCTACTCGATTAATCTAAGATATGTTTTAATGGAATTTAGTGAAGATTTATCGAAGTCTCTCCCGATAAGGTTAATTATCGAAGTATTTCTGTGCAAGACTTGAACTATTTCAATCGCAATTCCTTAGGGATTTATCGAAGACCTTTTTGACAAGGGTGTTCCTCAATAAGAACTTTGATAATGCAAGACTGATTTGTGAAAAGATTTCTAAACTAGACTTCAACATATTTGATCTTCAATTATAAATTATTTTAGAAACAAACGAGATATGCTTATATTGTTCACACATCTATTCTAAGACATGTTTCAAGATTATTTCCATCTAAAACAGCGATCAAATGCACAGATCAATTGAAGAGCAGCAAGAGTCAGATGCATACGTCAGCAATAACAGCTATCCCATGGATATTTCAACTGATTTACGAAGAACCAAGTATAAAAGAAGAAGCCAAAATGAGGAAGCTGAAAAGTTGGGAGACGAAATAAAAATAAGAGATGCTTACAACGCAGTTTGATCATACTCAACAACTATTATGAAGTCTCTGTTTCTCTTTAGTTTAGAGCATATCCTTCTTCAAATGAGAGAAGCCTAGAGAGTCTTTTAGCTCAAATTTCTACCTTATCTACTCTACCAAGTGAGTTTCACATGTATAAATCATTTCATAAATTACTCAAGAGTGTGAATCTCTTGAGAGGGACTCTCACTGGTGGTTGCCTAGTAAGTTGTAAGGGGGAGTGGGGGGATTCTCACATTGATGTACTGAGGCACCAAGAGCTCATGGAATCTTAGGAAATAGTGGAACACTCAGAGGAACTTTTCAAAGCATACGTTTTTCGACAAATGATGTAGTTTGGAATATATCAGTAAATATGAAAGCATATGTTTTGAAAGAGAACTTTTCAACGGGCTTTCTTATAAGCACATTTACCAAAGAGCTACTCGATTAATCTAAGATATGTTTTAATGGAATTTAGTGAAGATTTATCGAAGTCTCTTCCGATAAGGTTAATTATCGAAGTATTTCTGTGCAACACTTGAACTATTTCAATCGCAATTCCTTAGGGATTTATCGAAGACCTTTTTGACAAGGGTGTTCCTCAATAAGAACTTTGATAATGCAAGACTGATTTGTGAAAAGATTTCTAAACTAGACTTCAACATATTTGATCTTCAATTATAAATTATTTTAGAAACAAACGAGATATGCTTATATTGTTCACACATCTATTCTAAGACATGTTTCAAGATTATTTCCATCTAAAACAGCGATCAAATGCACAGATCAATTGAAGAGCAGCAAGAGTCAGATGCATACGTCAGCAATAACAGCTATCCCATGGATATTTCAACTGATTTACGAAGAACCAAGTATAAAAGAAGAAGCCAAAATGAGGAAGCTGAAAAGTTGGGAGACGAAATAAAAATAAGAGATGCTTACAACGCAGTTTGATCATACTCAACAAATATTATGAAGTCTCTATTTCTCTTTAGTTTAGAGCATATCCTTCTTCAAATGAGAGAAGCCTAGAGAGTCTTTTAGCTCAAATTTCTACCTTATCTACTCTACCAAGTGAGTTTCACATGTATAAATCATTTCATAAATTACTCAAGAGTGTGAATCTCTTGAGAGGGACTCTCACTGGTGGTTGCCTAGTAAGTTGTAAGGGGGAGTGGGGGGATTCTCACATTGATGTACTGAGGCACCAAGAGCTCATGGAATCTTAGGAAATAGTGGAACACTCAGAGGAACTTTTCAAAGCATACGTTTTTCGACAAATGATGTATTTTGGAATATATCAGTAAATATGAAAGCATATGTTTTGAAAGAGAAGTTTTCAAAGGGCTTTCTTATAAGCACATTTACCAAAGAGCTACTCGATTAATCTAAGATATGTTTTAATGGAATTTAGTGAAGATTTATCGAAGTCTCTTCCGATAAGGTTAATTATCGAAGTATTTCTGTGCAACACTTGAACTATTTCAATCGCAATTCCTTAGGGATTTATCGAAGACCTTTTTGACAAGGGTGTTCCTCAATAAGAACTTTGATAATGCAAGACTGATTTGTGAAAAGATTTCTAAACTAGACTTCAACATATTTGATCTTCAATTATAAATTATTTTAGAAACAAACGAGATATGCTTATATTGTTCACACATCTATTCTAAGACATGTTTCAAGATTATTTCCATCTAAAACAGCGATCAAATGCACAGATCAATTGAAGAGCAGCAAGAGTCAGATGCATACGTCAGCAATAACAGCTATCCCATGGATATTTCAACTGATTTACGAAGAACCAAGTATAAAAGAAGAAGCCAAAATGAGGAAGCTGAAAAGTTGGGAGACGAAATAAAAATAAGAGATGCTTACAACGCAGTTTGATCATACTCAACAAATATTATGAAGTCTCTGTTTCTCTTTAGTTTAGAGCATATCCTTCTTCAAATGAGAGAAGCCTAGAGAGTCTTTTAGCTCAAATTTCTACCTTATCTACTCTACCAAGTGAGTTTCACATGTATAAATCATTTCATAAATTACTCAAGAGTGTGAATCTCTTGAGAGGGACTCTCACTGGTGGTTGCCTAGTAAGTTGTAAGGGGGAGTGGGGGGATTCTCACATTGATGTACTGAGGCACCAAGAGCTCATGGAATCTTAGGAAATAGTGGAACACTCAGAGGAACTTTTCAAAGCATACGTTTTTCGACAAATGATGTATTTTGGAATATATCAGTAAATATGAAAGCATATGTTTTGAAAGAGAACTTTTCAAAGGGCTTTCTTATAAGCACATTTACCAAAGAGCTACTCGATTAATCTAAGATATGTTTTAATGGAATTTAGTGAAGATTTATCGAAGTCTCTTCCGATAAGGTTAATTATCGAAGTATTTCTGTGCAAGACTTGAACTATTTCAATCGCAATTCCTTAGGGATTTATCGAAGACCTTTTTGACAAGGGTGTTCCTCAATAAGAACTTTGATAATGCAAGACTGATTTGTGAAAAGATTTCTAAACTAGACTTCAACATATTTGATCTTCAATTATAAATTATTTTAGAAACAAACGAGATATGCTTATATTGTTCACACATCTATTCTAAGACATGTTTCAAGATTATTTCCATCTAAAACAGCGATCAAATGCACAGATCAATTGAAGAGCAGCAAGAGTCAGATGCATACGTCAGCAATAACAGCTATCCCATGGATATTTCAACTGATTTACGAAGAACCAAGTATAAAAGAAGAAGCCAAAATGAGGAAGCTGAAAAGTTGGGAGACGAAATAAAAATAAGAGATGCTTACAACGCAGTTTGATCATACTCAACAAATATTATGAAGTCTCTGTTTCTCTTTAGTTTAGAGCATATCCTTCTTCAAATGAGAGAAGCCTAGAGAGTCTTTTAGCTCAAATTTCTACCTTATCTACTCTACCAAGTGAGTTTCACATGTATAAATCATTTCATAAATTACTCAAGAGTGTGAATCTCTTGAGAGGGACTCTCACTGGTGATTGCCTAGTAAGTTGTAAGGGGGAGTGGGGGGATTCTCACATTGATGTACTGAGGCACCAAGAGCTCATGGAATCTTAGGAAATAGTGGAACACTCAGAGGAACTTTTTCAAAGCATACGTTTTTCGACAAATGATGTAGTTTGGAATATATCAGTAAATATGAAAGCATATGTTTTGAAAGAGAACTTTTCAACGGGCTTTCTTATAAGCACATTTACCAAAGAGCTACTCGATTAATCTAAGATATGTTTTAATGGAATTTAGTGAAGATTTATCGAAGTCTCTTCCGATAAGGTTAATTATCGAAGTATTTCTGTGCAACACTTGAACTATTTCAATCGCAATTCCTTAGGGATTTATCGAAGACCTTTTTGACAAGGGTGTTCCTCAATAAGAACTTTGATAATGCAAGACTGATTTGTGAAAAGATTTCTAAACTAGACTTCAACATATTTGATCTTCAATTATAAATTATTTTAGAAACAAACGAGATATGCTTATATTGTTCACACATCTATTCTAAGACATGTTTCAAGATTATTTCCATCTAAAACAGCGATCAAATGCACAGATCAATTGAAGAGCAGCAAGAGTCAGATGCATACGTCAGCAATAACAGCTATCCCATGGATATTTCAACTGATTTACGAAGAACCAAGTATAAAAGAAGAAGCCAAAATGAGGAAGCTGAAAAGTTGGGAGACGAAATAAAAATAAGAGATGCTTACAACGCAGTTTGATCATACTCAACAACTATTATGAAGTCTCTGTTTCTCTTTAGTTTAGAGCATATCCTTCTTCAAATGAGAGAAGCCTAGAGAGTCTTTTAGCTCAAATTTCTACCTTATCTACTCTACCAAGTGAGTTTCACATGTATAAATCATTTCATAAATTACTCAAGAGTGTGAATCTCTTGAGAGGGACTCTCACTGGTGGTTGCCTAGTAAGTTGTAAGGGGGAGTGGGGGGATTCTCACATTGATGTACTGAGGCACCAAGAGCTCATGGAATCTTAGGAAATAGTGGAACACTCAGAGGAACTTTTCAAAGCATACGTTTTTCGACAAATGATGTATTTTGGAATATATCAGTAAATATGAAAGCATATGTTTTGAAAGAGAACTTTTCAAAGGGCTTTCTTATAAGCACATTTACCAAAGAGCTACTCGATTAATCTAAGATATGTTTTAATGGAATTTAGTGAAGATTTATCGAAGTCTCTCCCGATAAGGTTAATTATCGAAGTATTTCTGTGCAAGACTTGAACTATTTCAATCGCAATTCCTTAGGGATTTATCGAAGACCTTTTTGACAAGGGTGTTCCTCAATAAGAACTTTGATAATGCAAGACTGATTTGTGAAAAGATTTCTAAACTAGACTTCAACATATTTGATCTTCAATTATAAATTATTTTAGAAACAAACGAGATATGCTTATATTGTTCACACATCTATTCTAAGACATGTTTCAAGATTATTTCCATCTAAAACAGCGATCAAATGCACAGATCAATTGAAGAGCAGCAAGAGTCAGATGCATACGTCAGCAATAACAGCTATCCCATGGATATTTCAACTGATTTACGAAGAACCAAGTATAAAAGAAGAAGCCAAAATGAGGAAGCTGAAAAGTTGGGAGACGAAATAAAAATAAGAGATGCTTACAACGCAGTTTGATCATACTCAACAACTATTATGAAGTCTCTGTTTCTCTTTAGTTTAGAGCATATCCTTCTTCAAATGAGAGAAGCCTAGAGAGTCTTTTAGCTCAAATTTCTACCTTATCTACTCTACCAAGTGAGTTTCACATGTATAAATCATTTCATAAATTACTCAAGAGTGTGAATCTCTTGAGAGGGACTCTCACTGGTGGTTGCCTAGTAAGTTGTAAGGGGGAGTGGGGGGATTCTCACATTGATGTACTGAGGCACCAAGAGCTCATGGAATCTTAGGAAATAGTGGAACACTCAGAGGAACTTTTCAAAGCATACGTTTTTCGACAAATGATGTAGTTTGGAATATATCAGTAAATATGAAAGCATATGTTTTGAAAGAGAACTTTTCAACGGGCTTTCTTATAAGCACATTTACCAAAGAGCTACTCGATTAATCTAAGATATGTTTTAATGGAATTTAGTGAAGATTTATCGAAGTCTCTTCCGATAAGGTTAATTATCGAAGTATTTCTGTGCAACACTTGAACTATTTCAATCGCAATTCCTTAGGGATTTATCGAAGACCTTTTTGACAAGGGTGTTCCTCAATAAGAACTTTGATAATGCAAGACTGATTTGTGAAAAGATTTCTAAACTAGACTTCAACATATTTGATCTTCAATTATAAATTATTTTAGAAACAAACGAGATATGCTTATATTGTTCACACATCTATTCTAAGACATGTTTCAAGATTATTTCCATCTAAAACAGCGATCAAATGCACAGATCAATTGAAGAGCAGCAAGAGTCAGATGCATACGTCAGCAATAACAGCTATCCCATGGATATTTCAACTGATTTACGAAGAACCAAGTATAAAAGAAGAAGCCAAAATGAGGAAGCTGAAAAGTTGGGAGACGAAATAAAAATAAGAGATGCTTACAACGCAGTTTGATCATACTCAACAAATATTATGAAGTCTCTATTTCTCTTTAGTTTAGAGCATATCCTTCTTCAAATGAGAGAAGCCTAGAGAGTCTTTTAGCTCAAATTTCTACCTTATCTACTCTACCAAGTGAGTTTCACATGTATAAATCATTTCATAAATTACTCAAGAGTGTGAATCTCTTGAGAGGGACTCTCACTGGTGGTTGCCTAGTAAGTTGTAAGGGGGAGTGGGGGGATTCTCACATTGATGTACTGAGGCACCAAGAGCTCATGGAATCTTAGGAAATAGTGGAACACTCAGAGGAACTTTTCAAAGCATACATTTTTCGACAAATGATGTATTTTGGAATATATCAGTAAATATGAAAGCATATGTTTTGAAAGAGAAGTTTTCAAAGGGCTTTCTTATAAGCACATTTACCAAAGAGCTACTCGATTAATCTAAGATATGTTTTAATGGAATTTAGTGAAGATTTATCGAAGTCTCTTCCGATAAGGTTAATTATCGAAGTATTTCTGTGCAACACTTGAACTATTTCAATCGCAATTCCTTAGGGATTTATCGAAGACCTTTTTGACAAGGGTGTTCCTCAATAAGAACTTTGATAATGCAAGACTGATTTGTGAAAAGATTTCTAAACTAGACTTCAACATATTTGATCTTCAATTATAAATTATTTTAGAAACAAACGAGATATGCTTATATTGTTCACACATCTATTCTAAGACATGTTTCAAGATTATTTCCATCTAAAACAGCGATCAAATGCACAGATCAATTGAAGAGCAGCAAGAGTCAGATGCATACGTCAGCAATAACAGCTATCCCATGGATATTTCAACTGATTTACGAAGAACCAAGTATAAAAGAAGAAGCCAAAATGAGGAAGCTGAAAAGTTGGGAGACGAAATAAAAATAAGAGATGCTTACAACGCAGTTTGATCATACTCAACAAATATTATGAAGTCTCTGTTTCTCTTTAGTTTAGAGCATATCCTTCTTCAAATGAGAGAAGCCTAGAGAGTCTTTTAGCTCAAATTTCTACCTTATCTACTCTACCAAGTGAGTTTCACATGTATAAATCATTTCATAAATTACTCAAGAGTGTGAATCTCTTGAGAGGGACTCTCACTGGTGGTTGCCTAGTAAGTTGTAAGGGGGAGTGGGGGGATTCTCACATTGATGTACTGAGGCACCAAGAGCTCATGGAATCTTAGGAAATAGTGGAACACTCAGAGGAACTTTTCAAAGCATACGTTTTTCGACAAATGATGTATTTTGGAATATATCAGTAAATATGAAAGCATATGTTTTGAAAGAGAAGTTTTCAAAGGGCTTTCTTATAAGCACATTTACCAAAGAGCTACTCGATTAATCTAAGATATGTTTTAATGGAATTTAGTGAAGATTTATCGAAGTCTCTTCCGATAAGGTTAATTATCGAAGTATTTCTGTGCAAGACTTGAACTATTTCAATCGCAATTCCTTAGGGATTTATCGAAGACCTTTTTGACAAGGGTGTTCCTCAATAAGAACTTTGATAATGCAAGACTGATTTGTGAAAAGATTTCTAAACTAGACTTCAACATATTTGATCTTCAATTATAAACTATTTTAGAAACTAACGAGATATGCTTATATTGTTCACACATCTATTCTAAGACATGTTTCAAGATTATTTCCATCTAAAACAGCGATCAAATGCACAGATCAATTGAAGAGCAGCAAGAGTCAGATGCATACGTCAGCAATAACAGCTATCCCATGGATATTTCAACTGATTTACGAAGAACCAAGTATAAAAGAAGAAGCCAAAATGAGGAAGCTGAAAAGTTGGGAGACGAAATAAAAATAAGAGATGCTTACAACGCAGTTTGATCATACTCAACAACTATTATGAAGTCTCTGTTTCTCTTTAGTTTAGAGCATATCCTTCTTCAAATGAGAGAAGCCTAGAGAGTCTTTTAGCTCAAATTTCTACCTTATCTACTCTACCAAGTGAGTTTCACATGTATAAATCATTTCATAAATTACTCAAGAGTGTGAATCTCTTGAGAGGGACTCTCACTGGTGGTTGCCTAGTAAGTTGTAAGGGGGAGTGGGGGGATTCTCACATTGATGTACTGAGGCACCAAGAGCTCATGGAATCTTAGGAAATAGTGGAACACTCAGAGGAACTTTTCAAAGCATACGTTTTTCGACAAATGATGTATTTTGGAATATATCAGTAAATATGAAAGCATATGTTTTGAAAGAGAACTTTTCAAAGGGCTTTCTTATAAGCACATTTACCAAAGAGCTACTCGATTAATCTAAGATATGTTTTAATGGAATTTAGTGAAGATTTATCGAAGTCTCTCCCGATAAGGTTAATTATCGAAGTATTTCTGTGCAAGACTTGAACTATTTCAATCGCAATTCCTTAGGGATTTATCGAAGACCTTTTTGACAAGGGTGTTCCTCAATAAGAACTTTGATAATGCAAGACTGATTTGTGAAAAGATTTCTAAACTAGACTTCAACATATTTGATCTTCAATTATAAATTATTTTAGAAACAAACGAGATATGCTTATATTGTTCACACATCTATTCTAAGACATGTTTCAAGATTATTTCCATCTAAAACAGCGATCAAATGCACAGATCAATTGAAGAGCAGCAAGAGTCAGATGCATACGTCAGCAATAACAGCTATCCCATGGATATTTCAACTGATTTACGAAGAACCAAGTATAAAAGAAGAAGCCAAAATGAGGAAGCTGAAAAGTTGGGAGACGAAATAAAAATAAGAGATGCTTACAACGCAGTTTGATCATACTCAACAACTATTATGAAGTCTCTGTTTCTCTTTAGTTTAGAGCATATCCTTCTTCAAATGAGAGAAGCCTAGAGAGTCTTTTAGCTCAAATTTCTACCTTATCTACTCTACCAAGTGAGTTTCACATGTATAAATCATTTCATAAATTACTCAAGAGTGTGAATCTCTTGAGAGGGACTCTCACTGGTGGTTGCCTAGTAAGTTGTAAGGGGGAGTGGGGGGATTCTCACATTGATGTACTGAGGCACCAAGAGCTCATGGAATCTTAGGAAATAGTGGAACACTCAGAGGAACTTTTCAAAGCATACGTTTTTCGACAAATGATGTAGTTTGGAATATATCAGTAAATATGAAAGCATATGTTTTGAAAGAGAACTTTTCAACGGGCTTTCTTATAAGCACATTTACCAAAGAGCTACTCGATTAATCTAAGATATGTTTTAATGGAATTTAGTGAAGATTTATCGAAGTCTCTTCCGATAAGGTTAATTATCGAAGTATTTCTGTGCAACACTTGAACTATTTCAATCGCAATTCCTTAGGGATTTATCGAAGACCTTTTTGACAAGGGTGTTCCTCAATAAGAACTTTGATAATGCAAGACTGATTTGTGAAAAGATTTCTAAACTAGACTTCAACATATTTGATCTTCAATTATAAATTATTTTAGAAACAAACGAGATATGCTTATATTGTTCACACATCTATTCTAAGACATGTTTCAAGATTATTTCCATCTAAAACAGCGATCAAATGCACAGATCAATTGAAGAGCAGCAAGAGTCAGATGCATACGTCAGCAATAACAGCTATCCCATGGATATTTCAACTGATTTACGAAGAACCAAGTATAAAAGAAGAAGCCAAAATGAGGAAGCTGAAAAGTTGGGAGACGAAATAAAAATAAGAGATGCTTACAACGCAGTTTGATCATACTCAACAAATATTATGAAGTCTCTATTTCTCTTTAGTTTAGAGCATATCCTTCTTCAAATGAGAGAAGCCTAGAGAGTCTTTTAGCTCAAATTTCTACCTTATCTACTCTACCAAGTGAGTTTCACATGTATAAATCATTTCATAAATTACTCAAGAGTGTGAATCTCTTGAGAGGGACTCTCACTGGTGGTTGCCTAGTAAGTTGTAAGGGGGAGTGGGGGGATTCTCACATTGATGTACTGAGGCACCAAGAGCTCATGGAATCTTAGGAAATAGTGGAACACTCAGAGGAACTTTTCAAAGCATACGTTTTTCGACAAATGATGTATTTTGGAATATATCAGTAAATATGAAAGCATATGTTTTGAAAGAGAAGTTTTCAAAGGGCTTTCTTATAAGCACATTTACCAAAGAGCTACTCGATTAATCTAAGATATGTTTTAATGGAATTTAGTGAAGATTTATCGAAGTCTCTTCCGATAAGGTTAATTATCGAAGTATTTCTGTGCAACACTTGAACTATTTCAATCGCAATTCCTTAGGGATTTATCGAAGACCTTTTTGACAAGGGTGTTCCTCAATAAGAACTTTGATAATGCAAGACTGATTTGTGAAAAGATTTCTAAACTAGACTTCAACATATTTGATCTTCAATTATAAATTATTTTAGAAACAAACGAGATATGCTTATATTGTTCACACATCTATTCTAAGACATGTTTCAAGATTATTTCCATCTAAAACAGCGATCAAATGCACAGATCAATTGAAGAGCAGCAAGAGTCAGATGCATACGTCAGCAATAACAGCTATCCCATGGATATTTCAACTGATTTACGAAGAACCAAGTATAAAAGAAGAAGCCAAAATGAGGAAGCTGAAAAGTTGGGAGACGAAATAAAAATAAGAGATGCTTACAACGCAGTTTGATCATACTCAACAACTATTATGAAGTCTCTGTTTCTCTTTAGTTTAGAGCATATCCTTCTTCAAATGAGAGAAGCCTAGAGAGTCTTTTAGCTCAAATTTCTACCTTATCTACTCTACCAAGTGAGTTTCACATGTATAAATCATTTCATAAATTACTCAAGAGTGTGAATCTCTTGAGAGGGACTCTCACTGGTGGTTGCCTAGTAAGTTGTAAGGGGGAGTGGGGGGATTCTCACATTGATGTACTGAGGCACCAAGAGCTCATGGAATCTTAGGAAATAGTGGAACACTCAGAGGAACTTTTCAAAGCATACGTTTTTCGACAAATGATGTATTTTGGAATATATCAGTAAATATGAAAGCATATGTTTTGAAAGAGAAGTTTTCAAAGGGCTTTCTTATAAGCACATTTACCAAAGAGCTACTCGATTAATCTAAGATATGTTTTAATGGAATTTAGTGAAGATTTATCGAAGTCTCTTCCGATAAGGTTAATTATCGAAGTATTTCTGTGCAACACTTGAACTATTTCAATCGCAATTCCTTAGGGATTTATCGAAGACCTTTTTGACAAGGGTGTTCCTCAATAAGAACTTTGATAATGCAAGACTGATTTGTGAAAAGATTTCTAAACTAGACTTCAACATATTTGATCTTCAATTATAAATTATTTTAGAAACAAACGAGATATGCTTATATTGTTCACACATCTATTCTAAGACATGTTTCAAGATTATTTCCATCTAAAACAGCGATCAAATGCACAGATCAATTGAAGAGCAGCAAGAGTCAGATGCATACGTCAGCAATAACAGCTATCCCATGGATATTTCAACTGATTTACGAAGAACCAAGTATAAAAGAAGAAGCCAAAATGAGGAAGCTGAAAAGTTGGGAGACGAAATAAAAATAAGAGATGCTTACAACGCAGTTTGATCATACTCAACAAATATTATGAAGTCTCTGTTTCTCTTTAGTTTAGAGCATATCCTTCTTCAAATGAGAGAAGCCTAGAGAGTCTTTTAGCTCAAATTTCTACCTTATCTACTCTACCAAGTGAGTTTCACATGTATAAATCATTTCATAAATTACTCAAGAGTGTGAATCTCTTGAGAGGGACTCTCACTGGTGATTGCCTAGTAAGTTGTAAGGGGGAGTGGGGGGATTCTCACATTGATGTACTGAGGCACCAAGAGCTCATGGAATCTTAGGAAATAGTGGAACACTCAGAGGAACTTTTTCAAAGCATACGTTTTTCGACAAATGATGTAGTTTGGAATATATCAGTAAATATGAAAGCATATGTTTTGAAAGAGAACTTTTCAACGGGCTTTCTTATAAGCACATTTACCAAAGAGCTACTCGATTAATCTAAGATATGTTTTAATGGAATTTAGTGAAGATTTATCGAAGTCTCTTCCGATAAGGTTAATTATCGAAGTATTTCTGTGCAACACTTGAACTATTTCAATCGCAATTCCTTAGGGATTTATCGAAGACCTTTTTGACAAGGGTGTTCCTCAATAAGAACTTTGATAATGCAAGACTGATTTGTGAAAAGATTTCTAAACTAGACTTCAACATATTTGATCTTCAATTATAAATTATTTTAGAAACAAACGAGATATGCTTATATTGTTCACACATCTATTCTAAGACATGTTTCAAGATTATTTCCATCTAAAACAGCGATCAAATGCACAGATCAATTGAAGAGCAGCAAGAGTCAGATGCATACGTCAGCAATAACAGCTATCCCATGGATATTTCAACTGATTTACGAAGAACCAAGTATAAAAGAAGAAGCCAAAATGAGGAAGCTGAAAAGTTGGGAGACGAAATAAAAATAAGAGATGCTTACAACGCAGTTTGATCATACTCAACAAATATTATGAAGTCTCTGTTTCTCTTTAGTTTAGAGCATATCCTTCTTCAAATGAGAGAAGCCTAGAGAGTCTTTTAGCTCAAATTTCTACCTTATCTACTCTACCAAGTGAGTTTCACATGTATAAATCATTTCATAAATTACTCAAGAGTGTGAATCTCTTGAGAGGGACTCTCACTGGTGGTTGCCTAGTAAGTTGTAAGGGGGAGTGGGGGGATTCTCACATTGATGTACTGAGGCACCAAGAGCTCATGGAATCTTAGGAAATAGTGGAACACTCAGAGGAACTTTTCAAAGCATACGTTTTTCGACAAATGATGTATTTTGGAATATATCAGTAAATATGAAAGCATATGTTTTGAAAGAGAAGTTTTCAAAGGGCTTTCTTATAAGCACATTTACCAAAGAGCTACTCGATTAATCTAAGATATGTTTTAATGGAATTTAGTGAAGATTTATCGAAGTCTCTTCCGATAAGGTTAATTATCGAAGTATTTCTGTGCAAGACTTGAACTATTTCAATCGCAATTCCTTAGGGATTTATCGAAGACCTTTTTGACAAGGGTGTTCCTCAATAAGAACTTTGATAATGCAAGACTGATTTGTGAAAAGATTTCTAAACTAGACTTCAACATATTTGATCTTCAATTATAAACTATTTTAGAAACTAACGAGATATGCTTATATTGTTCACACATCTATTCTAAGACATGTTTCAAGATTATTTCCATCTAAAACAGCGATCAAATGCACAGATCAATTGAAGAGCAGCAAGAGTCAGATGCATACGTCAGCAATAACAGCTATCCCATGGATATTTCAACTGATTTACGAAGAACCAAGTATAAAAGAAGAAGCCAAAATGAGGAAGCTGAAAAGTTGGGAGACGAAATAAAAATAAGAGATGCTTACAACGCAGTTTGATCATACTCAACAAATATTATGAAGTCTCTGTTTCTCTTTAGTTTAGAGCATATCCTTCTTCAAATGAGAGAAGCCTAGAGAGTCTTTTAGCTCAAATTTCTACCTTATCTACTCTACCAAGTGAGTTTCACATGTATAAATCATTTCATAAATTACTCAAGAGTGTGAATCTCTTGAGAGGGACTCTCACTGGTGGTTGCCTAGTAAGTTGTAAGGGGGAGTGGGGGGATTCTCACATTGATGTACTGAGGCACCAAGAGCTCATGGAATCTTAGGAAATAGTGGAACACTCAGAGGAACTTTTCAAAGCATACGTTTTTCGACAAATGATGTATTTTGGAATATATCAGTAAATATGAAAGCATATGTTTTGAAAGAGAAGTTTTCAAAGGGCTTTCTTATAAGCACATTTACCAAAGAGCTACTCGATTAATCTAAGATATGTTTTAATGGAATTTAGTGAAGATTTATCGAAGTCTCTTCCGATAAGGTTAATTATCGAAGTATTTCTGTGCAAGACTTGAACTATTTCAATCGCAATTCCTTAGGGATTTATCGAAGACCTTTTTGACAAGGGTGTTCCTCAATAAGAACTTTGATAATGCAAGACTGATTTGTGAAAAGATTTCTAAACTAGACTTCAACATATTTGATCTTCAATTATAAATTATTTTAGAAACAAACGAGATATGCTTATATTGTTCACACATCTATTCTAAGACATGTTTCAAGATTATTTCCATCTAAAACAGCGATCAAATGCACAGATCAATTGAAGAGCAGCAAGAGTCAGATGCATACGTCAGCAATAACAGCTATCCCATGGATATTTCAACTGATTTACGAAGAACCAAGTATAAAAGAAGAAGCCAAAATGAGGAAGCTGAAAAGTTGGGAGACGAAATAAAAATAAGAGATGCTTACAACGCAGTTTGATCATACTCAACAAATATTATGAAGTCTCTGTTTCTCTTTAGTTTAGAGCATATCCTTCTTCAAATGAGAGAAGCCTAGAGAGTCTTTTAGCTCAAATTTCTACCTTATCTACTCTACCAAGTGAGTTTCACATGTATAAATCATTTCATAAATTACTCAAGAGTGTGAATCTCTTGAGAGGGACTCTCACTGGTGATTGCCTAGTAAGTTGTAAGGGGGAGTGGGGGGATTCTCACATTGATGTACTGAGGCACCAAGAGCTCATGGAATCTTAGGAAATAGTGGAACACTCAGAGGAACTTTTCAAAGCATACGTTTTTCGACAAATGATGTATTTTGGAATATATCAGTAAATATGAAAGCATATGTTTTGAAAGAGAAGTTTTCAAAGGGCTTTCTTATAAGCACATTTACCAAAGAGCTACTCGATTAATCTAAGATATGTTTTAATGGAATTTAGTGAAGATTTATCGAAGTCTCTTCCGATAAGGTTAATTATCGAAGTATTTCTGTGCAAGACTTGAACTATTTCAATCGCAATTCCTTAGGGATTTATCGAAGACCTTTTTGACAAGGGTGTTCCTCAATAAGAACTTTGATAATGCAAGACTGATTTGTGAAAAGATTTCTAAACTAGACTTCAACATATTTGATCTTCAATTATAAATTATTTTAGAAACAAACGAGATATGCTTATATTGTTCACACATCTATTCTAAGACATGTTTCAAGATTATTTCCATCTAAAACAGCGATCAAATGCACAGATCAATTGAAGAGCAGCAAGAGTCAGATGCATACGTCAGCAATAACAGCTATCCCATGGATATTTCAACTGATTTACGAAGAACCAAGTATAAAAGAAGAAGCCAAAATGAGGAAGCTGAAAAGTTGGGAGACGAAATAAAAATAAGAGATGCTTACAACGCAGTTTGATCATACTCAACAAATATTATGAAGTCTCTGTTTCTCTTTAGTTTAGAGCATATCCTTCTTCAAATGAGAGAAGCCTAGAGAGTCTTTTAGCTCAAATTTCTACCTTATCTACTCTACCAAGTGAGTTTCACATGTATAAATCATTTCATAAATTACTCAAGAGTGTGAATCTCTTGAGAGGGACTCTCACTGGTGGTTGCCTAGTAAGTTGTAAGGGGGAGTGGGGGGATTCTCACATTGATGTACTGAGGCACCAAGAGCTCATGGAATCTTAGGAAATAGTGGAACACTCAGAGGAACTTTTCAAAGCATACGTTTTTCGACAAATGATGTATTTTGGAATATATCAGTAAATATGAAAGCATATGTTTTGAAAGAGAAGTTTTCAAAGGGCTTTCTTATAAGCACATTTACCAAAGAGCTACTCGATTAATCTAAGATATGTTTTAATGGAATTTAGTGAAGATTTATCGAAGTCTCTTCCGATAAGGTTAATTATCGAAGTATTTCTGTGCAAGACTTGAACTATTTCAATCGCAATTCCTTAGGGATTTATCGAAGACCTTTTTGACAAGGGTGTTCCTCAATAAGAACTTTGATAATGCAAGACTGATTTGTGAAAAGATTTCTAAACTAGACTTCAACATATTTGATCTTCAATTATAAACTATTTTAGAAACTAACGAGATATGCTTATATTGTTCACACATCTATTCTAAGACATGTTTCAAGATTATTTCCATCTAAAACAGCGATCAAATGCACAGATCAATTGAAGAGCAGCAAGAGTCAGATGCATACGTCAGCAATAACAGCTATCCCATGGATATTTCAACTGATTTACGAAGAACCAAGTATAAAAGAAGAAGCCAAAATGAGGAAGCTGAAAAGTTGGGAGACGAAATAAAAATAAGAGATGCTTACAACGCAGTTTGATCATACTCAACAAATATTATGAAGTCTCTGTTTCTCTTTAGTTTAGAGCATATCCTTCTTCAAATGAGAGAAGCCTAGAGAGTCTTTTAGCTCAAATTTCTACCTTATCTACTCTACCAAGTGAGTTTCACATGTATAAATCATTTCATAAATTACTCAAGAGTGTGAATCTCTTGAGAGGGACTCTCACTGGTGGTTGCCTAGTAAGTTGTAAGGGGGAGTGGGGGGATTCTCACATTGATGTACTGAGGCACCAAGAGCTCATGGAATCTTAGGAAATAGTGGAACACTCAGAGGAACTTTTCAAAGCATACGTTTTTCGACAAATGATGTATTTTGGAATATATCAGTAAATATGAAAGCATATGTTTTGAAAGAGAAGTTTTCAAAGGGCTTTCTTATAAGCACATTTACCAAAGAGCTACTCGATTAATCTAAGATATGTTTTAATGGAATTTAGTGAAGATTTATCGAAGTCTCTTCCGATAAGGTTAATTATCGAAGTATTTCTGTGCAAGACTTGAACTATTTCAATCGCAATTCCTTAGGGATTTATCGAAGACCTTTTTGACAAGGGTGTTCCTCAATAAGAACTTTGATAATGCAAGACTGATTTGTGAAAAGATTTCTAAACTAGACTTCAACATATTTGATCTTCAATTATAAACTATTTTAGAAACTAACGAGATATGCTTATATTGTTCACACATCTATTCTAAGACATGTTTCAAGATTATTTCCATCTAAAACAGCGATCAAATGCACAGATCAATTGAAGAGCAGCAAGAGTCAGATGCATACGTCAGCAATAACAGCTATCCCATGGATATTTCAACTGATTTACGAAGAACCAAGTATAAAAGAAGAAGCCAAAATGAGGAAGCTGAAAAGTTGGGAGACGAAATAAAAATAAGAGATGCTTACAACGCAGTTTGATCATACTCAACAAATATTATGAAGTCTCTGTTTCTCTTTAGTTTAGAGCATATCCTTCTTCAAATGAGAGAAGCCTAGAGAGTCTTTTAGCTCAAATTTCTACCTTATCTACTCTACCAAGTGAGTTTCACATGTATAAATCATTTCATAAATTACTCAAGAGTGTGAATCTCTTGAGAGGGACTCTCACTGGTGGTTGCCTAGTAAGTTGTAAGGGGGAGTGGGGGGATTCTCACATTGATGTACTGAGGCACCAAGAGCTCATGGAATCTTAGGAAATAGTGGAACACTCAGAGGAACTTTTCAAAGCATACGTTTTTCGACAAATGATGTATTTTGGAATATATCAGTAAATATGAAAGCATATGTTTTGAAAGAGAAGTTTTCAAAGGGCTTTCTTATAAGCACATTTACCAAAGAGCTACTCGATTAATCTAAGATATGTTTTAATGGAATTTAGTGAAGATTTATCGAAGTCTCTTCCGATAAGGTTAATTATCGAAGTATTTCTGTGCAAGACTTGAACTATTTCAATCGCAATTCCTTAGGGATTTATCGAAGACCTTTTTGACAAGGGTGTTCCTCAATAAGAACTTTGATAATGCAAGACTGATTTGTGAAAAGATTTCTAAACTAGACTTCAACATATTTGATCTTCAATTATAAATTATTTTAGAAACAAACGAGATATGCTTATATTGTTCACACATCTATTCTAAGACATGTTTCAAGATTATTTCCATCTAAAACAGCGATCAAATGCACAGATCAATTGAAGAGCAGCAAGAGTCAGATGCATACGTCAGCAATAACAGCTATCCCATGGATATTTCAACTGATTTACGAAGAACCAAGTATAAAAGAAGAAGCCAAAATGAGGAAGCTGAAAAGTTGGGAGACGAAATAAAAATAAGAGATGCTTACAACGCAGTTTGATCATACTCAACAAATATTATGAAGTCTCTGTTTCTCTTTAGTTTAGAGCATATCCTTCTTCAAATGAGAGAAGCCTAGAGAGTCTTTTAGCTCAAATTTCTACCTTATCTACTCTACCAAGTGAGTTTCACATGTATAAATCATTTCATAAATTACTCAAGAGTGTGAATCTCTTGAGAGGGACTCTCACTGGTGGTTGCCTAGTAAGTTGTAAGGGGGAGTGGGGGGATTCTCACATTGATGTACTGAGGCACCAAGAGCTCATGGAATCTTAGGAAATAGTGGAACACTCAGAGGAACTTTTCAAAGCATACGTTTTTCGACAAATGATGTATTTTGGAATATATCAGTAAATATGAAAGCATATGTTTTGAAAGAGAAGTTTTCAAAGGGCTTTCTTATAAGCACATTTACCAAAGAGCTACTCGATTAATCTAAGATATGTTTTAATGGAATTTAGTGAAGATTTATCGAAGTCTCTTCCGATAAGGTTAATTATCGAAGTATTTCTGTGCAAGACTTGAACTATTTCAATCGCAATTCCTTAGGGATTTATCGAAGACCTTTTTGACAAGGGTGTTCCTCAATAAGAACTTTGATAATGCAAGACTGATTTGTGAAAAGATTTCTAAACTAGACTTCAACATATTTGATCTTCAATTATAAATTATTTTAGAAACAAACGAGATATGCTTATATTGTTCACACATCTATTCTAAGACATGTTTCAAGATTATTTCCATCTAAAACAGCGATCAAATGCACAGATCAATTGAAGAGCAGCAAGAGTCAGATGCATACGTCAGCAATAACAGCTATCCCATGGATATTTCAACTGATTTACGAAGAACCAAGTATAAAAGAAGAAGCCAAAATGAGGAAGCTGAAAAGTTGGGAGACGAAATAAAAATAAGAGATGCTTACAACGCAGTTTGATCATACTCAACAAATATTATGAAGTCTCTGTTTCTCTTTAGTTTAGAGCATATCCTTCTTCAAATGAGAGAAGCCTAGAGAGTCTTTTAGCTCAAATTTCTACCTTATCTACTCTACCAAGTGAGTTTCACATGTATAAATCATTTCATAAATTACTCAAGAGTGTGAATCTCTTGAGAGGGACTCTCACTGGTGGTTGCCTAGTAAGTTGTAAGGGGGAGTGGGGGGATTCTCACATTGATGTACTGAGGCACCAAGAGCTCATGGAATCTTAGGAAATAGTGGAACACTCAGAGGAACTTTTCAAAGCATACGTTTTTCGACAAATGATGTATTTTGGAATATATCAGTAAATATGAAAGCATATGTTTTGAAAGAGAAGTTTTCAAAGGGCTTTCTTATAAGCACATTTACCAAAGAGCTACTCGATTAATCTAAGATATGTTTTAATGGAATTTAGTGAAGATTTATCGAAGTCTCTTCCGATAAGGTTAATTATCGAAGTATTTCTGTGCAAGACTTGAACTATTTCAATCGCAATTCCTTAGGGATTTATCGAAGACCTTTTTGACAAGGGTGTTCCTCAATAAGAACTTTGATAATGCAAGACTGATTTGTGAAAAGATTTCTAAACTAGACTTCAACATATTTGATCTTCAATTATAAATTATTTTAGAAACAAACGAGATATGCTTATATTGTTCACACATCTATTCTAAGACATGTTTCAAGATTATTTCCATCTAAAACAGCGATCAAATGCACAGATCAATTGAAGAGCAGCAAGAGTCAGATGCATACGTCAGCAATAACAGCTATCCCATGGATATTTCAACTGATTTACGAAGAACCAAGTATAAAAGAAGAAGCCAAAATGAGGAAGCTGAAAAGTTGGGAGACGAAATAAAAATAAGAGATGCTTACAACGCAGTTTGATCATACTCAACAAATATTATGAAGTCTCTATTTCTCTTTAGTTTAGAGCATATCCTTCTTCAAATGAGAGAAGCCTAGAGAGTCTTTTAGCTCAAATTTCTACCTTATCTACTCTACCAAGTGAGTTTCACATGTATAAATCATTTCATAAATTACTCAAGAGTGTGAATCTCTTGAGAGGGACTCTCACTGGTGGTTGCCTAGTAAGTTGTAAGGGGGAGTGGGGGGATTCTCACATTGATGTACTGAGGCACCAAGAGCTCATGGAATCTTAGGAAATAGTGGAACACTCAGAGGAACTTTTCAAAGCATACGTTTTTCGACAAATGATGTATTTTGGAATATATCAGTAAATATGAAAGCATATGTTTTGAAAGAGAAGTTTTCAAAGGGCTTTCTTATAAGCACATTTACCAAAGAGCTACTCGATTAATCTAAGATATGTTTTAATGGAATTTAGTGAAGATTTATCGAAGTCTCTTCCGATAAGGTTAATTATCGAAGTATTTCTGTGCAAGACTTGAACTATTTCAATCGCAATTCCTTAGGGATTTATCGAAGACCTTTTTGACAAGGGTGTTCCTCAATAAGAACTTTGATAATGCAAGACTGATTTGTGAAAAGATTTCTAAACTAGACTTCAACATATTTGATCTTCAATTATAAATTATTTTAGAAACAAACGAGATATGCTTATATTGTTCACACATCTATTCTAAGACATGTTTCAAGATTATTTCCATCTAAAACAGCGATCAAATGCACAGATCAATTGAAGAGCAGCAAGAGTCAGATGCATACGTCAGCAATAACAGCTATCCCATGGATATTTCAACTGATTTACGAAGAACCAAGTATAAAAGAAGAAGCCAAAATGAGGAAGCTGAAAAGTTGGGAGACGAAATAAAAATAAGAGATGCTTACAACGCAGTTTGATCATACTCAACAAATATTATGAAGTCTCTGTTTCTCTTTAGTTTAGAGCATATCCTTCTTCAAATGAGAGAAGCCTAGAGAGTCTTTTAGCTCAAATTTCTACCTTATCTACTCTACCAAGTGAGTTTCACATGTATAAATCATTTCATAAATTACTCAAGAGTGTGAATCTCTTGAGAGGGACTCTCACTGGTGGTTGCCTAGTAAGTTGTAAGGGGGAGTGGGGGGATTCTCACATTGATGTACTGAGGCACCAAGAGCTCATGGAATCTTAGGAAATAGTGGAACACTCAGAGGAACTTTTCAAAGCATACGTTTTTCGACAAATGATGTATTTTGGAATATATCAGTAAATATGAAAGCATATGTTTTGAAAGAGAAGTTTTCAAAGGGCTTTCTTATAAGCACATTTACCAAAGAGCTACTCGATTAATCTAAGATATGTTTTAATGGAATTTAGTGAAGATTTATCGAAGTCTCTTCCGATAAGGTTAATTATCGAAGTATTTCTGTGCAACACTTGAACTATTTCAATCGCAATTCCTTAGGGATTTATCGAAGACCTTTTTGACAAGGGTGTTCCTCAATAAGAACTTTGATAATGCAAGACTGATTTGTGAAAAGATTTCTAAACTAGACTTCAACATATTTGATCTTCAATTATAAATTATTTTAGAAACAAACGAGATATGCTTATATTGTTCACACATCTATTCTAAGACATGTTTCAAGATTATTTCCATCTAAAATAGCGATCAAATGCACAGATCAATTGAAGAGCAGCAAGAGTCAGATGCATACGTCAGCAATAACAGCTATCCCATGGATATTTCAACTGATTTACGAAGAACCAAGTATAAAAGAAGAAGCCAAAATGAGGAAGCTGAAAAGTTGGGAGACGAAATAAAAATAAGAGATGCTTACAACGCAGTTTGATCATACTCAACAAATATTATGAAGTCTCTGTTTCTCTTTAGTTTAGAGCATATCCTTCTTCAAATGAGAGAAGCCTAGAGAGTCTTTTAGCTCAAATTTCTACCTTATCTACTCTACCAAGTGAGTTTCACATGTATAAATCATTTCATAAATTACTCAAGAGTGTGAATCTCTTGAGAGGGACTCTCACTGGTGGTTGCCTAGTAAGTTGTAAGGGGGAGTGGGGGGATTCTCACATTGATGTACTGAGGCACCAAGAGCTCATGGAATCTTAGGAAATAGTGGAACACTCAGAGGAACTTTTCAAAGCATACGTTTTTCGACAAATGATGTATTTTGGAATATATCAGTAAATATGAAAGCATATGTTTTGAAAGAGAAGTTTTCAAAGGGCTTTCTTATAAGCACATTTACCAAAGAGCTACTCGATTAATCTAAGATATGTTTTAATGGAATTTAGTGAAGATTTATCGAAGTCTCTTCCGATAAGGTTAATTATCGAAGTATTTCTGTGCAAGACTTGAACTATTTCAATCGCAATTCCTTAGGGATTTATCGAAGACCTTTTTGACAAGGGTGTTCCTCAATAAGAACTTTGATAATGCAAGACTGATTTGTGAAAAGATTTCTAAACTAGACTTCAACATATTTGATCTTCAATTATAAACTATTTTAGAAACAAACGAGATATGCTTATATTGTTCACACATCTATTCTAAGACATGTTTCAAGATTATTTCCATCTAAAACAGCGATCAAATGCACAGATCAATTGAAGAGCAGCAAGAGTCAGATGCATACGTCAGCAATAACAGCTATCCCATGGATATTTCAACTGATTTACGAAGAACCAAGTATAAAAGAAGAAGCCAAAATGAGGAAGCTGAAAAGTTGGGAGACGAAATAAAAATAAGAGATGCTTACAACGCAGTTTGATCATACTCAACAAATATTATGAAGTCTCTGTTTCTCTTTAGTTTAGAGCATATCCTTCTTCAAATGAGAGAAGCCTAGAGAGTCTTTTAGCTCAAATTTCTACCTTATCTACTCTACCAAGTGAGTTTCACATGTATAAATCATTTCATAAATTACTCAAGAGTGTGAATCTCTTGAGAGGGACTCTCACTGGTGGTTGCCTAGTAAGTTGTAAGGGGGAGTGGGGGGATTCTCACATTGATGTACTGAGGCACCAAGAGCTCATGGAATCTTAGGAAATAGTGGAACACTCAGAGGAACTTTTCAAAGCATACGTTTTTCGACAAATGATGTATTTTGGAATATATCAGTAAATATGAAAGCATATGTTTTGAAAGAGAAGTTTTCAAAGGGCTTTCTTATAAGCACATTTACCAAAGAGCTACTCGATTAATCTAAGATATGTTTTAATGGAATTTAGTGAAGATTTATCGAAGTCTCTTCCGATAAGGTTAATTATCGAAGTATTTCTGTGCAACACTTGAACTATTTCAATCGCAATTCCTTAGGGATTTATCGAAGACCTTTTTGACAAGGGTGTTCCTCAATAAGAACTTTGATAATGCAAGACTGATTTGTGAAAAGATTTCTAAACTAGACTTCAACATATTTGATCTTCAATTATAAATTATTTTAGAAACAAACGAGATATGCTTATATTGTTCACACATCTATTCTAAGACATGTTTCAAGATTATTTCCATCTAAAACAGCGATCAAATGCACAGATCAATTGAAGAGCAGCAAGAGTCAGATGCATACGTCAGCAATAACAGCTATCCCATGGATATTTCAACTGATTTACGAAGAACCAAGTATAAAAGAAGAAGCCAAAATGAGGAAGCTGAAAAGTTGGGAGACGAAATAAAAATAAGAGATGCTTACAACGCAGTTTGATCATACTCAACAAATATTATGAAGTCTCTGTTTCTCTTTAGTTTAGAGCATATCCTTCTTCAAATGAGAGAAGCCTAGAGAGTCTTTTAGCTCAAATTTCTACCTTATCTACTCTACCAAGTGAGTTTCACATGTATAAATCATTTCATAAATTACTCAAGAGTGTGAATCTCTTGAGAGGGACTCTCACTGGTGATTGCCTAGTAAGTTGTAAGGGGGAGTGGGGGGATTCTCACATTGATGTACTGAGGCACCAAGAGCTCATGGAATCTTAGAAAATAGTGGAACACTCAGAGGAACTTTTCAAAGCATACGTTTTTCGACAAATGATGTATTTTGGAATATATCAGTAAATATGAAAGCATATGTTTTGAAAGAGAAGTTTTCAAAGGGCTTTCTTATAAGCACATTTACCAAAGAGCTACTCGATTAATCTAAGATATGTTTTAATGGAATTTAGTGAAGATTTATCGAAGTCTCTTCCGATAAGGTTAATTATCGAAGTATTTCTGTGCAAGACTTGAACTATTTCAATCGCAATTCCTTAGGGATTTATCGAAGACCTTTTTGACAAGGGTGTTCCTCAATAAGAACTTTGATAATGCAAGACTGATTTGTGAAAAGATTTCTAAACTAGACTTCAACATATTTGATCTTCAATTATAAACTATTTTAAAAACAAACGAGATATGCTTATATTGTTCACACATCTATTCTAAGACATGTTTCAAGATTATTTCCATCTAAAACAGCGATCAAATGCACAGATCAATTGAAGAGCAGCAAGAGTCAGATGCATACGTCAGCAATAACAGCTATCCCATGGATATTTCAACTGATTTATGAAGAACCAAGTATAAAAGAAGAAGCCAAAATGAGGAAGCTGAAAAGTTGGGAGACAAAATAAAAATAAGAGATGCTTACAACGCAGTTTGATCATACTCAACAAATATTATGAAGTCTCTGTTTCTCTTTAGTTTAGAGCATATCCTTCTTCAAATGAGAGAAGCCTAGAGAGTCTTTTAGCTCAAATTTCTATCTCATCTACTCTACCAAGTGAGTTTCACATGTATAAATCATTTCATAAATTACTCAAGAGTGTGAATCTCTTGAGAGGGACTCTCGCTGGTGATTGCCTAGTAAGTTGTAAGGGGGAGTGAGGGGATTCTCTCATTGATGTACTGAGGCACCAAGAGCTCATGGAATCTTAGGAAATAGTGGAACACTCAGAGGAACTTTTCAAAGCATACGTTTTTCGACAAATGATGTAGTTTGGAATATATCAGTAAATATGAAAGCATATGTTTTGAAAGAGAAGTTTTCAAAGGGCTTTCTTATAAGCACATTTACCAAAGAGCTACTCGATTAATCTAAGATATGTTTTAATGGAATTTAGTGAAGATTTATCGAAGTCTCTTCCGATAAGGTTAATTATCGAAGTATTTCTGTGCAAGACTTGAACTATTTCAATCGCAATTCCTTAGGGATTTATCGAAGACCTTTTTGACAAGGGTGTTCCTCAATAAGAACTTTGATAATGCAAGACTGATTTGTGAAAAGATTTCTAAACTAGACTTCAACATATTTGATCTTCAATTATAAATTATTTTAGAAACAAACGAGATATGCTTATATTGTTCACACATCTATTCTAAGACATGTTTCAAGATTATTTCCATCTAAAACAGCGATCAAATGCACAGATCAATTGAAGAGCAGCAAGAGTCAGATGCATACGTCAGCAATAACAGCTATCCCATGGATATTTCAACTGATTTACGAAGAACCAAGTATAAAAGAAGAAGCCAAAATGAGGAAGCTGCAAAGTTGGGAGACGAAATAAAAATAAGAGATGCTTACAACGCAGTTTGATCATACTCAACAAATATTATGAAGTCTCTGTTTCTCTTTAGTTTAGAGCATATCCTTCTTCAAATGAGAGAAGCCTAGAGAGTCTTTTAGCTCAAATTTCTACCTTATCTACTCTACCAAGTGAGTTTCACATGTATAAATCAGTTCATAAATTACTCAAGAGTGTGAATCTCTTGAGAGGGACTCTCACTGGTGATTGCCTAGTAAGTTGTAAGGGGGAGTGGGGGGATTCTCACATTGATGTACTGAGGCACCAATAGCTCATGGAATCTTAGGAAATAGTGGAACACTCAGAGGAACTTTTCAAAGCATACGTTTTTCGACAAATGATGTATTTTGGAATATATCAGTAAATATGAAAGCATATATTTTGAAAGAGAAGTTTTCAAAGGGCTTTCTTATAAGCACATTTACCAAAGAGCTACTCGATTAATCTAAGATATGTTTTAATGGAATTTAGTGAAGATTTATCGAAGTCTCTTCCGATAAGGTTAATTATCGAAGTATTTCTGTGCAAGACTTGAACTATTTCAATCGCAATTCCTTAGGGATTTATCGAAGACCTTTTTGACAAGGGTGTTCCTCAATAAGAACTTTGATAATGCAAGACTGATTTGTGAAAAGATTTCTAAACTAGACTTCAACATATTTGATCTTCAATTATAAATTATTTTAGAAACAAACGAGATATGCTTATATTGTTCACACATCTATTCTAAGACATGTTTCAAGATTATTTCCATCTAAAACAGCGATCAAATGCACAGATCAATTGAAGAGCAGCAAGAGTCAGATGCATACGTCAGCAATAACAGCTATCCCATGGATATTTCAACTGATTTACGAAGAACCAAGTATAAAAGAAGAAGCCAAAATGAGGAAGCTGAAAAGTTGGGAGACAAAATAAAAATAAGAGATGCTTACAACGCAGTTTGATCATACTCAACAAATATTATGAAGTCTCTGTTTCTCTTTAGTTTAGAGCATATCCTTCTTCAAATGAGAGAAGCCTAGAGAGTCTTTTAGCTCAAATTTCTACCTTATCTACTCTACCAAGTGAGTTTCACATGTATAAATCATTTCATAAATTACTCAAGAGTGTGAATCTCTTGAGAGGGACTCTCACTGGTGATTGCCTAGTAAGTTGTAAGGGGGAGTGGGGGGATTCTCACATTGATGTACTGAGGCACCAAGAGCTCATGGAATCTTAGGAAATAGTGGAACACTCAGAGGAACTTTTCAAAGCATACGTTTTTCGATAAATGATGTATTTTGGAATATATCAGTAAATATGAAAGCATATGTTTTGAAAGAGAAGTTTTCAAAGGGCTTTCTTATAAGCACATTTACCAAAGAGCTACTCGATTAATCTAAGATATGTTTTAATGGAATTTAGTGAAGATTTATCGAAGTCTCTTCCGATAAGGTTAATTATCGAAGTATTTCTGTGCAAGACTTGAACTATTTCAATCGCAATTCCTTAGGGATTTATCGAAGACCTTTTTGACAAGGGTGTTCCTCAATAAGAACTTTGATAATGCAAGACTGATTTGTGAAAAGATTTCTAAACTAGACTTCAACATATTTGATCTTCAATTATAAACTATTTTAGAAACAAACGAGATATGCTTATATTGTTCACACATCTATTCTAAGACATGTTTCAAGATTATTTCCATCTAAAACAGCGATCAAATGCACAGATCAATTGAAGAGCAGCAAGAGTCAGATGCATACGTCAGCAATAACAGCTATCCCATGGATATTTCAACTGATTTATGAAGAACCAAGTATAAAAGAAGAAGCCAAAATGAGGAAGCTGAAAAGTTGGGAGACAAAATAAAAATAAGAGATGCTTACAACGCAGTTTGATCATACTCAACAAATATTATGAAGTCTCTGTTTCTCTTTAGTTTAGAGCATATCCTTCTTCAAATGAGAGAAGCCTAGAGAGTCTTTTAGCTCAAATTTCTATCTCATCTACTCTACCAAGTGAGTTTCACATGTATAAATCATTTCATAAATTACTCAAGAGTGTGAATCTCTTGAGAGGGACTCTCGCTGGTGATTGCCTAGTAAGTTGTAAGGGGGAGTGAGGGGATTCTCTCATTGATGTACTGAGGCACCAAGAGCTCATGGAATCTTAGGAAATAGTGGAACACTCAGAGGAACTTTTCAAAGCATACGTTTTTCGACAAATGATGTAGTTTGGAATATATCAGTAAATATGAAAGCATATGTTTTGAAAGAGAAGTTTTCAAAGGGCTTTCTTATAAGCACATTTACCAAAGAGCTACTCGATTAATCTAAGATATGTTTTAATGGAATTTAGTGAAGATTTATCGAAGTCTCTTCCGATAAGGTTAATTATCGAAGTATTTCTGTGCAAGACTTGAACTATTTCAATCGCAATTCCTTAGGGATTTATCGAAGACCTTTTTGACAAGGGTGTTCCTCAATAAGAACTTTGATAATGCAAGACTGATTTGTGAAAAGATTTCTAAACTAGACTTCAACATATTTGATCTTCAATTATAAATTATTTTAGAAACAAACGAGATATGCTTATATTGTTCACACATCTATTCTAAGACATGTTTCAAGATTATTTCCATCTAAAACAGCGATCAAATGCACAGATCAATTGAAGAGCAGCAAGAGTCAGATGCATACGTCAGCAATAACAGCTATCCCATGGATATTTCAACTGATTTATGAAGAACCAAGTATAAAAGAAGAAGCCAAAATGAGGAAGCTGAAAAGTTGGGAGACAAAATAAAAATAAGAGATGCTTACAACGCAGTTTGATCATACTCAACAAATATTATGAAGTCTCTGTTTCTCTTTAGTTTAGAGCATATCCTTCTTCAAATGAGAGAAGCCTAGAGAGTCTTTTAGCTCAAATTTCTATCTCATCTACTCTACCAAGTGAGTTTCACATGTATAAATCATTTCATAAATTACTCAAGAGTGTGAATCTCTTGAGAGGGACTCTCGCTGGTGATTGCCTAGTAAGTTGTAAGGGGGAGTGAGGGGATTCTCTCATTGATGTACTGAGGCACCAAGAGCTCATGGAATCTTAGGAAATAGTGGAACACTCAGAGGAACTTTTCAAAGCATACGTTTTTCGACCAATGATGTAGTTTGGAATATATCAGTAAATATGAAAGCATATGTTTTGAAAGAGAAGTTTTCAAAGGGCTTTCTTATAAGCACATTTACCAAAGAGCTACTCGATAAATCTAAGATATGTTTTCATGGAATTTAGTGAAGATTTATCGAAGTCTCTTCCGATAAGGTTAATTATCGAAGTATTTCTGTGCAAGACTTGAACTATTTCAATCGCAATTCCTTAGGGATTTATCGAAGACCTTTTTGACAAGGGTGTTCCTCAATAAGAACTTTGATAATGCAAGACTGATTTGTGAAAAGATTTCTAAACTAGACTTCAACATATTTGATCTTCAATTATAAATTATTTTAGAAACAAACGAGATATGCTTATATTGTTCACACATCTATTCTAAGACATGTTTCAAGATTATTTCCATCTAAAACAGCGATCAAATGCACAGATCAATTGAAGAGCAGCAAGAGTCAGATGCATACGTCAGCAATAACAGCTATCCCATGGATATTTCAACTGATTTATGAAGAACCAAGTATAAAAGAAGAAGCCAAAATGAGGAAGCTGAAAAGTTGGGAGACAAAATAAAAATAAGAGATGCTTACAACGCAGTTTGATCATACTCAACAAATATTATGAAGTCTCTGTTTCTCTTTAGTTTAGAGCATATCCTTCTTCAAATGAGAGAAGCCTAGAGAGTCTTTTAGCTCAAATTTCTATCTCATCTACTCTACCAAGTGAGTTTCACATGTATAAATCATTTCATAAATTACTCAAGAGTGTGAATCTCTTGAGAGGGACTCTCGCTGGTGATTGCCTAGTAAGTTGTAAGGGGGAGTGAGGGGATTCTCTCATTGATGTACTGAGGCACCAAGAGCTCATGGAATCTTAGGAAATAGTGGAACACTCAGAGGAACTTTTCAAAGCATACGTTTTTCGACAAATGATGTAGTTTGGAATATATCAGTAAATATGAAAGCATATGTTTTGAAAGAGAAGTTTTCAAAGGGCTTTCTTATAAGCACATTTACCAAAGAGCTACTCGATTAATCTAAGATATGTTTTAATGGAATTTAGTGAAGATTTATCGAAGTCTCTTCCGATAAGGTTAATTATCGAAGTATTTCTGTGCAAGACTTGAACTATTTCAATCGCAATTCCTTAGGGATTTATCGAAGACCTTTTTGACAAGGGTGTTCCTCAATAAGAACTTTGATAATGCAAGACTGATTTGTGAAAAGATTTCTAAACTAGACTTCAACATATTTGATCTTCAATTATAAATTATTTTAGAAACAAACGAGATATGCTTATATTGTTCACACATCTATTCTAAGACATGTTTCAAGATTATTTCCATCTAAAACAGCGATCAAATGCACAGATCAATTGAAGAGCAGCAAGAGTCAGATGCATACGTCAGCAATAACAGCTATCCCATGGATATTTCAACTGATTTATGAAGAACCAAGTATAAAAGAAGAAGCCAAAATGAGGAAGCTGAAAAGTTGGGAGACAAAATAAAAATAAGAGATGCTTACAACGCAGTTTGATCATACTCAACAAATATTATGAAGTCTCTGTTTCTCTTTAGTTTAGAGCATATCCTTCTTCAAATGAGAGAAGCCTAGAGAGTCTTTTAGCTCAAATTTCTATCTCATCTACTCTACCAAGTGAGTTTCACATGTATAAATCATTTCATAAATTACTCAAGAGTGTGAATCTCTTGAGAGGGACTCTCGCTGGTGATTGCCTAGTAAGTTGTAAGGGGGAGTGAGGGGATTCTCTCATTGATGTACTGAGGCACCAAGAGCTCATGGAATCTTAGGAAATAGTGGAACACTCAGAGGAACTTTTCAAAGCATACGTTTTTCGACCAATGATGTAGTTTGGAATATATCAGTAAATATGAAAGCATATGTTTTGAAAGAGAAGTTTTCAAAGGGCTTTCTTATAAGCACATTTACCAAAGAGCTACTCGATAAATCTAAGATATGTTTTAATGGAATTTAGTGAAGATTTATCGAAGTCTCTTCCGATAAGGTTAATTATCGAAGTATTTCTGTGCAAGACTTGAACTATTTCAATCGCAATTCCTTAGGGATTTATCGAAGACCTTTTTGACAAGGGTGTTCCTCAATAAGAACTTTGATAATGCAAGACTGATTTGTGAAAAGATTTCTAAACTAGACTTCAACATATTTGATCTTCAATTATAAATTATTTTAGAAACAAACGAGATATGCTTATATTGTTCACACATCTATTCTAAGACATGTTTCAAGATTATTTCCATCTAAAACAGCGATCAAATGCACAGATCAATTGAAGAGCAGCAAGAGTCAGATGCATACGTCAGCAATAACAGCTATCCCATGGATATTTCAACTGATTTATGAAGAACCAAGTATAAAAGAAGAAGCCAAAATGAGGAAGCTGAAAAGTTGGGAGACAAAATAAAAATAAGAGATGCTTACAACGCAGTTTGATCATACTCAACAAATATTATGAAGTCTCTGTTTCTCTTTAGTTTAGAGCATATCCTTCTTCAAATGAGAGAAGCCTAGAGAGTCTTTTAGCTCAAATTTCTATCTCATCTACTCTACCAAGTGAGTTTCACATGTATAAATCATTTCATAAATTACTCAAGAGTGTGAATCTCTTGAGAGGGACTCTCGCTGGTGATTGCCTAGTAAGTTGTAAGGGGGAGTGAGGGGATTCTCTCATTGATGTACTGAGGCACCAAGAGCTCATGGAATCTTAGGAAATAGTGGAACACTCAGAGGAACTTTTCAAAGCATACGTTTTTCGACAAATGATGTAGTTTGGAATATATCAGTAAATATGAAAGCATATGTTTTGAAAGAGAAGTTTTCAAAGGGCTTTCTTATAAGCACATTTACCAAAGAGCTACTCGATTAATCTAAGATATGTTTTAATGGAATTTAGTGAAGATTTATCGAAGTCTCTTCCGATAAGGTTAATTATCGAAGTATTTCTGTGCAACACTTGAACTATTTCAATCGCAATTCCTTAGGGATTTATCGAAGACCTTTTTGACAAGGGTGTTCCTCAATAAGAACTTTGATAATGCAAGACTGATTTGTGAAAAGATTTCTAAACTAGACTTCAACATATTTGATCTTCAATTATAAACTATTTTAGAAACAAACGAGATATGCTTATATTGTTCACACATCTATTCTAAGACATGTTTCAAGATCATTTCCATCTAAAACAGCGATCAAATGCACAGATCAATTGAAGAGCAGCAAGAGTCAGATGCATACGTCAGCAATAACAGCTATCCCATGGATATTTCAACTGATTTATGAAGAACCAAGTATAAAAGAAGAAGCCAAAATGAGGAAGCTGAAAAGTTGGGAGACAAAATAAAAATAAGAGATGCTTACAACGCAGTTTGATCATACTCAACAAATATTATGAAGTCTCTGTTTCTCTTTAGTTTAGAGCATATCCTTCTTCAAATGAGAGAAGCCTAGAGAGTCTTTTAGCTCAAATTTCTATCTCATCTACTCTACCAAGTGAGTTTCACATGTATAAATCATTTCATAAATTACTCAAGAGTGTGAATCTCTTGAGAGGGACTCTCGCTGGTGATTGCCTAGCAAGTTGTAAGGGGGAGTGAGGGGATTCTCTCATTGATGTACTGAGGCACCAAGAGCTCATGGAATCTTAGGAAATAGTGGAACACTCAGAGGAACTTTTCAAAGCATACGTTTTTCGACCAATGATGTAGTTTGGAATATATCAGTAAATATGAAAGCATATGTTTTGAAAGAGAAGTTTTCAAAGGGCTTTCTTATAAGCACATTTACCAAAGAGCTACTCGATAAATCTAAGATATGTTTTAATGGAATTTAGTGAAGATTTATCGAAGTCTCTTCCGATAAGGTTAATTATCGAAGTATTTCTGTGCAAGACTTGAACTATTTCAATCGCAATTCCTTAGGGATTTATCGAAGACCTTTTTGACAAGGGTGTTCCTCAATAAGAACTTTGATAATGCAAGACTGATTTGTGAAAAGATTTCTAAACTAGACTTCAACATATTTGATCTTCAATTATAAATTATTTTAGAAACAAACGAGATATGCTTATATTGTTCACACATCTATTCTAAGACATGTTTCAAGATTATTTCCATCTAAAACAGCGATCAAATGCACAGATCAATTGAAGAGCAGCAAGAGTCAGATGCATACGTCAGCAATAACAGCTATCCCATGGATATTTCAACTGATTTATGAAGAACCAAGTATAAAAGAAGAAGCCAAAATGAGGAAGCTGAAAAGTTGGGAGACAAAATAAAAATAAGAGATGCTTACAACGCAGTTTGATCATACTCAATAAATATTATGAAGTCTCTGTTTCTCTTTAGTTTAGAGCATATCCTTCTTCAAATGAGAGAAGCCTAGAGAGTCTTTTAGCTCAAATTTCTATCTTATCTACTCTACCAAGTGAGTTTCACATGTATAAATCATTTCATAAATTACTCAAGAGTGTGAATCTCTTGAGAGGGACTCTCGCTGGTGATTGCCTAGCAAGTTGTAAGGGGGAGTGAGGGGATTCTCACATTGATGTACTGAGGCACCAAGAGCTCATGGAATCTTAGGAAATAGTGGAACACTCAGAGGAACTTTTCAAAGCATACGTTTTTCGACAAATGATGTAGTTTGGAATATATCAGTAAATATGAAAGCATATGTTTTGAAAGAGAAGTTTTCAAAGGGCTTTCTTATAAGCACATTTACCAAAGAGCTACTCGATAAATCTAAGATATGTTTTAATGGAATTTAGTGAAGATTTATCGAAGTCTCTTCCGATAAGGTTAATTATCGAAGTATTTCTGTGCAAGACTTGAACTATTTCAATCGCAATTCCTTAGGGATTTATCGAAGACCTTTTTGACAAGGGTGTTCCTCAATAAGAACTTTGATAATGCAAGACTGATTTGTGAAAAGATTTCTAAACTAGACTTCAACATATTTGATCTTCAATTATAAATTATTTTAGAAACAAACGAGATATGCTTATATTGTTCACACATCTATTCTAAGACATGTTTCAAGATTATTTCCATCTAAAACAGCGATCAAATGCACAGATCAATTGAAGAGCAGCAAGAGTCAGATGCATACGTCAGCAATAACAGCTATCCCATGGATATTTCAACTGATTTATGAAGAACCAAGTATAAAAGAAGAAGCCAAAATGAGGAAGCTGAAAAGTTGGGAGACAAAATAAAAATAAGAGATGCTTACAACGCAGTTTGATCATACTCAATAAATATTATGAAGTCTCTGTTTCTCTTTAGTTTAGAGCATATCCTTCTTCAAATGAGAGAAGCCTAGAGAGTCTTTTAGCTCAAATTTCTATCTTATCTACTCTACCAAGTGAGTTTCACATGTATAAATCATTTCATAAATTACTCAAGAGTGTGAATCTCTTGAGAGGGACTCTCGCTGGTGATTGCCTAGCAAGTTGTAAGGGGGAGTGAGGGGATTCTCACATTGATGTACTGAGGCACCAAGAGCTCATGGAATCTTAGGAAATAGTGGAACACTCAGAGGAACTTTTCAAAGCATACGTTTTTCGACAAATGATGTAGTTTGGAATATATCAGTAAATATGAAAGCATATGTTTTGAAAGAGAAGTTTTCAAAGGGCTTTCTTATAAGCACATTTACCAAAGAGCTACTCGATTAATCTAAGATATGTTTTAATGGAATTTAGTGAAGATTTATCGAAGTCTCTTCCGATAAGGTTAATTATCGAAGTATTTCTGTGCAAGACTTGAACTATTTCAATCGCAATTCCTTAGGGATTTATCGAAGACCTTTTTGACAAGGGTGTTCCTCAATAAGAACTTTGATAATGCAAGACTGATTTGTGAAAAGATTTCTAAACTAGACTTCAACATATTTGATCTTCAATTATAAATTATTTTAGAAACAAACGAGATATGCTTATATTGTTCATACATCTATTCTAAGACATGTTTCAAGATTATTTCCATCTAAAACAGCGATCAAATGCACAGATCAATTGAAGAGCAGCAAGAGTCAGATGCATACGTCAGCAATAACAGCTATCCCATGGATATTTCAACTGATTTATGAAGAACCAAGTATAAAAGAAGAAGCCAAAATGAGGAAGCTGAAAAGTTGGGAGACAAAATAAAAATAAGAGATGCTTACAACTCAGTTTGATCATACTCAATAAATATTATGAAGTCTCTGTTTCTCTTTAGTTTAGAGCATATCCTTCTTCAAATGAGAGAAGCCTAGAGAGTCTTTTAGCTCAAATTTCTATCTTATCTACTCTACCAAGTGAGTTTCACATGTATAAATCATTTCATAAATTACTCAAGAGTGTGAATCTCTTGAGAGGGACTCTCGCTGGTGATTGCCTAGCAAGTTGTAAGGGGGAGTGAGGGGATTCTCACATTGATGTACTGAGGCACCAAGAGCTCATGGAATCTTAGGAAATAGTGGAACACTCAGAGGAACTTTTCAAAGCATACGTTTTTCGACAAATGATGTAGTTTGGAATATATCAGTAAATATGAAAGCATATGTTTTGAAAGAGAAGTTTTCAAAGGGCTTTCTTATAAGCACATTTACCAAAGAGCTACTCGATAAATCTAAGATATGTTTTAATGGAATTTAGTGAAGATTTATCGAAGTCTCTTCCGATAAGGTTAATTATCGAAGTATTTCTGTGCAAGACTTGAACTATTTCAATCGCAATTCCTTAGGGATTTATCGAAGACCTTTTTGACAAGGGTGTTCCTCAATAAGAACTTTGATAATGCAAGACTGATTTGTGAAAAGATTTCTAAACTAGACTTCAACATATTTGATCTTCAATTATAAATTATTTTAGAAACAAACGAGATATGCTTATATTGTTCACACATCTATTCTAAGACATGTTTCAAGATCATTTCCATCTAAAACAGCGATCAAATGCACAGATCAATTGAAGAGCAGCAAGAGTCAGATGCATACGTCAGCAATAACAGCTATCCCATGGATATTTCAACTGATTTATGAAGAACCAAGTATAAAAGAAGAAGCCAAAATGAGGAAGCTGAAAAGTTGGGAGACAAAATAAAAATAAGAGATGCTTACAACTCAGTTTGATCATACTCAATAAATATTATGAAGTCTCTGTTTCTCTTTAGTTTAGAGCATATCCTTCTTCAAATGAGAGAAGCCTAGAGAGTCTTTTAGCTCAAATTTCTATCTTATCTACTCTACCAAGTGAGTTTCACATGTATAAATCATTTCATAAATTACTCAAGAGTGTGAATCTCTTGAGAGGGACTCTCGCTGGTGATTGCCTAGCAAGTTGTAAGGGGGAGTGAGGGGATTCTCACATTGATGTACTGAGGCACCAAGAGCTCATGGAATCTTAGGAAATAGTGGAACACTCAGAGGAACTTTTCAAAGCATACGTTTTTCGACAAATGATGTAGTTTGGAATATATCAGTAAATATGAAAGCATATGTTTTGAAAGAGAAGTTTTCAAAGGGCTTTCTTATAAGCACATTTACCAAAGAGCTACTCGATAAATCTAAGATATGTTTTAATGGAATTTAGTGAAGATTTATCGAAGTCTCTTCCGATAAGGTTAATTATCGAAGTATTTCTGTGCAAGACTTGAACTATTTCAATCGCAATTCCTTAGGGATTTATCGAAGACCTTTTTGACAAGGGTGTTCCTCAATAAGAACTTTGATAATGCAAGACTGATTTGTGAAAAGATTTCTAAACTAGACTTCAACATATTTGATCTTCAATTATAAATTATTTTAGAAACAAACGAGATATGCTTATATTGTTCACACATCTATTCTAAGACATGTTTCAAGATCATTTCCATCTAAAACAGCGATCAAATGCACAGATCAATTGAAGAGCAGCAAGAGTCAGATGCATACGTCAGCAATAACAGCTATCCCATGGATATTTCAACTGATTTATGAAGAACCAAGTATAAAAGAAGAAGCCAAAATGAGGAAGCTGAAAAGTTGGGAGACAAAATAAAAATAAGAGATGCTTACAACGCAGTTTGATCATACTCAATAAATATTATGAAGTCTCTGTTTCTCTTTAGTTTAGAGCATATCCTTCTTCAAATGAGAGAAGCCTAGAGAGTCTTTTAGCTCAAATTTCTATCTTATCTACTCTACCAAGTGAGTTTCACATGTATAAATCATTTCATAAATTACTCAAGAGTGTGAATCTCTTGAGAGGGACTCTCGCTGGTGATTGCCTAGCAAGTTGTAAGGGGGAGTGAGGGGATTCTCACATTGATGTACTGAGGCACCAAGAGCTCATGGAATCTTAGGAAATAGTGGAACACTCAGAGGAACTTTTCAAAGCATACGTTTTTCGACAAATGATGTAGTTTGGAATATATCAGTAAATATGAAAGCATATGTTTTGAAAGAGAAGTTTTCAAAGGGCTTTCTTATAAGCACATTTACCAAAGAGCTACTCGATAAATCTAAGATATGTTTTAATGGAATTTAGTGAAGATTTATCGAAGTCTCTTCCGATAAGGTTAATTATCGAAGTATTTCTGTGCAAGACTTGAACTATTTCAATCGCAATTCCTTAGGGATTTATCGAAGACCTTTTTGACAAGGGTGTTCCTCAATAAGAACTTTGATAATGCAAGACTGATTTGTGAAAAGATTTCTAAACTAGACTTCAACATATTTGATCTTCAATTATAAATTATTTTAGAAACAAACGAGATATGCTTATATTGTTCACACATCTATTCTAAGACATGTTTCAAGATTATTTCCATCTAAAACAGCGATCAAATGCACAGATCAATTGAAGAGCAGCAAGAGTCAGATGCATACGTCAGCAATAACAGCTATCCCATGGATATTTCAACTGATTTATGAAGAACCAAGTATAAAAGAAGAAGCCAAAATGAGGAAGCTGAAAAGTTGGGAGACAAAATAAAAATAAGAGATGCTTACAACGCAGTTTGATCATACTCAATAAATATTATGAAGTCTCTGTTTCTCTTTAGTTTAGAGCATATCCTTCTTCAAATGAGAGAAGCCTAGAGAGTCTTTTAGCTCAAATTTCTATCTTATCTACTCTACCAAGTGAGTTTCACATGTATAAATCATTTCATAAATTACTCAAGAGTGTGAATCTCTTGAGAGGGACTCTCGCTGGTGATTGCCTAGCAAGTTGTAAGGGGGAGTGAGGGGATTCTCACATTGATGTACTGAGGCACCAAGAGCTCATGGAATCTTAGGAAATAGTGGAACACTCAGAGGAACTTTTCAAAGCATACGTTTTTCGACAAATGATGTAGTTTGGAATATATCAGTAAATATGAAAGCATATGTTTTGAAAGAGAAGTTTTCAAAGGGCTTTCTTATAAGCACATTTACCAAAGAGCTACTCGATAAATCTAAGATATGTTTTAATGGAATTTAGTGAAGATTTATCGAAGTCTCTTCCGATAAGGTTAATTATCGAAGTATTTCTGTGCAAGACTTGAACTATTTCAATCGCAATTCCTTAGGGATTTATCGAAGACCTTTTTGACAAGGGTGTTCCTCAATAAGAACTTTGATAATGCAAGACTGATTTGTGAAAAGATTTCTAAACTAGACTTCAACATATTTGATCTTCAATTATAAATTATTTTAGAAACAAACGAGATATGCTTATATTGTTCACACATCTATTCTAAGACATGTTTCAAGATTATTTCCATCTAAAACAGCGATCAAATGCACAGATCAATTGAAGAGCAGCAAGAGTCAGATGCATACGTCAGCAATAACAGCTATCCCATGGATATTTCAACTGATTTATGAAGAACCAAGTATAAAAGAAGAAGCCAAAATGAGGAAGCTGAAAAGTTGGGAGACAAAATAAAAATAAGAGATGCTTACAACGCAGTTTGATCATACTCAATAAATATTATGAAGTCTCTGTTTCTCTTTAGTTTAGAGCATATCCTTCTTCAAATGAGAGAAGCCTAGAGAGTCTTTTAGCTCAAATTTCTATCTTATCTACTCTACCAAGTGAGTTTCACATGTATAAATCATTTCATAAATTACTCAAGAGTGTGAATCTCTTGAGAGGGACTCTCGCTGGTGATTGCCTAGCAAGTTGTAAGGGGGAGTGAGGGGATTCTCACATTGATGTACTGAGGCACCAAGAGCTCATGGAATCTTAGGAAATAGTGGAACACTCAGAGGAACTTTTCAAAGCATACGTTTTTCGACAAATGATGTAGTTTGGAATATATCAGTAAATATGAAAGCATATGTTTTGAAAGAGAAGTTTTCAAAGGGCTTTCTTATAAGCACATTTACCAAAGAGCTACTCGATAAATCTAAGATATGTTTTAATGGAATTTAGTGAAGATTTATCGAAGTCTCTTCCGATAAGGTTAATTATCGAAGTATTTCTGTGCAAGACTTGAACTATTTCAATCGCAATTCCTTAGGGATTTATCGAAGACCTTTTTGACAAGGGTGTTCCTCAATAAGAACTTTGATAATGCAAGACTGATTTGTGAAAAGATTTCTAAACTAGACTTCAACATATTTGATCTTCAATTATAAATTATTTTAGAAACAAACGAGATATGCTTATATTGTTCATACATCTATTCTAAGACATGTTTCAAGATTATTTCCATCTAAAACAGCGATCAAATGCACAGATCAATTGAAGAGCAGCAAGAGTCAGATGCATACGTCAGCAATAACAGCTATCCCATGGATATTTCAACTGATTTATGAAGAACCAAGTATAAAAGAAGAAGCCAAAATGAGGAAGCTGAAAAGTTGGGAGACAAAATAAAAATAAGAGATGCTTACAACGCAGTTTGATCATACTCAATAAATATTATGAAGTCTCTGTTTCTCTTTAGTTTAGAGCATATCCTTCTTCAAATGAGAGAAGCCTAGAGAGTCTTTTAGCTCAAATTTCTATCTTATCTACTCTACCAAGTGAGTTTCACATGTATAAATCATTTCATAAATTACTCAAGAGTGTGAATCTCTTGAGAGGGACTCTCGCTGGTGATTGCCTAGCAAGTTGTAAGGGGGAGTGAGGGGATTCTCACATTGATGTACTGAGGCACCAAGAGCTCATGGAATCTTAGGAAATAGTGGAACACTCAGAGGAACTTTTCAAAGCATACGTTTTTCGACAAATGATGTAGTTTGGAATATATCAGTAAATATGAAAGCATATGTTTTGAAAGAGAAGTTTTCAAAGGGCTTTCTTATAAGCACATTTACCAAAGAGCTACTCGATTAATCTAAGATATGTTTTAATGGAATTTAGTGAAGATTTATCGAAGTCTCTTCCGATAAGGTTAATTATCGAAGTATTTCTGTGCAAGACTTGAACTATTTCAATCGCAATTCCTTAGGGATTTATCGAAGACCTTTTTGACAAGGGTGTTCCTCAATAAGAACTTTGATAATGCAAGACTGATTTGTGAAAAGATTTCTAAACTAGACTTCAACATATTTGATCTTCAATTATAAATTATTTTAGAAACAAACGAGATATGCTTATATTGTTCATACATCTATTCTAAGACATGTTTCAAGATTATTTCCATCTAAAACAGCGATCAAATGCACAGATCAATTGAAGAGCAGCAAGAGTCAGATGCATACGTCAGCAATAACAGCTATCCCATGGATATTTCAACTGATTTATGAAGAACCAAGTATAAAAGAAGAAGCCAAAATGAGGAAGCTGAAAAGTTGGGAGACAAAATAAAAATAAGAGATGCTTACAACGCAGTTTGATCATACTCAATAAATATTATGAAGTCTCTGTTTCTCTTTAGTTTAGAGCATATCCTTCTTCAAATGAGAGAAGCCTAGAGAGTCTTTTAGCTCAAATTTCTATCTTATCTACTCTACCAAGTGAGTTTCACATGTATAAATCATTTCATAAATTACTCAAGAGTGTGAATCTCTTGAGAGGGACTCTCGCTGGTGATTGCCTAGCAAGTTGTAAGGGGGAGTGAGGGGATTCTCACATTGATGTACTGAGGCACCAAGAGCTCATGGAATCTTAGGAAATAGTGGAACACTCAGAGGAACTTTTCAAAGCATACGTTTTTCGACAAATGATGTAGTTTGGAATATATCAGTAAATATGAAAGCATATGTTTTGAAAGAGAAGTTTTCAAAGGGCTTTCTTATAAGCACATTTACCAAAGAGCTACTCGATTAATCTAAGATATGTTTTAATGGAATTTAGTGAAGATTTATCGAAGTCTCTTCCGATAAGGTTAATTATCGAAGTATTTCTGTGCAAGACTTGAACTATTTCAATCGCAATTCCTTAGGGATTTATCGAAGACCTTTTTGACAAGGGTGTTCCTCAATAAGAACTTTGATAATGCAAGACTGATTTGTGAAAAGATTTCTAAACTAGACTTCAACATATTTGATCTTCAATTATAAATTATTTTAGAAACAAACGAGATATGCTTATATTGTTCATACATCTATTCTAAGACATGTTTCAAGATTATTTCCATCTAAAACAGCGATCAAATGCACAGATCAATTGAAGAGCAGCAAGAGTCAGATGCATACGTCAGCAATAACAGCTATCCCATGGATATTTCAACTGATTTATGAAGAACCAAGTATAAAAGAAGAAGCCAAAATGAGGAAGCTGAAAAGTTGGGAGACAAAATAAAAATAAGAGATGCTTACAACGCAGTTTGATCATACTCAATAAATATTATGAAGTCTCTGTTTCTCTTTAGTTTAGAGCATATCCTTCTTCAAATGAGAGAAGCCTAGAGAGTCTTTTAGCTCAAATTTCTATCTTATCTACTCTACCAAGTGAGTTTCACATGTATAAATCATTTCATAAATTACTCAAGAGTGTGAATCTCTTGAGAGGGACTCTCGCTGGTGATTGCCTAGCAAGTTGTAAGGGGGAGTGAGGGGATTCTCACATTGATGTACTGAGGCACCAAGAGCTCATGGAATCTTAGGAAATAGTGGAACACTCAGAGGAACTTTTCAAAGCATACGTTTTTCGACAAATGATGTAGTTTGGAATATATCAGTAAATATGAAAGCATATGTTTTGAAAGAGAAGTTTTCAAAGGGCTTTCTTATAAGCACATTTACCAAAGAGCTACTCGATTAATCTAAGATATGTTTTAATGGAATTTAGTGAAGATTTATCGAAGTCTCTTCCGATAAGGTTAATTATCGAAGTATTTCTGTGCAAGACTTGAACTATTTCAATCGCAATTCCTTAGGGATTTATCGAAGACCTTTTTGACAAGGGTGTTCCTCAATAAGAACTTTGATAATGCAAGACTGATTTGTGAAAAGATTTCTAAACTAGACTTCAACATATTTGATCTTCAATTATAAATTATTTTAGAAACAAACGAGATATGCTTATATTGTTCATACATCTATTCTAAGACATGTTTCAAGATTATTTCCATCTAAAACAGCGATCAAATGCACAGATCAATTGAAGAGCAGCAAGAGTCAGATGCATACGTCAGCAATAACAGCTATCCCATGGATATTTCAACTGATTTATGAAGAACCAAGTATAAAAGAAGAAGCCAAAATGAGGAAGCTGAAAAGTTGGGAGACAAAATAAAAATAAGAGATGCTTACAACGCAGTTTGATCATACTCAATAAATATTATGAAGTCTCTGTTTCTCTTTAGTTTAGAGCATATCCTTCTTCAAATGAGAGAAGCCTAGAGAGTCTTTTAGCTCAAATTTCTATCTTATCTACTCTACCAAGTGAGTTTCACATGTATAAATCATTTCATAAATTACTCAAGAGTGTGAATCTCTTGAGAGGGACTCTCGCTGGTGATTGCCTAGCAAGTTGTAAGGGGGAGTGAGGGGATTCTCACATTGATGTACTGAGGCACCAAGAGCTCATGGAATCTTAGGAAATAGTGGAACACTCAGAGGAACTTTTCAAAGCATACGTTTTTCGACAAATGATGTAGTTTGGAATATATCAGTAAATATGAAAGCATATGTTTTGAAAGAGAAGTTTTCAAAGGGCTTTCTTATAAGCACATTTACCAAAGAGCTACTCGATTAATCTAAGATATGTTTTAATGGAATTTAGTGAAGATTTATCGAAGTCTCTTCCGATAAGGTTAATTATCGAAGTATTTCTGTGCAAGACTTGAACTATTTCAATCGCAATTCCTTAGGGATTTATCGAAGACCTTTTTGACAAGGGTGTTCCTCAATAAGAACTTTGATAATGCAAGACTGATTTGTGAAAAGATTTCTAAACTAGACTTCAACATATTTGATCTTCAATTATAAATTATTTTAGAAACAAACGAGATATGCTTATATTGTTCACACATCTATTCTAAGACATGTTTCAAGATTATTTCCATCTAAAACAGCGATCAAATGCACAGATCAATTGAAGAGCAGCAAGAGTCAGATGCATACGTCAGCAATAACAGCTATCCCATGGATATTTCAACTGATTTATGAAGAACCAAGTATAAAAGAAGAAGCCAAAATGAGGAAGCTGAAAAGTTGGGAGACAAAATAAAAATAAGAGATGCTTACAACGCAGTTTGATCATACTCAATAAATATTATGAAGTCTCTGTTTCTCTTTAGTTTAGAGCATATCCTTCTTCAAATGAGAGAAGCCTAGAGAGTCTTTTAGCTCAAATTTCTATCTTATCTACTCTACCAAGTGAGTTTCACATGTATAAATCATTTCATAAATTACTCAAGAGTGTGAATCTCTTGAGAGGGACTCTCGCTGGTGATTGCCTAGCAAGTTGTAAGGGGGAGTGAGGGGATTCTCACATTGATGTACTGAGGCACCAAGAGCTCATGGAATCTTAGGAAATAGTGGAACACTCAGAGGAACTTTTCAAAGCATACGTTTTTCGACAAATGATGTAGTTTGGAATATATCAGTAAATATGAAAGCATATGTTTTGAAAGAGAAGTTTTCAAAGGGCTTTCTTATAAGCACATTTACCAAAGAGCTACTCGATTAATCTAAGATATGTTTTAATGGAATTTAGTGAAGATTTATCGAAGTCTCTTCCGATAAGGTTAATTATCGAAGTATTTCTGTGCAAGACTTGAACTATTTCAATCGCAATTCCTTAGGGATTTATCGAAGACCTTTTTGACAAGGGTGTTCCTCAATAAGAACTTTGATAATGCAAGACTGATTTGTGAAAAGATTTCTAAACTAGACTTCAACATATTTGATCTTCAATTATAAATTATTTTAGAAACAAACGAGATATGCTTATATTGTTCACACATCTATTCTAAGACATGTTTCAAGATTATTTCCATCTAAAACAGCGATCAAATGCACAGATCAATTGAAGAGCAGCAAGAGTCAGATGCATACGTCAGCAATAACAGCTATCCCATGGATATTTCAACTGATTTATGAAGAACCAAGTATAAAAGAAGAAGCCAAAATGAGGAAGCTGAAAAGTTGGGAGACAAAATAAAAATAAGAGATGCTTACAACGCAGTTTGATCATACTCAATAAATATTATGAAGTCTCTGTTTCTCTTTAGTTTAGAGCATATCCTTCTTCAAATGAGAGAAGCCTAGAGAGTCTTTTAGCTCAAATTTCTATCTTATCTACTCTACCAAGTGAGTTTCACATGTATAAATCATTTCATAAATTACTCAAGAGTGTGAATCTCTTGAGAGGGACTCTCGCTGGTGATTGCCTAGCAAGTTGTAAGGGGGAGTGAGGGGATTCTCACATTGATGTACTGAGGCACCAAGAGCTCATGGAATCTTAGGAAATAGTGGAACACTCAGAGGAACTTTTCAAAGCATACGTTTTTCGACAAATGATGTATTTTGGAATATATCAGTAAATATGAAAGCATATGTTTTGAAAGAGAAGTTTTCAAAGGGCTTTCTTATAAGCACATTTACCAAAGAGCTACTCGATTAATCTAAGATATGTTTTAATGGAATTTAGTGAAGATTTATCGAAGTCTCTTCCGATAAGGTTAATTATCGAAGTATTTCTGTGCAAGACTTGAACTATTTCAATCGCAATTCCTTAGGGATTTATCGAAGACCTTTTTGACAAGGGTGTTCCTCAATAAGAACTTTGATAATGCAAGACTGATTTGTGAAAAGATTTCTAAACTAGACTTCAACATATTTGATCTTCAATTATAAATTATTTTAGAAACAAACGAGATATGCTTATATTGTTCACACATCTATTCTAAGACATGTTTCAAGATTATTTCCATCTAAAACAGCGATCAAATGCACAGATCAATTGAAGAGCAGCAAGAGTCAGATGCATACGTCAGCAATAACAGCTATCCCATGGATATTTCAACTGATTTATGAAGAACCAAGTATAAAAGAAGAAGCCAAAATGAGGAAGCTGAAAAGTTGGGAGACAAAATAAAAATAAGAGATGCTTACAACGCAGTTTGATCATACTCAATAAATATTATGAAGTCTCTGTTTCTCTTTAGTTTAGAGCATATCCTTCTTCAAATGAGAGAAGCCTAGAGAGTCTTTTAGCTCAAATTTCTATCTTATCTACTCTACCAAGTGAGTTTCACATGTATAAATCATTTCATAAATTACTCAAGAGTGTGAATCTCTTGAGAGGGACTCTCGCTGGTGATTGCCTAGCAAGTTGTAAGGGGGAGTGAGGGGATTCTCACATTGATGTACTGAGGCACCAAGAGCTCATGGAATCTTAGGAAATAGTGGAACACTCAGAGGAACTTTTCAAAGCATACGTTTTTCGACAAATGATGTAGTTTGGAATATATCAGTAAATATGAAAGCATATGTTTTGAAAGAGAAGTTTTCAAAGGGCTTTCTTATAAGCACATTTACCAAAGAGCTACTCGATTAATCTAAGATATGTTTTAATGGAATTTAGTGAAGATTTATCGAAGTCTCTTCCGATAAGGTTAATTATCGAAGTATTTCTGTGCAAGACTTGAACTATTTCAATCGCAATTCCTTAGGGATTTATCGAAGACCTTTTTGACAAGGGTGTTCCTCAATAAGAACTTTGATAATGCAAGACTGATTTGTGAAAAGATTTCTAAACTAGACTTCAACATATTTGATCTTCAATTATAAATTATTTTAGAAACAAACGAGATATGCTTATATTGTTCACACATCTATTCTAAGACATGTTTCAAGATTATTTCCATCTAAAACAGCGATCAAATGCACAGATCAATTGAAGAGCAGCAAGAGTCAGATGCATACGTCAGCAATAACAGCTATCCCATGGATATTTCAACTGATTTATGAAGAACCAAGTATAAAAGAAGAAGCCAAAATGAGGAAGCTGAAAAGTTGGGAGACAAAATAAAAATAAGAGATGCTTACAACGCAGTTTGATCATACTCAATAAATATTATGAAGTCTCTGTTTCTCTTTAGTTTAGAGCATATCCTTCTTCAAATGAGAGAAGCCTAGAGAGTCTTTTAGCTCAAATTTCTATCTTATCTACTCTACCAAGTGAGTTTCACATGTATAAATCATTTCATAAATTACTCAAGAGTGTGAATCTCTTGAGAGGGACTCTCGCTGGTGATTGCCTAGCAAGTTGTAAGGGGGAGTGAGGGGATTCTCACATTGATGTACTGAGGCACCAAGAGCTCATGGAATCTTAGGAAATAGTGGAACACTCAGAGGAACTTTTCAAAGCATACGTTTTTCGACAAATGATGTATTTTGGAATATATCAGTAAATATGAAAGCATATGTTTTGAAAGAGAAGTTTTCAAAGGGCTTTCTTATAAGCACATTTACCAAAGAGCTACTCGATTAATCTAAGATATGTTTTAATGGAATTTAGTGAAGATTTATCGAAGTCTCTTCCGATAAGGTTAATTATCGAAGTATTTCTGTGCAAGACTTGAACTATTTCAATCGCAATTCCTTAGGGATTTATCGAAGACCTTTTTGACAAGGGTGTTCCTCAATAAGAACTTTGATAATGCAAGACTGATTTGTGAAAAGATTTCTAAACTAGACTTCAACATATTTGATCTTCAATTATAAATTATTTTAGAAACAAACGAGATATGCTTATATTGTTCACACATCTATTCTAAGACATGTTTCAAGATTATTTCCATCTAAAACAGCGATCAAATGCACAGATCAATTGAAGAGCAGCAAGAGTCAGATGCATACGTCAGCAATAACAGCTATCCCATGGATATTTCAACTGATTTATGAAGAACCAAGTATAAAAGAAGAAGCCAAAATGAGGAAGCTGAAAAGTTGGGAGACAAAATAAAAATAAGAGATGCTTACAACGCAGTTTGATCATACTCAATAAATATTATGAAGTCTCTGTTTCTCTTTAGTTTAGAGCATATCCTTCTTCAAATGAGAGAAGCCTAGAGAGTCTTTTAGCTCAAATTTCTATCTTATCTACTCTACCAAGTGAGTTTCACATGTATAAATCATTTCATAAATTACTCAAGAGTGTGAATCTCTTGAGAGGGACTCTCGCTGGTGATTGCCTAGCAAGTTGTAAGGGGGAGTGAGGGGATTCTCACATTGATGTACTGAGGCACCAAGAGCTCATGGAATCTTAGGAAATAGTGGAACACTCAGAGGAACTTTTCAAAGCATACGTTTTTCGACAAATGATGTAGTTTGGAATATATCAGTAAATATGAAAGCATATGTTTTGAAAGAGAAGTTTTCAAAGGGCTTTCTTATAAGCACATTTACCAAAGAGCTACTCGATTAATCTAAGATATGTTTTAATGGAATTTAGTGAAGATTTATCGAAGTCTCTTCCGATAAGGTTAATTATCGAAGTATTTCTGTGCAAGACTTGAACTATTTCAATCGCAATTCCTTAGGGATTTATCGAAGACCTTTTTGACAAGGGTGTTCCTCAATAAGAACTTTGATAATGCAAGACTGATTTGTGAAAAGATTTCTAAACTAGACTTCAACATATTTGATCTTCAATTATAAATTATTTTAGAAACAAACGAGATATGCTTATATTGTTCACACATCTATTCTAAGACATGTTTCAAGATTATTTCCATCTAAAACAGCGATCAAATGCACAGATCAATTGAAGAGCAGCAAGAGTCAGATGCATACGTCAGCAATAACAGCTATCCCATGGATATTTCAACTGATTTATGAAGAACCAAGTATAAAAGAAGAAGCCAAAATGAGGAAGCTGAAAAGTTGGGAGACAAAATAAAAATAAGAGATGCTTACAACGCAGTTTGATCATACTCAATAAATATTATGAAGTCTCTGTTTCTCTTTAGTTTAGAGCATATCCTTCTTCAAATGAGAGAAGCCTAGAGAGTCTTTTAGCTCAAATTTCTATCTTATCTACTCTACCAAGTGAGTTTCACATGTATAAATCATTTCATAAATTACTCAAGAGTGTGAATCTCTTGAGAGGGACTCTCGCTGGTGATTGCCTAGCAAGTTGTAAGGGGGAGTGAGGGGATTCTCACATTGATGTACTGAGGCACCAAGAGCTCATGGAATCTTAGGAAATAGTGGAACACTCAGAGGAACTTTTCAAAGCATACGTTTTTCGACAAATGATGTAGTTTGGAATATATCAGTAAATATGAAAGCATATGTTTTGAAAGAGAAGTTTTCAAAGGGCTTTCTTATAAGCACATTTACCAAAGAGCTACTCGATTAATCTAAGATATGTTTTAATGGAATTTAGTGAAGATTTATCGAAGTCTCTTCCGATAAGGTTAATTATCGAAGTATTTCTGTGCAAGACTTGAACTATTTCAATCGCAATTCCTTAGGGATTTATCGAAGACCTTTTTGACAAGGGTGTTCCTCAATAAGAACTTTGATAATGCAAGACTGATTTGTGAAAAGATTTCTAAACTAGACTTCAACATATTTGATCTTCAATTATAAATTATTTTAGAAACAAACGAGATATGCTTATATTGTTCACACATCTATTCTAAGACATGTTTCAAGATTATTTCCATCTAAAACAGCGATCAAATGCACAGATCAATTGAAGAGCAGCAAGAGTCAGATGCATACGTCAGCAATAACAGCTATCCCATGGATATTTCAACTGATTTATGAAGAACCAAGTATAAAAGAAGAAGCCAAAATGAGGAAGCTGAAAAGTTGGGAGACAAAATAAAAATAAGAGATGCTTACAACGCAGTTTGATCATACTCAATAAATATTATGAAGTCTCTGTTTCTCTTTAGTTTAGAGCATATCCTTCTTCAAATGAGAGAAGCCTAGAGAGTCTTTTAGCTCAAATTTCTATCTTATCTACTCTACCAAGTGAGTTTCACATGTATAAATCATTTCATAAATTACTCAAGAGTGTGAATCTCTTGAGAGGGACTCTCGCTGGTGATTGCCTAGCAAGTTGTAAGGGGGAGTGAGGGGATTCTCACATTGATGTACTGAGGCACCAAGAGCTCATGGAATCTTAGGAAATAGTGGAACACTCAGAGGAACTTTTCAAAGCATACGTTTTTCGACAAATGATGTATTTTGGAATATATCAGTAAATATGAAAGCATATGTTTTGAAAGAGAAGTTTTCAAAGGGCTTTCTTATAAGCACATTTACCAAAGAGCTACTCGATTAATCTAAGATATGTTTTAATGGAATTTAGTGAAGATTTATCGAAGTCTCTTCCGATAAGGTTAATTATCGAAGTATTTCTGTGCAAGACTTGAACTATTTCAATCGCAATTCCTTAGGGATTTATCGAAGACCTTTTTGACAAGGGTGTTCCTCAATAAGAACTTTGATAATGCAAGACTGATTTGTGAAAAGATTTCTAAACTAGACTTCAACATATTTGATCTTCAATTATAAATTATTTTAGAAACAAACGAGATATGCTTATATTGTTCACACATCTATTCTAAGACATGTTTCAAGATTATTTCCATCTAAAACAGCGATCAAATGCACAGATCAATTGAAGAGCAGCAAGAGTCAGATGCATACGTCAGCAATAACAGCTATCCCATGGATATTTCAACTGATTTATGAAGAACCAAGTATAAAAGAAGAAGCCAAAATGAGGAAGCTGAAAAGTTGGGAGACAAAATAAAAATAAGAGATGCTTACAACGCAGTTTGATCATACTCAATAAATATTATGAAGTCTCTGTTTCTCTTTAGTTTAGAGCATATCCTTCTTCAAATGAGAGAAGCCTAGAGAGTCTTTTAGCTCAAATTTCTATCTTATCTACTCTACCAAGTGAGTTTCACATGTATAAATCATTTCATAAATTACTCAAGAGTGTGAATCTCTTGAGAGGGACTCTCGCTGGTGATTGCCTAGCAAGTTGTAAGGGGGAGTGAGGGGATTCTCACATTGATGTACTGAGGCACCAAGAGCTCATGGAATCTTAGGAAATAGTGGAACACTCAGAGGAACTTTTCAAAGCATACGTTTTTTGACAAATGATGTAGTTTGGAATATATCAGTAAATATGAAAGCATATGTTTTGAAAGAGAAGTTTTCAAAGGGCTTTCTTATAAGCACATTTACCAAAGAGCTACTCGATTAATCTAAGATATGTTTTAATGGAATTTAGTGAAGATTTATCGAAGTCTCTTCCGATAAGGTTAATTATCGAAGTATTTCTGTGCAAGACTTGAACTATTTCAATCGCAATTCCTTAGGGATTTATCGAAGACCTTTTTGACAAGGGTGTTCCTCAATAAGAACTTTGATAATGCAAGACTGATTTGTGAAAAGATTTCTAAACTAGACTTCAACATATTTGATCTTCAATTATAAATTATTTTAGAAACAAACGAGATATGCTTATATTGTTCACACATCTATTCTAAGACATGTTTCAAGATTATTTCCATCTAAAACAGCGATCAAATGCACAGATCAATTGAAGAGCAGCAAGAGTCAGATGCATACGTCAGCAATAACAGCTATCCCATGGATATTTCAACTGATTTATGAAGAACCAAGTATAAAAGAAGAAGCCAAAATGAGGAAGCTGAAAAGTTGGGAGACAAAATAAAAATAAGAGATGCTTACAACGCAGTTTGATCATACTCAATAAATATTATGAAGTCTCTGTTTCTCTTTAGTTTAGAGCATATCCTTCTTCAAATGAGAGAAGCCTAGAGAGTCTTTTAGCTCAAATTTCTATCTTATCTACTCTACCAAGTGAGTTTCACATGTATAAATCATTTCATAAATTACTCAAGAGTGTGAATCTCTTGAGAGGGACTCTCGCTGGTGATTGCCTAGCAAGTTGTAAGGGGGAGTGAGGGGATTCTCACATTGATGTACTGAGGCACCAAGAGCTCATGGAATCTTAGGAAATAGTGGAACACTCAGAGGAACTTTTCAAAGCATACGTTTTTCGACAAATGATGTAGTTTGGAATATATCAGTAAATATGAAAGCATATGTTTTGAAAGAGAAGTTTTCAAAGGGCTTTCTTATAAGCACATTTACCAAAGAGCTACTCGATTAATCTAAGATATGTTTTAATGGAATTTAGTGAAGATTTATCGAAGTCTCTTCCGATAAGGTTAATTATCGAAGTATTTCTGTGCAAGACTTGAACTATTTCAATCGCAATTCCTTAGGGATTTATCGAAGACCTTTTTGACAAGGGTGTTCCTCAATAAGAACTTTGATAATGCAAGACTGATTTGTGAAAAGATTTCTAAACTAGACTTCAACATATTTGATCTTCAATTATAAATTATTTTAGAAACAAACGAGATATGCTTATATTGTTCACACATCTATTCTAAGACATGTTTCAAGATTATTTCCATATAAAACAGCGATCAAATGCACAGATCAATTGAAGAGCAGCAAGAGTCAGATGCATACGTCAGCAATAACAGCTATCCCATGGATATTTCAACTGATTTATGAAGAACCAAGTATAAAAGAAGAAGCCAAAATGAGGAAGCTGAAAAGTTGGGAGACAAAATAAAAATAAGAGATGCTTACAACGCAGTTTGATCATACTCAATAAATATTATGAAGTCTCTGTTTCTCTTTAGTTTAGAGCATATCCTTCTTCAAATGAGAGAAGCCTAGAGAGTCTTTTAGCTCAAATTTCTATCTTATCTACTCTACCAAGTGAGTTTCACATGTATAAATCATTTCATAAATTACTCAAGAGTGTGAATCTCTTGAGAGGGACTCTCGCTGGTGATTGCCTAGCAAGTTGTAAGGGGGAGTGAGGGGATTCTCACATTGATGTACTGAGGCACCAAGAGCTCATGGAATCTTAGGAAATAGTGGAACACTCAGAGGAACTTTTCAAAGCATACGTTTTTCGACAAATGATGTATTTTGGAATATATCAGTAAATATGAAAGCATATGTTTTGAAAGAGAAGTTTTCAAAGGGCTTTCTTATAAGCACATTTACCAAAGAGCTACTCGATTAATCTAAGATATGTTTTAATGGAATTTAGTGAAGATTTATCGAAGTCTCTTCCGATAAGGTTAATTATCGAAGTATTTCTGTGCAAGACTTGAACTATTTCAATCGCAATTCCTTAGGGATTTATCGAAGACCTTTTTGACAAGGGTGTTCCTCAATAAGAACTTTGATAATGCAAGACTGATTTGTGAAAAGATTTCTAAACTAGACTTCAACATATTTGATCTTCAATTATAAATTATTTTAGAAACAAACGAGATATGCTTATATTGTTCACACATCTATTCTAAGACATGTTTCAAGATTATTTCCATATAAAACAGCGATCAAATGCACAGATCAATTGAAGAGCAGCAAGAGTCAGATGCATACGTCAGCAATAACAGCTATCCCATGGATATTTCAACTGATTTATGAAGAACCAAGTATAAAAGAAGAAGCCAAAATGAGGAAGCTGAAAAGTTGGGAGACAAAATAAAAATAAGAGATGCTTACAACGCAGTTTGATCATACTCAATAAATATTATGAAGTCTCTGTTTCTCTTTAGTTTAGAGCATATCCTTCTTCAAATGAGAGAAGCCTAGAGAGTCTTTTAGCTCAAATTTCTATCTTATCTACTCTACCAAGTGAGTTTCACATGTATAAATCATTTCATAAATTACTCAAGAGTGTGAATCTCTTGAGAGGGACTCTCGCTGGTGATTGCCTAGCAAGTTGTAAGGGGGAGTGAGGGGATTCTCACATTGATGTACTGAGGCACCAAGAGCTCATGGAATCTTAGGAAATAGTGGAACACTCAGAGGAACTTTTCAAAGCATACGTTTTTCGACAAATGATGTATTTTGGAATATATCAGTAAATATGAAAGCATATGTTTTGAAAGAGAAGTTTTCAAAGGGCTTTCTTATAAGCACATTTACCAAAGAGCTACTCGATTAATCTAAGATATGTTTTAATGGAATTTAGTGAAGATTTATCGAAGTCTCTTCCGATAAGGTTAATTATCGAAGTATTTCTGTGCAAGACTTGAACTATTTCAATCGCAATTCCTTAGGGATTTATCGAAGACCTTTTTGACAAGGGTGTTCCTCAATAAGAACTTTGATAATGCAAGACTGATTTGTGAAAAGATTTCTAAACTAGACTTCAACATATTTGATCTTCAATTATAAATTATTTTAGAAACAAACGAGATATGCTTATATTGTTCACACATCTATTCTAAGACATGTTTCAAGATTATTTCCATCTAAAACAGCGATCAAATGCACAGATCAATTGAAGAGCAGCAAGAGTCAGATGCATACGTCAGCAATAACAGCTATCCCATGGATATTTCAACTGATTTATGAAGAACCAAGTATAAAAGAAGAAGCCAAAATGAGGAAGCTGAAAAGTTGGGAGACAAAATAAAAATAAGAGATGCTTACAACGCAGTTTGATCATACTCAATAAATATTATGAAGTCTCTGTTTCTCTTTAGTTTAGAGCATATCCTTCTTCAAATGAGAGAAGCCTAGAGAGTCTTTTAGCTCAAATTTCTATCTTATCTACTCTACCAAGTGAGTTTCACATGTATAAATCATTTCATAAATTACTCAAGAGTGTGAATCTCTTGAGAGGGACTCTCGCTGGTGATTGCCTAGCAAGTTGTAAGGGGGAGTGAGGGGATTCTCACATTGATGTACTGAGGCACCAAGAGCTCATGGAATCTTAGGAAATAGTGGAACACTCAGAGGAACTTTTCAAAGCATACGTTTTTCGACAAATGATGTAGTTTGGAATATATCAGTAAATATGAAAGCATATGTTTTGAAAGAGAAGTTTTCAAAGGGCTTTCTTATAAGCACATTTACCAAAGAGCTACTCGATTAATCTAAGATATGTTTTAATGGAATTTAGTGAAGATTTATCGAAGTCTCTTCCGATAAGGTTAATTATCGAAGTATTTCTGTGCAAGACTTGAACTATTTCAATCGCAATTCCTTAGGGATTTATCGAAGACCTTTTTGACAAGGGTGTTCCTCAATAAGAACTTTGATAATGCAAGACTGATTTGTGAAAAGATTTCTAAACTAGACTTCAACATATTTGATCTTCAATTATAAATTATTTTAGAAACAAACGAGATATGCTTATATTGTTCACACATCTATTCTAAGACATGTTTCAAGATTATTTCCATCTAAAACAGCGATCAAATGCACAGATCAATTGAAGAGCAGCAAGAGTCAGATGCATACGTCAGCAATAACAGCTATCCCATGGATATTTCAACTGATTTATGAAGAACCAAGTATAAAAGAAGAAGCCAAAATGAGGAAGCTGAAAAGTTGGGAGACAAAATAAAAATAAGAGATGCTTACAACGCAGTTTGATCATACTCAATAAATATTATGAAGTCTCTGTTTCTCTTTAGTTTAGAGCATATCCTTCTTCAAATGAGAGAAGCCTAGAGAGTCTTTTAGCTCAAATTTCTATCTTATCTACTCTACCAAGTGAGTTTCACATGTATAAATCATTTCATAAATTACTCAAGAGTGTGAATCTCTTGAGAGGGACTCTCGCTGGTGATTGCCTAGCAAGTTGTAAGGGGGAGTGAGGGGATTCTCACATTGATGTACTGAGGCACCAAGAGCTCATGGAATCTTAGGAAATAGTGGAACACTCAGAGGAACTTTTCAAAGCATACGTTTTTCGACAAATGATGTAGTTTGGAATATATCAGTAAATATGAAAGCATATGTTTTGAAAGAGAAGTTTTCAAAGGGCTTTCTTATAAGCACATTTACCAAAGAGCTACTCGATAAATCTAAGATATGTTTTAATGGAATTTAGTGAAGATTTATCGAAGTCTCTTCCGATAAGGTTAATTATCGAAGTATTTCTGTGCAAGACTTGAACTATTTCAATCGCAATTCCTTAGGGATTTATCGAAGACCTTTTTGACAAGGGTGTTCCTCAATAAGAACTTTGATAATGCAAGACTGATTTGTGAAAAGATTTCTAAACTAGACTTCAACATATTTGATCTTCAATTATAAATTATTTTAGAAACAAACGAGATATGCTTATATTGTTCACACATCTATTCTAAGACATGTTTCAAGATTATTTCCATCTAAAACAGCGATCAAATGCACAGATCAATTGAAGAGCAGCAAGAGTCAGATGCATACGTCAGCAATAACAGCTATCCCATGGATATTTCAACTGATTTATGAAGAACCAAGTATAAAAGAAGAAGCCAAAATGAGGAAGCTGAAAAGTTGGGAGACAAAATAAAAATAAGAGATGCTTACAACGCAGTTTGATCATACTCAATAAATATTATGAAGTCTCTGTTTCTCTTTAGTTTAGAGCATATCCTTCTTCAAATGAGAGAAGCCTAGAGAGTCTTTTAGCTCAAATTTCTATCTTATCTACTCTACCAAGTGAGTTTCACATGTATAAATCATTTCATAAATTACTCAAGAGTGTGAATCTCTTGAGAGGGACTCTCGCTGGTGATTGCCTAGCAAGTTGTAAGGGGGAGTGAGGGGATTCTCACATTGATGTACTGAGGCACCAAGAGCTCATGGAATCTTAGGAAATAGTGGAACACTCAGAGGAACTTTTCAAAGCATACGTTTTTTGACAAATGATGTAGTTTGGAATATATCAGTAAATATGAAAGCATATGTTTTGAAAGAGAAGTTTTCAAAGGGCTTTCTTATAAGCACATTTACCAAAGAGCTACTCGATTAATCTAAGATATGTTTTAATGGAATTTAGTGAAGATTTATCGAAGTCTCTTCCGATAAGGTTAATTATCGAAGTATTTCTGTGCAAGACTTGAACTATTTCAATCGCAATTCCTTAGGGATTTATCGAAGACCTTTTTGACAAGGGTGTTCCTCAATAAGAACTTTGATAATGCAAGACTGATTTGTGAAAAGATTTCTAAACTAGACTTCAACATATTTGATCTTCAATTATAAATTATTTTAGAAACAAACGAGATATGCTTATATTGTTCACACATCTATTCTAAGACATGTTTCAAGATTATTTCCATATAAAACAGCGATCAAATGCACAGATCAATTGAAGAGCAGCAAGAGTCAGATGCATACGTCAGCAATAACAGCTATCCCATGGATATTTCAACTGATTTATGAAGAACCAAGTATAAAAGAAGAAGCCAAAATGAGGAAGCTGAAAAGTTGGGAGACAAAATAAAAATAAGAGATGCTTACAACGCAGTTTGATCATACTCAATAAATATTATGAAGTCTCTGTTTCTCTTTAGTTTAGAGCATATCCTTCTTCAAATGAGAGAAGCCTAGAGAGTCTTTTAGCTCAAATTTCTATCTTATCTACTCTACCAAGTGAGTTTCACATGTATAAATCATTTCATAAATTACTCAAGAGTGTGAATCTCTTGAGAGGGACTCTCGCTGGTGATTGCCTAGCAAGTTGTAAGGGGGAGTGAGGGGATTCTCACATTGATGTACTGAGGCACCAAGAGCTCATGGAATCTTAGGAAATAGTGGAACACTCAGAGGAACTTTTCAAAGCATACGTTTTTCGACAAATGATGTATTTTGGAATATATCAGTAAATATGAAAGCATATGTTTTGAAAGAGAAGTTTTCAAAGGGCTTTCTTATAAGCACATTTACCAAAGAGCTACTCGATTAATCTAAGATATGTTTTAATGGAATTTAGTGAAGATTTATCGAAGTCTCTTCCGATAAGGTTAATTATCGAAGTATTTCTGTGCAAGACTTGAACTATTTCAATCGCAATTCCTTAGGGATTTATCGAAGACCTTTTTGACAAGGGTGTTCCTCAATAAGAACTTTGATAATGCAAGACTGATTTGTGAAAAGATTTCTAAACTAGACTTCAACATATTTGATCTTCAATTATAAATTATTTTAGAAACAAACGAGATATGCTTATATTGTTCACACATCTATTCTAAGACATGTTTCAAGATTATTTCCATATAAAACAGCGATCAAATGCACAGATCAATTGAAGAGCAGCAAGAGTCAGATGCATACGTCAGCAATAACAGCTATCCCATGGATATTTCAACTGATTTATGAAGAACCAAGTATAAAAGAAGAAGCCAAAATGAGGAAGCTGAAAAGTTGGGAGACAAAATAAAAATAAGAGATGCTTACAACGCAGTTTGATCATACTCAATAAATATTATGAAGTCTCTGTTTCTCTTTAGTTTAGAGCATATCCTTCTTCAAATGAGAGAAGCCTAGAGAGTCTTTTAGCTCAAATTTCTATCTTATCTACTCTACCAAGTGAGTTTCACATGTATAAATCATTTCATAAATTACTCAAGAGTGTGAATCTCTTGAGAGGGACTCTCGCTGGTGATTGCCTAGCAAGTTGTAAGGGGGAGTGAGGGGATTCTCACATTGATGTACTGAGGCACCAAGAGCTCATGGAATCTTAGGAAATAGTGGAACACTCAGAGGAACTTTTCAAAGCATACGTTTTTCGACAAATGATGTAGTTTGGAATATATCAGTAAATATGAAAGCATATGTTTTGAAAGAGAAGTTTTCAAAGGGCTTTCTTATAAGCACATTTACCAAAGAGCTACTCGATAAATCTAAGATATGTTTTAATGGAATTTAGTGAAGATTTATCGAAGTCTCTTCCGATAAGGTTAATTATCGAAGTATTTCTGTGCAAGACTTGAACTATTTCAATCGCAATTCCTTAGGGATTTATCGAAGACCTTTTTGACAAGGGTGTTCCTCAATAAGAACTTTGATAATGCAAGACTGATTTGTGAAAAGATTTCTAAACTAGACTTCAACATATTTGATCTTCAATTATAAATTATTTTAGAAACAAACGAGATATGCTTATATTGTTCACACATCTATTCTAAGACATGTTTCAAGATTATTTCCATCTAAAACAGCGATCAAATGCACAGATCAATTGAAGAGCAGCAAGAGTCAGATGCATACGTCAGCAATAACAGCTATCCCATGGATATTTCAACTGATTTATGAAGAACCAAGTATAAAAGAAGAAGCCAAAATGAGGAAGCTGAAAAGTTGGGAGACAAAATAAAAATAAGAGATGCTTACAACGCAGTTTGATCATACTCAATAAATATTATGAAGTCTCTGTTTCTCTTTAGTTTAGAGCATATCCTTCTTCAAATGAGAGAAGCCTAGAGAGTCTTTTAGCTCAAATTTCTATCTTATCTACTCTACCAAGTGAGTTTCACATGTATAAATCATTTCATAAATTACTCAAGAGTGTGAATCTCTTGAGAGGGACTCTCGCTGGTGATTGCCTAGCAAGTTGTAAGGGGGAGTGAGGGGATTCTCACATTGATGTACTGAGGCACCAAGAGCTCATGGAATCTTAGGAAATAGTGGAACACTCAGAGGAACTTTTCAAAGCATACGTTTTTCGACAAATGATGTATTTTGGAATATATCAGTAAATATGAAAGCATATGTTTTGAAAGAGAAGTTTTCAAAGGGCTTTCTTATAAGCACATTTACCAAAGAGCTACTCGATTAATCTAAGATATGTTTTAATGGAATTTAGTGAAGATTTATCGAAGTCTCTTCCGATAAGGTTAATTATCGAAGTATTTCTGTGCAAGACTTGAACTATTTCAATCGCAATTCCTTAGGGATTTATCGAAGACCTTTTTGACAAGGGTGTTCCTCAATAAGAACTTTGATAATGCAAGACTGATTTGTGAAAAGATTTCTAAACTAGACTTCAACATATTTGATCTTCAATTATAAATTATTTTAGAAACAAACGAGATATGCTTATATTGTTCACACATCTATTCTAAGACATGTTTCAAGATTATTTCCATCTAAAACAGCGATCAAATGCACAGATCAATTGAAGAGCAGCAAGAGTCAGATGCATACGTCAGCAATAACAGCTATCCCATGGATATTTCAACTGATTTATGAAGAACCAAGTATAAAAGAAGAAGCCAAAATGAGGAAGCTGAAAAGTTGGGAGACAAAATAAAAATAAGAGATGCTTACAACGCAGTTTGATCATACTCAATAAATATTATGAAGTCTCTGTTTCTCTTTAGTTTAGAGCATATCCTTCTTCAAATGAGAGAAGCCTAGAGAGTCTTTTAGCTCAAATTTCTATCTTATCTACTCTACCAAGTGAGTTTCACATGTATAAATCATTTCATAAATTACTCAAGAGTGTGAATCTCTTGAGAGGGACTCTCGCTGGTGATTGCCTAGCAAGTTGTAAGGGGGAGTGAGGGGATTCTCACATTGATGTACTGAGGCACCAAGAGCTCATGGAATCTTAGGAAATAGTGGAACACTCAGAGGAACTTTTCAAAGCATACGTTTTTCGACAAATGATGTAGTTTGGAATATATCAGTAAATATGAAAGCATATGTTTTGAAAGAGAAGTTTTCAAAGGGCTTTCTTATAAGCACATTTACCAAAGAGCTACTCGATTAATCTAAGATATGTTTTAATGGAATTTAGTGAAGATTTATCGAAGTCTCTTCCGATAAGGTTAATTATCGAAGTATTTCTGTGCAAGACTTGAACTATTTCAATCGCAATTCCTTAGGGATTTATCGAAGACCTTTTTGACAAGGGTGTTCCTCAATAAGAACTTTGATAATGCAAGACTGATTTGTGAAAAGATTTCTAAACTAGACTTCAACATATTTGATCTTCAATTATAAATTATTTTAGAAACAAACGAGATATGCTTATATTGTTCATACATCTATTCTAAGACATGTTTCAAGATTATTTCCATCTAAAACAGCGATCAAATGCACAGATCAATTGAAGAGCAGCAAGAGTCAGATGCATACGTCAGCAATAACAGCTATCCCATGGATATTTCAACTGATTTATGAAGAACCAAGTATAAAAGAAGAAGCCAAAATGAGGAAGCTGAAAAGTTGGGAGACAAAATAAAAATAAGAGATGCTTACAACGCAGTTTGATCATACTCAATAAATATTATGAAGTCTCTGTTTCTCTTTAGTTTAGAGCATATCCTTCTTCAAATGAGAGAAGCCTAGAGAGTCTTTTAGCTCAAATTTCTATCTTATCTACTCTACCAAGTGAGTTTCACATGTATAAATCATTTCATAAATTACTCAAGAGTGTGAATCTCTTGAGAGGGACTCTCGCTGGTGATTGCCTAGCAAGTTGTAAGGGGGAGTGAGGGGATTCTCACATTGATGTACTGAGGCACCAAGAGCTCATGGAATCTTAGGAAATAGTGGAACACTCAGAGGAACTTTTCAAAGCATACGTTTTTCGACAAATGATGCAGTTTGGAATATATCAGTAAATATGAAAGCATATGTTTTGAAAGAGAACTTTTCGAAGGGCTTTCTTATAAGCACATTTACCAAAGAGCTACTCGATAAATCTAAGATATGTTTTAATGGAATTTAGTGAAGATTTATCGAAGTCTCTTCCGATAAGGTTAATTATCGAAGTATTTCTGTGCAAGACTTGAACTATTTCAATCGCAATTCCTTAGGGATTTATCGAAGACCTTTTTGACAAGGGTGTTCCTCAATAAGAACTTTGATAATGCAAGACTGATTTGTGAAAAGATTTCTAAACTAGACTTCAACATATTTGATCTTCAATTATAAATTATTTTAGAAACAAACGAGATATGCTTATATTGTTCATACATCTATTCTAAGACATGTTTCAAGATTATTTCCATCTAAAACAGCGATCAAATGCACAGATCAATTGAAGAGCAGCAAGAGTCAGATGCATACGTCAGCAATAACAGCTATCCCATGGATATTTCAACTGATTTATGAAGAACCAAGTATAAAAGAAGAAGCCAAAATGAGGAAGCTGAAAAGTTGGGAGACAAAATAAAAATAAGAGATGCTTACAACGCAGTTTGATCATACTCAATAAATATTATGAAGTCTCTGTTTCTCTTTAGTTTAGAGCATATCCTTCTTCAAATGAGAGAAGCCTAGAGAGTCTTTTAGCTCAAATTTCTATCTTATCTACTCTACCAAGTGAGTTTCACATGTATAAATCATTTCATAAATTACTCAAGAGTGTGAATCTCTTGAGAGGGACTCTCGCTGGTGATTGCCTAGTAAGTTGTAAGGGGGAGTGAGGGGATTCTCACATTGATGTACTGAGGCACCAAGAGCTCATGGAATCTTAGGAAATAGTGGAACACTCAGAGGAACTTTTCAAAGCATACGTTTTTCGACAAATGATGTAGTTTGGAATATATCAGTAAATATGAAAGCATATGTTTTGAAAGAGAACTTTTCGAAGGGCTTTCTTATAAGCACATTTACCAAAGAGCTACTCGATAAATCTATGATATGTTTTAATGGAATTTAGTGAAGATTTATCGAAGTCTCTTCCGATAAGGTTAATTATCGAAGTATTTCTGTGCAAGACTTGAACTATTTCAATCGCAATTCCTTAGGGATTTATCGAAGACCTTTTTGACAAGGGTATTCCTCAATAAGAACTTTGATAATGCAAGACTGATTTGTGAAAAGATTTCTAAACTAGACTTCAACATATTTGATCTTCAATTATAAATTATTTTAGAAACAAACGAGATATGCTTATATTGTTCATACGTCTATTCTAAGACATGTTTCAAGATTATTTCCATCTAAAACAGCGATCAAATGCACAGATCAATTGAAGAGCAGCAAGAGTCAGATGCATACGTCAGCAATAACAGCTATCCCATGGATATTTCAACTGATTTATGAAGAACCAAGTATAAAAGAAGAAGCCAAAATGAGGAAGCTGAAAAGTTGGGAGACAAAATAAAAATAAGAGATGCTTACAACGCAGTTTGATCATACTCAATAAATATTATGAAGTCTCTGTTTCTCTTTAGTTTAGAGCATATCCTTCTTCAAATGAGAGAAGCCTAGAGAGTCTTTTAGCTCAAATTTCTATCTTATCTACTCTACCAAGTGAGTTTCACATGTATAAATCATTTCATAAATTACTCAAGAGTGTGAATCTCTTGAGAGGGACTCTCGCTGGTGATTGCCTAGCAAGTTGTAAGGGGGAGTGAGGGGATTCTCACATTGATGTACTGAGGCACCAAGAGCTCATGGAATCTTAGGAAATAGTGGAACACTCAGAGGAACTTTTCAAAGCATACGTTTTTCGACAAATGATGCAGTTTGGAATATATCAGTAAATATGAAAGCATATGTTTTGAAAGAGAACTTTTCGAAGGGCTTTCTTATAAGCACATTTACCAAAGAGCTACTCGATAAATCTATGATATGTTTTAATGGAATTTAGTGAAGATTTATCGAAGTCTCTTCCGATAAGGTTAATTATCGAAGTATTTCTGTGCAAGACTTGAACTATTTCAATCGCAATTCCTTAGGGATTTATCGAAGACCTTTTTGACAAGGGTATTCCTCAATAAGAACTTTGATAATGCAAGACTGATTTGTGAAAAGATTTCTAAACTAGACTTCAACATATTTGATCTTCAATTATAAATTATTTTAGAAACAAACGAGATATGCTTATATTGTTCATACGTCTATTCTAAGACATGTTTCAAGATTATTTCCATCTAAAACAGCGATCAAATGCACAGATCAATTGAAGAGCAGCAAGAGTCAGATGCATACGTCAGCAATAACAGCTATCCCATGGATATTTCAACTGATTTATGAAGAACCAAGTATAAAAGAAGAAGCCAAAATGAGGAAGCTGAAAAGTTGGGAGACAAAATAAAAATAAGAGATGCTTACAACGCAGTTTGATCATACTCAATAAATATTATGAAGTCTCTGTTTCTCTTTAGTTTAGAGCATATCCTTCTTCAAATGAGAGAAGCCTAGAGAGTCTTTTAGCTCAAATTTCTATCTTATCTACTCTACCAAGTGAGTTTCACATGTATAAATCATTTCATAAATTACTCAAGAGTGTGAATCTCTTGAGAGGGACTCTCGCTGGTGATTGCCTAGCAAGTTGTAAGGGGGAGTGAGGGGATTCTCACATTGATGTACTGAGGCACCAAGAGCTCATGGAATCTTAGGAAATAGTGGAACACTCAGAGGAACTTTTCAAAGCATACGTTTTTCGACAAATGATGCAGTTTGGAATATATCAGTAAATATGAAAGCATATGTTTTGAAAGAGAACTTTTCGAAGGGCTTTCTTATAAGCACATTTACCAAAGAGCTACTCGATAAATCTATGATATGTTTTAATGGAATTTAGTGAAGATTTATCGAAGTCTCTTCCGATAAGGTTAATTATCGAAGTATTTCTGTGCAAGACTTGAACTATTTCAATCGCAATTCCTTAGGGATTTATCGAAGACCTTTTTGACAAGGGTATTCCTCAATAAGAACTTTGATAATGCAAGACTGATTTGTGAAAAGATTTCTAAACTAGACTTCAACATATTTGATCTTCAATTATAAATTATTTTAGAAACAAACGAGATATGCTTATATTGTTCATACGTCTATTCTAAGACATGTTTCAAGATTATTTCCATCTAAAACAGCGATCAAATGCACAGATCAATTGAAGAGCAGCAAGAGTCAGATGCATACGTCAGCAATAACAGCTATCCCATGGATATTTCAACTGATTTATGAAGAACCAAGTATAAAAGAAGAAGCCAAAATGAGGAAGCTGAAAAGTTGGGAGACAAAATAAAAATAAGAGATGCTTACAACGCAGTTTGATCATACTCAATAAATATTATGAAGTCTCTGTTTCTCTTTAGTTTAGAGCATATCCTTCTTCAAATGAGAGAAGCCTAGAGAGTCTTTTAGCTCAAATTTCTATCTTATCTACTCTACCAAGTGAGTTTCACATGTATAAATCATTTCATAAATTACTCAAGAGTGTGAATCTCTTGAGAGGGACTCTCGCTGGTGATTGCCTAGCAAGTTGTAAGGGGGAGTGAGGGGATTCTCACATTGATGTACTGAGGCACCAAGAGCTCATGGAATCTTAGGAAATAGTGGAACACTCAGAGGAACTTTTCAAAGCATACGTTTTTCGACAAATGATGCAGTTTGGAATATATCAGTAAATATGAAAGCATATGTTTTGAAAGAGAACTTTTCGAAGGGCTTTCTTATAAGCACATTTACCAAAGAGCTACTCGATAAATCTATGATATGTTTTAATGGAATTTAGTGAAGATTTATCGAAGTCTCTTCCGATAAGGTTAATTATCGAAGTATTTCTGTGCAAGACTTGAACTATTTCAATCGCAATTCCTTAGGGATTTATCGAAGACCTTTTTGACAAGGGTGTTCCTCAATAAGAACTTTGATAATGCAAGACTGATTTGTGAAAAGATTTCTAAACTAGACTTCAACATATTTGATCTTCAATTATAAATTATTTTAGAAACAAACGAGATATGCTTATATTGTTCATACGTCTATTCTAAGACATGTTTCAAGATTATTTCCATCTAAAACAGCGATCAAATGCACAGATCAATTGAAGAGCAGCAAGAGTCAGATGCATACGTCAGCAATAACAGCTATCCCATGGATATTTCAACTGATTTATGAAGAACCAAGTATAAAAGAAGAAGCCAAAATGAGGAAGCTGAAAAGTTGGGAGACAAAATAAAAATAAGAGATGCTTACAACGCAGTTTGATCATACTCAATAAATATTATGAAGTCTCTGTTTCTCTTTAGTTTAGAGCATATCCTTCTTCAAATGAGAGAAGCCTAGAGAGTCTTTTAGCTCAAATTTCTATCTTATCTACTCTACCAAGTGAGTTTCACATGTATAAATCATTTCATAAATTACTCAAGAGTGTGAATCTCTTGAGAGGGACTCTCGCTGGTGATTGCCTAGCAAGTTGTAAGGGGGAGTGAGGGGATTCTCACATTGATGTACTGAGGCACCAAGAGCTCATGGAATCTTAGGAAATAGTGGAACACTCAGAGGAACTTTTCAAAGCATACGTTTTTCGACAAATGATGCAGTTTGGAATATATCAGTAAATATGAAAGCATATGTTTTGAAAGAGAACTTTTCGAAGGGCTTTCTTATAAGCACATTTACCAAAGAGCTACTCGATAAATCTATGATATGTTTTAATGGAATTTAGTGAAGATTTATCGAAGTCTCTTCCGATAAGGTTAATTATCGAAGTATTTCTGTGCAAGACTTGAACTATTTCAATCGCAATTCCTTAGGGATTTATCGAAGACCTTTTTGACAAGGGTGTTCCTCAATAAGAACTTTGATAATGCAAGACTGATTTGTGAAAAGATTTCTAAACTAGACTTCAACATATTTGATCTTCAATTATAAATTATTTTAGAAACAAACGAGATATGCTTATATTGTTCATACGTCTATTCTAAGACATGTTTCAAGATTATTTCCATCTAAAACAGCGATCAAATGCACAGATCAATTGAAGAGCAGCAAGAGTCAGATGCATACGTCAGCAATAACAGCTATCCCATGGATATTTCAACTGATTTATGAAGAACCAAGTATAAAAGAAGAAGCCAAAATGAGGAAGCTGAAAAGTTGGGAGACAAAATAAAAATAAGAGATGCTTACAACGCAGTTTGATCATACTCAATAAATATTATGAAGTCTCTGTTTCTCTTTAGTTTAGAGCATATCCTTCTTCAAATGAGAGAAGCCTAGAGAGTCTTTTAGCTCAAATTTCTATCTTATCTACTCTACCAAGTGAGTTTCACATGTATAAATCATTTCATAAATTACTCAAGAGTGTGAATCTCTTGAGAGGGACTCTCGCTGGTGATTGCCTAGCAAGTTGTAAGGGGGAGTGAGGGGATTCTCACATTGATGTACTGAGGCACCAAGAGCTCATGGAATCTTAGGAAATAGTGGAACACTCAGAGGAACTTTTCAAAGCATACGTTTTTCGACAAATGATGCAGTTTGGAATATATCAGTAAATATGAAAGCATATGTTTTGAAAGAGAACTTTTCGAAGGGCTTTCTTATAAGCACATTTACCAAAGAGCTACTCGATAAATCTATGATATGTTTTAATGGAATTTAGTGAAGATTTATCGAAGTCTCTTCCGATAAGGTTAATTATCGAAGTATTTCTGTGCAAGACTTGAACTATTTCAATCGCAATTCCTTAGGGATTTATCGAAGACCTTTTTGACAAGGGTGTTCCTCAATAAGAACTTTGATAATGCAAGACTGATTTGTGAAAAGATTTCTAAACTAGACTTCAACATATTTGATCTTCAATTATAAATTATTTTAGAAACAAACGAGATATGCTTATATTGTTCATACGTCTATTCTAAGACATGTTTCAAGATTATTTCCATCTAAAACAGCGATCAAATGCACAGATCAATTGAAGAGCAGCAAGAGTCAGATGCATACGTCAGCAATAACAGCTATCCCATGGATATTTCAACTGATTTATGAAGAACCAAGTATAAAAGAAGAAGCCAAAATGAGGAAGCTGAAAAGTTGGGAGACAAAATAAAAATAAGAGATGCTTACAACGCAGTTTGATCATACTCAATAAATATTATGAAGTCTCTGTTTCTCTTTAGTTTAGAGCATATCCTTCTTCAAATGAGAGAAGCCTAGAGAGTCTTTTAGCTCAAATTTCTATCTTATCTACTCTACCAAGTGAGTTTCACATGTATAAATCATTTCATAAATTACTCAAGAGTGTGAATCTCTTGAGAGGGACTCTCGCTGGTGATTGCCTAGCAAGTTGTAAGGGGGAGTGAGGGGATTCTCACATTGATGTACTGAGGCACCAAGAGCTCATGGAATCTTAGGAAATAGTGGAACACTCAGAGGAACTTTTCAAAGCATACGTTTTTCGACAAATGATGCAGTTTGGAATATATCAGTAAATATGAAAGCATATGTTTTGAAAGAGAACTTTTCGAAGGGCTTTCTTATAAGCACATTTACCAAAGAGCTACTCGATAAATCTAAGATATGTTTTAATGGAATTTAGTGAAGATTTATCGAAGTCTCTTCCGATAAGGTTAATTACCGAAGTATTTCTGTGCAAGACTTAAACTATTTCAATCGCAATTCCTTAGGGATTTATCGAAGACCTTTTTGACAAGGGTATTCCTCAATAAGAACTTTGATAATGCAAGACTGATTTGTGAAAAGATTTCTAAACTAGACTTCAACATATTTGATCTTCAATTATAAATTATTTTAGAAACAAACGAGATATGCTTATATTGTTCATACGTCTATTCTAAGACATGTTTCAAGATTATTTCCATCTAAAACAGCGATCAAATGCACAGATCAATTGAAGAGCAGCAAGAGTCAGATGCATACGTCAGCAATAACAGCTATCCCATGGATATTTCAACTGATTTATGAAGAACCAAGTATAAAAGAAGAAGCCAAAATGAGGAAGCTGAAAAGTTGGGAGACAAAATAAAAATAAGAGATGCTTACAACGCAGTTTGATCATACTCAATAAATATTATGAAGTCTCTGTTTCTCTTTAGTTTAGAGCATATCCTTCTTCAAATGAGGGAAGCCTAGAGAGTCTTTTAGCTCAAATTTCTATCTTATCTACTCTACCAAGTGAGTTTCACATGTATAAATCATTTCATAAATTACTCAAGAGTGTGAATCTCTTGAGAGGGACTCTCGCTGGTGATTGCCTAGCAAGTTGTAAGGGGGAGTGAGGGGATTCTCACATTGATGTACTGAGGCACCAAGAGCTCATGGAATCTTAGGAAATAGTGGAACACTCAGAGGAACTTTTCAAAGCATACGTTTTTCGACAAATGATGCAGTTTGGAATATATCAGTAAATATGAAAGCATATGTTTTGAAAGAGAACTTTTCGAAGGGCTTTCTTATAAGCACATTTACCAAAGAGCTACTCGATAAATCTAAGATATGTTTTAATGGAATTTAGTGAAGATTTATCGAAGTCTCTTCCGATAAGGTTAATTACCGAAGTATTTCTGTGCAAGACTTAAACTATTTCAATCGCAATTCCTTAGGGATTTATCGAAGACCTTTTTGACAAGGGTATTCCTCAATAAGAACTTTGATAATGCAAGACTGATTTGTGAAAAGATTTCTAAACTAGACTTCAACATATTTGATCTTCAATTATAAATTATTTTAGAAACAAACGAGATATGCTTATATTGTTCATACGTCTATTCTAAGACATGTTTCAAGATTATTTCCATCTAAAACAGCGATCAAATGCACAGATCAATTGAAGAGCAGCAAGAGTCAGATGCATACGTCAGCAATAACAGCTATCCCATGGATATTTCAACTGATTTATGAAGAACCAAGTATAAAAGAAGAAGCCAAAATGAGGAAGCTGAAAAGTTGGGAGACAAAATAAAAATAAGAGATGCTTACAACGCAGTTTGATCATACTCAATAAATATTATGAAGTCTCTGTTTCTCTTTAGTTTAGAGCATATCCTTCTTCAAATGAGAGAAGCCTAGAGAGTCTTTTAGCTCAAATTTCTATCTTATCTACTCTACCAAGTGAGTTTCACATGTATAAATCATTTCATAAATTACTCAAGAGTGTGAATCTCTTGAGAGGGACTCTCGCTGGTGATTGCCTAGCAAGTTGTAAGGGGGAGTGAGGGGATTCTCTCATTGATGTACTGAGGCACCAAGAGCTCATGGAATCTTAGGAAATAGTGGAACACTCAGAGGAACTTTTCAAAGCATACGTTTTTCGACAAATGATGCAGTTTGGAATATATCAGTAAATATGAAAGCATATGTTTTGAAAGAGAACTTTTCGAAGGGCTTTCTTATAAGCACATTTACCAAAGAGCTACTCGATAAATCTAAGATATGTTTTAATGGAATTTATTGAAGATTTATCGAAGTCTCTTCCGATAAGGTTAATTACCGAAGTATTTATGTGCAAGACTTAAACTATTTCAATCGCAATTCCTTAGGGATTTATCGAAGACCTTTTTGACAAGGGTATTCCTCAATAAGAACTTTGATAATGCAAGACTGATTTGTGAAAGGATTTCTAAACTAGACTTCAACATATTTGATCTTCAATTATAAATTATTTTAGAAACAAACGAGATATGCTTATATTGTTCATACGTCTATTCTAAGACATGTTTCAAGATTATTTCCATCTAAAACAGCGATCAAATGCACAGATCAATTGAAGAGCAGCAAGAGTCAGATGCATACGTCAGCAATAACAGCTATCCCATGGATATTTCAACTGATTTATGAAGAACCAAGTATAAAAGAAGAAGCCAAAATGAGGAAGCTGAAAAGTTGGGAGACAAAATAAAAATAAGAGATGCTTACAACGCAGTTTGATCATACTCAATAAATATTATGAAGTCTCTGTTTCTCTTTAGTTTAGAGCATATCCTTCTTCAAATGAGAGAAGCCTAGAGAGTCTTTTAGCTCAAATTTCTATCTTATCTACTCTACCAAGTGAGTTTCACATGTATAAATCATTTCATAAATTACTCAAGAGTGTGAATCTCTTGAGAGGGACTCTCGCTGGTGATTGCCTAGCAAGTTGTAAGGGGGAGTGAGGGGATTCTCACATTGATGTACTGAGGCACCAAGAGCTCATGGAATCTTAGGAAATAGTGGAACACTCAGAGGAACTTTTCAAAGCATACGTTTTTCGACAAATGATGCAGTTTGGAATATATCAGTAAATATGAAAGCATATGTTTTGAAAGAGAACTTTTCGAAGGGCTTTCTTATAAGCACATTTACCAAAGAGCTACTCGATGAATCTAAGATATGTTTTAATGGAATTTAGTGAAGATTTATCGAAGTCTCTTCCGATAAGGTTAATTACCGAAGTATTTCTGTGCAAGACTTAAACTATTTCAATCGCAATTCCTTAGGGATTTGTCGAAGACCTTTTTGACAAGGGTATTCCTCAATAAGAACTTTGATAATTCAAGACTGATTTGTGAAAGGATTTCTAAACTAGACTTCAACATATTTGATCTTCAATTATAAATTATTTTAGAAACAAACGAGATATGCTTATATTGTTCATACGTCTATTCTAAGACATGTTTCAAGATTATTTCCATCTAAAACAGCGATCAAATGCACAGATCAATTGAAGAGCAGCAAGAGTCATATGCATACGTCAGCAATAACAGCTATCCCATGGATATTTCAACTGATTTATGAAGAACCAAGTATAAAAGAAGAAGCCAAAATGAGGAAGCTGAAAAGTTGGGAGACAAAATAAAAATAAGAGATGCTTACAACGCAGTTTGATCATACTCAATAAATATTATGAAGTCTCTGTTTCTCTTTAGTTTAGAGCATATCCTTCTTCAAATGAGAGAAGCCTAGAGAGTCTTTTAGCTCAAATTTCTATCTTATCTACTCTACCAAGTGAGTTTCACATGTATAAATCATTTCATAAATTACTCAAGAGTGTGAATCTCTTGAGAGGGACTCTCGCTGGTGATTGCCTAGCAAGTTGTAAGGGGGAGTGAGGGGATTCTCACATTGATGTACTGAGGCACCAAGAGCTCATGGAATCTTAGGAAATAGTGGAACACTCAGAGGAACTTTTCAAAGCATACGTTTTTCGACAAATGATGCAGTTTGGAATATATCAGTAAATATGAAAGCATATGTTTTGAAAGAGAACTTTTCGAAGGGCTTTCTTATAAGCACATTTACCAAAGAGCTACTCGATGAATCTAAGATATGTTTTAATGGAATTTAGTGAAGATTTATCGAAGTCTCTTCCGATAAGGTTAATTACCGAAGTATTTCTGTGCAAGACTTAAACTATTTCAATCGCAATTCCTTAGGGATTTGTCGAAGACCTTTTTGACAAGGGTATTCCTCAATAAGAACTTTGATAATTCAAGACTGATTTGTGAAAGGATTTCTAAACTAGACTTCAACATATTTGATCTTCAATTATAAATTATTTTAGAAACAAACGAGATATGCTTATATTGTTCATACGTCTATTCTAAGACATGTTTCAAGATTATTTCCATCTAAAACAGCGATCAAATGCACAGATCAATTGAAGAGCAGCAAGAGTCATATGCATACGTCAGCAATAACAGCTATCCCATGGATATTTCAACTGATTTATGAAGAACCAAGTATAAAAGAAGAAGCCAAAATGAGGAAGCTGAAAAGTTGGGAGACAAAATAAAAATAAGAGATGCTTACAACGCAGTTTGATCATACTCAATAAATATTATGAAGTCTCTGTTTCTCTTTAGTTTAGAGCATATCCTTCTTCAAATGAGAGAAGCCTAGAGAGTCTTTTAGCTCAAATTTCTATCTTATCTACTCTACCAAGTGAGTTTCACATGTATAAATCATTTCATAAATTACTCAAGAGTGTGAATCTCTTGAGAGGGACTCTCGCTGGTGATTGCCTAGCAAGTTGTAAGGGGGAGTGAGGGGATTCTCACATTGATGTACTGAGGCACCAAGAGCTCATGGAATCTTAGGAAATAGTGGAACACTCAGAGGAACTTTTCAAAGCATACGTTTTTCGACAAATGATGCAGTTTGGAATATATCAGTAAATATGAAAGCATATGTTTTGAAAGAGAACTTTTCGAAGGGCTTTCTTATAAGCACATTTACCAAAGAGCTACTCGATGAATCTAAGATATGTTTTAATGGAATTTAGTGAAGATTTATCGAAGTCTCTTCCGATAAGGTTAATTACCGAAGTATTTCTGTGCAAGACTTAAACTATTTCAATCGCAATTCCTTAGGGATTTGTCGAAGACCTTTTTGACAAGGGTATTCCTCAATAAGAACTTTGATAATTCAAGACTGATTTGTGAAAGGATTTCTAAACTAGACTTCAACATATTGGATCTTCAATTATAAATTATTTTAGAAACAAACGAGATATGCTTATATTGTTCATACGTCTATTCTAAGACATGTTTCAAGATTATTTCCATCTAAAACAGCGATCAAATGCACAGATCAATTGAAGAGCAGCAAGAGTCATATGCATACGTCAGCAATAACAGCTATCCCATGGATATTTCAACTGATTTATGAAGAACCAAGTATAAAAGAAGAAGCCAAAATGAGGAAGCTGAAAAGTTGGGAGACAAAATAAAAATAAGAGATGCTTACAACGCAGTTTGATCATACTCAATAAATATTATGAAGTCTCTGTTTCTCTTTAGTTTAGAGCATATCCTTCTTCAAATGAGAGAAGCCTAGAGAGTCTTTTAGCTCAAATTTCTATCTTATCTACTCTACCAAGTGAGTTTCACATGTATAAATCATTTCATAAATTACTCAAGAGTGTGAATCTCTTGAGAGGGACTCTCGCTGGTGATTGCCTAGCAAGTTGTAAGGGGGAGTGAGGGGATTCTCACATTGATGTACTGAGGCACCAAGAGCTCATGGAATCTTAGGAAATAGTGGAACACTCAGAGGAACTTTTCAAAGCATACGTTTTTCGACAAATGATGCAGTTTGGAATATATCAGTAAATATGAAAGCATATGTTTTGAAAGAGAACTTTTCGAAGGGCTTTCTTATAAGCACATTTACCAAAGAGCTACTCGATGAATCTAAGATATGTTTTAATGGAATTTAGTGAAGATTTATCGAAGTCTCTTCCGATAAGGTTAATTACCGAAGTATTTCTGTGCAAGACTTAAACTATTTCAATCGCAATTCCTTAGGGATTTGTCGAAGACCTTTTTGACAAGGGTATTCCTCAATAAGAACTTTGATAATTCAAGACTGATTTGTGAAAGGATTTCTGAACTAGACTTTAACATATTGGATCTTCAATTATAAATTATTTTAGAAACAAACGAGATTTGCTTATATTGTTCATACGTCTATTCTAAGACATGTTTCAAGATTATTTCCATCTAAAACAGCGATCAAATGCACAGATCAATTGAAGAGCAGCAAGAGTCAGATGCATACGTCAGCAATAACAGCTATCCCATGGATATTTCAACTGATTTATGAAGAACCAAGTATAAAAGAAGAAGCCAAAATGAGGAAGCTGAAAAGTTGGGAGACAAAATAAAAATAAGAGATGCTTACAACGCAGTTTGATCATACTCAATAAATATTATGAAGTCTCTGTTTCTCTTTAGTTTAGAGCATATCCTTCTTCAAATGAGAGAAGCCTAGAGAGTCTTTTAGCTCAAATTTCTATCTTATCTACTCTACCAAGTGAGTTTCACATGTATAAATCATTTCATAAATTACTCAAGAGTGTGAATCTCTTGAGAGGGACTCTCACTGGTGATTGCCTAGCAAGTTGTAAGGGGGAGTGAGGGGATTCTCACATTGATGTACTGAGGCACCAAGAGCTCATGGAATCTTAGGAAATAGTGGAACACTCAGAGGAACTTTTCAAAGCATACGTTTTTCGACAAATGATGCAGTTTGGAATATATCAGTAAATATGAAAGCATATGTTTTGAAAGAGAACTTTTCGAAGGGCTTTCTTATAAGCACATTTACCAAAGAGCTACTCGATGAATCTAAGATATGTTTTAATGGAATTTAGTGAAGATTTATCGAAGTCTCTTCCGATAAGGTTAATTACCGAAGTATTTCTGTGCAAGACTTAAACTATTTCAATCGCAATTCCTTAGGGATTTGTCGAAGACCTTTTTGACAAGGGTATTCCTCAATAAGAACTTTGATAATTCAAGACTGATTTGTGAAAGGATTTCTGAACTAGACTTTAACATATTGGATCTTCAATTATAAATTATTTTAGAAACAAACGAGATTTGCTTATATTGTTCATACGTCTATTCTAAGACATGTTTCAAGATTATTTCCATCTAAAACAGCGATCAAATGCACAGATCAATTGAAGAGCAGCAAGAGTCATATGCATACGTCAGCAATAACAGCTATCCCATGGATATTTCAACTGATTTATGAAGAACCAAGTATAAAAGAAGAAGCCAAAATGAGGAAGCTGAAAAGTTGGGAGACAAAATAAAAATAAGAGATGCTTACAACGCAGTTTGATCATACTCAATAAATATTATGAAGTCTCTGTTTCTCTTTAGTTTAGAGCATATCCTTCTTCAAATGAGAGAAGCCTAGAGAGTCTTTTAGCTCAAATTTCTATCTTATCTACTCTACCAAGTGAGTTTCACATGTATAAATCATTTCATAAATTACTCAAGAGTGTGAATCTCTTGAGAGGGACTCTCGCTGGTGATTGCCTAGCAAGTTGTAAGGGGGAGTGAGGGGATTCTCACATTGATGTACTGAGGCACCAAGAGCTCATGGAATCTTAGGAAATAGTGGAACACTCAGAGGAACTTTTCAAAGCATACGTTTTTCGACAAATGATGCAGTTTGGAATATATCAGTAAATATGAAAGCATATGTTTTGAAAGAGAACTTTTCGAAGGGCTTTCTTATAAGCACATTTACCAAAGAGCTACTCGATGAATCTAAGATATGTTTTAATGGAATTTAGTGAAGATTTATCGAAGTCTCTTCCGATAAGGTTAATTACCGAAGTATTTCTGTGCAAGACTTAAACTATTTCAATCGCAATTCCTTAGGGATTTGTCGAAGACCTTTTTGACAAGGGTATTCCTCAATAAGAACTTTGATAATTCAAGACTGATTTGTGAAAGGATTTCTGAACTAGACTTCAACATATTGGATCTTCAATTATAAATTATTTTAGAAACAAACGAGATATGCTTATATTGTTCATACGTCTATTCTAAGACATGTTTCAAGATTATTTCCATCTAAAACAGCGATCAAATGCACAGATCAATTGAAGAGCAGCAAGAGTCATATGCATACGTCAGCAATAACAGCTATCCCATGGATATTTCAACTGATTTATGAAGAACCAAGTATAAAAGAAGAAGCCAAAATGAGGAAGCTGAAAAGTTGGGAGACAAAATAAAAATAAGAGATGCTTACAACGCAGTTTGATCATACTCAATAAATATTATGAAGTCTCTGTTTCTCTTTAGTTTAGAGCATATCCTTCTTCAAATGAGAGAAGCCTAGAGAGTCTTTTAGCTCAAATTTCTATCTTATCTACTCTACCAAGTGAGTTTCACATGTATAAATCATTTCATAAATTACTCAAGAGTGTGAATCTCTTGAGAGGGACTCTCACTGGTGATTGCCTAGCAAGTTGTAAGGGGGAGTGAGGGGATTCTCACATTGATGTACTGAGGCACCAAGAGCTCATGGAATCTTAGGAAATAGTGGAACACTCAGAGGAACTTTTCAAAGCATACGTTTTTCGACAAATGATGCAGTTTGGAATATATCAGTAAATATGAAAGCATATGTTTTGAAAGAGAACTTTTCGAAGGGCTTTCTTATAAGCACATTTACCAAAGAGCTACTCGATGAATCTAAGATATGTTTTAATGGAATTTAGTGAAGATTTATCGAAGTCTCTTCCGATAAGGTTAATTACCGAAGTATTTCTGTGCAAGACTTAAACTATTTCAATCGCAATTCCTTAGGGATTTGTCGAAGACCTTTTTGACAAGGGTATTCCTCAATAAGAACTTTGATAATTCAAGACTGATTTGTGAAAGGATTTCTGAACTAGACTTCAACATATTGGATCTTCAATTATAAATTATTTTAGAAACAAACGAGATATGCTTATATTGTTCATACGTCTATTCTAAGACATGTTTCAAGATTATTTCCATCTAAAACAGCGATCAAATGCACAGATCAATTGAAGAGCAGCAAGAGTCATATGCATACGTCAGCAATAACAGCTATCCCATGGATATTTCAACTGATTTATGAAGAACCAAGTATAAAAGAAGAAGCCAAAATGAGGAAGCTGAAAAGTTGGGAGACAAAATAAAAATAAGAGATGCTTACAACGCAGTTTGATCATACTCAATAAATATTATGAAGTCTCTGTTTCTCTTTAGTTTAGAGCATATCCTTCTTCAAATGAGAGAAGCCTAGAGAGTCTTTTAGCTCAAATTTCTATCTTATCTACTCTACCAAGTGAGTTTCACATGTATAAATCATTTCATAAATTACTCAAGAGTGTGAATCTCTTGAGAGGGACTCTCACTGGTGATTGCCTAGCAAGTTGTAAGGGGGAGTGAGGGGATTCTCACATTGATGTACTGAGGCACCAAGAGCTCATGGAATCTTAGGAAATAGTGGAACACTCAGAGGAACTTTTCAAAGCATACGTTTTTCGACAAATGATGCAGTTTGGAATATATCAGTAAATATGAAAGCATATGTTTTGAAAGAGAACTTTTCGAAGGGCTTTCTTATAAGCACATTTACCAAAGAGCTACTCGATGAATCTAAGATATGTTTTAATGGAATTTAGTGAAGATTTATCGAAGTCTCTTCCGATAAGGTTAATTACCGAAGTATTTCTGTGCAAGACTTAAACTATTTCAATCGCAATTCCTTAGGGATTTGTCGAAGACCTTTTTGACAAGGGTATTCCTCAATAAGAACTTTGATAATTCAAGACTGATTTGTGAAAGGATTTCTGAACTAGACTTTAACATATTGGATCTTCAATTATAAATTATTTTAGAAACAAACGAGATTTGCTTATATTGTTCATACGTCTATTCTAAGACATGTTTCAAGATTATTTCCATCTAAAACAGCGATCAAATGCACAGATCAATTGAAGAGCAGCAAGAGTCATATGCATACGTCAGCAATAACAGCTATCCCATGGATATTTCAACTGATTTATGAAGAACCAAGTATAAAAGAAGAAGCCAAAATGAGGAAGCTGAAAAGTTGGGAGACAAAATAAAAATAAGAGATGCTTACAACGCAGTTTGATCATACTCAATAAATATTATGAAGTCTCTGTTTCTCTTTAGTTTAGAGCATATCCTTCTTCAAATGAGAGAAGCCTAGAGAGTCTTTTAGCTCAAATTTCTATCTTATCTACTCTACCAAGTGAGTTTCACATGTATAAATCATTTCATAAATTACTCAAGAGTGTGAATCTCTTGAGAGGGACTCTCGCTGGTGATTGCCTAGCAAGTTGTAAGGGGGAGTGAGGGGATTCTCACATTGATGTACTGAGGCACCAAGAGCTCATGGAATCTTAGGAAATAGTGGAACACTCAGAGGAACTTTTCAAAGCATACGTTTTTCGACAAATGATGCAGTTTGGAATATATCAGTAAATATGAAAGCATATGTTTTGAAAGAGAACTTTTCGAAGGGCTTTCTTATAAGCACATTTACCAAAGAGCTACTCGATGAATCTAAGATATGTTTTAATGGAATTTAGTGAAGATTTATCGAAGTCTCTTCCGATAAGGTTAATTACCGAAGTATTTCTGTGCAAGACTTAAACTATTTCAATCGCAATTCCTTAGGGATTTGTCGAAGACCTTTTTGACAAGGGTATTCCTCAATAAGAACTTTGATAATTCAAGACTGATTTGTGAAAGGATTTCTGAACTAGACTTCAACATATTGGATCTTCAATTATAAATTATTTTAGAAACAAACGAGATATGCTTATATTGTTCATACGTCTATTCTAAGACATGTTTCAAGATTATTTCCATCTAAAACAGCGATCAAATGCACAGATCAATTGAAGAGCAGCAAGAGTCATATGCATACGTCAGCAATAACAGCTATCCCATGGATATTTCAACTGATTTATGAAGAACCAAGTATAAAAGAAGAAGCCAAAATGAGGAAGCTGAAAAGTTGGGAGACAAAATAAAAATAAGAGATGCTTACAACGCAGTTTGATCATACTCAATAAATATTATGAAGTCTCTGTTTCTCTTTAGTTTAGAGCATATCCTTCTTCAAATGAGAGAAGCCTAGAGAGTCTTTTAGCTCAAATTTCTATCTTATCTACTCTACCAAGTGAGTTTCACATGTATAAATCATTTCATAAATTACTCAAGAGTGTGAATCTCTTGAGAGGGACTCTCACTGGTGATTGCCTAGCAAGTTGTAAGGGGGAGTGAGGGGATTCTCACATTGATGTACTGAGGCACCAAGAGCTCATGGAATCTTAGGAAATAGTGGAACACTCAGAGGAACTTTTCAAAGCATACGTTTTTCGACAAATGATGCAGTTTGGAATATATCAGTAAATATGAAAGCATATGTTTTGAAAGAGAACTTTTCGAAGGGCTTTCTTATAAGCACATTTACCAAAGAGCTACTCGATGAATCTAAGATATGTTTTAATGGAATTTAGTGAAGATTTATCGAAGTCTCTTCCGATAAGGTTAATTACCGAAGTATTTCTGTGCAAGACTTAAACTATTTCAATCGCAATTCCTTAGGGATTTGTCGAAGACCTTTTTGACAAGGGTATTCCTCAATAAGAACTTTGATAATTCAAGACTGATTTGTGAAAGGATTTCTGAACTAGACTTCAACATATTGGATCTTCAATTATAAATTATTTTAGAAACAAACGAGATATGCTTATATTGTTCATACGTCTATTCTAAGACATGTTTCAAGATTATTTCCATCTAAAACAGCGATCAAATGCACAGATCAATTGAAGAGCAGCAAGAGTCATATGCATACGTCAGCAATAACAGCTATCCCATGGATATTTCAACTGATTTATGAAGAACCAAGTATAAAAGAAGAAGCCAAAATGAGGAAGCTGAAAAGTTGGGAGACAAAATAAAAATAAGAGATGCTTACAACGCAGTTTGATCATACTCAATAAATATTATGAAGTCTCTGTTTCTCTTTAGTTTAGAGCATATCCTTCTTCAAATGAGAGAAGCCTAGAGAGTCTTTTAGCTCAAATTTCTATCTTATCTACTCTACCAAGTGAGTTTCACATGTATAAATCATTTCATAAATTACTCAAGAGTGTGAATCTCTTGAGAGGGACTCTCACTGGTGATTGCCTAGCAAGTTGTAAGGGGGAGTGAGGGGATTCTCACATTGATGTACTGAGGCACCAAGAGCTCATGGAATCTTAGGAAATAGTGGAACACTCAGAGGAACTTTTCAAAGCATACGTTTTTCGACAAATGATGCAGTTTGGAATATATCAGTAAATATGAAAGCATATGTTTTGAAAGAGAACTTTTCGAAGGGCTTTCTTATAAGCACATTTACCAAAGAGCTACTCGATGAATCTAAGATATGTTTTAATGGAATTTAGTGAAGATTTATCGAAGTCTCTTCCGATAAGGTTAATTACCGAAGTATTTCTGTGCAAGACTTAAACTATTTCAATCGCAATTCCTTAGGGATTTGTCGAAGACCTTTTTGACAAGGGTATTCCTCAATAAGAACTTTGATAATTCAAGACTGATTTGTGAAAAGATTTCTGAACTAGACTTTAACATATTGGATCTTCAATTATAAATTATTTTAGAAACAAACGAGATTTGCTTATATTGTTCATACGTCTATTCTAAGACATGTTTCAAGATTATTTCCATCTAAAACAGCGATCAAATGCACAGATCAATTGAAGAGCAGCAAGAGTCAGATGCATACGTCAGCAATAACAGCTATCCCATGGATATTTCAACTGATTTATGAAGAACCAAGTATAAAAGAAGAAGCCAAAATGAGGAAGCTGAAAAGTTGGGAGACAAAATAAAAATAAGAGATGCTTACAACGCAGTTTGATCATACTCAATAAATATTATGAAGTCTCTGTTTCTCTTTAGTTTAGAGCATATCCTTCTTCAAATGAGAGAAGCCTAGAGAGTCTTTTAGCTCAAATTTCTATCTTATCTACTCTACCAAGTGAGTTTCACATGTATAAATCATTTCATAAATTACTCAAGAGTGTGAATCTCTTGAGAGGGACTCTCGCTGGTGATTGCCTAGCAAGTTGTAAGGGGGAGTGAGGGGATTCTCACATTGATGTACTGAGGCACCAAGAGCTCATGGAATCTTAGGAAATAGTGGAACACTCAGAGGAACTTTTCAAAGCATACGTTTTTCGACAAATGATGCAGTTTGGAATATATCAGTAAATATGAAAGCATATGTTTTGAAAGAGAACTTTTCGAACGGCTTTCTTATAAGCACATTTACCAAAGAGCTACTCGATGAATCTAAGATATGTTTTAATGGAATTTAGTGAAGATTTATCGAAGTCTCTTCCGATAAGGTTAATTACCGAAGTATTTCTGTGCAAGACTTAAACTATTTCAATCGCAATTCCTTAGGGATTTGTCGAAGACCTTTTTGACAAGGGTATTCCTCAATAAGAACTTTGATAATTCAAGACTGATTTGTGAAAGGATTTCTGAACTAGACTTCAACATATTTGATCTTCAATTATAAATTATTTTAGAAACAAACGAGATTTGCTTATATTGTTCATACGTCTATTCTAAGACATGTTTCAAGATTATTTCCATCTAAAACAGCGATCAAATGCACAGATCAATTGAAGAGCAGCAAGAGTCAGATGCATACGTCAGCAATAACAGCTATCCCATGGATATTTCAACTGATTTATGAAGAACCAAGTATAAAAGAAGAAGCCAAAATGAGGAAGCTGAAAAGTTGGGAGACAAAATAAAAATAAGAGATGCTTACAACGCAGTTTGATCATACTCAATAAATATTATGAAGTCTCTGTTTCTCTTTAGTTTAGAGCATATCCTTCTTCAAATGAGAGAAGCCTAGAGAGTCTTTTAGCTCAAATTTCTATCTTATCTACTCTACCAAGTGAGTTTCACATGTATAAATCATTTCATAAATTACTCAAGAGTGTGAATCTCTTGAGAGGGACTCTCGCTGGTGATTGCCTAGCAAGTTGTAAGGGGGAGTGAGGGGATTCTCACATTGATGTACTGAGGCACCAAGAGCTCATGGAATCTTAGGAAATAGTGGAACACTCAGAGGAACTTTTCAAAGCATACGTTTTTCGACAAATGATGCAGTTTGGAATATATCAGTAAATATGAAAGCATATGTTTTGAAAGAGAACTTTTCGAAGGGCTTTCTTATAAGCACATTTACCAAAGAGCTACTCGATGAATCTAAGATATGTTTTAATGGAATTTAGTGAAGATTTATCGAAGTCTCTTCCGATAAGGTTAATTACCGAAGTATTTCTGTGCAAGACTTAAACTATTTCAATCGCAATTCCTTAGGGATTTGTCGAAGACCTTTTTGACAAGGGTATTCCTCAATAAGAACTTTGATAATTCAAGACTGATTTGTGAAAAGATTTCTGAACTAGACTTCAACATATTTGATCTTCAATTATAAATTATTTTAGAAACAAACGAGATTTGCTTATATTGTTCATACGTCTATTCTAAGACATGTTTCAAGATTATTTCCATCTAAAACAGCGATCAAATGCACAGATCAATTGAAGAGCAGCAAGAGTCATATGCATACGTCAGCAATAACAGCTATCCCATGGATATTTCAACTGATTTATGAAGAACCAAGTATAAAAGAAGAAGCCAAAATGAGGAAGCTGAAAAGTTGGGAGACAAAATAAAAATAAGAGATGCTTACAACGCAGTTTGATCATACTCAATAAATATTATGAAGTCTCTGTTTCTCTTTAGTTTAGAGCATATCCTTCTTCAAATGAGAGAAGCCTAGAGAGTCTTTTAGCTCAAATTTCTATCTTATCTACTCTACCAAGTGAGTTTCACATGTATAAATCATTTCATAAATTACTCAAGAGTGTGAATCTCTTGAGAGGGACTCTCGCTGGTGATTGCCTAGCAAGTTGTAAGGGGGAGTGAGGGGATTCTCACATTGATGTACTGAGGCACCAAGAGCTCATGGAATCTTAGGAAATAGTGGAACACTCAGAGGAACTTTTCAAAGCATACGTTTTTCGACAAATGATGCAGTTTGGAATATATCAGTAAATATGAAAGCATATGTTTTGAAAGAGAACTTTTCGAAGGGCTTTCTTATAAGCACATTTACCAAAGAGCTACTCGATGAATCTAAGATATGTTTTAATGGAATTTAGTGAAGATTTATCGAAGTCTCTTCCGATAAGGTTAATTACCGAAGTATTTCTGTGCAAGACTTAAACTATTTCAATCGCAATTCCTTAGGGATTTGTCGAAGACCTTTTTGACAAGGGTATTCCTCAATAAGAACTTTGATAATTCAAGACTGATTTGTGAAAGGATTTCTGAACTAGACTTCAACATATTGGATCTTCAATTATAAATTATTTTAGAAACAAACGAGATATGCTTATATTGTTCATACGTCTATTCTAAGACATGTTTCAAGATTATTTCCATCTAAAACAGCGATCAAATGCACAGATCAATTGAAGAGCAGCAAGAGTCATATGCATACGTCAGCAATAACAGCTATCCCATGGATATTTCAACTGATTTATGAAGAACCAAGTATAAAAGAAGAAGCCAAAATGAGGAAGCTGAAAAGTTGGGAGACAAAATAAAAATAAGAGATGCTTACAACGCAGTTTGATCATACTCAATAAATATTATGAAGTCTCTGTTTCTCTTTAGTTTAGAGCATATCCTTCTTCAAATGAGAGAAGCCTAGAGAGTCTTTTAGCTCAAATTTCTATCTTATCTACTCTACCAAGTGAGTTTCACATGTATAAATCATTTCATAAATTACTCAAGAGTGTGAATCTCTTGAGAGGGACTCTCGCTGGTGATTGCCTAGCAAGTTGTAAGGGGGAGTGAGGGGATTCTCACATTGATGTACTGAGGCACCAAGAGCTCATGGAATCTTAGGAAATAGTGGAACACTCAGAGGAACTTTTCAAAGCATACGTTTTTCGACAAATGATGCAGTTTGGAATATATCAGTAAATATGAAAGCATATGTTTTGAAAGAGAACTTTTCGAAGGGCTTTCTTATAAGCACATTTACCAAAGAGCTACTCGATGAATCTAAGATATGTTTTAATGGAATTTAGTGAAGATTTATCGAAGTCTCTTCCGATAAGGTTAATTACCGAAGTATTTCTGTGCAAGACTTAAACTATTTCAATCGCAATTCCTTAGGGATTTGTCGAAGACCTTTTTGACAAGGGTATTCCTCAATAAGAACTTTGATAATTCAAGACTGATTTGTGAAAGGATTTCTGAACTAGACTTCAACATATTGGATCTTCAATTATAAATTATTTTAGAAACAAACGAGATATGCTTATATTGTTCATACGTCTATTCTAAGACATGTTTCAAGATTATTTCCATCTAAAACAGCGATCAAATGCACAGATCAATTGAAGAGCAGCAAGAGTCATATGCATACGTCAGCAATAACAGCTATCCCATGGATATTTCAACTGATTTATGAAGAACCAAGTATAAAAGAAGAAGCCAAAATGAGGAAGCTGAAAAGTTGGGAGACAAAATAAAAATAAGAGATGCTTACAACGCAGTTTGATCATACTCAATAAATATTATGAAGTCTCTGTTTCTCTTTAGTTTAGAGCATATCCTTCTTCAAATGAGAGAAGCCTAGAGAGTCTTTTAGCTCAAATTTCTATCTTATCTACTCTACCAAGTGAGTTTCACATGTATAAATCATTTCATAAATTACTCAAGAGTGTGAATCTCTTGAGAGGGACTCTCGCTGGTGATTGCCTAGCAAGTTGTAAGGGGGAGTGAGGGGATTCTCACATTGATGTACTGAGGCACCAAGAGCTCATGGAATCTTAGGAAATAGTGGAACACTCAGAGGAACTTTTCAAAGCATACGTTTTTCGACAAATGATGCAGTTTGGAATATATCAGTAAATATGAAAGCATATGTTTTGAAAGAGAACTTTTCGAAGGGCTTTCTTATAAGCACATTTACCAAAGAGCTACTCGATGAATCTAAGATATGTTTTAATGGAATTTAGTGAAGATTTATCGAAGTCTCTTCCGATAAGGTTAATTACCGAAGTATTTCTGTGCAAGACTTAAACTATTTCAATCGCAATTCCTTAGGGATTTGTCGAAGACCTTTTTGACAAGGGTATTCCTCAATAAGAACTTTGATAATTCAAGACTGATTTGTGAAAGGATTTCTGAACTAGACTTCAACATATTGGATCTTCAATTATAAATTATTTTAGAAACAAACGAGATATGCTTATATTGTTCATACGTCTATTCTAAGACATGTTTCAAGATTATTTCCATCTAAAACAGCGATCAAATGCACAGATCAATTGAAGAGCAGCAAGAGTCATATGCATACGTCAGCAATAACAGCTATCCCATGGATATTTCAACTGATTTATGAAGAACCAAGTATAAAAGAAGAAGCCAAAATGAGGAAGCTGAAAAGTTGGGAGACAAAATAAAAATAAGAGATGCTTACAACGCAGTTTGATCATACTCAATAAATATTATGAAGTCTCTGTTTCTCTTTAGTTTAGAGCATATCCTTCTTCAAATGAGAGAAGCCTAGAGAGTCTTTTAGCTCAAATTTCTATCTTATCTACTCTACCAAGTGAGTTTCACATGTATAAATCATTTCATAAATTACTCAAGAGTGTGAATCTCTTGAGAGGGACTCTCACTGGTGATTGCCTAGCAAGTTGTAAGGGGGAGTGAGGGGATTCTCACATTGATGTACTGAGGCACCAAGAGCTCATGGAATCTTAGGAAATAGTGGAACACTCAGAGGAACTTTTCAAAGCATACGTTTTTCGACAAATGATGCAGTTTGGAATATATCAGTAAATATGAAAGCATATGTTTTGAAAGAGAACTTTTCGAAGGGCTTTCTTATAAGCACATTTACCAAAGAGCTACTCGATGAATCTAAGATATGTTTTAATGGAATTTAGTGAAGATTTATCGAAGTCTCTTCCGATAAGGTTAATTACCGAAGTATTTCTGTGCAAGACTTAAACTATTTCAATCGCAATTCCTTAGGGATTTGTCGAAGACCTTTTTGACAAGGGTATTCCTCAATAAGAACTTTGATAATTCAAGACTGATTTGTGAAAGGATTTCTGAACTAGACTTCAACATATTGGATCTTCAATTATAAATTATTTTAGAAACAAACGAGATTTGCTTATATTGTTCATACGTCTATTCTAAGACATGTTTCAAGATTATTTCCATCTAAAACAGCGATCAAATGCACAGATCAATTGAAGAGCAGCAAGAGTCAGATGCATACGTCAGCAATAACAGCTATCCCATGGATATTTCAACTGATTTATGAAGAACCAAGTATAAAAGAAGAAGCCAAAATGAGGAAGCTGAAAAGTTGGGAGACAAAATAAAAATAAGAGATGCTTACAACGCAGTTTGATCATACTCAATAAATATTATGAAGTCTCTGTTTCTCTTTAGTTTAGAGCATATCCTTCTTCAAATGAGAGAAGCCTAGAGAGTCTTTTAGCTCAAATTTCTATCTTATCTACTCTACCAAGTGAGTTTCACATGTATAAATCATTTCATAAATTACTCAAGAGTGTGAATCTCTTGAGAGGGACTCTCGCTGGTGATTGCCTAGCAAGTTGTAAGGGGGAGTGAGGGGATTCTCACATTGATGTACTGAGGCACCAAGAGCTCATGGAATCTTAGGAAATAGTGGAACACTCAGAGGAACTTTTCAAAGCATACGTTTTTCGACAAATGATGCAGTTTGGAATATATCAGTAAATATGAAAGCATATGTTTTGAAAGAGAACTTTTCGAAGGGCTTTCTTATAAGCACATTTACCAAAGAGCTACTCGATGAATCTAAGATATGTTTTAATGGAATTTAGTGAAGATTTATCGAAGTCTCTTCCGATAAGGTTAATTACCGAAGTATTTCTGTGCAAGACTTAAACTATTTCAATCGCAATTCCTTAGGGATTTGTCGAAGACCTTTTTGACAAGGGTATTCCTCAATAAGAACTTTGATAATTCAAGACTGATTTGTGAAAAGATTTCTGAACTAGACTTTAACATATTTGATCTTCAATTATAAATTATTTTAGAAACAAACGAGATTTGCTTATATTGTTCATACGTCTATTCTAAGACATGTTTCAAGATTATTTCCATCTAAAACAGCGATCAAATGCACAGATCAATTGAAGAGCAGCAAGAGTCAGATGCATACGTCAGCAATAACAGCTATCCCATGGATATTTCAACTGATTTATGAAGAACCAAGTATAAAAGAAGAAGCCAAAATGAGGAAGCTGAAAAGTTGGGAGACAAAATAAAAATAAGAGATGCTTACAACGCAGTTTGATCATACTCAATAAATATTATGAAGTCTCTGTTTCTCTTTAGTTTAGAGCATATCCTTCTTCAAATGAGAGAAGCCTAGAGAGTCTTTTAGCTCAAATTTCTATCTTATCTACTCTACCAAGTGAGTTTCACATGTATAAATCATTTCATAAATTACTCAAGAGTGTGAATCTCTTGAGAGGGACTCTCACTGGTGATTGCCTAGCAAGTTGTAAGGGGGAGTGAGGGGATTCTCACATTGATGTACTGAGGCACCAAGAGCTCATGGAATCTTAGGAAATAGTGGAACACTCAGAGGAACTTTTCAAAGCATACGTTTTTCGACAAATGATGCAGTTTGGAATATATCAGTAAATATGAAAGCATATGTTTTGAAAGAGAACTTTTCGAAGGGCTTTCTTATAAGCACATTTACCAAAGAGCTACTCGATGAATCTAAGATATGTTTTAATGGAATTTAGTGAAGATTTATCGAAGTCTCTTCCGATAAGGTTAATTACCGAAGTATTTCTGTGCAAGACTTAAACTATTTCAATCGCAATTCCTTAGGGATTTGTCGAAGACCTTTTTGACAAGGGTATTCCTCAATAAGAACTTTGATAATTCAAGACTGATTTGTGAAAAGATTTCTGAACTAGACTTCAACATATTTGATCTTCAATTATAAATTATTTTAGAAACAAACGAGATTTGCTTATATTGTTCATACGTCTATTCTAAGACATGTTTCAAGATTATTTCCATCTAAAACAGCGATCAAATGCACAGATCAATTGAAGAGCAGCAAGAGTCATATGCATACGTCAGCAATAACAGCTATCCCATGGATATTTCAACTGATTTATGAAGAACCAAGTATAAAAGAAGAAGCCAAAATGAGGAAGCTGAAAAGTTGGGAGACAAAATAAAAATAAGAGATGCTTACAACGCAGTTTGATCATACTCAATAAATATTATGAAGTCTCTGTTTCTCTTTAGTTTAGAGCATATCCTTCTTCAAATGAGAGAAGCCTAGAGAGTCTTTTAGCTCAAATTTCTATCTTATCTACTCTACCAAGTGAGTTTCACATGTATAAATCATTTCATAAATTACTCAAGAGTGTGAATCTCTTGAGAGGGACTCTCGCTGGTGATTGCCTAGCAAGTTGTAAGGGGGAGTGAGGGGATTCTCACATTGATGTACTGAGGCACCAAGAGCTCATGGAATCTTAGGAAATAGTGGAACACTCAGAGGAACTTTTCAAAGCATACGTTTTTCGACAAATGATGCAGTTTGGAATATATCAGTAAATATGAAAGCATATGTTTTGAAAGAGAACTTTTCGAAGGGCTTTCTTATAAGCACATTTACCAAAGAGCTACTCGATGAATCTAAGATATGTTTTAATGGAATTTAGTGAAGATTTATCGAAGTCTCTTCCGATAAGGTTAATTACCGAAGTATTTCTGTGCAAGACTTAAACTATTTCAATCGCAATTCCTTAGGGATTTGTCGAAGACCTTTTTGACAAGGGTATTCCTCAATAAGAACTTTGATAATTCAAGACTGATTTGTGAAAGGATTTCTGAACTAGACTTCAACATATTTGATCTTCAATTATAAATTATTTTAGAAACAAACGAGATATGCTTATATTGTTCATACGTCTATTCTAAGACATGTTTCAAGATTATTTCCATCTAAAACAGCGATCAAATGCACAGATCAATTGAAGAGCAGCAAGAGTCATATGCATACGTCAGCAATAACAGCTATCCCATGGATATTTCAACTGATTTATGAAGAACCAAGTATAAAAGAAGAAGCCAAAATGAGGAAGCTGAAAAGTTGGGAGACAAAATAAAAATAAGAGATGCTTACAACGCAGTTTGATCATACTCAATAAATATTATGAAGTCTCTGTTTCTCTTTAGTTTAGAGCATATCCTTCTTCAAATGAGAGAAGCCTAGAGAGTCTTTTAGCTCAAATTTCTATCTTATCTACTCTACCAAGTGAGTTTCACATGTATAAATCATTTCATAAATTACTCAAGAGTGTGAATCTCTTGAGAGGGACTCTCACTGGTGATTGCCTAGCAAGTTGTAAGGGGGAGTGAGGGGATTCTCACATTGATGTACTGAGGCACCAAGAGCTCATGGAATCTTAGGAAATAGTGGAACACTCAGAGGAACTTTTCAAAGCATACGTTTTTCGACAAATGATGCAGTTTGGAATATATCAGTAAATATGAAAGCATATGTTTTGAAAGAGAACTTTTCGAAGGGCTTTCTTATAAGCACATTTACCAAAGAGCTACTCGATGAATCTAAGATATGTTTTAATGGAATTTAGTGAAGATTTATCGAAGTCTCTTCCGATAAGGTTAATTACCGAAGTATTTCTGTGCAAGACTTAAACTATTTCAATCGCAATTCCTTAGGGATTTGTCGAAGACCTTTTTGACAAGGGTATTCCTCAATAAGAACTTTGATAATTCAAGACTGATTTGTGAAAAGATTTCTGAACTAGACTTTAACATATTTGATCTTCAATTATAAATTATTTTAGAAACAAACGAGATATGCTTATATTGTTCATACGTCTATTCTAAGACATGTTTCAAGATTATTTCCATCTAAAACAGCGATCAAATGCACAGATCAATTGAAGAGCAGCAAGAGTCAGATGCATACGTCAGCAATAACAGCTATCCCATGGATATTTCAACTGATTTATGAAGAACCAAGTATAAAAGAAGAAGCCAAAATGAGGAAGCTGAAAAGTTGGGAGACAAAATAAAAATAAGAGATGCTTACAACGCAGTTTGATCATACTCAATAAATATTATGAAGTCTCTGTTTCTCTTTAGTTTAGAGCATATCCTTCTTCAAATGAGAGAAGCCTAGAGAGTCTTTTAGCTCAAATTTCTATCTTATCTACTCTACCAAGTGAGTTTCACATGTATAAATCATTTCATAAATTACTCAAGAGTGTGAATCTCTTGAGAGGGACTCTCACTGGTGATTGCCTAGCAAGTTGTAAGGGGGAGTGAGGGGATTCTCACATTGATGTACTGAGGCACCAAGAGCTCATGGAATCTTAGGAAATAGTGGAACACTCAGAGGAACTTTTCAAAGCATACGTTTTTCGACAAATGATGCAGTTTGGAATATATCAGTAAATATGAAAGCATATGTTTTGAAAGAGAACTTTTCGAAGGGCTTTCTTATAAGCACATTTACCAAAGAGCTACTCGATGAATCTAAGATATGTTTTAATGGAATTTAGTGAAGATTTATCGAAGTCTCTTCCGATAAGGTTAATTACCGAAGTATTTCTGTGCAAGACTTAAACTATTTCAATCGCAATTCCTTAGGGATTTGTCGAAGACCTTTTTGACAAGGGTATTCCTCAATAAGAACTTTGATAATTCAAGACTGATTTGTGAAAAGATTTCTGAACTAGACTTTAACATATTGGATCTTCAATTATAAATTATTTTAGAAACAAACGAGATTTGCTTATATTGTTCATACGTCTATTCTAAGACATGTTTCAAGATTATTTCCATCTAAAACAGCGATCAAATGCACAGATCAATTGAAGAGCAGCAAGAGTCAGATGCATACGTCAGCAATAACAGCTATCCCATGGATATTTCAACTGATTTATGAAGAACCAAGTATAAAAGAAGAAGCCAAAATGAGGAAGCTGAAAAGTTGGGAGACAAAATAAAAATAAGAGATGCTTACAACGCAGTTTGATCATACTCAATAAATATTATGAAGTCTCTGTTTCTCTTTAGTTTAGAGCATATCCTTCTTCAAATGAGAGAAGCCTAGAGAGTCTTTTAGCTCAAATTTCTATCTTATCTACTCTACCAAGTGAGTTTCACATGTATAAATCATTTCATAAATTACTCAAGAGTGTGAATCTCTTGAGAGGGACTCTCACTGGTGATTGCCTAGCAAGTTGTAAGGGGGAGTGAGGGGATTCTCACATTGATGTACTGAGGCACCAAGAGCTCATGGAATCTTAGGAAATAGTGGAACACTCAGAGGAACTTTTCAAAGCATACGTTTTTTGACAAATGATGCAGTTTGGAATATATCAGTAAATATGAAAGCATATGTTTTGAAAGAGAACTTTTCGAAGGGCTTTCTTATAAGCACATTTACCAAAGAGCTACTCGATGAATCTAAGATATGTTTTAATGGAATTTAGTGAAGATTTATCGAAGTCTCTTCCGATAAGGTTAATTACCGAAGTATTTCTGTGCAAGACTTAAACTATTTCAATCGCAATTCCTTAGGGATTTGTCGAAGACCTTTTTGACAAGGGTATTCCTCAATAAGAACTTTGATAATTCAAGACTGATTTGTGAAAGGATTTCTGAACTAGACTTCAACATATTTGATCTTCAATTATAAATTATTTTAGAAACAAACGAGATTTGCTTATATTGTTCATACGTCTATTCTAAGACATGTTTCAAGATTATTTCCATCTAAAACAGCGATCAAATGCACAGATCAATTGAAGAGCAGCAAGAGTCATATGCATACGTCAGCAATAACAGCTATCCCATGGATATTTCAACTGATTTATGAAGAACCAAGTATAAAAGAAGAAGCCAAAATGAGGAAGCTGAAAAGTTGGGAGACAAAATAAAAATAAGAGATGCTTACAACGCAGTTTGATCATACTCAATAAATATTATGAAGTCTCTGTTTCTCTTTAGTTTAGAGCATATCCTTCTTCAAATGAGAGAAGCCTAGAGAGTCTTTTAGCTCAAATTTCTATCTTATCTACTCTACCAAGTGAGTTTCACATGTATAAATCATTTCATAAATTACTCAAGAGTGTGAATCTCTTGAGAGGGACTCTCACTGGTGATTGCCTAGCAAGTTGTAAGGGGGAGTGAGGGGATTCTCACATTGATGTACTGAGGCACCAAGAGCTCATGGAATCTTAGGAAATAGTGGAACACTCAGAGGAACTTTTCAAAGCATACGTTTTTCGACAAATGATGCAGTTTGGAATATATCAGTAAATATGAAAGCATATGTTTTGAAAGAGAACTTTTCGAAGGGCTTTCTTATAAGCACATTTACCAAAGAGCTACTCGATGAATCTAAGATATGTTTTAATGGAATTTAGTGAAGATTTATCGAAGTCTCTTCCGATAAGGTTAATTACCGAAGTATTTCTGTGCAAGACTTAAACTATTTCAATCGCAATTCCTTAGGGATTTGTCGAAGACCTTTTTGACAAGGGTATTCCTCAATAAGAACTTTGATAATTCAAGACTGATTTGTGAAAGGATTTCTGAACTAGACTTCAACATATTGGATCTTCAATTATAAATTATTTTAGAAACAAACGAGATATGCTTATATTGTTCATACGTCTATTCTAAGACATGTTTCAAGATTATTTCCATCTAAAACAGCGATCAAATGCACAGATCAATTGAAGAGCAGCAAGAGTCATATGCATACGTCAGCAATAACAGCTATCCCATGGATATTTCAACTGATTTATGAAGAACCAAGTATAAAAGAAGAAGCCAAAATGAGGAAGCTGAAAAGTTGGGAGACAAAATAAAAATAAGAGATGCTTACAACGCAGTTTGATCATACTCAATAAATATTATGAAGTCTCTGTTTCTCTTTAGTTTAGAGCATATCCTTCTTCAAATGAGAGAAGCCTAGAGAGTCTTTTAGCTCAAATTTCTATCTTATCTACTCTACCAAGTGAGTTTCACATGTATAAATCATTTCATAAATTACTCAAGAGTGTGAATCTCTTGAGAGGGACTCTCACTGGTGATTGCCTAGCAAGTTGTAAGGGGGAGTGAGGGGATTCTCACATTGATGTACTGAGGCACCAAGAGCTCATGGAATCTTAGGAAATAGTGGAACACTCAGAGGAACTTTTCAAAGCATACGTTTTTCGACAAATGATGCAGTTTGGAATATATCAGTAAATATGAAAGCATATGTTTTGAAAGAGAACTTTTCGAAGGGCTTTCTTATAAGCACATTTACCAAAGAGCTACTCGATGAATCTAAGATATGTTTTAATGGAATTTAGTGAAGATTTATCGAAGTCTCTTCCGATAAGGTTAATTACCGAAGTATTTCTGTGCAAGACTTAAACTATTTCAATCGCAATTCCTTAGGGATTTGTCGAAGACCTTTTTGACAAGGGTATTCCTCAATAAGAACTTTGATAATTCAAGACTGATTTGTGAAAGGATTTCTGAACTAGACTTCAACATATTTGATCTTCAATTATAAATTATTTTAGAAACAAACGAGATATGCTTATATTGTTCATACGTCTATTCTAAGACATGTTTCAAGATTATTTCCATCTAAAACAGCGATCAAATGCACAGATCAATTGAAGAGCAGCAAGAGTCATATGCATACGTCAGCAATAACAGCTATCCCATGGATATTTCAACTGATTTATGAAGAACCAAGTATAAAAGAAGAAGCCAAAATGAGGAAGCTGAAAAGTTGGGAGACAAAATAAAAATAAGAGATGCTTACAACGCAGTTTGATCATACTCAATAAATATTATGAAGTCTCTGTTTCTCTTTAGTTTAGAGCATATCCTTCTTCAAATGAGAGAAGCCTAGAGAGTCTTTTAGCTCAAATTTCTATCTTATCTACTCTACCAAGTGAGTTTCACATGTATAAATCATTTCATAAATTACTCAAGAGTGTGAATCTCTTGAGAGGGACTCTCACTGGTGATTGCCTAGCAAGTTGTAAGGGGGAGTGAGGGGATTCTCACATTGATGTACTGAGGCACCAAGAGCTCATGGAATCTTAGGAAATAGTGGAACACTCAGAGGAACTTTTCAAAGCATACGTTTTTCGACAAATGATGCAGTTTGGAATATATCAGTAAATATGAAAGCATATGTTTTGAAAGAGAACTTTTCGAAGGGCTTTCTTATAAGCACATTTACCAAAGAGCTACTCGATGAATCTAAGATATGTTTTAATGGAATTTAGTGAAGATTTATCGAAGTCTCTTCCGATAAGGTTAATTACCGAAGTATTTCTGTGCAAGACTTAAACTATTTCAATCGCAATTCCTTAGGGATTTGTCGAAGACCTTTTTGACAAGGGTATTCCTCAATAAGAACTTTGACAATTCAAGACTGATTTGTGAAAAGATTTCTGAACTAGACTTTAACATATTGGATCTTCAATTATAAATTATTTTAGAAACAAACGAGATTTGCTTATATTGTTCATACGTCTATTCTAAGACATGTTTCAAGATTATTTCCATCTAAAACAGCGATCAAATGCACAGACCAATTGAAGAGCAGCAAGAGTCAGATGCATACGTCAGCAATAACAGCTATCCCATGGATATTTCAACTGATTTATGAAGAACCAAGTATAAAAGAAGAAGCCAAAATGAGGAAGCTGAAAAGTTGGGGGACAAAATAAAAATAAGAGATGCTTACAACGCAGTTTGATCATACTCAATAAATATTATGAAGTCTCTGTTTCTCTTTAGTTTAGAGCATATCCTTCTTCAAATGAGAGAAGCCTAGAGAGTCTTTTAGCTCAAATTTCTATCTTATCTACTCTACCAAGTGAGTTTCACATGTATAAATCATTTCATAAATTACTCAAGAGTGTGAATCTCTTGAGAGGGACTCTCACTGGTGATTGCCTAGCAAGTTGTAAGGGGGAGTGAGGGGATTCTCACATTGATGTACTGAGGCACCAAGAGCTCATGGAATCTTAGGAAATAGTGGAACACTCAGAGGAACTTTTCAAAGCATACGTTTTTCGGCAAATGATGCAGTTTGGAATATATCAGTAAATATGAAAGCATATGTTTTGAAAGAGGACTTTTCGAAGGGCTTTCTTATAAGCACATTTACCAAAGAGCTACTCGATGAATCTAAGATATGTTTTAATGGAATTTAGTGAAGATTTATCGAAGTCTCTTCCGATAAGGTTAATTACCGAAGTATTTCTGTGCAAGACTTAAACTATTTCAATCGCAATTCCTTAGGGATTTGTCGAAGACCTTTTTGACAAGGGTATTCCTCAATAAGAACTTTGACAATTCAAGACTGATTTGTGAAAAGATTTCTGAACTAGACTTTAACATATTGGATCTTCAATTATAAATTATTTTAGAAACAAACGAGATTTGCTTATATTGTTCATACGTCTATTCTAAGACATGTTTCAAGATTATTTCCATCTAAAACAGCGATCAAATGCACAGACCAATTGAAGAGCAGCAAGAGTCAGATGCATACGTCAGCAATAACAGCTATCCCATGGATATTTCAACTGATTTATGAAGAACCAAGTATAAAAGAAGAAGCCAAAATGAGGAAGCTGAAAAGTTGGGGGACAAAATAAAAATAAGAGATGCTTACAACGCAGTTTGATCATACTCAATAAATATTATGAAGTCTCTGTTTCTCTTTAGTTTAGAGCATATCCTTCTTCAAATGAGAGAAGCCTAGAGAGTCTTTTAGCTCAAATTTCTATCTTATCTACTCTACCAAGTGAGTTTCACATGTATAAATCATTTCATAAATTACTCAAGAGTGTGAATCTCTTGAGAGGGACTCTCACTGGTGATTGCCTAGCAAGTTGTAAGGGGGAGTGAGGGGATTCTCACATTGATGTACTGAGGCACCAAGAGCTCATGGAATCTTAGGAAATAGTGGAACACTCAGAGGAACTTTTCAAAGCATACGTTTTTCGGCAAATGATGCAGTTTGGAATATATCAGTAAATATGAAAGCATATGTTTTGAAAGAGGACTTTTCGAAGGGCTTTCTTATAAGCACATTTACCAAAGAGCTACTCGATGAATCTAAGATATGTTTTAATGGAATTTAGTGAAGATTTATCGAAGTCTCTTCCGATAAGGTTAATTACCGAAGTATTTCTGTGCAAGACTTAAACTATTTCAATCGCAATTCCTTAGGGATTTGTCGAAGACCTTTTTGACAAGGGTATTCCTCAATAAGAACTTTGACAATTCAAGACTGATTTGTGAAAAGATTTCTGAACTAGACTTTAACATATTGGATCTTCAATTATAAATTATTTTAGAAACAAACGAGATTTGCTTATATTGTTCATACGTCTATTCTAAGACATGTTTCAAGATTATTTCCATCTAAAACAGCGATCAAATGCACAGACCAATTGAAGAGCAGCAAGAGTCAGATGCATACGTCAGCAATAACAGCTATCCCATGGATATTTCAACTGATTTATGAAGAACCAAGTATAAAAGAAGAAGCCAAAATGAGGAAGCTGAAAAGTTGGGGGACAAAATAAAAATAAGAGATGCTTACAACGCAGTTTGATCATACTCAATAAATATTATGAAGTCTCTGTTTCTCTTTAGTTTAGAGCATATCCTTCTTCAAATGAGAGAAGCCTAGAGAGTCTTTTAGCTCAAATTTCTATCTTATCTACTCTACCAAGTGAGTTTCACATGTATAAATCATTTCATAAATTACTCAAGAGTGTGAATCTCTTGAGAGGGACTCTCACTGGTGATTGCCTAGCAAGTTGTAAGGGGGAGTGAGGGGATTCTCACATTGATGTACTGAGGCACCAAGAGCTCATGGAATCTTAGGAAATAGTGGAACACTCAGAGGAACTTTTCAAAGCATACGTTTTTCGGCAAATGATGCAGTTTGGAATATATCAGTAAATATGAAAGCATATGTTTTGAAAGAGGACTTTTCGAAGGGCTTTCTTATAAGCACATTTACCAAAGAGCTACTCGATGAATCTAAGATATGTTTTAATGGAATTTAGTGAAGATTTATCGAAGTCTCTTCCGATAAGGTTAATTACCGAAGTATTTCTGTGCAAGACTTAAACTATTTCAATCGCAATTCCTTAGGGATTTGTCGAAGACCTTTTTGACAAGGGTATTCCTCAATAAGAACTTTGACAATTCAAGACTGATTTGTGAAAAGATTTCTGAACTAGACTTTAACATATTGGATCTTCAATTATAAATTATTTTAGAAACAAACGAGATTTGCTTATATTGTTCATACGTCTATTCTAAGACATGTTTCAAGATTATTTCCATCTAAAACAGCGATCAAATGCACAGACCAATTGAAGAGCAGCAAGAGTCAGATGCATACGTCAGCAATAACAGCTATCCCATGGATATTTCAACTGATTTATGAAGAACCAAGTATAAAAGAAGAAGCCAAAATGAGGAAGCTGAAAAGTTGGGGGACAAAATAAAAATAAGAGATGCTTACAACGCAGTTTGATCATACTCAATAAATATTATGAAGTCTCTGTTTCTCTTTAGTTTAGAGCATATCCTTCTTCAAATGAGAGAAGCCTAGAGAGTCTTTTAGCTCAAATTTCTATCTTATCTACTCTACCAAGTGAGTTTCACATGTATAAATCATTTCATAAATTACTCAAGAGTGTGAATCTCTTGAGAGGGACTCTCACTGGTGATTGCCTAGCAAGTTGTAAGGGGGAGTGAGGGGATTCTCACATTGATGTACTGAGGCACCAAGAGCTCATGGAATCTTAGGAAATAGTGGAACACTCAGAGGAACTTTTCAAAGCATACGTTTTTCGGCAAATGATGCAGTTTGGAATATATCAGTAAATATGAAAGCATATGTTTTGAAAGAGGACTTTTCGAAGGGCTTTCTTATAAGCACATTTACCAAAGAGCTACTCGATGAATCTAAGATATGTTTTAATGGAATTTAGTGAAGATTTATCGAAGTCTCTTCCGATAAGGTTAATTACCGAAGTATTTCTGTGCAAGACTTAAACTATTTCAATCGCAATTCCTTAGGGATTTGTCGAAGACCTTTTTGACAAGGGTATTCCTCAATAAGAACTTTGACAATTCAAGACTGATTTGTGAAAAGATTTCTGAACTAGACTTTAACATATTGGATCTTCAATTATAAATTATTTTAGAAACAAACGAGATTTGCTTATATTGTTCATACGTCTATTCTAAGACATGTTTCAAGATTATTTCCATCTAAAACAGCGATCAAATGCACAGACCAATTGAAGAGCAGCAAGAGTCAGATGCATACGTCAGCAATAACAGCTATCCCATGGATATTTCAACTGATTTATGAAGAACCAAGTATAAAAGAAGAAGCCGAAATGAGGAAGCTGAAAAGTTGGGGGACAAAATAAAAATAAGAGATGCTTACAACGCAGTTTGATCATACTCAATAAATATTATGAAGTCTCTGTTTCTCTTTAGTTTAGAGCATATCCTTCTTCAAATGAGAGAAGCCTAGAGAGTCTTTTAGCTCAAATTTCTATCTTATCTACTCTACCAAGTGAGTTTCACATGTATAAATCATTTCATAAATTACTCAAGAGTGTGAATCTCTTGAGAGGGACTCTCACTGGTGATTGCCTAGCAAGTTGTAAGGGGGAGTGAGGGGATTCTCACATTGATGTACTGAGGCACCAAGAGCTCATGGAATCTTAGGAAATAGTGGAACACTCAGAGGAACTTTTCAAAGCATACGTTTTTCGGCAAATGATGCAGTTTGGAATATATCAGTAAATATGAAAGCATATGTTTTGAAAGAGGACTTTTCGAAGGGCTTTCTTATAAGCACATTTACCAAAGAGCTACTCGATGAATCTAAGATATGTTTTAATGGAATTTAGTGAAGATTTATCGAAGTCTCTTCCGATAAGGTTAATTACCGAAGTATTTCTGTGCAAGACTTAAACTATTTCAATCGCAATTCCTTAGGGATTTGTCGAAGACCTTTTTGACAAGGGTATTCCTCAATAAGAACTTTGACAATTCAAGACTGATTTGTGAAAAGATTTCTGAACTAGACTTTAACATATTGGATCTTCAATTATAAATTATTTTAGAAACAAACGAGATTTGCTTATATTGTTCATACGTCTATTCTAAGACATGTTTCAAGATTATTTCCATCTAAAACAGCGATCAAATGCACAGACCAATTGAAGAGCAGCAAGAGTCAGATGCATACGTCAGCAATAACAGCTATCCCATGGATATTTCAACTGATTTATGAAGAACCAAGTATAAAAGAAGAAGCCAAAATGAGGAAGCTGAAAAGTTGGGAGACAAAATAAAAATAAGAGATGCTTACAACGCAGTTTGATCATACTCAATAAATATTATGAAGTCTCTGTTTCTCTTTAGTTTAGAGCATATCCTTCTTCAAATGAGAGAAGCCTAGAGAGTCTTTTAGCTCAAATTTCTATCTTATCTACTCTACCAAGTGAGTTTCACATGTATAAATCATTTCATAAATTACTCAAGAGTGTGAATCTCTTGAGAGGGACTCTCACTGGTGATTGCCTAGCAAGTTGTAAGGGGGAGTGAGGGGATTCTCACATTGATGTACTGAGGCACCAAGAGCTCATGGAATCTTAGGAAATAGTGGAACACTCAGAGGAACTTTTCAAAGCATACGTTTTTCGGCAAATGATGCAGTTTGGAATATATCAGTAAATATGAAAGCATATGTTTTGAAAGAGGACTTTTCGAAGGGCTTTCTTATAAGCACATTTACCAAAGAGCTACTCGATGAATCTAAGATATGTTTTAATGGAATTTAGTGAAGATTTATCGAAGTCTCTTCCGATAAGGTTAATTACCGAAGTATTTCTGTGCAAGACTTAAACTATTTCAATCGCAATTCCTTAGGGATTTGTCGAAGACCTTTTTGACAAGGGTATTCCTCAATAAGAACTTTGACAATTCAAGACTGATTTGTGAAAAGATTTCTGAACTAGACTTTAACATATTGGATCTTCAATTATAAATTATTTTAGAAACAAACGAGATTTGCTTATATTGTTCATACGTCTATTCTAAGACATGTTTCAAGATTATTTCCATCTAAAACAGCGATCAAATGCACAGACCAATTGAAGAGCAGCAAGAGTCAGATGCATACGTCAGCAATAACAGCTATCCCATGGATATTTCAACTGATTTATGAAGAACCAAGTATAAAAGAAGAAGCCAAAATGAGGAAGCTGAAAAGTTGGGGGACAAAATAAAAATAAGAGATGCTTACAACGCAGTTTGATCATACTCAATAAATATTATGAAGTCTCTGTTTCTCTTTAGTTTAGAGCATATCCTTCTTCAAATGAGAGAAGCCTAGAGAGTCTTTTAGCTCAAATTTCTATCTTATCTACTCTACCAAGTGAGTTTCACATGTATAAATCATTTCATAAATTACTCAAGAGTGTGAATCTCTTGAGAGGGACTCTCACTGGTGATTGCCTAGCAAGTTGTAAGGGGGAGTGAGGGGATTCTCACATTGATGTACTGAGGCACCAAGAGCTCATGGAATCTTAGGAAATAGTGGAACACTCAGAGGAACTTTTCAAAGCATACGTTTTTCGGCAAATGATGCAGTTTGGAATATATCAGTAAATATGAAAGCATATGTTTTGAAAGAGGACTTTTCGAAGGGCTTTCTTATAAGCACATTTACCAAAGAGCTACTCGATGAATCTAAGATATGTTTTAATGGAATTTAGTGAAGATTTATCGAAGTCTCTTCCGATAAGGTTAATTACCGAAGTATTTCTGTGCAAGACTTAAACTATTTCAATCGCAATTCCTTAGGGATTTGTCGAAGACCTTTTTGACAAGGGTATTCCTCAATAAGAACTTTGACAATTCAAGACTGATTTGTGAAAAGATTTCTGAACTAGACTTTAACATATTGGATCTTCAATTATAAATTATTTTAGAAACAAACGAGATTTGCTTATATTGTTCATACGTCTATTCTAAGACATGTTTCAAGATTATTTCCATCTAAAACAGCGATCAAATGCACAGACCAATTGAAGAGCAGCAAGAGTCAGATGCATACGTCAGCAATAACAGCTATCCCATGGATATTTCAACTGATTTATGAAGAACCAAGTATAAAAGAAGAAGCCAAAATGAGGAAGCTGAAAAGTTGGGAGACAAAATAAAAATAAGAGATGCTTACAACGCAGTTTGATCATACTCAATAAATATTATGAAGTCTCTGTTTCTCTTTAGTTTAGAGCATATCCTTCTTCAAATGAGAGAAGCCTAGAGAGTCTTTTAGCTCAAATTTCTATCTTATCTACTCTACCAAGTGAGTTTCACATGTATAAATCATTTCATAAATTACTCAAGAGTGTGAATCTCTTGAGAGGGACTCTCACTGGTGATTGCCTAGCAAGTTGTAAGGGGGAGTGAGGGGATTCTCACATTGATGTACTGAGGCACCAAGAGCTCATGGAATCTTAGGAAATAGTGGAACACTCAGAGGAACTTTTCAAAGCATACGTTTTTCGGCAAATGATGCAGTTTGGAATATATCAGTAAATATGAAAGCATATGTTTTGAAAGAGGACTTTTCGAAGGGCTTTCTTATAAGCACATTTACCAAAGAGCTACTCGATGAATCTAAGATATGTTTTAATGGAATTTAGTGAAGATTTATCGAAGTCTCTTCCGATAAGGTTAATTACCGAAGTATTTCTGTGCAAGACTTAAACTATTTCAATCGCAATTCCTTAGGGATTTGTCGAAGACCTTTTTGACAAGGGTATTCCTCAATAAGAACTTTGACAATTCAAGACTGATTTGTGAAAAGATTTCTGAACTAGACTTTAACATATTGGATCTTCAATTATAAATTATTTTAGAAACAAACGAGATTTGCTTATATTGTTCATACGTCTATTCTAAGACATGTTTCAAGATTATTTCCATCTAAAACAGCGATCAAATGCACAGACCAATTGAAGAGCAGCAAGAGTCAGATGCATACGTCAGCAATAACAGCTATCCCATGGATATTTCAACTGATTTATGAAGAACCAAGTATAAAAGAAGAAGCCAAAATGAGGAAGCTGAAAAGTTGGGAGACAAAATAAAAATAAGAGATGCTTACAACGCAGTTTGATCATACTCAATAAATATTATGAAGTCTCTGTTTCTCTTTAGTTTAGAGCATATCCTTCTTCAAATGAGAGAAGCCTAGAGAGTCTTTTAGCTCAAATTTCTATCTTATCTACTCTACCAAGTGAGTTTCACATGTATAAATCATTTCATAAATTACTCAAGAGTGTGAATCTCTTGAGAGGGACTCTCACTGGTGATTGCCTAGCAAGTTGTAAGGGGGAGTGAGGGGATTCTCACATTGATGTACTGAGGCACCAAGAGCTCATGGAATCTTAGGAAATAGTGGAACACTCAGAGGAACTTTTCAAAGCATACGTTTTTCGGCAAATGATGCAGTTTGGAATATATCAGTAAATATGAAAGCATATGTTTTGAAAGAGGACTTTTCGAAGGGCTTTCTTATAAGCACATTTACCAAAGAGCTACTCGATGAATCTAAGATATGTTTTAATGGAATTTAGTGAAGATTTATCGAAGTCTCTTCCGATAAGGTTAATTACCGAAGTATTTCTGTGCAAGACTTAAACTATTTCAATCGCAATTCCTTAGGGATTTGTCGAAGACCTTTTTGACAAGGGTATTCCTCAATAAGAACTTTGACAATTCAAGACTGATTTGTGAAAAGATTTCTGAACTAGACTTTAACATATTGGATCTTCAATTATAAATTATTTTAGAAACAAACGAGATTTGCTTATATTGTTCATACGTCTATTCTAAGACATGTTTCAAGATTATTTCCATCTAAAACAGCGATCAAATGCACAGACCAATTGAAGAGCAGCAAGAGTCAGATGCATACGTCAGCAATAACAGCTATCCCATGGATATTTCAACTGATTTATGAAGAACCAAGTATAAAAGAAGAAGCCAAAATGAGGAAGCTGAAAAGTTGGGAGACAAAATAAAAATAAGAGATGCTTACAACGCAGTTTGATCATACTCAATAAATATTATGAAGTCTCTGTTTCTCTTTAGTTTAGAGCATATCCTTCTTCAAATGAGAGAAGCCTAGAGAGTCTTTTAGCTCAAATTTCTATCTTATCTACTCTACCAAGTGAGTTTCACATGTATAAATCATTTCATAAATTACTCAAGAGTGTGAATCTCTTGAGAGGGACTCTCACTGGTGATTGCCTAGCAAGTTGTAAGGGGGAGTGAGGGGATTCTCACATTGATGTACTGAGGCACCAAGAGCTCATGGAATCTTAGGAAATAGTGGAACACTCAGAGGAACTTTTCAAAGCATACGTTTTTCGGCAAATGATGCAGTTTGGAATATATCAGTAAATATGAAAGCATATGTTTTGAAAGAGGACTTTTCGAAGGGCTTTCTTATAAGCACATTTACCAAAGAGCTACTCGATGAATCTAAGATATGTTTTAATGGAATTTAGTGAAGATTTATCGAAGTCTCTTCCGATAAGGTTAATTACCGAAGTATTTCTGTGCAAGACTTAAACTATTTCAATCGCAATTCCTTAGGGATTTGTCGAAGACCTTTTTGACAAGGGTATTCCTCAATAAGAACTTTGACAATTCAAGACTGATTTGTGAAAAGATTTCTGAACTAGACTTTAACATATTGGATCTTCAATTATAAATTATTTTAGAAACAAACGAGATTTGCTTATATTGTTCATACGTCTATTCTAAGACATGTTTCAAGATTATTTCCATCTAAAACAGCGATCAAATGCACAGACCAATTGAAGAGCAGCAAGAGTCAGATGCATACGTCAGCAATAACAGCTATCCCATGGATATTTCAACTGATTTATGAAGAACCAAGTATAAAAGAAGAAGCCAAAATGAGGAAGCTGAAAAGTTGGGAGACAAAATAAAAATAAGAGATGCTTACAACGCAGTTTGATCATACTCAATAAATATTATGAAGTCTCTGTTTCTCTTTAGTTTAGAGCATATCCTTCTTCAAATGAGAGAAGCCTAGAGAGTCTTTTAGCTCAAATTTCTATCTTATCTACTCTACCAAGTGAGTTTCACATGTATAAATCATTTCATAAATTACTCAAGAGTGTGAATCTCTTGAGAGGGACTCTCACTGGTGATTGCCTAGCAAGTTGTAAGGGGGAGTGAGGGGATTCTCACATTGATGTACTGAGGCACCAAGAGCTCATGGAATCTTAGGAAATAGTGGAACACTCAGAGGAACTTTTCAAAGCATACGTTTTTCGGCAAATGATGCAGTTTGGAATATATCAGTAAATATGAAAGCATATGTTTTGAAAGAGGACTTTTCGAAGGGCTTTCTTATAAGCACATTTACCAAAGAGCTACTCGATGAATCTAAGATATGTTTTAATGGAATTTAGTGAAGATTTATCGAAGTCTCTTCCGATAAGGTTAATTACCGAAGTATTTCTGTGCAAGACTTAAACTATTTCAATCGCAATTCCTTAGGGATTTGTCGAAGACCTTTTTGACAAGGGTATTCCTCAATAAGAACTTTGACAATTCAAGACTGATTTGTGAAAAGATTTCTGAACTAGACTTTAACATATTGGATCTTCAATTATAAATTATTTTAGAAACAAACGAGATTTGCTTATATTGTTCATACGTCTATTCTAAGACATGTTTCAAGATTATTTCCATCTAAAACAGCGATCAAATGCACAGACCAATTGAAGAGCAGCAAGAGTCAGATGCATACGTCAGCAATAACAGCTATCCCATGGATATTTCAACTGATTTATGAAGAACCAAGTATAAAAGAAGAAGCCAAAATGAGGAAGCTGAAAAGTTGGGAGACAAAATAAAAATAAGAGATGCTTACAACGCAGTTTGATCATACTCAATAAATATTATGAAGTCTCTGTTTCTCTTTAGTTTAGAGCATATCCTTCTTCAAATGAGAGAAGCCTAGAGAGTCTTTTAGCTCAAATTTCTATCTTATCTACTCTACCAAGTGAGTTTCACATGTATAAATCATTTCATAAATTACTCAAGAGTGTGAATCTCTTGAGAGGGACTCTCACTGGTGATTGCCTAGCAAGTTGTAAGGGGGAGTGAGGGGATTCTCACATTGATGTACTGAGGCACCAAGAGCTCATGGAATCTTAGGAAATAGTGGAACACTCAGAGGAACTTTTCAAAGCATACGTTTTTCGGCAAATGATGCAGTTTGGAATATATCAGTAAATATGAAAGCATATGTTTTGAAAGAGGAGTTTTCGAAGGGCTTTCTTATAAGCACATTTACCAAAGAGCTACTCGATGAATCTAAGATATGTTTTAATGGAATTTAGTGAAGATTTATCGAAGTCTCTTCCGATAAGGTTAATTACCGAAGTATTTCTGTGCAAGACTTAAACTATTTCAATCGCAATTCCTTAGGGATTTGTCGAAGACCTTTTTGACAAGGGTATTCCTCAATAAGAACTTTGACAATTCAAGACTGATTTGTGAAAAGATTTCTGAACTAGACTTTAACATATTGGATCTTCAATTATAAATTATTTTAGAAACAAACGAGATTTGCTTATATTGTTCATACGTCTATTCTAAGACATGTTTCAAGATTATTTCCATCTAAAACAGCGATCAAATGCACAGACCAATTGAAGAGCAGCAAGAGTCAGATGCATACGTCAGCAATAACAGCTATCCCATGGATATTTCAACTGATTTATGAAGAACCAAGTATAAAAGAAGAAGCCAAAATGAGGAAGCTGAAAAGTTGGGAGACAAAATAAAAATAAGAGATGCTTACAACGCAGTTTGATCATACTCAATAAATATTATGAAGTCTCTGTTTCTCTTTAGTTTAGAGCATATCCTTCTTCAAATGAGAGAAGCCTAGAGAGTCTTTTAGCTCAAATTTCTATCTTATCTACTCTACCAAGTGAGTTTCACATGTATAAATCATTTCATAAATTACTCAAGAGTGTGAATCTCTTGAGAGGGACTCTCACTGGTGATTGCCTAGCAAGTTGTAAGGGGGAGTGAGGGGATTCTCACATTGATGTACTGAGGCACCAAGAGCTCATGGAATCTTAGGAAATAGTGGAACACTCAGAGGAACTTTTCAAAGCATACGTTTTTCGGCAAATGATGCAGTTTGGAATATATCAGTAAATATGAAAGCATATGTTTTGAAAGAGGACTTTTCGAAGGGCTTTCTTATAAGCACATTTACCAAAGAGCTACTCGATGAATCTAAGATATGTTTTAATGGAATTTAGTGAAGATTTATCGAAGTCTCTTCCGATAAGGTTAATTACCGAAGTATTTCTGTGCAAGACTTAAACTATTTCAATCGCAATTCCTTAGGGATTTGTCGAAGACCTTTTTGACAAGGGTATTCCTCAATAAGAACTTTGACAATTCAAGACTGATTTGTGAAAAGATTTCTGAACTAGACTTTAACATATTGGATCTTCAATTATAAATTATTTTAGAAACAAACGAGATTTGCTTATATTGTTCATACGTCTATTCTAAGACATGTTTCAAGATTATTTCCATCTAAAACAGCGATCAAATGCACAGACCAATTGAAGAGCAGCAAGAGTCAGATGCATACGTCAGCAATAACAGCTATCCCATGGATATTTCAACTGATTTATGAAGAACCAAGTATAAAAGAAGAAGCCAAAATGAGGAAGCTGAAAAGTTGGGAGACAAAATAAAAATAAGAGATGCTTACAACGCAGTTTGATCATACTCAATAAATATTATGAAGTCTCTGTTTCTCTTTAGTTTAGAGCATATCCTTCTTCAAATGAGAGAAGCCTAGAGAGTCTTTTAGCTCAAATTTCTATCTTATCTACTCTACCAAGTGAGTTTCACATGTATAAATCATTTCATAAATTACTCAAGAGTGTGAATCTCTTGAGAGGGACTCTCACTGGTGATTGCCTAGCAAGTTGTAAGGGGGAGTGAGGGGATTCTCACATTGATGTACTGAGGCACCAAGAGCTCATGGAATCTTAGGAAATAGTGGAACACTCAGAGGAACTTTTCAAAGCATACGTTTTTCGGCAAATGATGCAGTTTGGAATATATCAGTAAATATGAAAGCATATGTTTTGAAAGAGGAGTTTTCGAAGGGCTTTCTTATAAGCACATTTACCAAAGAGCTACTCGATGAATCTAAGATATGTTTTAATGGAATTTAGTGAAGATTTATCGAAGTCTCTTCCGATAAGGTTAATTACCGAAGTATTTCTGTGCAAGACTTAAACTATTTCAATCGCAATTCCTTAGGGATTTGTCGAAGACCTTTTTGACAAGGGTATTCCTCAATAAGAACTTTGACAATTCAAGACTGATTTGTGAAAAGATTTCTGAACTAGACTTTAACATATTGGATCTTCAATTATAAATTATTTTAGAAACAAACGAGATTTGCTTATATTGTTCATACGTCTATTCTAAGACATGTTTCAAGATTATTTCCATCTAAAACAGCGATCAAATGCACAGACCAATTGAAGAGCAGCAAGAGTCAGATGCATACGTCAGCAATAACAGCTATCCCATGGATATTTCAACTGATTTATGAAGAACCAAGTATAAAAGAAGAAGCCAAAATGAGGAAGCTGAAAAGTTGGGAGACAAAATAAAAATAAGAGATGCTTACAACGCAGTTTGATCATACTCAATAAATATTATGAAGTCTCTGTTTCTCTTTAGTTTAGAGCATATCCTTCTTCAAATGAGAGAAGCCTAGAGAGTCTTTTAGCTCAAATTTCTATCTTATCTACTCTACCAAGTGAGTTTCACATGTATAAATCATTTCATAAATTACTCAAGAGTGTGAATCTCTTGAGAGGGACTCTCACTGGTGATTGCCTAGCAAGTTGTAAGGGGGAGTGAGGGGATTCTCACATTGATGTACTGAGGCACCAAGAGCTCATGGAATCTTAGGAAATAGTGGAACACTCAGAGGAACTTTTCAAAGCATACGTTTTTCGGCAAATGATGCAGTTTGGAATATATCAGTAAATATGAAAGCATATGTTTTGAAAGAGGACTTTTCGAAGGGCTTTCTTATAAGCACATTTACCAAAGAGCTACTCGATGAATCTAAGATATGTTTTAATGGAATTTAGTGAAGATTTATCGAAGTCTCTTCCGATAAGGTTAATTACCGAAGTATTTCTGTGCAAGACTTAAACTATTTCAATCGCAATTCCTTAGGGATTTGTCGAAGACCTTTTTGACAAGGGTATTCCTCAATAAGAACTTTGACAATTCAAGACTGATTTGTGAAAAGATTTCTGAACTAGACTTTAACATATTGGATCTTCAATTATAAATTATTTTAGAAACAAACGAGATTTGCTTATATTGTTCATACGTCTATTCTAAGACATGTTTCAAGATTATTTCCATCTAAAACAGCGATCAAATGCACAGACCAATTGAAGAGCAGCAAGAGTCAGATGCATACGTCAGCAATAACAGCTATCCCATGGAAATTTCAACTGATTTATGAAGAACCAAGTATAAAAGAAGAAGCCAAAATGAGGAAGCTGAAAAGTTGGGAGACAAAATAAAAATAAGAGATGCTTACAACGCAGTTTGATCATACTCAATAAATATTATGAAGTCTCTGTTTCTCTTTAGTTTAGAGCATATCCTTCTTCAAATGAGAGAAGCCTAGAGAGTCTTTTAGCTCAAATTTCTATCTTATCTACTCTACCAAGTGAGTTTCACATGTATAAATCATTTCATAAATTACTCAAGAGTGTGAATCTCTTGAGAGGGACTCTCACTGGTGATTGCCTAGCAAGTTGTAAGGGGGAGTGAGGGGATTCTCACATTGATGTACTGAGGCACCAAGAGCTCATGGAATCTTAGGAAATAGTGGAACACTCAGAGGAACTTTTCAAAGCATACGTTTTTCGGCAAATGATGCAGTTTGGAATATATCAGTAAATATGAAAGCATATGTTTTGAAAGAGGACTTTTCGAAGGGCTTTCTTATAAGCACATTTACCAAAGAGCTACTCGATGAATCTAAGATATGTTTTAATGGAATTTAGTGAAGATTTATCGAAGTCTCTTCCGATAAGGTTAATTACCGAAGTATTTCTGTGCAAGACTTAAACTATTTCAATCGCAATTCCTTAGGGATTTGTCGAAGACCTTTTTGACAAGGGTATTCCTCAATAAGAACTTTGACAATTCAAGACTGATTTGTGAAAAGATTTCTGAACTAGACTTTAACATATTGGATCTTCAATTATAAATTATTTTAGAAACAAACGAGATTTGCTTATATTGTTCATACGTCTATTCTAAGACATGTTTCAAGATTATTTCCATCTAAAACAGCGATCAAATGCACAGACCAATTGAAGAGCAGCAAGAGTCAGATGCATACGTCAGCAATAACAGCTATCCCATGGATATTTCAACTGATTTATGAAGAACCAAGTATAAAAGAAGAAGCCAAAATGAGGAAGCTGAAAAGTTGGGAGACAAAATAAAAATAAGAGATGCTTACAACGCAGTTTGATCATACTCAATAAATATTATGAAGTCTCTGTTTCTCTTTAGTTTAGAGCATATCCTTCTTCAAATGAGAGAAGCCTAGAGAGTCTTTTAGCTCAAATTTCTATCTTATCTACTCTACCAAGTGAGTTTCACATGTATAAATCATTTCATAAATTACTCAAGAGTGTGAATCTCTTGAGAGGGACTCTCACTGGTGATTGCCTAGCAAGTTGTAAGGGGGAGTGAGGGGATTCTCACATTGATGTACTGAGGCACCAAGAGCTCATGGAATCTTAGGAAATAGTGGAACACTCAGAGGAACTTTTCAAAGCATACGTTTTTCGGCAAATGATGCAGTTTGGAATATATCAGTAAATATGAAAGCATATGTTTTGAAAGAGAAGTTTTCGAAGGGCTTTCTTATAAGCACATTTACCAAAGAGCTACTCGATGAATCTAAGATATGTTTTAATGGAATTTAGTGAAGATTTATCGAAGTCTCTTCCGATAAGGTTAATTACCGAAGTATTTCTGTGCAAGACTTAAACTATTTCAATCGCAATTCCTTAGGGATTTGTCGAAGACCTTTTTGACAAGGGTATTCCTCAATAAGAACTTTGACAATTCAAGACTGATTTGTGAAAAGATTTCTGAACTAGACTTTAACATATTGGATCTTCAATTATAAATTATTTTAGAAACAAACGAGATTTGCTTATATTGTTCATACGTCTATTCTAAGACATGTTTCAAGATTATTTCCATCTAAAACAGCGATCAAATGCACAGACCAATTGAAGAGCAGCAAGAGTCAGATGCATACGTCAGCAATAACAGCTATCCCATGGAAATTTCAACTGATTTATGAAGAACCAAGTATAAAAGAAGAAGCCAAAATGAGGAAGCTGAAAAGTTGGGAGACAAAATAAAAATAAGAGATGCTTACAACGCAGTTTGATCATACTCAATAAATATTATGAAGTCTCTGTTTCTCTTTAGTTTAGAGCATATCCTTCTTCAAATGAGAGAAGCCTAGAGAGTCTTTTAGCTCAAATTTCTATCTTATCTACTCTACCAAGTGAGTTTCACATGTATAAATCATTTCATAAATTACTCAAGAGTGTGAATCTCTTGAGAGGGACTCTCACTGGTGATTGCCTAGCAAGTTGTAAGGGGGAGTGAGGGGATTCTCACATTGATGTACTGAGGCACCAAGAGCTCATGGAATCTTAGGAAATAGTGGAACACTCAGAGGAACTTTTCAAAGCATACGTTTTTCGGCAAATGATGCAGTTTGGAATATATCAGTAAATATGAAAGCATATGTTTTGAAAGAGGACTTTTCGAAGGGCTTTCTTATAAGCACATTTACCAAAGAGCTACTCGATGAATCTAAGATATGTTTTAATGGAATTTAGTGAAGATTTATCGAAGTCTCTTCCGATAAGGTTAATTACCGAAGTATTTCTGTGCAAGACTTAAACTATTTCAATCGCAATTCCTTAGGGATTTGTCGAAGACCTTTTTGACAAGGGTATTCCTCAATAAGAACTTTGACAATTCAAGACTGATTTGTGAAAAGATTTCTGAACTAGACTTTAACATATTGGATCTTCAATTATAAATTATTTTAGAAACAAACGAGATTTGCTTATATTGTTCATACGTCTATTCTAAGACATGTTTCAAGATTATTTCCATCTAAAACAGCGATCAAATGCACAGACCAATTGAAGAGCAGCAAGAGTCAGATGCATACGTCAGCAATAACAGCTATCCCATGGATATTTCAACTGATTTATGAAGAACCAAGTATAAAAGAAGAAGCCAAAATGAGGAAGCTGAAAAGTTGGGAGACAAAATAAAAATAAGAGATGCTTACAACGCAGTTTGATCATACTCAATAAATATTATGAAGTCTCTGTTTCTCTTTAGTTTAGAGCATATCCTTCTTCAAATGAGAGAAGCCTAGAGAGTCTTTTAGCTCAAATTTCTATCTTATCTACTCTACCAAGTGAGTTTCACATGTATAAATCATTTCATAAATTACTCAAGAGTGTGAATCTCTTGAGAGGGACTCTCACTGGTGATTGCCTAGCAAGTTGTAAGGGGGAGTGAGGGGATTCTCACATTGATGTACTGAGGCACCAAGAGCTCATGGAATCTTAGGAAATAGTGGAACACTCAGAGGAACTTTTCAAAGCATACGTTTTTCGGCAAATGATGCAGTTTGGAATATATCAGTAAATATGAAAGCATATGTTTTGAAAGAGGAGTTTTCGAAGGGCTTTCTTATAAGCACATTTACCAAAGAGCTACTCGATGAATCTAAGATATGTTTTAATGGAATTTAGTGAAGATTTATCGAAGTCTCTTCCGATAAGGTTAATTACCGAAGTATTTCTGTGCAAGACTTAAACTATTTCAATCGCAATTCCTTAGGGATTTGTCGAAGACCTTTTTGACAAGGGTATTCCTCAATAAGAACTTTGACAATTCAAGACTGATTTGTGAAAAGATTTCTGAACTAGACTTTAACATATTGGATCTTCAATTATAAATTATTTTAGAAACAAACGAGATTTGCTTATATTGTTCATACGTCTATTCTAAGACATGTTTCAAGATTATTTCCATCTAAAACAGCGATCAAATGCACAGACCAATTGAAGAGCAGCAAGAGTCAGATGCATACGTCAGCAATAACAGCTATCCCATGGATATTTCAACTGATTTATGAAGAACCAAGTATAAAAGAAGAAGCCAAAATGAGGAAGCTGAAAAGTTGGGAGACAAAATAAAAATAAGAGATGCTTACAACGCAGTTTGATCATACTCAATAAATATTATGAAGTCTCTGTTTCTCTTTAGTTTAGAGCATATCCTTCTTCAAATGAGAGAAGCCTAGAGAGTCTTTTAGCTCAAATTTCTATCTTATCTACTCTACCAAGTGAGTTTCACATGTATAAATCATTTCATAAATTACTCAAGAGTGTGAATCTCTTGAGAGGGACTCTCACTGGTGATTGCCTAGCAAGTTGTAAGGGGGAGTGAGGGGATTCTCACATTGATGTACTGAGGCACCAAGAGCTCATGGAATCTTAGGAAATAGTGGAACACTCAGAGGAACTTTTCAAAGCATACGTTTTTCGGCAAATGATGCAGTTTGGAATATATCAGTAAATATGAAAGCATATGTTTTGAAAGAGAAGTTTTCGAAGGGCTTTCTTATAAGCACATTTACCAAAGAGCTACTCGATGAATCTAAGATATGTTTTAATGGAATTTAGTGAAGATTTATCGAAGTCTCTTCCGATAAGGTTAATTACCGAAGTATTTCTGTGCAAGACTTAAACTATTTCAATCGCAATTCCTTAGGGATTTGTCGAAGACCTTTTTGACAAGGGTATTCCTCAATAAGAACTTTGACAATTCAAGACTGATTTGTGAAAAGATTTCTGAACTAGACTTTAACATATTGGATCTTCAATTATAAATTATTTTAGAAACAAACGAGATTTGCTTATATTGTTCATACGTCTATTCTAAGACATGTTTCAAGATTATTTCCATCTAAAACAGCGATCAAATGCACAGACCAATTGAAGAGCAGCAAGAGTCAGATGCATACGTCAGCAATAACAGCTATCCCATGGATATTTCAACTGATTTATGAAGAACCAAGTATAAAAGAAGAAGCCAAAATGAGGAAGCTGAAAAGTTGGGAGACAAAATAAAAATAAGAGATGCTTACAACGCAGTTTGATCATACTCAATAAATATTATGAAGTCTCTGTTTCTCTTTAGTTTAGAGCATATCCTTCTTCAAATGAGAGAAGCCTAGAGAGTCTTTTAGCTCAAATTTCTATCTTATCTACTCTACCAAGTGAGTTTCACATGTATAAATCATTTCATAAATTACTCAAGAGTGTGAATCTCTTGAGAGGGACTCTCACTGGTGATTGCCTAGCAAGTTGTAAGGGGGAGTGAGGGGATTCTCACATTGATGTACTGAGGCACCAAGAGCTCATGGAATCTTAGGAAATAGTGGAACACTCAGAGGAACTTTTCAAAGCATACGTTTTTCGGCAAATGATGCAGTTTGGAATATATCAGTAAATATGAAAGCATATGTTTTGAAAGAGGACTTTTCGAAGGGCTTTCTTATAAGCACATTTACCAAAGAGCTACTCGATGAATCTAAGATATGTTTTAATGGAATTTAGTGAAGATTTATCGAAGTCTCTTCCGATAAGGTTAATTACCGAAGTATTTCTGTGCAAGACTTAAACTATTTCAATCGCAATTCCTTAGGGATTTGTCGAAGACCTTTTTGACAAGGGTATTCCTCAATAAGAACTTTGACAATTCAAGACTGATTTGTGAAAAGATTTCTGAACTAGACTTTAACATATTGGATCTTCAATTATAAATTATTTTAGAAACAAACGAGATTTGCTTATATTGTTCATACGTCTATTCTAAGACATGTTTCAAGATTATTTCCATCTAAAACAGCGATCAAATGCACAGACCAATTGAAGAGCAGCAAGAGTCAGATGCATACGTCAGCAATAACAGCTATCCCATGGATATTTCAACTGATTTATGAAGAACCAAGTATAAAAGAAGAAGCCAAAATGAGGAAGCTGAAAAGTTGGGAGACAAAATAAAAATAAGAGATGCTTACAACGCAGTTTGATCATACTCAATAAATATTATGAAGTCTCTGTTTCTCTTTAGTTTAGAGCATATCCTTCTTCAAATGAGAGAAGCCTAGAGAGTCTTTTAGCTCAAATTTCTATCTTATCTACTCTACCAAGTGAGTTTCACATGTATAAATCATTTCATAAATTACTCAAGAGTGTGAATCTCTTGAGAGGGACTCTCACTGGTGATTGCCTAGCAAGTTGTAAGGGGGAGTGAGGGGATTCTCACATTGATGTACTGAGGCACCAAGAGCTCATGGAATCTTAGGAAATAGTGGAACACTCAGAGGAACTTTTCAAAGCATACGTTTTTCGGCAAATGATGCAGTTTGGAATATATCAGTAAATATGAAAGCATATGTTTTGAAAGAGGAGTTTTCGAAGGGCTTTCTTATAAGCACATTTACCAAAGAGCTACTCGATGAATCTAAGATATGTTTTAATGGAATTTAGTGAAGATTTATCGAAGTCTCTTCCGATAAGGTTAATTACCGAAGTATTTCTGTGCAAGACTTAAACTATTTCAATCGCAATTCCTTAGGGATTTGTCGAAGACCTTTTTGACAAGGGTATTCCTCAATAAGAACTTTGACAATTCAAGACTGATTTGTGAAAAGATTTCTGAACTAGACTTTAACATATTGGATCTTCAATTATAAATTATTTTAGAAACAAACGAGATTTGCTTATATTGTTCATACGTCTATTCTAAGACATGTTTCAAGATTATTTCCATCTAAAACAGCGATCAAATGCACAGACCAATTGAAGAGCAGCAAGAGTCAGATGCATACGTCAGCAATAACAGCTATCCCATGGATATTTCAACTGATTTATGAAGAACCAAGTATAAAAGAAGAAGCCAAAATGAGGAAGCTGAAAAGTTGGGAGACAAAATAAAAATAAGAGATGCTTACAACGCAGTTTGATCATACTCAATAAATATTATGAAGTCTCTGTTTCTCTTTAGTTTAGAGCATATCCTTCTTCAAATGAGAGAAGCCTAGAGAGTCTTTTAGCTCAAATTTCTATCTTATCTACTCTACCAAGTGAGTTTCACATGTATAAATCATTTCATAAATTACTCAAGAGTGTGAATCTCTTGAGAGGGACTCTCACTGGTGATTGCCTAGCAAGTTGTAAGGGGGAGTGAGGGGATTCTCACATTGATGTACTGAGGCACCAAGAGCTCATGGAATCTTAGGAAATAGTGGAACACTCAGAGGAACTTTTCAAAGCATACGTTTTTCGGCAAATGATGCAGTTTGGAATATATCAGTAAATATGAAAGCATATGTTTTGAAAGAGGACTTTTCGAAGGGCTTTCTTATAAGCACATTTACCAAAGAGCTACTCGATGAATCTAAGATATGTTTTAATGGAATTTAGTGAAGATTTATCGAAGTCTCTTCCGATAAGGTTAATTACCGAAGTATTTCTGTGCAAGACTTAAACTATTTCAATCGCAATTCCTTAGGGATTTGTCGAAGACCTTTTTGACAAGGGTATTCCTCAATAAGAACTTTGACAATTCAAGACTGATTTGTGAAAAGATTTCTGAACTAGACTTTAACATATTGGATCTTCAATTATAAATTATTTTAGAAACAAACGAGATTTGCTTATATTGTTCATACGTCTATTCTAAGACATGTTTCAAGATTATTTCCATCTAAAACAGCGATCAAATGCACAGACCAATTGAAGAGCAGCAAGAGTCAGATGCATACGTCAGCAATAACAGCTATCCCATGGATATTTCAACTGATTTATGAAGAACCAAGTATAAAAGAAGAAGCCAAAATGAGGAAGCTGAAAAGTTGGGAGACAAAATAAAAATAAGAGATGCTTACAACGCAGTTTGATCATACTCAATAAATATTATGAAGTCTCTGTTTCTCTTTAGTTTAGAGCATATCCTTCTTCAAATGAGAGAAGCCTAGAGAGTCTTTTAGCTCAAATTTCTATCTTATCTACTCTACCAAGTGAGTTTCACATGTATAAATCATTTCATAAATTACTCAAGAGTGTGAATCTCTTGAGAGGGACTCTCACTGGTGATTGCCTAGCAAGTTGTAAGGGGGAGTGAGGGGATTCTCACATTGATGTACTGAGGCACCAAGAGCTCATGGAATCTTAGGAAATAGTGGAACACTCAGAGGAACTTTTCAAAGCATACGTTTTTCGGCAAATGATGCAGTTTGGAATATATCAGTAAATATGAAAGCATATGTTTTGAAAGAGGACTTTTCGAAGGGCTTTCTTATAAGCACATTTACCAAAGAGCTACTCGATGAATCTAAGATATGTTTTAATGGAATTTAGTGAAGATTTATCGAAGTCTCTTCCGATAAGGTTAATTACCGAAGTATTTCTGTGCAAGACTTAAACTATTTCAATCGCAATTCCTTAGGGATTTGTCGAAGACCTTTTTGACAAGGGTATTCCTCAATAAGAACTTTGACAATTCAAGACTGATTTGTGAAAAGATTTCTGAACTAGACTTTAACATATTGGATCTTCAATTATAAATTATTTTAGAAACAAACGAGATTTGCTTATATTGTTCATACGTCTATTCTAAGACATGTTTCAAGATTATTTCCATCTAAAACAGCGATCAAATGCACAGACCAATTGAAGAGCAGCAAGAGTCAGATGCATACGTCAGCAATAACAGCTATCCCATGGATATTTCAACTGATTTATGAAGAACCAAGTATAAAAGAAGAAGCCAAAATGAGGAAGCTGAAAAGTTGGGAGACAAAATAAAAATAAGAGATGCTTACAACGCAGTTTGATCATACTCAATAAATATTATGAAGTCTCTGTTTCTCTTTAGTTTAGAGCATATCCTTCTTCAAATGAGAGAAGCCTAGAGAGTCTTTTAGCTCAAATTTCTATCTTATCTACTCTACCAAGTGAGTTTCACATGTATAAATCATTTCATAAATTACTCAAGAGTGTGAATCTCTTGAGAGGGACTCTCACTGGTGATTGCCTAGCAAGTTGTAAGGGGGAGTGAGGGGATTCTCACATTGATGTACTGAGGCACCAAGAGCTCATGGAATCTTAGGAAATAGTGGAACACTCAGAGGAACTTTTCAAAGCATACGTTTTTCGGCAAATGATGCAGTTTGGAATATATCAGTAAATATGAAAGCATATGTTTTGAAAGAGGAGTTTTCGAAGGGCTTTCTTATAAGCACATTTACCAAAGAGCTACTCGATGAATCTAAGATATGTTTTAATGGAATTTAGTGAAGATTTATCGAAGTCTCTTCCGATAAGGTTAATTACCGAAGTATTTCTGTGCAAGACTTAAACTATTTCAATCGCAATTCCTTAGGGATTTGTCGAAGACCTTTTTGACAAGGGTATTCCTCAATAAGAACTTTGACAATTCAAGACTGATTTGTGAAAAGATTTCTGAACTAGACTTTAACATATTGGATCTTCAATTATAAATTATTTTAGAAACAAACGAGATTTGCTTATATTGTTCATACGTCTATTCTAAGACATGTTTCAAGATTATTTCCATCTAAAACAGCGATCAAATGCACAGACCAATTGAAGAGCAGCAAGAGTCAGATGCATACGTCAGCAATAACAGCTATCCCATGGATATTTCAACTGATTTATGAAGAACCAAGTATAAAAGAAGAAGCCAAAATGAGGAAGCTGAAAAGTTGGGAGACAAAATAAAAATAAGAGATGCTTACAACGCAGTTTGATCATACTCAATAAATATTATGAAGTCTCTGTTTCTCTTTAGTTTAGAGCATATCCTTCTTCAAATGAGAGAAGCCTAGAGAGTCTTTTAGCTCAAATTTCTATCTTATCTACTCTACCAAGTGAGTTTCACATGTATAAATCATTTCATAAATTACTCAAGAGTGTGAATCTCTTGAGAGGGACTCTCACTGGTGATTGCCTAGCAAGTTGTAAGGGGGAGTGAGGGGATTCTCACATTGATGTACTGAGGCACCAAGAGCTCATGGAATCTTAGGAAATAGTGGAACACTCAGAGGAACTTTTCAAAGCATACGTTTTTCGGCAAATGATGCAGTTTGGAATATATCAGTAAATATGAAAGCATATGTTTTGAAAGAGGACTTTTCGAAGGGCTTTCTTATAAGCACATTTACCAAAGAGCTACTCGATGAATCTAAGATATGTTTTAATGGAATTTAGTGAAGATTTATCGAAGTCTCTTCCGATAAGGTTAATTACCGAAGTATTTCTGTGCAAGACTTAAACTATTTCAATCGCAATTCCTTAGGGATTTGTCGAAGACCTTTTTGACAAGGGTATTCCTCAATAAGAACTTTGACAATTCAAGACTGATTTGTGAAAAGATTTCTGAACTAGACTTTAACATATTGGATCTTCAATTATAAATTATTTTAGAAACAAACGAGATTTGCTTATATTGTTCATACGTCTATTCTAAGACATGTTTCAAGATTATTTCCATCTAAAACAGCGATCAAATGCACAGACCAATTGAAGAGCAGCAAGAGTCAGATGCATACGTCAGCAATAACAGCTATCCCATGGATATTTCAACTGATTTATGAAGAACCAAGTATAAAAGAAGAAGCCAAAATGAGGAAGCTGAAAAGTTGGGAGACAAAATAAAAATAAGAGATGCTTACAACGCAGTTTGATCATACTCAATAAATATTATGAAGTCTCTGTTTCTCTTTAGTTTAGAGCATATCCTTCTTCAAATGAGAGAAGCCTAGAGAGTCTTTTAGCTCAAATTTCTATCTTATCTACTCTACCAAGTGAGTTTCACATGTATAAATCATTTCATAAATTACTCAAGAGTGTGAATCTCTTGAGAGGGACTCTCACTGGTGATTGCCTAGCAAGTTGTAAGGGGGAGTGAGGGGATTCTCACATTGATGTACTGAGGCACCAAGAGCTCATGGAATCTTAGGAAATAGTGGAACACTCAGAGGAACTTTTCAAAGCATACGTTTTTCGGCAAATGATGCAGTTTGGAATATATCAGTAAATATGAAAGCATATGTTTTGAAAGAGGAGTTTTCGAAGGGCTTTCTTATAAGCACATTTACCAAAGAGCTACTCGATGAATCTAAGATATGTTTTAATGGAATTTAGTGAAGATTTATCGAAGTCTCTTCCGATAAGGTTAATTACCGAAGTATTTCTGTGCAAGACTTAAACTATTTCAATCGCAATTCCTTAGGGATTTGTCGAAGACCTTTTTGACAAGGGTATTCCTCAATAAGAACTTTGACAATTCAAGACTGATTTGTGAAAAGATTTCTGAACTAGACTTTAACATATTGGATCTTCAATTATAAATTATTTTAGAAACAAACGAGATTTGCTTATATTGTTCATACGTCTATTCTAAGACATGTTTCAAGATTATTTCCATCTAAAACAGCGATCAAATGCACAGACCAATTGAAGAGCAGCAAGAGTCAGATGCATACGTCAGCAATAACAGCTATCCCATGGATATTTCAACTGATTTATGAAGAACCAAGTATAAAAGAAGAAGCCAAAATGAGGAAGCTGAAAAGTTGGGAGACAAAATAAAAATAAGAGATGCTTACAACGCAGTTTGATCATACTCAATAAATATTATGAAGTCTCTGTTTCTCTTTAGTTTAGAGCATATCCTTCTTCAAATGAGAGAAGCCTAGAGAGTCTTTTAGCTCAAATTTCTATCTTATCTACTCTACCAAGTGAGTTTCACATGTATAAATCATTTCATAAATTACTCAAGAGTGTGAATCTCTTGAGAGGGACTCTCACTGGTGATTGCCTAGCAAGTTGTAAGGGGGAGTGAGGGGATTCTCACATTGATGTACTGAGGCACCAAGAGCTCATGGAATCTTAGGAAATAGTGGAACACTCAGAGGAACTTTTCAAAGCATACGTTTTTCGGCAAATGATGCAGTTTGGAATATATCAGTAAATATGAAAGCATATGTTTTGAAAGAGGACTTTTCGAAGGGCTTTCTTATAAGCACATTTACCAAAGAGCTACTCGATGAATCTAAGATATGTTTTAATGGAATTTAGTGAAGATTTATCGAAGTCTCTTCCGATAAGGTTAATTACCGAAGTATTTCTGTGCAAGACTTAAACTATTTCAATCGCAATTCCTTAGGGATTTGTCGAAGACCTTTTTGACAAGGGTATTCCTCAATAAGAACTTTGACAATTCAAGACTGATTTGTGAAAAGATTTCTGAACTAGACTTTAACATATTGGATCTTCAATTATAAATTATTTTAGAAACAAACGAGATTTGCTTATATTGTTCATACGTCTATTCTAAGACATGTTTCAAGATTATTTCCATCTAAAACAGCGATCAAATGCACAGACCAATTGAAGAGCAGCAAGAGTCAGATGCATACGTCAGCAATAACAGCTATCCCATGGAAATTTCAACTGATTTATGAAGAACCAAGTATAAAAGAAGAAGCCAAAATGAGGAAGCTGAAAAGTTGGGAGACAAAATAAAAATAAGAGATGCTTACAACGCAGTTTGATCATACTCAATAAATATTATGAAGTCTCTGTTTCTCTTTAGTTTAGAGCATATCCTTCTTCAAATGAGAGAAGCCTAGAGAGTCTTTTAGCTCAAATTTCTATCTTATCTACTCTACCAAGTGAGTTTCACATGTATAAATCATTTCATAAATTACTCAAGAGTGTGAATCTCTTGAGAGGGACTCTCACTGGTGATTGCCTAGCAAGTTGTAAGGGGGAGTGAGGGGATTCTCACATTGATGTACTGAGGCACCAAGAGCTCATGGAATCTTAGGAAATAGTGGAACACTCAGAGGAACTTTTCAAAGCATACGTTTTTCGGCAAATGATGCAGTTTGGAATATATCAGTAAATATGAAAGCATATGTTTTGAAAGAGAAGTTTTCGAAGGGCTTTCTTATAAGCACATTTACCAAAGAGCTACTCGATGAATCTAAGATATGTTTTAATGGAATTTATTGAAGATTTATCGAAGTCTCTTCCGATAAGGTTAATTACCGAAGTATTTCTGTGCAAGACTTAAACTATTTCAATCGCAATTCCTTAGGGATTTGTCGAAGACCTTTTTGACAAGGGTATTCCTCAATAAGAACTTTGACAATTCAAGACTGATTTGTGAAAAGATTTCTGAACTAGACTTTAACATATTGGATCTTCAATTATAAATTATTTTAGAAACAAACGAGATTTGCTTATATTGTTCATACGTCTATTCTAAGACATGTTTCAAGATTATTTCCATCTAAAACAGCGATCAAATGCACAGACCAATTGAAGAGCAGCAAGAGTCAGATGCATACGTCAGCAATAACAGCTATCCCATGGATATTTCAACTGATTTATGAAGAACCAAGTATAAAAGAAGAAGCCAAAATGAGGAAGCTGAAAAGTTGGGAGACAAAATAAAAATAAGAGATGCTTACAACGCAGTTTGATCATACTCAATAAATATTATGAAGTCTCTGTTTCTCTTTAGTTTAGAGCATATCCTTCTTCAAATGAGAGAAGCCTAGAGAGTCTTTTAGCTCAAATTTCTATCTTATCTACTCTACCAAGTGAGTTTCACATGTATAAATCATTTCATAAATTACTCAAGAGTGTGAATCTCTTGAGAGGGACTCTCACTGGTGATTGCCTAGCAAGTTGTAAGGGGGAGTGAGGGGATTCTCACATTGATGTACTGAGGCACCAAGAGCTCATGGAATCTTAGGAAATAGTGGAACACTCAGAGGAACTTTTCAAAGCATACGTTTTTCGGCAAATGATGCAGTTTGGAATATATCAGTAAATATGAAAGCATATGTTTTGAAAGAGAAGTTTTCGAAGGGCTTTCTTATAAGCACATTTACCAAAGAGCTACTCGATGAATCTAAGATATGTTTTAATGGAATTTATTGAAGATTTATCGAAGTCTCTTCCGATAAGGTTAATTACCGAAGTATTTCTGTGCAAGACTTAAACTATTTCAATCGCAATTCCTTAGGGATTTGTCGAAGACCTTTTTGACAAGGGTATTCCTCAATAAGAACTTTGACAATTCAAGACTGATTTGTGAAAAGATTTCTGAACTAGACTTTAACATATTGGATCTTCAATTATAAATTATTTTAGAAACAAACGAGATTTGCTTATATTGTTCATACGTCTATTCTAAGACATGTTTCAAGATTATTTCCATCTAAAACAGCGATCAAATGCACAGACCAATTGAAGAGCAGCAAGAGTCAGATGCATACGTCAGCAATAACAGCTATCCCATGGATATTTCAACTGATTTATGAAGAACCAAGTATAAAAGAAGAAGCCAAAATGAGGAAGCTGAAAAGTTGGGAGACAAAATAAAAATAAGAGATGCTTACAACGCAGTTTGATCATACTCAATAAATATTATGAAGTCTCTGTTTCTCTTTAGTTTAGAGCATATCCTTCTTCAAATGAGAGAAGCCTAGAGAGTCTTTTAGCTCAAATTTCTATCTTATCTACTCTACCAAGTGAGTTTCACATGTATAAATCATTTCATAAATTACTCAAGAGTGTGAATCTCTTGAGAGGGACTCTCACTGGTGATTGCCTAGCAAGTTGTAAGGGGGAGTGAGGGGATTCTCACATTGATGTACTGAGGCACCAAGAGCTCATGGAATCTTAGGAAATAGTGGAACACTCAGAGGAACTTTTCAAAGCATACGTTTTTCGGCAAATGATGCAGTTTGGAATATATCAGTAAATATGAAAGCATATGTTTTGAAAGAGAAGTTTTCGAAGGGCTTTCTTATAAGCACATTTACCAAAGAGCTACTCGATGAATCTAAGATATGTTTTAATGGAATTTAGTGAAGATTTATCGAAGTCTCTTCCGATAAGGTTAATTACCGAAGTATTTCTGTGCAAGACTTAAACTATTTCAATCGCAATTCCTTAGGGATTTGTCGAAGACCTTTTTGACAAGGGTATTCCTCAATAAGAACTTTGACAATTCAAGACTGATTTGTGAAAAGATTTCTGAACTAGACTTTAACATATTGGATCTTCAATTATAAATTATTTTAGAAACAAACGAGATTTGCTTATATTGTTCATACGTCTATTCTAAGACATGTTTCAAGATTATTTCCATCTACAACAGCGATCAAATGCACAGACCAATTGAAGAGCAGCAAGAGTCAGATGCATACGTCAGCAATAACAGCTATCCCATGGAAATTTCAACTGATTTATGAAGAACCAAGTATAAAAGAAGAAGCCAAAATGAGGAAGCTGAAAAGTTGGGAGACAAAATAAAAATAAGAGATGCTTACAACGCAGTTTGATCATACTCAATAAATATTATGAAGTCTCTGTTTCTCTTTAGTTTAGAGCATATCCTTCTTCAAATGAGAGAAGCCTAGAGAGTCTTTTAGCTCAAATTTCTATCTTATCTACTCTACCAAGTGAGTTTCACATGTATAAATCATTTCATAAATTACTCAAGAGTGTGAATCTCTTGAGAGGGACTCTCACTGGTGATTGCCTAGCAAGTTGTAAGGGGGAGTGAGGGGATTCTCACATTGATGTACTGAGGCACCAAGAGCTCATGGAATCTTAGGAAATAGTGGAACACTCAGAGGAACTTTTCAAAGCATACGTTTTTCGGCAAATGATGCAGTTTGGAATATATCAGTAAATATGAAAGCATATGTTTTGAAAGAGAACTTTTCGAAGGGCTTTCTTATAAGCACATTTACCAAAGAGCTACTCGATGAATCTAAGATATGTTTTAATGGAATTTATTGAAGATTTATCGAAGTCTCTTCCGATAAGGTTAATTACCGAAGTATTTCTGTGCAAGACTTAAACTATTTCAATCGCAATTCCTTAGGGATTTGTCGAAGACCTTTTTGACAAGGGTATTCCTCAATAAGAACTTTGACAATTCAAGACTGATTTGTGAAAAGATTTCTGAACTAGACTTTAACATATTGGATCTTCAATTATAAATTATTTTAGAAACAAACGAGATTTGCTTATATTGTTCATACGTCTATTCTAAGACATGTTTCAAGATTATTTCCATCTAAAACAGCGATCAAATGCACAGACCAATTGAAGAGCAGCAAGAGTCAGATGCATACGTCAGCAATAACAGCTATCCCATGGAAATTTCAACTGATTTATGAAGAACCAAGTATAAAAGAAGAAGCCAAAATGAGGAAGCTGAAAAGTTGGGAGACAAAATAAAAATAAGAGATGCTTACAACGCAGTTTGATCATACTCAATAAATATTATGAAGTCTCTGTTTCTCTTTAGTTTAGAGCATATCCTTCTTCAAATGAGAGAAGCCTAGAGAGTCTTTTAGCTCAAATTTCTATCTTATCTACTCTACCAAGTGAGTTTCACATGTATAAATCATTTCATAAATTACTCAAGAGTGTGAATCTCTTGAGAGGGACTCTCACTGGTGATTGCCTAGCAAGTTGTAAGGGGGAGTGAGGGGATTCTCACATTGATGTACTGAGGCACCAAGAGCTCATGGAATCTTAGGAAATAGTGGAACACTCAGAGGAACTTTTCAAAGCATACGTTTTTCGGCAAATGATGCAGTTTGGAATATATCAGTAAATATGAAAGCATATGTTTTGAAAGAGGAGTTTTCGAAGGGCTTTCTTATAAGCACATTTACCAAAGAGCTACTCGATGAATCTAAGATATGTTTTAATGGAATTTAGTGAAGATTTATCGAAGTCTCTTCCGATAAGGTTAATTACCGAAGTATTTCTGTGCAAGACTTAAACTATTTCAATCGCAATTCCTTAGGGATTTGTCGAAGACCTTTTTGACAAGGGTATTCCTCAATAAGAACTTTGACAATTCAAGACTGATTTGTGAAAAGATTTCTGAACTAGACTTTAACATATTGGATCTTCAATTATAAATTATTTTAGAAACAAACGAGATTTGCTTATATTGTTCATACGTCTATTCTAAGACATGTTTCAAGATTATTTCCATCTAAAACAGCGATCAAATGCACAGACCAATTGAAGAGCAGCAAGAGTCAGATGCATACGTCAGCAATAACAGCTATCCCATGGAAATTTCAACTGATTTATGAAGAACCAAGTATAAAAGAAGAAGCCAAAATGAGGAAGCTGAAAAGTTGGGAGACAAAATAAAAATAAGAGATGCTTACAACGCAGTTTGATCATACTCAATAAATATTATGAAGTCTCTGTTTCTCTTTAGTTTAGAGCATATCCTTCTTCAAATGAGAGAAGCCTAGAGAGTCTTTTAGCTCAAATTTCTATCTTATCTACTCTACCAAGTGAGTTTCACATGTATAAATCATTTCATAAATTACTCAAGAGTGTGAATCTCTTGAGAGGGACTCTCACTGGTGATTGCCTAGCAAGTTGTAAGGGGGAGTGAGGGGATTCTCACATTGATGTACTGAGGCACCAAGAGCTCATGGAATCTTAGGAAATAGTGGAACACTCAGAGGAACTTTTCAAAGCATACGTTTTTCGGCAAATGATGCAGTTTGGAATATATCAGTAAATATGAAAGCATATGTTTTGAAAGAGAAGTTTTCGAAGGGCTTTCTTATAAGCACATTTACCAAAGAGCTACTCGATGAATCTAAGATATGTTTTAATGGAATTTATTGAAGATTTATCGAAGTCTCTTCCGATAAGGTTAATTACCGAAGTATTTCTGTGCAAGACTTAAACTATTTCAATCGCAATTCCTTAGGGATTTGTCGAAGACCTTTTTGACAAGGGTATTCCTCAATAAGAACTTTGACAATTCAAGACTGATTTGTGAAAAGATTTCTGAACTAGACTTTAACATATTGGATCTTCAATTATAAATTATTTTAGAAACAAACGAGATTTGCTTATATTGTTCATACGTCTATTCTAAGACATGTTTCAAGATTATTTCCATCTACAACAGCGATCAAATGCACAGACCAATTGAAGAGCAGCAAGAGTCAGATGCATACGTCAGCAATAACAGCTATCCCATGGATATTTCAACTGATTTATGAAGAACCAAGTATAAAAGAAGAAGCCAAAATGAGGAAGCTGAAAAGTTGGGAGACAAAATAAAAATAAGAGATGCTTACAACGCAGTTTGATCATACTCAATAAATATTATGAAGTCTCTGTTTCTCTTTAGTTTAGAGCATATCCTTCTTCAAATGAGAGAAGCCTAGAGAGTCTTTTAGCTCAAATTTCTATCTTATCTACTCTACCAAGTGAGTTTCACATGTATAAATCATTTCATAAATTACTCAAGAGTGTGAATCTCTTGAGAGGGACTCTCACTGGTGATTGCCTAGCAAGTTGTAAGGGGGAGTGAGGGGATTCTCACATTGATGTACTGAGGCACCAAGAGCTCATGGAATCTTAGGAAATAGTGGAACACTCAGAGGAACTTTTCAAAGCATACGTTTTTCGGCAAATGATGCAGTTTGGAATATATCAGTAAATATGAAAGCATATGTTTTGAAAGAGAAGTTTTCGAAGGGCTTTCTTATAAGCACATTTACCAAAGAGCTACTCGATGAATCTAAGATATGTTTTAATGGAATTTATTGAAGATTTATCGAAGTCTCTTCCGATAAGGTTAATTCCCGAAGTATTTCTGTGCAAGACTTAAACTACTTCAATCGCAATTCCTTAGGGATTTGTCGAAGACCTTTTTGACAAGGGTATTCCTCAATAAGAACTTTGACAATTCAAGACTGATTTGTGAAAAGATTTCTGAACTAGACTTTAACATATTGGATCTTCAATTATAAATTATTTTAGAAACAAACGAGATTTGCTTATATTGTTCATACGTCTATTCTAAGACATGTTTCAAGATTATTTCCATCTAAAACAGCGATCAAATGCACAGACCAATTGAAGAGCAGCAAGAGTCAGATGCATACGTCAGCAATAACAGCTATCCCATGGATATTTCAACTGATTTATGAAGAACCAAGTATAAAAGAAGAAGCCAAAATGAGGAAGCTGAAAAGTTGGGAGACAAAATAAAAATAAGAGGTGCTTACAACGCAGTTTGATCATACTCAATAAATATTATGAAGTCTCTGTTTCTCTTTAGTTTAGAGCATATCCTTCTTCAAATGAGAGAAGCCTAGAGAGTCTTTTAGCTCAAATTTCTATCTTATCTACTCTACCAAGTGAGTTTCACATGTATAAATCATTTCATAAATTACTCAAGAGTGTGAATCTCTTGAGAGGGACTCTCACTGGTGATTGCCTAGCAAGTTGTAAGGGGGAGTGAGGGGATTCTCACATTGATGTACTGAGGCACCAAGAGCTCATGGAATCTTAGGAAATAGTGGAACACTCAGAGGAACTTTTCAAAGCATACGTTTTTCGGCAAATGATGCAGTTTGGAATATATCAGTAAATATGAAAGCATATGTTTTGAAAGAGAAGTTTTCGAAGGGCTTTCTTATAAGCACATTTACCAAAGAGCTACTCGATGAATCTAAGATATGTTTTAATGGAATTTATTGAAGATTTATCGAAGTCTCTTCCGATAAGGTTAATTACCGAAGTATTTCTGTGCAAGACTTAAACTATTTCAATCGCAATTCCTTAGGGATTTGTCGAAGACCTTTTTGACAAGGGTATTCCTCAATAAGAACTTTGACAATTCAAGACTGATTTGTGAAAAGATTTCTGAACTAGACTTTAACATATTGGATCTTCAATTATAAATTATTTTAGAAACAAACGAGATTTGCTTATATTGTTCATACGTCTATTCTAAGACATGTTTCAAGATTATTTCCATCTAAAACAGCGATCAAATGCACAGACCAATTGAAGAGCAGCAAGAGTCAGATGCATACGTCAGCAATAACAGCTATCCCATGGATATTTCAACTGATTTATGAAGAACCAAGTATAAAAGAAGAAGCCAAAATGAGGAAGCTGAAAAGTTGGGAGACAAAATAAAAATAAGAGATGCTTACAACGCAGTTTGATCATACTCAATAAATATTATGAAGTCTCTGTTTCTCTTTAGTTTAGAGCATATCCTTCTTCAAATGAGAGAAGCCTAGAGAGTCTTTTAGCTCAAATTTCTATCTTATCTACTCTACCAAGTGAGTTTCACATGTATAAATCATTTCATAAATTACTCAAGAGTGTGAATCTCTTGAGAGGGACTCTCACTGGTGATTGCCTAGCAAGTTGTAAGGGGGAGTGAGGGGATTCTCACATTGATGTACTGAGGCACCAAGAGCTCATGGAATCTTAGGAAATAGTGGAACACTCAGAGGAACTTTTCAAAGCATACGTTTTTCGGCAAATGATGCAGTTTGGAATATATCAGTAAATATGAAAGCATATGTTTTGAAAGAGAAGTTTTCGAAGGGCTTTCTTATAAGCACATTTACCAAAGAGCTACTCGATGAATCTAAGATATGTTTTAATGGAATTTATTGAAGATTTATCGAAGTCTCTTCCGATAAGGTTAATTCCCGAAGTATTTCTGTGCAAGACTTAAACTACTTCAATCGCAATTCCTTAGGGATTTGTCGAAGACCTTTTTGACAAGGGTATTCCTCAATAAGAACTTTGACAATTCAAGACTGATTTGTGAAAAGATTTCTGAACTAGACTTTAACATATTGGATCTTCAATTATAAATTATTTTAGAAACAAACGAGATTTGCTTATATTGTTCATACGTCTATTCTAAGACATGTTTCAAGATTATTTCCATCTAAAACAGCGATCAAATGCACAGACCAATTGAAGAGCAGCAAGAGTCAGATGCATACGTCAGCAATAACAGCTATCCCATGGATATTTCAACTGATTTATGAAGAACCAAGTATAATAGAAGAAGCCAAAATGAGGAAGCTGAAAAGTTGGGAGACAAAATAAAAATAAGAGGTGCTTACAACGCAGTTTGATCATACTCAATAAATATTATGAAGTCTCTGTTTCTCTTTAGTTTAGAGCATATCCTTCTTCAAATGAGAGAAGCCTAGAGAGTCTTTTAGCTCAAATTTCTATCTTATCTACTCTACCAAGTGAGTTTCACATGTATAAATCATTTCATAAATTACTCAAGAGTGTGAATCTCTTGAGAGGGACTCTCACTGGTGATTGCCTAGCAAGTTGTAAGGGGGAGTGAGGGGATTCTCACATTGATGTACTGAGGCACCAAGAGCTCATGGAATCTTAGGAAATAGTGGAACACTCAGAGGAACTTTTCAAAGCATACGTTTTTCGGCAAATGATGCAGTTTGGAATATATCAGTAAATATGAAAGCATATGTTTTGAAAGAGAAGTTTTCGAAGGGCTTTCTTATAAGCACATTTACCAAAGAGCTACTCGATGAATCTAAGATATGTTTTAATGGAATTTATTGAAGATTTATCGAAGTCTCTTCCGATAAGGTTAATTACCGAAGTATTTCTGTGCAAGACTTAAACTATTTCAATCGCAATTCCTTAGGGATTTGTCGAAGACCTTTTTGACAAGGGTATTCCTCAATAAGAACTTTGACAATTCAAGACTGATTTGTGAAAAGATTTCTGAACTAGACTTTAACATATTGGATCTTCAATTATAAATTATTTTAGAAACAAACGAGATTTGCTTATATTGTTCATACGTCTATTCTAAGACATGTTTCAAGATTATTTCCATCTAAAACAGCGATCAAATGCACAGACCAATTGAAGAGCAGCAAGAGTCAGATGCATACGTCAGCAATAACAGCTATCCCATGGATATTTCAACTGATTTATGAAGAACCAAGTATAAAAGAAGAAGCCAAAATGAGGAAGCTGAAAAGTTGGGAGACAAAATAAAAATAAGAGATGCTTACAACGCAGTTTGATCATACTCAATAAATATTATGAAGTCTCTGTTTCTCTTTAGTTTAGAGCATATCCTTCTTCAAATGAGAGAAGCCTAGAGAGTCTTTTAGCTCAAATTTCTATCTTATCTACTCTACCAAGTGAGTTTCACATGTATAAATCATTTCATAAATTACTCAAGAGTGTGAATCTCTTGAGAGGGACTCTCACTGGTGATTGCCTAGCAAGTTGTAAGGGGGAGTGAGGGGATTCTCACATTGATGTACTGAGGCACCAAGAGCTCATGGAATCTTAGGAAATAGTGGAACACTCAGAGGAACTTTTCAAAGCATACGTTTTTCGGCAAATGATGCAGTTTGGAATATATCAGTAAATATGAAAGCATATGTTTTGAAAGAGAAGTTTTCGAAGGGCTTTCTTATAAGCACATTTACCAAAGAGCTACTCGATGAATCTAAGATATGTTTTAATGGAATTTATTGAAGATTTATCGAAGTCTCTTCCGATAAGGTTAATTCCCGAAGTATTTCTGTGCAAGACTTAAACTACTTCAATCGCAATTCCTTAGGGATTTGTCGAAGACCTTTTTGACAAGGGTATTCCTCAATAAGAACTTTGACAATTCAAGACTGATTTGTGAAAAGATTTCTGAACTAGACTTTAACATATTGGATCTTCAATTATAAATTATTTTAGAAACAAACGAGATTTGCTTATATTGTTCATACGTCTATTCTAAGACATGTTTCAAGATTATTTCCATCTAAAACAGCGATCAAATGCACAGACCAATTGAAGAGCAGCAAGAGTCAGATGCATACGTCAGCAATAACAGCTATCCCATGGATATTTCAACTGATTTATGAAGAACCAAGTATAATAGAAGAAGCCAAAATGAGGAAGCTGAAAAGTTGGGAGACAAAATAAAAATAAGAGGTGCTTACAACGCAGTTTGATCATACTCAATAAATATTATGAAGTCTCTGTTTCTCTTTAGTTTAGAGCATATCCTTCTTCAAATGAGAGAAGCCTAGAGAGTCTTTTAGCTCAAATTTCTATCTTATCTACTCTACCAAGTGAGTTTCACATGTATAAATCATTTCATAAATTACTCAAGAGTGTGAATCTCTTGAGAGGGACTCTCACTGGTGATTGCCTAGCAAGTTGTAAGGGGGAGTGAGGGGATTCTCACATTGATGTACTGAGGCACCAAGAGCTCATGGAATCTTAGGAAATAGTGGAACACTCAGAGGAACTTTTCAAAGCATACGTTTTTCGGCAAATGATGCAGTTTGGAATATATCAGTAAATATGAAAGCATATGTTTTGAAAGAGAAGTTTTCGAAGGGCTTTCTTATAAGCACATTTACCAAAGAGCTACTCGATGAATCTAAGATATGTTTTAATGGAATTTATTGAAGATTTATCGAAGTCTCTTCCGATAAGGTTAATTACCGAAGTATTTCTGTGCAAGACTTAAACTATTTCAATCGCAATTCCTTAGGGATTTGTCGAAGACCTTTTTGACAAGGGTATTCCTCAATAAGAACTTTGACAATTCAAGACTGATTTGTGAAAAGATTTCTGAACTAGACTTTAACATATTGGATCTTCAATTATAAATTATTTTAGAAACAAACGAGATTTGCTTATATTGTTCATACGTCTATTCTAAGACATGTTTCAAGATTATTTCCATCTAAAACAGCGATCAAATGCACAGACCAATTGAAGAGCAGCAAGAGTCAGATGCATACGTCAGCAATAACAGCTATCCCATGGAAATTTCAACTGATTTATGAAGAACCAAGTATAAAAGAAGAAGCCAAAATGAGGAAGCTGAAAAGTTGGGAGACAAAATAAAAATAAGAGATGCTTACAACGCAGTTTGATCATACTCAATAAATATTATGAAGTCTCTGTTTCTCTTTAGTTTAGAGCATATCCTTCTTCAAATGAGAGAAGCCTAGAGAGTCTTTTAGCTCAAATTTCTATCTTATCTACTCTACCAAGTGAGTTTCACATGTATAAATCATTTCATAAATTACTCAAGAGTGTGAATCTCTTGAGAGGGACTCTCACTGGTGATTGCCTAGCAAGTTGTAAGGGGGAGTGAGGGGATTCTCACATTGATGTACTGAGGCACCAAGAGCTCATGGAATCTTAGGAAATAGTGGAACACTCAGAGGAACTTTTCAAAGCATACGTTTTTCGGCAAATGATGCAGTTTGGAATATATCAGTAAATATGAAAGCATATGTTTTGAAAGAGAACTTTTCGAAGGGCTTTCTTATAAGCACATTTACCAAAGAGCTACTCGATGAATCTAAGATATGTTTTAATGGAATTTATTGAAGATTTATCGAAGTCTCTTCCGATAAGGTTAATTACCGAAGTATTTCTGTGCAAGACTTAAACTATTTCAATCGCAATTCCTTAGGGATTTGTCGAAGACCTTTTTGACAAGGGTATTCCTCAATAAGAACTTTGACAATTCAAGACTGATTTGTGAAAAGATTTCTGAACTAGACTTTAACATATTGGATCTTCAATTATAAATTATTTTAGAAACAAACGAGATTTGCTTATATTGTTCATACGTCTATTCTAAGACATGTTTCAAGATTATTTCCATCTAAAACAGCGATCAAATGCACAGACCAATTGAAGAGCAGCAAGAGTCAGATGCATACGTCAGCAATAACAGCTATCCCATGGAAATTTCAACTGATTTATGAAGAACCAAGTATAAAAGAAGAAGCCAAAATGAGGAAGCTGAAAAGTTGGGAGACAAAATAAAAATAAGAGATGCTTACAACGCAGTTTGATCATACTCAATAAATATTATGAAGTCTCTGTTTCTCTTTAGTTTAGAGCATATCCTTCTTCAAATGAGAGAAGCCTAGAGAGTCTTTTAGCTCAAATTTCTATCTTATCTACTCTACCAAGTGAGTTTCACATGTATAAATCATTTCATAAATTACTCAAGAGTGTGAATCTCTTGAGAGGGACTCTCACTGGTGATTGCCTAGCAAGTTGTAAGGGGGAGTGAGGGGATTCTCACATTGATGTACTGAGGCACCAAGAGCTCATGGAATCTTAGGAAATAGTGGAACACTCAGAGGAACTTTTCAAAGCATACGTTTTTCGGCAAATGATGCAGTTTGGAATATATCAGTAAATATGAAAGCATATGTTTTGAAAGAGAAGTTTTCGAAGGGCTTTCTTATAAGCACATTTACCAAAGAGCTACTCGATGAATCTAAGATATGTTTTAATGGAATTTATTGAAGATTTATCGAAGTCTCTTCCGATAAGGTTAATTACCGAAGTATTTCTGTGCAAGACTTAAACTATTTCAATCGCAATTCCTTAGGGATTTGTCGAAGACCTTTTTGACAAGGGTATTCCTCAATAAGAACTTTGACAATTCAAGACTGATTTGTGAAAAGATTTCTGAACTAGACTTTAACATATTGGATCTTCAATTATAAATTATTTTAGAAACAAACGAGATTTGCTTATATTGTTCATACGTCTATTCTAAGACATGTTTCAAGATTATTTCCATCTAAAACAGCGATCAAATGCACAGACCAATTGAAGAGCAGCAAGAGTCAGATGCATACGTCAGCAATAACAGCTATCCCATGGATATTTCAACTGATTTATGAAGAACCAAGTATAAAAGAAGAAGCCAAAATGAGGAAGCTGAAAAGTTGGGAGACAAAATAAAAATAAGAGATGCTTACAACGCAGTTTGATCATACTCAATAAATATTATGAAGTCTCTGTTTCTCTTTAGTTTAGAGCATATCCTTCTTCAAATGAGAGAAGCCTAGAGAGTCTTTTAGCTCAAATTTCTATCTTATCTACTCTACCAAGTGAGTTTCACATGTATAAATCATTTCATAAATTACTCAAGAGTGTGAATCTCTTGAGAGGGACTCTCACTGGTGATTGCCTAGCAAGTTGTAAGGGGGAGTGAGGGGATTCTCACATTGATGTACTGAGGCACCAAGAGCTCATGGAATCTTAGGAAATAGTGGAACACTCAGAGGAACTTTTCAAAGCATACGTTTTTCGGCAAATGATGCAGTTTGGAATATATCAGTAAATATGAAAGCATATGTTTTGAAAGAGAAGTTTTCGAAGGGCTTTCTTATAAGCACATTTACCAAAGAGCTACTCGATGAATCTAAGATATGTTTTAATGGAATTTAGTGAAGATTTATCGAAGTCTCTTCCGATAAGGTTAATTACCGAAGTATTTCTGTGCAAGACTTAAACTACTTCAATCGCAATTCCTTAGGGATTTGTCGAAGACCTTTTTGACAAGGGTATTCCTCAATAAGAACTTTGACAATTCAAGACTGATTTGTGAAAAGATTTCTGAACTAGACTTTAACATATTGGATCTTCAATTATAAATTATTTTAGAAACAAACGAGATTTGCTTATATTGTTCATACGTCTATTCTAAGACATGTTTCAAGATTATTTCCATCTAAAACAGCGATCAAATGCACAGACCAATTGAAGAGCAGCAAGAGTCAGATGCATACGTCAGCAATAACAGCTATCCCATGGAAATTTCAACTGATTTATGAAGAACCAAGTATAAAAGAAGAAGCCAAAATGAGGAAGCTGAAAAGTTGGGAGACAAAATAAAAATAAGAGATGCTTACAACGCAGTTTGATCATACTCAATAAATATTATGAAGTCTCTGTTTCTCTTTAGTTTAGAGCATATCCTTCTTCAAATGAGAGAAGCCTAGAGAGTCTTTTAGCTCAAATTTCTATCTTATCTACTCTACCAAGTGAGTTTCACATGTATAAATCATTTCATAAATTACTCAAGAGTGTGAATCTCTTGAGAGGGACTCTCACTGGTGATTGCCTAGCAAGTTGTAAGGGGGAGTGAGGGGATTCTCACATTGATGTACTGAGGCACCAAGAGCTCATGGAATCTTAGGAAATAGTGGAACACTCAGAGGAACTTTTCAAAGCATACGTTTTTCGGCAAATGATGCAGTTTGGAATATATCAGTAAATATGAAAGCATATGTTTTGAAAGAGAAGTTTTCGAAGGGCTTTCTTATAAGCACATTTACCAAAGAGCTACTCGATGAATCTAAGATATGTTTTAATGGAATTTAGTGAAGATTTATCGAAGTCTCTTCCGATAAGGTTAATTACCGAAGTATTTCTGTGCAAGACTTAAACTACTTCAATCGCAATTCCTTAGGGATTTGTCGAAGACCTTTTTGACAAGGGTATTCCTCAATAAGAACTTTGACAATTCAAGACTGATTTGTGAAAAGATTTCTGAACTAGACTTTAACATATTGGATCTTCAATTATAAATTATTTTAGAAACAAACGAGATTTGCTTATATTGTTCATACGTCTATTCTAAGACATGTTTCAAGATTATTTCCATCTAAAACAGCGATCAAATGCACAGACCAATTGAAGAGCAGCAAGAGTCAGATGCATACGTCAGCAATAACAGCTATCCCATGGATATTTCAACTGATTTATGAAGAACCAAGTATAAAAGAAGAAGCCAAAATGAGGAAGCTGAAAAGTTGGGAGACAAAATAAAAATAAGAGATGCTTACAACGCAGTTTGATCATACTCAATAAATATTATGAAGTCTCTGTTTCTCTTTAGTTTAGAGCATATCCTTCTTCAAATGAGAGAAGCCTAGAGAGTCTTTTAGCTCAAATTTCTATCTTATCTACTCTACCAAGTGAGTTTCACATGTATAAATCATTTCATAAATTACTCAAGAGTGTGAATCTCTTGAGAGGGACTCTCACTGGTGATTGCCTAGCAAGTTGTAAGGGGGAGTGAGGGGATTCTCACATTGATGTACTGAGGCACCAAGAGCTCATGGAATCTTAGGAAATAGTGGAACACTCAGAGGAACTTTTCAAAGCATACGTTTTTCGGCAAATGATGCAGTTTGGAATATATCAGTAAATATGAAAGCATATGTTTTGAAAGAGAAGTTTTCGAAGGGCTTTCTTATAAGCACATTTACCAAAGAGCTACTCGATGAATCTAAGATATGTTTTAATGGAATTTATTGAAGATTTATCGAAGTCTCTTCCGATAAGGTTAATTCCCGAAGTATTTCTGTGCAAGACTTAAACTACTTCAATCGCAATTCCTTAGGGATTTGTCGAAGACCTTTTTGACAAGGGTATTCCTCAATAAGAACTTTGACAATTCAAGACTGATTTGTGAAAAGATTTCTGAACTAGACTTTAACATATTGGATCTTCAATTATAAATTATTTTAGAAACAAACGAGATTTGCTTATATTGTTCATACGTCTATTCTAAGACATGTTTCAAGATTATTTCCATCTAAAACAGCGATCAAATGCACAGACCAATTGAAGAGCAGCAAGAGTCAGATGCATACGTCAGCAATAACAGCTATCCCATGGATATTTCAACTGATTTATGAAGAACCAAGTATAAAAGAAGAAGCCAAAATGAGGAAGCTGAAAAGTTGGGAGACAAAATAAAAATAAGAGATGCTTACAACGCAGTTTGATCATACTCAATAAATATTATGAAGTCTCTGTTTCTCTTTAGTTTAGAGCATATCCTTCTTCAAATGAGAGAAGCCTAGAGAGTCTTTTAGCTCAAATTTCTATCTTATCTACTCTACCAAGTGAGTTTCACATGTATAAATCATTTCATAAATTACTCAAGAGTGTGAATCTCTTGAGAGGGACTCTCACTGGTGATTGCCTAGCAAGTTGTAAGGGGGAGTGAGGGGATTCTCACATTGATGTACTGAGGCACCAAGAGCTCATGGAATCTTAGGAAATAGTGGAACACTCAGAGGAACTTTTCAAAGCATACGTTTTTCGGCAAATGATGCAGTTTGGAATATATCAGTAAATATGAAAGCATATGTTTTGAAAGAGAAGTTTTCGAAGGGCTTTCTTATAAGCACATTTACCAAAGAGCTACTCGATGAATCTAAGATATGTTTTAATGGAATTTAGTGAAGATTTATCGAAGTCTCTTCCGATAAGGTTAATTACCGAAGTATTTCTGTGCAAGACTTAAACTACTTCAATCGCAATTCCTTAGGGATTTGTCGAAGACCTTTTTGACAAGGGTATTCCTCAATAAGAACTTTGACAATTCAAGACTGATTTGTGAAAAGATTTCTGAACTAGACTTTAACATATTGGATCTTCAATTATAAATTATTTTAGAAACAAACGAGATTTGCTTATATTGTTCATACGTCTATTCTAAGACATGTTTCAAGATTATTTCCATCTAAAACAGCGATCAAATGCACAGACCAATTGAAGAGCAGCAAGAGTCAGATGCATACGTCAGCAATAACAGCTATCCCATGGATATTTCAACTGATTTATGAAGAACCAAGTATAAAAGAAGAAGCCAAAATGAGGAAGCTGAAAAGTTGGGAGACAAAATAAAAATAAGAGATGCTTACAACGCAGTTTGATCATACTCAATAAATATTATGAAGTCTCTGTTTCTCTTTAGTTTAGAGCATATCCTTCTTCAAATGAGAGAAGCCTAGAGAGTCTTTTAGCTCAAATTTCTATCTTATCTACTCTACCAAGTGAGTTTCACATGTATAAATCATTTCATAAATTACTCAAGAGTGTGAATCTCTTGAGAGGGACTCTCACTGGTGATTGCCTAGCAAGTTGTAAGGGGGAGTGAGGGGATTCTCACATTGATGTACTGAGGCACCAAGAGCTCATGGAATCTTAGGAAATAGTGGAACACTCAGAGGAACTTTTCAAAGCATACGTTTTTCGGCAAATGATGCAGTTTGGAATATATCAGTAAATATGAAAGCATATGTTTTGAAAGAGAACTTTTCGAAGGGCTTTCTTATAAGCACATTTACCAAAGAGCTACTCGATGAATCTAAGATATGTTTTAATGGAATTTATTGAAGATTTATCGAAGTCTCTTCCGATAAGGTTAATTCCCGAAGTATTTCTGTGCAAGACTTAAACTACTTCAATCGCAATTCCTTAGGGATTTGTCGAAGACCTTTTTGACAAGGGTATTCCTCAATAAGAACTTTGACAATTCAAGACTGATTTGTGAAAAGATTTCTGAACTAGACTTTAACATATTGGATCTTCAATTATAAATTATTTTAGAAACAAACGAGATTTGCTTATATTGTTCATACGTCTATTCTAAGACATGTTTCAAGATTATTTCCATCTAAAACAGCGATCAAATGCACAGACCAATTGAAGAGCAGCAAGAGTCAGATGCATACGTCAGCAATAACAGCTATCCCATGGATATTTCAACTGATTTATGAAGAACCAAGTATAAAAGAAGAAGCCAAAATGAGGAAGCTGAAAAGTTGGGAGACAAAATAAAAATAAGAGATGCTTACAACGCAGTTTGATCATACTCAATAAATATTATGAAGTCTCTGTTTCTCTTTAGTTTAGAGCATATCCTTCTTCAAATGAGAGAAGCCTAGAGAGTCTTTTAGCTCAAATTTCTATCTTATCTACTCTACCAAGTGAGTTTCACATGTATAAATCATTTCATAAATTACTCAAGAGTGTGAATCTCTTGAGAGGGACTCTCACTGGTGATTGCCTAGCAAGTTGTAAGGGGGAGTGAGGGGATTCTCACATTGATGTACTGAGGCACCAAGAGCTCATGGAATCTTAGGAAATAGTGGAACACTCAGAGGAACTTTTCAAAGCATACGTTTTTCGGCAAATGATGCAGTTTGGAATATATCAGTAAATATGAAAGCATATGTTTTGAAAGAGAACTTTTCGAAGGGCTTTCTTATAAGCACATTTACCAAAGAGCTACTCGATGAATCTAAGATATGTTTTAATGGAATTTATTGAAGATTTATCGAAGTCTCTTCCGATAAGGTTAATTCCCGAAGTATTTCTGTGCAAGACTTAAACTACTTCAATCGCAATTCCTTAGGGATTTGTCGAAGACCTTTTTGACAAGGGTATTCCTCAATAAGAACTTTGACAATTCAAGACTGATTTGTGAAAAGATTTCTGAACTAGACTTTAACATATTGGATCTTCAATTATAAATTATTTTAGAAACAAACGAGATTTGCTTATATTGTTCATACGTCTATTCTAAGACATGTTTCAAGATTATTTCCATCTAAAACAGCGATCAAATGCACAGACCAATTGAAGAGCAGCAAGAGTCAGATGCATACGTCAGCAATAACAGCTATCCCATGGATATTTCAACTGATTTATGAAGAACCAAGTATAAAAGAAGAAGCCAAAATGAGGAAGCTGAAAAGTTGGGAGACAAAATAAAAATAAGAGATGCTTACAACGCAGTTTGATCATACTCAATAAATATTATGAAGTCTCTGTTTCTCTTTAGTTTAGAGCATATCCTTCTTCAAATGAGAGAAGCCTAGAGAGTCTTTTAGCTCAAATTTCTATCTTATCTACTCTACCAAGTGAGTTTCACATGTATAAATCATTTCATAAATTACTCAAGAGTGTGAATCTCTTGAGAGGGACTCTCACTGGTGATTGCCTAGCAAGTTGTAAGGGGGAGTGAGGGGATTCTCACATTGATGTACTGAGGCACCAAGAGCTCATGGAATCTTAGGAAATAGTGGAACACTCAGAGGAACTTTTCAAAGCATACGTTTTTCGGCAAATGATGCAGTTTGGAATATATCAGTAAATATGAAAGCATATGTTTTGAAAGAGAACTTTTCGAAGGGCTTTCTTATAAGCACATTTACCAAAGAGCTACTCGATGAATCTAAGATATGTTTTAATGGAATTTAGTGAAGATTTATCGAAGTCTCTTCCGATAAGGTTAATTCCCGAAGTATTTCTGTGCAAGACTTAAACTACTTCAATCGCAATTCCTTAGGGATTTGTCGAAGACCTTTTTGACAAGGGTATTCCTCAATAAGAACTTTGACAATTCAAGACTGATTTGTGAAAAGATTTCTGAACTAGACTTTAACATATTGGATCTTCAATTATAAATTATTTTAGAAACAAACGAGATTTGCTTATATTGTTCATACGTCTATTCTAAGACATGTTTCAAGATTATTTCCATCTAAAACAGCGATCAAATGCACAGACCAATTGAAGAGCAGCAAGAGTCAGATGCATACGTCAGCAATAACAGCTATCCCATGGATATTTCAACTGATTTATGAAGAACCAAGTATAAAAGAAGAAGCCAAAATGAGGAAGCTGAAAAGTTGGGAGACAAAATAAAAATAAGAGATGCTTACAACGCAGTTTGATCATACTCAATAAATATTATGAAGTCTCTGTTTCTCTTTAGTTTAGAGCATATCCTTCTTCAAATGAGAGAAGCCTAGAGAGTCTTTTAGCTCAAATTTCTATCTTATCTACTCTACCAAGTGAGTTTCACATGTATAAATCATTTCATAAATTACTCAAGAGTGTGAATCTCTTGAGAGGGACTCTCACTGGTGATTGCCTAGCAAGTTGTAAGGGGGAGTGAGGGGATTCTCACATTGATGTACTGAGGCACCAAGAGCTCATGGAATCTTAGGAAATAGTGGAACACTCAGAGGAACTTTTCAAAGCATACGTTTTTCGGCAAATGATGCAGTTTGGAATATATCAGTAAATATGAAAGCATATGTTTTGAAAGAGAACTTTTCGAAGGGCTTTCTTATAAGCACATTTACCAAAGAGCTACTCGATGAATCTAAGATATGTTTTAATGGAATTTAGTGAAGATTTATCGAAGTCTCTTCCGATAAGGTTAATTCCCGAAGTATTTCTGTGCAAGACTTAAACTACTTCAATCGCAATTCCTTAGGGATTTGTCGAAGACCTTTTTGACAAGGGTATTCCTCAATAAGAACTTTGACAATTCAAGACTGATTTGTGAAAAGATTTCTGAACTAGACTTTAACATATTGGATCTTCAATTATAAATTATTTTAGAAACAAACGAGATTTGCTTATATTGTTCATACGTCTATTCTAAGACATGTTTCAAGATTATTTCCATCTAAAACAGCGATCAAATGCACAGACCAATTGAAGAGCAGCAAGAGTCAGATGCATACGTCAGCAATAACAGCTATCCCATGGATATTTCAACTGATTTATGAAGAACCAAGTATAAAAGAAGAAGCCAAAATGAGGAAGCTGAAAAGTTGGGAGACAAAATAAAAATAAGAGATGCTTACAACGCAGTTTGATCATACTCAATAAATATTATGAAGTCTCTGTTTCTCTTTAGTTTAGAGCATATCCTTCTTCAAATGAGAGAAGCCTAGAGAGTCTTTTAGCTCAAATTTCTATCTTATCTACTCTACCAAGTGAGTTTCACATGTATAAATCATTTCATAAATTACTCAAGAGTGTGAATCTCTTGAGAGGGACTCTCACTGGTGATTGCCTAGTAAGTTGTAAGGGGGAGTGAGGGGATTCTCCCATTGATGTACTGAGGCACCAAGAGCTCATGGAATCTTAGGAAATAGTGGAACACTCAGAGGAACTTTTCAAAGCATACGTTTTTCGGCAAATGATGCAGTTTGGAATATATCAGTAAATATGAAAGCATATGTTTTGAAAGAGAACTTTTCGAAGGGCTTTCTTATAAGCACATTTACCAAAGAGCTACTCGATGAATCTAAGATATGTTTTAATGGAATTTAGTGAAGATTTATCGAAGTCTCTTCCGATAAGGTTAATTCCCGAAGTATTTCTGTGCAAGACTTAAACTACTTCAATCGCAATTCCTTAGGGATTTGTCGAAGACCTTTTTGACAAGGGTATTCCTCAATAAGAACTTTGACAATTCAAGACTGATTTGTGAAAAGATTTCTGAACTAGACTTTAACATATTGGATCTTCAATTATAAATTATTTTAGAAACAAACGAGATTTGCTTATATTGTTCATACGTCTATTCTAAGACATGTTTCAAGATTATTTCCATCTAAAACAGCGATCAAATGCACAGAGCAATTGAAGAGCAGCAAGAGTCAGATGCATACGTCAGCAATAACAGCTATCCCATGGATATTTCAACTGATTTATGAAGAACCAAGTATAAAAGAAGAAGCCAAAATGAGGAAGCTGAAAAGTTGGGAGACAAAATAAAAATAAGAGATGCTTACAACGCAGTTTGATCATACTCAATAAATATTATGAAGTCTCTGTTTCTCTTTAGTTTAGAGCATATCCTTCTTCAAATGAGAGAAGCCTAGAGAGTCTTTTAGCTCAAATTTCTATCTTATCTACTCTACCAAGTGAGTTTCACATGTATAAATCATTTCATAAATTACTCAAGAGTGTGAATCTCTTGAGAGGGACTCTCACTGGTGATTGCCTAGTAAGTTGTAAGGGGGAGTGAGGGGATTCTCCCATTGATGTACTGAGGCACCAAGAGCTCATGGAATCTTAGGAAATAGTGGAACACTCAGAGGAACTTTTCAAAGCATACGTTTTTCGGCAAATGATGCAGTTTGGAATATATCAGTAAATATGAAAGCATATGTTTTGAAAGAGAACTTTTCGAAGGGCTTTCTTATAAGCACATTTACCAAAGAGCTACTCGATGAATCTAAGATATGTTTTAATGGAATTTAGTGAAGATTTATCGAAGTCTCTTCCGATAAGGTTAATTCCCGAAGTATTTCTGTGCAAGACTTAAACTACTTCAATCGCAATTCCTTAGGGATTTGTCGAAGACCTTTTTGACAAGGGTATTCCTCAATAAGAACTTTGACAATTCAAGACTGATTTGTGAAAAGATTTCTGAACTAGACTTTAACATATTGGATCTTCAATTATAAATTATTTTAGAAACAAACGAGATTTGCTTATATTGTTCATACGTCTATTCTAAGACATGTTTCAAGATTATTTCCATCTAAAACAGCGATCAAATGCACAGAGCAATTGAAGAGCAGCAAGAGTCAGATGCATACGTCAGCAATAACAGCTATCCCATGGATATTTCAACTGATTTATGAAGAACCAAGTATAAAAGAAGAAGCCAAAATGAGGAAGCTGAAAAGTTGGGAGACAAAATAAAAATAAGAGATGCTTACAACGCAGTTTGATCATACTCAATAAATATTATGAAGTCTCTGTTTCTCTTTAGTTTAGAGCATATCCTTCTTCAAATGAGAGAAGCCTAGAGAGTCTTTTAGCTCAAATTTCTATCTTATCTACTCTACCAAGTGAGTTTCACATGTATAAATCATTTCATAAATTACTCAAGAGTGTGAATCTCTTGAGAGGGACTCTCACTGGTGATTGCCTAGTAAGTTGTAAGGGGGAGTGAGGGGATTCTCCCATTGATGTACTGAGGCACCAAGAGCTCATGGAATCTTAGGAAATAGTGGAACACTCAGAGGAACTTTTCAAAGCATACGTTTTTCGGCAAATGATGCAGTTTGGAATATATCAGTAAATATGAAAGCATATGTTTTGAAAGAGAACTTTTCGAAGGGCTTTCTTATAAGCACATTTACCAAAGAGCTACTCGATGAATCTAAGATATGTTTTAATGGAATTTAGTGAAGATTTATCGAAGTCTCTTCCGATAAGGTTAATTCCCGAAGTATTTCTGTGCAAGACTTAAACTACTTCAATCGCAATTCCTTAGGGATTTGTCGAAGACCTTTTTGACAAGGGTATTCCTCAATAAGAACTTTGACAATTCAAGACTGATTTGTGAAAAGATTTCTGAACTAGACTTTAACATATTGGATCTTCAATTATAAATTATTTTAGAAACAAACGAGATTTGCTTATATTGTTCATACGTCTATTCTAAGACATGTTTCAAGATTATTTCCATCTAAAACAGCGATCAAATGCACAGAGCAATTGAAGAGCAGCAAGAGTCAGATGCATACGTCAACAATAACAGCTATCCCATGGATATTTCAACTGATTTATGAAGAACCAAGTATAAAAGAAGAAGCCAAAATGAGGAAGCTGAAAAGTTGGGAGACAAAATAAAAATAAGAGATGCTTACAACGCAGTTTGATCATACTCAATAAATATTATGAAGTCTCTGTTTCTCTTTAGTTTAGAGCATATCCTTCTTCAAATGAGAGAAGCCTAGAGAGTCTTTTAGCTCAAATTTCTATCTTATCTACTCTACCAAGTGAGTTTCACATGTATAAATCATTTCATAAATTACTCAAGAGTGTGAATCTCTTGAGAGGGACTCTCACTGGTGATTGCCTAGTAAGTTGTAAGGGGGAGTGAGGGGATTCTCCCATTGATGTACTGAGGCACCAAGAGCTCATGGAATCTTAGGAAATAGTGGAACACTCAGAGGAACTTTTCAAAGCATACGTTTTTCGGCAAATGATGCAGTTTGGAATATATCAGTAAATATGAAAGCATATGTTTTGAAAGAGAACTTTTCGAAGGGCTTTCTTATAAGCACATTTACCAAAGAGCTACTCGATGAATCTAAGATATGTTTTAATGGAATTTAGTGAAGATTTATCGAAGTCTCTTCCGATAAGGTTAATTCCCGAAGTATTTCTGTGCAAGACTTAAACTACTTCAATCGCAATTCCTTAGGGATTTGTCGAAGACCTTTTTGACAAGGGTATTCCTCAATAAGAACTTTGACAATTCAAGACTGATTTGTGAAAAGATTTCTGAACTAGACTTTAACATATTGGATCTTCAATTATAAATTATTTTAGAAACAAACGAGATTTGCTTATATTGTTCATACGTCTATTCTAAGACATGTTTCAAGATTATTTCCATCTAAAACAGCGATCAAATGCACAGAGCAATTGAAGAGCAGCAAGAGTCAGATGCATACGTCAGCAATAACAGCTATCCCATGGATATTTCAACTGATTTATGAAGAACCAAGTATAAAAGAAGAAGCCAAAATGAGGAAGCTGAAAAGTTGGGAGACAAAATAAAAATAAGAGATGCTTACAACGCAGTTTGATCATACTCAATAAATATTATGAAGTCTCTGTTTCTCTTTAGTTTAGAGCATATCCTTCTTCAAATGAGAGAAGCCTAGAGAGTCTTTTAGCTCAAATTTCTATCTTATCTACTCTACCAAGTGAGTTTCACATGTATAAATCATTTCATAAATTACTCAAGAGTGTGAATCTCTTGAGAGGGACTCTCACTGGTGATTGCCTAGTAAGTTGTAAGGGGGAGTGAGGGGATTCTCCCATTGATGTACTGAGGCACCAAGAGCTCATGGAATCTTAGGAAATAGTGGAACACTCAGAGGAACTTTTCAAAGCATACGTTTTTCGGCAAATGATGCAGTTTGGAATATATCAGTAAATATGAAAGCATATGTTTTGAAAGAGAACTTTTCGAAGGGCTTTCTTATAAGCACATTTACCAAAGAGCTACTCGATGAATCTAAGATATGTTTTAATGGAATTTAGTGAAGATTTATCGAAGTCTCTTCCGATAAGGTTAATTCCCGAAGTATTTCTGTGCAAGACTTAAACTACTTCAATCGCAATTCCTTAGGGATTTGTCGAAGACCTTTTTGACAAGGGTATTCCTCAATAAGAACTTTGACAATTCAAGACTGATTTGTGAAAAGATTTCTGAACTAGACTTTAACATATTGGATCTTCAATTATAAATTATTTTAGAAACAAACGAGATTTGCTTATATTGTTCATACGTCTATTCTAAGACATGTTTCAAGATTATTTCCATCTAAAACAGCGATCAAATGCACAGAGCAATTGAAGAGCAGCAAGAGTCAGATGCATACGTCAGCAATAACAGCTATCCCATGGATATTTCAACTGATTTATGAAGAACCAAGTATAAAAGAAGAAGCCAAAATGAGGAAGCTGAAAAGTTGGGAGACAAAATAAAAATAAGAGATGCTTACAACGCAGTTTGATCATACTCAATAAATATTATGAAGTCTCTGTTTCTCTTTAGTTTAGAGCATATCCTTCTTCAAATGAGAGAAGCCTAGAGAGTCTTTTAGCTCAAATTTCTATCTTATCTACTCTACCAAGTGAGTTTCACATGTATAAATCATTTCATAAATTACTCAAGAGTGTGAATCTCTTGAGAGGGACTCTCACTGGTGATTGCCTAGTAAGTTGTAAGGGGGAGTGAGGGGATTCTCCCATTGATGTACTGAGGCACCAAGAGCTCATGGAATCTTAGGAAATAGTGGAACACTCAGAGGAACTTTTCAAAGCATACGTTTTTCGGCAAATGATGCAGTTTGGAATATATCAGTAAATATGAAAGCATATGTTTTGAAAGAGAACTTTTCGAAGGGCTTTCTTATAAGCACATTTACCAAAGAGCTACTCGATGAATCTAAGATATGTTTTAATGGAATTTATTGAAGATTTATCGAAGTCTCTTCCGATAAGGTTAATTCCCGAAGTATTTCTGTGCAAGACTTAAACTACTTCAATCGCAATTCCTTAGGGATTTGTCGAAGACCTTTTTGACAAGGGTATTCCTCAATAAGAACTTTGACAATTCAAGACTGATTTGTGAAAAGATTTCTGAACTAGACTTTAACATATTGGATCTTCAATTATAAATTATTTTAGAAACAAACGAGATTTGCTTATATTGTTCATACGTCTATTCTAAGACATGTTTCAAGATTATTTCCATCTAAAACAGCGATCAAATGCACAGACCAATTGAAGAGCAGCAAGAGTCAGATGCATACGTCAGCAATAACAGCTATCCCATGGATATTTCAACTGATTTATGAAGAACCAAGTATAAAAGAAGAAGCCAAAATGAGGAAGCTGAAAAGTTGGGAGACAAAATAAAAATAAGAGATGCTTACAACGCAGTTTGATCATACTCAATAAATATTATGAAGTCTCTGTTTCTCTTTAGTTTAGAGCATATCCTTCTTCAAATGAGAGAAGCCTAGAGAGTCTTTTAGCTCAAATTTCTATCTTATCTACTCTACCAAGTGAGTTTCACATGTATAAATCATTTCATAAATTACTCAAGAGTGTGAATCTCTTGAGAGGGACTCTCACTGGTGATTGCCTAGTAAGTTGTAAGGGGGAGTGAGGGGATTCTCCCATTGATGTACTGAGGCACCAAGAGCTCATGGAATCTTAGGAAATAGTGGAACACTCAGAGGAACTTTTCAAAGCATACGTTTTTCGGCAAATGATGCAGTTTGGAATATATCAGTAAATATGAAAGCATATGTTTTGAAAGAGAACTTTTCGAAGGGCTTTCTTATAAGCACATTTACCAAAGAGCTACTCGATGAATCTAAGATATGTTTTAATGGAATTTATTGAAGATTTATCGAAGTCTCTTCCGATAAGGTTAATTCCCGAAGTATTTCTGTGCAAGACTTAAACTACTTCAATCGCAATTCCTTAGGGATTTGTCGAAGACCTTTTTGACAAGGGTATTCCTCAATAAGAACTTTGACAATTCAAGACTGATTTGTGAAAAGATTTCTGAACTAGACTTTAACATATTGGATCTTCAATTATAAATTATTTTAGAAACAAACGAGATTTGCTTATATTGTTCATACGTCTATTCTAAGACATGTTTCAAGATTATTTCCATCTAAAACAGCGATCAAATGCACAGACCAATTGAAGAGCAGCAAGAGTCAGATGCATACGTCAGCAATAACAGCTATCCCATGGATATTTCAACTGATTTATGAAGAACCAAGTATAAAAGAAGAAGCCAAAATGAGGAAGCTGAAAAGTTGGGAGACAAAATAAAAATAAGAGATGCTTACAACGCAGTTTGATCATACTCAATAAATATTATGAAGTCTCTGTTTCTCTTTAGTTTAGAGCATATCCTTCTTCAAATGAGAGAAGCCTAGAGAGTCTTTTAGCTCAAATTTCTATCTTATCTACTCTACCAAGTGAGTTTCACATGTATAAATCATTTCATAAATTACTCAAGAGTGTGAATCTCTTGAGAGGGACTCTCACTGGTGATTGCCTAGTAAGTTGTAAGGGGGAGTGAGGGGATTCTCCCATTGATGTACTGAGGCACCAAGAGCTCATGGAATCTTAGGAAATAGTGGAACACTCAGAGGAACTTTTCAAAGCATACGTTTTTCGGCAAATGATGCAGTTTGGAATATATCAGTAAATATGAAAGCATATGTTTTGAAAGAGAACTTTTCGAAGGGCTTTCTTATAAGCACATTTACCAAAGAGCTACTCGATGAATCTAAGATATGTTTTAATGGAATTTAGTGAAGATTTATCGAAGTCTCTTCCGATAAGGTTAATTCCCGAAGTATTTCTGTGCAAGACTTAAACTACTTCAATCGCAATTCCTTAGGGATTTGTCGAAGACCTTTTTGACAAGGGTATTCCTCAATAAGAACTTTGACAATTCAAGACTGATTTGTGAAAAGATTTCTGAACTAGACTTTAACATATTGGATCTTCAATTATAAATTATTTTAGAAACAAACGAGATTTGCTTATATTGTTCATACGTCTATTCTAAGACATGTTTCAAGATTATTTCCATCTAAAACAGCGATCAAATGCACAGAGCAATTGAAGAGCAGCAAGAGTCAGATGCATACGTCAGCAATAACAGCTATCCCATGGATATTTCAACTGATTTATGAAGAACCAAGTATAAAAGAAGAAGCCAAAATGAGGAAGCTGAAAAGTTGGGAGACAAAATAAAAATAAGAGATGCTTACAACGCAGTTTGATCATACTCAATAAATATTATGAAGTCTCTGTTTCTCTTTAGTTTAGAGCATATCCTTCTTCAAATGAGAGAAGCCTAGAGAGTCTTTTAGCTCAAATTTCTATCTTATCTACTCTACCAAGTGAGTTTCACATGTATAAATCATTTCATAAATTACTCAAGAGTGTGAATCTCTTGAGAGGGACTCTCACTGGTGATTGCCTAGTAAGTTGTAAGGGGGAGTGAGGGGATTCTCCCATTGATGTACTGAGGCACCAAGAGCTCATGGAATCTTAGGAAATAGTGGAACACTCAGAGGAACTTTTCAAAGCATACGTTTTTCGGCAAATGATGCAGTTTGGAATATATCAGTAAATATGAAAGCATATGTTTTGAAAGAGAACTTTTCGAAGGGCTTTCTTATAAGCACATTTACCAAAGAGCTACTCGATGAATCTAAGATATGTTTTAATGGAATTTAGTGAAGATTTATCGAAGTCTCTTCCGATAAGGTTAATTCCCGAAGTATTTCTGTGCAAGACTTAAACTACTTCAATCGCAATTCCTTAGGGATTTGTCGAAGACCTTTTTGACAAGGGTATTCCTCAATAAGAACTTTGACAATTCAAGACTGATTTGTGAAAAGATTTCTGAACTAGACTTTAACATATTGGATCTTCAATTATAAATTATTTTAGAAACAAACGAGATTTGCTTATATTGTTCATACGTCTATTCTAAGACATGTTTCAAGATTATTTCCATCTAAAACAGCGATCAAATGCACAGACCAATTGAAGAGCAGCAAGAGTCAGATGCATACGTCAGCAATAACAGCTATCCCATGGATATTTCAACTGATTTATGAAGAACCAAGTATAAAAGAAGAAGCCAAAATGAGGAAGCTGAAAAGTTGGGAGACAAAATAAAAATAAGAGATGCTTACAACGCAGTTTGATCATACTCAATAAATATTATGAAGTCTCTGTTTCTCTTTAGTTTAGAGCATATCCTTCTTCAAATGAGAGAAGCCTAGAGAGTCTTTTAGCTCAAATTTCTATCTTATCTACTCTACCAAGTGAGTTTCACATGTATAAATCATTTCATAAATTACTCAAGAGTGTGAATCTCTTGAGAGGGACTCTCACTGGTGATTGCCTAGTAAGTTGTAAGGGGGAGTGAGGGGATTCTCCCATTGATGTACTGAGGCACCAAGAGCTCATGGAATCTTAGGAAATAGTGGAACACTCAGAGGAACTTTTCAAAGCATACGTTTTTCGGCAAATGATGCAGTTTGGAATATATCAGTAAATATGAAAGCATATGTTTTGAAAGAGAACTTTTCGAAGGGCTTTCTTATAAGCACATTTACCAAAGAGCTACTCGATGAATCTAAGATATGTTTTAATGGAATTTAGTGAAGATTTATCGAAGTCTCTTCCGATAAGGTTAATTCCCGAAGTATTTCTGTGCAAGACTTAAACTACTTCAATCGCAATTCCTTAGGGATTTGTCGAAGACCTTTTTGACAAGGGTATTCCTCAATAAGAACTTTGACAATTCAAGACTGATTTGTGAAAAGATTTCTGAACTAGACTTTAACATATTGGATCTTCAATTATAAATTATTTTAGAAACAAACGAGATTTGCTTATATTGTTCATACGTCTATTCTAAGACATGTTTCAAGATTATTTCCATCTAAAACAGCGATCAAATGCACAGAGCAATTGAAGAGCAGCAAGAGTCAGATGCATACGTCAGCAATAACAGCTATCCCATGGATATTTCAACTGATTTATGAAGAACCAAGTATAAAAGAAGAAGCCAAAATGAGGAAGCTGAAAAGTTGGGAGACAAAATAAAAATAAGAGATGCTTACAACGCAGTTTGATCATACTCAATAAATATTATGAAGTCTCTGTTTCTCTTTAGTTTAGAGCATATCCTTCTTCAAATGAGAGAAGCCTAGAGAGTCTTTTAGCTCAAATTTCTATCTTATCTACTCTACCAAGTGAGTTTCACATGTATAAATCATTTCATAAATTACTCAAGAGTGTGAATCTCTTGAGAGGGACTCTCACTGGTGATTGCCTAGTAAGTTGTAAGGGGGAGTGAGGGGATTCTCCCATTGATGTACTGAGGCACCAAGAGCTCATGGAATCTTAGGAAATAGTGGAACACTCAGAGGAACTTTTCAAAGCATACGTTTTTCGGCAAATGATGCAGTTTGGAATATATCAGTAAATATGAAAGCATATGTTTTGAAAGAGAACTTTTCGAAGGGCTTTCTTATAAGCACATTTACCAAAGAGCTACTCGATGAATCTAAGATATGTTTTAATGGAATTTAGTGAAGATTTATCGAAGTCTCTTCCGATAAGGTTAATTCCCGAAGTATTTCTGTGCAAGACTTAAACTACTTCAATCGCAATTCCTTAGGGATTTGTCGAAGACCTTTTTGACAAGGGTATTCCTCAATAAGAACTTTGACAATTCAAGACTGATTTGTGAAAAGATTTCTGAACTAGACTTTAACATATTGGATCTTCAATTATAAATTATTTTAGAAACAAACGAGATTTGCTTATATTGTTCATACGTCTATTCTAAGACATGTTTCAAGATTATTTCCATCTAAAACAGCGATCAAATGCACAGAGCAATTGAAGAGCAGCAAGAGTCAGATGCATACGTCAGCAATAACAGCTATCCCATGGATATTTCAACTGATTTATGAAGAACCAAGTATAAAAGAAGAAGCCAAAATGAGGAAGCTGAAAAGTTGGGAGACAAAATAAAAATAAGAGATGCTTACAACGCAGTTTGATCATACTCAATAAATATTATGAAGTCTCTGTTTCTCTTTAGTTTAGAGCATATCCTTCTTCAAATGAGAGAAGCCTAGAGAGTCTTTTAGCTCAAATTTCTATCTTATCTACTCTACCAAGTGAGTTTCACATGTATAAATCATTTCATAAATTACTCAAGAGTGTGAATCTCTTGAGAGGGACTCTCACTGGTGATTGCCTAGTAAGTTGTAAGGGGGAGTGAGGGGATTCTCCCATTGATGTACTGAGGCACCAAGAGCTCATGGAATCTTAGGAAATAGTGGAACACTCAGAGGAACTTTTCAAAGCATACGTTTTTCGGCAAATGATGCAGTTTGGAATATATCAGTAAATATGAAAGCATATGTTTTGAAAGAGAAGTTTTCGAAGGGCTTTCTTATAAGCACATTTACCAAAGAGCTACTCGATGAATCTAAGATATGTTTTAATGGAATTTAGTGAAGATTTATCGAAGTCTCTTCCGATAAGGTTAATTCCCGAAGTATTTCTGTGCAAGACTTAAACTACTTCAATCGCAATTCCTTAGGGATTTGTCGAAGACCTTTTTGACAAGGGTATTCCTCAATAAGAACTTTGACAATTCAAGACTGATTTGTGAAAAGATTTCTGAACTAGACTTTAACATATTGGATCTTCAATTATAAATTATTTTAGAAACAAACGAGATTTGCTTATATTGTTCATACGTCTATTCTAAGACATGTTTCAAGATTATTTCCATCTAAAACAGCGATCAAATGCACAGAGCAATTGAAGAGCAGCAAGAGTCAGATGCATACGTCAGCAATAACAGCTATCCCATGGATATTTCAACTGATTTATGAAGAACCAAGTATAAAAGAAGAAGCCAAAATGAGGAAGCTGAAAAGTTGGGAGACAAAATAAAAATAAGAGATGCTTACAACGCAGTTTGATCATACTCAATAAATATTATGAAGTCTCTGTTTCTCTTTAGTTTAGAGCATATCCTTCTTCAAATGAGAGAAGCCTAGAGAGTCTTTTAGCTCAAATTTCTATCTTATCTACTCTACCAAGTGAGTTTCACATGTATAAATCATTTCATAAATTACTCAAGAGTGTGAATCTCTTGAGAGGGACTCTCACTGGTGATTGCCTAGTAAGTTGTAAGGGGGAGTGAGGGGATTCTCCCATTGATGTACTGAGGCACCAAGAGCTCATGGAATCTTAGGAAATAGTGGAACACTCAGAGGAACTTTTCAAAGCATACGTTTTTCGGCAAATGATGCAGTTTGGAATATATCAGTAAATATGAAAGCATATGTTTTGAAAGAGAACTTTTCGAAGGGCTTTCTTATAAGCACATTTACCAAAGAGCTACTCGATGAATCTAAGATATGTTTTAATGGAATTTAGTGAAGATTTATCGAAGTCTCTTCCGATAAGGTTAATTCCCGAAGTATTTCTGTGCAAGACTTAAACTACTTCAATCGCAATTCCTTAGGGATTTGTCGAAGACCTTTTTGACAAGGGTATTCCTCAATAAGAACTTTGACAATTCAAGACTGATTTGTGAAAAGATTTCTGAACTAGACTTTAACATATTGGATCTTCAATTATAAATTATTTTAGAAACAAACGAGATTTGCTTATATTGTTCATACGTCTATTCTAAGACATGTTTCAAGATTATTTCCATCTAAAACAGCGATCAAATGCACAGAGCAATTGAAGAGCAGCAAGAGTCAGATGCATACGTCAGCAATAACAGCTATCCCATGGATATTTCAACTGATTTATGAAGAACCAAGTATAAAAGAAGAAGCCAAAATGAGGAAGCTGAAAAGTTGGGAGACAAAATAAAAATAAGAGATGCTTACAACGCAGTTTGATCATACTCAATAAATATTATGAAGTCTCTGTTTCTCTTTAGTTTAGAGCATATCCTTCTTCAAATGAGAGAAGCCTAGAGAGTCTTTTAGCTCAAATTTCTATCTTATCTACTCTACCAAGTGAGTTTCACATGTATAAATCATTTCATAAATTACTCAAGAGTGTGAATCTCTTGAGAGGGACTCTCACTGGTGATTGCCTAGTAAGTTGTAAGGGGGAGTGAGGGGATTCTCCCATTGATGTACTGAGGCACCAAGAGCTCATGGAATCTTAGGAAATAGTGGAACACTCAGAGGAACTTTTCAAAGCATACGTTTTTCGGCAAATGATGCAGTTTGGAATATATCAGTAAATATGAAAGCATATGTTTTGAAAGAGAACTTTTCGAAGGGCTTTCTTATAAGCACATTTACCAAAGAGCTACTCGATGAATCTAAGATATGTTTTAATGGAATTTAGTGAAGATTTATCGAAGTCTCTTCCGATAAGGTTAATTCCCGAAGTATTTCTGTGCAAGACTTAAACTACTTCAATCGCAATTCCTTAGGGATTTGTCGAAGACCTTTTTGACAAGGGTATTCCTCAATAAGAACTTTGACAATTCAAGACTGATTTGTGAAAAGATTTCTGAACTAGACTTTAACATATTGGATCTTCAATTATAAATTATTTTAGAAACAAACGAGATTTGCTTATATTGTTCATACGTCTATTCTAAGACATGTTTCAAGATTATTTCCATCTAAAACAGCGATCAAATGCACAGAGCAATTGAAGAGCAGCAAGAGTCAGATGCATACGTCAGCAATAACAGCTATCCCATGGATATTTCAACTGATTTATGAAGAACCAAGTATAAAAGAAGAAGCCAAAATGAGGAAGCTGAAAAGTTGGGAGACAAAATAAAAATAAGAGATGCTTACAACGCAGTTTGATCATACTCAATAAATATTATGAAGTCTCTGTTTCTCTTTAGTTTAGAGCATATCCTTCTTCAAATGAGAGAAGCCTAGAGAGTCTTTTAGCTCAAATTTCTATCTTATCTACTCTACCAAGTGAGTTTCACATGTATAAATCATTTCATAAATTACTCAAGAGTGTGAATCTCTTGAGAGGGACTCTCACTGGTGATTGCCTAGTAAGTTGTAAGGGGGAGTGAGGGGATTCTCCCATTGATGTACTGAGGCACCAAGAGCTCATGGAATCTTAGGAAATAGTGGAACACTCAGAGGAACTTTTCAAAGCATACGTTTTTCGGCAAATGATGCAGTTTGGAATATATCAGTAAATATGAAAGCATATGTTTTGAAAGAGAAGTTTTCGAAGGGCTTTCTTATAAGCACATTTACCAAAGAGCTACTCGATGAATCTAAGATATGTTTTAATGGAATTTAGTGAAGATTTATCGAAGTCTCTTCCGATAAGGTTAATTCCCGAAGTATTTCTGTGCAAGACTTAAACTACTTCAATCGCAATTCCTTAGGGATTTGTCGAAGACCTTTTTGACAAGGGTATTCCTCAATAAGAACTTTGACAATTCAAGACTGATTTGTGAAAAGATTTCTGAACTAGACTTTAACATATTGGATCTTCAATTATAAATTATTTTAGAAACAAACGAGATTTGCTTATATTGTTCATACGTCTATTCTAAGACATGTTTCAAGATTATTTCCATCTAAAACAGCGATCAAATGCACAGAGCAATTGAAGAGCAGCAAGAGTCAGATGCATACGTCAGCAATAACAGCTATCCCATGGATATTTCAACTGATTTATGAAGAACCAAGTATAAAAGAAGAAGCCAAAATGAGGAAGCTGAAAAGTTGGGAGACAAAATAAAAATAAGAGATGCTTACAACGCAGTTTGATCATACTCAATAAATATTATGAAGTCTCTGTTTCTCTTTAGTTTAGAGCATATCCTTCTTCAAATGAGAGAAGCCTAGAGAGTCTTTTAGCTCAAATTTCTATCTTATCTACTCTACCAAGTGAGTTTCACATGTATAAATCATTTCATAAATTACTCAAGAGTGTGAATCTCTTGAGAGGGACTCTCACTGGTGATTGCCTAGTAAGTTGTAAGGGGGAGTGAGGGGATTCTCCCATTGATGTACTGAGGCACCAAGAGCTCATGGAATCTTAGGAAATAGTGGAACACTCAGAGGAACTTTTCAAAGCATACGTTTTTCGGCAAATGATGCAGTTTGGAATATATCAGTAAATATGAAAGCATATGTTTTGAAAGAGAACTTTTCGAAGGGCTTTCTTATAAGCACATTTACCAAAGAGCTACTCGATGAATCTAAGATATGTTTTAATGGAATTTAGTGAAGATTTATCGAAGTCTCTTCCGATAAGGTTAATTCCCGAAGTATTTCTGTGCAAGACTTAAACTACTTCAATCGCAATTCCTTAGGGATTTGTCGAAGACCTTTTTGACAAGGGTATTCCTCAATAAGAACTTTGACAATTCAAGACTGATTTGTGAAAAGATTTCTGAACTAGACTTTAACATATTGGATCTTCAATTATAAATTATTTTAGAAACAAACGAGATTTGCTTATATTGTTCATACGTCTATTCTAAGACATGTTTCAAGATTATTTCCATCTAAAACAGCGATCAAATGCACAGAGCAATTGAAGAGCAGCAAGAGTCAGATGCATACGTCAGCAATAACAGCTATCCCATGGATATTTCAACTGATTTATGAAGAACCAAGTATAAAAGAAGAAGCCAAAATGAGGAAGCTGAAAAGTTGGGAGACAAAATAAAAATAAGAGATGCTTACAACGCAGTTTGATCATACTCAATAAATATTATGAAGTCTCTGTTTCTCTTTAGTTTAGAGCATATCCTTCTTCAAATGAGAGAAGCCTAGAGAGTCTTTTAGCTCAAATTTCTATCTTATCTACTCTACCAAGTGAGTTTCACATGTATAAATCATTTCATAAATTACTCAAGAGTGTGAATCTCTTGAGAGGGACTCTCACTGGTGATTGCCTAGTAAGTTGTAAGGGGGAGTGAGGGGATTCTCCCATTGATGTACTGAGGCACCAAGAGCTCATGGAATCTTAGGAAATAGTGGAACACTCAGAGGAACTTTTCAAAGCATACGTTTTTCGGCAAATGATGCAGTTTGGAATATATCAGTAAATATGAAAGCATATGTTTTGAAAGAGAACTTTTCGAAGGGCTTTCTTATAAGCACATTTACCAAAGAGCTACTCGATGAATCTAAGATATGTTTTAATGGAATTTAGTGAAGATTTATCGAAGTCTCTTCCGATAAGGTTAATTCCCGAAGTATTTCTGTGCAAGACTTAAACTACTTCAATCGCAATTCCTTAGGGATTTGTCGAAGACCTTTTTGACAAGGGTATTCCTCAATAAGAACTTTGACAATTCAAGACTGATTTGTGAAAAGATTTCTGAACTAGACTTTAACATATTGGATCTTCAATTATAAATTATTTTAGAAACAAACGAGATTTGCTTATATTGTTCATACGTCTATTCTAAGACATGTTTCAAGATTATTTCCATCTAAAACAGCGATCAAATGCACAGAGCAATTGAAGAGCAGCAAGAGTCAGATGCATACGTCAGCAATAACAGCTATCCCATGGATATTTCAACTGATTTATGAAGAACCAAGTATAAAAGAAGAAGCCAAAATGAGGAAGCTGAAAAGTTGGGAGACAAAATAAAAATAAGAGATGCTTACAACGCAGTTTGATCATACTCAATAAATATTATGAAGTCTCTGTTTCTCTTTAGTTTAGAGCATATCCTTCTTCAAATGAGAGAAGCCTAGAGAGTCTTTTAGCTCAAATTTCTATCTTATCTACTCTACCAAGTGAGTTTCACATGTATAAATCATTTCATAAATTACTCAAGAGTGTGAATCTCTTGAGAGGGACTCTCACTGGTGATTGCCTAGTAAGTTGTAAGGGGGAGTGAGGGGATTCTCCCATTGATGTACTGAGGCACCAAGAGCTCATGGAATCTTAGGAAATAGTGGAACACTCAGAGGAACTTTTCAAAGCATACGTTTTTCGGCAAATGATGCAGTTTGGAATATATCAGTAAATATGAAAGCATATGTTTTGAAAGAGAACTTTTCGAAGGGCTTTCTTATAAGCACATTTACCAAAGAGCTACTCGATGAATCTAAGATATGTTTTAATGGAATTTAGTGAAGATTTATCGAAGTCTCTTCCGATAAGGTTAATTCCCGAAGTATTTCTGTGCAAGACTTAAACTACTTCAATCGCAATTCCTTAGGGATTTGTCGAAGACCTTTTTGACAAGGGTATTCCTCAATAAGAACTTTGACAATTCAAGACTGATTTGTGAAAAGATTTCTGAACTAGACTTTAACATATTGGATCTTCAATTATAAATTATTTTAGAAACAAACGAGATTTGCTTATATTGTTCATACGTCTATTCTAAGACATGTTTCAAGATTATTTCCATCTAAAACAGCGATCAAATGCACAGAGCAATTGAAGAGCAGCAAGAGTCAGATGCATACGTCAGCAATAACAGCTATCCCATGGATATTTCAACTGATTTATGAAGAACCAAGTATAAAAGAAGAAGCCAAAATGAGGAAGCTGAAAAGTTGGGAGACAAAATAAAAATAAGAGATGCTTACAACGCAGTTTGATCATACTCAATAAATATTATGAAGTCTCTGTTTCTCTTTAGTTTAGAGCATATCCTTCTTCAAATGAGAGAAGCCTAGAGAGTCTTTTAGCTCAAATTTCTATCTTATCTACTCTACCAAGTGAGTTTCACATGTATAAATCATTTCATAAATTACTCAAGAGTGTGAATCTCTTGAGAGGGACTCTCACTGGTGATTGCCTAGTAAGTTGTAAGGGGGAGTGAGGGGATTCTCCCATTGATGTACTGAGGCACCAAGAGCTCATGGAATCTTAGGAAATAGTGGAACACTCAGAGGAACTTTTCAAAGCATACGTTTTTCGGCAAATGATGCAGTTTGGAATATATCAGTAAATATGAAAGCATATGTTTTGAAAGAGAACTTTTCGAAGGGCTTTCTTATAAGCACATTTACCAAAGAGCTACTCGATGAATCTAAGATATGTTTTAATGGAATTTAGTGAAGATTTATCGAAGTCTCTTCCGATAAGGTTAATTCCCGAAGTATTTCTGTGCAAGACTTAAACTACTTCAATCGCAATTCCTTAGGGATTTGTCGAAGACCTTTTTGACAAGGGTATTCCTCAATAAGAACTTTGACAATTCAAGACTGATTTGTGAAAAGATTTCTGAACTAGACTTTAACATATTGGATCTTCAATTATAAATTATTTTAGAAACAAACGAGATTTGCTTATATTGTTCATACGTCTATTCTAAGACATGTTTCAAGATTATTTCCATCTAAAACAGCGATCAAATGCACAGAGCAATTGAAGAGCAGCAAGAGTCAGATGCATACGTCAGCAATAACAGCTATCCCATGGATATTTCAACTGATTTATGAAGAACCAAGTATAAAAGAAGAAGCCAAAATGAGGAAGCTGAAAAGTTGGGAGACAAAATAAAAATAAGAGATGCTTACAACGCAGTTTGATCATACTCAATAAATATTATGAAGTCTCTGTTTCTCTTTAGTTTAGAGCATATCCTTCTTCAAATGAGAGAAGCCTAGAGAGTCTTTTAGCTCAAATTTCTATCTTATCTACTCTACCAAGTGAGTTTCACATGTATAAATCATTTCATAAATTACTCAAGAGTGTGAATCTCTTGAGAGGGACTCTCACTGGTGATTGCCTAGTAAGTTGTAAGGGGGAGTGAGGGGATTCTCCCATTGATGTACTGAGGCACCAAGAGCTCATGGAATCTTAGGAAATAGTGGAACACTCAGAGGAACTTTTCAAAGCATACGTTTTTCGGCAAATGATGCAGTTTGGAATATATCAGTAAATATGAAAGCATATGTTTTGAAAGAGAACTTTTCGAAGGGCTTTCTTATAAGCACATTTACCAAAGAGCTACTCGATGAATCTAAGATATGTTTTAATGGAATTTAGTGAAGATTTATCGAAGTCTCTTCCGATAAGGTTAATTCCCGAAGTATTTCTGTGCAAGACTTAAACTACTTCAATCGCAATTCCTTAGGGATTTGTCGAAGACCTTTTTGACAAGGGTATTCCTCAATAAGAACTTTGACAATTCAAGACTGATTTGTGAAAAGATTTCTGAACTAGACTTTAACATATTGGATCTTCAATTATAAATTATTTTAGAAACAAACGAGATTTGCTTATATTGTTCATACGTCTATTCTAAGACATGTTTCAAGATTATTTCCATCTAAAACAGCGATCAAATGCACAGAGCAATTGAAGAGCAGCAAGAGTCAGATGCATACGTCAGCAATAACAGCTATCCCATGGATATTTCAACTGATTTATGAAGAACCAAGTATAAAAGAAGAAGCCAAAATGAGGAAGCTGAAAAGTTGGGAGACAAAATAAAAATAAGAGATGCTTACAACGCAGTTTGATCATACTCAATAAATATTATGAAGTCTCTGTTTCTCTTTAGTTTAGAGCATATCCTTCTTCAAATGAGAGAAGCCTAGAGAGTCTTTTAGCTCAAATTTCTATCTTATCTACTCTACCAAGTGAGTTTCACATGTATAAATCATTTCATAAATTACTCAAGAGTGTGAATCTCTTGAGAGGGACTCTCACTGGTGATTGCCTAGTAAGTTGTAAGGGGGAGTGAGGGGATTCTCCCATTGATGTACTGAGGCACCAAGAGCTCATGGAATCTTAGGAAATAGTGGAACACTCAGAGGAACTTTTCAAAGCATACGTTTTTCGGCAAATGATGCAGTTTGGAATATATCAGTAAATATGAAAGCATATGTTTTGAAAGAGAACTTTTCGAAGGGCTTTCTTATAAGCACATTTACCAAAGAGCTACTCGATGAATCTAAGATATGTTTTAATGGAATTTAGTGAAGATTTATCGAAGTCTCTTCCGATAAGGTTAATTCCCGAAGTATTTCTGTGCAAGACTTAAACTACTTCAATCGCAATTCCTTAGGGATTTGTCGAAGACCTTTTTGACAAGGGTATTCCTCAATAAGAACTTTGACAATTCAAGACTGATTTGTGAAAAGATTTCTGAACTAGACTTTAACATATTGGATCTTCAATTATAAATTATTTTAGAAACAAACGAGATTTGCTTATATTGTTCATACGTCTATTCTAAGACATGTTTCAAGATTATTTCCATCTAAAACAGCGATCAAATGCACAGAGCAATTGAAGAGCAGCAAGAGTCAGATGCATACGTCAGCAATAACAGCTATCCCATGGATATTTCAACTGATTTATGAAGAACCAAGTATAAAAGAAGAAGCCAAAATGAGGAAGCTGAAAAGTTGGGAGACAAAATAAAAATAAGAGATGCTTACAACGCAGTTTGATCATACTCAATAAATATTATGAAGTCTCTGTTTCTCTTTAGTTTAGAGCATATCCTTCTTCAAATGAGAGAAGCCTAGAGAGTCTTTTAGCTCAAATTTCTATCTTATCTACTCTACCAAGTGAGTTTCACATGTATAAATCATTTCATAAATTACTCAAGAGTGTGAATCTCTTGAGAGGGACTCTCACTGGTGATTGCCTAGTAAGTTGTAAGGGGGAGTGAGGGGATTCTCCCATTGATGTACTGAGGCACCAAGAGCTCATGGAATCTTAGGAAATAGTGGAACACTCAGAGGAACTTTTCAAAGCATACGTTTTTCGGCAAATGATGCAGTTTGGAATATATCAGTAAATATGAAAGCATATGTTTTGAAAGAGAACTTTTCGAAGGGCTTTCTTATAAGCACATTTACCAAAGAGCTACTCGATGAATCTAAGATATGTTTTAATGGAATTTAGTGAAGATTTATCGAAGTCTCTTCCGATAAGGTTAATTCCCGAAGTATTTCTGTGCAAGACTTAAACTACTTCAATCGCAATTCCTTAGGGATTTGTCGAAGACCTTTTTGACAAGGGTATTCCTCAATAAGAACTTTGACAATTCAAGACTGATTTGTGAAAAGATTTCTGAACTAGACTTTAACATATTGGATCTTCAATTATAAATTATTTTAGAAACAAACGAGATTTGCTTATATTGTTCATACGTCTATTCTAAGACATGTTTCAAGATTATTTCCATCTAAAACAGCGATCAAATGCACAGAGCAATTGAAGAGCAGCAAGAGTCAGATGCATACGTCAGCAATAACAGCTATCCCATGGATATTTCAACTGATTTATGAAGAACCAAGTATAAAAGAAGAAGCCAAAATGAGGAAGCTGAAAAGTTGGGAGACAAAATAAAAATAAGAGATGCTTACAACGCAGTTTGATCATACTCAATAAATATTATGAAGTCTCTGTTTCTCTTTAGTTTAGAGCATATCCTTCTTCAAATGAGAGAAGCCTAGAGAGTCTTTTAGCTCAAATTTCTATCTTATCTACTCTACCAAGTGAGTTTCACATGTATAAATCATTTCATAAATTACTCAAGAGTGTGAATCTCTTGAGAGGGACTCTCACTGGTGATTGCCTAGTAAGTTGTAAGGGGGAGTGAGGGGATTCTCCCATTGATGTACTGAGGCACCAAGAGCTCATGGAATCTTAGGAAATAGTGGAACACTCAGAGGAACTTTTCAAAGCATACGTTTTTCGGCAAATGATGCAGTTTGGAATATATCAGTAAATATGAAAGCATATGTTTTGAAAGAGAACTTTTCGAAGGGCTTTCTTATAAGCACATTTACCAAAGAGCTACTCGATGAATCTAAGATATGTTTTAATGGAATTTAGTGAAGATTTATCGAAGTCTCTTCCGATAAGGTTAATTCCCGAAGTATTTCTGTGCAAGACTTAAACTACTTCAATCGCAATTCCTTAGGGATTTGTCGAAGACCTTTTTGACAAGGGTATTCCTCAATAAGAACTTTGACAATTCAAGACTGATTTGTGAAAAGATTTCTGAACTAGACTTTAACATATTGGATCTTCAATTATAAATTATTTTAGAAACAAACGAGATTTGCTTATATTGTTCATACGTCTATTCTAAGACATGTTTCAAGATTATTTCCATCTAAAACAGCGATCAAATGCACAGAGCAATTGAAGAGCAGCAAGAGTCAGATGCATACGTCAGCAATAACAGCTATCCCATGGATATTTCAACTGATTTATGAAGAACCAAGTATAAAAGAAGAAGCCAAAATGAGGAAGCTGAAAAGTTGGGAGACAAAATAAAAATAAGAGATGCTTACAACGCAGTTTGATCATACTCAATAAATATTATGAAGTCTCTGTTTCTCTTTAGTTTAGAGCATATCCTTCTTCAAATGAGAGAAGCCTAGAGAGTCTTTTAGCTCAAATTTCTATCTTATCTACTCTACCAAGTGAGTTTCACATGTATAAATCATTTCATAAATTACTCAAGAGTGTGAATCTCTTGAGAGGGACTCTCACTGGTGATTGCCTAGTAAGTTGTAAGGGGGAGTGAGGGGATTCTCCCATTGATGTACTGAGGCACCAAGAGCTCATGGAATCTTAGGAAATAGTGGAACACTCAGAGGAACTTTTCAAAGCATACGTTTTTCGGCAAATGATGCAGTTTGGAATATATCAGTAAATATGAAAGCATATGTTTTGAAAGAGAACTTTTCGAAGGGCTTTCTTATAAGCACATTTACCAAAGAGCTACTCGATGAATCTAAGATATGTTTTAATGGAATTTATTGAAGATTTATCGAAGTCTCTTCCGATAAGGTTAATTACCGAAGTATTTCTGTGCAAGACTTAAACTACTTCAATCGCAATTCCTTAGGGATTTGTCGAAGACCTTTTTGACAAGGGTATTCCTCAATAAGAACTTTGACAATTCAAGACTGATTTGTGAAAAGATTTCTGAACTAGACTTTAACATATTGGATCTTCAATTATAAATTATTTTAGAAACAAACGAGATTTGCTTATATTGTTCATACGTCTATTCTAAGACATGTTTCAAGATTATTTCCATCTAAAACAGCGATCAAATGCACAGAGCAATTGAAGAGCAGCAAGAGTCAGATGCATACGTCAGCAATAACAGCTATCCCATGGATATTTCAACTGATTTATGAAGAACCAAGTATAAAAGAAGAAGCCAAAATGAGGAAGCTGAAAAGTTGGGAGACAAAATAAAAATAAGAGATGCTTACAACGCAGTTTGATCATACTCAATAAATATTATGAAGTCTCTGTTTCTCTTTAGTTTAGAGCATATCCTTCTTCAAATGAGAGAAGCCTAGAGAGTCTTTTAGCTCAAATTTCTATCTTATCTACTCTACCAAGTGAGTTTCACATGTATAAATCATTTCATAAATTACTCAAGAGTGTGAATCTCTTGAGAGGGACTCTCACTGGTGATTGCCTAGTAAGTTGTAAGGGGGAGTGAGGGGATTCTCCCATTGATGTACTGAGGCACCAAGAGCTCATGGAATCTTAGGAAATAGTGGAACACTCAGAGGAACTTTTCAAAGCATACGTTTTTCGGCAAATGATGCAGTTTGGAATATATCAGTAAATATGAAAGCATATGTTTTGAAAGAGAACTTTTCGAAGGGCTTTCTTATAAGCACATTTACCAAAGAGCTACTCGATGAATCTAAGATATGTTTTAATGGAATTTAGTGAAGATTTATCGAAGTCTCTTCCGATAAGGTTAATTCCCGAAGTATTTCTGTGCAAGACTTAAACTACTTCAATCGCAATTCCTTAGGGATTTGTCGAAGACCTTTTTGACAAGGGTATTCCTCAATAAGAACTTTGACAATTCAAGACTGATTTGTGAAAAGATTTCTGAACTAGACTTTAACATATTGGATCTTCAATTATAAATTATTTTAGAAACAAACGAGATTTGCTTATATTGTTCATACGTCTATTCTAAGACATGTTTCAAGATTATTTCCATCTAAAACAGCGATCAAATGCACAGAGCAATTGAAGAGCAGCAAGAGTCAGATGCATACGTCAGCAATAACAGCTATCCCATGGATATTTCAACTGATTTATGAAGAACCAAGTATAAAAGAAGAAGCCAAAATGAGGAAGCTGAAAAGTTGGGAGACAAAATAAAAATAAGAGATGCTTACAACGCAGTTTGATCATACTCAATAAATATTATGAAGTCTCTGTTTCTCTTTAGTTTAGAGCATATCCTTCTTCAAATGAGAGAAGCCTAGAGAGTCTTTTGTTGGAAATCGTGCCCTAGGGGCCAATCATTGTCTTATGAACATTATTGATTTATGAATTTATTAATTGAGTTATCATATTATTTGCATGTTTACTATGATGACCATCCTTGGATAATTCATGATATTATCCTAAATGTCCCTGGTCGATCATCTATGTGGGAGCACAGATGAAATAAGACCAGTATGACTTTGAAGATGTATAGAGATATAAATCAAAGTCATAAGCACATGTAAGAGTACAGGGTGTTGGACCGACCCGCTATGAGAGAACTGCATGGGTAACGTCATAAGCTTCTCTCATATACAAACCATGTCAATATACCCTTTGACCTGAGATCATCATGGATTCCTACATGACAAAACGCTCAGCTTTGACCTAGTCAAAAGTCACTTTTGACCGAGTGATCATAAAGACTATGTTCGGGCTTAGTGGTTTTTCATGCGGAGGAATGTGAATGGTCAAGATGGAATTTGTCCCTCACATTCGTGGAGAGATATTACTGGGCCCCTCGATGAGTGAGTCTGAGAAATGTATGGCCATACTGTAATGGAAAGGTAGTTCCATTTCTATAGTCAGACTACTCAGGGATCGAGAAAGTAACGGTCGGGAATAGGAGGATGACATTATCCATGCCTCATCCATGACCAAAATATCGCGTGACAGAAGGGACATGATATGGTTGTATAAAAGGTTACATCGTTTATCGATCCTCATATGATTTGGGTAGTTGTTATGTCTTGCTAGAGACCGCTTGCGACTTGTGGGCTAGTATAGCAAATGGCCCACTGCCAACTTCATATGGGCCTACAGGGTCGCACACAAAATAGCCCAACACGAGCTATGATGTCCAGATTCATTGAATCTAAGACATGTCCAGATTCAATGAAAGATCCAGGTGAATGTATATATATTTATTTATATTTATATTCGTATATATATAAATTCGTATATATATATATATTATATATATGAGATATATGAGATTTAATTTATAAGGATAAATTAAATCCCTATCACGTTTGAATTCGAAATTCAAATTGATAGGATATCTCATATAAGAGATATTTATAAGATTTAATTTATAAGGATAAATTAAATCTCTATCACGTTTGAAATTCGAAATTCAAATTGATAGGATATCTCATATAAGAGATATTTATAAGATTTAATTTATAAGGATAAATTAAATCTCTATCACGTTTGAAATTCGAAATTTAAATTGATAGGATATCTCAAATTTGATTTATGGGAATAAATCAAATACAACTCAGTCTCATCTTTATTTAAAGTTAAATAAATAAGTAATTAAATCTGTGGGACGGATTTAATATTATTTTATTAATTAGTTTCTTATAAAATTATACAATATATGATATTGTATCAATTCGGAATTAATATAAGATTAACTCCAAAATCCAATTAGGTCAAGTGAAAAAACGCATAGCATCCTCTATATCTGATTGGAGGAGCTACGTTTGAAAATAACACAGAACACAAAAGGCCGAACGGAATCTGCAAAAGGTTTGCAGACAAGAAACTGCTGAAATAGAGACGGAGACTTGTGAAAGCCTTGGAGGGACAGGAGACGCTAGCACGTCGTTCGTGGTTGGAACGCTGTTCGTGTGGATACCAGTAGAGGAAGCCGACCTGAGGCGTCGACTTCTTGTGATCGGAAAGAGACCACCGTCCGCGGAGAGAATCTGTGAAGGTCGCTGAGGAACACTCCGTCGATTTCTTGCGATCAGAAAGAGATCACCACCCACGTAGAGAAGCTGTGAAATTCGCTGAGCAACACTAAGGGTAATGATTCTTTCCACTTGACTTAAACACATACGGCAGATCCTGGCAAGGAATGGAAAATTTTTAAAGTTTATTTCCGCTGCGTGTCTTCCAATTCCTTACAGTGGTATCAGAGCCATGCCGTTTTGTGTTTAAGTTAGGCTTGATTTGTGATTTATATGATATATGTTAGTAGTAGCCGATCATATAATAAGCGTTGTATGTGTGACATATATGGAATCCTTGTTGTGTATGACATAAAAGGAATCTAAAAGGAAATTGAAATCGGTGGTGATGCTTTTTGATTTGATCAATTCGCATAGATGGGGTCTAAGAAAACCGAATTCGAATTTGTGATTATTTATGAAACAAAAACAAAAAAAAATTTCTTCCGGGGCGCTGCCCCAGAGACCCCGCCCGCTAACCGGCTAGCGGGACAGCCGCCCGCTAACCGGCTAGCGGGACCGCCGTAGCTACCTGTTCGTAGCGCAACATAACCGTAACAAATGTTACTTTGTAAATGTTTTTTTGCCCTTCGATTAGATCTGAATATTGATTCTTGAATGTTTGGGTATGGTGAACAATATGGCTCTAGATTGCAAGTGTTGTAATTTTTAAAAATACGGCCTGCGTGTCGTGCCTTCCTCTATATACTCTCAATGTACCTTCTCCTCTCATCTCACTCCCCTCGAATGTTAAAAGAGGTTTCTATATGTAATTTCTCTTTTCTTACTAGAGAGCTCCTCTCATTGGCTTGAGGGGACTTAGGATAGGTGAGCCATATTGTATCACGTTTGAATTATGCATCTTATGATTAGATCAGCACATGCATATTACTTGTATGAGTTACAAACTGGGATACATGCATCCTCATAAAAACAGATAGTTAATTAAGCCCTCTAAAAGAAATCTTAAGTCATAATGCTGTCAATTTATGAACACTTGTCAAAACCTTGATCGCTCAATTGTGGACTCCACCAAAGTGGGTGCTTTTGAGTTATCTTGGGGAGATAAGCAAAGAGTAATGGTGCTACTCTCATAGGTTCATTATTGTTTGACTTAATTGAGATTAACAAAACGGTTTTGGATCTCAAGGCATTAGATGGGATTAGAACATGCCAGATCATATGATGATAGGATCCCATGAATATCTAAGAGTTACATTTGATGTAATTGGTAAAGGTGTTACCTACCTAAATAACTTAATCTAAGCGTCCTGCCAAAGCGGACTTAAGTTTGAGCCAAATATGGATCTTAGCCCACTAACTATTGCATTGAGGGTTGTTTATTTAGTGGGAGATTACTAATTACATTGCATATTTTAATTGTAGAATCATGACGACTAGTAATACTGCTACATTATCGCTGCGATCTGTCCTTGAGAAGGACAAACTCAATGGGACAAACTTTCTTGACTGGTTTAGGAACTTGAGAATTGTTCTCAAGCAGGAAAGAAAGGCGCATGTCCTAGATCAACCCATTCCTGAGGAGCCAGCCGCCAATGCTCCCAGAGCTCAGAGAGATGCTTATATGAAGCATAAGGAAGACTCTGTCGATGTGGGATGCTTGATGCTAGCCACCATGGTTCCGGAGCTCCAAAGAGATCTGGAACACATGGAGGCTTATGAGATGATTGTGCATCTCAAGGAAATGTTCCAGCAACAGGCAAGGCAAGAGAGGTATGAGACCACTAAGGCCTTACATTCCTGCAAGATGGCTGAAGGTGCATCAGTCAGTGCTCATGTCTTAAAGATGAAAGGGTACATTGATCACCTTGAACGGCTTGGATTTCCCATGAGCCAGGAGTTAGCTACAGATTTGATCTTAAACTCACTCCCGGAAAGTTATGACCAGTTTGTTATGAACTACAACATGAACAACATGGAGAAATCTATTTCTGAACTGCATGGGATGCTTAAAACTGCTGAGCCGAGTCTTAAGAAGAAACCCAGTAGTGTTTTGATGGTTCAGAAAGGAAAGGGTACGAAAAAGAAAGGCAAAGGCAAGGGGAAGGGTCATGGCTCATCAGGTAAGACCAAAGAGTCAGGCAAGCCCGAAACCAAGCCTGCACCAAAGAAGGCAAAGCCTCCGAAGGAAGGAGTCTGCTTCTTCTGCAATGAACCGGGTCATTGGAAGAGGAATTGCAAACTCTACCTCGAAGATCTGAAAAAGAACAAGAAGGATAGCGGGGCTATCGCTTCAGGTATTTATGTTATAGACATTCATCTTTCTACTTCCACCTCATGGGTATTAGATACTGCATGTGGTTCTCACATTTGTACGAATGTGCAGGGACTAAAGGACAGTAGGAAGCTGAAAAGGGGTGAAGTTGACCTACGAGTTGGAAACAGAGCAAGGGTTGCTGCGTTAGCTGTAGGCACTTATGAATTAGTTCTGCCCACTGGGCTTTTGTTAGTTTTGAACAATTGCTATTATGTTCCTGCTTTAAGTAGTAACATTGTTTCACTTTCTTATTTGGATAAGGAAGGTTTCACTTCCATTGCTGGGAATAGTAGATGTTCTATTTATCGTAATGATGTTTTATATGCTCATGGTGATTTGCATGTTGATCATTACATATTAAATTTGGAACAACCCAATCATGGAAATATCTATAACATAACCGCCAAAAGGGTCAAACCAAACGATTTGAATCCCACATACCTCTGGCACTGTCGTCTGGGCCACATAAATGAGAAACGTATTTCCAAACTCCATCAAGATGGATTTCTAAACTCATTTGATTTTGAATCATATGACACTTGCGAGTCTTGCTTGTTAGGAAAGATGACAAAGTCACCTTTCACTGGGCACAGTGAGAGGGCCACTGATTTATTGGGACTCATACATACAGATGTGTGTGGACCGATGAACACAAATGCCAGAGGAGGTTATTCGTACTTTATAACATTCATAGATGATTTCAGCAGATATGGGTACATCTATCTAATGAAACATAAATCTGAATCTTTTGAAAAGTTCAAGATATTTCAAAATGAAGTACAAAACCAGCTTGGCAAAACAATTAAAGCCCTTCGATCTGATCGGGGTGGTGAATATTTGAGCCAAGAGTTCATAGATCATCTTAGGAATTGTGGGACACTCTCACAATTGACTCCTCCAGGGACACCACAATGGAATGGCGTTTCTGAACGGAGAAATCGAACACTATTAGATATGGTTCGATCCATGATGAGTCGAACAGATCTTCCGCCCTCCTTTTGGGGCTATGCCCTAGAGACAGCTGCGTTCACACTCAATCGTGTTCCATCTAAGGCAATCGAAAAGACTCCGTATGAGATATGGACTGGGAGGACGCCTAGTTTGTCTTTCCTCAAGATTTGGGGATGCGAGGTCTATGTTAAGCAACAAGCCTCAGACAAATTAGCGCCCAAATCCTCAAAATGCCTTTTTGTGGGATATCCTAAGGAAACCAAGGGATATTACGTCTACAACCCTGCTGATAACAAAGTGTTTGTTGTCAGAAATGGTATCTTTCTTGAACGAGAATTTATCTCTAAAAGAACCAGTGTGAGTAAGGTACAACTCGAAGAAGTTCGAGAGCTACAAGACACCACAGAACTGCAGATGGAAAATAGAGAAGACTCACAACAAGTTGTTGAGACTCCTCAAGTCACGCAAGGTCCACGAAAGTCTAATAGGACACGACTTCAGCCTCAGAGATATGGATTTCTGATTTCTGATAGTCGTGATGTGTTGCTCATTGAGCATAATGAGCCGACTACCTATCGAGAAGCTATAGTGGGACCAAACTCCGAAAAATGGCTTAGTGCCATGAAGTCTGAGATGCAATCCATGTACGACAATAAGGTTTGGACCTTAGTCGACCCGCCTGAAGGTGTAAAAACTGTCGGGTGCAAGTGGGTTTTCAAAGAGAAAACTGACATGGATGGCAATGTAAATGTCTTCAAGGCACGACTGGTTGCAAAAGGTTTTACTCAAACTCATGGTGTGGACTATGATGAGACCTTTTCCCCAGTAGCAATGGCCAAATCAATCAGAATCCTCTTTGCTATTGCAGCATATTATGACTATGAAATATGGCAGATGGACGTCAAGACAGCCTTCCTTAATGGAAAGCTCCTTGAGGATGTGTACATGACACAACCTGAAGGGTTTGTGCGTTCCGAGGACTCTGGTAAAGTGTGCAAGCTTCAAAAGTCCATTTATGGACTAAAGCAAGCCTCTCGGAGTTGGAATCATCGTTTTGATGAAGTAATCAAAGAGTTTGGATTTCTTCAAAACATTGATGAACCTTGTGTGTACAAGAAGGTTAGTGGGAGCACAGTTGTGTTTTTGGTACTCTATGTCGATGACATCCTACTTATTGGGAATGACATTCCTACCTTGCAGATTGTCAAGTCTTGGTTAGGAAAGTCTTTCTCGATGAAAGACTTGGGTGAAGCCACCTACATCCTAGGAATCAGGATCTATAGAGATAGATCTAAAAGACTTCTAGGACTCAGTCAGAGTACATACATAGACAAAATACTGCATAGGTTCAGTATGCACGAATCAAAGAGGGGTTTCATACCCATGTCTCATGGTACTCACCTCAGCAAAGATCTGTGTCCTAGTACATCTGATCAGCGAGGTCGCATGAGTAAGGTTCCATATGCCTCGGCCATAGGATCTATCATGTACGCCATGTTATGTACTCGACCGGATGTCTCGTTTGCCTTAAGTATGACTAGCAGATACCAACAGGACCCTGGTGAGGGCCATTGGACTGCTGTCAAGAATATCCTTAAGTACTTAAGAAGGACTAAGGACTTATTCTTGGTCTATGGTGGATTGGATGATGAGCTCTGTGTAACTGGTTACACAGATGCGAGTTTCCAAACTGACCAGGACGACCAAAAATCGCAGTCTGGATACATAATCCTCCTCAATAATGGAGCAGTAAGCTGGAAGAGCTCTAAGCAGGGCACTGTAGCAGATTCTGCAACGGAAGCTGAGTATATAGCAGCATCTGATGCAGCTAAGGAAGCCGTTTGGATCAGGAAGTTCATCACAGAACTAGGGGTGATACCTACCATCTCAGATCCAATAACTTTGCTCTGTGACAATAGCGGTGCTATTGCACAGGCCAAAGAGCCTAGGTCACATCAAAGGACCAAGCATATACTCAGGCGATTTCATCTCATCAGAGAAATCAACGATAGAGGTGATATAAAAATATGCAAAGTAGCAGGAGAAGATAATGTTGCTGATCCTCTAACAAAGCCGCTTGTGCAGGCAAAGCATGAGCGTCATGTTAGGTCAATGGGAATTAGTCAAATTAATGATTGTACCTAGTGCAAGTGGGAGGTTGTTGGAAATCGTGCCCTAGGGGCCAATCATTGTCTTATGAACATTATTGATTTATGAATTTATTAATTGAGTTATCATATTATTTGCATGTTTACTATGATGACCATCCTTGGATAATTCATGATATTATCCTAAATGTCCCTGGTCGATCATCTATGTGGGAGCACAGATGAAATAAGACCAGTATGACTTTGAAGATGTATAGAGATATAAATCAAAGTCATAAGCACATGTAAGAGTACAGGGTGTTGGACCGACCCGCTATGAGAGAACTGCATGGGTAACGTCATAAGCTTCTCTCATATACAAACCATGTCAATATACCCTTTGACCTGAGATCATCATGGATTCCTACATGACAAAACGCTCAGCTTTGACCTAGTCAAAAGTCACTTTTGACCGAGTGATCATAAAGACTATGTTCGGGCTTAGTGGTTTTTCATGCGGAGGAATGTGAATGGTCAAGATGGAATTTGTCCCTCACATTCGTGGAGAGATATTACTGGGCCCCTCGATGAGTGAGTCTGAGAAATGTATGGCCATACTGTAATGGAAAGGTAGTTCCATTTCTATAGTCAGACTACTCAGGGATCGAGAAAGTAACGGTCGGGAATAGGAGGATGACATTATCCATGCCTCATCCATGACCAAAATATCGCGTGACAGAAGGGACATGATATGGTTGTATAAAAGGTTACATCGTTTATCGATCCTCATATGATTTGGGTAGTTGTTATGTCTTGCTAGAGACCGCTTGCGACTTGTGGGCTAGTATAGCAAATGGCCCACTGCCAACTTCATATGGGCCTACAGGGTCGCACACAAAATAGCCCAACACGAGCTATGATGTCCAGATTCATTGAATCTAAGACATGTCCAGATTCAATGAAAGATCCAGGTGAATGTATATATATTTATTTATATTTATATTCGTATATATATAAATTCGTATATATATATATATTATATATATGAGATATATGAGATTTAATTTATAAGGATAAATTAAATCCCTATCACGTTTGAATTCGAAATTCAAATTGATAGGATATCTCATATAAGAGATATTTATAAGATTTAATTTATAAGGATAAATTAAATCTCTATCACGTTTGAAATTCGAAATTCAAATTGATAGGATATCTCATATAAGAGATATTTATAAGATTTAATTTATAAGGATAAATTAAATCTCTATCACGTTTGAAATTCGAAATTTAAATTGATAGGATATCTCAAATTTGATTTATGGGAATAAATCAAATACAACTCAGTCTCATCTTTATTTAAAGTTAAATAAATAAGTAATTAAATCTGTGGGACGGATTTAATATTATTTTATTAATTAGTTTCTTATAAAATTATACAATATATGATATTGTATCAATTCGGAATTAATATAAGATTAACTCCAAAATCCAATTAGGTCAAGTGAAAAAACGCATAGCATCCTCTATATCTGATTGGAGGAGCTACGTTTGAAAATAACACAGAACACAAAAGGCCGAACGGAATCTGCAAAAGGTTTGCAGACAAGAAACTGCTGAAATAGAGACGGAGACTTGTGAAAGCCTTGGAGGGACAGGAGACGCTAGCACGTCGTTCGTGGTTGGAACGCTGTTCGTGTGGATACCAGTAGAGGAAGCCGACCTGAGGCGTCGACTTCTTGTGATCGGAAAGAGACCACCGTCCGCGGAGAGAATCTGTGAAGGTCGCTGAGGAACACTCCGTCGATTTCTTGCGATCAGAAAGAGATCACCACCCACGTAGAGAAGCTGTGAAATTCGCTGAGCAACACTAAGGGTAATGATTCTTTCCACTTGACTTAAACACATACGGCAGATCCTGGCAAGGAATGGAAAATTTTTAAAGTTTATTTCCGCTGCGTGTCTTCCAATTCCTTACATCTTTTAGCTCAAATTTCTATCTTATCTACTCTACCAAGTGAGTTTCACATGTATAAATCATTTCATAAATTACTCAAGAGTGTGAATCTCTTGAGAGGGACTCTCACTGGTGATTGCCTAGTAAGTTGTAAGGGGGAGTGAGGGGATTCTCCCATTGATGTACTGAGGCACCAAGAGCTCATGGAATCTTAGGAAATAGTGGAACACTCAGAGGAACTTTTCAAAGCATACGTTTTTCGGCAAATGATGCAGTTTGGAATATATCAGTAAATATGAAAGCATATGTTTTGAAAGAGAAGTTTTCGAAGGGCTTTCTTATAAGCACATTTACCAAAGAGCTACTCGATGAATCTAAGATATGTTTTAATGGAATTTAGTGAAGATTTATCGAAGTCTCTTCCGATAAGGTTAATTCCCGAAGTATTTCTGTGCAAGACTTAAACTACTTCAATCGCAATTCCTTAGGGATTTGTCGAAGACCTTTTTGACAAGGGTATTCCTCAATAAGAACTTTGACAATTCAAGACTGATTTGTGAAAAGATTTCTGAACTAGACTTTAACATATTGGATCTTCAATTATAAATTATTTTAGAAACAAACGAGATTTGCTTATATTGTTCATACGTCTATTCTAAGACATGTTTCAAGATTATTTCCATCTAAAACAGCGATCAAATGCACAGAGCAATTGAAGAGCAGCAAGAGTCAGATGCATACGTCAGCAATAACAGCTATCCCATGGATATTTCAACTGATTTATGAAGAACCAAGTATAAAAGAAGAAGCCAAAATGAGGAAGCTGAAAAGTTGGGAGACAAAATAAAAATAAGAGATGCTTACAACGCAGTTTGATCATACTCAATAAATATTATGAAGTCTCTGTTTCTCTTTAGTTTAGAGCATATCCTTCTTCAAATGAGAGAAGCCTAGAGAGTCTTTTAGCTCAAATTTCTATCTTATCTACTCTACCAAGTGAGTTTCACATGTATAAATCATTTCATAAATTACTCAAGAGTGTGAATCTCTTGAGAGGGACTCTCACTGGTGATTGCCTAGTAAGTTGTAAGGGGGAGTGAGGGGATTCTCCCATTGATGTACTGAGGCACCAAGAGCTCATGGAATCTTAGGAAATAGTGGAACACTCAGAGGAACTTTTCAAAGCATACGTTTTTCGGCAAATGATGCAGTTTGGAATATATCAGTAAATATGAAAGCATATGTTTTGAAAGAGAAGTTTTCGAAGGGCTTTCTTATAAGCACATTTACCAAAGAGCTACTCGATGAATCTAAGATATGTTTTAATGGAATTTAGTGAAGATTTATCGAAGTCTCTTCCGATAAGGTTAATTCCCGAAGTATTTCTGTGCAAGACTTAAACTACTTCAATCGCAATTCCTTAGGGATTTGTCGAAGACCTTTTTGACAAGGGTATTCCTCAATAAGAACTTTGACAATTCAAGACTGATTTGTGAAAAGATTTCTGAACTAGACTTTAACATATTGGATCTTCAATTATAAATTATTTTAGAAACAAACGAGATTTGCTTATATTGTTCATACGTCTATTCTAAGACATGTTTCAAGATTATTTCCATCTAAAACAGCGATCAAATGCACAGAGCAATTGAAGAGCAGCAAGAGTCAGATGCATACGTCAGCAATAACAGCTATCCCATGGATATTTCAACTGATTTATGAAGAACCAAGTATAAAAGAAGAAGCCAAAATGAGGAAGCTGAAAAGTTGGGAGACAAAATAAAAATAAGAGATGCTTACAACGCAGTTTGATCATACTCAATAAATATTATGAAGTCTCTGTTTCTCTTTAGTTTAGAGCATATCCTTCTTCAAATGAGAGAAGCCTAGAGAGTCTTTTAGCTCAAATTTCTATCTTATCTACTCTACCAAGTGAGTTTCACATGTATAAATCATTTCATAAATTACTCAAGAGTGTGAATCTCTTGAGAGGGACTCTCACTGGTGATTGCCTAGTAAGTTGTAAGGGGGAGTGAGGGGATTCTCCCATTGATGTACTGAGGCACCAAGAGCTCATGGAATCTTAGGAAATAGTGGAACACTCAGAGGAACTTTTCAAAGCATACGTTTTTCGGCAAATGATGCAGTTTGGAATATATCAGTAAATATGAAAGCATATGTTTTGAAAGAGAACTTTTCGAAGGGCTTTCTTATAAGCACATTTACCAAAGAGCTACTCGATGAATCTAAGATATGTTTTAATGGAATTTAGTGAAGATTTATCGAAGTCTCTTCCGATAAGGTTAATTCCCGAAGTATTTCTGTGCAAGACTTAAACTACTTCAATCGCAATTCCTTAGGGATTTGTCGAAGACCTTTTTGACAAGGGTATTCCTCAATAAGAACTTTGACAATTCAAGACTGATTTGTGAAAAGATTTCTGAACTAGACTTTAACATATTGGATCTTCAATTATAAATTATTTTAGAAACAAACGAGATTTGCTTATATTGTTCATACGTCTATTCTAAGACATGTTTCAAGATTATTTCCATCTAAAACAGCGATCAAATGCACAGATCAATTGAAGAGCAGCAAGAGTCAGATGCATACGTCAGCAATAACAGCTATCCCATGGATATTTCAACTGATTTATGAAGAACCAAGTATAAAAGAAGAAGCCAAAATGAGGAAGCTGAAAAGTTGGGAGACAAAATAAAAATAAGAGATGCTTACAACGCAGTTTGATCATACTCAATAAATATTATGAAGTCTCTGTTTCTCTTTAGTTTAGAGCATATCCTTCTTCAAATGAGAGAAGCCTAGAGAGTCTTTTAGCTCAAATTTCTATCTTATCTACTCTACCAAGTGAGTTTCACATGTATAAATCATTTCATAAATTACTCAAGAGTGTGAATCTCTTGAGAGGGACTCTCACTGGTGATTGCCTAGTAAGTTGTAAGGGGGAGTGAGGGGATTCTCACATTGATGTACTGAGGCACCAAGAGCTCATGGAATCTTAGGAAATAGTGGAACACTCAGAGGAACTTTTCAAAGCATACGTTTTTCGGCAAATGATGCAGTTTGGAATATATCAGTAAATATGAAAGCATATGTTTTGAAAGAGAACTTTTCGAAGGGCTTTCTTATAAGCACATTTACCAAAGAGCTACTCGATGAATCTAAGATATGTTTTAATGGAATTTAGTGAAGATTTATCGAAGTCTCTTCCGATAAGGTTAATTACCGAAGTATTTCTGTGCAAGACTTAAACTACTTCAATCGCAATTCCTTAGGGATTTGTCGAAGACCTTTTTGACAAGGGTATTCCTCAATAAGAACTTTGACAATTCAAGACTGATTTGTGAAAAGATTTCTGAACTAGACTTTAACATATTGGATCTTCAATTATAAATTATTTTAGAAACAAACGAGATTTGCTTATATTGTTCATACGTCTATTCTAAGACATGTTTCAAGATTATTTCCATCTAAAACAGCGATCAAATGCACAGATCAATTGAAGAGCAGCAAGAGTCAGATGCATACGTCAGCAATAACAGCTATCCCATGGATATTTCAACTGATTTATGAAGAACCAAGTATAAAAGAAGAAGCCAAAATGAGGAAGCTGAAAAGTTGGGAGACAAAATAAAAATAAGAGATGCTTACAACGCAGTTTGATCATACTCAATAAATATTATGAAGTCTCTGTTTCTCTTTAGTTTAGAGCATATCCTTCTTCAAATGAGAGAAGCCTAGAGAGTCTTTTAGCTCAAATTTCTATCTTATCTACTCTACCAAGTGAGTTTCACATGTATAAATCATTTCATAAATTACTCAAGAGTGTGAATCTCTTGAGAGGGACTCTCACTGGTGATTGCCTAGTAAGTTGTAAGGGGGAGTGAGGGGATTCTCCCATTGATGTACTGAGGCACCAAGAGCTCATGGAATCTTAGGAAATAGTGGAACACTCAGAGGAACTTTTCAAAGCATACGTTTTTCGGCAAATGATGCAGTTTGGAATATATCAGTAAATATGAAAGCATATGTTTTGAAAGAGAACTTTTCGAAGGGCTTTCTTATAAGCACATTTACCAAAGAGCTACTCGATGAATCTAAGATATGTTTTAATGGAATTTAGTGAAGATTTATCGAAGTCTCTTCCGATAAGGTTAATTCCCGAAGTATTTCTGTGCAAGACTTAAACTACTTCAATCGCAATTCCTTAGGGATTTGTCGAAGACCTTTTTGACAAGGGTATTCCTCAATAAGAACTTTGACAATTCAAGACTGATTTGTGAAAAGATTTCTGAACTAGACTTTAACATATTGGATCTTCAATTATAAATTATTTTAGAAACAAACGAGATTTGCTTATATTGTTCATACGTCTATTCTAAGACATGTTTCAAGATTATTTCCATCTAAAACAGCGATCAAATGCACAGACCAATTGAAGAGCAGCAAGAGTCAGATGCATACGTCAGCAATAACAGCTATCCCATGGATATTTCAACTGATTTATGAAGAACCAAGTATAAAAGAAGAAGCCAAAATGAGGAAGCTGAAAAGTTGGGAGACAAAATAAAAATAAGAGATGCTTACAACGCAGTTTGATCATACTCAATAAATATTATGAAGTCTCTGTTTCTCTTTAGTTTAGAGCATATCCTTCTTCAAATGAGAGAAGCCTAGAGAGTCTTTTAGCTCAAATTTCTATCTTATCTACTCTACCAAGTGAGTTTCACATGTATAAATCATTTCATAAATTACTCAAGAGTGTGAATCTCTTGAGAGGGACTCTCACTGGTGATTGCCTAGTAAGTTGTAAGGGGGAGTGAGGGGATTCTCCCATTGATGTACTGAGGCACCAAGAGCTCATGGAATCTTAGGAAATAGTGGAACACTCAGAGGAACTTTTCAAAGCATACGTTTTTCGGCAAATGATGCAGTTTGGAATATATCAGTAAATATGAAAGCATATGTTTTGAAAGAGAACTTTTCGAAGGGCTTTCTTATAAGCACATTTACCAAAGAGCTACTCGATGAATCTAAGATATGTTTTAATGGAATTTAGTGAAGATTTATCGAAGTCTCTTCCGATAAGGTTAATTCCCGAAGTATTTCTGTGCAAGACTTAAACTACTTCAATCGCAATTCCTTAGGGATTTGTCGAAGACCTTTTTGACAAGGGTATTCCTCAATAAGAACTTTGACAATTCAAGACTGATTTGTGAAAAGATTTCTGAACTAGACTTTAACATATTGGATCTTCAATTATAAATTATTTTAGAAACAAACGAGATTTGCTTATATTGTTCATACGTCTATTCTAAGACATGTTTCAAGATTATTTCCATCTAAAACAGCGATCAAATGCACAGACCAATTGAAGAGCAGCAAGAGTCAGATGCATACGTCAGCAATAACAGCTATCCCATGGATATTTCAACTGATTTATGAAGAACCAAGTATAAAAGAAGAAGCCAAAATGAGGAAGCTGAAAAGTTGGGAGACAAAATAAAAATAAGAGATGCTTACAACGCAGTTTGATCATACTCAATAAATATTATGAAGTCTCTGTTTCTCTTTAGTTTAGAGCATATCCTTCTTCAAATGAGAGAAGCCTAGAGAGTCTTTTAGCTCAAATTTCTATCTTATCTACTCTACCAAGTGAGTTTCACATGTATAAATCATTTCATAAATTACTCAAGAGTGTGAATCTCTTGAGAGGGACTCTCACTGGTGATTGCCTAGTAAGTTGTAAGGGGGAGTGAGGGGATTCTCACATTGATGTACTGAGGCACCAAGAGCTCATGGAATCTTAGGAAATAGTGGAACACTCAGAGGAACTTTTCAAAGCATACGTTTTTCGGCAAATGATGCAGTTTGGAATATATCAGTAAATATGAAAGCATATGTTTTGAAAGAGAACTTTTCGAAGGGCTTTCTTATAAGCACATTTACCAAAGAGCTACTCGATGAATCTAAGATATGTTTTAATGGAATTTAGTGAAGATTTATCGAAGTCTCTTCCGATAAGGTTAATTACCGAAGTATTTCTGTGCAAGACTTAAACTACTTCAATCGCAATTCCTTAGGGATTTGTCGAAGACCTTTTTGACAAGGGTATTCCTCAATAAGAACTTTGACAATTCAAGACTGATTTGTGAAAAGATTTCTGAACTAGACTTTAACATATTGGATCTTCAATTATAAATTATTTTAGAAACAAACGAGATTTGCTTATATTGTTCATACGTCTATTCTAAGACATGTTTCAAGATTATTTCCATCTAAAACAGCGATCAAATGCACAGATCAATTGAAGAGCAGCAAGAGTCAGATGCATACGTCAGCAATAACAGCTATCCCATGGATATTTCAACTGATTTATGAAGAACCAAGTATAAAAGAAGAAGCCAAAATGAGGAAGCTGAAAAGTTGGGAGACAAAATAAAAATAAGAGATGCTTACAACGCAGTTTGATCATACTCAATAAATATTATGAAGTCTCTGTTTCTCTTTAGTTTAGAGCATATCCTTCTTCAAATGAGAGAAGCCTAGAGAGTCTTTTAGCTCAAATTTCTATCTTATCTACTCTACCAAGTGAGTTTCACATGTATAAATCATTTCATAAATTACTCAAGAGTGTGAATCTCTTGAGAGGGACTCTCACTGGTGATTGCCTAGTAAGTTGTAAGGGGGAGTGAGGGGATTCTCCCATTGATGTACTGAGGCACCAAGAGCTCATGGAATCTTAGGAAATAGTGGAACACTCAGAGGAACTTTTCAAAGCATACGTTTTTCGGCAAATGATGCAGTTTGGAATATATCAGTAAATATGAAAGCATATGTTTTGAAAGAGAACTTTTCGAAGGGCTTTCTTATAAGCACATTTACCAAAGAGCTACTCGATGAATCTAAGATATGTTTTAATGGAATTTAGTGAAGATTTATCGAAGTCTCTTCCGATAAGGTTAATTCCCGAAGTATTTCTGTGCAAGACTTAAACTACTTCAATCGCAATTCCTTAGGGATTTGTCGAAGACCTTTTTGACAAGGGTATTCCTCAATAAGAACTTTGACAATTCAAGACTGATTTGTGAAAAGATTTCTGAACTAGACTTTAACATATTGGATCTTCAATTATAAATTATTTTAGAAACAAACGAGATTTGCTTATATTGTTCATACGTCTATTCTAAGACATGTTTCAAGATTATTTCCATCTAAAACAGCGATCAAATGCACAGACCAATTGAAGAGCAGCAAGAGTCAGATGCATACGTCAGCAATAACAGCTATCCCATGGATATTTCAACTGATTTATGAAGAACCAAGTATAAAAGAAGAAGCCAAAATGAGGAAGCTGAAAAGTTGGGAGACAAAATAAAAATAAGAGATGCTTACAACGCAGTTTGATCATACTCAATAAATATTATGAAGTCTCTGTTTCTCTTTAGTTTAGAGCATATCCTTCTTCAAATGAGAGAAGCCTAGAGAGTCTTTTAGCTCAAATTTCTATCTTATCTACTCTACCAAGTGAGTTTCACATGTATAAATCATTTCATAAATTACTCAAGAGTGTGAATCTCTTGAGAGGGACTCTCACTGGTGATTGCCTAGTAAGTTGTAAGGGGGAGTGAGGGGATTCTCCCATTGATGTACTGAGGCACCAAGAGCTCATGGAATCTTAGGAAATAGTGGAACACTCAGAGGAACTTTTCAAAGCATACGTTTTTCGGCAAATGATGCAGTTTGGAATATATCAGTAAATATGAAAGCATATGTTTTGAAAGAGAACTTTTCGAAGGGCTTTCTTATAAGCACATTTACCAAAGAGCTACTCGATGAATCTAAGATATGTTTTAATGGAATTTAGTGAAGATTTATCGAAGTCTCTTCCGATAAGGTTAATTCCCGAAGTATTTCTGTGCAAGACTTAAACTACTTCAATCGCAATTCCTTAGGGATTTGTCGAAGACCTTTTTGACAAGGGTATTCCTCAATAAGAACTTTGACAATTCAAGACTGATTTGTGAAAAGATTTCTGAACTAGACTTTAACATATTGGATCTTCAATTATAAATTATTTTAGAAACAAACGAGATTTGCTTATATTGTTCATACGTCTATTCTAAGACATGTTTCAAGATTATTTCCATCTAAAACAGCGATCAAATGCACAGACCAATTGAAGAGCAGCAAGAGTCAGATGCATACGTCAGCAATAACAGCTATCCCATGGATATTTCAACTGATTTATGAAGAACCAAGTATAAAAGAAGAAGCCAAAATGAGGAAGCTGAAAAGTTGGGAGACAAAATAAAAATAAGAGATGCTTACAACGCAGTTTGATCATACTCAATAAATATTATGAAGTCTCTGTTTCTCTTTAGTTTAGAGCATATCCTTCTTCAAATGAGAGAAGCCTAGAGAGTCTTTTAGCTCAAATTTCTATCTTATCTACTCTACCAAGTGAGTTTCACATGTATAAATCATTTCATAAATTACTCAAGAGTGTGAATCTCTTGAGAGGGACTCTCACTGGTGATTGCCTAGTAAGTTGTAAGGGGGAGTGAGGGGATTCTCCCATTGATGTACTGAGGCACCAAGAGCTCATGGAATCTTAGGAAATAGTGGAACACTCAGAGGAACTTTTCAAAGCATACGTTTTTCGGCAAATGATGCAGTTTGGAATATATCAGTAAATATGAAAGCATATGTTTTGAAAGAGAAGTTTTCGAAGGGCTTTCTTATAAGCACATTTACCAAAGAGCTACTCGATGAATCTAAGATATGTTTTAATGGAATTTAGTGAAGATTTATCGAAGTCTCTTCCGATAAGGTTAATTCCCGAAGTATTTCTGTGCAAGACTTAAACTACTTCAATCGCAATTCCTTAGGGATTTGTCGAAGACCTTTTTGACAAGGGTATTCCTCAATAAGAACTTTGACAATTCAAGACTGATTTGTGAAAAGATTTCTGAACTAGACTTTAACATATTGGATCTTCAATTATAAATTATTTTAGAAACAAACGAGATTTGCTTATATTGTTCATACGTCTATTCTAAGACATGTTTCAAGATTATTTCCATCTAAAACAGCGATCAAATGCACAGACCAATTGAAGAGCAGCAAGAGTCAGATGCATACGTCAGCAATAACAGCTATCCCATGGATATTTCAACTGATTTATGAAGAACCAAGTATAAAAGAAGAAGCCAAAATGAGGAAGCTGAAAAGTTGGGAGACAAAATAAAAATAAGAGATGCTTACAACGCAGTTTGATCATACTCAATAAATATTATGAAGTCTCTGTTTCTCTTTAGTTTAGAGCATATCCTTCTTCAAATGAGAGAAGCCTAGAGAGTCTTTTAGCTCAAATTTCTATCTTATCTACTCTACCAAGTGAGTTTCACATGTATAAATCATTTCATAAATTACTCAAGAGTGTGAATCTCTTGAGAGGGACTCTCACTGGTGATTGCCTAGTAAGTTGTAAGGGGGAGTGAGGGGATTCTCCCATTGATGTACTGAGGCACCAAGAGCTCATGGAATCTTAGGAAATAGTGGAACACTCAGAGGAACTTTTCAAAGCATACGTTTTTCGGCAAATGATGCAGTTTGGAATATATCAGTAAATATGAAAGCATATGTTTTGAAAGAGAAGTTTTCGAAGGGCTTTCTTATAAGCACATTTACCAAAGAGCTACTCGATGAATCTAAGATATGTTTTAATGGAATTTAGTGAAGATTTATCGAAGTCTCTTCCGATAAGGTTAATTCCCGAAGTATTTCTGTGCAAGACTTAAACTACTTCAATCGCAATTCCTTAGGGATTTGTCGAAGACCTTTTTGACAAGGGTATTCCTCAATAAGAACTTTGACAATTCAAGACTGATTTGTGAAAAGATTTCTGAACTAGACTTTAACATATTGGATCTTCAATTATAAATTATTTTAGAAACAAACGAGATTTGCTTATATTGTTCATACGTCTATTCTAAGACATGTTTCAAGATTATTTCCATCTAAAACAGCGATCAAATGCACAGACCAATTGAAGAGCAGCAAGAGTCAGATGCATACGTCAGCAATAACAGCTATCCCATGGATATTTCAACTGATTTATGAAGAACCAAGTATAAAAGAAGAAGCCAAAATGAGGAAGCTGAAAAGTTGGGAGACAAAATAAAAATAAGAGATGCTTACAACGCAGTTTGATCATACTCAATAAATATTATGAAGTCTCTGTTTCTCTTTAGTTTAGAGCATATCCTTCTTCAAATGAGAGAAGCCTAGAGAGTCTTTTAGCTCAAATTTCTATCTTATCTACTCTACCAAGTGAGTTTCACATGTATAAATCATTTCATAAATTACTCAAGAGTGTGAATCTCTTGAGAGGGACTCTCACTGGTGATTGCCTAGTAAGTTGTAAGGGGGAGTGAGGGGATTCTCCCATTGATGTACTGAGGCACCAAGAGCTCATGGAATCTTAGGAAATAGTGGAACACTCAGAGGAACTTTTCAAAGCATACGTTTTTCGGCAAATGATGCAGTTTGGAATATATCAGTAAATATGAAAGCATATGTTTTGAAAGAGAACTTTTCGAAGGGCTTTCTTATAAGCACATTTACCAAAGAGCTACTCGATGAATCTAAGATATGTTTTAATGGAATTTAGTGAAGATTTATCGAAGTCTCTTCCGATAAGGTTAATTCCCGAAGTATTTCTGTGCAAGACTTAAACTACTTCAATCGCAATTCCTTAGGGATTTGTCGAAGACCTTTTTGACAAGGGTATTCCTCAATAAGAACTTTGACAATTCAAGACTGATTTGTGAAAAGATTTCTGAACTAGACTTTAACATATTGGATCTTCAATTATAAATTATTTTAGAAACAAACGAGATTTGCTTATATTGTTCATACGTCTATTCTAAGACATGTTTCAAGATTATTTCCATCTAAAACAGCGATCAAATGCACAGACCAATTGAAGAGCAGCAAGAGTCAGATGCATACGTCAGCAATAACAGCTATCCCATGGATATTTCAACTGATTTATGAAGAACCAAGTATAAAAGAAGAAGCCAAAATGAGGAAGCTGAAAAGTTGGGAGACAAAATAAAAATAAGAGATGCTTACAACGCAGTTTGATCATACTCAATAAATATTATGAAGTCTCTGTTTCTCTTTAGTTTAGAGCATATCCTTCTTCAAATGAGAGAAGCCTAGAGAGTCTTTTAGCTCAAATTTCTATCTTATCTACTCTACCAAGTGAGTTTCACATGTATAAATCATTTCATAAATTACTCAAGAGTGTGAATCTCTTGAGAGGGACTCTCACTGGTGATTGCCTAGTAAGTTGTAAGGGGGAGTGAGGGGATTCTCCCATTGATGTACTGAGGCACCAAGAGCTCATGGAATCTTAGGAAATAGTGGAACACTCAGAGGAACTTTTCAAAGCATACGTTTTTCGGCAAATGATGCAGTTTGGAATATATCAGTAAATATGAAAGCATATGTTTTGAAAGAGAACTTTTCGAAGGGCTTTCTTATAAGCACATTTACCAAAGAGCTACTCGATGAATCTAAGATATGTTTTAATGGAATTTAGTGAAGATTTATCGAAGTCTCTTCCGATAAGGTTAATTCCCGAAGTATTTCTGTGCAAGACTTAAACTACTTCAATCGCAATTCCTTAGGGATTTGTCGAAGACCTTTTTGACAAGGGTATTCCTCAATAAGAACTTTGACAATTCAAGACTGATTTGTGAAAAGATTTCTGAACTAGACTTTAACATATTGGATCTTCAATTATAAATTATTTTAGAAACAAACGAGATTTGCTTATATTGTTCATACGTCTATTCTAAGACATGTTTCAAGATTATTTCCATCTAAAACAGCGATCAAATGCACAGACCAATTGAAGAGCAGCAAGAGTCAGATGCATACGTCAGCAATAACAGCTATCCCATGGATATTTCAACTGATTTATGAAGAACCAAGTATAAAAGAAGAAGCCAAAATGAGGAAGCTGAAAAGTTGGGAGACAAAATAAAAATAAGAGATGCTTACAACGCAGTTTGATCATACTCAATAAATATTATGAAGTCTCTGTTTCTCTTTAGTTTAGAGCATATCCTTCTTCAAATGAGAGAAGCCTAGAGAGTCTTTTAGCTCAAATTTCTATCTTATCTACTCTACCAAGTGAGTTTCACATGTATAAATCATTTCATAAATTACTCAAGAGTGTGAATCTCTTGAGAGGGACTCTCACTGGTGATTGCCTAGTAAGTTGTAAGGGGGAGTGAGGGGATTCTCCCATTGATGTACTGAGGCACCAAGAGCTCATGGAATCTTAGGAAATAGTGGAACACTCAGAGGAACTTTTCAAAGCATACGTTTTTCGGCAAATGATGCAGTTTGGAATATATCAGTAAATATGAAAGCATATGTTTTGAAAGAGAACTTTTCGAAGGGCTTTCTTATAAGCACATTTACCAAAGAGCTACTCGATGAATCTAAGATATGTTTTAATGGAATTTAGTGAAGATTTATCGAAGTCTCTTCCGATAAGGTTAATTCCCGAAGTATTTCTGTGCAAGACTTAAACTACTTCAATCGCAATTCCTTAGGGATTTGTCGAAGACCTTTTTGACAAGGGTATTCCTCAATAAGAACTTTGACAATTCAAGACTGATTTGTGAAAAGATTTCTGAACTAGACTTTAACATATTGGATCTTCAATTATAAATTATTTTAGAAACAAACGAGATTTGCTTATATTGTTCATACGTCTATTCTAAGACATGTTTCAAGATTATTTCCATCTAAAACAGCGATCAAATGCACAGACCAATTGAAGAGCAGCAAGAGTCAGATGCATACGTCAGCAATAACAGCTATCCCATGGATATTTCAACTGATTTATGAAGAACCAAGTATAAAAGAAGAAGCCAAAATGAGGAAGCTGAAAAGTTGGGAGACAAAATAAAAATAAGAGATGCTTACAACGCAGTTTGATCATACTCAATAAATATTATGAAGTCTCTGTTTCTCTTTAGTTTAGAGCATATCCTTCTTCAAATGAGAGAAGCCTAGAGAGTCTTTTAGCTCAAATTTCTATCTTATCTACTCTACCAAGTGAGTTTCACATGTATAAATCATTTCATAAATTACTCAAGAGTGTGAATCTCTTGAGAGGGACTCTCACTGGTGATTGCCTAGTAAGTTGTAAGGGGGAGTGAGGGGATTCTCCCATTGATGTACTGAGGCACCAAGAGCTCATGGAATCTTAGGAAATAGTGGAACACTCAGAGGAACTTTTCAAAGCATACGTTTTTCGGCAAATGATGCAGTTTGGAATATATCAGTAAATATGAAAGCATATGTTTTGAAAGAGAACTTTTCGAAGGGCTTTCTTATAAGCACATTTACCAAAGAGCTACTCGATGAATCTAAGATATGTTTTAATGGAATTTATTGAAGATTTATCGAAGTCTCTTCCGATAAGGTTAATTCCCGAAGTATTTCTGTGCAAGACTTAAACTACTTCAATCGCAATTCCTTAGGGATTTGTCGAAGACCTTTTTGACAAGGGTATTCCTCAATAAGAACTTTGACAATTCAAGACTGATTTGTGAAAAGATTTCTGAACTAGACTTTAACATATTGGATCTTCAATTATAAATTATTTTAGAAACAAACGAGATTTGCTTATATTGTTCATACGTCTATTCTAAGACATGTTTCAAGATTATTTCCATCTAAAACAGCGATCAAATGCACAGACCAATTGAAGAGCAGCAAGAGTCAGATGCATACGTCAGCAATAACAGCTATCCCATGGATATTTCAACTGATTTATGAAGAACCAAGTATAAAAGAAGAAGCCAAAATGAGGAAGCTGAAAAGTTGGGAGACAAAATAAAAATAAGAGATGCTTACAACGCAGTTTGATCATACTCAATAAATATTATGAAGTCTCTGTTTCTCTTTAGTTTAGAGCATATCCTTCTTCAAATGAGAGAAGCCTAGAGAGTCTTTTAGCTCAAATTTCTATCTTATCTACTCTACCAAGTGAGTTTCACATGTATAAATCATTTCATAAATTACTCAAGAGTGTGAATCTCTTGAGAGGGACTCTCACTGGTGATTGCCTAGTAAGTTGTAAGGGGGAGTGAGGGGATTCTCCCATTGATGTACTGAGGCACCAAGAGCTCATGGAATCTTAGGAAATAGTGGAACACTCAGAGGAACTTTTCAAAGCATACGTTTTTCGGCAAATGATGCAGTTTGGAATATATCAGTAAATATGAAAGCATATGTTTTGAAAGAGAACTTTTCGAAGGGCTTTCTTATAAGCACATTTACCAAAGAGCTACTCGATGAATCTAAGATATGTTTTAATGGAATTTATTGAAGATTTATCGAAGTCTCTTCCGATAAGGTTAATTCCCGAAGTATTTCTGTGCAAGACTTAAACTACTTCAATCGCAATTCCTTAGGGATTTGTCGAAGACCTTTTTGACAAGGGTATTCCTCAATAAGAACTTTGACAATTCAAGACTGATTTGTGAAAAGATTTCTGAACTAGACTTTAACATATTGGATCTTCAATTATAAATTATTTTAGAAACAAACGAGATTTGCTTATATTGTTCATACGTCTATTCTAAGACATGTTTCAAGATTATTTCCATCTAAAACAGCGATCAAATGCACAGACCAATTGAAGAGCAGCAAGAGTCAGATGCATACGTCAGCAATAACAGCTATCCCATGGATATTTCAACTGATTTATGAAGAACCAAGTATAAAAGAAGAAGCCAAAATGAGGAAGCTGAAAAGTTGGGAGACAAAATAAAAATAAGAGATGCTTACAACGCAGTTTGATCATACTCAATAAATATTATGAAGTCTCTGTTTCTCTTTAGTTTAGAGCATATCCTTCTTCAAATGAGAGAAGCCTAGAGAGTCTTTTAGCTCAAATTTCTATCTTATCTACTCTACCAAGTGAGTTTCACATGTATAAATCATTTCATAAATTACTCAAGAGTGTGAATCTCTTGAGAGGGACTCTCACTGGTGATTGCCTAGTAAGTTGTAAGGGGGAGTGAGGGGATTCTCCCATTGATGTACTGAGGCACCAAGAGCTCATGGAATCTTAGGAAATAGTGGAACACTCAGAGGAACTTTTCAAAGCATACGTTTTTCGGCAAATGATGCAGTTTGGAATATATCAGTAAATATGAAAGCATATGTTTTGAAAGAGAACTTTTCGAAGGGCTTTCTTATAAGCACATTTACCAAAGAGCTACTCGATGAATCTAAGATATGTTTTAATGGAATTTATTGAAGATTTATCGAAGTCTCTTCCGATAAGGTTAATTCCCGAAGTATTTCTGTGCAAGACTTAAACTACTTCAATCGCAATTCCTTAGGGATTTGTCGAAGACCTTTTTGACAAGGGTATTCCTCAATAAGAACTTTGACAATTCAAGACTGATTTGTGAAAAGATTTCTGAACTAGACTTTAACATATTGGATCTTCAATTATAAATTATTTTAGAAACAAACGAGATTTGCTTATATTGTTCATACGTCTATTCTAAGACATGTTTCAAGATTATTTCCATCTAAAACAGCGATCAAATGCACAGACCAATTGAAGAGCAGCAAGAGTCAGATGCATACGTCAGCAATAACAGCTATCCCATGGATATTTCAACTGATTTATGAAGAACCAAGTATAAAAGAAGAAGCCAAAATGAGGAAGCTGAAAAGTTGGGAGACAAAATAAAAATAAGAGATGCTTACAACGCAGTTTGATCATACTCAATAAATATTATGAAGTCTCTGTTTCTCTTTAGTTTAGAGCATATCCTTCTTCAAATGAGAGAAGCCTAGAGAGTCTTTTAGCTCAAATTTCTATCTTATCTACTCTACCAAGTGAGTTTCACATGTATAAATCATTTCATAAATTACTCAAGAGTGTGAATCTCTTGAGAGGGACTCTCACTGGTGATTGCCTAGTAAGTTGTAAGGGGGAGTGAGGGGATTCTCCCATTGATGTACTGAGGCACCAAGAGCTCATGGAATCTTAGGAAATAGTGGAACACTCAGAGGAACTTTTCAAAGCATACGTTTTTCGGCAAATGATGCAGTTTGGAATATATCAGTAAATATGAAAGCATATGTTTTGAAAGAGAACTTTTCGAAGGGCTTTCTTATAAGCACATTTACCAAAGAGCTACTCGATGAATCTAAGATATGTTTTAATGGAATTTATTGAAGATTTATCGAAGTCTCTTCCGATAAGGTTAATTCCCGAAGTATTTCTGTGCAAGACTTAAACTACTTCAATCGCAATTCCTTAGGGATTTGTCGAAGACCTTTTTGACAAGGGTATTCCTCAATAAGAACTTTGACAATTCAAGACTGATTTGTGAAAAGATTTCCGAACTAGACTTTAACATATTGGATCTTCAATTATAAATTATTTTAGAAACAAACGAGATTTGCTTATATTGTTCATACGCCTATTCTAAGACATGTTTCAAGATTATTTCCATCTAAAACAGCGATCAAATGCACAGACCAATTGAAGAGCAGCAAGAGTCAGATGCATACGTCAGCAATAACAGCTATCCCATGGATATTTCAACTGATTTATGAAGAACCAAGTATAAAAGAAGAAGCCAAAATGAGGAAGCTGAAAAGTTGGGAGACAAAATAAAAATAAGAGATGCTTACAACGCAGTTTGATCATACTCAATAAATATTATGAAGTCTCTGTTTCTCTTTAGTTTAGAGCATATCCTTCTTCAAATGAGAGAAGCCTAGAGAGTCTTTTAGCTCAAATTTCTATCTTATCTACTCTACCAAGTGAGTTTCACATGTATAAATCATTTCATAAATTACTCAAGAGTGTGAATCTCTTGAGAGGGACTCTCACTGGTGATTGCCTACTAAGTTGTAAGGGGGAGTGAGGGGATTCTCCCATTGATGTACTGAGGCACCAAGAGCTCATGGAATCTTAGGAAATAGTGGAACACTCAGAGGAACTTTTCAAAGCATACGTTTTTCGGCAAATGATGCAGTTTGGAATATATCAGTAAATATGAAAGCATATGTTTTGAAAGAGAACTTTTCGAAGGGCTTTCTTATAAGCACATTTACCAAAGAGCTACTCGATGAATCTAAGATATGTTTTAATGGAATTTATTGAAGATTTATCGAAGTCTCTTCCGATAAGGTTAATTCCCGAAGTATTTCTGTGCAAGACTTAAACTACTTCAATCGCAATTCCTTAGGGATTTGTCGAAGACCTTTTTGACAAGGGTATTCCTCAATAAGAACTTTGACAATTCAAGACTGATTTGTGAAAAGATTTCCGAACTAGACTTTAACATATTGGATCTTCAATTATAAATTATTTTAGAAACAAACGAGATTTGCTTATATTGTTCATACGCCTATTCTAAGACATGTTTCAAGATTATTTCCATCTAAAACAGCGATCAAATGCACAGACCAATTGAAGAGCAGCAAGAGTCAGATGCATACGTCAGCAATAACAGCTATCCCATGGATATTTCAACTGATTTATGAAGAACCAAGTATAAAAGAAGAAGCCAAAATGAGGAAGCTGAAAAGTTGGGAGACAAAATAAAAATAAGAGATGCTTACAACGCAGTTTGATCATACTCAATAAATATTATGAAGTCTCTGTTTCTCTTTAGTTTAGAGCATATCCTTCTTCAAATGAGAGAAGCCTAGAGAGTCTTTTAGCTCAAATTTCTATCTTATCTACTCTACCAAGTGAGTTTCACATGTATAAATCATTTCATAAATTACTCAAGAGTGTGAATCTCTTGAGAGGGACTCTCACTGGTGATTGCCTACTAAGTTGTAAGGGGGAGTGAGGGGATTCTCCCATTGATGTACTGAGGCACCAAGAGCTCATGGAATCTTAGGAAATAGTGGAACACTCAGAGGAACTTTTCAAAGCATACGTTTTTCGGCAAATGATGCAGTTTGGAATATATCAGTAAATATGAAAGCATATGTTTTGAAAGAGAACTTTTCGAAGGGCTTTCTTATAAGCACATTTACCAAAGAGCTACTCGATGAATCTAAGATATGTTTTAATGGAATTTATTGAAGATTTATCGAAGTCTCTTCCGATAAGGTTAATTCCCGAAGTATTTCTGTGCAAGACTTAAACTACTTCAATCGCAATTCCTTAGGGATTTGTCGAAGACCTTTTTGACAAGGGTATTCCTCAATAAGAACTTTGACAATTCAAGACTGATTTGTGAAAAGATTTCCGAACTAGACTTTAACATATTGGATCTTCAATTATAAATTATTTTAGAAACAAACGAGATTTGCTTATATTGTTCATACGCCTATTCTAAGACATGTTTCAAGATTATTTCCATCTAAAACAGCGATCAAATGCACAGACCAATTGAAGAGCAGCAAGAGTCAGATGCATACGTCAGCAATAACAGCTATCCCATGGATATTTCAACTGATTTATGAAGAACCAAGTATAAAAGAAGAAGCCAAAATGAGGAAGCTGAAAAGTTGGGAGACAAAATAAAAATAAGAGATGCTTACAACGCAGTTTGATCATACTCAATAAATATTATGAAGTCTCTGTTTCTCTTTAGTTTAGAGCATATCCTTCTTCAAATGAGAGAAGCCTAGAGAGTCTTTTAGCTCAAATTTCTATCTTATCTACTCTACCAAGTGAGTTTCACATGTATAAATCATTTCATAAATTACTCAAGAGTGTGAATCTCTTGAGAGGGACTCTCACTGGTGATTGCCTACTAAGTTGTAAGGGGGAGTGAGGGGATTCTCACATTGATGTACTGAGGCACCAAGAGCTCATGGAATCTTAGGAAATAGTGGAACACTCAGAGGAACTTTTCAAAGCATACGTTTTTCGGCAAATGATGCAGTTTGGAATATATCAGTAAATATGAAAGCATATGTTTTGAAAGAGAACTTTTCGAAGGGCTTTCTTATAAGCACATTTACCAAAGAGCTACTCGATGAATCTAAGATATGTTTTAATGGAATTTATTGAAGATTTATCGAAGTCTCTTCCGATAAGGTTAATTCCCGAAGTATTTCTGTGCAAGACTTAAACTACTTCAATCGCAATTCCTTAGGGATTTGTCGAAGACCTTTTTGACAAGGGTATTCCTCAATAAGAACTTTGACAATTCAAGACTGATTTGTGAAAAGATTTCCGAACTAGACTTTAACATATTGGATCTTCAATTATAAATTATTTTAGAAACAAACGAGATTTGCTTATATTGTTCATACGCCTATTCTAAGACATGTTTCAAGATTATTTCCATCTAAAACAGCGATCAAATGCACAGACCAATTGAAGAGCAGCAAGAGTCAGATGCATACGTCAGCAATAACAGCTATCCCATGGATATTTCAACTGATTTATGAAGAACCAAGTATAAAAGAAGAAGCCAAAATGAGGAAGCTGAAAAGTTGGGAGACAAAATAAAAATAAGAGATGCTTACAACGCAGTTTGATCATACTCAATAAATATTATGAAGTCTCTGTTTCTCTTTAGTTTAGAGCATATCCTTCTTCAAATGAGAGAAGCCTAGAGAGTCTTTTAGCTCAAATTTCTATCTTATCTACTCTACCAAGTGAGTTTCACATGTATAAATCATTTCATAAATTACTCAAGAGTGTGAATCTCTTGAGAGGGACTCTCACTGGTGATTGCCTACTAAGTTGTAAGGGGGAGTGAGGGGATTCTCACATTGATGTACTGAGGCACCAAGAGCTCATGGAATCTTAGGAAATAGTGGAACACTCAGAGGAACTTTTCAAAGCATACGTTTTTCGGCAAATGATGCAGTTTGGAATATATCAGTAAATATGAAAGCATATGTTTTGAAAGAGAACTTTTCGAAGGGCTTTCTTATAAGCACATTTACCAAAGAGCTACTCGATGAATCTAAGATATGTTTTAATGGAATTTATTGAAGATTTATCGAAGTCTCTTCCGATAAGGTTAATTCCCGAAGTATTTCTGTGCAAGACTTAAACTACTTCAATCGCAATTCCTTAGGGATTTGTCGAAGACCTTTTTGACAAGGGTATTCCTCAATAAGAACTTTGACAATTCAAGACTGATTTGTGAAAAGATTTCCGAACTAGACTTTAACATATTGGATCTTCAATTATAAATTATTTTAGAAACAAACGAGATTTGCTTATATTGTTCATACGCCTATTCTAAGACATGTTTCAAGATTATTTCCATCTAAAACAGCGATCAAATGCACAGACCAATTGAAGAGCAGCAAGAGTCAGATGCATACGTCAGCAATAACAGCTATCCCATGGATATTTCAACTGATTTATGAAGAACCAAGTATAAAAGAAGAAGCCAAAATGAGGAAGCTGAAAAGTTGGGAGACAAAATAAAAATAAGAGATGCTTACAACGCAGTTTGATCATACTCAATAAATATTATGAAGTCTCTGTTTCTCTTTAGTTTAGAGCATATCCTTCTTCAAATGAGAGAAGCCTAGAGAGTCTTTTAGCTCAAATTTCTATCTTATCTACTCTACCAAGTGAGTTTCACATGTATAAATCATTTCATAAATTACTCAAGAGTGTGAATCTCTTGAGAGGGACTCTCACTGGTGATTGCCTACTAAGTTGTAAGGGGGAGTGAGGGGATTCTCACATTGATGTACTGAGGCACCAAGAGCTCATGGAATCTTAGGAAATAGTGGAACACTCAGAGGAACTTTTCAAAGCATACGTTTTTCGGCAAATGATGCAGTTTGGAATATATCAGTAAATATGAAAGCATATGTTTTGAAAGAGAACTTTTCGAAGGGCTTTCTTATAAGCACATTTACCAAAGAGCTACTCGATGAATCTAAGATATGTTTTAATGGAATTTATTGAAGATTTATCGAAGTCTCTTCCGATAAGGTTAATTCCCGAAGTATTTCTGTGCAAGACTTAAACTACTTCAATCGCAATTCCTTAGGGATTTGTCGAAGACCTTTTTGACAAGGGTATTCCTCAATAAGAACTTTGACAATTCAAGACTGATTTGTGAAAAGATTTCCGAACTAGACTTTAACATATTGGATCTTCAATTATAAATTATTTTAGAAACAAACGAGATTTGCTTATATTGTTCATACGCCTATTCTAAGACATGTTTCAAGATTATTTCCATCTAAAACAGCGATCAAATGCACAGAGCAATTGAAGAGCAGCAAGAGTCAGATGCATACGTCAGCAATAACAGCTATCCCATGGATATTTCAACTGATTTATGAAGAACCAAGTATAAAAGAAGAAGCCAAAATGAGGAAGCTGAAAAGTTGGGAGACAAAATAAAAATAAGAGATGCTTACAACGCAGTTTGATCATACTCAATAAATATTATGAAGTCTCTGTTTCTCTTTAGTTTAGAGCATATCCTTCTTCAAATGAGAGAAGCCTAGAGAGTCTTTTAGCTCAAATTTCTATCTTATCTACTCTACCAAGTGAGTTTCACATGTATAAATCATTTCATAAATTACTCAAGAGTGTGAATCTCTTGAGAGGGACTCTCACTGGTGATTGCCTACTAAGTTGTAAGGGGGAGTGAGGGGATTCTCACATTGATGTACTGAGGCACCAAGAGCTCATGGAATCTTAGGAAATAGTGGAACACTCAGAGGAACTTTTCAAAGCATACGTTTTTCGGCAAATGATGCAGTTTGGAATATATCAGTAAATATGAAAGCATATGTTTTGAAAGAGAACTTTTCGAAGGGCTTTCTTATAAGCACATTTACCAAAGAGCTACTCGATGAATCTAAGATATGTTTTAATGGAATTTATTGAAGATTTATCGAAGTCTCTTCCGATAAGGTTAATTCCCGAAGTATTTCTGTGCAAGACTTAAACTACTTCAATCGCAATTCCTTAGGGATTTGTCGAAGACCTTTTTGACAAGGGTATTCCTCAATAAGAACTTTGACAATTCAAGACTGATTTGTGAAAAGATTTCCGAACTAGACTTTAACATATTGGATCTTCAATTATAAATTATTTTAGAAACAAACGAGATTTGCTTATATTGTTCATACGCCTATTCTAAGACATGTTTCAAGATTATTTCCATCTAAAACAGCGATCAAATGCACAGACCAATTGAAGAGCAGCAAGAGTCAGATGCATACGTCAGCAATAACAGCTATCCCATGGATATTTCAACTGATTTATGAAGAACCAAGTATAAAAGAAGAAGCCAAAATGAGGAAGCTGAAAAGTTGGGAGACAAAATAAAAATAAGAGATGCTTACAACGCAGTTTGATCATACTCAATAAATATTATGAAGTCTCTGTTTCTCTTTAGTTTAGAGCATATCCTTCTTCAAATGAGAGAAGCCTAGAGAGTCTTTTAGCTCAAATTTCTATCTTATCTACTCTACCAAGTGAGTTTCACATGTATAAATCATTTCATAAATTACTCAAGAGTGTGAATCTCTTGAGAGGGACTCTCACTGGTGATTGCCTACTAAGTTGTAAGGGGGAGTGAGGGGATTCTCCCATTGATGTACTGAGGCACCAAGAGCTCATGGAATCTTAGGAAATAGTGGAACACTCAGAGGAACTTTTCAAAGCATACGTTTTTCGGCAAATGATGCAGTTTGGAATATATCAGTAAATATGAAAGCATATGTTTTGAAAGAGAACTTTTCGAAGGGCTTTCTTATAAGCACATTTACCAAAGAGCTACTCGATGAATCTAAGATATGTTTTAATGGAATTTATTGAAGATTTATCGAAGTCTCTTCCGATAAGGTTAATTCCCGAAGTATTTCTGTGCAAGACTTAAACTACTTCAATCGCAATTCCTTAGGGATTTGTCGAAGACCTTTTTGACAAGGGTATTCCTCAATAAGAACTTTGACAATTCAAGACTGATTTGTGAAAAGATTTCCGAACTAGACTTTAACATATTGGATCTTCAATTATAAATTATTTTAGAAACAAACGAGATTTGCTTATATTGTTCATACGCCTATTCTAAGACATGTTTCAAGATTATTTCCATCTAAAACAGCGATCAAATGCACAGACCAATTGAAGAGCAGCAAGAGTCAGATGCATACGTCAGCAATAACAGCTATCCCATGGATATTTCAACTGATTTATGAAGAACCAAGTATAAAAGAAGAAGCCAAAATGAGGAAGCTGAAAAGTTGGGAGACAAAATAAAAATAAGAGATGCTTACAACGCAGTTTGATCATACTCAATAAATATTATGAAGTCTCTGTTTCTCTTTAGTTTAGAGCATATCCTTCTTCAAATGAGAGAAGCCTAGAGAGTCTTTTAGCTCAAATTTCTATCTTATCTACTCTACCAAGTGAGTTTCACATGTATAAATCATTTCATAAATTACTCAAGAGTGTGAATCTCTTGAGAGGGACTCTCACTGGTGATTGCCTACTAAGTTGTAAGGGGGAGTGAGGGGATTCTCACATTGATGTACTGAGGCACCAAGAGCTCATGGAATCTTAGGAAATAGTGGAACACTCAGAGGAACTTTTCAAAGCATACGTTTTTCGGCAAATGATGCAGTTTGGAATATATCAGTAAATATGAAAGCATATGTTTTGAAAGAGAACTTTTCGAAGGGCTTTCTTATAAGCACATTTACCAAAGAGCTACTCGATGAATCTAAGATATGTTTTAATGGAATTTATTGAAGATTTATCGAAGTCTCTTCCGATAAGGTTAATTCCCGAAGTATTTCTGTGCAAGACTTAAACTACTTCAATCGCAATTCCTTAGGGATTTGTCGAAGACCTTTTTGACAAGGGTATTCCTCAATAAGAACTTTGACAATTCAAGACTGATTTGTGAAAAGATTTCCGAACTAGACTTTAACATATTGGATCTTCAATTATAAATTATTTTAGAAACAAACGAGATTTGCTTATATTGTTCATACGCCTATTCTAAGACATGTTTCAAGATTATTTCCATCTAAAACAGCGATCAAATGCACAGAGCAATTGAAGAGCAGCAAGAGTCAGATGCATACGTCAGCAATAACAGCTATCCCATGGATATTTCAACTGATTTATGAAGAACCAAGTATAAAAGAAGAAGCCAAAATGAGGAAGCTGAAAAGTTGGGAGACAAAATAAAAATAAGAGATGCTTACAACGCAGTTTGATCATACTCAATAAATATTATGAAGTCTCTGTTTCTCTTTAGTTTAGAGCATATCCTTCTTCAAATGAGAGAAGCCTAGAGAGTCTTTTAGCTCAAATTTCTATCTTATCTACTCTACCAAGTGAGTTTCACATGTATAAATCATTTCATAAATTACTCAAGAGTGTGAATCTCTTGAGAGGGACTCTCACTGGTGATTGCCTACTAAGTTGTAAGGGGGAGTGAGGGGATTCTCACATTGATGTACTGAGGCACCAAGAGCTCATGGAATCTTAGGAAATAGTGGAACACTCAGAGGAACTTTTCAAAGCATACGTTTTTCGGCAAATGATGCAGTTTGGAATATATCAGTAAATATGAAAGCATATGTTTTGAAAGAGAACTTTTCGAAGGGCTTTCTTATAAGCACATTTACCAAAGAGCTACTCGATGAATCTAAGATATGTTTTAATGGAATTTATTGAAGATTTATCGAAGTCTCTTCCGATAAGGTTAATTCCCGAAGTATTTCTGTGCAAGACTTAAACTACTTCAATCGCAATTCCTTAGGGATTTGTCGAAGACCTTTTTGACAAGGGTATTCCTCAATAAGAACTTTGACAATTCAAGACTGATTTGTGAAAAGATTTCCGAACTAGACTTTAACATATTGGATCTTCAATTATAAATTATTTTAGAAACAAACGAGATTTGCTTATATTGTTCATACGCCTATTCTAAGACATGTTTCAAGATTATTTCCATCTAAAACAGCGATCAAATGCACAGAGCAATTGAAGAGCAGCAAGAGTCAGATGCATACGTCAGCAATAACAGCTATCCCATGGATATTTCAACTGATTTATGAAGAACCAAGTATAAAAGAAGAAGCCAAAATGAGGAAGCTGAAAAGTTGGGAGACAAAATAAAAATAAGAGATGCTTACAACGCAGTTTGATCATACTCAATAAATATTATGAAGTCTCTGTTTCTCTTTAGTTTAGAGCATATCCTTCTTCAAATGAGAGAAGCCTAGAGAGTCTTTTAGCTCAAATTTCTATCTTATCTACTCTACCAAGTGAGTTTCACATGTATAAATCATTTCATAAATTACTCAAGAGTGTGAATCTCTTGAGAGGGACTCTCACTGGTGATTGCCTACTAAGTTGTAAGGGGGAGTGAGGGGATTCTCACATTGATGTACTGAGGCACCAAGAGCTCATGGAATCTTAGGAAATAGTGGAACACTCAGAGGAACTTTTCAAAGCATACGTTTTTCGGCAAATGATGCAGTTTGGAATATATCAGTAAATATGAAAGCATATGTTTTGAAAGAGAACTTTTCGAAGGGCTTTCTTATAAGCACATTTACCAAAGAGCTACTCGATGAATCTAAGATATGTTTTAATGGAATTTATTGAAGATTTATCGAAGTCTCTTCCGATAAGGTTAATTCCCGAAGTATTTCTGTGCAAGACTTAAACTACTTCAATCGCAATTCCTTAGGGATTTGTCGAAGACCTTTTTGACAAGGGTATTCCTCAATAAGAACTTTGACAATTCAAGACTGATTTGTGAAAAGATTTCCGAACTAGACTTTAACATATTGGATCTTCAATTATAAATTATTTTAGAAACAAACGAGATTTGCTTATATTGTTCATACGCCTATTCTAAGACATGTTTCAAGATTATTTCCATCTAAAACAGCGATCAAATGCACAGAGCAATTGAAGAGCAGCAAGAGTCAGATGCATACGTCAGCAATAACAGCTATCCCATGGATATTTCAACTGATTTATGAAGAACCAAGTATAAAAGAAGAAGCCAAAATGAGGAAGCTGAAAAGTTGGGAGACAAAATAAAAATAAGAGATGCTTACAACGCAGTTTGATCATACTCAATAAATATTATGAAGTCTCTGTTTCTCTTTAGTTTAGAGCATATCCTTCTTCAAATGAGAGAAGCCTAGAGAGTCTTTTAGCTCAAATTTCTATCTTATCTACTCTACCAAGTGAGTTTCACATGTATAAATCATTTCATAAATTACTCAAGAGTGTGAATCTCTTGAGAGGGACTCTCACTGGTGATTGCCTACTAAGTTGTAAGGGGGAGTGAGGGGATTCTCACATTGATGTACTGAGGCACCAAGAGCTCATGGAATCTTAGGAAATAGTGGAACACTCAGAGGAACTTTTCAAAGCATACGTTTTTCGGCAAATGATGCAGTTTGGAATATATCAGTAAATATGAAAGCATATGTTTTGAAAGAGAACTTTTCGAAGGGCTTTCTTATAAGCACATTTACCAAAGAGCTACTCGATGAATCTAAGATATGTTTTAATGGAATTTATTGAAGATTTATCGAAGTCTCTTCCGATAAGGTTAATTCCCGAAGTATTTCTGTGCAAGACTTAAACTACTTCAATCGCAATTCCTTAGGGATTTGTCGAAGACCTTTTTGACAAGGGTATTCCTCAATAAGAACTTTGACAATTCAAGACTGATTTGTGAAAAGATTTCCGAACTAGACTTTAACATATTGGATCTTCAATTATAAATTATTTTAGAAACAAACGAGATTTGCTTATATTGTTCATACGCCTATTCTAAGACATGTTTCAAGATTATTTCCATCTAAAACAGCGATCAAATGCACAGACCAATTGAAGAGCAGCAAGAGTCAGATGCATACGTCAGCAATAACAGCTATCCCATGGATATTTCAACTGATTTATGAAGAACCAAGTATAAAAGAAGAAGCCAAAATGAGGAAGCTGAAAAGTTGGGAGACAAAATAAAAATAAGAGATGCTTACAACGCAGTTTGATCATACTCAATAAATATTATGAAGTCTCTGTTTCTCTTTAGTTTAGAGCATATCCTTCTTCAAATGAGAGAAGCCTAGAGAGTCTTTTAGCTCAAATTTCTATCTTATCTACTCTACCAAGTGAGTTTCACATGTATAAATCATTTCATAAATTACTCAAGAGTGTGAATCTCTTGAGAGGGACTCTCACTGGTGATTGCCTACTAAGTTGTAAGGGGGAGTGAGGGGATTCTCACATTGATGTACTGAGGCACCAAGAGCTCATGGAATCTTAGGAAATAGTGGAACACTCAGAGGAACTTTTCAAAGCATACGTTTTTCGGCAAATGATGCAGTTTGGAATATATCAGTAAATATGAAAGCATATGTTTTGAAAGAGAACTTTTCGAAGGGCTTTCTTATAAGCACATTTACCAAAGAGCTACTCGATGAATCTAAGATATGTTTTAATGGAATTTATTGAAGATTTATCGAAGTCTCTTCCGATAAGGTTAATTCCCGAAGTATTTCTGTGCAAGACTTAAACTACTTCAATCGCAATTCCTTAGGGATTTGTCGAAGACCTTTTTGACAAGGGTATTCCTCAATAAGAACTTTGACAATTCAAGACTGATTTGTGAAAAGATTTCCGAACTAGACTTTAACATATTGGATCTTCAATTATAAATTATTTTAGAAACAAACGAGATTTGCTTATATTGTTCATACGCCTATTCTAAGACATGTTTCAAGATTATTTCCATCTAAAACAGCGATCAAATGCACAGAGCAATTGAAGAGCAGCAAGAGTCAGATGCATACGTCAGCAATAACAGCTATCCCATGGATATTTCAACTGATTTATGAAGAACCAAGTATAAAAGAAGAAGCCAAAATGAGGAAGCTGAAAAGTTGGGAGACAAAATAAAAATAAGAGATGCTTACAACGCAGTTTGATCATACTCAATAAATATTATGAAGTCTCTGTTTCTCTTTAGTTTAGAGCATATCCTTCTTCAAATGAGAGAAGCCTAGAGAGTCTTTTAGCTCAAATTTCTATCTTATCTACTCTACCAAGTGAGTTTCACATGTATAAATCATTTCATAAATTACTCAAGAGTGTGAATCTCTTGAGAGGGACTCTCACTGGTGATTGCCTACTAAGTTGTAAGGGGGAGTGAGGGGATTCTCACATTGATGTACTGAGGCACCAAGAGCTCATGGAATCTTAGGAAATAGTGGAACACTCAGAGGAACTTTTCAAAGCATACGTTTTTCGGCAAATGATGCAGTTTGGAATATATCAGTAAATATGAAAGCATATGTTTTGAAAGAGAACTTTTCGAAGGGCTTTCTTATAAGCACATTTACCAAAGAGCTACTCGATGAATCTAAGATATGTTTTAATGGAATTTATTGAAGATTTATCGAAGTCTCTTCCGATAAGGTTAATTCCCGAAGTATTTCTGTGCAAGACTTAAACTACTTCAATCGCAATTCCTTAGGGATTTGTCGAAGACCTTTTTGACAAGGGTATTCCTCAATAAGAACTTTGACAATTCAAGACTGATTTGTGAAAAGATTTCCGAACTAGACTTTAACATATTGGATCTTCAATTATAAATTATTTTAGAAACAAACGAGATTTGCTTATATTGTTCATACGCCTATTCTAAGACATGTTTCAAGATTATTTCCATCTAAAACAGCGATCAAATGCACAGAGCAATTGAAGAGCAGCAAGAGTCAGATGCATACGTCAGCAATAACAGCTATCCCATGGATATTTCAACTGATTTATGAAGAACCAAGTATAAAAGAAGAAGCCAAAATGAGGAAGCTGAAAAGTTGGGAGACAAAATAAAAATAAGAGATGCTTACAACGCAGTTTGATCATACTCAATAAATATTATGAAGTCTCTGTTTCTCTTTAGTTTAGAGCATATCCTTCTTCAAATGAGAGAAGCCTAGAGAGTCTTTTAGCTCAAATTTCTATCTTATCTACTCTACCAAGTGAGTTTCACATGTATAAATCATTTCATAAATTACTCAAGAGTGTGAATCTCTTGAGAGGGACTCTCACTGGTGATTGCCTACTAAGTTGTAAGGGGGAGTGAGGGGATTCTCACATTGATGTACTGAGGCACCAAGAGCTCATGGAATCTTAGGAAATAGTGGAACACTCAGAGGAACTTTTCAAAGCATACGTTTTTCGGCAAATGATGCAGTTTGGAATATATCAGTAAATATGAAAGCATATGTTTTGAAAGAGAACTTTTCGAAGGGCTTTCTTATAAGCACATTTACCAAAGAGCTACTCGATGAATCTAAGATATGTTTTAATGGAATTTATTGAAGATTTATCGAAGTCTCTTCCGATAAGGTTAATTCCCGAAGTATTTCTGTGCAAGACTTAAACTACTTCAATCGCAATTCCTTAGGGATTTGTCGAAGACCTTTTTGACAAGGGTATTCCTCAATAAGAACTTTGACAATTCAAGACTGATTTGTGAAAAGATTTCCGAACTAGACTTTAACATATTGGATCTTCAATTATAAATTATTTTAGAAACAAACGAGATTTGCTTATATTGTTCATACGCCTATTCTAAGACATGTTTCAAGATTATTTCCATCTAAAACAGCGATCAAATGCACAGACCAATTGAAGAGCAGCAAGAGTCAGATGCATACGTCAGCAATAACAGCTATCCCATGGATATTTCAACTGATTTATGAAGAACCAAGTATAAAAGAAGAAGCCAAAATGAGGAAGCTGAAAAGTTGGGAGACAAAATAAAAATAAGAGATGCTTACAACGCAGTTTGATCATACTCAATAAATATTATGAAGTCTCTGTTTCTCTTTAGTTTAGAGCATATCCTTCTTCAAATGAGAGAAGCCTAGAGAGTCTTTTAGCTCAAATTTCTATCTTATCTACTCTACCAAGTGAGTTTCACATGTATAAATCATTTCATAAATTACTCAAGAGTGTGAATCTCTTGAGAGGGACTCTCACTGGTGATTGCCTACTAAGTTGTAAGGGGGAGTGAGGGGATTCTCACATTGATGTACTGAGGCACCAAGAGCTCATGGAATCTTAGGAAATAGTGGAACACTCAGAGGAACTTTTCAAAGCATACGTTTTTCGGCAAATGATGCAGTTTGGAATATATCAGTAAATATGAAAGCATATGTTTTGAAAGAGAACTTTTCGAAGGGCTTTCTTATAAGCACATTTACCAAAGAGCTACTCGATGAATCTAAGATATGTTTTAATGGAATTTATTGAAGATTTATCGCAGTCTCTTCCGATAAGGTTAATTCCCGAAGTATTTCTGTGCAAGACTTAAACTACTTCAATCGCAATTCCTTAGGGATTTGTCGAAGACCTTTTTGACAAGGGTATTCCTCAATAAGAACTTTGACAATTCAAGACTGATTTGTGAAAAGATTTCCGAACTAGACTTTAACATATTGGATCTTCAATTATAAATTATTTTAGAAACAAACGAGATTTGCTTATATTGTTCATACGCCTATTCTAAGACATGTTTCAAGATTATTTCCATCTAAAACAGCGATCAAATGCACAGACCAATTGAAGAGCAGCAAGAGTCAGATGCATACGTCAGCAATAACAGCTATCCCATGGATATTTCAACTGATTTATGAAGAACCAAGTATAAAAGAAGAAGCCAAAATGAGGAAGCTGAAAAGTTGGGAGACAAAATAAAAATAAGAGATGCTTACAACGCAGTTTGATCATACTCAATAAATATTATGAAGTCTCTGTTTCTCTTTAGTTTAGAGCATATCCTTCTTCAAATGAGAGAAGCCTAGAGAGTCTTTTAGCTCAAATTTCTATCTTATCTACTCTACCAAGTGAGTTTCACATGTATAAATCATTTCATAAATTACTCAAGAGTGTGAATCTCTTGAGAGGGACTCTCACTGGTGATTGCCTACTAAGTTGTAAGGGGGAGTGAGGGGATTCTCACATTGATGTACTGAGGCACCAAGAGCTCATGGAATCTTAGGAAATAGTGGAACACTCAGAGGAACTTTTCAAAGCATACGTTTTTCGGCAAATGATGCAGTTTGGAATATATCAGTAAATATGAAAGCATATGTTTTGAAAGAGAACTTTTCGAAGGGCTTTCTTATAAGCACATTTACCAAAGAGCTACTCGATGAATCTAAGATATGTTTTAATGGAATTTATTGAAGATTTATCGAAGTCTCTTCCGATAAGGTTAATTCCCGAAGTATTTCTGTGCAAGACTTAAACTACTTCAATCGCAATTCCTTAGGGATTTGTCGAAGACCTTTTTGACAAGGGTATTCCTCAATAAGAACTTTGACAATTCAAGACTGATTTGTGAAAAGATTTCCGAACTAGACTTTAACATATTGGATCTTCAATTATAAATTATTTTAGAAACAAACGAGATTTGCTTATATTGTTCATACGCCTATTCTAAGACATGTTTCAAGATTATTTCCATCTAAAACAGCGATCAAATGCACAGACCAATTGAAGAGCAGCAAGAGTCAGATGCATACGTCAGCAATAACAGCTATCCCATGGATATTTCAACTGATTTATGAAGAACCAAGTATAAAAGAAGAAGCCAAAATGAGGAAGCTGAAAAGTTGGGAGACAAAATAAAAATAAGAGATGCTTACAACGCAGTTTGATCATACTCAATAAATATTATGAAGTCTCTGTTTCTCTTTAGTTTAGAGCATATCCTTCTTCAAATGAGAGAAGCCTAGAGAGTCTTTTAGCTCAAATTTCTATCTTATCTACTCTACCAAGTGAGTTTCACATGTATAAATCATTTCATAAATTACTCAAGAGTGTGAATCTCTTGAGAGGGACTCTCACTGGTGATTGCCTACTAAGTTGTAAGGGGGAGTGAGGGGATTCTCACATTGATGTACTGAGGCACCAAGAGCTCATGGAATCTTAGGAAATAGTGGAACACTCAGAGGAACTTTTCAAAGCATACGTTTTTCGGCAAATGATGCAGTTTGGAATATATCAGTAAATATGAAAGCATATGTTTTGAAAGAGAACTTTTCGAAGGGCTTTCTTATAAGCACATTTACCAAAGAGCTACTCGATGAATCTAAGATATGTTTTAATGGAATTTATTGAAGATTTATCGAAGTCTCTTCCGATAAGGTTAATTCCCGAAGTATTTCTGTGCAAGACTTAAACTACTTCAATCGCAATTCCTTAGGGATTTGTCGAAGACCTTTTTGACAAGGGTATTCCTCAATAAGAACTTTGACAATTCAAGACTGATTTGTGAAAAGATTTCCGAACTAGACTTTAACATATTGGATCTTCAATTATAAATTATTTTAGAAACAAACGAGATTTGCTTATATTGTTCATACGCCTATTCTAAGACATGTTTCAAGATTATTTCCATCTAAAACAGCGATCAAATGCACAGAGCAATTGAAGAGCAGCAAGAGTCAGATGCATACGTCAGCAATAACAGCTATCCCATGGATATTTCAACTGATTTATGAAGAACCAAGTATAAAAGAAGAAGCCAAAATGAGGAAGCTGAAAAGTTGGGAGACAAAATAAAAATAAGAGATGCTTACAACGCAGTTTGATCATACTCAATAAATATTATGAAGTCTCTGTTTCTCTTTAGTTTAGAGCATATCCTTCTTCAAATGAGAGAAGCCTAGAGAGTCTTTTAGCTCAAATTTCTATCTTATCTACTCTACCAAGTGAGTTTCACATGTATAAATCATTTCATAAATTACTCAAGAGTGTGAATCTCTTGAGAGGGACTCTCACTGGTGATTGCCTACTAAGTTGTAAGGGGGAGTGAGGGGATTCTCACATTGATGTACTGAGGCACCAAGAGCTCATGGAATCTTAGGAAATAGTGGAACACTCAGAGGAACTTTTCAAAGCATACGTTTTTCGGCAAATGATGCAGTTTGGAATATATCAGTAAATATGAAAGCATATGTTTTGAAAGAGAACTTTTCGAAGGGCTTTCTTATAAGCACATTTACCAAAGAGCTACTCGATGAATCTAAGATATGTTTTAATGGAATTTATTGAAGATTTATCGAAGTCTCTTCCGATAAGGTTAATTCCCGAAGTATTTCTGTGCAAGACTTAAACTACTTCAATCGCAATTCCTTAGGGATTTGTCGAAGACCTTTTTGACAAGGGTATTCCTCAATAAGAACTTTGACAATTCAAGACTGATTTGTGAAAAGATTTCCGAACTAGACTTTAACATATTGGATCTTCAATTATAAATTATTTTAGAAACAAACGAGATTTGCTTATATTGTTCATACGCCTATTCTAAGACATGTTTCAAGATTATTTCCATCTAAAACAGCGATCAAATGCACAGACCAATTGAAGAGCAGCAAGAGTCAGATGCATACGTCAGCAATAACAGCTATCCCATGGATATTTCAACTGATTTATGAAGAACCAAGTATAAAAGAAGAAGCCAAAATGAGGAAGCTGAAAAGTTGGGAGACAAAATAAAAATAAGAGATGCTTACAACGCAGTTTGATCATACTCAATAAATATTATGAAGTCTCTGTTTCTCTTTAGTTTAGAGCATATCCTTCTTCAAATGAGAGAAGCCTAGAGAGTCTTTTAGCTCAAATTTCTATCTTATCTACTCTACCAAGTGAGTTTCACATGTATAAATCATTTCATAAATTACTCAAGAGTGTGAATCTCTTGAGAGGGACTCTCACTGGTGATTGCCTACTAAGTTGTAAGGGGGAGTGAGGGGATTCTCACATTGATGTACTGAGGCACCAAGAGCTCATGGAATCTTAGGAAATAGTGGAACACTCAGAGGAACTTTTCAAAGCATACGTTTTTCGGCAAATGATGCAGTTTGGAATATATCAGTAAATATGAAAGCATATGTTTTGAAAGAGAACTTTTCGAAGGGCTTTCTTATAAGCACATTTACCAAAGAGCTACTCGATGAATCTAAGATATGTTTTAATGGAATTTATTGAAGATTTATCGCAGTCTCTTCCGATAAGGTTAATTCCCGAAGTATTTCTGTGCAAGACTTAAACTACTTCAATCGCAATTCCTTAGGGATTTGTCGAAGACCTTTTTGACAAGGGTATTCCTCAATAAGAACTTTGACAATTCAAGACTGATTTGTGAAAAGATTTCCGAACTAGACTTTAACATATTGGATCTTCAATTATAAATTATTTTAGAAACAAACGAGATTTGCTTATATTGTTCATACGCCTATTCTAAGACATGTTTCAAGATTATTTCCATCTAAAACAGCGATCAAATGCACAGACCAATTGAAGAGCAGCAAGAGTCAGATGCATACGTCAGCAATAACAGCTATCCCATGGATATTTCAACTGATTTATGAAGAACCAAGTATAAAAGAAGAAGCCAAAATGAGGAAGCTGAAAAGTTGGGAGACAAAATAAAAATAAGAGATGCTTACAACGCAGTTTGATCATACTCAATAAATATTATGAAGTCTCTGTTTCTCTTTAGTTTAGAGCATATCCTTCTTCAAATGAGAGAAGCCTAGAGAGTCTTTTAGCTCAAATTTCTATCTTATCTACTCTACCAAGTGAGTTTCACATGTATAAATCATTTCATAAATTACTCAAGAGTGTGAATCTCTTGAGAGGGACTCTCACTGGTGATTGCCTACTAAGTTGTAAGGGGGAGTGAGGGGATTCTCACATTGATGTACTGAGGCACCAAGAGCTCATGGAATCTTAGGAAATAGTGGAACACTCAGAGGAACTTTTCAAAGCATACGTTTTTCGGCAAATGATGCAGTTTGGAATATATCAGTAAATATGAAAGCATATGTTTTGAAAGAGAACTTTTCGAAGGGCTTTCTTATAAGCACATTTACCAAAGAGCTACTCGATGAATCTAAGATATGTTTTAATGGAATTTATTGAAGATTTATCGCAGTCTCTTCCGATAAGGTTAATTCCCGAAGTATTTCTGTGCAAGACTTAAACTACTTCAATCGCAATTCCTTAGGGATTTGTCGAAGACCTTTTTGACAAGGGTATTCCTCAATAAGAACTTTGACAATTCAAGACTGATTTGTGAAAAGATTTCCGAACTAGACTTTAACATATTGGATCTTCAATTATAAATTATTTTAGAAACAAACGAGATTTGCTTATATTGTTCATACGCCTATTCTAAGACATGTTTCAAGATTATTTCCATCTAAAACAGCGATCAAATGCACAGACCAATTGAAGAGCAGCAAGAGTCAGATGCATACGTCAGCAATAACAGCTATCCCATGGATATTTCAACTGATTTATGAAGAACCAAGTATAAAAGAAGAAGCCAAAATGAGGAAGCTGAAAAGTTGGGAGACAAAATAAAAATAAGAGATGCTTACAACGCAGTTTGATCATACTCAATAAATATTATGAAGTCTCTGTTTCTCTTTAGTTTAGAGCATATCCTTCTTCAAATGAGAGAAGCCTAGAGAGTCTTTTAGCTCAAATTTCTATCTTATCTACTCTACCAAGTGAGTTTCACATGTATAAATCATTTCATAAATTACTCAAGAGTGTGAATCTCTTGAGAGGGACTCTCACTGGTGATTGCCTACTAAGTTGTAAGGGGGAGTGAGGGGATTCTCACATTGATGTACTGAGGCACCAAGAGCTCATGGAATCTTAGGAAATAGTGGAACACTCAGAGGAACTTTTCAAAGCATACGTTTTTCGGCAAATGATGCAGTTTGGAATATATCAGTAAATATGAAAGCATATGTTTTGAAAGAGAACTTTTCGAAGGGCTTTCTTATAAGCACATTTACCAAAGAGCTACTCGATGAATCTAAGATATGTTTTAATGGAATTTATTGAAGATTTATCGCAGTCTCTTCCGATAAGGTTAATTACCGAAGTATTTCTGTGCAAGACTTAAACTACTTCAATCGCAATTCCTTAGGGATTTGTCGAAGACCTTTTTGACAAGGGTATTCCTCAATAAGAACTTTGACAATTCAAGACTGATTTGTGAAAAGATTTCCGAACTAGACTTTAACATATTGGATCTTCAATTATAAATTATTTTAGAAACAAACGAGATTTGCTTATATTGTTCATACGCCTATTCTAAGACATGTTTCAAGATTATTTCCATCTAAAACAGCGATCAAATGCACAGACCAATTGAAGAGCAGCAAGAGTCAGATGCATACGTCAGCAATAACAGCTATCCCATGGATATTTCAACTGATTTATGAAGAACCAAGTATAAAAGAAGAAGCCAAAATGAGGAAGCTGAAAAGTTGGGAGACAAAATAAAAATAAGAGATGCTTACAACGCAGTTTGATCATACTCAATAAATATTATGAAGTCTCTGTTTCTCTTTAGTTTAGAGCATATCCTTCTTCAAATGAGAGAAGCCTAGAGAGTCTTTTAGCTCAAATTTCTATCTTATCTACTCTACCAAGTGAGTTTCACATGTATAAATCATTTCATAAATTACTCAAGAGTGTGAATCTCTTGAGAGGGACTCTCACTGGTGATTGCCTACTAAGTTGTAAGGGGGAGTGAGGGGATTCTCACATTGATGTACTGAGGCACCAAGAGCTCATGGAATCTTAGGAAATAGTGGAACACTCAGAGGAACTTTTCAAAGCATACGTTTTTCGGCAAATGATGCAGTTTGGAATATATCAGTAAATATGAAAGCATATGTTTTGAAAGAGAACTTTTCGAAGGGCTTTCTTATAAGCACATTTACCAAAGAGCTACTCGATGAATCTAAGATATGTTTTAATGGAATTTATTGAAGATTTATCGCAGTCTCTTCCGATAAGGTTAATTCCCGAAGTATTTCTGTGCAAGACTTAAACTACTTCAATCGCAATTCCTTAGGGATTTGTCGAAGACCTTTTTGACAAGGGTATTCCTCAATAAGAACTTTGACAATTCAAGACTGATTTGTGAAAAGATTTCCGAACTAGACTTTAACATATTGGATCTTCAATTATAAATTATTTTAGAAACAAACGAGATTTGCTTATATTGTTCATACGCCTATTCTAAGACATGTTTCAAGATTATTTCCATCTAAAACAGCGATCAAATGCACAGACCAATTGAAGAGCAGCAAGAGTCAGATGCATACGTCAGCAATAACAGCTATCCCATGGATATTTCAACTGATTTATGAAGAACCAAGTATAAAAGAAGAAGCCAAAATGAGGAAGCTGAAAAGTTGGGAGACAAAATAAAAATAAGAGATGCTTACAACGCAGTTTGATCATACTCAATAAATATTATGAAGTCTCTGTTTCTCTTTAGTTTAGAGCATATCCTTCTTCAAATGAGAGAAGCCTAGAGAGTCTTTTAGCTCAAATTTCTATCTTATCTACTCTACCAAGTGAGTTTCACATGTATAAATCATTTCATAAATTACTCAAGAGTGTGAATCTCTTGAGAGGGACTCTCACTGGTGATTGCCTACTAAGTTGTAAGGGGGAGTGAGGGGATTCTCACATTGATGTACTGAGGCACCAAGAGCTCATGGAATCTTAGGAAATAGTGGAACACTCAGAGGAACTTTTCAAAGCATACGTTTTTCGGCAAATGATGCAGTTTGGAATATATCAGTAAATATGAAAGCATATGTTTTGAAAGAGAACTTTTCGAAGGGCTTTCTTATAAGCACATTTACCAAAGAGCTACTCGATGAATCTAAGATATGTTTTAATGGAATTTATTGAAGATTTATCGAAGTCTCTTCCGATAAGGTTAATTACCGAAGTATTTCTGTGCAAGACTTAAACTACTTCAATCGCAATTCCTTAGGGATTTGTCGAAGACCTTTTTGACAAGGGTATTCCTCAATAAGAACTTTGACAATTCAAGACTGATTTGTGAAAAGATTTCCGAACTAGACTTTAACATATTGGATCTTCAATTATAAATTATTTTAGAAACAAACGAGATTTGCTTATATTGTTCATACGCCTATTCTAAGACATGTTTCAAGATTATTTCCATCTAAAACAGCGATCAAATGCACAGACCAATTGAAGAGCAGCAAGAGTCAGATGCATACGTCAGCAATAACAGCTATCCCATGGATATTTCAACTGATTTATGAAGAACCAAGTATAAAAGAAGAAGCCAAAATGAGGAAGCTGAAAAGTTGGGAGACAAAATAAAAATAAGAGATGCTTACAACGCAGTTTGATCATACTCAATAAATATTATGAAGTCTCTGTTTCTCTTTAGTTTAGAGCATATCCTTCTTCAAATGAGAGAAGCCTAGAGAGTCTTTTAGCTCAAATTTCTATCTTATCTACTCTACCAAGTGAGTTTCACATGTATAAATCATTTCATAAATTACTCAAGAGTGTGAATCTCTTGAGAGGGACTCTCACTGGTGATTGCCTACTAAGTTGTAAGGGGGAGTGAGGGGATTCTCACATTGATGTACTGAGGCACCAAGAGCTCATGGAATCTTAGGAAATAGTGGAACACTCAGAGGAACTTTTCAAAGCATACGTTTTTCGGCAAATGATGCAGTTTGGAATATATCAGTAAATATGAAAGCATATGTTTTGAAAGAGAACTTTTCGAAGGGCTTTCTTATAAGCACATTTACCAAAGAGCTACTCGATGAATCTAAGATATGTTTTAATGGAATTTATTGAAGATTTATCGAAGTCTCTTCCGATAAGGTTAATTACCGAAGTATTTCTGTGCAAGACTTAAACTACTTCAATCGCAATTCCTTAGGGATTTGTCGAAGACCTTTTTGACAAGGGTATTCCTCAATAAGAACTTTGACAATTCAAGACTGATTTGTGAAAAGATTTCTGAACTAGACTTTAACATATTGGATCTTCAATTATAAATTATTTTAGAAACAAACGAGATTTGCTTATATTGTTCATACGTCTATTCTAAGACATGTTTCAAGATTATTTCCATCTAAAACAGCGATCAAATGCACAGATCAATTGAAGAGCAGCAAGAGTCAGATGCATACGTCAGCAATAACAGCTATCCCATGGATATTTCAACTGATTTATGAAGAACCAAGTATAAAAGAAGAAGCCAAAATGAGGAAGCTGAAAAGTTGGGAGACAAAATAAAAATAAGAGATGCTTACAACGCAGTTTGATCATACTCAATAAATATTATGAAGTCTCTGTTTCTCTTTAGTTTAGAGCATATCCTTCTTCAAATGAGAGAAGCCTAGAGAGTCTTTTAGCTCAAATTTCTATCTTATCTACTCTACCAAGTGAGTTTCACATGTATAAATCATTTCATAAATTACTCAAGAGTGTGAATCTCTTGAGAGGGACTCTCACTGGTGATTGCCTAGTAAGTTGTAAGGGGGAGTGAGGGGATTCTCACATTGATGTACTGAGGCACCAAGAGCTCATGGAATCTTAGGAAATAGTGGAACACTCAGAGGAACTTTTCAAAGCATACGTTTTTCGGCAAATGATGCAGTTTGGAATATATCAGTAAATATGAAAGCATATGTTTTGAAAGAGAACTTTTCGAAGGGCTTTCTTATAAGCACATTTACCAAAGAGCTACTCGATGAATCTAAGATATGTTTTAATGGAATTTATTGAAGATTTATCGCAGTCTCTTCCGATAAGGTTAATTACCGAAGTATTTCTGTGCAAGACTTAAACTACTTCAATCGCAATTCCTTAGGGATTTGTCGAAGACCTTTTTGACAAGGGTATTCCTCAATAAGAACTTTGACAATTCAAGACTGATTTGTGAAAAGATTTCTGAACTAGACTTTAACATATTGGATCTTCAATTATAAATTATTTTAGAAACAAACGAGATTTGCTTATATTGTTCATACGTCTATTCTAAGACATGTTTCAAGATTATTTCCATCTAAAACAGCGATCAAATGCACAGATCAATTGAAGAGCAGCAAGAGTCAGATGCATACGTCAGCAATAACAGCTATCCCATGGATATTTCAACTGATTTATGAAGAACCAAGTATAAAAGAAGAAGCCAAAATGAGGAAGCTGAAAAGTTGGGAGACAAAATAAAAATAAGAGATGCTTACAACGCAGTTTGATCATACTCAATAAATATTATGAAGTCTCTGTTTCTCTTTAGTTTAGAGCATATCCTTCTTCAAATGAGAGAAGCCTAGAGAGTCTTTTAGCTCAAATTTCTATCTTATCTACTCTACCAAGTGAGTTTCACATGTATAAATCATTTCATAAATTACTCAAGAGTGTGAATCTCTTGAGAGGGACTCTCACTGGTGATTGCCTAGTAAGTTGTAAGGGGGAGTGAGGGGATTCTCACATTGATGTACTGAGGCACCAAGAGCTCATGGAATCTTAGGAAATAGTGGAACACTCAGAGGAACTTTTCAAAGCATACGTTTTTCGGCAAATGATGCAGTTTGGAATATATCAGTAAATATGAAAGCATATGTTTTGAAAGAGAACTTTTCGAAGGGCTTTCTTATAAGCACATTTACCAAAGAGCTACTCGATGAATCTAAGATATGTTTTAATGGAATTTATTGAAGATTTATCGCAGTCTCTTCCGATAAGGTTAATTACCGAAGTATTTCTGTGCAAGACTTAAACTACTTCAATCGCAATTCCTTAGGGATTTGTCGAAGACCTTTTTGACAAGGGTATTCCTCAATAAGAACTTTGACAATTCAAGACTGATTTGTGAAAAGATTTCTGAACTAGACTTTAACATATTGGATCTTCAATTATAAATTATTTTAGAAACAAACGAGATTTGCTTATATTGTTCATACGTCTATTCTAAGACATGTTTCAAGATTATTTCCATCTAAAACAGCGATCAAATGCACAGATCAATTGAAGAGCAGCAAGAGTCAGATGCATACGTCAGCAATAACAGCTATCCCATGGATATTTCAACTGATTTATGAAGAACCAAGTATAAAAGAAGAAGCCAAAATGAGGAAGCTGAAAAGTTGGGAGACAAAATAAAAATAAGAGATGCTTACAACGCAGTTTGATCATACTCAATAAATATTATGAAGTCTCTGTTTCTCTTTAGTTTAGAGCATATCCTTCTTCAAATGAGAGAAGCCTAGAGAGTCTTTTAGCTCAAATTTCTATCTTATCTACTCTACCAAGTGAGTTTCACATGTATAAATCATTTCATAAATTACTCAAGAGTGTGAATCTCTTGAGAGGGACTCTCACTGGTGATTGCCTAGTAAGTTGTAAGGGGGAGTGAGGGGATTCTCACATTGATGTACTGAGGCACCAAGAGCTCATGGAATCTTAGGAAATAGTGGAACACTCAGAGGAACTTTTCAAAGCATACGTTTTTCGGCAAATGATGCAGTTTGGAATATATCAGTAAATATGAAAGCATATGTTTTGAAAGAGAACTTTTCGAAGGGCTTTCTTATAAGCACATTTACCAAAGAGCTACTCGATGAATCTAAGATATGTTTTAATGGAATTTATTGAAGATTTATCGCAGTCTCTTCCGATAAGGTTAATTACCGAAGTATTTCTGTGCAAGACTTAAACTACTTCAATCGCAATTCCTTAGGGATTTGTCGAAGACCTTTTTGACAAGGGTATTCCTCAATAAGAACTTTGACAATTCAAGACTGATTTGTGAAAAGATTTCTGAACTAGACTTTAACATATTGGATCTTCAATTATAAATTATTTTAGAAACAAACGAGATTTGCTTATATTGTTCATACGTCTATTCTAAGACATGTTTCAAGATTATTTCCATCTAAAACAGCGATCAAATGCACAGATCAATTGAAGAGCAGCAAGAGTCAGATGCATACGTCAGCAATAACAGCTATCCCATGGATATTTCAACTGATTTATGAAGAACCAAGTATAAAAGAAGAAGCCAAAATGAGGAAGCTGAAAAGTTGGGAGACAAAATAAAAATAAGAGATGCTTACAACGCAGTTTGATCATACTCAATAAATATTATGAAGTCTCTGTTTCTCTTTAGTTTAGAGCATATCCTTCTTCAAATGAGAGAAGCCTAGAGAGTCTTTTAGCTCAAATTTCTATCTTATCTACTCTACCAAGTGAGTTTCACATGTATAAATCATTTCATAAATTACTCAAGAGTGTGAATCTCTTGAGAGGGACTCTCACTGGTGATTGCCTAGTAAGTTGTAAGGGGGAGTGAGGGGATTCTCACATTGATGTACTGAGGCACCAAGAGCTCATGGAATCTTAGGAAATAGTGGAACACTCAGAGGAACTTTTCAAAGCATACGTTTTTCGACAAATGATGCAGTTTGGAATATATCAGTAAATATGAAAGCATATGTTTTGAAAGAGAACTTTTCGAAGGGCTTTCTTATAAGCACATTTACCAAAGAGCTACTCGATGAATCTAAGATATGTTTTAATGGAATTTATTGAAGATTTATCGCAGTCTCTTCCGATAAGGTTAATTACCGAAGTATTTCTGTGCAAGACTTAAACTACTTCAATCGCAATTCCTTAGGGATTTGTCGAAGACCTTTTTGACAAGGGTATTCCTCAATAAGAACTTTGACAATTCAAGACTGATTTGTGAAAAGATTTCTGAACTAGACTTTAACATATTGGATCTTCAATTATAAATTATTTTAGAAACAAACGAGATTTGCTTATATTGTTCATACGTCTATTCTAAGACATGTTTCAAGATTATTTCCATCTAAAACAGCGATCAAATGCACAGATCAATTGAAGAGCAGCAAGAGTCAGATGCATACGTCAGCAATAACAGCTATCCCATGGATATTTCAACTGATTTATGAAGAACCAAGTATAAAAGAAGAAGCCAAAATGAGGAAGCTGAAAAGTTGGGAGACAAAATAAAAATAAGAGATGCTTACAACGCAGTTTGATCATACTCAATAAATATTATGAAGTCTCTGTTTCTCTTTAGTTTAGAGCATATCCTTCTTCAAATGAGAGAAGCCTAGAGAGTCTTTTAGCTCAAATTTCTATCTTATCTACTCTACCAAGTGAGTTTCACATGTATAAATCATTTCATAAATTACTCAAGAGTGTGAATCTCTTGAGAGGGACTCTCACTGGTGATTGCCTAGTAAGTTGTAAGGGGGAGTGAGGGGATTCTCACATTGATGTACTGAGGCACCAAGAGCTCATGGAATCTTAGGAAATAGTGGAACACTCAGAGGAACTTTTCAAAGCATACGTTTTTCGACAAATGATGCAGTTTGGAATATATCAGTAAATATGAAAGCATATGTTTTGAAAGAGAACTTTTCGAAGGGCTTTCTTATAAGCACATTTACCAAAGAGCTACTCGATGAATCTAAGATATGTTTTAATGGAATTTATTGAAGATTTATCGCAGTCTCTTCCGATAAGGTTAATTACCGAAGTATTTCTGTGCAAGACTTAAACTACTTCAATCGCAATTCCTTAGGGATTTGTCGAAGACCTTTTTGACAAGGGTATTCCTCAATAAGAACTTTGACAATTCAAGACTGATTTGTGAAAAGATTTCTGAACTAGACTTTAACATATTGGATCTTCAATTATAAATTATTTTAGAAACAAACGAGATTTGCTTATATTGTTCATACGTCTATTCTAAGACATGTTTCAAGATTATTTCCATCTAAAACAGCGATCAAATGCACAGATCAATTGAAGAGCAGCAAGAGTCAGATGCATACGTCAGCAATAACAGCTATCCCATGGATATTTCAACTGATTTATGAAGAACCAAGTATAAAAGAAGAAGCCAAAATGAGGAAGCTGAAAAGTTGGGAGACAAAATAAAAATAAGAGATGCTTACAACGCAGTTTGATCATACTCAATAAATATTATGAAGTCTCTGTTTCTCTTTAGTTTAGAGCATATCCTTCTTCAAATGAGAGAAGCCTAGAGAGTCTTTTAGCTCAAATTTCTATCTTATCTACTCTACCAAGTGAGTTTCACATGTATAAATCATTTCATAAATTACTCAAGAGTGTGAATCTCTTGAGAGGGACTCTCACTGGTGATTGCCTACTAAGTTGTAAGGGGGAGTGAGGGGATTCTCACATTGATGTACTGAGGCACCAAGAGCTCATGGAATCTTAGGAAATAGTGGAACACTCAGAGGAACTTTTCAAAGCATACGTTTTTCGACAAATGATGCAGTTTGGAATATATCAGTAAATATGAAAGCATATGTTTTGAAAGAGAACTTTTCGAAGGGCTTTCTTATAAGCACATTTACCAAAGAGCTACTCGATGAATCTAAGATATGTTTTAATGGAATTTATTGAAGATTTATCGCAGTCTCTTCCGATAAGGTTAATTACCGAAGTATTTCTGTGCAAGACTTAAACTACTTCAATCGCAATTCCTTAGGGATTTGTCGAAGACCTTTTTGACAAGGGTATTCCTCAATAAGAACTTTGACAATTCAAGACTGATTTGTGAAAAGATTTCTGAACTAGACTTTAACATATTGGATCTTCAATTATAAATTATTTTAGAAACAAACGAGATTTGCTTATATTGTTCATACGTCTATTCTAAGACATGTTTCAAGATTATTTCCATCTAAAACAGCGATCAAATGCACAGATCAATTGAAGAGCAGCAAGAGTCAGATGCATACGTCAGCAATAACAGCTATCCCATGGATATTTCAACTGATTTATGAAGAACCAAGTATAAAAGAAGAAGCCAAAATGAGGAAGCTGAAAAGTTGGGAGACAAAATAAAAATAAGAGATGCTTACAACGCAGTTTGATCATACTCAATAAATATTATGAAGTCTCTGTTTCTCTTTAGTTTAGAGCATATCCTTCTTCAAATGAGAGAAGCCTAGAGAGTCTTTTAGCTCAAATTTCTATCTTATCTACTCTACCAAGTGAGTTTCACATGTATAAATCATTTCATAAATTACTCAAGAGTGTGAATCTCTTGAGAGGGACTCTCACTGGTGATTGCCTAGTAAGTTGTAAGGGGGAGTGAGGGGATTCTCACATTGATGTACTGAGGCACCAAGAGCTCATGGAATCTTAGGAAATAGTGGAACACTCAGAGGAACTTTTCAAAGCATACGTTTTTCGACAAATGATGCAGTTTGGAATATATCAGTAAATATGAAAGCATATGTTTTGAAAGAGAACTTTTCGAAGGGCTTTCTTATAAGCACATTTACCAAAGAGCTACTCGATGAATCTAAGATATGTTTTAATGGAATTTATTGAAGATTTATCGCAGTCTCTTCCGATAAGGTTAATTACCGAAGTATTTCTGTGCAAGACTTAAACTACTTCAATCGCAATTCCTTAGGGATTTGTCGAAGACCTTTTTGACAAGGGTATTCCTCAATAAGAACTTTGACAATTCAAGACTGATTTGTGAAAAGATTTCTGAACTAGACTTTAACATATTGGATCTTCAATTATAAATTATTTTAGAAACAAACGAGATTTGCTTATATTGTTCATACGTCTATTCTAAGACATGTTTCAAGATTATTTCCATCTAAAACAGCGATCAAATGCACAGATCAATTGAAGAGCAGCAAGAGTCAGATGCATACGTCAGCAATAACAGCTATCCCATGGATATTTCAACTGATTTATGAAGAACCAAGTATAAAAGAAGAAGCCAAAATGAGGAAGCTGAAAAGTTGGGAGACAAAATAAAAATAAGAGATGCTTACAACGCAGTTTGATCATACTCAATAAATATTATGAAGTCTCTGTTTCTCTTTAGTTTAGAGCATATCCTTCTTCAAATGAGAGAAGCCTAGAGAGTCTTTTAGCTCAAATTTCTATCTTATCTACTCTACCAAGTGAGTTTCACATGTATAAATCATTTCATAAATTACTCAAGAGTGTGAATCTCTTGAGAGGGACTCTCACTGGTGATTGCCTAGTAAGTTGTAAGGGGGAGTGAGGGGATTCTCACATTGATGTACTGAGGCACCAAGAGCTCATGGAATCTTAGGAAATAGTGGAACACTCAGAGGAACTTTTCAAAGCATACGTTTTTCGACAAATGATGCAGTTTGGAATATATCAGTAAATATGAAAGCATATGTTTTGAAAGAGAACTTTTCGAAGGGCTTTCTTATAAGCACATTTACCAAAGAGCTACTCGATGAATCTAAGATATGTTTTAATGGAATTTATTGAAGATTTATCGCAGTCTCTTCCGATAAGGTTAATTACCGAAGTATTTCTGTGCAAGACTTAAACTACTTCAATCGCAATTCCTTAGGGATTTGTCGAAGACCTTTTTGACAAGGGTATTCCTCAATAAGAACTTTGACAATTCAAGACTGATTTGTGAAAAGATTTCTGAACTAGACTTTAACATATTGGATCTTCAATTATAAATTATTTTAGAAACAAACGAGATTTGCTTATATTGTTCATACGTCTATTCTAAGACATGTTTCAAGATTATTTCCATCTAAAACAGCGATCAAATGCACAGATCAATTGAAGAGCAGCAAGAGTCAGATGCATACGTCAGCAATAACAGCTATCCCATGGATATTTCAACTGATTTATGAAGAACCAAGTATAAAAGAAGAAGCCAAAATGAGGAAGCTGAAAAGTTGGGAGACAAAATAAAAATAAGAGATGCTTACAACGCAGTTTGATCATACTCAATAAATATTATGAAGTCTCTGTTTCTCTTTAGTTTAGAGCATATCCTTCTTCAAATGAGAGAAGCCTAGAGAGTCTTTTAGCTCAAATTTCTATCTTATCTACTCTACCAAGTGAGTTTCACATGTATAAATCATTTCATAAATTACTCAAGAGTGTGAATCTCTTGAGAGGGACTCTCACTGGTGATTGCCTAGTAAGTTGTAAGGGGGAGTGAGGGGATTCTCACATTGATGTACTGAGGCACCAAGAGCTCATGGAATCTTAGGAAATAGTGGAACACTCAGAGGAACTTTTCAAAGCATACGTTTTTCGACAAATGATGCAGTTTGGAATATATCAGTAAATATGAAAGCATATGTTTTGAAAGAGAACTTTTCGAAGGGCTTTCTTATAAGCACATTTACCAAAGAGCTACTCGATGAATCTAAGATATGTTTTAATGGAATTTATTGAAGATTTATCGCAGTCTCTTCCGATAAGGTTAATTACCGAAGTATTTCTGTGCAAGACTTAAACTACTTCAATCGCAATTCCTTAGGGATTTGTCGAAGACCTTTTTGACAAGGGTATTCCTCAATAAGAACTTTGACAATTCAAGACTGATTTGTGAAAAGATTTCTGAACTAGACTTTAACATATTGGATCTTCAATTATAAATTATTTTAGAAACAAACGAGATTTGCTTATATTGTTCATACGTCTATTCTAAGACATGTTTCAAGATTATTTCCATCTAAAACAGCGATCAAATGCACAGATCAATTGAAGAGCAGCAAGAGTCAGATGCATACGTCAGCAATAACAGCTATCCCATGGATATTTCAACTGATTTATGAAGAACCAAGTATAAAAGAAGAAGCCAAAATGAGGAAGCTGAAAAGTTGGGAGACAAAATAAAAATAAGAGATGCTTACAACGCAGTTTGATCATACTCAATAAATATTATGAAGTCTCTGTTTCTCTTTAGTTTAGAGCATATCCTTCTTCAAATGAGAGAAGCCTAGAGAGTCTTTTAGCTCAAATTTCTATCTTATCTACTCTACCAAGTGAGTTTCACATGTATAAATCATTTCATAAATTACTCAAGAGTGTGAATCTCTTGAGAGGGACTCTCACTGGTGATTGCCTACTAAGTTGTAAGGGGGAGTGAGGGGATTCTCACATTGATGTACTGAGGCACCAAGAGCTCATGGAATCTTAGGAAATAGTGGAACACTCAGAGGAACTTTTCAAAGCATACGTTTTTCGACAAATGATGCAGTTTGGAATATATCAGTAAATATGAAAGCATATGTTTTGAAAGAGAACTTTTCGAAGGGCTTTCTTATAAGCACATTTACCAAAGAGCTACTCGATGAATCTAAGATATGTTTTAATGGAATTTATTGAAGATTTATCGCAGTCTCTTCCGATAAGGTTAATTACCGAAGTATTTCTGTGCAAGACTTAAACTACTTCAATCGCAATTCCTTAGGGATTTGTCGAAGACCTTTTTGACAAGGGTATTCCTCAATAAGAACTTTGACAATTCAAGACTGATTTGTGAAAAGATTTCTGAACTAGACTTTAACATATTGGATCTTCAATTATAAATTATTTTAGAAACAAACGAGATTTGCTTATATTGTTCATACGTCTATTCTAAGACATGTTTCAAGATTATTTCCATCTAAAACAGCGATCAAATGCACAGATCAATTGAAGAGCAGCAAGAGTCAGATGCATACGTCAGCAATAACAGCTATCCCATGGATATTTCAACTGATTTATGAAGAACCAAGTATAAAAGAAGAAGCCAAAATGAGGAAGCTGAAAAGTTGGGAGACAAAATAAAAATAAGAGATGCTTACAACGCAGTTTGATCATACTCAATAAATATTATGAAGTCTCTGTTTCTCTTTAGTTTAGAGCATATCCTTCTTCAAATGAGAGAAGCCTAGAGAGTCTTTTAGCTCAAATTTCTATCTTATCTACTCTACCAAGTGAGTTTCACATGTATAAATCATTTCATAAATTACTCAAGAGTGTGAATCTCTTGAGAGGGACTCTCACTGGTGATTGCCTAGTAAGTTGTAAGGGGGAGTGAGGGGATTCTCACATTGATGTACTGAGGCACCAAGAGCTCATGGAATCTTAGGAAATAGTGGAACACTCAGAGGAACTTTTCAAAGCATACGTTTTTCGACAAATGATGCAGTTTGGAATATATCAGTAAATATGAAAGCATATGTTTTGAAAGAGAACTTTTCGAAGGGCTTTCTTATAAGCACATTTACCAAAGAGCTACTCGATGAATCTAAGATATGTTTTAATGGAATTTATTGAAGATTTATCGCAGTCTCTTCCGATAAGGTTAATTACCGAAGTATTTCTGTGCAAGACTTAAACTACTTCAATCGCAATTCCTTAGGGATTTGTCGAAGACCTTTTTGACAAGGGTATTCCTCAATAAGAACTTTGACAATTCAAGACTGATTTGTGAAAAGATTTCTGAACTAGACTTTAACATATTGGATCTTCAATTATAAATTATTTTAGAAACAAACGAGATTTGCTTATATTGTTCATACGTCTATTCTAAGACATGTTTCAAGATTATTTCCATCTAAAACAGCGATCAAATGCACAGATCAATTGAAGAGCAGCAAGAGTCAGATGCATACGTCAGCAATAACAGCTATCCCATGGATATTTCAACTGATTTATGAAGAACCAAGTATAAAAGAAGAAGCCAAAATGAGGAAGCTGAAAAGTTGGGAGACAAAATAAAAATAAGAGATGCTTACAACGCAGTTTGATCATACTCAATAAATATTATGAAGTCTCTGTTTCTCTTTAGTTTAGAGCATATCCTTCTTCAAATGAGAGAAGCCTAGAGAGTCTTTTAGCTCAAATTTCTATCTTATCTACTCTACCAAGTGAGTTTCACATGTATAAATCATTTCATAAATTACTCAAGAGTGTGAATCTCTTGAGAGGGACTCTCACTGGTGATTGCCTAGTAAGTTGTAAGGGGGAGTGAGGGGATTCTCACATTGATGTACTGAGGCACCAAGAGCTCATGGAATCTTAGGAAATAGTGGAACACTCAGAGGAACTTTTCAAAGCATACGTTTTTCGACAAATGATGCAGTTTGGAATATATCAGTAAATATGAAAGCATATGTTTTGAAAGAGAACTTTTCGAAGGGCTTTCTTATAAGCACATTTACCAAAGAGCTACTCGATGAATCTAAGATATGTTTTAATGGAATTTATTGAAGATTTATCGCAGTCTCTTCCGATAAGGTTAATTACCGAAGTATTTCTGTGCAAGACTTAAACTACTTCAATCGCAATTCCTTAGGGATTTGTCGAAGACCTTTTTGACAAGGGTATTCCTCAATAAGAACTTTGACAATTCAAGACTGATTTGTGAAAAGATTTCTGAACTAGACTTTAACATATTGGATCTTCAATTATAAATTATTTTAGAAACAAACGAGATTTGCTTATATTGTTCATACGTCTATTCTAAGACATGTTTCAAGATTATTTCCATCTAAAACAGCGATCAAATGCACAGATCAATTGAAGAGCAGCAAGAGTCAGATGCATACGTCAGCAATAACAGCTATCCCATGGATATTTCAACTGATTTATGAAGAACCAAGTATAAAAGAAGAAGCCAAAATGAGGAAGCTGAAAAGTTGGGAGACAAAATAAAAATAAGAGATGCTTACAACGCAGTTTGATCATACTCAATAAATATTATGAAGTCTCTGTTTCTCTTTAGTTTAGAGCATATCCTTCTTCAAATGAGAGAAGCCTAGAGAGTCTTTTAGCTCAAATTTCTATCTTATCTACTCTACCAAGTGAGTTTCACATGTATAAATCATTTCATAAATTACTCAAGAGTGTGAATCTCTTGAGAGGGACTCTCACTGGTGATTGCCTAGTAAGTTGTAAGGGGGAGTGAGGGGATTCTCACATTGATGTACTGAGGCACCAAGAGCTCATGGAATCTTAGGAAATAGTGGAACACTCAGAGGAACTTTTCAAAGCATACGTTTTTCGACAAATGATGCAGTTTGGAATATATCAGTAAATATGAAAGCATATGTTTTGAAAGAGAACTTTTCGAAGGGCTTTCTTATAAGCACATTTACCAAAGAGCTACTCGATGAATCTAAGATATGTTTTAATGGAATTTATTGAAGATTTATCGCAGTCTCTTCCGATAAGGTTAATTACCGAAGTATTTCTGTGCAAGACTTAAACTACTTCAATCGCAATTCCTTAGGGATTTGTCGAAGACCTTTTTGACAAGGGTATTCCTCAATAAGAACTTTGACAATTCAAGACTGATTTGTGAAAAGATTTCTGAACTAGACTTTAACATATTGGATCTTCAATTATAAATTATTTTAGAAACAAACGAGATTTGCTTATATTGTTCATACGTCTATTCTAAGACATGTTTCAAGATTATTTCCATCTAAAACAGCGATCAAATGCACAGATCAATTGAAGAGCAGCAAGAGTCAGATGCATACGTCAGCAATAACAGCTATCCCATGGATATTTCAACTGATTTATGAAGAACCAAGTATAAAAGAAGAAGCCAAAATGAGGAAGCTGAAAAGTTGGGAGACAAAATAAAAATAAGAGATGCTTACAACGCAGTTTGATCATACTCAATAAATATTATGAAGTCTCTGTTTCTCTTTAGTTTAGAGCATATCCTTCTTCAAATGAGAGAAGCCTAGAGAGTCTTTTAGCTCAAATTTCTATCTTATCTACTCTACCAAGTGAGTTTCACATGTATAAATCATTTCATAAATTACTCAAGAGTGTGAATCTCTTGAGAGGGACTCTCACTGGTGATTGCCTACTAAGTTGTAAGGGGGAGTGAGGGGATTCTCACATTGATGTACTGAGGCACCAAGAGCTCATGGAATCTTAGGAAATAGTGGAACACTCAGAGGAACTTTTCAAAGCATACGTTTTTCGACAAATGATGCAGTTTGGAATATATCAGTAAATATGAAAGCATATGTTTTGAAAGAGAACTTTTCGAAGGGCTTTCTTATAAGCACATTTACCAAAGAGCTACTCGATGAATCTAAGATATGTTTTAATGGAATTTATTGAAGATTTATCGCAGTCTCTTCCGATAAGGTTAATTACCGAAGTATTTCTGTGCAAGACTTAAACTACTTCAATCGCAATTCCTTAGGGATTTGTCGAAGACCTTTTTGACAAGGGTATTCCTCAATAAGAACTTTGACAATTCAAGACTGATTTGTGAAAAGATTTCTGAACTAGACTTTAACATATTGGATCTTCAATTATAAATTATTTTAGAAACAAACGAGATTTGCTTATATTGTTCATACGTCTATTCTAAGACATGTTTCAAGATTATTTCCATCTAAAACAGCGATCAAATGCACAGATCAATTGAAGAGCAGCAAGAGTCAGATGCATACGTCAGCAATAACAGCTATCCCATGGATATTTCAACTGATTTATGAAGAACCAAGTATAAAAGAAGAAGCCAAAATGAGGAAGCTGAAAAGTTGGGAGACAAAATAAAAATAAGAGATGCTTACAACGCAGTTTGATCATACTCAATAAATATTATGAAGTCTCTGTTTCTCTTTAGTTTAGAGCATATCCTTCTTCAAATGAGAGAAGCCTAGAGAGTCTTTTAGCTCAAATTTCTATCTTATCTACTCTACCAAGTGAGTTTCACATGTATAAATCATTTCATAAATTACTCAAGAGTGTGAATCTCTTGAGAGGGACTCTCACTGGTGATTGCCTACTAAGTTGTAAGGGGGAGTGAGGGGATTCTCACATTGATGTACTGAGGCACCAAGAGCTCATGGAATCTTAGGAAATAGTGGAACACTCAGAGGAACTTTTCAAAGCATACGTTTTTCGACAAATGATGCAGTTTGGAATATATCAGTAAATATGAAAGCATATGTTTTGAAAGAGAACTTTTCGAAGGGCTTTCTTATAAGCACATTTACCAAAGAGCTACTCGATGAATCTAAGATATGTTTTAATGGAATTTATTGAAGATTTATCGCAGTCTCTTCCGATAAGGTTAATTACCGAAGTATTTCTGTGCAAGACTTAAACTACTTCAATCGCAATTCCTTAGGGATTTGTCGAAGACCTTTTTGACAAGGGTATTCCTCAATAAGAACTTTGACAATTCAAGACTGATTTGTGAAAAGATTTCTGAACTAGACTTTAACATATTGGATCTTCAATTATAAATTATTTTAGAAACAAACGAGATTTGCTTATATTGTTCATACGTCTATTCTAAGACATGTTTCAAGATTATTTCCATCTAAAACAGCGATCAAATGCACAGATCAATTGAAGAGCAGCAAGAGTCAGATGCATACGTCAGCAATAACAGCTATCCCATGGATATTTCAACTGATTTATGAAGAACCAAGTATAAAAGAAGAAGCCAAAATGAGGAAGCTGAAAAGTTGGGAGACAAAATAAAAATAAGAGATGCTTACAACGCAGTTTGATCATACTCAATAAATATTATGAAGTCTCTGTTTCTCTTTAGTTTAGAGCATATCCTTCTTCAAATGAGAGAAGCCTAGAGAGTCTTTTAGCTCAAATTTCTATCTTATCTACTCTACCAAGTGAGTTTCACATGTATAAATCATTTCATAAATTACTCAAGAGTGTGAATCTCTTGAGAGGGACTCTCACTGGTGATTGCCTAGTAAGTTGTAAGGGGGAGTGAGGGGATTCTCACATTGATGTACTGAGGCACCAAGAGCTCATGGAATCTTAGGAAATAGTGGAACACTCAGAGGAACTTTTCAAAGCATACGTTTTTCGACAAATGATGCAGTTTGGAATATATCAGTAAATATGAAAGCATATGTTTTGAAAGAGAACTTTTCGAAGGGCTTTCTTATAAGCACATTTACCAAAGAGCTACTCGATGAATCTAAGATATGTTTTAATGGAATTTATTGAAGATTTATCGCAGTCTCTTCCGATAAGGTTAATTACCGAAGTATTTCTGTGCAAGACTTAAACTACTTCAATCGCAATTCCTTAGGGATTTGTCGAAGACCTTTTTGACAAGGGTATTCCTCAATAAGAACTTTGACAATTCAAGACTGATTTGTGAAAAGATTTCTGAACTAGACTTTAACATATTGGATCTTCAATTATAAATTATTTTAGAAACAAACGAGATTTGCTTATATTGTTCATACGTCTATTCTAAGACATGTTTCAAGATTATTTCCATCTAAAACAGCGATCAAATGCACAGATCAATTGAAGAGCAGCAAGAGTCAGATGCATACGTCAGCAATAACAGCTATCCCATGGATATTTCAACTGATTTATGAAGAACCAAGTATAAAAGAAGAAGCCAAAATGAGGAAGCTGAAAAGTTGGGAGACAAAATAAAAATAAGAGATGCTTACAACGCAGTTTGATCATACTCAATAAATATTATGAAGTCTCTGTTTCTCTTTAGTTTAGAGCATATCCTTCTTCAAATGAGAGAAGCCTAGAGAGTCTTTTAGCTCAAATTTCTATCTTATCTACTCTACCAAGTGAGTTTCACATGTATAAATCATTTCATAAATTACTCAAGAGTGTGAATCTCTTGAGAGGGACTCTCACTGGTGATTGCCTAGTAAGTTGTAAGGGGGAGTGAGGGGATTCTCACATTGATGTACTGAGGCACCAAGAGCTCATGGAATCTTAGGAAATAGTGGAACACTCAGAGGAACTTTTCAAAGCATACGTTTTTCGACAAATGATGCAGTTTGGAATATATCAGTAAATATGAAAGCATATGTTTTGAAAGAGAACTTTTCGAAGGGCTTTCTTATAAGCACATTTACCAAAGAGCTACTCGATGAATCTAAGATATGTTTTAATGGAATTTATTGAAGATTTATCGCAGTCTCTTCCGATAAGGTTAATTACCGAAGTATTTCTGTGCAAGACTTAAACTACTTCAATCGCAATTCCTTAGGGATTTGTCGAAGACCTTTTTGACAAGGGTATTCCTCAATAAGAACTTTGACAATTCAAGACTGATTTGTGAAAAGATTTCTGAACTAGACTTTAACATATTGGATCTTCAATTATAAATTATTTTAGAAACAAACGAGATTTGCTTATATTGTTCATACGTCTATTCTAAGACATGTTTCAAGATTATTTCCATCTAAAACAGCGATCAAATGCACAGATCAATTGAAGAGCAGCAAGAGTCAGATGCATACGTCAGCAATAACAGCTATCCCATGGATATTTCAACTGATTTATGAAGAACCAAGTATAAAAGAAGAAGCCAAAATGAGGAAGCTGAAAAGTTGGGAGACAAAATAAAAATAAGAGATGCTTACAACGCAGTTTGATCATACTCAATAAATATTATGAAGTCTCTGTTTCTCTTTAGTTTAGAGCATATCCTTCTTCAAATGAGAGAAGCCTAGAGAGTCTTTTAGCTCAAATTTCTATCTTATCTACTCTACCAAGTGAGTTTCACATGTATAAATCATTTCATAAATTACTCAAGAGTGTGAATCTCTTGAGAGGGACTCTCACTGGTGATTGCCTAGTAAGTTGTAAGGGGGAGTGAGGGGATTCTCACATTGATGTACTGAGGCACCAAGAGCTCATGGAATCTTAGGAAATAGTGGAACACTCAGAGGAACTTTTCAAAGCATACGTTTTTCGACAAATGATGCAGTTTGGAATATATCAGTAAATATGAAAGCATATGTTTTGAAAGAGAACTTTTCGAAGGGCTTTCTTATAAGCACATTTACCAAAGAGCTACTCGATGAATCTAAGATATGTTTTAATGGAATTTATTGAAGATTTATCGCAGTCTCTTCCGATAAGGTTAATTACCGAAGTATTTCTGTGCAAGACTTAAACTACTTCAATCGCAATTCCTTAGGGATTTGTCGAAGACCTTTTTGACAAGGGTATTCCTCAATAAGAACTTTGACAATTCAAGACTGATTTGTGAAAAGATTTCTGAACTAGACTTTAACATATTGGATCTTCAATTATAAATTATTTTAGAAACAAACGAGATTTGCTTATATTGTTCATACGTCTATTCTAAGACATGTTTCAAGATTATTTCCATCTAAAACAGCGATCAAATGCACAGATCAATTGAAGAGCAGCAAGAGTCAGATGCATACGTCAGCAATAACAGCTATCCCATGGATATTTCAACTGATTTATGAAGAACCAAGTATAAAAGAAGAAGCCAAAATGAGGAAGCTGAAAAGTTGGGAGACAAAATAAAAATAAGAGATGCTTACAACGCAGTTTGATCATACTCAATAAATATTATGAAGTCTCTGTTTCTCTTTAGTTTAGAGCATATCCTTCTTCAAATGAGAGAAGCCTAGAGAGTCTTTTAGCTCAAATTTCTATCTTATCTACTCTACCAAGTGAGTTTCACATGTATAAATCATTTCATAAATTACTCAAGAGTGTGAATCTCTTGAGAGGGACTCTCACTGGTGATTGCCTACTAAGTTGTAAGGGGGAGTGAGGGGATTCTCACATTGATGTACTGAGGCACCAAGAGCTCATGGAATCTTAGGAAATAGTGGAACACTCAGAGGAACTTTTCAAAGCATACGTTTTTCGACAAATGATGCAGTTTGGAATATATCAGTAAATATGAAAGCATATGTTTTGAAAGAGAACTTTTCGAAGGGCTTTCTTATAAGCACATTTACCAAAGAGCTACTCGATGAATCTAAGATATGTTTTAATGGAATTTATTGAAGATTTATCGCAGTCTCTTCCGATAAGGTTAATTACCGAAGTATTTCTGTGCAAGACTTAAACTACTTCAATCGCAATTCCTTAGGGATTTGTCGAAGACCTTTTTGACAAGGGTATTCCTCAATAAGAACTTTGACAATTCAAGACTGATTTGTGAAAAGATTTCTGAACTAGACTTTAACATATTGGATCTTCAATTATAAATTATTTTAGAAACAAACGAGATTTGCTTATATTGTTCATACGTCTATTCTAAGACATGTTTCAAGATTATTTCCATCTAAAACAGCGATCAAATGCACAGATCAATTGAAGAGCAGCAAGAGTCAGATGCATACGTCAGCAATAACAGCTATCCCATGGATATTTCAACTGATTTATGAAGAACCAAGTATAAAAGAAGAAGCCAAAATGAGGAAGCTGAAAAGTTGGGAGACAAAATAAAAATAAGAGATGCTTACAACGCAGTTTGATCATACTCAATAAATATTATGAAGTCTCTGTTTCTCTTTAGTTTAGAGCATATCCTTCTTCAAATGAGAGAAGCCTAGAGAGTCTTTTAGCTCAAATTTCTATCTTATCTACTCTACCAAGTGAGTTTCACATGTATAAATCATTTCATAAATTACTCAAGAGTGTGAATCTCTTGAGAGGGACTCTCACTGGTGATTGCCTAGTAAGTTGTAAGGGGGAGTGAGGGGATTCTCACATTGATGTACTGAGGCACCAAGAGCTCATGGAATCTTAGGAAATAGTGGAACACTCAGAGGAACTTTTCAAAGCATACGTTTTTCGACAAATGATGCAGTTTGGAATATATCAGTAAATATGAAAGCATATGTTTTGAAAGAGAACTTTTCGAAGGGCTTTCTTATAAGCACATTTACCAAAGAGCTACTCGATGAATCTAAGATATGTTTTAATGGAATTTATTGAAGATTTATCGCAGTCTCTTCCGATAAGGTTAATTACCGAAGTATTTCTGTGCAAGACTTAAACTACTTCAATCGCAATTCCTTAGGGATTTGTCGAAGACCTTTTTGACAAGGGTATTCCTCAATAAGAACTTTGACAATTCAAGACTGATTTGTGAAAAGATTTCTGAACTAGACTTTAACATATTGGATCTTCAATTATAAATTATTTTAGAAACAAACGAGATTTGCTTATATTGTTCATACGTCTATTCTAAGACATGTTTCAAGATTATTTCCATCTAAAACAGCGATCAAATGCACAGATCAATTGAAGAGCAGCAAGAGTCAGATGCATACGTCAGCAATAACAGCTATCCCATGGATATTTCAACTGATTTATGAAGAACCAAGTATAAAAGAAGAAGCCAAAATGAGGAAGCTGAAAAGTTGGGAGACAAAATAAAAATAAGAGATGCTTACAACGCAGTTTGATCATACTCAATAAATATTATGAAGTCTCTGTTTCTCTTTAGTTTAGAGCATATCCTTCTTCAAATGAGAGAAGCCTAGAGAGTCTTTTAGCTCAAATTTCTATCTTATCTACTCTACCAAGTGAGTTTCACATGTATAAATCATTTCATAAATTACTCAAGAGTGTGAATCTCTTGAGAGGGACTCTCACTGGTGATTGCCTAGTAAGTTGTAAGGGGGAGTGAGGGGATTCTCACATTGATGTACTGAGGCACCAAGAGCTCATGGAATCTTAGGAAATAGTGGAACACTCAGAGGAACTTTTCAAAGCATACGTTTTTCGACAAATGATGCAGTTTGGAATATATCAGTAAATATGAAAGCATATGTTTTGAAAGAGAACTTTTCGAAGGGCTTTCTTATAAGCACATTTACCAAAGAGCTACTCGATGAATCTAAGATATGTTTTAATGGAATTTATTGAAGATTTATCGCAGTCTCTTCCGATAAGGTTAATTACCGAAGTATTTCTGTGCAAGACTTAAACTACTTCAATCGCAATTCCTTAGGGATTTGTCGAAGACCTTTTTGACAAGGGTATTCCTCAATAAGAACTTTGACAATTCAAGACTGATTTGTGAAAAGATTTCTGAACTAGACTTTAACATATTGGATCTTCAATTATAAATTATTTTAGAAACAAACGAGATTTGCTTATATTGTTCATACGTCTATTCTAAGACATGTTTCAAGATTATTTCCATCTAAAACAGCGATCAAATGCACAGATCAATTGAAGAGCAGCAAGAGTCAGATGCATACGTCAGCAATAACAGCTATCCCATGGATATTTCAACTGATTTATGAAGAACCAAGTATAAAAGAAGAAGCCAAAATGAGGAAGCTGAAAAGTTGGGAGACAAAATAAAAATAAGAGATGCTTACAACGCAGTTTGATCATACTCAATAAATATTATGAAGTCTCTGTTTCTCTTTAGTTTAGAGCATATCCTTCTTCAAATGAGAGAAGCCTAGAGAGTCTTTTAGCTCAAATTTCTATCTTATCTACTCTACCAAGTGAGTTTCACATGTATAAATCATTTCATAAATTACTCAAGAGTGTGAATCTCTTGAGAGGGACTCTCACTGGTGATTGCCTAGTAAGTTGTAAGGGGGAGTGAGGGGATTCTCACATTGATGTACTGAGGCACCAAGAGCTCATGGAATCTTAGGAAATAGTGGAACACTCAGAGGAACTTTTCAAAGCATACGTTTTTCGACAAATGATGCAGTTTGGAATATATCAGTAAATATGAAAGCATATGTTTTGAAAGAGAACTTTTCGAAGGGCTTTCTTATAAGCACATTTACCAAAGAGCTACTCGATGAATCTAAGATATGTTTTAATGGAATTTATTGAAGATTTATCGCAGTCTCTTCCGATAAGGTTAATTACCGAAGTATTTCTGTGCAAGACTTAAACTACTTCAATCGCAATTCCTTAGGGATTTGTCGAAGACCTTTTTGACAAGGGTATTCCTCAATAAGAACTTTGACAATTCAAGACTGATTTGTGAAAAGATTTCTGAACTAGACTTTAACATATTGGATCTTCAATTATAAATTATTTTAGAAACAAACGAGATTTGCTTATATTGTTCATACGTCTATTCTAAGACATGTTTCAAGATTATTTCCATCTAAAACAGCGATCAAATGCACAGATCAATTGAAGAGCAGCAAGAGTCAGATGCATACGTCAGCAATAACAGCTATCCCATGGATATTTCAACTGATTTATGAAGAACCAAGTATAAAAGAAGAAGCCAAAATGAGGAAGCTGAAAAGTTGGGAGACAAAATAAAAATAAGAGATGCTTACAACGCAGTTTGATCATACTCAATAAATATTATGAAGTCTCTGTTTCTCTTTAGTTTAGAGCATATCCTTCTTCAAATGAGAGAAGCCTAGAGAGTCTTTTAGCTCAAATTTCTATCTTATCTACTCTACCAAGTGAGTTTCACATGTATAAATCATTTCATAAATTACTCAAGAGTGTGAATCTCTTGAGAGGGACTCTCACTGGTGATTGCCTACTAAGTTGTAAGGGGGAGTGAGGGGATTCTCACATTGATGTACTGAGGCACCAAGAGCTCATGGAATCTTAGGAAATAGTGGAACACTCAGAGGAACTTTTCAAAGCATACGTTTTTCGACAAATGATGCAGTTTGGAATATATCAGTAAATATGAAAGCATATGTTTTGAAAGAGAACTTTTCGAAGGGCTTTCTTATAAGCACATTTACCAAAGAGCTACTCGATGAATCTAAGATATGTTTTAATGGAATTTATTGAAGATTTATCGAAGTCTCTTCCGATAAGGTTAATTACCGAAGTATTTCTGTGCAAGACTTAAACTACTTCAATCGCAATTCCTTAGGGATTTGTCGAAGACCTTTTTGACAAGGGTATTCCTCAATAAGAACTTTGACAATTCAAGACTGATTTGTGAAAAGATTTCTGAACTAGACTTTAACATATTGGATCTTCAATTATAAATTATTTTAGAAACAAACGAGATTTGCTTATATTGTTCATACGTCTATTCTAAGACATGTTTCAAGATTATTTCCATCTAAAACAGCGATCAAATGCACAGATCAATTGAAGAGCAGCAAGAGTCAGATGCATACGTCAGCAATAACAGCTATCCCATGGATATTTCAACTGATTTATGAAGAACCAAGTATAAAAGAAGAAGCCAAAATGAGGAAGCTGAAAAGTTGGGAGACAAAATAAAAATAAGAGATGCTTACAACGCAGTTTGATCATACTCAATAAATATTATGAAGTCTCTGTTTCTCTTTAGTTTAGAGCATATCCTTCTTCAAATGAGAGAAGCCTAGAGAGTCTTTTAGCTCAAATTTCTATCTTATCTACTCTACCAAGTGAGTTTCACATGTATAAATCATTTCATAAATTACTCAAGAGTGTGAATCTCTTGAGAGGGACTCTCACTGGTGATTGCCTACTAAGTTGTAAGGGGGAGTGAGGGGATTCTCACATTGATGTACTGAGGCACCAAGAGCTCATGGAATCTTAGGAAATAGTGGAACACTCAGAGGAACTTTTCAAAGCATACGTTTTTCGACAAATGATGCAGTTTGGAATATATCAGTAAATATGAAAGCATATGTTTTGAAAGAGAACTTTTCGAAGGGCTTTCTTATAAGCACATTTACCAAAGAGCTACTCGATGAATCTAAGATATGTTTTAATGGAATTTATTGAAGATTTATCGCAGTCTCTTCCGATAAGGTTAATTACCGAAGTATTTCTGTGCAAGACTTAAACTACTTCAATCGCAATTCCTTAGGGATTTGTCGAAGACCTTTTTGACAAGGGTATTCCTCAATAAGAACTTTGACAATTCAAGACTGATTTGTGAAAAGATTTCTGAACTAGACTTTAACATATTGGATCTTCAATTATAAATTATTTTAGAAACAAACGAGATATGCTTATGTTGTTCATACGTCTATTCTAAGACATGTTTCAAGATTATTTCCATCTAAAACAGCGATCAAATGCACAGATCAATTGAAGAGCAGCAAGAGTCAGATGCATACGTCAGCAATAACAGCTATCCCATGGATATTTCAACTGATTTATGAAGAACCAAGTATAAAAGAAGAAGCCAAAATGAGGAAGCTGAAAAGTTGGGAGACAAAATAAAAATAAGAGATGCTTACAACGCAGTTTGATCATACTCAATAAATATTATGAAGTCTCTGTTTCTCTTTAGTTTAGAGCATATCCTTCTTCAAATGAGAGAAGCCTAGAGAGTCTTTTAGCTCAAATTTCTATCTTATCTACTCTACCAAGTGAGTTTCACATGTATAAATCATTTCATAAATTACTCAAGAGTGTGAATCTCTTGAGAGGGACTCTCACTGGTGATTGCCTAGTAAGTTGTAAGGGGGAGTGAGGGGATTCTCACATTGATGTACTGAGGCACCAAGAGCTCATGGAATCTTAGGAAATAGTGGAACACTCAGAGGAACTTTTCAAAGCATACGTTTTTCGACAAATGATGCAGTTTGGAATATATCAGTAAATATGAAAGCATATGTTTTGAAAGAGAACTTTTCGAAGGGCTTTCTTATAAGCACATTTACCAAAGAGCTACTCGATGAATCTAAGATATGTTTTAATGGAATTTATTGAAGATTTATCGCAGTCTCTTCCGATAAGGTTAATTACCGAAGTATTTCTGTGCAAGACTTAAACTACTTCAATCGCAATTCCTTAGGGATTTGTCGAAGACCTTTTTGACAAGGGTATTCCTCAATAAGAACTTTGACAATTCAAGACTGATTTGTGAAAAGATTTCTGAACTAGACTTTAACATATTGGATCTTCAATTATAAATTATTTTAGAAACAAACGAGATATGCTTATGTTGTTCATACGTCTATTCTAAGACATGTTTCAAGATTATTTCCATCTAAAACAGCGATCAAATGCACAGATCAATTGAAGAGCAGCAAGAGTCAGATGCATACGTCAGCAATAACAGCTATCCCATGGATATTTCAACTGATTTATGAAGAACCAAGTATAAAAGAAGAAGCCAAAATGAGGAAGCTGAAAAGTTGGGAGACAAAATAAAAATAAGAGATGCTTACAACGCAGTTTGATCATACTCAATAAATATTATGAAGTCTCTGTTTCTCTTTAGTTTAGAGCATATCCTTCTTCAAATGAGAGAAGCCTAGAGAGTCTTTTAGCTCAAATTTCTATCTTATCTACTCTACCAAGTGAGTTTCACATGTATAAATCATTTCATAAATTACTCAAGAGTGTGAATCTCTTGAGAGGGACTCTCACTGGTGATTGCCTACTAAGTTGTAAGGGGGAGTGAGGGGATTCTCACATTGATGTACTGAGGCACCAAGAGCTCATGGAATCTTAGGAAATAGTGGAACACTCAGAGGAACTTTTCAAAGCATACGTTTTTCGACAAATGATGCAGTTTGGAATATATCAGTAAATATGAAAGCATATGTTTTGAAAGAGAACTTTTCGAAGGGCTTTCTTATAAGCACATTTACCAAAGAGCTACTCGATGAATCTAAGATATGTTTTAATGGAATTTATTGAAGATTTATCGCAGTCTCTTCCGATAAGGTTAATTACCGAAGTATTTCTGTGCAAGACTTAAACTACTTCAATCGCAATTCCTTAGGGATTTGTCGAAGACCTTTTTGACAAGGGTATTCCTCAATAAGAACTTTGACAATTCAAGACTGATTTGTGAAAAGATTTCTGAACTAGACTTTAACATATTGGATCTTCAATTATAAATTATTTTAGAAACAAACGAGATTTGCTTATATTGTTCATACGTCTATTCTAAGACATGTTTCAAGATTATTTCCATCTAAAACAGCGATCAAATGCACAGATCAATTGAAGAGCAGCAAGAGTCAGATGCATACGTCAGCAATAACAGCTATCCCATGGATATTTCAACTGATTTATGAAGAACCAAGTATAAAAGAAGAAGCCAAAATGAGGAAGCTGAAAAGTTGGGAGACAAAATAAAAATAAGAGATGCTTACAACGCAGTTTGATCATACTCAATAAATATTATGAAGTCTCTGTTTCTCTTTAGTTTAGAGCATATCCTTCTTCAAATGAGAGAAGCCTAGAGAGTCTTTTAGCTCAAATTTCTATCTTATCTACTCTACCAAGTGAGTTTCACATGTATAAATCATTTCATAAATTACTCAAGAGTGTGAATCTCTTGAGAGGGACTCTCACTGGTGATTGCCTACTAAGTTGTAAGGGGGAGTGAGGGGATTCTCACATTGATGTACTGAGGCACCAAGAGCTCATGGAATCTTAGGAAATAGTGGAACACTCAGAGGAACTTTTCAAAGCATACGTTTTTCGACAAATGATGCAGTTTGGAATATATCAGTAAATATGAAAGCATATGTTTTGAAAGAGAACTTTTCGAAGGGCTTTCTTATAAGCACATTTACCAAAGAGCTACTCGATGAATCTAAGATATGTTTTAATGGAATTTATTGAAGATTTATCGCAGTCTCTTCCGATAAGGTTAATTACCGAAGTATTTCTGTGCAAGACTTAAACTACTTCAATCGCAATTCCTTAGGGATTTGTCGAAGACCTTTTTGACAAGGGTATTCCTCAATAAGAACTTTGACAATTCAAGACTGATTTGTGAAAAGATTTCTGAACTAGACTTTAACATATTGGATCTTCAATTATAAATTATTTTAGAAACAAACGAGATTTGCTTATATTGTTCATACGTCTATTCTAAGACATGTTTCAAGATTATTTCCATCTAAAACAGCGATCAAATGCACAGATCAATTGAAGAGCAGCAAGAGTCAGATGCATACGTCAGCAATAACAGCTATCCCATGGATATTTCAACTGATTTATGAAGAACCAAGTATAAAAGAAGAAGCCAAAATGAGGAAGCTGAAAAGTTGGGAGACAAAATAAAAATAAGAGATGCTTACAACGCAGTTTGATCATACTCAATAAATATTATGAAGTCTCTGTTTCTCTTTAGTTTAGAGCATATCCTTCTTCAAATGAGAGAAGCCTAGAGAGTCTTTTAGCTCAAATTTCTATCTTATCTACTCTACCAAGTGAGTTTCACATGTATAAATCATTTCATAAATTACTCAAGAGTGTGAATCTCTTGAGAGGGACTCTCACTGGTGATTGCCTACTAAGTTGTAAGGGGGAGTGAGGGGATTCTCACATTGATGTACTGAGGCACCAAGAGCTCATGGAATCTTAGGAAATAGTGGAACACTCAGAGGAACTTTTCAAAGCATACGTTTTTCGACAAATGATGCAGTTTGGAATATATCAGTAAATATGAAAGCATATGTTTTGAAAGAGAACTTTTCGAAGGGCTTTCTTATAAGCACATTTACCAAAGAGCTACTCGATGAATCTAAGATATGTTTTAATGGAATTTATTGAAGATTTATCGCAGTCTCTTCCGATAAGGTTAATTACCGAAGTATTTCTGTGCAAGACTTAAACTACTTCAATCGCAATTCCTTAGGGATTTGTCGAAGACCTTTTTGACAAGGGTATTCCTCAATAAGAACTTTGACAATTCAAGACTGATTTGTGAAAAGATTTCTGAACTAGACTTTAACATATTGGATCTTCAATTATAAATTATTTTAGAAACAAACGAGATTTGCTTATATTGTTCATACGTCTATTCTAAGACATGTTTCAAGATTATTTCCATCTAAAACAGCGATCAAATGCACAGATCAATTGAAGAGCAGCAAGAGTCAGATGCATACGTCAGCAATAACAGCTATCCCATGGATATTTCAACTGATTTATGAAGAACCAAGTATAAAAGAAGAAGCCAAAATGAGGAAGCTGAAAAGTTGGGAGACAAAATAAAAATAAGAGATGCTTACAACGCAGTTTGATCATACTCAATAAATATTATGAAGTCTCTGTTTCTCTTTAGTTTAGAGCATATCCTTCTTCAAATGAGAGAAGCCTAGAGAGTCTTTTAGCTCAAATTTCTATCTTATCTACTCTACCAAGTGAGTTTCACATGTATAAATCATTTCATAAATTACTCAAGAGTGTGAATCTCTTGAGAGGGACTCTCACTGGTGATTGCCTACTAAGTTGTAAGGGGGAGTGAGGGGATTCTCACATTGATGTACTGAGGCACCAAGAGCTCATGGAATCTTAGGAAATAGTGGAACACTCAGAGGAACTTTTCAAAGCATACGTTTTTCGACAAATGATGCAGTTTGGAATATATCAGTAAATATGAAAGCATATGTTTTGAAAGAGAACTTTTCGAAGGGCTTTCTTATAAGCACATTTACCAAAGAGCTACTCGATGAATCTAAGATATGTTTTAATGGAATTTATTGAAGATTTATCGCAGTCTCTTCCGATAAGGTTAATTACCGAAGTATTTCTGTGCAAGACTTAAACTACTTCAATCGCAATTCCTTAGGGATTTGTCGAAGACCTTTTTGACAAGGGTATTCCTCAATAAGAACTTTGACAATTCAAGACTGATTTGTGAAAAGATTTCTGAACTAGACTTTAACATATTGGATCTTCAATTATAAATTATTTTAGAAACAAACGAGATTTGCTTATGTTGTTCATACGTCTATTCTAAGACATGTTTCAAGATTATTTCCATCTAAAACAGCGATCAAATGCACAGATCAATTGAAGAGCAGCAAGAGTCAGATGCATACGTCAGCAATAACAGCTATCCCATGGATATTTCAACTGATTTATGAAGAACCAAGTATAAAAGAAGAAGCCAAAATGAGGAAGCTGAAAAGTTGGGAGACAAAATAAAAATAAGAGATGCTTACAACGCAGTTTGATCATACTCAATAAATATTATGAAGTCTCTGTTTCTCTTTAGTTTAGAGCATATCCTTCTTCAAATGAGAGAAGCCTAGAGAGTCTTTTAGCTCAAATTTCTATCTTATCTACTCTACCAAGTGAGTTTCACATGTATAAATCATTTCATAAATTACTCAAGAGTGTGAATCTCTTGAGAGGGACTCTCACTGGTGATTGCCTACTAAGTTGTAAGGGGGAGTGAGGGGATTCTCACATTGATGTACTGAGGCACCAAGAGCTCATGGAATCTTAGGAAATAGTGGAACACTCAGAGGAACTTTTCAAAGCATACGTTTTTCGACAAATGATGCAGTTTGGAATATATCAGTAAATATGAAAGCATATGTTTTGAAAGAGAACTTTTCGAAGGGCTTTCTTATAAGCACATTTACCAAAGAGCTACTCGATGAATCTAAGATATGTTTTAATGGAATTTATTGAAGATTTATCGCAGTCTCTTCCGATAAGGTTAATTACCGAAGTATTTCTGTGCAAGACTTAAACTACTTCAATCGCAATTCCTTAGGGATTTGTCGAAGACCTTTTTGACAAGGGTATTCCTCAATAAGAACTTTGATAATTCAAGACTGATTTGTGAAAAGATTTCTGAACTAGACTTTAACATATTGGATCTTCAATTATAAATTATTTTAGAAACAAACGAGATTTGCTTATGTTGTTCATACGTCTATTCTAAGACATGTTTCAAGATTATTTCCATCTAAAACAGCGATCAAATGCACAGATCAATTGAAGAGCAGCAAGAGTCAGATGCATACGTCAGCAATAACAGCTATCCCATGGATATTTCAACTGATTTATGAAGAACCAAGTATAAAAGAAGAAGCCAAAATGAGGAAGCTGAAAAGTTGGGAGACAAAATAAAAATAAGAGATGCTTACAACGCAGTTTGATCATACTCAATAAATATTATGAAGTCTCTGTTTCTCTTTAGTTTAGAGCATATCCTTCTTCAAATGAGAGAAGCCTAGAGAGTCTTTTAGCTCAAATTTCTATCTTATCTACTCTACCAAGTGAGTTTCACATGTATAAATCATTTCATAAATTACTCAAGAGTGTGAATCTCTTGAGAGGGACTCTCACTGGTGATTGCCTACTAAGTTGTAAGGGGGAGTGAGGGGATTCTCACATTGATGTACTGAGGCACCAAGAGCTCATGGAATCTTAGGAAATAGTGGAACACTCAGAGGAACTTTTCAAAGCATACGTTTTTCGACAAATGATGCAGTTTGGAATATATCAGTAAATATGAAAGCATATGTTTTGAAAGAGAACTTTTCGAAGGGCTTTCTTATAAGCACATTTACCAAAGAGCTACTCGATGAATCTAAGATATGTTTTAATGGAATTTATTGAAGATTTATCGCAGTCTCTTCCGATAAGGTTAATTACCGAAGTATTTCTGTGCAAGACTTAAACTACTTCAATCGCAATTCCTTAGGGATTTGTCGAAGACCTTTTTGACAAGGGTATTCCTCAATAAGAACTTTGATAATTCAAGACTGATTTGTGAAAAGATTTCTGAACTAGACTTTAACATATTGGATCTTCAATTATAAATTATTTTAGAAACAAACGAGATATGCTTATGTTGTTCATACGTCTATTCTAAGACATGTTTCAAGATTATTTCCATCTAAAACAGCGATCAAATGCACAGATCAATTGAAGAGCAGCAAGAGTCAGATGCATACGTCAGCAATAACAGCTATCCCATGGATATTTCAACTGATTTATGAAGAACCAAGTATAAAAGAAGAAGCCAAAATGAGGAAGCTGAAAAGTTGGGAGACAAAATAAAAATAAGAGATGCTTACAACGCAGTTTGATCATACTCAATAAATATTATGAAGTCTCTGTTTCTCTTTAGTTTAGAGCATATCCTTCTTCAAATGAGAGAAGCCTAGAGAGTCTTTTAGCTCAAATTTCTATCTTATCTACTCTACCAAGTGAGTTTCACATGTATAAATCATTTCATAAATTACTCAAGAGTGTGAATCTCTTGAGAGGGACTCTCACTGGTGATTGCCTACTAAGTTGTAAGGGGGAGTGAGGGGATTCTCACATTGATGTACTGAGGCACCAAGAGCTCATGGAATCTTAGGAAATAGTGGAACACTCAGAGGAACTTTTCAAAGCATACGTTTTTCGACAAATGATGCAGTTTGGAATATATCAGTAAATATGAAAGCATATGTTTTGAAAGAGAACTTTTCGAAGGGCTTTCTTATAAGCACATTTACCAAAGAGCTACTCGATGAATCTAAGATATGTTTTAATGGAATTTATTGAAGATTTATCGAAGTCTCTTCCGATAAGGTTAATTACCGAAGTATTTCTGTGCAAGACTTAAACTACTTCAATCGCAATTCCTTAGGGATTTGTCGAAGACCTTTTTGACAAGGGTATTCCTCAATAAGAACTTTGATAATTCAAGACTGATTTGTGAAAAGATTTCTGAACTAGACTTTAACATATTGGATCTTCAATTATAAATTATTTTAGAAACAAACGAGATATGCTTATGTTGTTCATACGTCTATTCTAAGACATGTTTCAAGATTATTTCCATCTAAAACAGCGATCAAATGCACAGATCAATTGAAGAGCAGCAAGAGTCAGATGCATACGTCGGCAATAACAGCTATCCCATGGATATTTCAACTGATTTATGAAGAACCAAGTATAAAAGAAGAAGCCAAAATGAGGAAGCTGAAAAGTTGGGAGACAAAATAAAAATAAGAGATGCTTACAACGCAGTTTGATCATACTCAATAAATATTATGAAGTCTCTGTTTCTCTTTAGTTTAGAGCATATCCTTCTTCAAATGAGAGAAGCCTAGAGAGTCTTTTAGCTCAAATTTCTATCTTATCTACTCTACCAAGTGAGTTTCACATGTATAAATCATTTCATAAATTACTCAAGAGTGTGAATCTCTTGAGAGGGACTCTCACTGGTGATTGCCTACTAAGTTGTAAGGGGGAGTGAGGGGATTCTCACATTGATGTACTGAGGCACCAAGAGCTCATGGAATCTTAGGAAATAGTGGAACACTCAGAGGAACTTTTCAAAGCATACGTTTTTCGACAAATGATGCAGTTTGGAATATATCAGTAAATATGAAAGCATATGTTTTGAAAGAGAACTTTTCGAAGGGCTTTCTTATAAGCACATTTACCAAAGAGCTACTCGATGAATCTAAGATATGTTTTAATGGAATTTATTGAAGATTTATCGAAGTCTCTTCCGATAAGGTTAATTACCGAAGTATTTCTGTGCAAGACTTAAACTACTTCAATCGCAATTCCTTAGGGATTTGTCGAAGACCTTTTTGACAAGGGTATTCCTCAATAAGAACTTTGATAATTCAAGACTGATTTGTGAAAAGATTTCTGAACTAGACTTTAACATATTGGATCTTCAATTATAAATTATTTTAGAAACAAACGAGATATGCTTATGTTGTTCATACGTCTATTCTAAGACATGTTTCAAGATTATTTCCATCTAAAACAGCGATCAAATGCACAGATCAATTGAAGAGCAGCAAGAGTCAGATGCATACGTCGGCAATAACAGCTATCCCATGGATATTTCAACTGATTTATGAAGAACCAAGTATAAAAGAAGAAGCCAAAATGAGGAAGCTGAAAAGTTGGGAGACAAAATAAAAATAAGAGATGCTTACAACGCAGTTTGATCATACTCAATAAATATTATGAAGTCTCTGTTTCTCTTTAGTTTAGAGCATATCCTTCTTCAAATGAGAGAAGCCTAGAGAGTCTTTTAGCTCAAATTTCTATCTTATCTACTCTACCAAGTGAGTTTCACATGTATAAATCATTTCATAAATTACTCAAGAGTGTGAATCTCTTGAGAGGGACTCTCACTGGTGATTGCCTACTAAGTTGTAAGGGGGAGTGAGGGGATTCTCACATTGATGTACTGAGGCACCAAGAGCTCATGGAATCTTAGGAAATAGTGGAACACTCAGAGGAACTTTTCAAAGCATACGTTTTTCGACAAATGATGCAGTTTGGAATATATCAGTAAATATGAAAGCATATGTTTTGAAAGAGAACTTTTCGAAGGGCTTTCTTATAAGCACATTTACCAAAGAGCTACTCGATGAATCTAAGATATGTTTTAATGGAATTTATTGAAGATTTATCGCAGTCTCTTCCGATAAGGTTAATTACCGAAGTATTTCTGTGCAAGACTTAAACTACTTCAATCGCAATTCCTTAGGGATTTGTCGAAGACCTTTTTGACAAGGGTATTCCTCAATAAGAACTTTGATAATTCAAGACTGATTTGTGAAAAGATTTCTGAACTAGACTTTAACATATTGGATCTTCAATTATAAATTATTTTAGAAACAAACGAGATATGCTTATGTTGTTCATACGTCTATTCTAAGACATGTTTCAAGATTATTTCCATCTAAAACAGCGATCAAATGCACAGATCAATTGAAGAGCAGCAAGAGTCAGATGCATACGTCGGCAATAACAGCTATCCCATGGATATTTCAACTGATTTATGAAGAACCAAGTATAAAAGAAGAAGCCAAAATGAGGAAGCTGAAAAGTTGGGAGACAAAATAAAAATAAGAGATGCTTACAACGCAGTTTGATCATACTCAATAAATATTATGAAGTCTCTGTTTCTCTTTAGTTTAGAGCATATCCTTCTTCAAATGAGAGAAGCCTAGAGAGTCTTTTAGCTCAAATTTCTATCTTATCTACTCTACCAAGTGAGTTTCACATGTATAAATCATTTCATAAATTACTCAAGAGTGTGAATCTCTTGAGAGGGACTCTCACTGGTGATTGCCTACTAAGTTGTAAGGGGGAGTGAGGGGATTCTCACATTGATGTACTGAGGCACCAAGAGCTCATGGAATCTTAGGAAATAGTGGAACACTCAGAGGAACTTTTCAAAGCATACGTTTTTCGACAAATGATGCAGTTTGGAATATATCAGTAAATATGAAAGCATATGTTTTGAAAGAGAACTTTTCGAAGGGCTTTCTTATAAGCACATTTACCAAAGAGCTACTCGATGAATCTAAGATATGTTTTAATGGAATTTATTGAAGATTTATCGCAGTCTCTTCCGATAAGGTTAATTACCGAAGTATTTCTGTGCAAGACTTAAACTACTTCAATCGCAATTCCTTAGGGATTTGTCGAAGACCTTTTTGACAAGGGTATTCCTCAATAAGAACTTTGATAATTCAAGACTGATTTGTGAAAAGATTTCTGAACTAGACTTTAACATATTGGATCTTCAATTATAAATTATTTTAGAAACAAACGAGATTTGCTTATGTTGTTCATACGTCTATTCTAAGACATGTTTCAAGATTATTTCCATCTAAAACAGCGATCAAATGCACAGATCAATTGAAGAGCAGCAAGAGTCAGATGCATACGTCGGCAATAACAGCTATCCCATGGATATTTCAACTGATTTATGAAGAACCAAGTATAAAAGAAGAAGCCAAAATGAGGAAGCTGAAAAGTTGGGAGACAAAATAAAAATAAGAGATGCTTACAACGCAGTTTGATCATACTCAATAAATATTATGAAGTCTCTGTTTCTCTTTAGTTTAGAGCATATCCTTCTTCAAATGAGAGAAGCCTAGAGAGTCTTTTAGCTCAAATTTCTATCTTATCTACTCTACCAAGTGAGTTTCACATGTATAAATCATTTCATAAATTACTCAAGAGTGTGAATCTCTTGAGAGGGACTCTCACTGGTGATTGCCTACTAAGTTGTAAGGGGGAGTGAGGGGATTCTCACATTGATGTACTGAGGCACCAAGAGCTCATGGAATCTTAGGAAATAGTGGAACACTCAGAGGAACTTTTCAAAGCATACGTTTTTCGACAAATGATGCAGTTTGGAATATATCAGTAAATATGAAAGCATATGTTTTGAAAGAGAACTTTTCGAAGGGCTTTCTTATAAGCACATTTACCAAAGAGCTACTCGATGAATCTAAGATATGTTTTAATGGAATTTATTGAAGATTTATCGCAGTCTCTTCCGATAAGGTTAATTACCGAAGTATTTCTGTGCAAGACTTAAACTACTTCAATCGCAATTCCTTAGGGATTTGTCGAAGACCTTTTTGACAAGGGTATTCCTCAATAAGAACTTTGATAATTCAAGACTGATTTGTGAAAAGATTTCTGAACTAGACTTTAACATATTGGATCTTCAATTATAAATTATTTTAGAAACAAACGAGATATGCTTATGTTGTTCATACGTCTATTCTAAGACATGTTTCAAGATTATTTCCATCTAAAACAGCGATCAAATGCACAGATCAATTGAAGAGCAGCAAGAGTCAGATGCATACGTCGGCAATAACAGCTATCCCATGGATATTTCAACTGATTTATGAAGAACCAAGTATAAAAGAAGAAGCCAAAATGAGGAAGCTGAAAAGTTGGGAGACAAAATAAAAATAAGAGATGCTTACAACGCAGTTTGATCATACTCAATAAATATTATGAAGTCTCTGTTTCTCTTTAGTTTAGAGCATATCCTTCTTCAAATGAGAGAAGCCTAGAGAGTCTTTTAGCTCAAATTTCTATCTTATCTACTCTACCAAGTGAGTTTCACATGTATAAATCATTTCATAAATTACTCAAGAGTGTGAATCTCTTGAGAGGGACTCTCACTGGTGATTGCCTACTAAGTTGTAAGGGGGAGTGAGGGGATTCTCACATTGATGTACTGAGGCACCAAGAGCTCATGGAATCTTAGGAAATAGTGGAACACTCAGAGGAACTTTTCAAAGCATACGTTTTTCGACAAATGATGCAGTTTGGAATATATCAGTAAATATGAAAGCATATGTTTTGAAAGAGAACTTTTCGAAGGGCTTTCTTATAAGCACATTTACCAAAGAGCTACTCGATGAATCTAAGATATGTTTTAATGGAATTTATTGAAGATTTATCGCAGTCTCTTCCGATAAGGTTAATTACCGAAGTATTTCTGTGCAAGACTTAAACTACTTCAATCGCAATTCCTTAGGGATTTGTCGAAGACCTTTTTGACAAGGGTATTCCTCAATAAGAACTTTGATAATTCAAGACTGATTTGTGAAAAGATTTCTGAACTAGACTTTAACATATTGGATCTTCAATTATAAATTATTTTAGAAACAAACGAGATTTGCTTATGTTGTTCATACGTCTATTCTAAGACATGTTTCAAGATTATTTCCATCTAAAACAGCGATCAAATGCACAGATCAATTGAAGAGCAGCAAGAGTCAGATGCATACGTCGGCAATAACAGCTATCCCATGGATATTTCAACTGATTTATGAAGAACCAAGTATAAAAGAAGAAGCCAAAATGAGGAAGCTGAAAAGTTGGGAGACAAAATAAAAATAAGAGATGCTTACAACGCAGTTTGATCATACTCAATAAATATTATGAAGTCTCTGTTTCTCTTTAGTTTAGAGCATATCCTTCTTCAAATGAGAGAAGCCTAGAGAGTCTTTTGGCTCAAATTTCTATCTTATCTACTCTACCAAGTGAGTTTCACATGTATAAATCATTTCATAAATTACTCAAGAGTGTGAATCTCTTGAGAGGGACTCTCACTGGTGATTGCCTACTAAGTTGTAAGGGGGAGTGAGGGGATTCTCACATTGATGTACTGAGGCACCAAGAGCTCATGGAATCTTAGGAAATAGTGGAACACTCAGAGGAACTTTTCAAAGCATACGTTTTTCGACAAATGATGCAGTTTGGAATATATCAGTAAATATGAAAGCATATGTTTTGAAAGAGAACTTTTCGAAGGGCTTTCTTATAAGCACATTTACCAAAGAGCTACTCGATGAATCTAAGATATGTTTTAATGGAATTTATTGAAGATTTATCGCAGTCTCTTCCGATAAGGTTAATTACCGAAGTATTTCTGTGCAAGACTTAAACTACTTCAATCGCAATTCCTTAGGGATTTGTCGAAGACCTTTTTGACAAGGGTATTCCTCAATAAGAACTTTGATAATTCAAGACTGATTTGTGAAAAGATTTCTGAACTAGACTTTAACATATTGGATCTTCAATTATAAATTATTTTAGAAACAAACGAGATTTGCTTATGTTGTTCATACGTCTATTCTAAGACATGTTTCAAGATTATTTCCATCTAAAACAGCGATCAAATGCACAGATCAATTGAAGAGCAGCAAGAGTCAGATGCATACGTCGGCAATAACAGCTATCCCATGGATATTTCAACTGATTTATGAAGAACCAAGTATAAAAGAAGAAGCCAAAATGAGGAAGCTGAAAAGTTGGGAGACAAAATAAAAATAAGAGATGCTTACAACGCAGTTTGATCATACTCAATAAATATTATGAAGTCTCTGTTTCTCTTTAGTTTAGAGCATATCCTTCTTCAAATGAGAGAAGCCTAGAGAGTCTTTTGGCTCAAATTTCTATCTTATCTACTCTACCAAGTGAGTTTCACATGTATAAATCATTTCATAAATTACTCAAGAGTGTGAATCTCTTGAGAGGGACTCTCACTGGTGATTGCCTACTAAGTTGTAAGGGGGAGTGAGGGGATTCTCACATTGATGTACTGAGGCACCAAGAGCTCATGGAATCTTAGGAAATAGTGGAACACTCAGAGGAACTTTTCAAAGCATACGTTTTTCGACAAATGATGCAGTTTGGAATATATCAGTAAATATGAAAGCATATGTTTTGAAAGAGAACTTTTCGAAGGGCTTTCTTATAAGCACATTTACCAAAGAGCTACTCGATGAATCTAAGATATGTTTTAATGGAATTTATTGAAGATTTATCGAAGTCTCTTCCGATAAGGTTAATTACCGAAGTATTTCTGTGCAAGACTTAAACTACTTCAATCGCAATTCCTTAGGGATTTGTCGAAGACCTTTTTGACAAGGGTATTCCTCAATAAGAACTTTGATAATTCAAGACTGATTTGTGAAAAGATTTCTGAACTAGACTTTAACATATTGGATCTTCAATTATAAATTATTTTAGAAACAAACGAGATTTGCTTATGTTGTTCATACGTCTATTCTAAGACATGTTTCAAGATTATTTCCATCTAAAACAGCGATCAAATGCACAGATCAATTGAAGAGCAGCAAGAGTCAGATGCATACGTCGGCAATAACAGCTATCCCATGGATATTTCAACTGATTTATGAAGAACCAAGTATAAAAGAAGAAGCCAAAATGAGGAAGCTGAAAAGTTGGGAGACAAAATAAAAATAAGAGATGCTTACAACGCAGTTTGATCATACTCAATAAATATTATGAAGTCTCTGTTTCTCTTTAGTTTAGAGCATATCCTTCTTCAAATGAGAGAAGCCTAGAGAGTCTTTTGGCTCAAATTTCTATCTTATCTACTCTACCAAGTGAGTTTCACATGTATAAATCATTTCATAAATTACTCAAGAGTGTGAATCTCTTGAGAGGGACTCTCACTGGTGATTGCCTACTAAGTTGTAAGGGGGAGTGAGGGGATTCTCACATTGATGTACTGAGGCACCAAGAGCTCATGGAATCTTAGGAAATAGTGGAACACTCAGAGGAACTTTTCAAAGCATACGTTTTTCGACAAATGATGCAGTTTGGAATATATCAGTAAATATGAAAGCATATGTTTTGAAAGAGAACTTTTCGAAGGGCTTTCTTATAAGCACATTTACCAAAGAGCTACTCGATGAATCTAAGATATGTTTTAATGGAATTTATTGAAGATTTATCGAAGTCTCTTCCGATAAGGTTAATTACCGAAGTATTTCTGTGCAAGACTTAAACTACTTCAATCGCAATTCCTTAGGGATTTGTCGAAGACCTTTTTGACAAGGGTATTCCTCAATAAGAACTTTGATAATTCAAGACTGATTTGTGAAAAGATTTCTGAACTAGACTTTAACATATTGGATCTTCAATTATAAATTATTTTAGAAACAAACGAGATTTGCTTATATTGTTCATACGTCTATTCTAAGACATGTTTCAAGATTATTTCCATCTAAAACAGCGATCAAATGCACAGATCAATTGAAGAGCAGCAAGAGTCAGATGCATACGTCGGCAATAACAGCTATCCCATGGATATTTCAACTGATTTATGAAGAACCAAGTATAAAAGAAGAAGCCAAAATGAGGAAGCTGAAAAGTTGGGAGACAAAATAAAAATAAGAGATGCTTACAACGCAGTTTGATCATACTCAATAAATATTATGAAGTCTCTGTTTCTCTTTAGTTTAGAGCATATCCTTCTTCAAATGAGAGAAGCCTAGAGAGTCTTTTGGCTCAAATTTCTATCTTATCTACTCTACCAAGTGAGTTTCACATGTATAAATCATTTCATAAATTACTCAAGAGTGTGAATCTCTTGAGAGGGACTCTCACTGGTGATTGCCTACTAAGTTGTAAGGGGGAGTGAGGGGATTCTCACATTGATGTACTGAGGCACCAAGAGCTCATGGAATCTTAGGAAATAGTGGAACACTCAGAGGAACTTTTCAAAGCATACGTTTTTCGACAAATGATGCAGTTTGGAATATATCAGTAAATATGAAAGCATATGTTTTGAAAGAGAACTTTTCGAAGGGCTTTCTTATAAGCACATTTACCAAAGAGCTACTCGATGAATCTAAGATATGTTTTAATGGAATTTATTGAAGATTTATCGAAGTCTCTTCCGATAAGGTTAATTACCGAAGTATTTCTGTGCAAGACTTAAACTACTTCAATCGCAATTCCTTAGGGATTTGTCGAAGACCTTTTTGACAAGGGTATTCCTCAATAAGAACTTTGATAATTCAAGACTGATTTGTGAAAAGATTTCTGAACTAGACTTTAACATATTGGATCTTCAATTATAAATTATTTTAGAAACAAACGAGATTTGCTTATATTGTTCATACGTCTATTCTAAGACATGTTTCAAGATTATTTCCATCTAAAACAGCGATCAAATGCACAGATCAATTGAAGAGCAGCAAGAGTCAGATGCATACGTCGGCAATAACAGCTATCCCATGGATATTTCAACTGATTTATGAAGAACCAAGTATAAAAGAAGAAGCCAAAATGAGGAAGCTGAAAAGTTGGGAGACAAAATAAAAATAAGAGATGCTTACAACGCAGTTTGATCATACTCAATAAATATTATGAAGTCTCTGTTTCTCTTTAGTTTAGAGCATATCCTTCTTCAAATGAGAGAAGCCTAGAGAGTCTTTTGGCTCAAATTTCTATCTTATCTACTCTACCAAGTGAGTTTCACATGTATAAATCATTTCATAAATTACTCAAGAGTGTGAATCTCTTGAGAGGGACTCTCACTGGTGATTGCCTACTAAGTTGTAAGGGGGAGTGAGGGGATTCTCACATTGATGTACTGAGGCACCAAGAGCTCATGGAATCTTAGGAAATAGTGGAACACTCAGAGGAACTTTTCAAAGCATACGTTTTTCGACAAATGATGCAGTTTGGAATATATCAGTAAATATGAAAGCATATGTTTTGAAAGAGAACTTTTCGAAGGGCTTTCTTATAAGCACATTTACCAAAGAGCTACTCGATGAATCTAAGATATGTTTTAATGGAATTTATTGAAGATTTATCGAAGTCTCTTCCGATAAGGTTAATTACCGAAGTATTTCTGTGCAAGACTTAAACTACTTCAATCGCAATTCCTTAGGGATTTGTCGAAGACCTTTTTGACAAGGGTATTCCTCAATAAGAACTTTGATAATTCAAGACTGATTTGTGAAAAGATTTCTGAACTAGACTTTAACATATTGGATCTTCAATTATAAATTATTTTAGAAACAAACGAGATTTGCTTATATTGTTCATACGTCTATTCTAAGACATGTTTCAAGATTATTTCCATCTAAAACAGCGATCAAATGCACAGATCAATTGAAGAGCAGCAAGAGTCAGATGCATACGTCGGCAATAACAGCTATCCCATGGATATTTCAACTGATTTATGAAGAACCAAGTATAAAAGAAGAAGCCAAAATGAGGAAGCTGAAAAGTTGGGAGACAAAATAAAAATAAGAGATGCTTACAACGCAGTTTGATCATACTCAATAAATATTATGAAGTCTCTGTTTCTCTTTAGTTTAGAGCATATCCTTCTTCAAATGAGAGAAGCCTAGAGAGTCTTTTGGCTCAAATTTCTATCTTATCTACTCTACCAAGTGAGTTTCACATGTATAAATCATTTCATAAATTACTCAAGAGTGTGAATCTCTTGAGAGGGACTCTCACTGGTGATTGCCTACTAAGTTGTAAGGGGGAGTGAGGGGATTCTCACATTGATGTACTGAGGCACCAAGAGCTCATGGAATCTTAGGAAATAGTGGAACACTCAGAGGAACTTTTCAAAGCATACGTTTTTCGACAAATGATGCAGTTTGGAATATATCAGTAAATATGAAAGCATATGTTTTGAAAGAGAACTTTTCGAAGGGCTTTCTTATAAGCACATTTACCAAAGAGCTACTCGATGAATCTAAGATATGTTTTAATGGAATTTATTGAAGATTTATCGAAGTCTCTTCCGATAAGGTTAATTACCGAAGTATTTCTGTGCAAGACTTAAACTACTTCAATCGCAATTCCTTAGGGATTTGTCGAAGACCTTTTTGACAAGGGTATTCCTCAATAAGAACTTTGATAATTCAAGACTGATTTGTGAAAAGATTTCTGAACTAGACTTTAACATATTGGATCTTCAATTATAAATTATTTTAGAAACAAACGAGATTTGCTTATATTGTTCATACGTCTATTCTAAGACATGTTTCAAGATTATTTCCATCTAAAACAGCGATCAAATGCACAGATCAATTGAAGAGCAGCAAGAGTCAGATGCATACGTCGGCAATAACAGCTATCCCATGGATATTTCAACTGATTTATGAAGAACCAAGTATAAAAGAAGAAGCCAAAATGAGGAAGCTGAAAAGTTGGGAGACAAAATAAAAATAAGAGATGCTTACAACGCAGTTTGATCATACTCAATAAATATTATGAAGTCTCTGTTTCTCTTTAGTTTAGAGCATATCCTTCTTCAAATGAGAGAAGCCTAGAGAGTCTTTTGGCTCAAATTTCTATCTTATCTACTCTACCAAGTGAGTTTCACATGTATAAATCATTTCATAAATTACTCAAGAGTGTGAATCTCTTGAGAGGGACTCTCACTGGTGATTGCCTACTAAGTTGTAAGGGGGAGTGAGGGGATTCTCACATTGATGTACTGAGGCACCAAGAGCTCATGGAATCTTAGGAAATAGTGGAACACTCAGAGGAACTTTTCAAAGCATACGTTTTTCGACAAATGATGCAGTTTGGAATATATCAGTAAATATGAAAGCATATGTTTTGAAAGAGAACTTTTCGAAGGGCTTTCTTATAAGCACATTTACCAAAGAGCTACTCGATGAATCTAAGATATGTTTTAATGGAATTTATTGAAGATTTATCGCAGTCTCTTCCGATAAGGTTAATTACCGAAGTATTTCTGTGCAAGACTTAAACTACTTCAATCGCAATTCCTTAGGGATTTGTCGAAGACCTTTTTGACAAGGGTATTCCTCAATAAGAACTTTGATAATTCAAGACTGATTTGTGAAAAGATTTCTGAACTAGACTTTAACATATTGGATCTTCAATTATAAATTATTTTAGAAACAAACGAGATTTGCTTATATTGTTCATACGTCTATTCTAAGACATGTTTCAAGATTATTTCCATCTAAAACAGCGATCAAATGCACAGATCAATTGAAGAGCAGCAAGAGTCAGATGCATACGTCGGCAATAACAGCTATCCCATGGATATTTCAACTGATTTATGAAGAACCAAGTATAAAAGAAGAAGCCAAAATGAGGAAGCTGAAAAGTTGGGAGACAAAATAAAAATAAGAGATGCTTACAACGCAGTTTGATCATACTCAATAAATATTATGAAGTCTCTGTTTCTCTTTAGTTTAGAGCATATCCTTCTTCAAATGAGAGAAGCCTAGAGAGTCTTTTGGCTCAAATTTCTATCTTATCTACTCTACCAAGTGAGTTTCACATGTATAAATCATTTCATAAATTACTCAAGAGTGTGAATCTCTTGAGAGGGACTCTCACTGGTGATTGCCTACTAAGTTGTAAGGGGGAGTGAGGGGATTCTCACATTGATGTACTGAGGCACCAAGAGCTCATGGAATCTTAGGAAATAGTGGAACACTCAGAGGAACTTTTCAAAGCATACGTTTTTCGACAAATGATGCAGTTTGGAATATATCAGTAAATATGAAAGCATATGTTTTGAAAGAGAACTTTTCGAAGGGCTTTCTTATAAGCACATTTACCAAAGAGCTACTCGATGAATCTAAGATATGTTTTAATGGAATTTATTGAAGATTTATCGAAGTCTCTTCCGATAAGGTTAATTACCGAAGTATTTCTGTGCAAGACTTAAACTACTTCAATCGCAATTCCTTAGGGATTTGTCGAAGACCTTTTTGACAAGGGTATTCCTCAATAAGAACTTTGATAATTCAAGACTGATTTGTGAAAAGATTTCTGAACTAGACTTTAACATATTGGATCTTCAATTATAAATTATTTTAGAAACAAACGAGATTTGCTTATATTGTTCATACGTCTATTCTAAGACATGTTTCAAGATTATTTCCATCTAAAACAGCGATCAAATGCACAGATCAATTGAAGAGCAGCAAGAGTCAGATGCATACGTCGGCAATAACAGCTATCCCATGGATATTTCAACTGATTTATGAAGAACCAAGTATAAAAGAAGAAGCCAAAATGAGGAAGCTGAAAAGTTGGGAGACAAAATAAAAATAAGAGATGCTTACAACGCAGTTTGATCATACTCAATAAATATTATGAAGTCTCTGTTTCTCTTTAGTTTAGAGCATATCCTTCTTCAAATGAGAGAAGCCTAGAGAGTCTTTTGGCTCAAATTTCTATCTTATCTACTCTACCAAGTGAGTTTCACATGTATAAATCATTTCATAAATTACTCAAGAGTGTGAATCTCTTGAGAGGGACTCTCACTGGTGATTGCCTACTAAGTTGTAAGGGGGAGTGAGGGGATTCTCACATTGATGTACTGAGGCACCAAGAGCTCATGGAATCTTAGGAAATAGTGGAACACTCAGAGGAACTTTTCAAAGCATACGTTTTTCGACAAATGATGCAGTTTGGAATATATCAGTAAATATGAAAGCATATGTTTTGAAAGAGAACTTTTCGAAGGGCTTTCTTATAAGCACATTTACCAAAGAGCTACTCGATGAATCTAAGATATGTTTTAATGGAATTTATTGAAGATTTATCGAAGTCTCTTCCGATAAGGTTAATTACCGAAGTATTTCTGTGCAAGACTTAAACTACTTCAATCGCAATTCCTTAGGGATTTGTCGAAGACCTTTTTGACAAGGGTATTCCTCAATAAGAACTTTGATAATTCAAGACTGATTTGTGAAAAGATTTCTGAACTAGACTTTAACATATTGGATCTTCAATTATAAATTATTTTAGAAACAAACGAGATTTGCTTATATTGTTCATACGTCTATTCTAAGACATGTTTCAAGATTATTTCCATCTAAAACAGCGATCAAATGCACAGATCAATTGAAGAGCAGCAAGAGTCAGATGCATACGTCGGCAATAACAGCTATCCCATGGATATTTCAACTGATTTATGAAGAACCAAGTATAAAAGAAGAAGCCAAAATGAGGAAGCTGAAAAGTTGGGAGACAAAATAAAAATAAGAGATGCTTACAACGCAGTTTGATCATACTCAATAAATATTATGAAGTCTCTGTTTCTCTTTAGTTTAGAGCATATCCTTCTTCAAATGAGAGAAGCCTAGAGAGTCTTTTGGCTCAAATTTCTATCTTATCTACTCTACCAAGTGAGTTTCACATGTATAAATCATTTCATAAATTACTCAAGAGTGTGAATCTCTTGAGAGGGACTCTCACTGGTGATTGCCTACTAAGTTGTAAGGGGGAGTGAGGGGATTCTCACATTGATGTACTGAGGCACCAAGAGCTCATGGAATCTTAGGAAATAGTGGAACACTCAGAGGAACTTTTCAAAGCATACGTTTTTCGACAAATGATGCAGTTTGGAATATATCAGTAAATATGAAAGCATATGTTTTGAAAGAGAACTTTTCGAAGGGCTTTCTTATAAGCACATTTACCAAAGAGCTACTCGATGAATCTAAGATATGTTTTAATGGAATTTATTGAAGATTTATCGCAGTCTCTTCCGATAAGGTTAATTACCGAAGTATTTCTGTGCAAGACTTAAACTACTTCAATCGCAATTCCTTAGGGATTTGTCGAAGACCTTTTTGACAAGGGTATTCCTCAATAAGAACTTTGATAATTCAAGACTGATTTGTGAAAAGATTTCTGAACTAGACTTTAACATATTGGATCTTCAATTATAAATTATTTTAGAAACAAACGAGATTTGCTTATATTGTTCATACGTCTATTCTAAGACATGTTTCAAGATTATTTCCATCTAAAACAGCGATCAAATGCACAGATCAATTGAAGAGCAGCAAGAGTCAGATGCATACGTCGGCAATAACAGCTATCCCATGGATATTTCAACTGATTTATGAAGAACCAAGTATAAAAGAAGAAGCCAAAATGAGGAAGCTGAAAAGTTGGGAGACAAAATAAAAATAAGAGATGCTTACAACGCAGTTTGATCATACTCAATAAATATTATGAAGTCTCTGTTTCTCTTTAGTTTAGAGCATATCCTTCTTCAAATGAGAGAAGCCTAGAGAGTCTTTTGGCTCAAATTTCTATCTTATCTACTCTACCAAGTGAGTTTCACATGTATAAATCATTTCATAAATTACTCAAGAGTGTGAATCTCTTGAGAGGGACTCTCACTGGTGATTGCCTACTAAGTTGTAAGGGGGAGTGAGGGGATTCTCACATTGATGTACTGAGGCACCAAGAGCTCATGGAATCTTAGGAAATAGTGGAACACTCAGAGGAACTTTTCAAAGCATACGTTTTTCGACAAATGATGCAGTTTGGAATATATCAGTAAATATGAAAGCATATGTTTTGAAAGAGAACTTTTCGAAGGGCTTTCTTATAAGCACATTTACCAAAGAGCTACTCGATGAATCTAAGATATGTTTTAATGGAATTTATTGAAGATTTATCGAAGTCTCTTCCGATAAGGTTAATTACCGAAGTATTTCTGTGCAAGACTTAAACTACTTCAATCGCAATTCCTTAGGGATTTGTCGAAGACCTTTTTGACAAGGGTATTCCTCAATAAGAACTTTGATAATTCAAGACTGATTTGTGAAAAGATTTCTGAACTAGACTTTAACATATTGGATCTTCAATTATAAATTATTTTAGAAACAAACGAGATTTGCTTATATTGTTCATACGTCTATTCTAAGACATGTTTCAAGATTATTTCCATCTAAAACAGCGATCAAATGCACAGATCAATTGAAGAGCAGCAAGAGTCAGATGCATACGTCGGCAATAACAGCTATCCCATGGATATTTCAACTGATTTATGAAGAACCAAGTATAAAAGAAGAAGCCAAAATGAGGAAGCTGAAAAGTTGGGAGACAAAATAAAAATAAGAGATGCTTACAACGCAGTTTGATCATACTCAATAAATATTATGAAGTCTCTGTTTCTCTTTAGTTTAGAGCATATCCTTCTTCAAATGAGAGAAGCCTAGAGGGTCTTTTGGCTCAAATTTCTATCTTATCTACTCTACCAAGTGAGTTTCACATGTATAAATCATTTCATAAATTACTCAAGAGTGTGAATCTCTTGAGAGGGACTCTCACTGGTGATTGCCTACTAAGTTGTAAGGGGGAGTGAGGGGATTCTCACATTGATGTACTGAGGCACCAAGAGCTCATGGAATCTTAGGAAATAGTGGAACACTCAGAGGAACTTTTCAAAGCATACGTTTTTCGACAAATGATGCAGTTTGGAATATATCAGTAAATATGAAAGCATATGTTTTGAAAGAGAACTTTTCGAAGGGCTTTCTTATAAGCACATTTACCAAAGAGCTACTCGATGAATCTAAGATATGTTTTAATGGAATTTATTGAAGATTTATCGAAGTCTCTTCCGATAAGGTTAATTACCGAAGTATTTCTGTGCAAGACTTAAACTACTTCAATCGCAATTCCTTAGGGATTTGTCGAAGACCTTTTTGACAAGGGTATTCCTCAATAAGAACTTTGATAATTCAAGACTGATTTGTGAAAAGATTTCTGAACTAGACTTTAACATATTGGATCTTCAATTATAAATTATTTTAGAAACAAACGAGATTTGCTTATATTGTTCATACGTCTATTCTAAGACATGTTTCAAGATTATTTCCATCTAAAACAGCGATCAAATGCACAGATCAATTGAAGAGCAGCAAGAGTCAGATGCATACGTCGGCAATAACAGCTATCCCATGGATATTTCAACTGATTTACGAAGAACCAAGTATAAAAGAAGAAGCCAAAATGAGGAAGCTGAAAAGTTGGGAGACAAAATAAAAATAAGAGATGCTTACAACGCAGTTTGATCATACTCAATAAATATTATGAAGTCTCTGTTTCTCTTTAGTTTAGAGCATATCCTTCTTCAAATGAGAGAAGCCTAGAGGGTCTTTTGGCTCAAATTTCTATCTTATCTACTCTACCAAGTGAGTTTCACATGTATAAATCATTTCATAAATTACTCAAGAGTGTGAATCTCTTGAGAGGGACTCTCACTGGTGATTGCCTACTAAGTTGTAAGGGGGAGTGAGGGGATTCTCACATTGATGTACTGAGGCACCAAGAGCTCATGGAATCTTAGGAAATAGTGGAACACTCAGAGGAACTTTTCAAAGCATACGTTTTTCGACAAATGATGCAGTTTGGAATATATCAGTAAATATGAAAGCATATGTTTTGAAAGAGAACTTTTCGAAGGGCTTTCTTATAAGCACATTTACCAAAGAGCTACTCGATGAATCTAAGATATGTTTTAATGGAATTTATTGAAGATTTATCGAAGTCTCTTCCGATAAGGTTAATTACCGAAGTATTTCTGTGCAAGACTTAAACTACTTCAATCGCAATTCCTTAGGGATTTGTCGAAGACCTTTTTGACAAGGGTATTCCTCAATAAGAACTTTGATAATTCAAGACTGATTTGTGAAAAGATTTCTGAACTAGACTTTAACATATTGGATCTTCAATTATAAATTATTTTAGAAACAAACGAGATTTGCTTATATTGTTCATACGTCTATTCTAAGACATGTTTCAAGATTATTTCCATCTAAAACAGCGATCAAATGCACAGATCAATTGAAGAGCAGCAAGAGTCAGATGCATACGTCGGCAATAACAGCTATCCCATGGATATTTCAACTGATTTACGAAGAACCAAGTATAAAAGAAGAAGCCAAAATGAGGAAGCTGAAAAGTTGGGAGACAAAATAAAAATAAGAGATGCTTACAACGCAGTTTGATCATACTCAATAAATATTATGAAGTCTCTGTTTCTCTTTAGTTTAGAGCATATCCTTCTTCAAATGAGAGAAGCCTAGAGGGTCTTTTGGCTCAAATTTCTATCTTATCTACTCTACCAAGTGAGTTTCACATGTATAAATCATTTCATAAATTACTCAAGAGTGTGAATCTCTTGAGAGGGACTCTCACTGGTGATTGCCTACTAAGTTGTAAGGGGGAGTGAGGGGATTCTCACATTGATGTACTGAGGCACCAAGAGCTCATGGAATCTTAGGAAATAGTGGAACACTCAGAGGAACTTTTCAAAGCATACGTTTTTCGACAAATGATGCAGTTTGGAATATATCAGTAAATATGAAAGCATATGTTTTGAAAGAGAACTTTTCGAAGGGCTTTCTTATAAGCACATTTACCAAAGAGCTACTCGATGAATCTAAGATATGTTTTAATGGAATTTATTGAAGATTTATCGAAGTCTCTTCCGATAAGGTTAATTACCGAAGTATTTCTGTGCAAGACTTAAACTACTTCAATCGCAATTCCTTAGGGATTTGTCGAAGACCTTTTTGACAAGGGTATTCCTCAATAAGAACTTTGATAATTCAAGACTGATTTGTGAAAAGATTTCTGAACTAGACTTTAACATATTGGATCTTCAATTATAAATTATTTTAGAAACAAACGAGATTTGCTTATATTGTTCATACGTCTATTCTAAGACATGTTTCAAGATTATTTCCATCTAAAACAGCGATCAAATGCACAGATCAATTGAAGAGCAGCAAGAGTCAGATGCATACGTCGGCAATAACAGCTATCCCATGGATATTTCAACTGATTTATGAAGAACCAAGTATAAAAGAAGAAGCCAAAATGAGGAAGCTGAAAAGTTGGGAGACAAAATAAAAATAAGAGATGCTTACAACGCAGTTTGATCATACTCAATAAATATTATGAAGTCTCTGTTTCTCTTTAGTTTAGAGCATATCCTTCTTCAAATGAGAGAAGCCTAGAGGGTCTTTTGGCTCAAATTTCTATCTTATCTACTCTACCAAGTGAGTTTCACATGTATAAATCATTTCATAAATTACTCAAGAGTGTGAATCTCTTGAGAGGGACTCTCACTGGTGATTGCCTACTAAGTTGTAAGGGGGAGTGAGGGGATTCTCACATTGATGTACTGAGGCACCAAGAGCTCATGGAATCTTAGGAAATAGTGGAACACTCAGAGGAACTTTTCAAAGCATACGTTTTTCGACAAATGATGCAGTTTGGAATATATCAGTAAATATGAAAGCATATGTTTTGAAAGAGAACTTTTCGAAGGGCTTTCTTATAAGCACATTTACCAAAGAGCTACTCGATGAATCTAAGATATGTTTTAATGGAATTTATTGAAGATTTATCGAAGTCTCTTCCGATAAGGTTAATTACCGAAGTATTTCTGTGCAAGACTTAAACTACTTCAATCGCAATTCCTTAGGGATTTGTCGAAGACCTTTTTGACAAGGGTATTCCTCAATAAGAACTTTGATAATTCAAGACTGATTTGTGAAAAGATTTCTGAACTAGACTTTAACATATTGGATCTTCAATTATAAATTATTTTAGAAACAAACGAGATTTGCTTATATTGTTCATACGTCTATTCTAAGACATGTTTCAAGATTATTTCCATCTAAAACAGCGATCAAATGCACAGATCAATTGAAGAGCAGCAAGAGTCAGATGCATACGTCGGCAATAACAGCTATCCCATGGATATTTCAACTGATTTATGAAGAACCAAGTATAAAAGAAGAAGCCAAAATGAGGAAGCTGAAAAGTTGGGAGACAAAATAAAAATAAGAGATGCTTACAACGCAGTTTGATCATACTCAATAAATATTATGAAGTCTCTGTTTCTCTTTAGTTTAGAGCATATCCTTCTTCAAATGAGAGAAGCCTAGAGGGTCTTTTGGCTCAAATTTCTATCTTATCTACTCTACCAAGTGAGTTTCACATGTATAAATCATTTCATAAATTACTCAAGAGTGTGAATCTCTTGAGAGGGACTCTCACTGGTGATTGCCTACTAAGTTGTAAGGGGGAGTGAGGGGATTCTCACATTGATGTACTGAGGCACCAAGAGCTCATGGAATCTTAGGAAATAGTGGAACACTCAGAGGAACTTTTCAAAGCATACGTTTTTCGACAAATGATGCAGTTTGGAATATATCAGTAAATATGAAAGCATATGTTTTGAAAGAGAACTTTTCGAAGGGCTTTCTTATAAGCACATTTACCAAAGAGCTACTCGATGAATCTAAGATATGTTTTAATGGAATTTATTGAAGATTTATCGAAGTCTCTTCCGATAAGGTTAATTACCGAAGTATTTCTGTGCAAGACTTAAACTACTTCAATCGCAATTCCTTAGGGATTTGTCGAAGACCTTTTTGACAAGGGTATTCCTCAATAAGAACTTTGATAATTCAAGACTGATTTGTGAAAAGATTTCTGAACTAGACTTTAACATATTGGATCTTCAATTATAAATTATTTTAGAAACAAACGAGATTTGCTTATATTGTTCATACGTCTATTCTAAGACATGTTTCAAGATTATTTCCATCTAAAACAGCGATCAAATGCACAGATCAATTGAAGAGCAGCAAGAGTCAGATGCATACGTCGGCAATAACAGCTATCCCATGGATATTTCAACTGATTTATGAAGAACCAAGTATAAAAGAAGAAGCCAAAATGAGGAAGCTGAAAAGTTGGGAGACAAAATAAAAATAAGAGATGCTTACAACGCAGTTTGATCATACTCAATAAATATTATGAAGTCTCTGTTTCTCTTTAGTTTAGAGCATATCCTTCTTCAAATGAGAGAAGCCTAGAGGGTCTTTTGGCTCAAATTTCTATCTTATCTACTCTACCAAGTGAGTTTCACATGTATAAATCATTTCATAAATTACTCAAGAGTGTGAATCTCTTGAGAGGGACTCTCACTGGTGATTGCCTACTAAGTTGTAAGGGGGAGTGAGGGGATTCTCACATTGATGTACTGAGGCACCAAGAGCTCATGGAATCTTAGGAAATAGTGGAACACTCAGAGGAACTTTTCAAAGCATACGTTTTTCGACAAATGATGCAGTTTGGAATATATCAGTAAATATGAAAGCATATGTTTTGAAAGAGAACTTTTCGAAGGGCTTTCTTATAAGCACATTTACCAAAGAGCTACTCGATGAATCTAAGATATGTTTTAATGGAATTTATTGAAGATTTATCGAAGTCTCTTCCGATAAGGTTAATTACCGAAGTATTTCTGTGCAAGACTTAAACTACTTCAATCGCAATTCCTTAGGGATTTGTCGAAGACCTTTTTGACAAGGGTATTCCTCAATAAGAACTTTGATAATTCAAGACTGATTTGTGAAAAGATTTCTGAACTAGACTTTAACATATTGGATCTTCAATTATAAATTATTTTAGAAACAAACGAGATTTGCTTATATTGTTCATACGTCTATTCTAAGACATGTTTCAAGATTATTTCCATCTAAAACAGCGATCAAATGCACAGATCAATTGAAGAGCAGCAAGAGTCAGATGCATACGTCGGCAATAACAGCTATCCCATGGATATTTCAACTGATTTACGAAGAACCAAGTATAAAAGAAGAAGCCAAAATGAGGAAGCTGAAAAGTTGGGAGACAAAATAAAAATAAGAGATGCTTACAACGCAGTTTGATCATACTCAATAAATATTATGAAGTCTCTGTTTCTCTTTAGTTTAGAGCATATCCTTCTTCAAATGAGAGAAGCCTAGAGGGTCTTTTGGCTCAAATTTCTATCTTATCTACTCTACCAAGTGAGTTTCACATGTATAAATCATTTCATAAATTACTCAAGAGTGTGAATCTCTTGAGAGGGACTCTCACTGGTGATTGCCTACTAAGTTGTAAGGGGGAGTGAGGGGATTCTCACATTGATGTACTGAGGCACCAAGAGCTCATGGAATCTTAGGAAATAGTGGAACACTCAGAGGAACTTTTCAAAGCATACGTTTTTCGACAAATGATGCAGTTTGGAATATATCAGTAAATATGAAAGCATATGTTTTGAAAGAGAACTTTTCGAAGGGCTTTCTTATAAGCACATTTACCAAAGAGCTACTCGATGAATCTAAGATATGTTTTAATGGAATTTATTGAAGATTTATCGAAGTCTCTTCCGATAAGGTTAATTACCGAAGTATTTCTGTGCAAGACTTAAACTACTTCAATCGCAATTCCTTAGGGATTTGTCGAAGACCTTTTTGACAAGGGTATTCCTCAATAAGAACTTTGATAATTCAAGACTGATTTGTGAAAAGATTTCTGAACTAGACTTTAACATATTGGATCTTCAATTATAAATTATTTTAGAAACAAACGAGATTTGCTTATATTGTTCATACGTCTATTCTAAGACATGTTTCAAGATTATTTCCATCTAAAACAGCGATCAAATGCACAGATCAATTGAAGAGCAGCAAGAGTCAGATGCATACGTCGGCAATAACAGCTATCCCATGGATATTTCAACTGATTTATGAAGAACCAAGTATAAAAGAAGAAGCCAAAATGAGGAAGCTGAAAAGTTGGGAGACAAAATAAAAATAAGAGATGCTTACAACGCAGTTTGATCATACTCAATAAATATTATGAAGTCTCTGTTTCTCTTTAGTTTAGAGCATATCCTTCTTCAAATGAGAGAAGCCTAGAGGGTCTTTTGGCTCAAATTTCTATCTTATCTACTCTACCAAGTGAGTTTCACATGTATAAATCATTTCATAAATTACTCAAGAGTGTGAATCTCTTGAGAGGGACTCTCACTGGTGATTGCCTACTAAGTTGTAAGGGGGAGTGAGGGGATTCTCACATTGATGTACTGAGGCACCAAGAGCTCATGGAATCTTAGGAAATAGTGGAACACTCAGAGGAACTTTTCAAAGCATACGTTTTTCGACAAATGATGCAGTTTGGAATATATCAGTAAATATGAAAGCATATGTTTTGAAAGAGAACTTTTCGAAGGGCTTTCTTATAAGCACATTTACCAAAGAGCTACTCGATGAATCTAAGATATGTTTTAATGGAATTTATTGAAGATTTATCGAAGTCTCTTCCGATAAGGTTAATTACCGAAGTATTTCTGTGCAAGACTTAAACTACTTCAATCGCAATTCCTTAGGGATTTGTCGAAGACCTTTTTGACAAGGGTATTCCTCAATAAGAACTTTGATAATTCAAGACTGATTTGTGAAAAGATTTCTGAACTAGACTTTAACATATTGGATCTTCAATTATAAATTATTTTAGAAACAAACGAGATTTGCTTATATTGTTCATACGTCTATTCTAAGACATGTTTCAAGATTATTTCCATCTAAAACAGCGATCAAATGCACAGATCAATTGAAGAGCAGCAAGAGTCAGATGCATACGTCGGCAATAACAGCTATCCCATGGATATTTCAACTGATTTATGAAGAACCAAGTATAAAAGAAGAAGCCAAAATGAGGAAGCTGAAAAGTTGGGAGACAAAATAAAAATAAGAGATGCTTACAACGCAGTTTGATCATACTCAATAAATATTATGAAGTCTCTGTTTCTCTTTAGTTTAGAGCATATCCTTCTTCAAATGAGAGAAGCCTAGAGGGTCTTTTGGCTCAAATTTCTATCTTATCTACTCTACCAAGTGAGTTTCACATGTATAAATCATTTCATAAATTACTCAAGAGTGTGAATCTCTTGAGAGGGACTCTCACTGGTGATTGCCTACTAAGTTGTAAGGGGGAGTGAGGGGATTCTCACATTGATGTACTGAGGCACCAAGAGCTCATGGAATCTTAGGAAATAGTGGAACACTCAGAGGAACTTTTCAAAGCATACGTTTTTCGACAAATGATGCAGTTTGGAATATATCAGTAAATATGAAAGCATATGTTTTGAAAGAGAACTTTTCGAAGGGCTTTCTTATAAGCACATTTACCAAAGAGCTACTCGATGAATCTAAGATATGTTTTAATGGAATTTATTGAAGATTTATCGAAGTCTCTTCCGATAAGGTTAATTACCGAAGTATTTCTGTGCAAGACTTAAACTACTTCAATCGCAATTCCTTAGGGATTTGTCGAAGACCTTTTTGACAAGGGTATTCCTCAATAAGAACTTTGATAATTCAAGACTGATTTGTGAAAAGATTTCTGAACTAGACTTTAACATATTGGATCTTCAATTATAAATTATTTTAGAAACAAACGAGATTTGCTTATATTGTTCATACGTCTATTCTAAGACATGTTTCAAGATTATTTCCATCTAAAACAGCGATCAAATGCACAGATCAATTGAAGAGCAGCAAGAGTCAGATGCATACGTCGGCAATAACAGCTATCCCATGGATATTTCAACTGATTTATGAAGAACCAAGTATAAAAGAAGAAGCCAAAATGAGGAAGCTGAAAAGTTGGGAGACAAAATAAAAATAAGAGATGCTTACAACGCAGTTTGATCATACTCAATAAATATTATGAAGTCTCTGTTTCTCTTTAGTTTAGAGCATATCCTTCTTCAAATGAGAGAAGCCTAGAGGGTCTTTTGGCTCAAATTTCTATCTTATCTACTCTACCAAGTGAGTTTCACATGTATAAATCATTTCATAAATTACTCAAGAGTGTGAATCTCTTGAGAGGGACTCTCACTGGTGATTGCCTACTAAGTTGTAAGGGGGAGTGAGGGGATTCTCACATTGATGTACTGAGGCACCAAGAGCTCATGGAATCTTAGGAAATAGTGGAACACTCAGAGGAACTTTTCAAAGCATACGTTTTTCGACAAATGATGCAGTTTGGAATATATCAGTAAATATGAAAGCATATGTTTTGAAAGAGAACTTTTCGAAGGGCTTTCTTATAAGCACATTTACCAAAGAGCTACTCGATGAATCTAAGATATGTTTTAATGGAATTTATTGAAGATTTATCGAAGTCTCTTCCGATAAGGTTAATTACCGAAGTATTTCTGTGCAAGACTTAAACTACTTCAATCGCAATTCCTTAGGGATTTGTCGAAGACCTTTTTGACAAGGGTATTCCTCAATAAGAACTTTGATAATTCAAGACTGATTTGTGAAAAGATTTCTGAACTAGACTTTAACATATTGGATCTTCAATTATAAATTATTTTAGAAACAAACGAGATTTGCTTATATTGTTCATACGTCTATTCTAAGACATGTTTCAAGATTATTTCCATCTAAAACAGCGATCAAATGCACAGATCAATTGAAGAGCAGCAAGAGTCAGATGCATACGTCGGCAATAACAGCTATCCCATGGATATTTCAACTGATTTATGAAGAACCAAGTATAAAAGAAGAAGCCAAAATGAGGAAGCTGAAAAGTTGGGAGACAAAATAAAAATAAGAGATGCTTACAACGCAGTTTGATCATACTCAATAAATATTATGAAGTCTCTGTTTCTCTTTAGTTTAGAGCATATCCTTCTTCAAATGAGAGAAGCCTAGAGGGTCTTTTGGCTCAAATTTCTATCTTATCTACTCTACCAAGTGAGTTTCACATGTATAAATCATTTCATAAATTACTCAAGAGTGTGAATCTCTTGAGAGGGACTCTCACTGGTGATTGCCTACTAAGTTGTAAGGGGGAGTGAGGGGATTCTCACATTGATGTACTGAGGCACCAAGAGCTCATGGAATCTTAGGAAATAGTGGAACACTCAGAGGAACTTTTCAAAGCATACGTTTTTCGACAAATGATGCAGTTTGGAATATATCAGTAAATATGAAAGCATATGTTTTGAAAGAGAACTTTTCGAAGGGCTTTCTTATAAGCACATTTACCAAAGAGCTACTCGATGAATCTAAGATATGTTTTAATGGAATTTATTGAAGATTTATCGAAGTCTCTTCCGATAAGGTTAATTACCGAAGTATTTCTGTGCAAGACTTAAACTACTTCAATCGCAATTCCTTAGGGATTTGTCGAAGACCTTTTTGACAAGGGTATTCCTCAATAAGAACTTTGATAATTCAAGACTGATTTGTGAAAAGATTTCTGAACTAGACTTTAACATATTGGATCTTCAATTATAAATTATTTTAGAAACAAACGAGATTTGCTTATATTGTTCATACGTCTATTCTAAGACATGTTTCAAGATTATTTCCATCTAAAACAGCGATCAAATGCACAGATCAATTGAAGAGCAGCAAGAGTCAGATGCATACGTCGGCAATAACAGCTATCCCATGGATATTTCAACTGATTTATGAAGAACCAAGTATAAAAGAAGAAGCCAAAATGAGGAAGCTGAAAAGTTGGGAGACAAAATAAAAATAAGAGATGCTTACAACGCAGTTTGATCATACTCAATAAATATTATGAAGTCTCTGTTTCTCTTTAGTTTAGAGCATATCCTTCTTCAAATGAGAGAAGCCTAGAGGGTCTTTTGGCTCAAATTTCTATCTTATCTACTCTACCAAGTGAGTTTCACATGTATAAATCATTTCATAAATTACTCAAGAGTGTGAATCTCTTGAGAGGGACTCTCACTGGTGATTGCCTACTAAGTTGTAAGGGGGAGTGAGGGGATTCTCACATTGATGTACTGAGGCACCAAGAGCTCATGGAATCTTAGGAAATAGTGGAACACTCAGAGGAACTTTTCAAAGCATACGTTTTTCGACAAATGATGCAGTTTGGAATATATCAGTAAATATGAAAGCATATGTTTTGAAAGAGAACTTTTCGAAGGGCTTTCTTATAAGCACATTTACCAAAGAGCTACTCGATGAATCTAAGATATGTTTTAATGGAATTTATTGAAGATTTATCGAAGTCTCTTCCGATAAGGTTAATTACCGAAGTATTTCTGTGCAAGACTTAAACTACTTCAATCGCAATTCCTTAGGGATTTGTCGAAGACCTTTTTGACAAGGGTATTCCTCAATAAGAACTTTGATAATTCAAGACTGATTTGTGAAAAGATTTCTGAACTAGACTTTAACATATTGGATCTTCAATTATAAATTATTTTAGAAACAAACGAGATTTGCTTATATTGTTCATACGTCTATTCTAAGACATGTTTCAAGATTATTTCCATCTAAAACAGCGATCAAATGCACAGATCAATTGAAGAGCAGCAAGAGTCAGATGCATACGTCGGCAATAACAGCTATCCCATGGATATTTCAACTGATTTATGAAGAACCAAGTATAAAAGAAGAAGCCAAAATGAGGAAGCTGAAAAGTTGGGAGACAAAATAAAAATAAGAGATGCTTACAACGCAGTTTGATCATACTCAATAAATATTATGAAGTCTCTGTTTCTCTTTAGTTTAGAGCATATCCTTCTTCAAATGAGAGAAGCCTAGAGGGTCTTTTGGCTCAAATTTCTATCTTATCTACTCTACCAAGTGAGTTTCACATGTATAAATCATTTCATAAATTACTCAAGAGTGTGAATCTCTTGAGAGGGACTCTCACTGGTGATTGCCTAGTAAGTTGTAAGGGGGAGTGAGGGGATTCTCACATTGATGTACTGAGGCACCAAGAGCTCATGGAATCTTAGGAAATAGTGGAACACTCAGAGGAACTTTTCAAAGCATACGTTTTTCGACAAATGATGCAGTTTGGAATATATCAGTAAATATGAAAGCATATGTTTTGAAAGAGAACTTTTCGAAGGGCTTTCTTATAAGCACATTTACCAAAGAGCTACTCGATGAATCTAAGATATGTTTTAATGGAATTTATTGAAGATTTATCGAAGTCTCTTCCGATAAGGTTAATTACCGAAGTATTTCTGTGCAAGACTTAAACTACTTCAATCGCAATTCCTTAGGGATTTGTCGAAGACCTTTTTGACAAGGGTATTCCTCAATAAGAACTTTGATAATTCAAGACTGATTTGTGAAAAGATTTCTGAACTAGACTTTAACATATTGGATCTTCAATTATAAATTATTTTAGAAACAAACGAGATTTGCTTATATTGTTCATACGTCTATTCTAAGACATGTTTCAAGATTATTTCCATCTAAAACAGCGATCAAATGCACAGATCAATTGAAGAGCAGCAAGAGTCAGATGCATACGTCGGCAATAACAGCTATCCCATGGATATTTCAACTGATTTATGAAGAACCAAGTATAAAAGAAGAAGCCAAAATGAGGAAGCTGAAAAGTTGGGAGACAAAATAAAAATAAGAGATGCTTACAACGCAGTTTGATCATACTCAATAAATATTATGAAGTCTCTGTTTCTCTTTAGTTTAGAGCATATCCTTCTTCAAATGAGAGAAGCCTAGAGGGTCTTTTGGCTCAAATTTCTATCTTATCTACTCTACCAAGTGAGTTTCACATGTATAAATCATTTCATAAATTACTCAAGAGTGTGAATCTCTTGAGAGGGACTCTCACTGGTGATTGCCTACTAAGTTGTAAGGGGGAGTGAGGGGATTCTCACATTGATGTACTGAGGCACCAAGAGCTCATGGAATCTTAGGAAATAGTGGAACACTCAGAGGAACTTTTCAAAGCATACGTTTTTCGACAAATGATGCAGTTTGGAATATATCAGTAAATATGAAAGCATATGTTTTGAAAGAGAACTTTTCGAAGGGCTTTCTTATAAGCACATTTACCAAAGAGCTACTCGATGAATCTAAGATATGTTTTAATGGAATTTATTGAAGATTTATCGAAGTCTCTTCCGATAAGGTTAATTACCGAAGTATTTCTGTGCAAGACTTAAACTACTTCAATCGCAATTCCTTAGGGATTTGTCGAAGACCTTTTTGACAAGGGTATTCCTCAATAAGAACTTTGATAATTCAAGACTGATTTGTGAAAAGATTTCTGAACTAGACTTTAACATATTGGATCTTCAATTATAAATTATTTTAGAAACAAACGAGATTTGCTTATATTGTTCATACGTCTATTCTAAGACATGTTTCAAGATTATTTCCATCTAAAACAGCGATCAAATGCACAGATCAATTGAAGAGCAGCAAGAGTCAGATGCATACGTCGGCAATAACAGCTATCCCATGGATATTTCAACTGATTTATGAAGAACCAAGTATAAAAGAAGAAGCCAAAATGAGGAAGCTGAAAAGTTGGGAGACAAAATAAAAATAAGAGATGCTTACAACGCAGTTTGATCATACTCAATAAATATTATGAAGTCTCTGTTTCTCTTTAGTTTAGAGCATATCCTTCTTCAAATGAGAGAAGCCTAGAGGGTCTTTTGGCTCAAATTTCTATCTTATCTACTCTACCAAGTGAGTTTCACATGTATAAATCATTTCATAAATTACTCAAGAGTGTGAATCTCTTGAGAGGGACTCTCACTGGTGATTGCCTAGTAAGTTGTAAGGGGGAGTGAGGGGATTCTCACATTGATGTACTGAGGCACCAAGAGCTCATGGAATCTTAGGAAATAGTGGAACACTCAGAGGAACTTTTCAAAGCATACGTTTTTCGACAAATGATGCAGTTTGGAATATATCAGTAAATATGAAAGCATATGTTTTGAAAGAGAACTTTTCGAAGGGCTTTCTTATAAGCACATTTACCAAAGAGCTACTCGATGAATCTAAGATATGTTTTAATGGAATTTATTGAAGATTTATCGAAGTCTCTTCCGATAAGGTTAATTACCGAAGTATTTCTGTGCAAGACTTAAACTACTTCAATCGCAATTCCTTAGGGATTTGTCGAAGACCTTTTTGACAAGGGTATTCCTCAATAAGAACTTTGATAATTCAAGACTGATTTGTGAAAAGATTTCTGAACTAGACTTTAACATATTGGATCTTCAATTATAAATTATTTTAGAAACAAACGAGATTTGCTTATATTGTTCATACGTCTATTCTAAGACATGTTTCAAGATTATTTCCATCTAAAACAGCGATCAAATGCACAGATCAATTGAAGAGCAGCAAGAGTCAGATGCATACGTCGGCAATAACAGCTATCCCATGGATATTTCAACTGATTTATGAAGAACCAAGTATAAAAGAAGAAGCCAAAATGAGGAAGCTGAAAAGTTGGGAGACAAAATAAAAATAAGAGATGCTTACAACGCAGTTTGATCATACTCAATAAATATTATGAAGTCTCTGTTTCTCTTTAGTTTAGAGCATATCCTTCTTCAAATGAGAGAAGCCTAGAGGGTCTTTTGGCTCAAATTTCTATCTTATCTACTCTACCAAGTGAGTTTCACATGTATAAATCATTTCATAAATTACTCAAGAGTGTGAATCTCTTGAGAGGGACTCTCACTGGTGATTGCCTACTAAGTTGTAAGGGGGAGTGAGGGGATTCTCACATTGATGTACTGAGGCACCAAGAGCTCATGGAATCTTAGGAAATAGTGGAACACTCAGAGGAACTTTTCAAAGCATACGTTTTTCGACAAATGATGCAGTTTGGAATATATCAGTAAATATGAAAGCATATGTTTTGAAAGAGAACTTTTCGAAGGGCTTTCTTATAAGCACATTTACCAAAGAGCTACTCGATGAATCTAAGATATGTTTTAATGGAATTTATTGAAGATTTATCGAAGTCTCTTCCGATAAGGTTAATTACCGAAGTATTTCTGTGCAAGACTTAAACTACTTCAATCGCAATTCCTTAGGGATTTGTCGAAGACCTTTTTGACAAGGGTATTCCTCAATAAGAACTTTGATAATTCAAGACTGATTTGTGAAAAGATTTCTGAACTAGACTTTAACATATTGGATCTTCAATTATAAATTATTTTAGAAACAAACGAGATTTGCTTATATTGTTCATACGTCTATTCTAAGACATGTTTCAAGATTATTTCCATCTAAAACAGCGATCAAATGCACAGATCAATTGAAGAGCAGCAAGAGTCAGATGCATACGTCGGCAATAACAGCTATCCCATGGATATTTCAACTGATTTATGAAGAACCAAGTATAAAAGAAGAAGCCAAAATGAGGAAGCTGAAAAGTTGGGAGACAAAATAAAAATAAGAGATGCTTACAACGCAGTTTGATCATACTCAATAAATATTATGAAGTCTCTGTTTCTCTTTAGTTTAGAGCATATCCTTCTTCAAATGAGAGAAGCCTAGAGGGTCTTTTGGCTCAAATTTCTATCTTATCTACTCTACCAAGTGAGTTTCACATGTATAAATCATTTCATAAATTACTCAAGAGTGTGAATCTCTTGAGAGGGACTCTCACTGGTGATTGCCTACTAAGTTGTAAGGGGGAGTGAGGGGATTCTCACATTGATGTACTGAGGCACCAAGAGCTCATGGAATCTTAGGAAATAGTGGAACACTCAGAGGAACTTTTCAAAGCATACGTTTTTCGACAAATGATGCAGTTTGGAATATATCAGTAAATATGAAAGCATATGTTTTGAAAGAGAACTTTTCGAAGGGCTTTCTTATAAGCACATTTACCAAAGAGCTACTCGATGAATCTAAGATATGTTTTAATGGAATTTATTGAAGATTTATCGAAGTCTCTTCCGATAAGGTTAATTACCGAAGTATTTCTGTGCAAGACTTAAACTACTTCAATCGCAATTCCTTAGGGATTTGTCGAAGACCTTTTTGACAAGGGTATTCCTCAATAAGAACTTTGATAATTCAAGACTGATTTGTGAAAAGATTTCTGAACTAGACTTTAACATATTGGATCTTCAATTATAAATTATTTTAGAAACAAACGAGATTTGCTTATATTGTTCATACGTCTATTCTAAGACATGTTTCAAGATTATTTCCATCTAAAACAGCGATCAAATGCACAGATCAATTGAAGAGCAGCAAGAGTCAGATGCATACGTCGGCAATAACAGCTATCCCATGGATATTTCAACTGATTTATGAAGAACCAAGTATAAAAGAAGAAGCCAAAATGAGGAAGCTGAAAAGTTGGGAGACAAAATAAAAATAAGAGATGCTTACAACGCAGTTTGATCATACTCAATAAATATTATGAAGTCTCTGTTTCTCTTTAGTTTAGAGCATATCCTTCTTCAAATGAGAGAAGCCTAGAGGGTCTTTTGGCTCAAATTTCTATCTTATCTACTCTACCAAGTGAGTTTCACATGTATAAATCATTTCATAAATTACTCAAGAGTGTGAATCTCTTGAGAGGGACTCTCACTGGTGATTGCCTACTAAGTTGTAAGGGGGAGTGAGGGGATTCTCACATTGATGTACTGAGGCACCAAGAGCTCATGGAATCTTAGGAAATAGTGGAACACTCAGAGGAACTTTTCAAAGCATACGTTTTTCGACAAATGATGCAGTTTGGAATATATCAGTAAATATGAAAGCATATGTTTTGAAAGAGAACTTTTCGAAGGGCTTTCTTATAAGCACATTTACCAAAGAGCTACTCGATGAATCTAAGATATGTTTTAATGGAATTTATTGAAGATTTATCGAAGTCTCTTCCGATAAGGTTAATTACCGAAGTATTTCTGTGCAAGACTTAAACTACTTCAATCGCAATTCCTTAGGGATTTGTCGAAGACCTTTTTGACAAGGGTATTCCTCAATAAGAACTTTGATAATTCAAGACTGATTTGTGAAAAGATTTCTGAACTAGACTTTAACATATTGGATCTTCAATTATAAATTATTTTAGAAACAAACGAGATTTGCTTATATTGTTCATACGTCTATTCTAAGACATGTTTCAAGATTATTTCCATCTAAAACAGCGATCAAATGCACAGATCAATTGAAGAGCAGCAAGAGTCAGATGCATACGTCGGCAATAACAGCTATCCCATGGATATTTCAACTGATTTATGAAGAACCAAGTATAAAAGAAGAAGCCAAAATGAGGAAGCTGAAAAGTTGGGAGACAAAATAAAAATAAGAGATGCTTACAACGCAGTTTGATCATACTCAATAAATATTATGAAGTCTCTGTTTCTCTTTAGTTTAGAGCATATCCTTCTTCAAATGAGAGAAGCCTAGAGGGTCTTTTGGCTCAAATTTCTATCTTATCTACTCTACCAAGTGAGTTTCACATGTATAAATCATTTCATAAATTACTCAAGAGTGTGAATCTCTTGAGAGGGACTCTCACTGGTGATTGCCTACTAAGTTGTAAGGGGGAGTGAGGGGATTCTCACATTGATGTACTGAGGCACCAAGAGCTCATGGAATCTTAGGAAATAGTGGAACACTCAGAGGAACTTTTCAAAGCATACGTTTTTCGACAAATGATGCAGTTTGGAATATATCAGTAAATATGAAAGCATATGTTTTGAAAGAGAACTTTTCGAAGGGCTTTCTTATAAGCACATTTACCAAAGAGCTACTCGATGAATCTAAGATATGTTTTAATGGAATTTATTGAAGATTTATCGAAGTCTCTTCCGATAAGGTTAATTACCGAAGTATTTCTGTGCAAGACTTAAACTACTTCAATCGCAATTCCTTAGGGATTTGTCGAAGGCCTTTTTGACAAGGGTATTCCTCAATAAGAACTTTGATAATTCAAGACTGATTTGTGAAAAGATTTCTGAACTAGACTTTAACATATTGGATCTTCAATTATAAATTATTTTAGAAACAAACGAGATTTGCTTATATTGTTCATACGTCTATTCTAAGACATGTTTCAAGATTATTTCCATCTAAAACAGCGATCAAATGCACAGATCAATTGAAGAGCAGCAAGAGTCAGATGCATACGTCGGCAATAACAGCTATCCCATGGATATTTCAACTGATTTATGAAGAACCAAGTATAAAAGAAGAAGCCAAAATGAGGAAGCTGAAAAGTTGGGAGACAAAATAAAAATAAGAGATGCTTACAACGCAGTTTGATCATACTCAATAAATATTATGAAGTCTCTGTTTCTCTTTAGTTTAGAGCATATCCTTCTTCAAATGAGAGAAGCCTAGAGAGTCTTTTGGCTCAAATTTCTATCTTATCTACTCTACCAAGTGAGTTTCACATGTATAAATCATTTCATAAATTACTCAAGAGTGTGAATCTCTTGAGAGGGACTCTCACTGGTGATTGCCTAGTAAGTTGTAAGGGGGAGTGAGGGGATTCTCACATTGATGTACTGAGGCACCAAGAGCTCATGGAATCTTAGGAAACAGTGGAACACTCAGAGGAACATTTCAAAGCATACGTTTTTCGACAAATGATGCAGTTTGGAATATATCAGTAAATATGAAAGCATATGTTTTGAAAGAGAACTTTTCGAAGGGCTTTCTTATAAGCACATTTACCAAAGAGCTACTCGATGAATCTAAGATATGTTTTAATGGAATTTATTGAAGATTTATCGAAGTCTCTTCCGATAAGGTTAATTACCGAAGTATTTCTGTGCAAGACTTAAACTACTTCAATCGCAATTCCTTAGGGATTTGTCGAAGGCCTTTTTGACAAGGGTATTCCTCAATAAGAACTTTGATAATTCAAGACTGATTTGTGAAAAGATTTCTGAACTAGACTTTAACATATTGGATCTTCAATTATAAATTATTTTAGAAACAAACGAGATTTGCTTATATTGTTCATACGTCTATTCTAAGACATGTTTCAAGATTATTTCCATCTAAAACAGGGATCAAATGCACAGATCAATTGAAGAGCAGCAAGAGTCAGATGCATACGTCGGCAATAACAGCTATCCCATGGATATTTCAACTGATTTATGAAGAACCAAGTATAAAAGAAGAAGCCAAAATGAGGAAGCTGAAAAGTTGGGAGACAAAATAAAAATAAGAGATGCTTACAACGCAGTTTGATCATACTCAATAAATATTATGAAGTCTCTGTTTCTCTTTAGTTTAGAGCATATCCTTCTTCAAATGAGAGAAGCCTAGAGAGTCTTTTGGCTCAAATTTCTATCTTATCTACTCTACCAAGTGAGTTTCACATGTATAAATCATTTCATAAATTACTCAAGAGTGTGAATCTCTTGAGAGGGACTCTCACTGGTGATTGCCTAGTAAGTTGTAAGGGGGAGTGAGGGGATTCTCACATTGATGTACTGAGGCACCAAGAGCTCATGGAATCTTAGGAAACAGTGGAACACTCAGAGGAACTTTTCAAAGCATACGTTTTTCGACAAATGATGCAGTTTGGAATATATCAGTAAATATGAAAGCATATGTTTTGAAAGAGAACTTTTCGAAGGGCTTTCTTATAAGCACATTTACCAAAGAGCTACTCGATGAATCCAAGATATGTTTTAATGGAATTTATTGAAGATTTATCGAAGTCTCTTCCGATAAGGTTAATTACCGAAGTATTTCTGTGCAAGACTTAAACTACTTCAATCGCAATTCTTAGGGATTTGTCGAAGGCCTTTTTGACAAGGGTATTCCTCAATAAGAACTTTGATAATTCAAGACTGATTTGTGAAAAGATTTCTGAACTAGACTTTAACATATTGGATCTTCAATTATAAATTATTTTAGAAACAAACGAGATATGCTTATATTGTTCATACGTCTATTCTAAGACATGTTTCAAGATTATTTCCATCTAAAACAGGGATCAAATGCACAGATCAATTGAAGAGCAGCAAGAGTCAGATGCATACGTCGGCAATAACAGCTATCCCATGGATATTTCAACTGATTTATGAAGAACCAAGTATAAAAGAAGAAGCCAAAATGAGGAAGCTGAAAAGTTGGGAGACAAAATAAAAATAAGAGATGCTTACAACGCAGTTTGATCATACTCAATAAATATTATGAAGTCTCTGTTTCTCTTTAGTTTAGAGCATATCCTTCTTCAAATGAGAGAAGCCTAGAGGGTCTTTTGGCTTAAATTTCTATCTTATCTACTCTACCAAGTGAGTTTCACATGTATAAATCATTTCATAAATTACTCAAGAGTGTGAATCTCTTGAGAGGGATTCTCACTGGTGATTGCCTAGTAAGTTGTAAGGGGGAGTGAGGGGATTCTCACATTGATGTACTGAGGCACCAAGAGCTCATGGAATCTTAGGAAACAGTGGAACACTCAGAGGAACTTTTCAAAGCATACGTTTTTCGACAAATGATGCAGTTTGGAATATATCAGTAAATATGAAAGCATATGTTTTGAAAGAGAACTTTTCGAAGGGCTTTCTTATAAGCACATTTACCAAAGAGCTACTCGATGAATCCAAGATATGTTTTAATGGAATTTATTGAAGATTTATCGAAGTCTCTTCCGATAAGGTTAATTACCGAAGTATTTCTGTGCAAGACTTAAACTACTTCAATCGCAATTCTTAGGGATTTGTCGAAGGCCTTTTTGACAAGGGTATTCCTCAATAAGAACTTTGATAATTCAAGACTGATTTGTGAAAAGATTTCTGAACTAGACTTTAACATATTTGATCTTCAATTATAAATTATTTTAGAAACAAACGAGATATGCTTATATTGTTCATACGTCTATTCTAAGACATGTTTCAAGATTATTTCCATCTAAAACAGGGATCAAATGCACAGATCAATTGAAGAGCAGCAAGAGTCAGATGCATACGTCGGCAATAACAGCTATCCCATGGATATTTCAACTGATTTATGAAGAACCAAGTATGAAAGAAGAAGCCAAAATGGGGAAGCTGAAAAGTTGGGAGACAAAATAAAAATAAGAGATGCTTACAACGCAGTTTGATCATACTCAATAAATATTATGAAGTCTCTGTTTCTCTTTAGTTTAGAGCATATCCTTCTTCAAATGAGAGAAGCCTAGAGGGTCTTTTGGCTTAAATTTCTATCTTATCTACTCTACCAAGTGAGTTTCACATGTATAAATCATTTCATAAATTACTCAAGAGTGTGAATCTCTTGAGAGGGATTCTCACTGGTGATTGCCTAGTAAGTTGTAAGGGGGAGTGAGGGGATTCTCACATTGATGTACTGAGGCACCAAGAGCTCATGGAATCTTAGGAAACAGTGGAACACTCAGAGGAACCTTTCAAAGCATACGTTTTTCGACAAATGATGTAGTTTGGAATATATCAGTAAATATGAAAGCATATGTTTTGAAAGAGAACCTTTCAAAGGGCTTTCTTATAAGCACATTTACCAAAGAGCTACTCGATGAATCAAGATATGTTTTAATGGAATTTATCGAAGATTTATCGAAGTCTCTTCCGATAAGGTTAATTACCGAAGTATTTCTGTGCAAGACTTAAACTATTTCAATCGCAATTCCTTAGGGATTTGTCGAAGGCCTTTTTGACAAGGGTATTCCTCAATAAGAACTTTGATAATTCAAGACTGATTTGTGAAAAGATTTCTGAACTAGACTTTAACATATTTGATCTTCAATTATAAATTATTTTAGAAACAAACGAGATTTGCTTATGTTGTTCATACGTCTATTCTAAGACATGTTTCAAGATTATTTCCATCTAAAACAGGGATCAAATGCACAGATCAATTGAAGAGCAGCAAGAGTCAGATGCATACGTCAGCAATAACAGCTATCCCATGGATATTTCAACTGATTTATGAAGAACCAAGTATGAAAGAAGAAGCCAAAATGGGGAAGCTGAAAAGTTGGGAGACAAAATAAAAATAAGAGATGCTTACAACGCAGTTTGATCATACTCAATAAATATTATGAAGTCTCTGTTTCTCTTTAGTTTAGAGCATATCCTTCTTCAAATGAGAGAAGCCTAGAGGGTCTTTTGGCTTAAATTTCTATCTTATCTACTCTACCAAGTGAGTTTCACATGTATAAATCATTTCATAAATTACTCAAGAGTGTGAATCTCTTGAGAGGGATTCTCACTGGTGATTGCCTAGTAAGTTGTAAGGGGGAGTGAGGGGATTCTCACATTGATGTACTGAGGCACCAAGAGCTCATGGAATCTTAGGAAACAGTGGAACACTCAGAGGAACCTTTCAAAGCATACGTTTTTCGACAAATGATGTAGTTTGGAATATATCAGTAAATATGAAAGCATATGTTTTGAAAGAGAACCTTTCAAAGGGCTTTCTTATAAGCACATTTACCAAAGAGCTACTCGATGAATCTAAGATATGTTTTAATGGAATTTATCGAAGATTTATCGAAGTCTCTTCCGATAAGGTTAATTACCGAAGTATTTCTGTGCAAGACTTAAACTATTTCAATCGCAATTCCTTAGGGATTTGTCGAAGGCCTTTTTGACAAGGGTATTCCTCAATAAGAACTTTGATAATTCAAGACTGATTTGTGAAAAGATTTCTGAACTAGACTTTAACATATTGGATCTTCAATTATAAATTATTTTCGAAACAAACGAGATTTGCTTATGTTGTTCATACGTCTATTCTAAGACATGTTTCAAGATTATTTCCATCTAAAACAGCGATCAAATGCACAGATCAATTGAAGAGCAGCAAGAGTCAGATGCATACGTCAGCAATAACAGCTATCCCATGGATATTTCAACTGATTTATGGAGAACCAAGTATGAAAGAAGAAGCCAAAATGGGGAAGCTGAAAAGTTGGGAGACAAAATAAAAATAAGAGATGCTTACAACGCAGTTTGATCATACTCAATAAATATTATGAAGTCTCTGTTTCTCTTTAGTTTAGAGCATATCCTTCTTCAAATGAGAGAAGCCTAGAGGGTCTTTTGGCTTAAATTTCTATCTTATCTACTCTACCAAGTGAGTTTCACATGTATAAATCATTTCATAAATTACTCAAGAGTGTGAATCTCTTGAGAGGGATTCTCACTGGTGATTGCCTAGTAAGTTGTAAGGGGGAGTGAGGGGATTCTCACATTGATGTACTGAGGCACCAAGAGCTCATGGAATCTTAGGAAACAGTGGAACACTCAGAGGAACCTTTCAAAGCATACGTTTTTCGACAAATGATGTAGTTTGGAATATATCAGTAAATATGAAAGCATATGTTTTGAAAGAGAACCTTTCAAAGGGCTTTCTTATAAGCACATTTACCAAAGAGCTACTCGATGAATCTAAGATATGTTTTAATGGAATTTATCGAAGATTTATCGAAGTCTCTTCCGATAAGGTTAATTACCGAAGTATTTCTGTGCAAGACTTAAACTATTTCAATCGCAATTCCTTAGGGATTTGTCGAAGGCCTTTTTGACAAGGGTATTCCTCAATAAGAACTTTGATAATTCAAGACTGATTTGTGAAAAGATTTCTACACTAGACTTTAACATATTGGATCTTCAATTATAAATTATTTTCGAAACAAACGAGATTTGCTTATGTTGTTCATACGTCTATTCTAAGACATGTTTCAAGATTATTTCCATCTAAAACAGCGATCAAATGCACAGATCAATTGAAGAGCAGCAAGAGTCAGATGCATACGTCAGCAATAACAGCTATCCCATGGATATTTCAACTGATTTATGGAGAACCAAGTATGAAAGAAGAAGCCAAAATGGGGAAGCTGAAAAGTTGGGAGACAAAATAAAAATAAGAGATGCTTACAACGCAGTTTGATCATACTCAATAAATATTATGAAGTCTCTGTTTCTCTTTAGTTTAGAGCATATCCTTCTTCAAATGAGAGAAGCCTAGAGGGTCTTTTGGCTTAAATTTCTATCTTATCTACTCTACCAAGTGAGTTTCACATGTATAAATCATTTCATAAATTACTCAAGAGTGTGAATCTCTTGAGAGGGATTCTCACTGGTGATTGCCTAGTAAGTTGTAAGGGGGAGTGAGGGGATTCTCACATTGATGTACTGAGGCACCAAGAGCTCATGGAATCTTAGGAAACAGTGGAACACTCAGAGGAACCTTTCAAAGCATACGTTTTTCGACAAATGATGTAGTTTGGAATATATCAGTAAATATGAAAGCATATGTTTTGAAAGAGAACCTTTCAAAGGGCTTTCTTATAAGCACATTTACCAAAGAGCTACTCGATGAATCTAAGATATGTTTTAATGGAATTTATCGAAGATTTATCGAAGTCTCTTCCGATAAGGTTAATTACCGAAGTATTTCTGTGCAAGACTTAAACTATTTCAATCGCAATTCCTTAGGGATTTGTCGAAGGCCTTTTTGACAAGGGTATTCCTCAATAAGAACTTTGATAATTCAAGACTGATTTGTGAAAAGATTTCTGAACTAGACTTTAACATATTGGATCTTCAATTATAAATTATTTTCGAAACAAACGAGATTTGCTTATGTTGTTCATACGTCTATTCTAAGACATGTTTCAAGATTATTTCCATCTAAAACAGCGATCAAATGCACAGATCAATTGAAGAGCAGCAAGAGTCAGATGCATACGTCAGCAATAACAGCTATCCCATGGATATTTCAACTGATTTATGGAGAACCAAGTATGAAAGAAGAAGCCAAAATGGGGAAGCTGAAAAGTTGGGAGACAAAATAAAAATAAGAGATGCTTACAACGCAGTTTGATCATACTCAATAAATATTATGAAGTCTCTGTTTCTCTTTAGTTTAGAGCATATCCTTCTTCAAATGAGAGAAGCCTAGAGGGTCTTTTGGCTTAAATTTCTATCTTATCTACTCTACCAAGTGAGTTTCACATGTATAAATCATTTCATAAATTACTCAAGAGTGTGAATCTCTTGAGAGGGATTCTCACTGGTGATTGCCTAGTAAGTTGTAAGGGGGAGTGAGGGGATTCTCACATTGATGTACTGAGGCACCAAGAGCTCATGGAATCTTAGGAAACAGTGGAACACTCAGAGGAACCTTTCAAAGCATACGTTTTTCGACAAATGATGTAGTTTGGAATATATCAGTAAATATGAAAGCATATGTTTTGAAAGAGAACCTTTCAAAGGGCTTTCTTATAAGCACATTTACCAAAGAGCTACTCGATGAATCTAAGATATGTTTTAATGGAATTTATCGAAGATTTATCGAAGTCTCTTCCGATAAGGTTAATTACCGAAGTATTTCTGTGCAAGACTTAAACTATTTCAATCGCAATTCCTTAGGGATTTGTCGAAGGCCTTTTTGACAAGGGTATTCCTCAATAAGAACTTTGATAATTCAAGACTGATTTGTGAAAAGATTTCTACACTAGACTTTAACATATTGGATCTTCAATTATAAATTATTTTCGAAACAAACGAGATTTGCTTATGTTGTTCATACGTCTATTCTAAGACATGTTTCAAGATTATTTCCATCTAAAACAGCGATCAAATGCACAGATCAATTGAAGAGCAGCAAGAGTCAGATGCATACGTCAGCAATAACAGCTATCCCATGGATATTTCAACTGATTTATGGAGAACCAAGTATGAAAGAAGAAGCCAAAATGGGGAAGCTGAAAAGTTGGGAGACAAAATAAAAATAAGAGATGCTTACAACGCAGTTTGATCATACTCAATAAATATTATGAAGTCTCTGTTTCTCTTTAGTTTAGAGCATATCCTTCTTCAAATGAGAGAAGCCTAGAGGGTCTTTTGGCTTAAATTTCTATCTTATCTACTCTACCAAGTGAGTTTCACATGTATAAATCATTTCATAAATTACTCAAGAGTGTGAATCTCTTGAGAGGGATTCTCACTGGTGATTGCCTAGTAAGTTGTAAGGGGGAGTGAGGGGATTCTCACATTGATGTACTGAGGCACCAAGAGCTCATGGAATCTTAGGAAACAGTGGAACACTCAGAGGAACCTTTCAAAGCATACGTTTTTCGACAAATGATGTAGTTTGGAATATATCAGTAAATATGAAAGCATATGTTTTGAAAGAGAACCTTTCAAAGGGCTTTCTTATAAGCACATTTACCAAAGAGCTACTCGATGAATCTAAGATATGTTTTAATGGAATTTATCGAAGATTTATCGAAGTCTCTTCCGATAAGGTTAATTACCGAAGTATTTCTGTGCAAGACTTAAACTATTTCAATCGCAATTCCTTAGGGATTTGTCGAAGGCCTTTTTGACAAGGGTATTCCTCAATAAGAACTTTGATAATTCAAGACTGATTTGTGAAAAGATTTCTGAACTAGACTTTAACATATTGGATCTTCAATTATAAATTATTTTCGAAACAAACGAGATTTGCTTATGTTGTTCATACGTCTATTCTAAGACATGTTTCAAGATTATTTCCATCTAAAACAGCGATCAAATGCACAGATCAATTGAAGAGCAGCAAGAGTCAGATGCATACGTCAGCAATAACAGCTATCCCATGGATATTTCAACTGATTTATGGAGAACCAAGTATGAAAGAAGAAGCCAAAATGGGGAAGCTGAAAAGTTGGGAGACAAAATAAAAATAAGAGATGCTTACAACGCAGTTTGATCATACTCAATAAATATTATGAAGTCTCTGTTTCTCTTTAGTTTAGAGCATATCCTTCTTCAAATGAGAGAAGCCTAGAGGGTCTTTTGGCTTAAATTTCTATCTTATCTACTCTACCAAGTGAGTTTCACATGTATAAATCATTTCATAAATTACTCAAGAGTGTGAATCTCTTGAGAGGGATTCTCACTGGTGATTGCCTAGTAAGTTGTAAGGGGGAGTGAGGGGATTCTCACATTGATGTACTGAGGCACCAAGAGCTCATGGAATCTTAGGAAACAGTGGAACACTCAGAGGAACCTTTCAAAGCATACGTTTTTCGACAAATGATGTAGTTTGGAATATATCAGTAAATATGAAAGCATATGTTTTGAAAGAGAACCTTTCAAAGGGCTTTCTTATAAGCACATTTACCAAAGAGCTACTCGATGAATCTAAGATATGTTTTAATGGAATTTATCGAAGATTTATCGAAGTCACTTCCGATAAGGTTAATTACCGAAGTATTTCTGTGCAAGACTTAAACTATTTCAATCGCAATTCCTTAGGGATTTGTCGAAGGCCTTTTTGACAAGGGTATTCCTCAATAAGAACTTTGATAATTCAAGACTGATTTGTGAAAAGATTTCTGAACTAGACTTTAACATATTGGATCTTCAATTATAAATTATTTTCGAAACAAACGAGATTTGCTTATGTTGTTCATACGTCTATTCTAAGACATGTTTCAAGATTATTTCCATCTAAAACAGCGATCAAATGCACAGATCAATTGAAGAGCAGCAAGAGTCAGATGCATACGTCAGCAATAACAGCTATCCCATGGATATTTCAACTGATTTATGGAGAACCAAGTATGAAAGAAGAAGCCAAAATGGGGAAGCTGAAAAGTTGGGAGACAAAATAAAAATAAGAGATGCTTACAACGCAGTTTGATCATACTCAATAAATATTATGAAGTCTCTGTTTCTCTTTAGTTTAGAGCATATCCTTCTTCAAATGAGAGAAGCCTAGAGGGTCTTTTGGCTTAAATTTCTATCTTATCTACTCTACCAAGTGAGTTTCACATGTATAAATCATTTCATAAATTACTCAAGAGTGTGAATCTCTTGAGAGGGATTCTCACTGGTGATTGCCTAGTAAGTTGTAAGGGGGAGTGAGGGGATTCTCACATTGATGTACTGAGGCACCAAGAGCTCATGGAATCTTAGGAAACAGTGGAACACTCAGAGGAACCTTTCAAAGCATACGTTTTTCGACAAATGATGTAGTTTGGAATATATCAGTAAATATGAAAGCATATGTTTTGAAAGAGAACCTTTCAAAGGGCTTTCTTATAAGCACATTTACCAAAGAGCTACTCGATGAATCTAAGATATGTTTTAATGGAATTTATCGAAGATTTATCGAAGTCACTTCCGATAAGGTTAATTACCGAAGTATTTCTGTGCAAGACTTAAACTATTTCAATCGCAATTCCTTAGGGATTTGTCGAAGGCCTTTTTGACAAGGGTATTCCTCAATAAGAACTTTGATAATTCAAGACTGATTTGTGAAAAGATTTCTGAACTAGACTTTAACATATTGGATCTTCAATTATAAATTATTTTCGAAACAAACGAGATTTGCTTATGTTGTTCATACGTCTATTCTAAGACATGTTTCAAGATTATTTCCATCTAAAACAGCGATCAAATGCACAGATCAATTGAAGAGCAGCAAGAGTCAGATGCATACGTCAGCAATAACAGCTATCCCATGGATATTTCAACTGATTTATGGAGAACCAAGTATGAAAGAAGAAGCCAAAATGGGGAAGCTGAAAAGTTGGGAGACAAAATAAAAATAAGAGATGCTTACAACGCAGTTTGATCATACTCAATAAATATTATGAAGTCTCTGTTTCTCTTTAGTTTAGAGCATATCCTTCTTCAAATGAGAGAAGCCTAGAGGGTCTTTTGGCTTAAATTTCTATCTTATCTACTCTACCAAGTGAGTTTCACATGTATAAATCATTTCATAAATTACTCAAGAGTGTGAATCTCTTGAGAGGGATTCTCACTGGTGATTGCCTAGTAAGTTGTAAGGGGGAGTGAGGGGATTCTCACATTGATGTACTGAGGCACCAAGAGCTCATGGAATCTTAGGAAACAGTGGAACACTCAGAGGAACCTTTCAAAGCATACGTTTTTCGACAAATGATGTAGTTTGGAATATATCAGTAAATATGAAAGCATATGTTTTGAAAGAGAACCTTTCAAAGGGCTTTCTTATAAGCACATTTACCAAAGAGCTACTCGATGAATCTAAGATATGTTTTAATGGAATTTATCGAAGATTTATCGAAGTCTCTTCCGATAAGGTTAATTACCGAAGTATTTCTGTGCAAGACTTAAACTATTTCAATCGCAATTCCTTAGGGATTTGTCGAAGGCCTTTTTGACAAGGGTATTCCTCAATAAGAACTTTGATAATTCAAGACTGATTTGTGAAAAGATTTCTGAACTAGACTTTAACATATTGGATCTTCAATTATAAATTATTTTCGAAACAAACGAGATTTGCTTATGTTGTTCATACGTCTATTCTAAGACATGTTTCAAGATTATTTCCATCTAAAACAGCGATCAAATGCACAGATCAATTGAAGAGCAGCAAGAGTCAGATGCATACGTCAGCAATAACAGCTATCCCATGGATATTTCAACTGATTTATGGAGAACCAAGTATGAAAGAAGAAGCCAAAATGGGGAAGCTGAAAAGTTGGGAGACAAAATAAAAATAAGAGATGCTTACAACGCAGTTTGATCATACTCAATAAATATTATGAAGTCTCTGTTTCTCTTTAGTTTAGAGCATATCCTTCTTCAAATGAGAGAAGCCTAGAGGGTCTTTTGGCTTAAATTTCTATCTTATCTACTCTACCAAGTGAGTTTCACATGTATAAATCATTTCATAAATTACTCAAGAGTGTGAATCTCTTGAGAGGGATTCTCACTGGTGATTGCCTAGTAAGTTGTAAGGGGGAGTGAGGGGATTCTCACATTGATGTACTGAGGCACCAAGAGCTCATGGAATCTTAGGAAACAGTGGAACACTCAGAGGAACCTTTCAAAGCATACGTTTTTCGACAAATGATGTAGTTTGGAATATATCAGTAAATATGAAAGCATATGTTTTGAAAGAGAACCTTTCAAAGGGCTTTCTTATAAGCACATTTACCAAAGAGCTACTCGATGAATCTAAGATATGTTTTAATGGAATTTATCGAAGATTTATCGAAGTCTCTTCCGATAAGGTTAATTACCGAAGTATTTCTGTGCAAGACTTAAACTATTTCAATCGCAATTCCTTAGGGATTTGTCGAAGGCCTTTTTGACAAGGGTATTCCTCAATAAGAACTTTGATAATTCAAGACTGATTTGTGAAAAGATTTCTGAACTAGACTTTAACATATTGGATCTTCAATTATAAATTATTTTCGAAACAAACGAGATTTGCTTATGTTGTTCATACGTCTATTCTAAGACATGTTTCAAGATTATTTCCATCTAAAACAGCGATCAAATGCACAGATCAATTGAAGAGCAGCAAGAGTCAGATGCATACGTCAGCAATAACAGCTATCCCATGGATATTTCAACTGATTTATGAAGAACCAAGTATGAAAGAAGAAGCCAAAATGGGGAAGCTGAAAAGTTGGGAGACAAAATAAAAATAAGAGATGCTTACAACGCAGTTTGATCATACTCAATAAATATTATGAAGTCTCTGTTTCTCTTTAGTTTAGAGCATATCCTTCTTCAAATGAGAGAAGCCTAGAGGGTCTTTTGGCTTAAATTTCTATCTTATCTACTCTACCAAGTGAGTTTCACATGTATAAATCATTTCATAAATTACTCAAGAGTGTGAATCTCTTGAGAGGGATTCTCACTGGTGATTGCCTAGTAAGTTGTAAGGGGGAGTGAGGGGATTCTCACATTGATGTACTGAGGCACCAAGAGCTCATGGAATCTTAGGAAACAGTGGAACACTCAGAGGAACCTTTCAAAGCATACGTTTTTCGACAAATGATGTAGTTTGGAATATATCAGTAAATATGAAAGCATATGTTTTGAAAGAGAACCTTTCAAAGGGCTTTCTTATAAGCACATTTACCAAAGAGCTACTCGATGAATCTAAGATATGTTTTAATGGAATTTATCGAAGATTTATCGAAGTCTCTTCCGATAAGGTTAATTACCGAAGTATTTCTGTGCAAGACTTAAACTATTTCAATCGCAATTCCTTAGGGATTTGTCGAAGGCCTTTTTGACAAGGGTATTCCTCAATAAGAACTTTGATAATTCAAGACTGATTTGTGAAAAGATTTCTGAACTAGACTTTAACATATTGGATCTTCAATTATAAATTATTTTCGAAACAAACGAGATTTGCTTATGTTGTTCATACGTCTATTCTAAGACATGTTTCAAGATTATTTCCATCTAAAACAGCGATCAAATGCACAGATCAATTGAAGAGCAGCAAGAGTCAGATGCATACGTCAGCAATAACAGCTATCCCATGGATATTTCAACTGATTTATGAAGAACCAAGTATGAAAGAAGAAGCCAAAATGGGGAAGCTGAAAAGTTGGGAGACAAAATAAAAATAAGAGATGCTTACAACGCAGTTTGATCATACTCAATAAATATTATGAAGTCTCTGTTTCTCTTTAGTTTAGAGCATATCCTTCTTCAAATGAGAGAAGCCTAGAGGGTCTTTTGGCTTAAATTTCTATCTTATCTACTCTACCAAGTGAGTTTCACATGTATAAATCATTTCATAAATTACTCAAGAGTGTGAATCTCTTGAGAGGGATTCTCACTGGTGATTGCCTAGTAAGTTGTAAGGGGGAGTGAGGGGATTCTCACATTGATGTACTGAGGCACCAAGAGCTCATGGAATCTTAGGAAACAGTGGAACACTCAGAGGAACCTTTCAAAGCATACGTTTTTCGACAAATGATGTAGTTTGGAATATATCAGTAAATATGAAAGCATATGTTTTGAAAGAGAACCTTTCAAAGGGCTTTCTTATAAGCACATTTACCAAAGAGCTACTCGATGAATCTAAGATATGTTTTAATGGAATTTATCGAAGATTTATCGAAGTCTCTTCCGATAAGGTTAATTACCGAAGTATTTCTGTGCAAGACTTAAACTATTTCAATCGCAATTCCTTAGGGATTTGTCGAAGGCCTTTTTGACAAGGGTATTCCTCAATAAGAACTTTGATAATTCAAGACTGATTTGTGAAAAGATTTCTGAACTAGACTTTAACATATTGGATCTTCAATTATAAATTATTTTCGAAACAAACGAGATTTGCTTATGTTGTTCATACGTCTATTCTAAGACATGTTTCAAGATTATTTCCATCTAAAACAGCGATCAAATGCACAGATCAATTGAAGAGCAGCAAGAGTCAGATGCATACGTCAGCAATAACAGCTATCCCATGGATATTTCAACTGATTTATGGAGAACCAAGTATGAAAGAAGAAGCCAAAATGGGGAAGCTGAAAAGTTGGGAGACAAAATAAAAATAAGAGATGCTTACAACGCAGTTTGATCATACTCAATAAATATTATGAAGTCTCTGTTTCTCTTTAGTTTAGAGCATATCCTTCTTCAAATGAGAGAAGCCTAGAGGGTCTTTTGGCTTAAATTTCTATCTTATCTACTCTACCAAGTGAGTTTCACATGTATAAATCATTTCATAAATTACTCAAGAGTGTGAATCTCTTGAGAGGGATTCTCACTGGTGATTGCCTAGTAAGTTGTAAGGGGGAGTGAGGGGATTCTCACATTGATGTACTGAGGCACCAAGAGCTCATGGAATCTTAGGAAACAGTGGAACACTCAGAGGAACCTTTCAAAGCATACGTTTTTCGACAAATGATGTAGTTTGGAATATATCAGTAAATATGAAAGCATATGTTTTGAAAGAGAACCTTTCAAAGGGCTTTCTTATAAGCACATTTACCAAAGAGCTACTCGATGAATCTAAGATATGTTTTAATGGAATTTATCGAAGATTTATCGAAGTCTCTTCCGATAAGGTTAATTACCGAAGTATTTCTGTGCAAGACTTAAACTATTTCAATCGCAATTCCTTAGGGATTTGTCGAAGGCCTTTTTGACAAGGGTATTCCTCAATAAGAACTTTGATAATTCAAGACTGATTTGTGAAAAGATTTCTGAACTAGACTTTAACATATTGGATCTTCAATTATAAATTATTTTCGAAACAAACGAGATTTGCTTATGTTGTTCATACGTCTATTCTAAGACATGTTTCAAGATTATTTCCATCTAAAACAGCGATCAAATGCACAGATCAATTGAAGAGCAGCAAGAGTCAGATGCATACGTCAGCAATAACAGCTATCCCATGGATATTTCAACTGATTTATGGAGAACCAAGTATGAAAGAAGAAGCCAAAATGGGGAAGCTGAAAAGTTGGGAGACAAAATAAAAATAAGAGATGCTTACAACGCAGTTTGATCATACTCAATAAATATTATGAAGTCTCTGTTTCTCTTTAGTTTAGAGCATATCCTTCTTCAAATGAGAGAAGCCTAGAGGGTCTTTTGGCTTAAATTTCTATCTTATCTACTCTACCAAGTGAGTTTCACATGTATAAATCATTTCATAAATTACTCAAGAGTGTGAATCTCTTGAGAGGGATTCTCACTGGTGATTGCCTAGTAAGTTGTAAGGGGGAGTGAGGGGATTCTCACATTGATGTACTGAGGCACCAAGAGCTCATGGAATCTTAGGAAACAGTGGAACACTCAGAGGAACCTTTCAAAGCATACGTTTTTCGACAAATGATGTAGTTTGGAATATATCAGTAAATATGAAAGCATATGTTTTGAAAGAGAACCTTTCAAAGGGCTTTCTTATAAGCACATTTACCAAAGAGCTACTCGATGAATCTAAGATATGTTTTAATGGAATTTATCGAAGATTTATCGAAGTCTCTTCCGATAAGGTTAATTACCGAAGTATTTCTGTGCAAGACTTAAACTATTTCAATCGCAATTCCTTAGGGATTTGTCGAAGGCCTTTTTGACAAGGGTATTCCTCAATAAGAACTTTGATAATTCAAGACTGATTTGTGAAAAGATTTCTGAACTAGACTTTAACATATTGGATCTTCAATTATAAATTATTTTCGAAACAAACGAGATTTGCTTATGTTGTTCATACGTCTATTCTAAGACATGTTTCAAGATTATTTCCATCTAAAACAGCGATCAAATGCACAGATCAATTGAAGAGCAGCAAGAGTCAGATGCATACGTCAGCAATAACAGCTATCCCATGGATATTTCAACTGATTTATGAAGAACCAAGTATGAAAGAAGAAGCCAAAATGGGGAAGCTGAAAAGTTGGGAGACAAAATAAAAATAAGAGATGCTTACAACGCAGTTTGATCATACTCAATAAATATTATGAAGTCTCTGTTTCTCTTTAGTTTAGAGCATATCCTTCTTCAAATGAGAGAAGCCTAGAGGGTCTTTTGGCTTAAATTTCTATCTTATCTACTCTACCAAGTGAGTTTCACATGTATAAATCATTTCATAAATTACTCAAGAGTGTGAATCTCTTGAGAGGGATTCTCACTGGTGATTGCCTAGTAAGTTGTAAGGGGGAGTGAGGGGATTCTCACATTGATGTACTGAGGCACCAAGAGCTCATGGAATCTTAGGAAACAGTGGAACACTCAGAGGAACCTTTCAAAGCATACGTTTTTCGACAAATGATGTAGTTTGGAATATATCAGTAAATATGAAAGCATATGTTTTGAAAGAGAACCTTTCAAAGGGCTTTCTTATAAGCACATTTACCAAAGAGCTACTCGATGAATCTAAGATATGTTTTAATGGAATTTATCGAAGATTTATCGAAGTCTCTTCCGATAAGGTTAATTACCGAAGTATTTCTGTGCAAGACTTAAACTATTTCAATCGCAATTCCTTAGGGATTTGTCGAAGGCCTTTTTGACAAGGGTATTCCTCAATAAGAACTTTGATAATTCAAGACTGATTTGTGAAAAGATTTCTGAACTAGACTTTAACATATTGGATCTTCAATTATAAATTATTTTCGAAACAAACGAGATTTGCTTATGTTGTTCATACGTCTATTCTAAGACATGTTTCAAGATTATTTCCATCTAAAACAGCGATCAAATGCACAGATCAATTGAAGAGCAGCAAGAGTCAGATGCATACGTCAGCAATAACAGCTATCCCATGGATATTTCAACTGATTTATGAAGAACCAAGTATGAAAGAAGAAGCCAAAATGGGGAAGCTGAAAAGTTGGGAGACAAAATAAAAATAAGAGATGCTTACAACGCAGTTTGATCATACTCAATAAATATTATGAAGTCTCTGTTTCTCTTTAGTTTAGAGCATATCCTTCTTCAAATGAGAGAAGCCTAGAGGGTCTTTTGGCTTAAATTTCTATCTTATCTACTCTACCAAGTGAGTTTCACATGTATAAATCATTTCATAAATTACTCAAGAGTGTGAATCTCTTGAGAGGGATTCTCACTGGTGATTGCCTAGTAAGTTGTAAGGGGGAGTGAGGGGATTCTCACATTGATGTACTGAGGCACCAAGAGCTCATGGAATCTTAGGAAACAGTGGAACACTCAGAGGAACCTTTCAAAGCATACGTTTTTCGACAAATGATGTAGTTTGGAATATATCAGTAAATATGAAAGCATATGTTTTGAAAGAGAACCTTTCAAAGGGCTTTCTTATAAGCACATTTACCAAAGAGCTACTCGATGAATCTAAGATATGTTTTAATGGAATTTATCGAAGATTTATCGAAGTCTCTTCCGATAAGGTTAATTACCGAAGTATTTCTGTGCAAGACTTAAACTATTTCAATCGCAATTCCTTAGGGATTTGTCGAAGGCCTTTTTGACAAGGGTATTCCTCAATAAGAACTTTGATAATTCAAGACTGATTTGTGAAAAGATTTCTGAACTAGACTTTAACATATTGGATCTTCAATTATAAATTATTTTCGAAACAAACGAGATTTGCTTATGTTGTTCATACGTCTATTCTAAGACATGTTTCAAGATTATTTCCATCTAAAACAGCGATCAAATGCACAGATCAATTGAAGAGCAGCAAGAGTCAGATGCATACGTCAGCAATAACAGCTATCCCATGGATATTTCAACTGATTTATGGAGAACCAAGTATGAAAGAAGAAGCCAAAATGGGGAAGCTGAAAAGTTGGGAGACAAAATAAAAATAAGAGATGCTTACAACGCAGTTTGATCATACTCAATAAATATTATGAAGTCTCTGTTTCTCTTTAGTTTAGAGCATATCCTTCTTCAAATGAGAGAAGCCTAGAGGGTCTTTTGGCTTAAATTTCTATCTTATCTACTCTACCAAGTGAGTTTCACATGTATAAATCATTTCATAAATTACTCAAGAGTGTGAATCTCTTGAGAGGGATTCTCACTGGTGATTGCCTAGTAAGTTGTAAGGGGGAGTGAGGGGATTCTCACATTGATGTACTGAGGCACCAAGAGCTCATGGAATCTTAGGAAACAGTGGAACACTCAGAGGAACCTTTCAAAGCATACGTTTTTCGACAAATGATGTAGTTTGGAATATATCAGTAAATATGAAAGCATATGTTTTGAAAGAGAACCTTTCAAAGGGCTTTCTTATAAGCACATTTACCAAAGAGCTACTCGATGAATCTAAGATATGTTTTAATGGAATTTATCGAAGATTTATCGAAGTCTCTTCCGATAAGGTTAATTACCGAAGTATTTCTGTGCAAGACTTAAACTATTTCAATCGCAATTCCTTAGGGATTTGTCGAAGGCCTTTTTGACAAGGGTATTCCTCAATAAGAACTTTGATAATTCAAGACTGATTTGTGAAAAGATTTCTGAACTAGACTTTAACATATTGGATCTTCAATTATAAATTATTTTCGAAACAAACGAGATTTGCTTATGTTGTTCATACGTCTATTCTAAGACATGTTTCAAGATTATTTCCATCTAAAACAGCGATCAAATGCACAGATCAATTGAAGAGCAGCAAGAGTCAGATGCATACGTCAGCAATAACAGCTATCCCATGGATATTTCAACTGATTTATGGAGAACCAAGTATGAAAGAAGAAGCCAAAATGGGGAAGCTGAAAAGTTGGGAGACAAAATAAAAATAAGAGATGCTTACAACGCAGTTTGATCATACTCAATAAATATTATGAAGTCTCTGTTTCTCTTTAGTTTAGAGCATATCCTTCTTCAAATGAGAGAAGCCTAGAGGGTCTTTTGGCTTAAATTTCTATCTTATCTACTCTACCAAGTGAGTTTCACATGTATAAATCATTTCATAAATTACTCAAGAGTGTGAATCTCTTGAGAGGGATTCTCACTGGTGATTGCCTAGTAAGTTGTAAGGGGGAGTGAGGGGATTCTCACATTGATGTACTGAGGCACCAAGAGCTCATGGAATCTTAGGAAACAGTGGAACACTCAGAGGAACCTTTCAAAGCATACGTTTTTCGACAAATGATGTAGTTTGGAATATATCAGTAAATATGAAAGCATATGTTTTGAAAGAGAACCTTTCAAAGGGCTTTCTTATAAGCACATTTACCAAAGAGCTACTCGATGAATCTAAGATATGTTTTAATGGAATTTATCGAAGATTTATCGAAGTCACTTCCGATAAGGTTAATTACCGAAGTATTTCTGTGCAAGACTTAAACTATTTCAATCGCAATTCCTTAGGGATTTGTCGAAGGCCTTTTTGACAAGGGTATTCCTCAATAAGAACTTTGATAATTCAAGCCTGATTTGTGAAAAGATTTCTGAACTAGACTTTAACATATTGGATCTTCAATTATAAATTATTTTCGAAACAAACGAGATTTGCTTATGTTGTTCATACGTCTATTCTAAGACATGTTTCAAGATTATTTCCATCTAAAACAGCGATCAAATGCACAGATCAATTGAAGAGCAGCAAGAGTCAGATGCATACGTCAGCAATAACAGCTATCCCATGGATATTTCAACTGATTTATGAAGAACCAAGGATGAAAGAAGAAGCCAAAATGGGGAAGCTGAAAAGTTGGGAGACAAAATAAAAGTAAGAGATGCTTACAACGCAGTTTGATCATACTCAATAAATATTATGAAGTCTCTGTTTCTCTTTAGTTTAGAGCATATCCTTCTTCAAATGAGAGAAGCCTAGAGGGTCTTTTGGCTTAAATTTCTATCTTATCTACTCTACCAAGTGAGTTTCACATGTATAAATCATTTCATAAATTACTCAAGAGTGTGAATCTCTTGAGAGGGATTCTCACTGGTGATTGCCTAGTAAGTTGTAAGGGGGAGTGAGGGGATTCTCACATTGATGTACTGAGGCACCAAGAGCTCATGGAATCTTAGGAAACAGTGGAACACTCAGAGGAACCTTTCAAAGCATACGTTTTTCGACAAATGATGTAGTTTGGAATATATCAGTAAATATGAAAGCATATGTTTTGAAAGAGAACCTTTCAAAGGGCTTTCTTATAAGCACATTTACCAAAGAGCTACTCGATGAATCTAAGATATGTTTTAATGGAATTTATCGAAGATTTATCGAAGTCTCTTCCGATAAGGTTAATTACCGAAGTATTTCTGTGCAAGACTTAAACTATTTCAATCGCAATTCCTTAGGGATTTGTCGAAGGCCTTTTTGACAAGGGTATTCCTCAATAAGAACTTTGATAATTCAAGACTGATTTGTGAAAAGATTTCTGAACTAGACTTTAACATATTGGATCTTCAATTATAAATTATTTTCGAAACAAACGAGATTTGCTTATGTTGTTCATACGTCTATTCTAAGACATGTTTCAAGATTATTTCCATCTAAAACAGCGATCAAATGCACAGATCAATTGAAGAGCAGCAAGAGTCAGATGCATACGTCAGCAATAACAGCTATCCCATGGATATTTCAACTGATTTATGAAGAACCAAGGATGAAAGAAGAAGCCAAAATGGGGAAGCTGAAAAGTTGGGAGACAAAATAAAAGTAAGAGATGCTTACAACGCAGTTTGATCATACTCAATAAATATTATGAAGTCTCTGTTTCTCTTTAGTTTAGAGCATATCCTTCTTCAAATGAGAGAAGCCTAGAGGGTCTTTTGGCTTAAATTTCTATCTTATCTACTCTACCAAGTGAGTTTCACATGTATAAATCATTTCATAAATTACTCAAGAGTGTGAATCTCTTGAGAGGGATTCTCACTGGTGATTGCCTAGTAAGTTGTAAGGGGGAGTGAGGGGATTCTCACATTGATGTACTGAGGCACCAAGAGCTCATGGAATCTTAGGAAACAGTGGAACACTCAGAGGAACCTTTCAAAGCATACGTTTTTCGACAAATGATGTAGTTTGGAATATATCAGTAAATATGAAAGCATATGTTTTGAAAGAGAACCTTTCAAAGGGCTTTCTTATAAGCACATTTACCAAAGAGCTACTCGATGAATCTAAGATATGTTTTAATGGAATTTATCGAAGATTTATCGAAGTCTCTTCCGATAAGGTTAATTACCGAAGTATTTCTGTGCAAGACTTAAACTATTTCAATCGCAATTCCTTAGGGATTTGTCGAAGGCCTTTTTGACAAGGGTATTCCTCAATAAGAACTTTGATAATTCAAGACTGATTTGTGAAAAGATTTCTGAACTAGACTTTAACATATTGGATCTTCAATTATAAATTATTTTCGAAACAAACGAGATTTGCTTATGTTGTTCATACGTCTATTCTAAGACATGTTTCAAGATTATTTCCATCTAAAACAGCGATCAAATGCACAGATCAATTGAAGAGCAGCAAGAGTCAGATGCATACGTCAGCAATAACAGCTATCCCATGGATATTTCAACTGATTTATGAAGAACCAAGGATGAAAGAAGAAGCCAAAATGGGGAAGCTGAAAAGTTGGGAGACAAAATAAAAGTAAGAGATGCTTACAACGCAGTTTGATCATACTCAATAAATATTATGAAGTCTCTGTTTCTCTTTAGTTTAGAGCATATCCTTCTTCAAATGAGAGAAGCCTAGAGGGTCTTTTGGCTTAAATTTCTATCTTATCTACTCTACCAAGTGAGTTTCACATGTATAAATCATTTCATAAATTACTCAAGAGTGTGAATCTCTTGAGAGGGATTCTCACTGGTGATTGCCTAGTAAGTTGTAAGGGGGAGTGAGGGGATTCTCACATTGATGTACTGAGGCACCAAGAGCTCATGGAATCTTAGGAAACAGTGGAACACTCAGAGGAACCTTTCAAAGCATACGTTTTTCGACAAATGATGTAGTTTGGAATATATCAGTAAATATGAAAGCATATGTTTTGAAAGAGAACCTTTCAAAGGGCTTTCTTATAAGCACATTTACCAAAGAGCTACTCGATGAATCTAAGATATGTTTTAATGGAATTTATCGAAGATTTATCGAAGTCTCTTCCGATAAGGTTAATTACCGAAGTATTTCTGTGCAAGACTTAAACTATTTCAATCGCAATTCCTTAGGGATTTGTCGAAGGCCTTTTTGACAAGGGTATTCCTCAATAAGAACTTTGATAATTCAAGACTGATTTGTGAAAAGATTTCTGAACTAGACTTTAACATATTGGATCTTCAATTATAAATTATTTTCGAAACAAACGAGATTTGCTTATGTTGTTCATACGTCTATTCTAAGACATGTTTCAAGATTATTTCCATCTAAAACAGCGATCAAATGCACAGATCAATTGAAGAGCAGCAAGAGTCAGATGCATACGTCAGCAATAACAGCTATCCCATGGATATTTCAACTGATTTATGAAGAACCAAGGATGAAAGAAGAAGCCAAAATGGGGAAGCTGAAAAGTTGGGAGACAAAATAAAAGTAAGAGATGCTTACAACGCAGTTTGATCATACTCAATAAATATTATGAAGTCTCTGTTTCTCTTTAGTTTAGAGCATATCCTTCTTCAAATGAGAGAAGCCTAGAGGGTCTTTTGGCTTAAATTTCTATCTTATCTACTCTACCAAGTGAGTTTCACATGTATAAATCATTTCATAAATTACTCAAGAGTGTGAATCTCTTGAGAGGGATTCTCACTGGTGATTGCCTAGTAAGTTGTAAGGGGGAGTGAGGGGATTCTCACATTGATGTACTGAGGCACCAAGAGCTCATGGAATCTTAGGAAACAGTGGAACACTCAGAGGAACCTTTCAAAGCATACGTTTTTCGACAAATGATGTAGTTTGGAATATATCAGTAAATATGAAAGCATATGTTTTGAAAGAGAACCTTTCAAAGGGCTTTCTTATAAGCACATTTACCAAAGAGCTACTCGATGAATCTAAGATATGTTTTAATGGAATTTATCGAAGATTTATCGAAGTCTCTTCCGATAAGGTTAATTACCGAAGTATTTCTGTGCAAGACTTAAACTATTTCAATCGCAATTCCTTAGGGATTTGTCGAAGGCCTTTTTGACAAGGGTATTCCTCAATAAGAACTTTGATAATTCAAGACTGATTTGTGAAAAGATTTCTGAACTAGACTTTAACATATTGGATCTTCAATTATAAATTATTTTCGAAACAAACGAGATTTGCTTATGTTGTTCATACGTCTATTCTAAGACATGTTTCAAGATTATTTCCATCTAAAACAGCGATCAAATGCACAGATCAATTGAAGAGCAGCAAGAGTCAGATGCATACGTCAGCAATAACAGCTATCCCATGGATATTTCAACTGATTTATGAAGAACCAAGGATGAAAGAAGAAGCCAAAATGGGGAAGCTGAAAAGTTGGGAGACAAAATAAAAGTAAGAGATGCTTACAACGCAGTTTGATCATACTCAATAAATATTATGAAGTCTCTGTTTCTCTTTAGTTTAGAGCATATCCTTCTTCAAATGAGAGAAGCCTAGAGGGTCTTTTGGCTTAAATTTCTATCTTATCTACTCTACCAAGTGAGTTTCACATGTATAAATCATTTCATAAATTACTCAAGAGTGTGAATCTCTTGAGAGGGATTCTCACTGGTGATTGCCTAGTAAGTTGTAAGGGGGAGTGAGGGGATTCTCACATTGATGTACTGAGGCACCAAGAGCTCATGGAATCTTAGGAAACAGTGGAACACTCAGAGGAACCTTTCAAAGCATACGTTTTTCGACAAATGATGTAGTTTGGAATATATCAGTAAATATGAAAGCATATGTTTTGAAAGAGAACCTTTCAAAGGGCTTTCTTATAAGCACATTTACCAAAGAGCTACTCGATGAATCTAAGATATGTTTTAATGGAATTTATCGAAGATTTATCGAAGTCTCTTCCGATAAGGTTAATTACCGAAGTATTTCTGTGCAAGACTTAAACTATTTCAATCGCAATTCCTTAGGGATTTGTCGAAGGCCTTTTTGACAAGGGTATTCCTCAATAAGAACTTTGATAATTCAAGACTGATTTGTGAAAAGATTTCTGAACTAGACTTTAACATATTGGATCTTCAATTATAAATTATTTTCGAAACAAACGAGATTTGCTTATGTTGTTCATACGTCTATTCTAAGACATGTTTCAAGATTATTTCCATCTAAAACAGCGATCAAATGCACAGATCAATTGAAGAGCAGCAAGAGTCAGATGCATACGTCAGCAATAACAGCTATCCCATGGATATTTCAACTGATTTATGAAGAACCAAGGATGAAAGAAGAAGCCAAAATGGGGAAGCTGAAAAGTTGGGAGACAAAATAAAAGTAAGAGATGCTTACAACGCAGTTTGATCATACTCAATAAATATTATGAAGTCTCTGTTTCTCTTTAGTTTAGAGCATATCCTTCTTCAAATGAGAGAAGCCTAGAGGGTCTTTTGGCTTAAATTTCTATCTTATCTACTCTACCAAGTGAGTTTCACATGTATAAATCATTTCATAAATTACTCAAGAGTGTGAATCTCTTGAGAGGGATTCTCACTGGTGATTGCCTAGTAAGTTGTAAGGGGGAGTGAGGGGATTCTCACATTGATGTACTGAGGCACCAAGAGCTCATGGAATCTTAGGAAACAGTGGAACACTCAGAGGAACCTTTCAAAGCATACGTTTTTCGACAAATGATGTAGTTTGGAATATATCAGTAAATATGAAAGCATATGTTTTGAAAGAGAACCTTTCAAAGGGCTTTCTTATAAGCACATTTACCAAAGAGCTACTCGATGAATCTAAGATATGTTTTAATGGAATTTATCGAAGATTTATCGAAGTCTCTTCCGATAAGGTTAATTACCGAAGTATTTCTGTGCAAGACTTAAACTATTTCAATCGCAATTCCTTAGGGATTTGTCGAAGGCCTTTTTGACAAGGGTATTCCTCAATAAGAACTTTGATAATTCAAGACTGATTTGTGAAAAGATTTCTGAACTAGACTTTAACATATTGGATCTTCAATTATAAATTATTTTCGAAACAAACGAGATTTGCTTATGTTGTTCATACGTCTATTCTAAGACATGTTTCAAGATTATTTCCATCTAAAACAGCGATCAAATGCACAGATCAATTGAAGAGCAGCAAGAGTCAGATGCATACGTCAGCAATAACAGCTATCCCATGGATATTTCAACTGATTTATGAAGAACCAAGGATGAAAGAAGAAGCCAAAATGGGGAAGCTGAAAAGTTGGGAGACAAAATAAAAGTAAGAGATGCTTACAACGCAGTTTGATCATACTCAATAAATATTATGAAGTCTCTGTTTCTCTTTAGTTTAGAGCATATCCTTCTTCAAATGAGAGAAGCCTAGAGGGTCTTTTGGCTTAAATTTCTATCTTATCTACTCTACCAAGTGAGTTTCACATGTATAAATCATTTCATAAATTACTCAAGAGTGTGAATCTCTTGAGAGGGATTCTCACTGGTGATTGCCTAGTAAGTTGTAAGGGGGAGTGAGGGGATTCTCACATTGATGTACTGAGGCACCAAGAGCTCATGGAATCTTAGGAAACAGTGGAACACTCAGAGGAACCTTTCAAAGCATACGTTTTTCGACAAATGATGTAGTTTGGAATATATCAGTAAATATGAAAGCATATGTTTTGAAAGAGAACCTTTCAAAGGGCTTTCTTATAAGCACATTTACCAAAGAGCTACTCGATGAATCTAAGATATGTTTTAATGGAATTTATCGAAGATTTATCGAAGTCTCTTCCGATAAGGTTAATTACCGAAGTATTTCTGTGCAAGACTTAAACTATTTCAATCGCAATTCCTTAGGGATTTGTCGAAGGCCTTTTTGACAAGGGTATTCCTCAATAAGAACTTTGATAATTCAAGACTGATTTGTGAAAAGATTTCTGAACTAGACTTTAACATATTGGATCTTCAATTATAAATTATTTTCGAAACAAACGAGATTTGCTTATGTTGTTCATACGTCTATTCTAAGACATGTTTCAAGATTATTTCCATCTAAAACAGCGATCAAATGCACAGATCAATTGAAGAGCAGCAAGAGTCAGATGCATACGTCAGCAATAACAGCTATCCCATGGATATTTCAACTGATTTATGAAGAACCAAGGATGAAAGAAGAAGCCAAAATGGGGAAGCTGAAAAGTTGGGAGACAAAATAAAAGTAAGAGATGCTTACAACGCAGTTTGATCATACTCAATAAATATTATGAAGTCTCTGTTGTAAGGAATTGGAAGACACGCAGCGGAAATAAACTTTAAAAATTTTCCATTCCTTGCCAGGATCTGCCGTATGTGTTTAAGTCAAGTGGAAAGAATCATTACCCTTAGTGTTGCTCAGCGAATTTCACAGCTTCTCTACGTGGGTGGTGATCTCTTTCTGATCGCAAGAAATCGACGGAGTGTTCCTCAGCGACCTTCACAGATTCTCTCCGCGGACGGTGGTCTCTTTCCGATCACAAGAAGTCGACGCCTCAGGTCGGCTTCCTCTACTGGTATCCACACGAACAGCGTTCCAACCACGAACGACGTGCTAGCGTCTCCTGTCCCTCCAAGGCTTTCACAAGTCTCCGTCTCTATTTCAGCAGTTTCTTGTCTGCAAACCTTTTGCAGATTCCGTTCGGCCTTTTGTGTTCTGTGTTATTTTCAAACGTAGCTCCTCCAATCAGATATAGAGGATGCTATGCGTTTTTCCACCTGACCTAATTGGATTTTGGAGTTAATCTTATATTAATTCCGAATTGATACAATATCATATATTGTATAATTTTATAAGAAACTAATTAAATAAAATAATATTAAATCCGTCCCACAGATTTAATTACTTATTTATTTAACTTTAAATAAAGATGAGACTGAGTTATATTTGATTTATTCCCATAAATCAAATTTGAGATATCCTATCAATTTAAATTTCGAATTTCAAACATGATAGAGATTTAATTTATCCTTATAAATTAAATCTTATAAATATCTCTTATATGAGATATCCTATCAATTTGAATTTCGAATTTCAAACGTGATAGAGATTTAATTTATCCTTATAAATTAAATCTTATAAATATCTCTTATATGAGATATCCTATCAATTTGAATTTCGAATTTCAAACGTGATAGAGATTTAATTTATCCTTATAAATTAAATCTTATAAATATCTCTTATATGAGATATCCTATCAATTTGAATTTCGAATTCAAACATGATAGGGATTTAATTTATCCTTATAAATTAAATCTCATATATCTCATATATATAATATATATATATACGAATTTATATATATACGAATATAAATATAAATAAATATATATATACATTCACCTGGATCTTTCATTGAATCTGGACATGTCTTAGATTCAATGAATCTGGACATCATAGCTCGTGTTGGGCTATTTTGTGTGCGACCCTGTAGGCCCATATGAAGTTGGCAGTGGGCCATTTGCTATACTAGCCCACAAGTCGCAAGCGGTCTCTAGCAAGACATAACAACTACCCAAATCATATGAGGATCGATAAACGATGTAACCTTTTATACAACCATATCATGTCCCTTCTGTCACGCGATATTTTGGTCATGGATGAGGCATGGATAATGTCATCCTCCTATTCCCGACCGTTACTTTCTCGATCCCTGAGTAGTCTGACTATAGAAATGGAACTACCTTTCCATTACAGTATGGCCATACATTTCTCAGACTCACTCATCGAGGGGCCCAGTAATATCTCTCCACGAATGTGAGGGACAAATTCCATCTTGACCATTCACATTCCTCCGCATGAAAAACCACTAAGCCCAAACATAGTCTTTATGATCACTCGGTCAAAAGTGACTTTTGACTAGGTCAAAGCTGAGCGTTTTGTCATGTAGGAATCCATGATGATCTCAGGTCAAAGGGCATATTGACATGGTTTGTATATGAGAGAAGCTTATGACGTTACCCATGCAGTTCTCTCATAGCGGGTCGGTCCAACACCCTGTACTCTTACATGTGCTTATGACTTTGATTTATATCTCTATACATCTTCAAAGTCATACTGGTCTTATTTCATCTGTGCTCCCACATAGATGATCGACCAGGGACATTTAGGATAATATCATGAATTATCCAAGGATGGTCATCATAGTAAACATGCAAATAATATGATAACTCAATTAATAAATTCATAAATCAATAATGTTCATAAGACAATGATTGGCCCCTAGGGCACGATTTCCAACATCTGTTTCTCTTTAGTTTAGAGCATATCCTTCTTCAAATGAGAGAAGCCTAGAGGGTCTTTTGGCTTAAATTTCTATCTTATCTACTCTACCAAGTGAGTTTCACATGTATAAATCATTTCATAAATTACTCAAGAGTGTGAATCTCTTGAGAGGGATTCTCACTGGTGATTGCCTAGTAAGTTGTAAGGGGGAGTGAGGGGATTCTCACATTGATGTACTGAGGCACCAAGAGCTCATGGAATCTTAGGAAACAGTGGAACACTCAGAGGAACCTTTCAAAGCATACGTTTTTCGACAAATGATGTAGTTTGGAATATATCAGTAAATATGAAAGCATATGTTTTGAAAGAGAACCTTTCAAAGGGCTTTCTTATAAGCACATTTACCAAAGAGCTACTCGATGAATCTAAGATATGTTTTAATGGAATTTATCGAAGATTTATCGAAGTCTCTTCCGATAAGGTTAATTACCGAAGTATTTCTGTGCAAGACTTAAACTATTTCAATCGCAATTCCTTAGGGATTTGTCGAAGGCCTTTTTGACAAGGGTATTCCTCAATAAGAACTTTGATAATTCAAGACTGATTTGTGAAAAGATTTCTGAACTAGACTTTAACATATTGGATCTTCAATTATAAATTATTTTCGAAACAAACGAGATTTGCTTATGTTGTTCATACGTCTATTCTAAGACATGTTTCAAGATTATTTCCATCTAAAACAGCGATCAAATGCACAGATCAATTGAAGAGCAGCAAGAGTCAGATGCATACGTCAGCAATAACAGCTATCCCATGGATATTTCAACTGATTTATGAAGAACCAAGGATGAAAGAAGAAGCCAAAATGGGGAAGCTGAAAAGTTGGGAGACAAAATAAAAGTAAGAGATGCTTACAACGCAGTTTGATCATACTCAATAAATATTATGAAGTCTCTGTTTCTCTTTAGTTTAGAGCATATCCTTCTTCAAATGAGAGAAGCCTAGAGGGTCTTTTGGCTTAAATTTCTATCTTATCTACTCTACCAAGTGAGTTTCACATGTATAAATCATTTCATAAATTACTCAAGAGTGTGAATCTCTTGAGAGGGATTCTCACTGGTGATTGCCTAGTAAGTTGTAAGGGGGAGTGAGGGGATTCTCACATTGATGTACTGAGGCACCAAGAGCTCATGGAATCTTAGGAAACAGTGGAACACTCAGAGGAACCTTTCAAAGCATACGTTTTTCGACAAATGATGTAGTTTGGAATATATCAGTAAATATGAAAGCATATGTTTTGAAAGAGAACCTTTCAAAGGGCTTTCTTATAAGCACATTTACCAAAGAGCTACTCGATGAATCTAAGATATGTTTTAATGGAATTTATCGAAGATTTATCGAAGTCTCTTCCGATAAGGTTAATTACCGAAGTATTTCTGTGCAAGACTTAAACTATTTCAATCGCAATTCCTTAGGGATTTGTCGAAGGCCTTTTTGACAAGGGTATTCCTCAATAAGAACTTTGACAATTCAAGACTGATTTGTGAAAAGATTTCTGAACTAGACTTTAACATATTGGATCTTCAATTATAAATTATTTTCGAAACAAACGAGATTTGCTTATGTTGTTCATACGTCTATTCTAAGACATGTTTCAAGATTATTTCCATCTAAAACAGCGATCAAATGCACAGATCAATTGAAGAGCAGCAAGAGTCAGATGCATACGTCAGCAATAACAGCTATCCCATGGATATTTCAACTGATTTATGAAGAACCAAGGATGAAAGAAGAAGCCAAAATGGGGAAGCTGAAAAGTTGGGAGACAAAATAAAAGTAAGAGATGCTTACAACGCAGTTTGATCATACTCAATAAATATTATGAAGTCTCTGTTTCTCTTTAGTTTAGAGCATATCCTTCTTCAAATGAGAGAAGCCTAGAGGGTCTTTTGGCTTAAATTTCTATCTTATCTACTCTACCAAGTGAGTTTCACATGTATAAATCATTTCATAAATTACTCAAGAGTGTGAATCTCTTGAGAGGGATTCTCACTGGTGATTGCCTAGTAAGTTGTAAGGGGGAGTGAGGGGATTCTCACATTGATGTACTGAGGCACCAAGAGCTCATGGAATCTTAGGAAACAGTGGAACACTCAGAGGAACCTTTCAAAGCATACGTTTTTCGACAAATGATGTAGTTTGGAATATATCAGTAAATATGAAAGCATATGTTTTGAAAGAGAACCTTTCAAAGGGCTTTCTTATAAGCACATTTACCAAAGAGCTACTCGATGAATCTAAGATATGTTTTAATGGAATTTATCGAAGATTTATCGAAGTCTCTTCCGATAAGGTTAATTACCGAAGTATTTCTGTGCAAGACTTAAACTATTTCAATCGCAATTCCTTAGGGATTTGTCGAAGGCCTTTTTGACAAGGGTATTCCTCAATAAGAACTTTGATAATTCAAGACTGATTTGTGAAAAGATTTCTGAACTAGACTTTAACATATTGGATCTTCAATTATAAATTATTTTCGAAACAAACGAGATTTGCTTATGTTGTTCATACGTCTATTCTAAGACATGTTTCAAGATTATTTCCATCTAAAACAGCGATCAAATGCACAGATCAATTGAAGAGCAGCAAGAGTCAGATGCATACGTCAGCAATAACAGCTATCCCATGGATATTTCAACTGATTTATGAAGAACCAAGGATGAAAGAAGAAGCCAAAATGGGGAAGCTGAAAAGTTGGGAGACAAAATAAAAGTAAGAGATGCTTACAACGCAGTTTGATCATACTCAATAAATATTATGAAGTCTCTGTTTCTCTTTAGTTTAGAGCATATCCTTCTTCAAATGAGAGAAGCCTAGAGGGTCTTTTGGCTTAAATTTCTATCTTATCTACTCTACCAAGTGAGTTTCACATGTATAAATCATTTCATAAATTACTCAAGAGTGTGAATCTCTTGAGAGGGATTCTCACTGGTGATTGCCTAGTAAGTTGTAAGGGGGAGTGAGGGGATTCTCACATTGATGTACTGAGGCACCAAGAGCTCATGGAATCTTAGGAAACAGTGGAACACTCAGAGGAACCTTTCAAAGCATACGTTTTTCGACAAATGATGTAGTTTGGAATATATCAGTAAATATGAAAGCATATGTTTTGAAAGAGAACCTTTCAAAGGGCTTTCTTATAAGCACATTTACCAAAGAGCTACTCGATGAATCTAAGATATGTTTTAATGGAATTTATCGAAGATTTATCGAAGTCTCTTCCGATAAGGTTAATTACCGAAGTATTTCTGTGCAAGACTTAAACTATTTCAATCGCAATTCCTTAGGGATTTGTCGAAGGCCTTTTTGACAAGGGTATTCCTCAATAAGAACTTTGATAATTCAAGACTGATTTGTGAAAAGATTTCTGAACTAGACTTTAACATATTGGATCTTCAATTATAAATTATTTTCGAAACAAACGAGATTTGCTTATGTTGTTCATACGTCTATTCTAAGACATGTTTCAAGATTATTTCCATCTAAAACAGCGATCAAATGCACAGATCAATTGAAGAGCAGCAAGAGTCAGATGCATACGTCAGCAATAACAGCTATCCCATGGATATTTCAACTGATTTATGAAGAACCAAGTATGAAAGAAGAAGCCAAAATGGGGAAGCTGAAAAGTTGGGAGACAAAATAAAAGTAAGAGATGCTTACAACGCAGTTTGATCATACTCAATAAATATTATGAAGTCTCTATTTCTCTTTAGTTTAGAGCATATCCTTCTTCAAATGAGAGAAGCCTAGAGGGTCTTTTGGCTTAAATTTCTATCTTATCTACTCTACCAAGTGAGTTTCACATGTATAAATCATTTCATAAATTACTCAAGAGTGTGAATCTCTTGAGAGGGATTCTCACTGGTGATTGCCTAGTAAGTTGTAAGGGGGAGTGAGGGGATTCTCACATTGATGTACTGAGGCACCAAGAGCTCATGGAATCTTAGGAAACAGTGGAACACTCAGAGGAACCTTTCAAAGCATACGTTTTTCGACAAATGATGTAGTTTGGAATATATCAGTAAATATGAAAGCATATGTTTTGAAAGAGAACCTTTCAAAGGGCTTTCTTATAAGCACATTTACCAAAGAGCTACTCGATGAATCTAAGATATGTTTTAATGGAATTTATCGAAGATTTATCGAAGTCTCTTCCGATAAGGTTAATTACCGAAGTATTTCTGTGCAAGACTTAAACTATTTCAATCGCAATTCCTTAGGGATTTGTCGAAGGCCTTTTTGACAAGGGTATTCCTCAATAAGAACTTTGATAATTCAAGACTGATTTGTGAAAAGATTTCTGAACTAGACTTTAACATATTGGATCTTCAATTATAAATTATTTTCGAAACAAACGAGATTTGCTTATGTTGTTCATACGTCTATTCTAAGACATGTTTCAAGATTATTTCCATCTAAAACAGCGATCAAATGCACAGATCAATTGAAGAGCAGCAAGAGTCAGATGCATACGTCAGCAATAACAGCTATCCCATGGATATTTCAACTGATTTATGAAGAACCAAGGATGAAAGAAGAAGCCAAAATGGGGAAGCTGAAAAGTTGGGAGACAAAATAAAAGTAAGAGATGCTTACAACGCAGTTTGATCATACTCAATAAATATTATGAAGTCTCTGTTTCTCTTTAGTTTAGAGCATATCCTTCTTCAAATGAGAGAAGCCTAGAGGGTCTTTTGGCTTAAATTTCTATCTTATCTACTCTACCAAGTGAGTTTCACATGTATAAATCATTTCATAAATTACTCAAGAGTGTGAATCTCTTGAGAGGGATTCTCACTGGTGATTGCCTAGTAAGTTGTAAGGGGGAGTGAGGGGATTCTCACATTGATGTACTGAGGCACCAAGAGCTCATGGAATCTTAGGAAACAGTGGAACACTCAGAGGAACCTTTCAAAGCATACGTTTTTCGACAAATGATGTAGTTTGGAATATATCAGTAAATATGAAAGCATATGTTTTGAAAGAGAACCTTTCAAAGGGCTTTCTTATAAGCACATTTACCAAAGAGCTACTCGATGAATCTAAGATATGTTTTAATGGAATTTATCGAAGATTTATCGAAGTCTCTTCCGATAAGGTTAATTACCGAAGTATTTCTGTGCAAGACTTAAACTATTTCAATCGCAATTCCTTAGGGATTTGTCGAAGGCCTTTTTGACAAGGGTATTCCTCAATAAGAACTTTGATAATTCAAGACTGATTTGTGAAAAGATTTCTGAACTAGACTTTAACATATTGGATCTTCAATTATAAATTATTTTCGAAACAAACGAGATTTGCTTATGTTGTTCATACGTCTATTCTAAGACATGTTTCAAGATTATTTCCATCTAAAACAGCGATCAAATGCACAGATCAATTGAAGAGCAGCAAGAGTCAGATGCATACGTCAGCAATAACAGCTATCCCATGGATATTTCAACTGATTTATGAAGAACCAAGGATGAAAGAAGAAGCCAAAATGGGGAAGCTGAAAAGTTGGGAGACAAAATAAAAGTAAGAGATGCTTACAACGCAGTTTGATCATACTCAATAAATATTATGAAGTCTCTGTTTCTCTTTAGTTTAGAGCATATCCTTCTTCAAATGAGAGAAGCCTAGAGGGTCTTTTGGCTTAAATTTCTATCTTATCTACTCTACCAAGTGAGTTTCACATGTATAAATCATTTCATAAATTACTCAAGAGTGTGAATCTCTTGAGAGGGATTCTCACTGGTGATTGCCTAGTAAGTTGTAAGGGGGAGTGAGGGGATTCTCACATTGATGTACTGAGGCACCAAGAGCTCATGGAATCTTAGGAAACAGTGGAACACTCAGAGGAACCTTTCAAAGCATACGTTTTTCGACAAATGATGTAGTTTGGAATATATCAGTAAATATGAAAGCATATGTTTTGAAAGAGAACCTTTCAAAGGGCTTTCTTATAAGCACATTTACCAAAGAGCTACTCGATGAATCTAAGATATGTTTTAATGGAATTTATCGAAGATTTATCGAAGTCTCTTCCGATAAGGTTAATTACCGAAGTATTTCTGTGCAAGACTTAAACTATTTCAATCGCAATTCCTTAGGGATTTGTCGAAGGCCTTTTTGACAAGGGTATTCCTCAATAAGAACTTTGATAATTCAAGACTGATTTGTGAAAAGATTTCTGAACTAGACTTTAACATATTGGATCTTCAATTATAAATTATTTTCGAAACAAACGAGATTTGCTTATGTTGTTCATACGTCTATTCTAAGACATGTTTCAAGATTATTTCCATCTAAAACAGCGATCAAATGCACAGATCAATTGAAGAGCAGCAAGAGTCAGATGCATACGTCAGCAATAACAGCTATCCCATGGATATTTCAACTGATTTATGAAGAACCAAGGATGAAAGAAGAAGCCAAAATGGGGAAGCTGAAAAGTTGGGAGACAAAATAAAAGTAAGAGATGCTTACAACGCAGTTTGATCATACTCAATAAATATTATGAAGTCTCTGTTTCTCTTTAGTTTAGAGCATATCCTTCTTCAAATGAGAGAAGCCTAGAGGGTCTTTTGGCTTAAATTTCTATCTTATCTACTCTACCAAGTGAGTTTCACATGTATAAATCATTTCATAAATTACTCAAGAGTGTGAATCTCTTGAGAGGGATTCTCACTGGTGATTGCCTAGTAAGTTGTAAGGGGGAGTGAGGGGATTCTCACATTGATGTACTGAGGCACCAAGAGCTCATGGAATCTTAGGAAACAGTGGAACACTCAGAGGAACCTTTCAAAGCATACGTTTTTCGACAAATGATGTAGTTTGGAATATATCAGTAAATATGAAAGCATATGTTTTGAAAGAGAACCTTTCAAAGGGCTTTCTTATAAGCACATTTACCAAAGAGCTACTCGATGAATCTAAGATATGTTTTAATGGAATTTATCGAAGATTTATCGAAGTCTCTTCCGATAAGGTTAATTACCGAAGTATTTCTGTGCAAGACTTAAACTATTTCAATCGCAATTCCTTAGGGATTTGTCGAAGGCCTTTTTGACAAGGGTATTCCTCAATAAGAACTTTGACAATTCAAGACTGATTTGTGAAAAGATTTCTGAACTAGACTTTAACATATTGGATCTTCAATTATAAATTATTTTCGAAACAAACGAGATTTGCTTATGTTGTTCATACGTCTATTCTAAGACATGTTTCAAGATTATTTCCATCTAAAACAGCGATCAAATGCACAGATCAATTGAAGAGCAGCAAGAGTCAGATGCATACGTCAGCAATAACAGCTATCCCATGGATATTTCAACTGATTTATGAAGAACCAAGGATGAAAGAAGAAGCCAAAATGGGGAAGCTGAAAAGTTGGGAGACAAAATAAAAGTAAGAGATGCTTACAACGCAGTTTGATCATACTCAATAAATATTATGAAGTCTCTGTTTCTCTTTAGTTTAGAGCATATCCTTCTTCAAATGAGAGAAGCCTAGAGGGTCTTTTGGCTTAAATTTCTATCTTATCTACTCTACCAAGTGAGTTTCACATGTATAAATCATTTCATAAATTACTCAAGAGTGTGAATCTCTTGAGAGGGATTCTCACTGGTGATTGCCTAGTAAGTTGTAAGGGGGAGTGAGGGGATTCTCACATTGATGTACTGAGGCACCAAGAGCTCATGGAATCTTAGGAAACAGTGGAACACTCAGAGGAACCTTTCAAAGCATACGTTTTTCGACAAATGATGTAGTTTGGAATATATCAGTAAATATGAAAGCATATGTTTTGAAAGAGAACCTTTCAAAGGGCTTTCTTATAAGCACATTTACCAAAGAGCTACTCGATGAATCTAAGATATGTTTTAATGGAATTTATCGAAGATTTATCGAAGTCTCTTCCGATAAGGTTAATTACCGAAGTATTTCTGTGCAAGACTTAAACTATTTCAATCGCAATTCCTTAGGGATTTGTCGAAGGCCTTTTTGACAAGGGTATTCCTCAATAAGAACTTTGACAATTCAAGACTGATTTGTGAAAAGATTTCTGAACTAGACTTTAACATATTGGATCTTCAATTATAAATTATTTTCGAAACAAACGAGATTTGCTTATGTTGTTCATACGTCTATTCTAAGACATGTTTCAAGATTATTTCCATCTAAAACAGCGATCAAATGCACAGATCAATTGAAGAGCAGCAAGAGTCAGATGCATACGTCAGCAATAACAGCTATCCCATGGATATTTCAACTGATTTATGAAGAACCAAGGATGAAAGAAGAAGCCAAAATGGGGAAGCTGAAAAGTTGGGAGACAAAATAAAAGTAAGAGATGCTTACAACGCAGTTTGATCATACTCAATAAATATTATGAAGTCTCTGTTTCTCTTTAGTTTAGAGCATATCCTTCTTCAAATGAGAGAAGCCTAGAGGGTCTTTTGGCTTAAATTTCTATCTTATCTACTCTACCAAGTGAGTTTCACATGTATAAATCATTTCATAAATTACTCAAGAGTGTGAATCTCTTGAGAGGGATTCTCACTGGTGATTGCCTAGTAAGTTGTAAGGGGGAGTGAGGGGATTCTCACATTGATGTACTGAGGCACCAAGAGCTCATGGAATCTTAGGAAACAGTGGAACACTCAGAGGAACCTTTCAAAGCATACGTTTTTCGACAAATGATGTAGTTTGGAATATATCAGTAAATATGAAAGCATATGTTTTGAAAGAGAACCTTTCAAAGGGCTTTCTTATAAGCACATTTACCAAAGAGCTACTCGATGAATCTAAGATATGTTTTAATGGAATTTATCGAAGATTTATCGAAGTCTCTTCCGATAAGGTTAATTACCGAAGTATTTCTGTGCAAGACTTAAACTATTTCAATCGCAATTCCTTAGGGATTTGTCGAAGGCCTTTTTGACAAGGGTATTCCTCAATAAGAACTTTGACAATTCAAGACTGATTTGTGAAAAGATTTCTGAACTAGACTTTAACATATTGGATCTTCAATTATAAATTATTTTCGAAACAAACGAGATTTGCTTATGTTGTTCATACGTCTATTCTAAGACATGTTTCAAGATTATTTCCATCTAAAACAGCGATCAAATGCACAGATCAATTGAAGAGCAGCAAGAGTCAGATGCATACGTCAGCAATAACAGCTATCCCATGGATATTTCAACTGATTTATGAAGAACCAAGGATGAAAGAAGAAGCCAAAATGGGGAAGCTGAAAAGTTGGGAGACAAAATAAAAGTAAGAGATGCTTACAACGCAGTTTGATCATACTCAATAAATATTATGAAGTCTCTGTTTCTCTTTAGTTTAGAGCATATCCTTCTTCAAATGAGAGAAGCCTAGAGGGTCTTTTGGCTTAAATTTCTATCTTATCTACTCTACCAAGTGAGTTTCACATGTATAAATCATTTCATAAATTACTCAAGAGTGTGAATCTCTTGAGAGGGATTCTCACTGGTGATTGCCTAGTAAGTTGTAAGGGGGAGTGAGGGGATTCTCACATTGATGTACTGAGGCACCAAGAGCTCATGGAATCTTAGGAAACAGTGGAACACTCAGAGGAACCTTTCAAAGCATACGTTTTTCGACAAATGATGGAGTTTGGAATATATCAGTAAATATGAAAGCATATGTTTTGAAAGAGAACCTTTCAAAGGGCTTTCTTATAAGCACATTTACCAAAGAGCTACTCGATGAATCTAAGATATGTTTTAATGGAATTTATCGAAGATTTATCGAAGTCTCTTCCGATAAGGTTAATTACCGAAGTATTTCTGTGCAAGACTTAAACTATTTCAATCGCAATTCCTTAGGGATTTGTCGAAGGCCTTTTTGACAAGGGTATTCCTCAATAAGAACTTTGACAATTCAAGACTGATTTGTGAAAAGATTTCTGAACTAGACTTTAACATATTGGATCTTCAATTATAAATTATTTTCGAAACAAACGAGATTTGCTTATGTTGTTCATACGTCTATTCTAAGACATGTTTCAAGATTATTTCCATCTAAAACAGCGATCAAATGCACAGATCAATTGAAGAGCAGCAAGAGTCAGATGCATACGTCAGCAATAACAGCTATCCCATGGATATTTCAACTGATTTATGAAGAACCAAGGATGAAAGAAGAAGCCAAAATGGGGAAGCTGAAAAGTTGGGAGACAAAATAAAAGTAAGAGATGCTTACAACGCAGTTTGATCATACTCAATAAATATTATGAAGTCTCTGTTTCTCTTTAGTTTAGAGCATATCCTTCTTCAAATGAGAGAAGCCTAGAGGGTCTTTTGGCTTAAATTTCTATCTTATCTACTCTACCAAGTGAGTTTCACATGTATAAATCATTTCATAAATTACTCAAGAGTGTGAATCTCTTGAGAGGGATTCTCACTGGTGATTGCCTAGTAAGTTGTAAGGGGGAGTGAGGGGATTCTCACATTGATGTACTGAGGCACCAAGAGCTCATGGAATCTTAGGAAACAGTGGAACACTCAGAGGAACCTTTCAAAGCATACGTTTTTCGACAAATGATGGAGTTTGGAATATATCAGTAAATATGAAAGCATATGTTTTGAAAGAGAACCTTTCAAAGGGCTTTCTTATAAGCACATTTACCAAAGAGCTACTCGATGAATCTAAGATATGTTTTAATGGAATTTATCGAAGATTTATCGAAGTCTCTTCCGATAAGGTTAATTACCGAAGTATTTCTGTGCAAGACTTAAACTATTTCAATCGCAATTCCTTAGGGATTTGTCGAAGGCCTTTTTGACAAGGGTATTCCTCAATAAGAACTTTGACAATTCAAGACTGATTTGTGAAAAGATTTCTACACTAGACTTTAACATATTGGATCTTCAATTATAAATTATTTTCGAAACAAACGAGATTTGCTTATGTTGTTCATACGTCTATTCTAAGACATGTTTCAAGATTATTTCCATCTAAAACAGCGATCAAATGCACAGATCAATTGAAGAGCAGCAAGAGTCAGATGCATACGTCAGCAATAACAGCTATCCCATGGATATTTCAACTGATTTATGAAGAACCAAGGATGAAAGAAGAAGCCAAAATGGGGAAGCTGAAAAGTTGGGAGACAAAATAAAAGTAAGAGATGCTTACAACGCAGTTTGATCATACTCAATAAATATTATGAAGTCTCTGTTTCTCTTTAGTTTAGAGCATATCCTTCTTCAAATGAGAGAAGCCTAGAGGGTCTTTTGGCTTAAATTTCTATCTTATCTACTCTACCAAGTGAGTTTCACATGTATAAATCATTTCATAAATTACTCAAGAGTGTGAATCTCTTGAGAGGGATTCTCACTGGTGATTGCCTAGTAAGTTGTAAGGGGGAGTGAGGGGATTCTCACATTGATGTACTGAGGCACCAAGAGCTCATGGAATCTTAGGAAACAGTGGAACACTCAGAGGAACCTTTCAAAGCATACGTTTTTCGACAAATGATGGAGTTTGGAATATATCAGTAAATATGAAAGCATATGTTTTGAAAGAGAACCTTTCAAAGGGCTTTCTTATAAGCACATTTACCAAAGAGCTACTCGATGAATCTAAGATATGTTTTAATGGAATTTATCGAAGATTTATCGAAGTCTCTTCCGATAAGGTTAATTACCGAAGTATTTCTGTGCAAGACTTAAACTATTTCAATCGCAATTCCTTAGGGATTTGTCGAAGGCCTTTTTGACAAGGGTATTCCTCAATAAGAACTTTGACAATTCAAGACTGATTTGTGAAAAGATTTCTACACTAGACTTTAACATATTGGATCTTCAATTATAAATTATTTTCGAAACAAACGAGATTTGCTTATGTTGTTCATACGTCTATTCTAAGACATGTTTCAAGATTATTTCCATCTAAAACAGCGATCAAATGCACAGATCAATTGAAGAGCAGCAAGAGTCAGATGCATACGTCAGCAATAACAGCTATCCCATGGATATTTCAACTGATTTATGAAGAACCAAGGATGAAAGAAGAAGCCAAAATGGGGAAGCTGAAAAGTTGGGAGACAAAATAAAAGTAAGAGATGCTTACAACGCAGTTTGATCATACTCAATAAATATTATGAAGTCTCTGTTTCTCTTTAGTTTAGAGCATATCCTTCTTCAAATGAGAGAAGCCTAGAGGGTCTTTTGGCTTAAATTTCTATCTTATCTACTCTACCAAGTGAGTTTCACATGTATAAATCATTTCATAAATTACTCAAGAGTGTGAATCTCTTGAGAGGGATTCTCACTGGTGATTGCCTAGTAAGTTGTAAGGGGGAGTGAGGGGATTCTCACATTGATGTACTGAGGCACCAAGAGCTCATGGAATCTTAGGAAACAGTGGAACACTCAGAGGAACCTTTCAAAGCATACGTTTTTCGACAAATGATGGAGTTTGGAATATATCAGTAAATATGAAAGCATATGTTTTGAAAGAGAACCTTTCAAAGGGCTTTCTTATAAGCACATTTACCAAAGAGCTACTCGATGAATCTAAGATATGTTTTAATGGAATTTATCGAAGATTTATCGAAGTCTCTTCCGATAAGGTTAATTACCGAAGTATTTCTGTGCAAGACTTAAACTATTTCAATCGCAATTCCTTAGGGATTTGTCGAAGGCCTTTTTGACAAGGGTATTCCTCAATAAGAACTTTGACAATTCAAGACTGATTTGTGAAAAGATTTCTACACTAGACTTTAACATATTGGATCTTCAATTATAAATTATTTTCGAAACAAACGAGATTTGCTTATGTTGTTCATACGTCTATTCTAAGACATGTTTCAAGATTATTTCCATCTAAAACAGCGATCAAATGCACAGATCAATTGAAGAGCAGCAAGAGTCAGATGCATACGTCAGCAATAACAGCTATCCCATGGATATTTCAACTGATTTATGAAGAACCAAGGATGAAAGAAGAAGCCAAAATGGGGAAGCTGAAAAGTTGGGAGACAAAATAAAAGTAAGAGATGCTTACAACGCAGTTTGATCATACTCAATAAATATTATGAAGTCTCTGTTTCTCTTTAGTTTAGAGCATATCCTTCTTCAAATGAGAGAAGCCTAGAGGGTCTTTTGGCTTAAATTTCTATCTTATCTACTCTACCAAGTGAGTTTCACATGTATAAATCATTTCATAAATTACTCAAGAGTGTGAATCTCTTGAGAGGGATTCTCACTGGTGATTGCCTAGTAAGTTGTAAGGGGGAGTGAGGGGATTCTCACATTGATGTACTGAGGCACCAAGAGCTCATGGAATCTTAGGAAACAGTGGAACACTCAGAGGAACCTTTCAAAGCATACGTTTTTCGACAAATGATGGAGTTTGGAATATATCAGTAAATATGAAAGCATATGTTTTGAAAGAGAACCTTTCAAAGGGCTTTCTTATAAGCACATTTACCAAAGAGCTACTCGATGAATCTAAGATATGTTTTAATGGAATTTATCGAAGATTTATCGAAGTCTCTTCCGATAAGGTTAATTACCGAAGTATTTCTGTGCAAGACTTAAACTATTTCAATCGCAATTCCTTAGGGATTTGTCGAAGGCCTTTTTGACAAGGGTATTCCTCAATAAGACCTTTGACAATTCAAGACTGATTTGTGAAAAGATTTCTACACTAGACTTTAACATATTGGATCTTCAATTATAAATTATTTTCGAAACAAACGAGATTTGCTTATGTTGTTCATACGTCTATTCTAAGACATGTTTCAAGATTATTTCCATCTAAAACAGCGATCAAATGCACAGATCAATTGAAGAGCAGCAAGAGTCAGATGCATACGTCAGCAATAACAGCTATCCCATGGATATTTCAACTGATTTATGAAGAACCAAGGATGAAAGAAGAAGCCAGAATGGGGAAGCTGAAAAGTTGGGAGACAAAATAAAAGTAAGAGATGCTTACAACGCAGTTTGATCATACTCAATAAATATTATGAAGTCTCTGTTTCTCTTTAGTTTAGAGCATATCCTTCTTCAAATGAGAGAAGCCTAGAGGGTCTTTTGGCTTAAATTTCTATCTTATCTACTCTACCAAGTGAGTTTCACATGTATAAATCATTTCATAAATTACTCAAGAGTGTGAATCTCTTGAGAGGGATTCTCACTGGTGATTGCCTAGTAAGTTGTAAGGGGGAGTGAGGGGATTCTCACATTGATGTACTGAGGCACCAAGAGCTCATGGAATCTTAGGAAACAGTGGAACACTCAGAGGAACCTTTCAAAGCATACGTTTTTCGACAAATGATGGAGTTTGGAATATATCAGTAAATATGAAAGCATATGTTTTGAAAGAGAACCTTTCAAAGGGCTTTCTTATAAGCACATTTACCAAAGAGCTACTCGATGAATCTAAGATATGTTTTAATGGAATTTATCGAAGATTTATCGAAGTCTCTTCCGATAAGGTTAATTACCGAAGTATTTCTGTGCAAGACTTAAACTATTTCAATCGCAATTCCTTAGGGATTTGTCGAAGGCCTTTTTGACAAGGGTATTCCTCAATAAGACCTTTGACAATTCAAGACTGATTTGTGAAAAGATTTCTACACTAGACTTTAACATATTGGATCTTCAATTATAAATTATTTTCGAAACAAACGAGATTTGCTTATGTTGTTCATACGTCTATTCTAAGACATGTTTCAAGATTATTTCCATCTAAAACAGCGATCAAATGCACAGATCAATTGAAGAGCAGCAAGAGTCAGATGCATACGTCAGCAATAACAGCTATCCCATGGATATTTCAACTGATTTATGAAGAACCAAGGATGAAAGAAGAAGCCAGAATGGGGAAGCTGAAAAGTTGGGAGACAAAATAAAAGTAAGAGATGCTTACAACGCAGTTTGATCATACTCAATAAATATTATGAAGTCTCTGTTTCTCTTTAGTTTAGAGCATATCCTTCTTCAAATGAGAGAAGCCTAGAGGGTCTTTTGGCTTAAATTTCTATCTTATCTACTCTACCAAGTGAGTTTCACATGTATAAATCATTTCATAAATTACTCAAGAGTGTGAATCTCTTGAGAGGGATTCTCACTGGTGATTGCCTAGTAAGTTGTAAGGGGGAGTGAGGGGATTCTCACATTGATGTACTGAGGCACCAAGAGCTCATGGAATCTTAGGAAACAGTGGAACACTCAGAGGAACCTTTCAAAGCATACGTTTTTCGACAAATGATGGAGTTTGGAATATATCAGTAAATATGAAAGCATATGTTTTGAAAGAGAACCTTTCAAAGGGCTTTCTTATAAGCACATTTACCAAAGAGCTACTCGATGAATCTAAGATATGTTTTAATGGAATTTATCGAAGATTTATCGAAGTCTCTTCCGATAAGGTTAATTACCGAAGTATTTCTGTGCAAGACTTAAACTATTTCAATCGCAATTCCTTAGGGATTTGTCGAAGGCCTTTTTGACAAGGGTATTCCTCAATAAGAACTTTGACAATTCAAGACTGATTTGTGAAAAGATTTCTACACTACACTTTAACATATTGGATCTTCAATTATAAATTATTTTCGAAACAAACGAGATTTGCTTATGTTGTTCATACGTCTATTCTAAGACATGTTTCAAGATTATTTCCATCTAAAACAGCGATCAAATGCACAGATCAATTGAAGAGCATCAAGAGTCAGATGCATACGTCAGCAATAACAGCTATCCCATGGATATTTCAACTGATTTATGAAGAACCAAGGATGAAAGAAGAAGCCAGAATGGGGAAGCTGAAAAGTTGGGAGACAAAATAAAAGTAAGAGATGCTTACAACGCAGTTTGATCATACTCAATAAATATTATGAAGTCTCTGTTTCTCTTTAGTTTAGAGCATATCCTTCTTCAAATGAGAGAAGCCTAGAGGGTCTTTTGGCTTAAATTTCTATCTTATCTACTCTACCAAGTGAGTTTCACATGTATAAATCATTTCATAAATTACTCAAGAGTGTGAATCTCTTGAGAGGGATTCTCACTGGTGATTGCCTAGTAAGTTGTAAGGGGGAGTGAGGGGATTCTCACATTGATGTACTGAGGCACCAAGAGCTCATGGAATCTTAGGAAACAGTGGAACACTCAGAGGAACCTTTCAAAGCATACGTTTTTCGACAAATGATGGAGTTTGGAATATATCAGTAAATATGAAAGCATATGTTTTGAAAGAGAACCTTTCAAAGGGCTTTCTTATAAGCACATTTACCAAAGAGCTACTCGATGAATCTAAGATATGTTTTAATGGAATTTATCGAAGATTTATCGAAGTCTCTTCCGATAAGGTTAATTACCGAAGTATTTCTGTGCAAGACTTAAACTATTTCAATCGCAATTCCTTAGGGATTTGTCGAAGGCCTTTTTGACAAGGGTATTCCTCAATAAGAACTTTGACAATTCAAGACTGATTTGTGAAAAGATTTCTTCACTAGACTTTAACATATTTGATCTTCAGTTATAAATTATTTTCGAAACAAACGAGATTTGCTTATGTTGTTCATACGTCTATTCTAAGACATGTTTCAAGATTATTTCCATCTAAAACAGCGATCAAATGCACAGATCAATTGAAGAGCAGCAAGAGTCAGATGCATACGTCAGCAATAACAGCTATCCCATGGATATTTCAACTGATTTATGAAGAACCAAGGATGAAAGAAGAAGCCAGAATGGGGAAGCTGAAAAGTTGGGAGACAAAATAAAAGTAAGAGATGCTTACAACGCAGTTTGATCATACTCAATAAATATTATGAAGTCTCTGTTTCTCTTTAGTTTAGAGCATATCCTTCTTCAAATGAGAGAAGCCTAGAGGGTCTTTTGGCTTAAATTTCTATCTTATCTACTCTACCAAGTGAGTTTCACATGTATAAATCATTTCATAAATTACTCAAGAGTGTGAATCTCTTGAGAGGGATTCTCACTGGTGATTGCCTAGTAAGTTGTAAGGGGGAGTGAGGGGATTCTCACATTGATGTACTGAGGCACCAAGAGCTCATGGAATCTTAGGAAACAGTGGAACACTCAGAGGAACCTTTCAAAGCATACGTTTTTCGACAAATGATGGAGTTTGGAATATATCAGTAAATATGAAAGCATATGTTTTGAAAGAGAACCTTTCAAAGGGCTTTCTTATAAGCACATTTACCAAAGAGCTACTCGATGAATCTAAGATATGTTTTAATGGAATTTATCGAAGATTTATCGAAGTCTCTTCCGATAAGGTTAATTACCGAAGTATTTCTGTGCAAGACTTAAACTATTTCAATCGCAATTCCTTAGGGATTTGTCGAAGGCCTTTTTGACAAGGGTATTCCTCAATAAGAACTTTGACAATTCAAGACTGATTTGTGAAAAGATTTCTTCACTAGACTTTAACATATTTGATCTTCAGTTATAAATTATTTTCGAAACAAACGAGATTTGCTTATGTTGTTCATACGTCTATTCTAAGACATGTTTCAAGATTATTTCCATCTAAAACAGCGATCAAATGCACAGATCAATTGAAGAGCAGCAAGAGTCAGATGCATACGTCAGCAATAACAGCTATCCCATGGATATTTCAACTGATTTATGAAGAACCAAGGATGAAAGAAGAAGCCAGAATGGGGAAGCTGAAAAGTTGGGAGACAAAATAAAAGTAAGAGATGCTTACAACGCAGTTTGATCATACTCAATAAATATTATGAAGTCTCTGTTTCTCTTTAGTTTAGAGCATATCCTTCTTCAAATGAGAGAAGCCTAGAGGGTCTTTTGGCTTAAATTTCTATCTTATCTACTCTACCAAGTGAGTTTCACATGTATAAATCATTTCATAAATTACTCAAGAGTGTGAATCTCTTGAGAGGGATTCTCACTGGTGATTGCCTAGTAAGTTGTAAGGGGGAGTGAGGGGATTCTCACATTGATGTACTGAGGCACCAAGAGCTCATGGAATCTTAGGAAACAGTGGAACACTCAGAGGAACCTTTCAAAGCATACGTTTTTCGACAAATGATGGAGTTTGGAATATATCAGTAAATATGAAAGCATATGTTTTGAAAGAGAACCTTTCAAAGGGCTTTCTTATAAGCACATTTACCAAAGAGCTACTCGATGAATCTAAGATATGTTTTAATGGAATTTATCGAAGATTTATCGAAGTCTCTTCCGATAAGGTTAATTACCGAAGTATTTCTGTGCAAGACTTAAACTATTTCAATCGCAATTCCTTAGGGATTTGTCGAAGGCCTTTTTGACAAGGGTATTCCTCAATAAGAACTTTGACAATTCAAGACTGATTTGTGAAAAGATTTCTACACTAGACTTTAACATATTGGATCTTCAATTATAAATTATTTTCGAAACAAACGAGATTTGCTTATGTTGTTCATACGTCTATTCTAAGACATGTTTCAAGATTATTTCCATCTAAAACAGCGATCAAATGCACAGATCAATTGAAGAGCAGCAAGAGTCAGATGCATACGTCAGCAATAACAGCTATCCCATGGATATTTCAACTGATTTATGAAGAACCAAGGATGAAAGAAGAAGCCAGAATGGGGAAGCTGAAAAGTTGGGAGACAAAATAAAAGTAAGAGATGCTTACAACGCAGTTTGATCATACTCAATAAATATTATGAAGTCTCTGTTTCTCTTTAGTTTAGAGCATATCCTTCTTCAAATGAGAGAAGCCTAGAGGGTCTTTTGGCTTAAATTTCTATCTTATCTACTCTACCAAGTGAGTTTCACATGTATAAATCATTTCATAAATTACTCAAGAGTGTGAATCTCTTGAGAGGGATTCTCACTGGTGATTGCCTAGTAAGTTGTAAGGGGGAGTGAGGGGATTCTCACATTGATGTACTGAGGCACCAAGAGCTCATGGAATCTTAGGAAACAGTGGAACACTCAGAGGAACCTTTCAAAGCATACGTTTTTCGACAAATGATGGAGTTTGGAATATATCAGTAAATATGAAAGCATATGTTTTGAAAGAGAACCTTTCAAAGGGCTTTCTTATAAGCACATTTACCAAAGAGCTACTCGATGAATCTAAGATATGTTTTAATGGAATTTATCGAAGATTTATCGAAGTCTCTTCCGATAAGGTTAATTACCGAAGTATTTCTGTGCAAGACTTAAACTATTTCAATCGCAATTCCTTAGGGATTTGTCGAAGGCCTTTTTGACAAGGGTATTCCTCAATAAGAACTTTGACAATTCAAGACTGATTTGTGAAAAGATTTCTAAACTAGACTTTAACATATTTGATCTTCAGTTATAAATTATTTTAGAAACAAACGAGATTTGCTTATGTTGTTCATACGTCTATTCTAAGACATGTTTCAAGATTATTTCCATCTAAAACAGCGATCAAATGCACAGATCAATTGAAGAGCAGCAAGAGTCAGATGCATACGTCAGCAATAACAGCTATCCCATGGATATTTCAACTGATTTATGAAGAACCAAGGATGAAAGAAGAAGCCAGAATGGGGAAGCTGAAAAGTTGGGAGACAAAATAAAAGTAAGAGATGCTTACAACGCAGTTTGATCATACTCAATAAATATTATGAAGTCTCTGTTTCTCTTTAGTTTAGAGCATATCCTTCTTCAAATGAGAGAAGCCTAGAGGGTCTTTTGGCTTAAATTTCTATCTTATCTACTCTACCAAGTGAGTTTCACATGTATAAATCATTTCATAAATTACTCAAGAGTGTGAATCTCTTGAGAGGGATTCTCACTGGTGATTGCCTAGTAAGTTGTAAGGGGGAGTGAGGGGATTCTCACATTGATGTACTGAGGCACCAAGAGCTCATGGAATCTTAGGAAACAGTGGAACACTCAGAGGAACCTTTCAAAGCATACGTTTTTCGACAAATGATGTAGTTTGGAATATATCAGTAAATATGAAAGCATATGTTTTGAAAGAGAACCTTTCAAAGGGCTTTCTTATAAGCACATTTACCAAAGAGCTACTCGATGAATCTAAGATATGTTTTAATGGAATTTATCGAAGATTTATCGAAGTCTCTTCCGATAAGGTTAATTACCGAAGTATTTCTGTGCAAGACTTAAACTATTTCAATCGCAATTCCTTAGGGATTTGTCGAAGGCCTTTTTGACAAGGGTATTCCTCAATAAGAACTTTGACAATTCAAGACTGATTTGTGAAAAGATTTCTAAACTAGACTTTAACATATTTGATCTTCAGTTATAAATTATTTTAGAAACAAACGAGATTTGCTTATGTTGTTCATACGTCTATTCTAAGACATGTTTCAAGATTATTTCCATCTAAAACAGCGATCAAATGCACAGATCAATTGAAGAGCAGCAAGAGTCAGATGCATACGTCAGCAATAACAGCTATCCCATGGATATTTCAACTGATTTATGAAGAACCAAGGATAAAAGAAGAAGCCAAAATGGGGAAGCTGAAAAGTTGGGAGACAAAATAAAAGTAAGAGATGCTTACAACGCAGTTTGATCATACTCAATAAATATTATGAAGTCTCTGTTTCTCTTTAGTTTAGAGCATATCCTTCTTCAAATGAGAGAAGCCTAGAGGGTCTTTTGGCTTAAATTTCTATCTTATCTACTCTACCAAGTGAGTTTCACATGTATAAATCATTTCATAAATTACTCAAGAGTGTGAATCTCTTGAGAGGGATTCTCACTGGTGATTGCCTAGTAAGTTGTAAGGGGGAGTGAGGGGATTCTCACATTGATGTACTGAGGCACCAAGAGCTCATGGAATCTTAGGAAACAGTGGAACACTCAGAGGAACCTTTCAAAGCATACGTTTTTCGACAAATGATGTAGTTTGGAATATATCAGTAAATATGAAAGCATATGTTTTGAAAGAGAACCTTTCAAAGGGCTTTCTTATAAGCACATTTACCAAAGAGCTACTCGATGAATCTAAGATATGTTTTAATGGAATTTATCGAAGATTTATCGAAGTCTCTTCCGATAAGGTTAATTACCGAAGTATTTCTGTGCAAGACTTAAACTATTTCAATCGCAATTCCTTAGGGATTTGTCGAAGACCTTTTTGACAAGGGTATTCCTCAATAAGAACTTTGACAATTCAAGACTGATTTGTGAAAAGATTTCTACACTAGACTTTAACATATTTGATCTTCAGTTATAAATTATTTTCGAAACAAACGAGATTTGCTTATGTTGTTCATACGTCTATTCTAAGACATGTTTCAAGATTATTTCCATCTAAAACAGCGATCAAATGCACAGATCAATTGAAGAGCAGCAAGAGTCAGATGCATACGTCAGCAATAACAGCTATCCCATGGATATTTCAACTGATTTATGAAGAACCAAGGATGAAAGAAGAAGCCAGAATGGGGAAGCTGAAAAGTTGGGAGACAAAATAAAAGTAAGAGATGCTTACAACGCAGTTTGATCATACTCAACAAATATTATGAAGTCTCTGTTTCTCTTTAGTTTAGAGCATATCCTTCTTCAAATGAGAGAAGCCTAGAGGGTCTTTTGGCTTAAATTTCTATCTTATCTACTCTACCAAGTGAGTTTCACATGTATAAATCATTTCATAAATTACTCAAGAGTGTGAATCTCTTGAGAGGGATTCTCACTGGTGATTGCCTAGTAAGTTGTAAGGGGGAGTGAGGGGATTCTCACATTGATGTACTGAGGCACCAAGAGCTCATGGAATCTTAGGAAACAGTGGAACACTCAGAGGAACCTTTCAAAGCATACGTTTTTCGACAAATGATGGAGTTTGGAATATATCAGTAAATATGAAAGCATATGTTTTGAAAGAGAACCTTTCAAAGGGCTTTCTTATAAGCACATTTACCAAAGAGCTACTCGATGAATCTAAGATATGTTTTAATGGAATTTATCGAAGATTTATCGAAGTCTCTTCCGATAAGGTTAATTACCGAAGTATTTCTGTGCAAGACTTAAACTATTTCAATCGCAATTCCTTAGGGATTTGTCGAAGACCTTTTTGACAAGGGTATTCCTCAATAAGAACTTTGACAATTCAAGACTGATTTGTGAAAAGATTTCTACACTAGACTTTAACATATTTGATCTTCAGTTATAAATTATTTTCGAAACAAACGAGATTTGCTTATGTTGTTCATACGTCTATTCTAAGACATGTTTCAAGATTATTTCCATCTAAAACAGCGATCAAATGCACAGATCAATTGAAGAGCAGCAAGAGTCAGATGCATACGTCAGCAATAACAGCTATCCCATGGATATTTCAACTGATTTATGAAGAACCAAGGATGAAAGAAGAAGCCAGAATGGGGAAGCTGAAAAGTTGGGAGACAAAATAAAAGTAAGAGATGCTTACAACGCAGTTTGATCATACTCAACAAATATTATGAAGTCTCTGTTTCTCTTTAGTTTAGAGCATATCCTTCTTCAAATGAGAGAAGCCTAGAGGGTCTTTTGGCTTAAATTTCTATCTTATCTACTCTACCAAGTGAGTTTCACATGTATAAATCATTTCATAAATTACTCAAGAGTGTGAATCTCTTGAGAGGGATTCTCACTGGTGATTGCCTAGTAAGTTGTAAGGGGGAGTGAGGGGATTCTCACATTGATGTACTGAGGCACCAAGAGCTCATGGAATCTTAGGAAACAGTGGAACACTCAGAGGAACCTTTCAAAGCATACGTTTTTCGACAAATGATGTAGTTTGGAATATATCAGTAAATATGAAAGCATATGTTTTGAAAGAGAACCTTTCAAAGGGCTTTCTTATAAGCACATTTACCAAAGAGCTACTCGATGAATCTAAGATATGTTTTAATGGAATTTATCGAAGATTTATCGAAGTCTCTTCCGATAAGGTTAATTACCGAAGTATTTCTGTGCAAGACTTAAACTATTTCAATCGCAATTCCTTAGGGATTTGTCGAAGACCTTTTTGACAAGGGTATTCCTCAATAAGAACTTTGACAATTCAAGACTGATTTGTGAAAAGATTTCTAAACTAGACTTTAACATATTTGATCTTCAGTTATAAATTATTTTAGAAACAAACGAGATATGCTTATGTTGTTCATACGTCTATTCTAAGACATGTTTCAAGATTATTTCCATCTAAAACAGCGATCAAATGCACAGATCAATTGAAGAGCAGCAAGAGTCAGATGCATACGTCAGCAATAACAGCTATCCCATGGATATTTCAACTGATTTATGAAGAACCAAGGATGAAAGAAGAAGCCAGAATGGGGAAGCTGAAAAGTTGGGAGACAAAATAAAAGTAAGAGATGCTTACAACGCAGTTTGATCATACTCAACAAATATTATGAAGTCTCTGTTTCTCTTTAGTTTAGAGCATATCCTTCTTCAAATGAGAGAAGCCTAGAGGGTCTTTTGGCTTAAATTTCTATCTTATCTACTCTACCAAGTGAGTTTCACATGTATAAATCATTTCATAAATTACTCAAGAGTGTGAATCTCTTGAGAGGGATTCTCACTGGTGATTGCCTAGTAAGTTGTAAGGGGGAGTGAGGGGATTCTCACATTGATGTACTGAGGCACCAAGAGCTCATGGAATCTTAGGAAACAGTGGAACACTCAGAGGAACCTTTCAAAGCATACGTTTTTCGACAAATGATGTAGTTTGGAATATATCAGTAAATATGAAAGCATATGTTTTGAAAGAGAACCTTTCAAAGGGCTTTCTTATAAGCACATTTACCAAAGAGCTACTCGATGAATCTAAGATATGTTTTAATGGAATTTATCGAAGATTTATCGAAGTCTCTTCCGATAAGGTTAATTACCGAAGTATTTCTGTGCAAGACTTAAACTATTTCAATCGCAATTCCTTAGGGATTTGTCGAAGACCTTTTTGACAAGGGTATTCCTCAATAAGAACTTTGACAATTCAAGACTGATTTGTGAAAAGATTTCTAAACTAGACTTTAACATATTTGATCTTCAGTTATAAATTATTTTAGAAACAAACGAGATTTGCTTATGTTGTTCATACGTCTATTCTAAGACATGTTTCAAGATTATTTCCATCTAAAACAGCGATCAAATGCACAGATCAATTGAAGAGCAGCAAGAGTCAGATGCATACGTCAGCAATAACAGCTATCCCATGGATATTTCAACTGATTTATGAAGAACCAAGGATAAAAGAAGAAGCCAGAATGGGGAAGCTGAAAAGTTGGGAGACAAAATAAAAGTAAGAGATGCTTACAACGCAGTTTGATCATACTCAATAAATATTATGAAGTCTCTGTTTCTCTTTAGTTTAGAGCATATCCTTCTTCAAATGAGAGAAGCCTAGAGGGTCTTTTGGCTTAAATTTCTATCTTATCTACTCTACCAAGTGAGTTTCACATGTATAAATCATTTCATAAATTACTCAAGAGTGTGAATCTCTTGAGAGGGATTCTCACTGGTGATTGCCTAGTAAGTTGTAAGGGGGAGTGAGGGGATTCTCACATTGATGTACTGAGGCACCAAGAGCTCATGGAATCTTAGGAAACAGTGGAACACTCAGAGGAACCTTTCAAAGCATACGTTTTTCGACAAATGATGTAGTTTGGAATATATCAGTAAATATGAAAGCATATGTTTTGAAAGAGAACCTTTCAAAGGGCTTTCTTATAAGCACATTTACCAAAGAGCTACTCGATGAATCTAAGATATGTTTTAATGGAATTTATCGAAGATTTATCGAAGTCTCTTCCGATAAGGTTAATTACCGAAGTATTTCTGTGCAAGACTTAAACTATTTCAATCGCAATTCCTTAGGGATTTGTCGAAGACCTTTTTGACAAGGGTATTCCTCAATAAGAACTTTGACAATTCAAGACTGATTTGTGAAAAGATTTCTAAACTAGACTTTAACATATTTGATCTTCAGTTATAAATTATTTTAGAAACAAACGAGATTTGCTTATGTTGTTCATACGTCTATTCTAAGACATGTTTCAAGATTATTTCCATCTAAAACAGCGATCAAATGCACAGATCAATTGAAGAGCAGCAAGAGTCAGATGCATACGTCAGCAATAACAGCTATCCCATGGATATTTCAACTGATTTATGAAGAACCAAGGATAAAAGAAGAAGCCACAATGGGGAAGCTGAAAAGTTGGGAGACAAAATAAAAGTAAGAGATGCTTACAACGCAGTTTGATCATACTCAATAAATATTATGAAGTCTCTGTTTCTCTTTAGTTTAGAGCATATCCTTCTTCAAATGAGAGAAGCCTAGAGGGTCTTTTGGCTTAAATTTCTATCTTATCTACTCTACCAAGTGAGTTTCACATGTATAAATCATTTCATAAATTACTCAAGAGTGTGAATCTCTTGAGAGGGATTCTCACTGGTGATTGCCTAGTAAGTTGTAAGGGGGAGTGAGGGGATTCTCACATTGATGTACTGAGGCACCAAGAGCTCATGGAATCTTAGGAAACAGTGGAACACTCAGAGGAACCTTTCAAAGCATACGTTTTTCGACAAATGATGTAGTTTGGAATATATCAGTAAATATGAAAGCATATGTTTTGAAAGAGAACCTTTCAAAGGGCTTTCTTATAAGCACATTTACCAAAGAGCTACTCGATGAATCTAAGATATGTTTTAATGGAATTTATCGAAGATTTATCGAAGTCTCTTCCGATAAGGTTAATTACCGAAGTATTTCTGTGCAAGACTTAAACTATTTCAATCGCAATTCCTTAGGGATTTGTCGAAGACCTTTTTGACAAGGGTATTCCTCAATAAGAACTTTGACAATTCAAGACTGATTTGTGAAAAGATTTCTAAACTAGACTTTAACATATTTGATCTTCAGTTATAAATTATTTTAGAAACAAACGAGATTTGCTTATGTTGTTCATACGTCTATTCTAAGACATGTTTCAAGATTATTTCCATCTAAAACAGCGATCAAATGCACAGATCAATTGAAGAGCAGCAAGAGTCAGATGCATACGTCAGCAATAACAGCTATCCCATGGATATTTCAACTGATTTATGAAGAACCAAGGATAAAAGAAGAAGCCAGAATGGGGAAGCTGAAAAGTTGGGAGACAAAATAAAAGTAAGAGATGCTTACAACGCAGTTTGATCATACTCAATAAATATTATGAAGTCTCTGTTTCTCTTTAGTTTAGAGCATATCCTTCTTCAAATGAGAGAAGCCTAGAGGGTCTTTTGGCTTAAATTTCTATCTTATCTACTCTACCAAGTGAGTTTCACATGTATAAATCATTTCATAAATTACTCAAGAGTGTGAATCTCTTGAGAGGGATTCTCACTGGTGATTGCCTAGTAAGTTGTAAGGGGGAGTGAGGGGATTCTCACATTGATGTACTGAGGCACCAAGAGCTCATGGAATCTTAGGAAACAGTGGAACACTCAGAGGAACCTTTCAAAGCATACGTTTTTCGACAAATGATGTAGTTTGGAATATATCAGTAAATATGAAAGCATATGTTTTGAAAGAGAACCTTTCAAAGGGCTTTCTTATAAGCACATTTACCAAAGAGCTACTCGATGAATCTAAGATATGTTTTAATGGAATTTATCGAAGATTTATCGAAGTCTCTTCCGATAAGGTTAATTACCGAAGTATTTCTGTGCAAGACTTAAACTATTTCAATCGCAATTCCTTAGGGATTTGTCGAAGACCTTTTTGACAAGGGTATTCCTCAATAAGAACTTTGACAATTCAAGACTGATTTGTGAAAAGATTTCTAAACTAGACTTTAACATATTTGATCTTCAGTTATAAATTATTTTAGAAACAAACGAGATTTGCTTATGTTGTTCATACGTCTATTCTAAGACATGTTTCAAGATTATTTCCATCTAAAACAGCGATCAAATGCACAGATCAATTGAAGAGCAGCAAGAGTCAGATGCATACGTCAGCAATAACAGCTATCCCATGGATATTTCAACTGATTTATGAAGAACCAAGGATAAAAGAAGAAGCCAGAATGGGGAAGCTGAAAAGTTGGGAGACAAAATAAAAGTAAGAGATGCTTACAACGCAGTTTGATCATACTCAATAAATATTATGAAGTCTCTGTTTCTCTTTAGTTTAGAGCATATCCTTCTTCAAATGAGAGAAGCCTAGAGGGTCTTTTGGCTTAAATTTCTATCTTATCTACTCTACCAAGTGAGTTTCACATGTATAAATCATTTCATAAATTACTCAAGAGTGTGAATCTCTTGAGAGGGATTCTCACTGGTGATTGCCTAGTAAGTTGTAAGGGGGAGTGAGGGGATTCTCACATTGATGTACTGAGGCACCAAGAGCTCATGGAATCTTAGGAAACAGTGGAACACTCAGAGGAACCTTTCAAAGCATACGTTTTTCGACAAATGATGTAGTTTGGAATATATCAGTAAATATGAAAGCATATGTTTTGAAAGAGAACCTTTCAAAGGGCTTTCTTATAAGCACATTTACCAAAGAGCTACTCGATGAATCTAAGATATGTTTTAATGGAATTTATCGAAGATTTATCGAAGTCTCTTCCGATAAGGTTAATTACCGAAGTATTTCTGTGCAAGACTTAAACTATTTCAATCGCAATTCCTTAGGGATTTGTCGAAGACCTTTTTGACAAGGGTATTCCTCAATAAGAACTTTGACAATTCAAGACTGATTTGTGAAAAGATTTCTAAACTAGACTTTAACATATTTGATCTTCAGTTATAAATTATTTTAGAAACAAACGAGATTTGCTTATGTTGTTCATACGTCTATTCTAAGACATGTTTCAAGATTATTTCCATCTAAAACAGCGATCAAATGCACAGATCAATTGAAGAGCAGCAAGAGTCAGATGCATACGTCAGCAATAACAGCTATCCCATGGATATTTCAACTGATTTATGAAGAACCAAGGATAAAAGAAGAAGCCAGAATGGGGAAGCTGAAAAGTTGGGAGACAAAATAAAAGTAAGAGATGCTTACAACGCAGTTTGATCATACTCAATAAATATTATGAAGTCTCTGTTTCTCTTTAGTTTAGAGCATATCCTTCTTCAAATGAGAGAAGCCTAGAGGGTCTTTTGGCTTAAATTTCTATCTTATCTACTCTACCAAGTGAGTTTCACATGTATAAATCATTTCATAAATTACTCAAGAGTGTGAATCTCTTGAGAGGGATTCTCACTGGTGATTGCCTAGTAAGTTGTAAGGGGGAGTGAGGGGATTCTCACATTGATGTACTGAGGCACCAAGAGCTCATGGAATCTTAGGAAACAGTGGAACACTCAGAGGAACCTTTCAAAGCATACGTTTTTCGACAAATGATGTAGTTTGGAATATATCAGTAAATATGAAAGCATATGTTTTGAAAGAGAACCTTTCAAAGGGCTTTCTTATAAGCACATTTACCAAAGAGCTACTCGATGAATCTAAGATATGTTTTAATGGAATTTATCGAAGATTTATCGAAGTCTCTTCCGATAAGGTTAATTACCGAAGTATTTCTGTGCAAGACTTAAACTATTTCAATCGCAATTCCTTAGGGATTTGTCGAAGACCTTTTTGACAAGGGTATTCCTCAATAAGAACTTTGACAATTCAAGACTGATTTGTGAAAAGATTTCTAAACTAGACTTTAACATATTTGATCTTCAGTTATAAATTATTTTAGAAACAAACGAGATTTGCTTATGTTGTTCATACGTCTATTCTAAGACATGTTTCAAGATTATTTCCATCTAAAACAGCGATCAAATGCACAGATCAATTGAAGAGCAGCAAGAGTCAGATGCATACGTCAGCAATAACAGCTATCCCATGGATATTTCAACTGATTTATGAAGAACCAAGGATAAAAGAAGAAGCCAGAATGGGGAAGCTGAAAAGTTGGGAGACAAAATAAAAGTAAGAGATGCTTACAACGCAGTTTGATCATACTCAATAAATATTATGAAGTCTCTGTTTCTCTTTAGTTTAGAGCATATCCTTCTTCAAATGAGAGAAGCCTAGAGGGTCTTTTGGCTTAAATTTCTATCTTATCTACTCTACCAAGTGAGTTTCACATGTATAAATCATTTCATAAATTACTCAAGAGTGTGAATCTCTTGAGAGGGATTCTCACTGGTGATTGCCTAGTAAGTTGTAAGGGGGAGTGAGGGGATTCTCACATTGATGTACTGAGGCACCAAGAGCTCATGGAATCTTAGGAAACAGTGGAACACTCAGAGGAACCTTTCAAAGCATACGTTTTTCGACAAATGATGTAGTTTGGAATATATCAGTAAATATGAAAGCATATGTTTTGAAAGAGAACCTTTCAAAGGGCTTTCTTATAAGCACATTTACCAAAGAGCTACTCGATGAATCTAAGATATGTTTTAATGGAATTTATCGAAGATTTATCGAAGTCTCTTCCGATAAGGTTAATTACCGAAGTATTTCTGTGCAAGACTTAAACTATTTCAATCGCAATTCCTTAGGGATTTGTCGAAGACCTTTTTGACAAGGGTATTCCTCAATAAGAACTTTGACAATTCAAGACTGATTTGTGAAAAGATTTCTAAACTAGACTTTAACATATTTGATCTTCAGTTATAAATTATTTTAGAAACAAACGAGATTTGCTTATGTTGTTCATACGTCTATTCTAAGACATGTTTCAAGATTATTTCCATCTAAAACAGCGATCAAATGCACAGATCAATTGAAGAGCAGCAAGAGTCAGATGCATACGTCAGCAATAACAGCTATCCCATGGATATTTCAACTGATTTATGAAGAACCAAGGATAAAAGAAGAAGCCAGAATGGGGAAGCTGAAAAGTTGGGAGACAAAATAAAAGTAAGAGATGCTTACAACGCAGTTTGATCATACTCAATAAATATTATGAAGTCTCTGTTTCTCTTTAGTTTAGAGCATATCCTTCTTCAAATGAGAGAAGCCTAGAGGGTCTTTTGGCTTAAATTTCTATCTTATCTACTCTACCAAGTGAGTTTCACATGTATAAATCATTTCATAAATTACTCAAGAGTGTGAATCTCTTGAGAGGGATTCTCACTGGTGATTGCCTAGTAAGTTGTAAGGGGGAGTGAGGGGATTCTCACATTGATGTACTGAGGCACCAAGAGCTCATGGAATCTTAGGAAACAGTGGAACACTCAGAGGAACCTTTCAAAGCATACGTTTTTCGACAAATGATGTAGTTTGGAATATATCAGTAAATATGAAAGCATATGTTTTGAAAGAGAACCTTTCAAAGGGCTTTCTTATAAGCACATTTACCAAAGAGCTACTCGATGAATCTAAGATATGTTTTAATGGAATTTATCGAAGATTTATCGAAGTCTCTTCCGATAAGGTTAATTACCGAAGTATTTCTGTGCAAGACTTAAACTATTTCAATCGCAATTCCTTAGGGATTTGTCGAAGACCTTTTTGACAAGGGTATTCCTCAATAAGAACTTTGACAATTCAAGACTGATTTGTGAAAAGATTTCTAAACTAGACTTTAACATATTTGATCTTCAGTTATAAATTATTTTAGAAACAAACGAGATTTGCTTATGTTGTTCATACGTCTATTCTAAGACATGTTTCAAGATTATTTCCATCTAAAACAGCGATCAAATGCACAGATCAATTGAAGAGCAGCAAGAGTCAGATGCATACGTCAGCAATAACAGCTATCCCATGGATATTTCAACTGATTTATGAAGAACCAAGGATAAAAGAAGAAGCCAGAATGGGGAAGCTGAAAAGTTGGGAGACAAAATAAAAGTAAGAGATGCTTACAACGCAGTTTGATCATACTCAATAAATATTATGAAGTCTCTGTTTCTCTTTAGTTTAGAGCATATCCTTCTTCAAATGAGAGAAGCCTAGAGGGTCTTTTGGCTTAAATTTCTATCTTATCTACTCTACCAAGTGAGTTTCACATGTATAAATCATTTCATAAATTACTCAAGAGTGTGAATCTCTTGAGAGGGATTCTCACTGGTGATTGCCTAGTAAGTTGTAAGGGGGAGTGAGGGGATTCTCACATTGATGTACTGAGGCACCAAGAGCTCATGGAATCTTAGGAAACAGTGGAACACTCAGAGGAACCTTTCAAAGCATACGTTTTTCGACAAATGATGTAGTTTGGAATATATCAGTAAATATGAAAGCATATGTTTTGAAAGAGAACCTTTCAAAGGGCTTTCTTATAAGCACATTTACCAAAGAGCTACTCGATGAATCTAAGATATGTTTTAATGGAATTTATCGAAGATTTATCGAAGTCTCTTCCGATAAGGTTAATTACCGAAGTATTTCTGTGCAAGACTTAAACTATTTCAATCGCAATTCCTTAGGGATTTGTCGAAGACCTTTTTGACAAGGGTATTCCTCAATAAGAACTTTGACAATTCAAGACTGATTTGTGAAAAGATTTCTAAACTAGACTTTAACATATTTGATCTTCAGTTATAAATTATTTTAGAAACAAACGAGATTTGCTTATGTTGTTCATACGTCTATTCTAAGACATGTTTCAAGATTATTTCCATCTAAAACAGCGATCAAATGCACAGATCAATTGAAGAGCAGCAAGAGTCAGATGCATACGTCAGCAATAACAGCTATCCCATGGATATTTCAACTGATTTATGAAGAACCAAGGATAAAAGAAGAAGCCAGAATGGGGAAGCTGAAAAGTTGGGAGACAAAATAAAAGTAAGAGATGCTTACAACGCAGTTTGATCATACTCAATAAATATTATGAAGTCTCTGTTTCTCTTTAGTTTAGAGCATATCCTTCTTCAAATGAGAGAAGCCTAGAGGGTCTTTTGGCTTAAATTTCTATCTTATCTACTCTACCAAGTGAGTTTCACATGTATAAATCATTTCATAAATTACTCAAGAGTGTGAATCTCTTGAGAGGGATTCTCACTGGTGATTGCCTAGTAAGTTGTAAGGGGGAGTGAGGGGATTCTCACATTGATGTACTGAGGCACCAAGAGCTCATGGAATCTTAGGAAACAGTGGAACACTCAGAGGAACCTTTCAAAGCATACGTTTTTCGACAAATGATGTAGTTTGGAATATATCAGTAAATATGAAAGCATATGTTTTGAAAGAGAACCTTTCAAAGGGCTTTCTTATAAGCACATTTACCAAAGAGCTACTCGATGAATCTAAGATATGTTTTAATGGAATTTATCGAAGATTTATCGAAGTCTCTTCCGATAAGGTTAATTACCGAAGTATTTCTGTGCAAGACTTAAACTATTTCAATCGCAATTCCTTAGGGATTTGTCGAAGACCTTTTTGACAAGGGTATTCCTCAATAAGAACTTTGACAATTCAAGACTGATTTGTGAAAAGATTTCTAAACTAGACTTTAACATATTTGATCTTCAATTATAAATTATTTTAGAAACAAACGAGATTTGCTTATGTTGTTCATACGTCTATTCTAAGACATGTTTCAAGATTATTTCCATCTAAAACAGCGATCAAATGCACAGATCAATTGAAGAGCAGCAAGAGTCAGATGCATACGTCAGCAATAACAGCTATCCCATGGATATTTCAACTGATTTATGAAGAACCAAGGATAAAAGAAGAAGCCAAAATGGGGAAGCTGAAAAGTTGGGAGACAAAATAAAAGTAAGAGATGCTTACAACGCAGTTTGATCATACTCAATAAATATTATGAAGTCTCTGTTTCTCTTTAGTTTAGAGCATATCCTTCTTCAAATGAGAGAAGCCTAGAGGGTCTTTTGGCTTAAATTTCTATCTTATCTACTCTACCAAGTGAGTTTCACATGTATAAATCATTTCATAAATTACTCAAGAGTGTGAATCTCTTGAGAGGGATTCTCACTGGTGATTGCCTAGTAAGTTGTAAGGGGGAGTGAGGGGATTCTCACATTGATGTACTGAGGCACCAAGAGCTCATGGAATCTTAGGAAACAGTGGAACACTCAGAGGAACCTTTCAAAGCATACGTTTTTCGACAAATGATGTAGTTTGGAATATATCAGTAAATATGAAAGCATATGTTTTGAAAGAGAACCTTTCAAAGGGCTTTCTTATAAGCACATTTACCAAAGAGCTACTCGATGAATCTAAGATATGTTTTAATGGAATTTATCGAAGATTTATCGAAGTCTCTTCCGATAAGGTTAATTACCGAAGTATTTCTGTGCAAGACTTAAACTATTTCAATCGCAATTCCTTAGGGATTTGTCGAAGACCTTTTTGACAAGGGTATTCCTCAATAAGAACTTTGACAATTCAAGACTGATTTGTGAAAAGATTTCTAAACTAGACTTTAACATATTTGATCTTCAATTATAAATTATTTTAGAAACAAACGAGATTTGCTTATGTTGTTCATACGTCTATTCTAAGACATGTTTCAAGATTATTTCCATCTAAAACAGCGATCAAATGCACAGATCAATTGAAGAGCAGCAAGAGTCAGATGCATACGTCAGCAATAACAGCTATCCCATGGATATTTCAACTGATTTATGAAGAACCAAGGATAAAAGAAGAAGCCAAAATGGGGAAGCTGAAAAGTTGGGAGACAAAATAAAAGTAAGAGATGCTTACAACGCAGTTTGATCATACTCAATAAATATTATGAAGTCTCTGTTTCTCTTTAGTTTAGAGCATATCCTTCTTCAAATGAGAGAAGCCTAGAGGGTCTTTTGGCTTAAATTTCTATCTTATCTACTCTACCAAGTGAGTTTCACATGTATAAATCATTTCATAAATTACTCAAGAGTGTGAATCTCTTGAGAGGGATTCTCACTGGTGATTGCCTAGTAAGTTGTAAGGGGGAGTGAGGGGATTCTCACATTGATGTACTGAGGCACCAAGAGCTCATGGAATCTTAGGAAACAGTGGAACACTCAGAGGAACCTTTCAAAGCATACGTTTTTCGACAAATGATGTAGTTTGGAATATATCAGTAAATATGAAAGCATATGTTTTGAAAGAGAACCTTTCAAAGGGCTTTCTTATAAGCACATTTACCAAAGAGCTACTCGATGAATCTAAGATATGTTTTAATGGAATTTATCGAAGATTTATCGAAGTCTCTTCCGATAAGGTTAATTACCGAAGTATTTCTGTGCAAGACTTGAACTATTTCAATCGCAATTCCTTAGGGATTTGTCGAAGACCTTTTTGACAAGGGTATTCCTCAATAAGAACTTTGACAATTCAAGACTGATTTGTGAAAAGATTTCTAAACTAGACTTTAACATATTTGATCTTCAATTATAAATTATTTTAGAAACAAACGAGATTTGCTTATGTTGTTCATACGTCTATTCTAAGACATGTTTCAAGATTATTTCCATCTAAAACAGCGATCAAATGCACAGATCAATTGAAGAGCAGCAAGAGTCAGATGCATACGTCAGCAATAACAGCTATCCCATGGATATTTCAACTGATTTATGAAGAACCAAGGATAAAAGAAGAAGCCAAAATGGGGAAGCTGAAAAGTTGGGAGACAAAATAAAAGTAAGAGATGCTTACAACGCAGTTTGATCATACTCAATAAATATTATGAAGTCTCTGTTTCTCTTTAGTTTAGAGCATATCCTTCTTCAAATGAGAGAAGCCTAGAGGGTCTTTTGGCTTAAATTTCTATCTTATCTACTCTACCAAGTGAGTTTCACATGTATAAATCATTTCATAAATTACTCAAGAGTGTGAATCTCTTGAGAGGGATTCTCACTGGTGATTGCCTAGTAAGTTGTAAGGGGGAGTGAGGGGATTCTCACATTGATGTACTGAGGCACCAAGAGCTCATGGAATCTTAGGAAACAGTGGAACACTCAGAGGAACCTTTCAAAGCATACGTTTTTCGACAAATGATGTAGTTTGGAATATATCAGTAAATATGAAAGCATATGTTTTGAAAGAGAACCTTTCAAAGGGCTTTCTTATAAGCACATTTACCAAAGAGCTACTCGATGAATCTAAGATATGTTTTAATGGAATTTATCGAAGATTTATCGAAGTCTCTTCCGATAAGGTTAATTACCGAAGTATTTCTGTGCAAGACTTGAACTATTTCAATCGCAATTCCTTAGGGATTTGTCGAAGACCTTTTTGACAAGGGTATTCCTCAATAAGAACTTTGACAATTCAAGACTGATTTGTGAAAAGATTTCTAAACTAGACTTTAACATATTTGATCTTCAATTATAAATTATTTTAGAAACAAACGAGATTTGCTTATGTTGTTCATACGTCTATTCTAAGACATGTTTCAAGATTATTTCCATCTAAAACAGCGATCAAATGCACAGATCAATTGAAGAGCAGCAAGAGTCAGATGCATACGTCAGCAATAACAGCTATCCCATGGATATTTCAACTGATTTATGAAGAACCAAGGATAAAAGAAGAAGCCAAAATGGGGAAGCTGAAAAGTTGGGAGACAAAATAAAAGTAAGAGATGCTTACAACGCAGTTTGATCATACTCAATAAATATTATGAAGTCTCTGTTTCTCTTTAGTTTAGAGCATATCCTTCTTCAAATGAGAGAAGCCTAGAGGGTCTTTTGGCTTAAATTTCTATCTTATCTACTCTACCAAGTGAGTTTCACATGTATAAATCATTTCATAAATTACTCAAGAGTGTGAATCTCTTGAGAGGGATTCTCACTGGTGATTGCCTAGTAAGTTGTAAGGGGGAGTGAGGGGATTCTCACATTGATGTACTGAGGCACCAAGAGCTCATGGAATCTTAGGAAACAGTGGAACACTCAGAGGAACCTTTCAAAGCATACGTTTTTCGACAAATGATGTAGTTTGGAATATATCAGTAAATATGAAAGCATATGTTTTGAAAGAGAACCTTTCAAAGGGCTTTCTTATAAGCACATTTACCAAAGAGCTACTCGATGAATCTAAGATATGTTTTAATGGAATTTATCGAAGATTTATCGAAGTCTCTTCCGATAAGGTTAATTACCGAAGTATTTCTGTGCAAGACTTGAACTATTTCAATCGCAATTCCTTAGGGATTTGTCGAAGACCTTTTTGACAAGGGTATTCCTCAATAAGAACTTTGATAATTCAAGACTGATTTGTGAAAAGATTTCTAAACTAGACTTTAACATATTTGATCTTCAATTATAAATTATTTTAGAAACAAACGAGATTTGCTTATGTTGTTCATACGTCTATTCTAAGACATGTTTCAAGATTATTTCCATCTAAAACAGCGATCAAATGCACAGATCAATTGAAGAGCAGCAAGAGTCAGATGCATACGTCAGCAATAACAGCTATCCCATGGATATTTCAACTGATTTATGAAGAACCAAGGATAAAAGAAGAAGCCAAAATGGGGAAGCTGAAAAGTTGGGAGACAAAATAAAAGTAAGAGATGCTTACAACGCAGTTTGATCATACTCAATAAATATTATGAAGTCTCTGTTTCTCTTTAGTTTAGAGCATATCCTTCTTCAAATGAGAGAAGCCTAGAGGGTCTTTTGGCTTAAATTTCTATCTTATCTACTCTACCAAGTGAGTTTCACATGTATAAATCATTTCATAAATTACTCAAGAGTGTGAATCTCTTGAGAGGGATTCTCACTGGTGATTGCCTAGTAAGTTGTAAGGGGGAGTGAGGGGATTCTCACATTGATGTACTGAGGCACCAAGAGCTCATGGAATCTTAGGAAACAGTGGAACACTCAGAGGAACCTTTCAAAGCATACGTTTTTCGACAAATGATGTAGTTTGGAATATATCAGTAAATATGAAAGCATATGTTTTGAAAGAGAACCTTTCAAAGGGCTTTCTTATAAGCACATTTACCAAAGAGCTACTCGATGAATCTAAGATATGTTTTAATGGAATTTATCGAAGATTTATCGAAGTCTCTTCCGATAAGGTTAATTACCGAAGTATTTCTGTGCAAGACTTGAACTATTTCAATCGCAATTCCTTAGGGATTTGTCGAAGACCTTTTTGACAAGGGTATTCCTCAATAAGAACTTTGATAATTCAAGACTGATTTGTGAAAAGATTTCTAAACTAGACTTTAACATATTTGATCTTCAATTATAAATTATTTTAGAAACAAACGAGATTTGCTTATGTTGTTCATACGTCTATTCTAAGACATGTTTCAAGATTATTTCCATCTAAAACAGCGATCAAATGCACAGATCAATTGAAGAGCAGCAAGAGTCAGATGCATACGTCAGCAATAACAGCTATCCCATGGATATTTCAACTGATTTATGAAGAACCAAGGATAAAAGAAGAAGCCAAAATGGGGAAGCTGAAAAGTTGGGAGACAAAATAAAAGTAAGAGATGCTTACAACGCAGTTTGATCATACTCAATAAATATTATGAAGTCTCTGTTTCTCTTTAGTTTAGAGCATATCCTTCTTCAAATGAGAGAAGCCTAGAGGGTCTTTTGGCTTAAATTTCTATCTTATCTACTCTACCAAGTGAGTTTCACATGTATAAATCATTTCATAAATTACTCAAGAGTGTGAATCTCTTGAGAGGGATTCTCACTGGTGATTGCCTAGTAAGTTGTAAGGGGGAGTGAGGGGATTCTCACATTGATGTACTGAGGCACCAAGAGCTCATGGAATCTTAGGAAACAGTGGAACACTCAGAGGAACCTTTCAAAGCATACGTTTTTCGACAAATGATGTAGTTTGGAATATATCAGTAAATATGAAAGCATATGTTTTGAAAGAGAACCTTTCAAAGGGCTTTCTTATAAGCACATTTACCAAAGAGCTACTCGATGAATCTAAGATATGTTTTAATGGAATTTATCGAAGATTTATCGAAGTCTCTTCCGATAAGGTTAATTACCGAAGTATTTCTGTGCAAGACTTGAACTATTTCAATCGCAATTCCTTAGGGATTTGTCGAAGACCTTTTTGACAAGGGTATTCCTCAATAAGAACTTTGACAATTCAAGACTGATTTGTGAAAAGATTTCTAAACTAGACTTTAACATATTTGATCTTCAATTATAAATTATTTTAGAAACAAACGAGATTTGCTTATGTTGTTCATACGTCTATTCTAAGACATGTTTCAAGATTATTTCCATCTAAAACAGCGATCAAATGCACAGATCAATTGAAGAGCAGCAAGAGTCAGATGCATACGTCAGCAATAACAGCTATCCCATGGATATTTCAACTGATTTATGAAGAACCAAGGATAAAAGAAGAAGCCAAAATGGGGAAGCTGAAAAGTTGGGAGACAAAATAAAAGTAAGAGATGCTTACAACGCAGTTTGATCATACTCAATAAATATTATGAAGTCTCTGTTTCTCTTTAGTTTAGAGCATATCCTTCTTCAAATGAGAGAAGCCTAGAGGGTCTTTTGGCTTAAATTTCTATCTTATCTACTCTACCAAGTGAGTTTCACATGTATAAATCATTTCATAAATTACTCAAGAGTGTGAATCTCTTGAGAGGGATTCTCACTGGTGATTGCCTAGTAAGTTGTAAGGGGGAGTGAGGGGATTCTCACATTGATGTACTGAGGCACCAAGAGCTCATGGAATCTTAGGAAACAGTGGAACACTCAGAGGAACCTTTCAAAGCATACGTTTTTCGACAAATGATGTAGTTTGGAATATATCAGTAAATATGAAAGCATATGTTTTGAAAGAGAACCTTTCAAAGGGCTTTCTTATAAGCACATTTACCAAAGAGCTACTCGATGAATCTAAGATATGTTTTAATGGAATTTATCGAAGATTTATCGAAGTCTCTTCCGATAAGGTTAATTACCGAAGTATTTCTGTGCAAGACTTGAACTATTTCAATCGCAATTCCTTAGGGATTTGTCGAAGACCTTTTTGACAAGGGTATTCCTCAATAAGAACTTTGACAATTCAAGACTGATTTGTGAAAAGATTTCTAAACTAGACTTTAACATATTTGATCTTCAATTATAAATTATTTTAGAAACAAACGAGATTTGCTTATGTTGTTCATACGTCTATTCTAAGACATGTTTCAAGATTATTTCCATCTAAAACAGCGATCAAATGCACAGATCAATTGAAGAGCAGCAAGAGTCAGATGCATACGTCAGCAATAACAGCTATCCCATGGATATTTCAACTGATTTATGAAGAACCAAGGATAAAAGAAGAAGCCAAAATGGGGAAGCTGAAAAGTTGGGAGACAAAATAAAAGTAAGAGATGCTTACAACGCAGTTTGATCATACTCAATAAATATTATGAAGTCTCTGTTTCTCTTTAGTTTAGAGCATATCCTTCTTCAAATGAGAGAAGCCTAGAGGGTCTTTTGGCTTAAATTTCTATCTTATCTACTCTACCAAGTGAGTTTCACATGTATAAATCATTTCATAAATTACTCAAGAGTGTGAATCTCTTGAGAGGGATTCTCACTGGTGATTGCCTAGTAAGTTGTAAGGGGGAGTGAGGGGATTCTCACATTGATGTACTGAGGCACCAAGAGCTCATGGAATCTTAGGAAACAGTGGAACACTCAGAGGAACCTTTCAAAGCATACGTTTTTCGACAAATGATGTAGTTTGGAATATATCAGTAAATATGAAAGCATATGTTTTGAAAGAGAACCTTTCAAAGGGCTTTCTTATAAGCACATTTACCAAAGAGCTACTCGATGAATCTAAGATATGTTTTAATGGAATTTATCGAAGATTTATCGAAGTCTCTTCCGATAAGGTTAATTACCGAAGTATTTCTGTGCAAGACTTGAACTATTTCAATCGCAATTCCTTAGGGATTTGTCGAAGACCTTTTTGACAAGGGTATTCCTCAATAAGAACTTTGACAATTCAAGACTGATTTGTGAAAAGATTTCTAAACTAGACTTTAACATATTTGATCTTCAATTATAAATTATTTTAGAAACAAACGAGATTTGCTTATGTTGTTCATACGTCTATTCTAAGACATGTTTCAAGATTATTTCCATCTAAAACAGCGATCAAATGCACAGATCAATTGAAGAGCAGCAAGAGTCAGATGCATACGTCAGCAATAACAGCTATCCCATGGATATTTCAACTGATTTATGAAGAACCAAGGATAAAAGAAGAAGCCAAAATGGGGAAGCTGAAAAGTTGGGAGACAAAATAAAAGTAAGAGATGCTTACAACGCAGTTTGATCATACTCAATAAATATTATGAAGTCTCTGTTTCTCTTTAGTTTAGAGCATATCCTTCTTCAAATGAGAGAAGCCTAGAGGGTCTTTTGGCTTAAATTTCTATCTTATCTACTCTACCAAGTGAGTTTCACATGTATAAATCATTTCATAAATTACTCAAGAGTGTGAATCTCTTGAGAGGGATTCTCACTGGTGATTGCCTAGTAAGTTGTAAGGGGGAGTGAGGGGATTCTCACATTGATGTACTGAGGCACCAAGAGCTCATGGAATCTTAGGAAACAGTGGAACACTCAGAGGAACCTTTCAAAGCATACGTTTTTCGACAAATGATGTAGTTTGGAATATATCAGTAAATATGAAAGCATATGTTTTGAAAGAGAACCTTTCAAAGGGCTTTCTTATAAGCACATTTACCAAAGAGCTACTCGATGAATCTAAGATATGTTTTAATGGAATTTATCGAAGATTTATCGAAGTCTCTTCCGATAAGGTTAATTACCGAAGTATTTCTGTGCAAGACTTGAACTATTTCAATCGCAATTCCTTAGGGATTTGTCGAAGACCTTTTTGACAAGGGTATTCCTCAATAAGAACTTTGATAATTCAAGACTGATTTGTGAAAAGATTTCTAAACTAGACTTTAACATATTTGATCTTCAATTATAAATTATTTTAGAAACAAACGAGATATGCTTATGTTGTTCATACGTCTATTCTAAGACATGTTTCAAGATTATTTCCATCTAAAACAGCGATCAAATGCACAGATCAATTGAAGAGCAGCAAGAGTCAGATGCATACGTCAGCAATAACAGCTATCCCATGGATATTTCAACTGATTTATGAAGAACCAAGGATAAAAGAAGAAGCCAAAATGGGGAAGCTGAAAAGTTGGGAGACAAAATAAAAGTAAGAGATGCTTACAACGCAGTTTGATCATACTCAATAAATATTATGAAGTCTCTGTTTCTCTTTAGTTTAGAGCATATCCTTCTTCAAATGAGAGAAGCCTAGAGGGTCTTTTGGCTTAAATTTCTATCTTATCTACTCTACCAAGTGAGTTTCACATGTATAAATCATTTCATAAATTACTCAAGAGTGTGAATCTCTTGAGAGGGATTCTCACTGGTGATTGCCTAGTAAGTTGTAAGGGGGAGTGAGGGGATTCTCACATTGATGTACTGAGGCACCAAGAGCTCATGGAATCTTAGGAAACAGTGGAACACTCAGAGGAACCTTTCAAAGCATACGTTTTTCGACAAATGATGTAGTTTGGAATATATCAGTAAATATGAAAGCATATGTTTTGAAAGAGAACCTTTCAAAGGGCTTTCTTATAAGCACATTTACCAAAGAGCTACTCGATGAATCTAAGATATGTTTTAATGGAATTTATCGAAGATTTATCGAAGTCTCTTCCGATAAGGTTAATTACCGAAGTATTTCTGTGCAAGACTTGAACTATTTCAATCGCAATTCCTTAGGGATTTGTCGAAGACCTTTTTGACAAGGGTATTCCTCAATAAGAACTTTGATAATTCAAGACTGATTTGTGAAAAGATTTCTAAACTAGACTTTAACATATTTGATCTTCAATTATAAATTATTTTAGAAACAAACGAGATTTGCTTATGTTGTTCATACGTCTATTCTAAGACATGTTTCAAGATTATTTCCATCTAAAACAGCGATCAAATGCACAGATCAATTGAAGAGCAGCAAGAGTCAGATGCATACGTCAGCAATAACAGCTATCCCATGGATATTTCAACTGATTTATGAAGAACCAAGGATAAAAGAAGAAGCCAAAATGGGGAAGCTGAAAAGTTGGGAGACAAAATAAAAGTAAGAGATGCTTACAACGCAGTTTGATCATACTCAATAAATATTATGAAGTCTCTGTTTCTCTTTAGTTTAGAGCATATCCTTCTTCAAATGAGAGAAGCCTAGAGGGTCTTTTGGCTTAAATTTCTATCTTATCTACTCTACCAAGTGAGTTTCACATGTATAAATCATTTCATAAATTACTCAAGAGTGTGAATCTCTTGAGAGGGATTCTCACTGGTGATTGCCTAGTAAGTTGTAAGGGGGAGTGAGGGGATTCTCACATTGATGTACTGAGGCACCAAGAGCTCATGGAATCTTAGGAAACAGTGGAACACTCAGAGGAACCTTTCAAAGCATACGTTTTTCGACAAATGATGTAGTTTGGAATATATCAGTAAATATGAAAGCATATGTTTTGAAAGAGAACCTTTCAAAGGGCTTTCTTATAAGCACATTTACCAAAGAGCTACTCGATGAATCTAAGATATGTTTTAATGGAATTTATCGAAGATTTATCGAAGTCTCTTCCGATAAGGTTAATTACCGAAGTATTTCTGTGCAAGACTTGAACTATTTCAATCGCAATTCCTTAGGGATTTGTCGAAGACCTTTTTGACAAGGGTATTCCTCAATAAGAACTTTGATAATTCAAGACTGATTTGTGAAAAGATTTCTAAACTAGACTTTAACATATTTGATCTTCAATTATAAATTATTTTAGAAACAAACGAGATTTGCTTATGTTGTTCATACGTCTATTCTAAGACATGTTTCAAGATTATTTCCATCTAAAACAGCGATCAAATGCACAGATCAATTGAAGAGCAGCAAGAGTCAGATGCATACGTCAGCAATAACAGCTATCCCATGGATATTTCAACTGATTTATGAAGAACCAAGGATAAAAGAAGAAGCCAAAATGGGGAAGCTGAAAAGTTGGGAGACAAAATAAAAGTAAGAGATGCTTACAACGCAGTTTGATCATACTCAATAAATATTATGAAGTCTCTGTTTCTCTTTAGTTTAGAGCATATCCTTCTTCAAATGAGAGAAGCCTAGAGGGTCTTTTGGCTTAAATTTCTATCTTATCTACTCTACCAAGTGAGTTTCACATGTATAAATCATTTCATAAATTACTCAAGAGTGTGAATCTCTTGAGAGGGATTCTCACTGGTGATTGCCTAGTAAGTTGTAAGGGGGAGTGAGGGGATTCTCACATTGATGTACTGAGGCACCAAGAGCTCATGGAATCTTAGGAAACAGTGGAACACTCAGAGGAACCTTTCAAAGCATACGTTTTTCGACAAATGATGTAGTTTGGAATATATCAGTAAATATGAAAGCATATGTTTTGAAAGAGAACCTTTCAAAGGGCTTTCTTATAAGCACATTTACCAAAGAGCTACTCGATGAATCTAAGATATGTTTTAATGGAATTTATCGAAGATTTATCGAAGTCTCTTCCGATAAGGTTAATTACCGAAGTATTTCTGTGCAAGACTTGAACTATTTCAATCGCAATTCCTTAGGGATTTGTCGAAGACCTTTTTGACAAGGGTATTCCTCAATAAGAACTTTGATAATTCAAGACTGATTTGTGAAAAGATTTCTAAACTAGACTTTAACATATTTGATCTTCAATTATAAATTATTTTAGAAACAAACGAGATTTGCTTATGTTGTTCATACGTCTATTCTAAGACATGTTTCAAGATTATTTCCATCTAAAACAGCGATCAAATGCACAGATCAATTGAAGAGCAGCAAGAGTCAGATGCATACGTCAGCAATAACAGCTATCCCATGGATATTTCAACTGATTTATGAAGAACCAAGGATAAAAGAAGAAGCCAAAATGGGGAAGCTGAAAAGTTGGGAGACAAAATAAAAGTAAGAGATGCTTACAACGCAGTTTGATCATACTCAATAAATATTATGAAGTCTCTGTTTCTCTTTAGTTTAGAGCATATCCTTCTTCAAATGAGAGAAGCCTAGAGGGTCTTTTGGCTTAAATTTCTATCTTATCTACTCTACCAAGTGAGTTTCACATGTATAAATCATTTCATAAATTACTCAAGAGTGTGAATCTCTTGAGAGGGATTCTCACTGGTGATTGCCTAGTAAGTTGTAAGGGGGAGTGAGGGGATTCTCACATTGATGTACTGAGGCACCAAGAGCTCATGGAATCTTAGGAAACAGTGGAACACTCAGAGGAACCTTTCAAAGCATACGTTTTTCGACAAATGATGTAGTTTGGAATATATCAGTAAATATGAAAGCATATGTTTTGAAAGAGAACCTTTCAAAGGGCTTTCTTATAAGCACATTTACCAAAGAGCTACTCGATGAATCTAAGATATGTTTTAATGGAATTTATCGAAGATTTATCGAAGTCTCTTCCGATAAGGTTAATTACCGAAGTATTTCTGTGCAAGACTTGAACTATTTCAATCGCAATTCCTTAGGGATTTGTCGAAGACCTTTTTGACAAGGGTATTCCTCAATAAGAACTTTGATAATTCAAGACTGATTTGTGAAAAGATTTCTAAACTAGACTTTAACATATTTGATCTTCAATTATAAATTATTTTAGAAACAAACGAGATTTGCTTATGTTGTTCATACGTCTATTCTAAGACATGTTTCAAGATTATTTCCATCTAAAACAGCGATCAAATGCACAGATCAATTGAAGAGCAGCAAGAGTCAGATGCATACGTCAGCAATAACAGCTATCCCATGGATATTTCAACTGATTTATGAAGAACCAAGGATAAAAGAAGAAGCCAAAATGGGGAAGCTGAAAAGTTGGGAGACAAAATAAAAGTAAGAGATGCTTACAACGCAGTTTGATCATACTCAATAAATATTATGAAGTCTCTGTTTCTCTTTAGTTTAGAGCATATCCTTCTTCAAATGAGAGAAGCCTAGAGGGTCTTTTGGCTTAAATTTCTATCTTATCTACTCTACCAAGTGAGTTTCACATGTATAAATCATTTCATAAATTACTCAAGAGTGTGAATCTCTTGAGAGGGATTCTCACTGGTGATTGCCTAGTAAGTTGTAAGGGGGAGTGAGGGGATTCTCACATTGATGTACTGAGGCACCAAGAGCTCATGGAATCTTAGGAAACAGTGGAACACTCAGAGGAACCTTTCAAAGCATACGTTTTTCGACAAATGATGTAGTTTGGAATATATCAGTAAATATGAAAGCATATGTTTTGAAAGAGAACCTTTCAAAGGGCTTTCTTATAAGCACATTTACCAAAGAGCTACTCGATGAATCTAAGATATGTTTTAATGGAATTTATCGAAGATTTATCGAAGTCTCTTCCGATAAGGTTAATTACCGAAGTATTTCTGTGCAAGACTTGAACTATTTCAATCGCAATTCCTTAGGGATTTGTCGAAGACCTTTTTGACAAGGGTATTCCTCAATAAGAACTTTGATAATTCAAGACTGATTTGTGAAAAGATTTCTAAACTAGACTTTAACATATTTGATCTTCAATTATAAATTATTTTAGAAACAAACGAGATATGCTTATGTTGTTCATACGTCTATTCTAAGACATGTTTCAAGATTATTTCCATCTAAAACAGCGATCAAATGCACAGATCAATTGAAGAGCAGCAAGAGTCAGATGCATACGTCAGCAATAACAGCTATCCCATGGATATTTCAACTGATTTATGAAGAACCAAGGATAAAAGAAGAAGCCAAAATGGGGAAGCTGAAAAGTTGGGAGACAAAATAAAAGTAAGAGATGCTTACAACGCAGTTTGATCATACTCAATAAATATTATGAAGTCTCTGTTTCTCTTTAGTTTAGAGCATATCCTTCTTCAAATGAGAGAAGCCTAGAGGGTCTTTTGGCTTAAATTTCTATCTTATCTACTCTACCAAGTGAGTTTCACATGTATAAATCATTTCATAAATTACTCAAGAGTGTGAATCTCTTGAGAGGGATTCTCACTGGTGATTGCCTAGTAAGTTGTAAGGGGGAGTGAGGGGATTCTCACATTGATGTACTGAGGCACCAAGAGCTCATGGAATCTTAGGAAACAGTGGAACACTCAGAGGAACCTTTCAAAGCATACGTTTTTCGACAAATGATGTAGTTTGGAATATATCAGTAAATATGAAAGCATATGTTTTGAAAGAGAACCTTTCAAAGGGCTTTCTTATAAGCACATTTACCAAAGAGCTACTCGATGAATCTAAGATATGTTTTAATGGAATTTATCGAAGATTTATCGAAGTCTCTTCCGATAAGGTTAATTACCGAAGTATTTCTGTGCAAGACTTGAACTATTTCAATCGCAATTCCTTAGGGATTTGTCGAAGACCTTTTTGACAAGGGTATTCCTCAATAAGAACTTTGATAATTCAAGACTGATTTGTGAAAAGATTTCTAAACTAGACTTTAACATATTTGATCTTCAATTATAAATTATTTTAGAAACAAACGAGATTTGCTTATGTTGTTCATACGTCTATTCTAAGACATGTTTCAAGATTATTTCCATCTAAAACAGCGATCAAATGCACAGATCAATTGAAGAGCAGCAAGAGTCAGATGCATACGTCAGCAATAACAGCTATCCCATGGATATTTCAACTGATTTATGAAGAACCAAGGATAAAAGAAGAAGCCAAAATGGGGAAGCTGAAAAGTTGGGAGACAAAATAAAAGTAAGAGATGCTTACAACGCAGTTTGATCATACTCAATAAATATTATGAAGTCTCTGTTTCTCTTTAGTTTAGAGCATATCCTTCTTCAAATGAGAGAAGCCTAGAGGGTCTTTTGGCTTAAATTTCTATCTTATCTACTCTACCAAGTGAGTTTCACATGTATAAATCATTTCATAAATTACTCAAGAGTGTGAATCTCTTGAGAGGGATTCTCACTGGTGATTGCCTAGTAAGTTGTAAGGGGGAGTGAGGGGATTCTCACATTGATGTACTGAGGCACCAAGAGCTCATGGAATCTTAGGAAACAGTGGAACACTCAGAGGAACTTTTCAAAGCATACGTTTTTCGACAAATGATGTAGTTTGGAATATATCAGTAAATATGAAAGCATATGTTTTGAAAGAGAACCTTTCAAAGGGCTTTCTTATAAGCACATTTACCAAAGAGCTACTCGATGAATCTAAGATATGTTTTAATGGAATTTATCGAAGATTTATCGAAGTCTCTTCCGATAAGGTTAATTACCGAAGTATTTCTGTGCAAGACTTGAACTATTTCAATCGCAATTCCTTAGGGATTTGTCGAAGACCTTTTTGACAAGGGTATTCCTCAATAAGAACTTTGATAATTCAAGACTGATTTGTGAAAAGATTTCTAAACTAGACTTTAACATATTTGATCTTCAATTATAAATTATTTTAGAAACAAACGAGATATGCTTATGTTGTTCATACGTCTATTCTAAGACATGTTTCAAGATTATTTCCATCTAAAACAGCGATCAAATGCACAGATCAATTGAAGAGCAGCAAGAGTCAGATGCATACGTCAGCAATAACAGCTATCCCATGGATATTTCAACTGATTTATGAAGAACCAAGGATAAAAGAAGAAGCCAAAATGGGGAAGCTGAAAAGTTGGGAGACAAAATAAAAGTAAGAGATGCTTACAACGCAGTTTGATCATACTCAATAAATATTATGAAGTCTCTGTTTCTCTTTAGTTTAGAGCATATCCTTCTTCAAATGAGAGAAGCCTAGAGGGTCTTTTGGCTTAAATTTCTATCTTATCTACTCTACCAAGTGAGTTTCACATGTATAAATCATTTCATAAATTACTCAAGAGTGTGAATCTCTTGAGAGGGATTCTCACTGGTGATTGCCTAGTAAGTTGTAAGGGGGAGTGAGGGGATTCTCACATTGATGTACTGAGGCACCAAGAGCTCATGGAATCTTAGGAAACAGTGGAACACTCAGAGGAACTTTTCAAAGCATACGTTTTTCGACAAATGATGTAGTTTGGAATATATCAGTAAATATGAAAGCATATGTTTTGAAAGAGAACCTTTCAAAGGGCTTTCTTATAAGCACATTTACCAAAGAGCTACTCGATGAATCTAAGATATGTTTTAATGGAATTTATCGAAGATTTATCGAAGTCTCTTCCGATAAGGTTAATTACCGAAGTATTTCTGTGCAAGACTTGAACTATTTCAATCGCAATTCCTTAGGGATTTGTCGAAGACCTTTTTGACAAGGGTATTCCTCAATAAGAACTTTGATAATTCAAGACTGATTTGTGAAAAGATTTCTAAACTAGACTTTAACATATTTGATCTTCAATTATAAATTATTTTAGAAACAAACGAGATATGCTTATGTTGTTCATACGTCTATTCTAAGACATGTTTCAAGATTATTTCCATCTAAAACAGCGATCAAATGCACAGATCAATTGAAGAGCAGCAAGAGTCAGATGCATACGTCAGCAATAACAGCTATCCCATGGATATTTCAACTGATTTATGAAGAACCAAGGATAAAAGAAGAAGCCAAAATGGGGAAGCTGAAAAGTTGGGAGACAAAATAAAAGTAAGAGATGCTTACAACGCAGTTTGATCATACTCAATAAATATTATGAAGTCTCTGTTTCTCTTTAGTTTAGAGCATATCCTTCTTCAAATGAGAGAAGCCTAGAGGGTCTTTTGGCTTAAATTTCTATCTTATCTACTCTACCAAGTGAGTTTCACATGTATAAATCATTTCATAAATTACTCAAGAGTGTGAATCTCTTGAGAGGGATTCTCACTGGTGATTGCCTAGTAAGTTGTAAGGGGGAGTGAGGGGATTCTCACATTGATGTACTGAGGCACCAAGAGCTCATGGAATCTTAGGAAACAGTGGAACACTCAGAGGAACCTTTCAAAGCATACGTTTTTCGACAAATGATGTAGTTTGGAATATATCAGTAAATATGAAAGCATATGTTTTGAAAGAGAACCTTTCAAAGGGCTTTCTTATAAGCACATTTACCAAAGAGCTACTCGATGAATCTAAGATATGTTTTAATGGAATTTATCGAAGATTTATCGAAGTCTCTTCCGATAAGGTTAATTACCGAAGTATTTCTGTGCAAGACTTGAACTATTTCAATCGCAATTCCTTAGGGATTTGTCGAAGACCTTTTTGACAAGGGTATTCCTCAATAAGAACTTTGATAATTCAAGACTGATTTGTGAAAAGATTTCTAAACTAGACTTTAACATATTTGATCTTCAATTATAAATTATTTTAGAAACAAACGAGATATGCTTATGTTGTTCATACGTCTATTCTAAGACATGTTTCAAGATTATTTCCATCTAAAACAGCGATCAAATGCACAGATCAATTGAAGAGCAGCAAGAGTCAGATGCATACGTCAGCAATAACAGCTATCCCATGGATATTTCAACTGATTTATGAAGAACCAAGGATAAAAGAAGAAGCCAAAATGGGGAAGCTGAAAAGTTGGGAGACAAAATAAAAGTAAGAGATGCTTACAACGCAGTTTGATCATACTCAATAAATATTATGAAGTCTCTGTTTCTCTTTAGTTTAGAGCATATCCTTCTTCAAATGAGAGAAGCCTAGAGGGTCTTTTGGCTTAAATTTCTATCTTATCTACTCTACCAAGTGAGTTTCACATGTATAAATCATTTCATAAATTACTCAAGAGTGTGAATCTCTTGAGAGGGATTCTCACTGGTGATTGCCTAGTAAGTTGTAAGGGGGAGTGAGGGGATTCTCACATTGATGTACTGAGGCACCAAGAGCTCATGGAATCTTAGGAAACAGTGGAACACTCAGAGGAACCTTTCAAAGCATACGTTTTTCGACAAATGATGTAGTTTGGAATATATCAGTAAATATGAAAGCATATGTTTTGAAAGAGAACCTTTCAAAGGGCTTTCTTATAAGCACATTTACCAAAGAGCTACTCGATGAATCTAAGATATGTTTTAATGGAATTTATCGAAGATTTATCGAAGTCTCTTCCGATAAGGTTAATTACCGAAGTATTTCTGTGCAAGACTTGAACTATTTCAATCGCAATTCCTTAGGGATTTGTCGAAGACCTTTTTGACAAGGGTATTCCTCAATAAGAACTTTGATAATTCAAGACTGATTTGTGAAAAGATTTCTAAACTAGACTTTAACATATTTGATCTTCAATTATAAATTATTTTAGAAACAAACGAGATATGCTTATGTTGTTCATACGTCTATTCTAAGACATGTTTCAAGATTATTTCCATCTAAAACAGCGATCAAATGCACAGATCAATTGAAGAGCAGCAAGAGTCAGATGCATACGTCAGCAATAACAGCTATCCCATGGATATTTCAACTGATTTATGAAGAACCAAGGATAAAAGAAGAAGCCAAAATGGGGAAGCTGAAAAGTTGGGAGACAAAATAAAAGTAAGAGATGCTTACAACGCAGTTTGATCATACTCAATAAATATTATGAAGTCTCTGTTTCTCTTTAGTTTAGAGCATATCCTTCTTCAAATGAGAGAAGCCTAGAGGGTCTTTTGGCTTAAATTTCTATCTTATCTACTCTACCAAGTGAGTTTCACATGTATAAATCATTTCATAAATTACTCAAGAGTGTGAATCTCTTGAGAGGGATTCTCACTGGTGATTGCCTAGTAAGTTGTAAGGGGGAGTGAGGGGATTCTCACATTGATGTACTGAGGCACCAAGAGCTCATGGAATCTTAGGAAACAGTGGAACACTCAGAGGAACCTTTCAAAGCATACGTTTTTCGACAAATGATGTAGTTTGGAATATATCAGTAAATATGAAAGCATATGTTTTGAAAGAGAACCTTTCAAAGGGCTTTCTTATAAGCACATTTACCAAAGAGCTACTCGATGAATCTAAGATATGTTTTAATGGAATTTATCGAAGATTTATCGAAGTCTCTTCCGATAAGGTTAATTACCGAAGTATTTCTGTGCAAGACTTGAACTATTTCAATCGCAATTCCTTAGGGATTTGTCGAAGACCTTTTTGACAAGGGTATTCCTCAATAAGAACTTTGATAATTCAAGACTGATTTGTGAAAAGATTTCTAAACTAGACTTTAACATATTTGATCTTCAATTATAAATTATTTTAGAAACAAACGAGATATGCTTATGTTGTTCATACGTCTATTCTAAGACATGTTTCAAGATTATTTCCATCTAAAACAGCGATCAAATGCACAGATCAATTGAAGAGCAGCAAGAGTCAGATGCATACGTCAGCAATAACAGCTATCCCATGGATATTTCAACTGATTTATGAAGAACCAAGGATAAAAGAAGAAGCCAAAATGGGGAAGCTGAAAAGTTGGGAGACAAAATAAAAGTAAGAGATGCTTACAACGCAGTTTGATCATACTCAATAAATATTATGAAGTCTCTGTTTCTCTTTAGTTTAGAGCATATCCTTCTTCAAATGAGAGAAGCCTAGAGGGTCTTTTGGCTTAAATTTCTATCTTATCTACTCTACCAAGTGAGTTTCACATGTATAAATCATTTCATAAATTACTCAAGAGTGTGAATCTCTTGAGAGGGATTCTCACTGGTGATTGCCTAGTAAGTTGTAAGGGGGAGTGAGGGGATTCTCACATTGATGTACTGAGGCACCAAGAGCTCATGGAATCTTAGGAAACAGTGGAACACTCAGAGGAACCTTTCAAAGCATACGTTTTTCGACAAATGATGTAGTTTGGAATATATCAGTAAATATGAAAGCATATGTTTTGAAAGAGAACCTTTCAAAGGGCTTTCTTATAAGCACATTTACCAAAGAGCTACTCGATGAATCTAAGATATGTTTTAATGGAATTTATCGAAGATTTATCGAAGTCTCTTCCGATAAGGTTAATTACCGAAGTATTTCTGTGCAAGACTTGAACTATTTCAATCGCAATTCCTTAGGGATTTGTCGAAGACCTTTTTGACAAGGGTATTCCTCAATAAGAACTTTGATAATTCAAGACTGATTTGTGAAAAGATTTCTAAACTAGACTTTAACATATTTGATCTTCAATTATAAATTATTTTAGAAACAAACGAGATATGCTTATGTTGTTCATACGTCTATTCTAAGACATGTTTCAAGATTATTTCCATCTAAAACAGCGATCAAATGCACAGATCAATTGAAGAGCAGCAAGAGTCAGATGCATACGTCAGCAATAACAGCTATCCCATGGATATTTCAACTGATTTATGAAGAACCAAGGATAAAAGAAGAAGCCAAAATGGGGAAGCTGAAAAGTTGGGAGACAAAATAAAAGTAAGAGATGCTTACAACGCAGTTTGATCATACTCAATAAATATTATGAAGTCTCTGTTTCTCTTTAGTTTAGAGCATATCCTTCTTCAAATGAGAGAAGCCTAGAGGGTCTTTTGGCTTAAATTTCTATCTTATCTACTCTACCAAGTGAGTTTCACATGTATAAATCATTTCATAAATTACTCAAGAGTGTGAATCTCTTGAGAGGGATTCTCACTGGTGATTGCCTAGTAAGTTGTAAGGGGGAGTGAGGGGATTCTCACATTGATGTACTGAGGCACCAAGAGCTCATGGAATCTTAGGAAACAGTGGAACACTCAGAGGAACCTTTCAAAGCATACGTTTTTCGACAAATGATGTAGTTTGGAATATATCAGTAAATATGAAAGCATATGTTTTGAAAGAGAACCTTTCAAAGGGCTTTCTTATAAGCACATTTACCAAAGAGCTACTCGATGAATCTAAGATATGTTTTAATGGAATTTATCGAAGATTTATCGAAGTCTCTTCCGATAAGGTTAATTACCGAAGTATTTCTGTGCAAGACTTGAACTATTTCAATCGCAATTCCTTAGGGATTTGTCGAAGACCTTTTTGACAAGGGTATTCCTCAATAAGAACTTTGATAATTCAAGACTGATTTGTGAAAAGATTTCTAAACTAGACTTTAACATATTTGATCTTCAATTATAAATTATTTTAGAAACAAACGAGATATGCTTATGTTGTTCATACGTCTATTCTAAGACATGTTTCAAGATTATTTCCATCTAAAACAGCGATCAAATGCACAGATCAATTGAAGAGCAGCAAGAGTCAGATGCATACGTCAGCAATAACAGCTATCCCATGGATATTTCAACTGATTTATGAAGAACCAAGGATAAAAGAAGAAGCCAAAATGGGGAAGCTGAAAAGTTGGGAGACAAAATAAAAGTAAGAGATGCTTACAACGCAGTTTGATCATACTCAATAAATATTATGAAGTCTCTGTTTCTCTTTAGTTTAGAGCATATCCTTCTTCAAATGAGAGAAGCCTAGAGGGTCTTTTGGCTTAAATTTCTATCTTATCTACTCTACCAAGTGAGTTTCACATGTATAAATCATTTCATAAATTACTCAAGAGTGTGAATCTCTTGAGAGGGATTCTCACTGGTGATTGCCTAGTAAGTTGTAAGGGGGAGTGAGGGGATTCTCACATTGATGTACTGAGGCACCAAGAGCTCATGGAATCTTAGGAAACAGTGGAACACTCAGAGGAACCTTTCAAAGCATACGTTTTTCGACAAATGATGTAGTTTGGAATATATCAGTAAATATGAAAGCATATGTTTTGAAAGAGAACCTTTCAAAGGGCTTTCTTATAAGCACATTTACCAAAGAGCTACTCGATGAATCTAAGATATGTTTTAATGGAATTTATCGAAGATTTATCGAAGTCTCTTCCGATAAGGTTAATTACCGAAGTATTTCTGTGCAAGACTTGAACTATTTCAATCGCAATTCCTTAGGGATTTGTCGAAGACCTTTTTGACAAGGGTATTCCTCAATAAGAACTTTGATAATTCAAGACTGATTTGTGAAAAGATTTCTAAACTAGACTTTAACATATTTGATCTTCAATTATAAATTATTTTAGAAACAAACGAGATATGCTTATGTTGTTCATACGTCTATTCTAAGACATGTTTCAAGATTATTTCCATCTAAAACAGCGATCAAATGCACAGATCAATTGAAGAGCAGCAAGAGTCAGATGCATACGTCAGCAATAACAGCTATCCCATGGATATTTCAACTGATTTATGAAGAACCAAGGATAAAAGAAGAAGCCAAAATGGGGAAGCTGAAAAGTTGGGAGACAAAATAAAAGTAAGAGATGCTTACAACGCAGTTTGATCATACTCAATAAATATTATGAAGTCTCTGTTTCTCTTTAGTTTAGAGCATATCCTTCTTCAAATGAGAGAAGCCTAGAGGGTCTTTTGGCTTAAATTTCTATCTTATCTACTCTACCAAGTGAGTTTCACATGTATAAATCATTTCATAAATTACTCAAGAGTGTGAATCTCTTGAGAGGGATTCTCACTGGTGATTGCCTAGTAAGTTGTAAGGGGGAGTGAGGGGATTCTCACATTGATGTACTGAGGCACCAAGAGCTCATGGAATCTTAGGAAACAGTGCAGAGGAACCTTTCAAAGCATACGTTTTTCGACAAATGATGTAGTTTGGAATATATCAGTAAATATGAAAGCATATGTTTTGAAAGAGAACCTTTCAAAGGGCTTTCTTATAAGCACATTTACCAAAGAGCTACTCGATGAATCTAAGATATGTTTTAATGGAATTTATCGAAGATTTATCGAAGTCTCTTCCGATAAGGTTAATTACCGAAGTATTTCTGTGCAAGACTTGAACTATTTCAATCGCAATTCCTTAGGGATTTGTCGAAGACCTTTTTGACAAGGGTATTCCTCAATAAGAACTTTGATAATTCAAGACTGATTTGTGAAAAGATTTCTAAACTAGACTTTAACATATTTGATCTTCAATTATAAATTATTTTAGAAACAAACGAGATATGCTTATGTTGTTCATACGTCTATTCTAAGACATGTTTCAAGATTATTTCCATCTAAAACAGCGATCAAATGCACAGATCAATTGAAGAGCAGCAAGAGTCAGATGCATACGTCAGCAATAACAGCTATCCCATGGATATTTCAACTGATTTATGAAGAACCAAGGATAAAAGAAGAAGCCAAAATGGGGAAGCTGAAAAGTTGGGAGACAAAATAAAAGTAAGAGATGCTTACAACGCAGTTTGATCATACTCAATAAATATTATGAAGTCTCTGTTTCTCTTTAGTTTAGAGCATATCCTTCTTCAAATGAGAGAAGCCTAGAGGGTCTTTTGGCTTAAATTTCTATCTTATCTACTCTACCAAGTGAGTTTCACATGTATAAATCATTTCATAAATTACTCAAGAGTGTGAATCTCTTGAGAGGGATTCTCACTGGTGATTGCCTAGTAAGTTGTAAGGGGGAGTGAGGGGATTCTCACATTGATGTACTGAGGCACCAAGAGCTCATGGAATCTTAGGAAACAGTGGAACACTCAGAGGAACCTTTCAAAGCATACGTTTTTCGACAAATGATGTAGTTTGGAATATATCAGTAAATATGAAAGCATATGTTTTGAAAGAGAACCTTTCAAAGGGCTTTCTTATAAGCACATTTACCAAAGAGCTACTCGATGAATCTAAGATATGTTTTAATGGAATTTATCGAAGATTTATCGAAGTCTCTTCCGATAAGGTTAATTACCGAAGTATTTCTGTGCAAGACTTGAACTATTTCAATCGCAATTCCTTAGGGATTTGTCGAAGACCTTTTTGACAAGGGTATTCCTCAATAAGAACTTTGATAATTCAAGACTGATTTGTGAAAAGATTTCTAAACTAGACTTTAACATATTTGATCTTCAATTATAAATTATTTTAGAAACAAACGAGATATGCTTATGTTGTTCATACGTCTATTCTAAGACATGTTTCAAGATTATTTCCATCTAAAACAGCGATCAAATGCACAGATCAATTGAAGAGCAGCAAGAGTCAGATGCATACGTCAGCAATAACAGCTATCCCATGGATATTTCAACTGATTTATGAAGAACCAAGGATAAAAGAAGAAGCCAAAATGGGGAAGCTGAAAAGTTGGGAGACAAAATAAAAGTAAGAGATGCTTACAACGCAGTTTGATCATACTCAATAAATATTATGAAGTCTCTGTTTCTCTTTAGTTTAGAGCATATCCTTCTTCAAATGAGAGAAGCCTAGAGGGTCTTTTGGCTTAAATTTCTATCTTATCTACTCTACCAAGTGAGTTTCACATGTATAAATCATTTCATAAATTACTCAAGAGTGTGAATCTCTTGAGAGGGATTCTCACTGGTGATTGCCTAGTAAGTTGTAAGGGGGAGTGAGGGGATTCTCACATTGATGTACTGAGGCACCAAGAGCTCATGGAATCTTAGGAAACAGTGGAACACTCAGAGGAACCTTTCAAAGCATACGTTTTTCGACAAATGATGTAGTTTGGAATATATCAGTAAATATGAAAGCATATGTTTTGAAAGAGAACCTTTCAAAGGGCTTTCTTATAAGCACATTTACCAAAGAGCTACTCGATGAATCTAAGATATGTTTTAATGGAATTTATCGAAGATTTATCGAAGTCTCTTCCGATAAGGTTAATTACCGAAGTATTTCTGTGCAAGACTTGAACTATTTCAATCGCAATTCCTTAGGGATTTGTCGAAGACCTTTTTAACAAGGGTATTCCTCAATAAGAACTTTGATAATTCAAGACTGATTTGTGAAAAGATTTCTAAACTAGACTTTAACATATTTGATCTTCAATTATAAATTATTTTAGAAACAAACGAGATATGCTTATGTTGTTCATACGTCTATTCTAAGACATGTTTCAAGATTATTTCCATCTAAAACAGCGATCAAATGCACAGATCAATTGAAGAGCAGCAAGAGTCAGATGCATACGTCAGCAATAACAGCTATCCCATGGATATTTCAACTGATTTATGAAGAACCAAGGATAAAAGAAGAAGCCAAAATGGGGAAGCTGAAAAGTTGGGAGACAAAATAAAAGTAAGAGATGCTTACAACGCAGTTTGATCATACTCAATAAATATTATGAAGTCTCTGTTTCTCTTTAGTTTAGAGCATATCCTTCTTCAAATGAGAGAAGCCTAGAGGGTCTTTTGGCTTAAATTTCTATCTTATCTACTCTACCAAGTGAGTTTCACATGTATAAATCATTTCATAAATTACTCAAGAGTGTGAATCTCTTGAGAGGGATTCTCACTGGTGATTGCCTAGTAAGTTGTAAGGGGGAGTGAGGGGATTCTCCATTGATGTACTGAGGCACCAAGAGCTCATGGAATCTTAGGAAACAGTGGAACACTCAGAGGAACCTTTCAAAGCATACGTTTTTCGACAAATGATGTAGTTTGGAATATATCAGTAAATATGAAAGCATATGTTTTGAAAGAGAACCTTTCAAAGGGCTTTCTTATAAGCACATTTACCAAAGAGCTACTCGATGAATCTAAGATATGTTTTAATGGAATTTATCGAAGATTTATCGAAGTCTCTTCCGATAAGGTTAATTACCGAAGTATTTCTGTGCAAGACTTGAACTATTTCAATCGCAATTCCTTAGGGATTTGTCGAAGACCTTTTTGACAAGGGTATTCCTCAATAAGAACTTTGATAATTCAAGACTGATTTGTGAAAAGATTTCTAAACTAGACTTTAACATATTTGATCTTCAATTATAAATTATTTTAGAAACAAACGAGATATGCTTATGTTGTTCATACGTCTATTCTAAGACATGTTTCAAGATTATTTCCATCTAAAACAGCGATCAAATGCACAGATCAATTGAAGAGCAGCAAGAGTCAGATGCATACGTCAGCAATAACAGCTATCCCATGGATATTTCAACTGATTTATGAAGAACCAAGGATAAAAGAAGAAGCCAAAATGGGGAAGCTGAAAAGTTGGGAGACAAAATAAAAGTAAGAGATGCTTACAACGCAGTTTGATCATACTCAATAAATATTATGAAGTCTCTGTTTCTCTTTAGTTTAGAGCATATCCTTCTTCAAATGAGAGAAGCCTAGAGGGTCTTTTGGCTTAAATTTCTATCTTATCTACTCTACCAAGTGAGTTTCACATGTATAAATCATTTCATAAATTACTCAAGAGTGTGAATCTCTTGAGAGGGATTCTCACTGGTGATTGCCTAGTAAGTTGTAAGGGGGAGTGAGGGGATTCTCACATTGATGTACTGAGGCACCAAGAGCTCATGGAATCTTAGGAAACAGTGGAACACTCAGAGGAACTTTTCAAAGCATACGTTTTTCGACAAATGATGTAGTTTGGAATATATCAGTAAATATGAAAGCATATGTTTTGAAAGAGAACCTTTCAAAGGGCTTTCTTATAAGCACATTTACCAAAGAGCTACTCGATGAATCTAAGATATGTTTTAATGGAATTTATCGAAGTCTCTTCCGATAAGGTTAATTACCGAAGTATTTCTGTGCAAGACTTGAACTATTTCAATCGCAATTCCTTAGGGATTTGTCGAAGACCTTTTTGACAAGGGTATTCCTCAATAAGAACTTTGATACTTCAAGACTGATTTGTGAAAAGATTTCTAAACTAGACTTTAACATATTTGATCTTCAATTATAAATTATTTTAGAAACAAACGAGATATGCTTATGTTGTTCATACGTCTATTCTAAGACATGTTTCAAGATTATTTCCATCTAAAACAGCGATCAAATGCACAGATCAATTGAAGAGCAGCAAGAGTCAGATGCATACGTCAGCAATAACAGCTATCCCATGGATATTTCAACTGATTTATGAAGAACCAAGGATAAAAGAAGAAGCCAAAATGGGGAAGCTGAAAAGTTGGGAGACAAAATAAAAGTAAGAGATGCTTACAACGCAGTTTGATCATACTCAATAAATATTATGAAGTCTCTGTTTCTCTTTAGTTTAGAGCATATCCTTCTTCAAATGAGAGAAGCCTAGAGGGTCTTTTGGCTTAAATTTCTATCTTATCTACTCTACCAAGTGAGTTTCACATGTATAAATCATTTCATAAATTACTCAAGAGTGTGAATCTCTTGAGAGGGATTCTCACTGGTGATTGCCTAGTAAGTTGTAAGGGGGAGTGAGGGGATTCTCACATTGATGTACTGAGGCACCAAGAGCTCATGGAATCTTAGGAAACAGTGGAACACTCAGAGGAACTTTTCAAAGCATACGTTTTTCGACAAATGATGTAGTTTGGAATATATCAGTAAATATGAAAGCATATGTTTTGAAAGAGAACCTTTCAAAGGGCTTTCTTATAAGCACATTTACCAAAGAGCTACTCGATGAATCTAAGATATGTTTTAATGGAATTTATCGAAGATTTATCGAAGTCTCTTCCGATAAGGTTAATTACCGAAGTATTTCTGTGCAAGACTTGAACTATTTCAATCGCAATTCCTTAGGGATTTGTCGAAGACCTTTTTGACAAGGGTATTCCTCAATAAGAACTTTGATACTTCAAGACTGATTTGTGAAAAGATTTCTAAACTAGACTTTAACATATTTGATCTTCAATTATAAATTATTTTAGAAACAAACGAGATATGCTTATGTTGTTCATACGTCTATTCTAAGACATGTTTCAAGATTATTTCCATCTAAAACAGCGATCAAATGCACAGATCAATTGAAGAGCAGCAAGAGTCAGATGCATACGTCAGCAATAACAGCTATCCCATGGATATTTCAACTGATTTATGAAGAACCAAGGATAAAAGAAGAAGCCAAAATGGGGAAGCTGAAAAGTTGGGAGACAAAATAAAAGTAAGAGATGCTTACAACGCAGTTTGATCATACTCAATAAATATTATGAAGTCTCTGTTTCTCTTTAGTTTAGAGCATATCCTACTTCAAATGAGAGAAGCCTAGAGGGTCTTTTGGCTTAAATTTCTATCTTATCTACTCTACCAAGTGAGTTTCACATGTATAAATCATTTCATAAATTACTCAAGAGTGTGAATCTCTTGAGAGGGATTCTCACTGGTGATTGCCTAGTAAGTTGTAAGGGGGAGTGAGGGGATTCTCACATTGATGTACTGAGGCACCAAGAGCTCATGGAATCTTAGGAAACAGTGGAACACTCAGAGGAACCTTTCAAAGCATACGTTTTTCGACAAATGATGTAGTTTGGAATATATCAGTAAATATGAAAGCATATGTTTTGAAAGAGAACCTTTCAAAGGGCTTTCTTATAAGCACATTTACCAAAGAGCTACTCGATGAATCTAAGATATGTTTTAATGGAATTTATCGAAGATTTATCGAAGTCTCTTCCGATAAGGTTAATTACCGAAGTATTTCTGTGCAAGACTTGAACTATTTCAATCGCAATTCCTTAGGGATTTGTCGAAGACCTTTTTGCCAAGGGTATTCCTCAATAAGAACTTTGATACTTCAAGACCGATTTGTGAAAAGATTTCTAAACTAGACTTTAACATATTTGATCTTCAATTATAAATTATTTTAGAAACAAACGAGATATGCTTATGTTGTTCATACGTCTATTCTAAGACATGTTTCAAGATTATTTCCATCTAAAACAGCGATCAAATGCACAGATCAATTGAAGAGCAGCAAGAGTCAGATGCATACGTCAGCAATAACAGCTATCCCATGGATATTTCAACTGATTTATGAAGAACCAAGGATAAAAGAAGAAGCCAAAATGGGGAAGCTGAAAAGTTGGGAGACAAAATAAAAGTAAGAGATGCTTACAACGCAGTTTGATCATACTCAATAAATATTATGAAGTCTCTGTTTCTCTTTAGTTTAGAGCATATCCTACTTCAAATGAGAGAAGCCTAGAGGGTCTTTTGGCTTAAATTTCTATCTTATCTACTCTACCAAGTGAGTTTCACATGTATAAATCATTTCATAAATTACTCAAGAGTGTGAATCTCTTGAGAGGGATTCTCACTGGTGATTGCCTAGTAAGTTGTAAGGGGGAGTGAGGGGATTCTCACATTGATGTACTGAGGCACCAAGAGCTCATGGAATCTTAGGAAACAGTGGAACACTCGGAGGAACCTTTCAAAGCATACGTTTTTCGACAAATGATGTAGTTTGGAATATATCAGTAAATATGAAAGCATATGTTTTGAAAGAGAACCTTTCAAAGGGCTTTCTTATAAGCACATTTACCAAAGAGCTACTCGATGAATCTAAGATATGTTTTAATGGAATTTATCGAAGATTTATCGAAGTCTCTTCCGATAAGGTTAATTACCGAAGTATTTCTGTGCAAGACTTGAACTATTTCAATCGCAATTCCTTAGGGATTTGTCGAAGACCTTTTTGCCAAGGGTATTCCTCAATAAGAACTTTGATACTTCAAGACCGATTTGTGAAAAGATTTCTAAACTAGACTTTAACATATTTGATCTTCAATTATAAATTATTTTAGAAACAAACGAGATATGCTTATGTTGTTCATACGTCTATTCTAAGACATGTTTCAAGATTATTTCCATCTAAAACAGCGATCAAATGCACAGATCAATTGAAGAGCAGCAAGAGTCAGATGCATACGTCAGCAATAACAGCTATCCCATGGATATTTCAACTGATTTATGAAGAACCAAGGATAAAAGAAGAAGCCAAAATGGGGAAGCTGAAAAGTTGGGAGACAAAATAAAAATAAGAGATGCTTACAAGCAGTTTGATCATACTCAATAAATATTATGAAGTCTCTGTTTCTCTTTAGTTTAGAGCATATCCTTCTTCAAATGAGAGAAGCCTAGAGGGTCTTTTGGCTTAAATTTCTATCTTATCTACTCTACCAAGTGAGTTTCACATGTATAAATCATTTCATAAATTACTCAAGAGTGTGAATCTCTTGAGAGGGATTCTCACTGGTGATTGCCTAGTAAGTTGTAAGGGGGAGTGAGGGGATTCTCACATTGATGTACTGAGGCACCAAGAGCTCATGGAATCTTAGGAAACAGTGGAACACTCGGAGGAACTTTTCAAAGCGTACGTTTTTCGACAAATGATGTAGTTTGGAATATATCAGTAAATATGAAAGCATATGTTTTGAAAGAGAACCTTTCAAAGGGCTTTCTTATAAGCACATTTACCAAAGAGCTACTCGATGAATCTAAGATATGTTTTAATGGAATTTATCGAAGATTTATCGAAGTCTCTTCCGATAAGGTTAATTACCGAAGTATTTCTGTGCAAGACTTGAACTATTTCAATCGCAATTCCTTAGGGATTTGTCGAAGACCTTTTTGCCAAGGGTATTCCTCAATAAGAACTTTGATACTTCAAGACCGATTTGTGAAAAGATTTCTAAACTAGACTTTAACATATTTGATCTTCAATTATAAATTATTTTAGAAACAAACGAGATATGCTCATGTTGTTCATACGTCTATTCTAAGACATGTTTCAAGATTATTTCCATCTAAAACAGCGATCAAATGCACAGATCAATTGAAGAGCAGCAAGAGTCAGATGCATACGTCAGCAATAACAGCTATCCCATGGATATTTCAACTGATTTATGAAGAACCAAGGATAAAAGAAGAAGCCAAAATGGGGAAGCTGAAAAGTTGGGAGACAAAATAAAAATAAGAGATGCTTACAACGCAGTTTGATCATACTCAATAAATATTATGAAGTCTCTGTTTCTCTTTAGTTTAGAGCATATCCTTCTTCAAATGAGAGAAGCCTAGAGGGTCTTTTGGCTTAAATTTCTATCTTATCTACTCTACCAAGTGAGTTTCACATGTATAAATCATTTCATAAATTACTCAAGAGTGTGAATCTCTTGAGAGGGATTCTCACTGGTGATTGCCTAGTAAGTTGTAAGGGGGAGTGAGGGGATTCTCACATTGATGTACTGAGGCACCAAGAGCTCATGGAATCTTAGGAAACAGTGGAACACTCGGAGGAACTTTTCAAAGCGTACGTTTTTCGACAAATGATGTAGTTTGGAATATATCAGTAAATATGAAAGCATATGTTTTGAAAGAGAACCTTTCAAAGGGCTTTCTTATAAGCACATTTACCAAAGAGCTACTCGATGAATCTAAGATATGTTTTAATGGAATTTATCGAAGATTTATCGAAGTCTCTTCCGATAAGGTTAATTACCGAAGTATTTCTGTGCAAGACTTGAACTATTTCAATCGCAATTCCTTAGGGATTTGTCGAAGACCTTTTTGCCAAGGGTATTCCTCAATAAGAACTTTGATACTTCAAGACCGATTTGTGAAAAGATTTCTAAACTAGACTTTAACATATTTGATCTTCAATTATAAATTATTTTAGAAACAAACGAGATATGCTTATGTTGTTCATACGTCTATTCTAAGACATGTTTCAAGATTATTTCCATCTAAAACAGCGATCAAATGCACAGATCAATTGAAGAGCAGCAAGAGTCAGATGCATACGTCAGCAATAACAGCTATCCCATGGATATTTCAACTGATTTATGAAGAACCAAGGATAAAAGAAGAAGCCAAAATGGGGAAGCTGAAAAGTTGGGAGACAAAATAAAAATAAGAGATGCTTACAAGCAGTTTGATCATACTCAATAAATATTATGAAGTCTCTGTTTCTCTTTAGTTTAGAGCATATCCTTCTTCAAATGAGAGAAGCCTAGAGGGTCTTTTGGCTTAAATTTCTATCTTATCTACTCTACCAAGTGAGTTTCACATGTATAAATCATTTCATAAATTACTCAAGAGTGTGAATCTCTTGAGAGGGATTCTCACTGGTGATTGCCTAGTAAGTTGTAAGGGGGAGTGAGGGGATTCTCACATTGATGTACTGAGGCACCAAGAGCTCATGGAATCTTAGGAAACAGTGGAACACTCGGAGGAACTTTTCAAAGCGTACGTTTTTCGACAAATGATGTAGTTTGGAATATATCAGTAAATATGAAAGCATATGTTTTGAAAGAGAACCTTTCAAAGGGCTTTCTTATAAGCACATTTACCAAAGAGCTACTCGATGAATCTAAGATATGTTTTAATGGAATTTATCGAAGATTTATCGAAGTCTCTTCCGATAAGGTTAATTACCGAAGTATTTCTGTGCAAGACTTGAACTATTTCAATCGCAATTCCTTAGGGATTTGTCGAAGACCTTTTTGCCAAGGGTATTCCTCAATAAGAACTTTGATACTTCAAGACCGATTTGTGAAAAGATTTCTAAACTAGACTTTAACATATTTGATCTTCAATTATAAATTATTTTAGAAACAAACGAGATATGCTCATGTTGTTCATACGTCTATTCTAAGACATGTTTCAAGATTATTTCCATCTAAAACAGCGATCAAATGCACAGATCAATTGAAGAGCAGCAAGAGTCAGATGCATACGTCAGCAATAACAGCTATCCCATGGATATTTCAACTGATTTATGAAGAACCAAGGATAAAAGAAGAAGCCAAAATGGGGAAGCTGAAAAGTTGGGAGACAAAATAAAAATAAGAGATGCTTACAACGCAGTTTGATCATACTCAATAAATATTATGAAGTCTCTGTTTCTCTTTAGTTTAGAGCATATCCTTCTTCAAATGAGAGAAGCCTAGAGGGTCTTTTGGCTTAAATTTCTATCTTATCTACTCTACCAAGTGAGTTTCACATGTATAAATCATTTCATAAATTACTCAAGAGTGTGAATCTCTTGAGAGGGATTCTCACTGGTGATTGCCTAGTAAGTTGTAAGGGGGAGTGAGGGGATTCTCACATTGATGTACTGAGGCACCAAGAGCTCATGGAATCTTAGGAAACAGTGGAACACTCGGAGGAACTTTTCAAAGCGTACGTTTTTCGACAAATGATGTAGTTTGGAATATATCAGTAAATATGAAAGCATATGTTTTGAAAGAGAACCTTTCAAAGGGCTTTCTTATAAGCACATTTACCAAAGAGCTACTCGATGAATCTAAGATATGTTTTAATGGAATTTATCGAAGTCTCTTCCGATAAGGTTAATTACCGAAGTATTTCTGTGCAAGACTTGAACTATTTCAATCGCAATTCCTTAGGGATTTGTCGAAGACCTTTTTGCCAAGGGTATTCCTCAATAAGAACTTTGATACTTCAAGACCGATTTGTGAAAAGATTTCTAAACTAGACTTTAACATATTTGATCTTCAATTATAAATTATTTTAGAAACAAACGAGATATGCTTATGTTGTTCATACGTCTATTCTAAGACATGTTTCAAGATTATTTCCATCTAAAACAGCGATCAAATGCACAGATCAATTGAAGAGCAGCAAGAGTCAGATGCATACGTCAGCAATAACAGCTATCCCATGGATATTTCAACTGATTTATGAAGAACCAAGGATAAAAGAAGAAGCCAAAATGGGGAAGCTGAAAAGTTGGGAGACAAAATAAAAATAAGAGATGCTTACAAGCAGTTTGATCATACTCAATAAATATTATGAAGTCTCTGTTTCTCTTTAGTTTAGAGCATATCCTTCTTCAAATGAGAGAAGCCTAGAGGGTCTTTTGGCTTAAATTTCTATCTTATCTACTCTACCAAGTGAGTTTCACATGTATAAATCATTTCATAAATTACTCAAGAGTGTGAATCTCTTGAGAGGGATTCTCACTGGTGATTGCCTAGTAAGTTGTAAGGGGGAGTGAGGGGATTCTCACATTGATGTACTGAGGCACCAAGAGCTCATGGAATCTTAGGAAACAGTGGAACACTCGGAGGAACTTTTCAAAGCGTACGTTTTTCGACAAATGATGTAGTTTGGAATATATCAGTAAATATGAAAGCATATGTTTTGAAAGAGAACCTTTCAAAGGGCTTTCTTATAAGCACATTTACCAAAGAGCTACTCGATGAATCTAAGATATGTTTTAATGGAATTTATCGAAGATTTATCGAAGTCTCTTCCGATAAGGTTAATTACCGAAGTATTTCTGTGCAAGACTTGAACTATTTCAATCGCAATTCCTTAGGGATTTGTCGAAGACCTTTTTGCCAAGGGTATTCCTCAATAAGAACTTTGATACTTCAAGACCGATTTGTGAAAAGATTTCTAAACTAGACTTTAACATATTTGATCTTCAATTATAAATTATTTTAGAAACAAACGAGATATGCTCATGTTGTTCATACGTCTATTCTAAGACATGTTTCAAGATTATTTCCATCTAAAACAGCGATCAAATGCACAGATCAATTGAAGAGCAGCAAGAGTCAGATGCATACGTCAGCAATAACAGCTATCCCATGGATATTTCAACTGATTTATGAAGAACCAAGGATAAAAGAAGAAGCCAAAATGGGGAAGCTGAAAAGTTGGGAGACAAAATAAAAATAAGAGATGCTTACAACGCAGTTTGATCATACTCAATAAATATTATGAAGTCTCTGTTTCTCTTTAGTTTAGAGCATATCCTTCTTCAAATGAGAGAAGCCTAGAGGGTCTTTTGGCTTAAATTTCTATCTTATCTACTCTACCAAGTGAGTTTCACATGTATAAATCATTTCATAAATTACTCAAGAGTGTGAATCTCTTGAGAGGGATTCTCACTGGTGATTGCCTAGTAAGTTGTAAGGGGGAGTGAGGGGATTCTCACATTGATGTACTGAGGCACCAAGAGCTCATGGAATCTTAGGAAACAGTGGAACACTCGGAGGAACTTTTCAAAGCGTACGTTTTTCGACAAATGATGTAGTTTGGAATATATCAGTAAATATGAAAGCATATGTTTTGAAAGAGAACCTTTCAAAGGGCTTTCTTATAAGCACATTTACCAAAGAGCTACTCGATGAATCTAAGATATGTTTTAATGGAATTTATCGAAGATTTATCGAAGTCTCTTCCGATAAGGTTAATTACCGAAGTATTTCTGTGCAAGACTTGAACTATTTCAATCGCAATTCCTTAGGGATTTGTCGAAGACCTTTTTGCCAAGGGTATTCCTCAATAAGAACTTTGATACTTCAAGACCGATTTGTGAAAAGATTTCTAAACTAGACTTTAACATATTTGATCTTCAATTATAAATTATTTTAGAAACAAACGAGATATGCTCATGTTGTTCATACGTCTATTCTAAGACATGTTTCAAGATTATTTCCATCTAAAACAGCGATCAAATGCACAGATCAATTGAAGAGCAGCAAGAGTCAGATGCATACGTCAGCAATAACAGCTATCCCATGGATATTTCAACTGATTTATGAAGAACCAAGGATAAAAGAAGAAGCCAAAATGGGGAAGCTGAAAAGTTGGGAGACAAAATAAAAATAAGAGATGCTTACAACGCAGTTTGATCATACTCAATAAATATTATGAAGTCTCTGTTTCTCTTTAGTTTAGAGCATATCCTTCTTCAAATGAGAGAAGCCTAGAGGGTCTTTTGGCTTAAATTTCCATCTTATCTACTCTACCAAGTGAGTTTCACATGTATAAATCATTTCATAAATTACTCAAGAGTGTGAATCTCTTGAGAGGGATTCTCACTGGTGATTGCCTAGTAAGTTGTAAGGGGGAGTGAGGGGATTCTCACATTGATGTACTGAGGCACCAAGAGCTCATGGAATCTTAGGAAACAGTGGAACACTCGGAGGAACTTTTCAAAGCGTACGTTTTTCGACAAATGATGTAGTTTGGAATATATCAGTAAATATGAAAGCATATGTTTTGAAAGAGAACCTTTCAAAGGGCTTTCTTATAAGCACATTTACCAAAGAGCTACTCGATGAATCTAAGATATGTTTTAATGGAATTTATCGAAGATTTATCGAAGTCTCTTCCGATAAGGTTAATTACCGAAGTATTTCTGTGCAAGACTTGAACTATTTCAATCGCAATTCCTTAGGGATTTGTCGAAGACCTTTTTGCCAAGGGTATTCCTCAATAAGAACTTTGATACTTCAAGACCGATTTGTGAAAAGATTTCTAAACTAGACTTTAACATATTTGATCTTCAATTATAAATTATTTTAGAAACAAACGAGATATGCTCATGTTGTTCATACGTCTATTCTAAGACATGTTTCAAGATTATTTCCATCTAAAACAGCGATCAAATGCACAGATCAATTGAAGAGCAGCAAGAGTCAAATGCATACGTCAGCAATAACAGCTATCCCATGGATATTTCAACTGATTTATGAAGAACCAAGGATAAAAGAAGAAGCCAAAATGGGGAAGCTGAAAAGTTGGGAGACAAAATAAAAATAAGAGATGCTTACAAGCAGTTTGATCATACTCAATAAATATTATGAAGTCTCTGTTTCTCTTTAGTTTAGAGCATATCCTTCTTCAAATGAGAGAAGCCTAGAGGGTCTTTTGGCTTAAATTTCTATCTTATCTACTCTACCAAGTGAGTTTCACATGTATAAATCATTTCATAAATTACTCAAGAGTGTGAATCTCTTGAGAGGGATTCTCACTGGTGATTGCCTAGTAAGTTGTAAGGGGGAGTGAGGGGATTCTCACATTGATGTACTGAGGCACCAAGAGCTCATGGAATCTTAGGAAACAGTGGAACACTCGGAGGAACTTTTCAAAGCGTACGTTTTTCGACAAATGATGTAGTTTGGAATATATCAGTAAATATGAAAGCATATGTTTTGAAAGAGAACCTTTCAAAGGGCTTTCTTATAAGCACATTTACCAAAGAGCTACTCGATGAATCTAAGATATGTTTTAATGGAATTTATCGAAGATTTATCGAAGTCTCTTCCGATAAGGTTAATTACCGAAGTATTTCTGTGCAAGACTTGAACTATTTCAATCGCAATTCCTTAGGGATTTGTCGAAGACCTTTTTGCCAAGGGTATTCCTCAATAAGAACTTTGATACTTCAAGACCGATTTGTGAAAAGATTTCTAAACTAGACTTTAACATATTTGATCTTCAATTATAAATTATTTTAGAAACAAACGAGATATGCTCATGTTGTTCATACGTCTATTCTAAGACATGTTTCAAGATTATTTCCATCTAAAACAGCGATCAAATGCACAGATCAATTGAAGAGCAGCAAGAGTCAGATGCATACGTCAGCAATAACAGCTATCCCATGGATATTTCAACTGATTTATGAAGAACCAAGGATAAAAGAAGAAGCCAAAATGGGGAAGCTGAAAAGTTGGGAGACAAAATAAAAATAAGAGATGCTTACAACGCAGTTTGATCATACTCAATAAATATTATGAAGTCTCTGTTTCTCTTTAGTTTAGAGCATATCCTTCTTCAAATGAGAGAAGCCTAGAGGGTCTTTTGGCTTAAATTTCTATCTTATCTACTCTACCAAGTGAGTTTCACATGTATAAATCATTTCATAAATTACTCAAGAGTGTGAATCTCTTGAGAGGGATTCTCACTGGTGATTGCCTAGTAAGTTGTAAGGGGGAGTGAGGGGATTCTCACATTGATGTACTGAGGCACCAAGAGCTCATGGAATCTTAGGAAACAGTGGAACACTCGGAGGAACTTTTCAAAGCGTACGTTTTTCGACAAATGATGTAGTTTGGAATATATCAGTAAATATGAAAGCATATGTTTTGAAAGAGAACCTTTCAAAGGGCTTTCTTATAAGCACATTTACCAAAGAGCTACTCGATGAATCTAAGATATGTTTTAATGGAATTTATCGAAGATTTATCGAAGTCTCTTCCGATAAGGTTAATTACCGAAGTATTTCTGTGCAAGACTTGAACTATTTCAATCGCAATTCCTTAGGGATTTGTCGAAGACCTTTTTGCCAAGGGTATTCCTCAATAAGAACTTTGATACTTCAAGACCGATTTGTGAAAAGATTTCTAAACTAGACTTTAACATATTTGATCTTCAATTATAAATTATTTTAGAAACAAACGAGATATGCTCATGTTGTTCATACGTCTATTCTAAGACATGTTTCAAGATTATTTCCATCTAAAACAGCGATCAAATGCACAGATCAATTGAAGAGCAGCAAGAGTCAGATGCATACGTCAGCAATAACAGCTATCCCATGGATATTTCAACTGATTTATGAAGAACCAAGGATAAAAGAAGAAGCCAAAATGGGGAAGCTGAAAAGTTGGGAGACAAAATAAAAATAAGAGATGCTTACAACGCAGTTTGATCATACTCAATAAATATTATGAAGTCTCTGTTTCTCTTTAGTTTAGAGCATATCCTTCTTCAAATGAGAGAAGCCTAGAGGGTCTTTTGGCTTAAATTTCTATCTTATCTACTCTACCAAGTGAGTTTCACATGTATAAATCATTTCATAAATTACTCAAGAGTGTGAATCTCTTGAGAGGGATTCTCACTGGTGATTGCCTAGTAAGTTGTAAGGGGGAGTGAGGGGATTCTCACATTGATGTACTGAGGCACCAAGAGCTCATGGAATCTTAGGAAACAGTGGAACACTCGGAGGAACTTTTCAAAGCGTACGTTTTTCGACAAATGATGTAGTTTGGAATATATCAGTAAATATGAAAGCATATGTTTTGAAAGAGAACCTTTCAAAGGGCTTTCTTATAAGCACATTTACCAAAGAGCTACTCGATGAATCTAAGATATGTTTTAATGGAATTTATCGAAGATTTATCGAAGTCTCTTCCGATAAGGTTAATTACCGAAGTATTTCTGTGCAAGACTTGAACTATTTCAATCGCAATTCCTTAGGGATTTGTCGAAGACCTTTTTGCCAAGGGTATTCCTCAATAAGAACTTTGATACTTCAAGACCGATTTGTGAAAAGATTTCTAAACTAGACTTTAACATATTTGATCTTCAATTATAAATTATTTTAGAAACAAACGAGATATGCTCATGTTGTTCATACGTCTATTCTAAGACATGTTTCAAGATTATTTCCATCTAAAACAGCGATCAAATGCACAGATCAATTGAAGAGCAGCAAGAGTCAGATGCATACGTCAGCAATAACAGCTATCCCATGGATATTTCAACTGATTTATGAAGAACCAAGGATAAAAGAAGAAGCCAAAATGGGGAAGCTGAAAAGTTGGGAGACAAAATAAAAATAAGAGATGCTTACAACGCAGTTTGATCATACTCAATAAATATTATGAAGTCTCTGTTTCTCTTTAGTTTAGAGCATATCCTTCTTCAAATGAGAGAAGCCTAGAGGGTCTTTTGGCTTAAATTTCTATCTTATCTACTCTACCAAGTGAGTTTCACATGTATAAATCATTTCATAAATTACTCAAGAGTGTGAATCTCTTGAGAGGGATTCTCACTGGTGATTGCCTAGTAAGTTGTAAGGGGGAGTGAGGGGATTCTCACATTGATGTACTGAGGCACCAAGAGCTCATGGAATCTTAGGAAACAGTGGAACACTCGGAGGAACTTTTCAAAGCGTACGTTTTTCGACAAATGATGTAGTTTGGAATATATCAGTAAATATGAAAGCATATGTTTTGAAAGAGAACCTTTCAAAGGGCTTTCTTATAAGCACATTTACCAAAGAGCTACTCGATGAATCTAAGATATGTTTTAATGGAATTTATCGAAGATTTATCGAAGTCTCTTCCGATAAGGTTAATTACCGAAGTATTTCTGTGCAAGACTTGAACTATTTCAATCGCAATTCCTTAGGGATTTGTCGAAGACCTTTTTGCCAAGGGTATTCCTCAATAAGAACTTTGATACTTCAAGACCGATTTGTGAAAAGATTTCTAAACTAGACTTTAACATATTTGATCTTCAATTATAAATTATTTTAGAAACAAACGAGATATGCTCATGTTGTTCATACGTCTATTCTAAGACATGTTTCAAGATTATTTCCATCTAAAACAGCGATCAAATGCACAGATCAATTGAAGAGCAGCAAGAGTCAGATGCATACGTCAGCAATAACAGCTATCCCATGGATATTTCAACTGATTTATGAAGAACCAAGGATAAAAGAAGAAGCCAAAATGGGGAAGCTGAAAAGTTGGGAGACAAAATAAAAATAAGAGATGCTTACAACGCAGTTTGATCATACTCAATAAATATTATGAAGTCTCTGTTTCTCTTTAGTTTAGAGCATATCCTTCTTCAAATGAGAGAAGCCTAGAGGGTCTTTTGGCTTAAATTTCCATCTTATCTACTCTACCAAGTGAGTTTCACATGTATAAATCATTTCATAAATTACTCAAGAGTGTGAATCTCTTGAGAGGGATTCTCACTGGTGATTGCCTAGTAAGTTGTAAGGGGGAGTGAGGGGATTCTCACATTGATGTACTGAGGCACCAAGAGCTCATGGAATCTTAGGAAACAGTGGAACACTCGGAGGAACTTTTCAAAGCGTACGTTTTTCGACAAATGATGTAGTTTGGAATATATCAGTAAATATGAAAGCATATGTTTTGAAAGAGAACCTTTCAAAGGGCTTTCTTATAAGCACATTTACCAAAGAGCTACTCGATGAATCTAAGATATGTTTTAATGGAATTTATCGAAGATTTATCGAAGTCTCTTCCGATAAGGTTAATTACCGAAGTATTTCTGTGCAAGACTTGAACTATTTCAATCGCAATTCCTTAGGGATTTGTCGAAGACCTTTTTGCCAAGGGTATTCCTCAATAAGAACTTTGATACTTCAAGACCGATTTGTGAAAAGATTTCTAAACTAGACTTTAACATATTTGATCTTCAATTATAAATTATTTTAGAAACAAACGAGATATGCTTATGTTGTTCATACGTCTATTCTAAGACATGTTTCAAGATTATTTCCATCTAAAACAGCGATCAAATGCACAGATCAATTGAAGAGCAGCAAGAGTCAAATGCATACGTCAGCAATAACAGCTATCCCATGGATATTTCAACTGATTTATGAAGAACCAAGGATAAAAGAAGAAGCCAAAATGGGGAAGCTGAAAAGTTGGGAGACAAAATAAAAATAAGAGATGCTTACAAGCAGTTTGATCATACTCAATAAATATTATGAAGTCTCTGTTTCTCTTTAGTTTAGAGCATATCCTTCTTCAAATGAGAGAAGCCTAGAGGGTCTTTTGGCTTAAATTTCTATCTTATCTACTCTACCAAGTGAGTTTCACATGTATAAATCATTTCATAAATTACTCAAGAGTGTGAATCTCTTGAGAGGGATTCTCACTGGTGATTGCCTAGTAAGTTGTAAGGGGGAGTGAGGGGATTCTCACATTGATGTACTGAGGCACCAAGAGCTCATGGAATCTTAGGAAACAGTGGAACACTCGGAGGAACTTTTCAAAGCGTACGTTTTTCGACAAATGATGTAGTTTGGAATATATCAGTAAATATGAAAGCATATGTTTTGAAAGAGAACCTTTCAAAGGGCTTTCTTATAAGCACATTTACCAAAGAGCTACTCGATGAATCTAAGATATGTTTTAATGGAATTTATCGAAGATTTATCGAAGTCTCTTCCGATAAGGTTAATTACCGAAGTATTTCTGTGCAAGACTTGAACTATTTCAATCGCAATTCCTTAGGGATTTGTCGAAGACCTTTTTGCCAAGGGTATTCCTCAATAAGAACTTTGATACTTCAAGACCGATTTGTGAAAAGATTTCTAAACTAGACTTTAACATATTTGATCTTCAATTATAAATTATTTTAGAAACAAACGAGATATGCTCATGTTGTTCATACGTCTATTCTAAGACATGTTTCAAGATTATTTCCATCTAAAACAGCGATCAAATGCACAGATCAATTGAAGAGCAGCAAGAGTCAGATGCATACGTCAGCAATAACAGCTATCCCATGGATATTTCAACTGATTTATGAAGAACCAAGGATAAAAGAAGAAGCCAAAATGGGGAAGCTGAAAAGTTGGGAGACAAAATAAAAATAAGAGATGCTTACAACGCAGTTTGATCATACTCAATAAATATTATGAAGTCTCTGTTTCTCTTTAGTTTAGAGCATATCCTTCTTCAAATGAGAGAAGCCTAGAGGGTCTTTTGGCTTAAATTTCTATCTTATCTACTCTACCAAGTGAGTTTCACATGTATAAATCATTTCATAAATTACTCAAGAGTGTGAATCTCTTGAGAGGGATTCTCACTGGTGATTGCCTAGTAAGTTGTAAGGGGGAGTGAGGGGATTCTCACATTGATGTACTGAGGCACCAAGAGCTCATGGAATCTTAGGAAACAGTGGAACACTCGGAGGAACTTTTCAAAGCGTACGTTTTTCGACAAATGATGTAGTTTGGAATATATCAGTAAATATGAAAGCATATGTTTTGAAAGAGAACCTTTCAAAGGGCTTTCTTATAAGCACATTTACCAAAGAGCTACTCGATGAATCTAAGATATGTTTTAATGGAATTTATCGAAGATTTATCGAAGTCTCTTCCGATAAGGTTAATTACCGAAGTATTTCTGTGCAAGACTTGAACTATTTCAATCGCAATTCCTTAGGGATTTGTCGAAGACCTTTTTGCCAAGGGTATTCCTCAATAAGAACTTTGATACTTCAAGACCGATTTGTGAAAAGATTTCTAAACTAGACTTTAACATATTTGATCTTCAATTATAAATTATTTTAGAAACAAACGAGATATGCTCATGTTGTTCATACGTCTATTCTAAGACATGTTTCAAGATTATTTCCATCTAAAACAGCGATCAAATGCACAGATCAATTGAAGAGCAGCAAGAGTCAGATGCATACGTCAGCAATAACAGCTATCCCATGGATATTTCAACTGATTTATGAAGAACCAAGGATAAAAGAAGAAGCCAAAATGGGGAAGCTGAAAAGTTGGGAGACAAAATAAAAATAAGAGATGCTTACAACGCATTTTGATCATACTCAATAAATATTATGAAGTCTCTGTTTCTCTTTAGTTTAGAGCATATCCTTCTTCAAATGAGAGAAGCCTAGAGGGTCTTTTGGCTTAAATTTCTATCTTATCTACTCTACCAAGTGAGTTTCACATGTATAAATCATTTCATAAATTACTCAAGAGTGTGAATCTCTTGAGAGGGATTCTCACTGGTGATTGCCTAGTAAGTTGTAAGGGGGAGTGAGGGGATTCTCACATTGATGTACTGAGGCACCAAGAGCTCATGGAATCTTAGGAAACAGTGGAACACTCGGAGGAACTTTTCAAAGCGTACGTTTTTCGACAAATGATGTAGTTTGGAATATATCAGTAAATATGAAAGCATATGTTTTGAAAGAGAACCTTTCAAAGGGCTTTCTTATAAGCACATTTACCAAAGAGCTACTCGATGAATCTAAGATATGTTTTAATGGAATTTATCGAAGATTTATCGAAGTCTCTTCCGATAAGGTTAATTACCGAAGTATTTCTGTGCAAGACTTGAACTATTTCAATCGCAATTCCTTAGGGATTTGTCGAAGACCTTTTTGCCAAGGGTATTCCTCAATAAGAACTTTGATACTTCAAGACCGATTTGTGAAAAGATTTCTAAACTAGACTTTAACATATTTGATCTTCAATTATAAATTATTTTAGAAACAAACGAGATATGCTCATGTTGTTCATACGTCTATTCTAAGACATGTTTCAAGATTATTTCCATCTAAAACAGCGATCAAATGCACAGATCAATTGAAGAGCAGCAAGAGTCAGATGCATACGTCAGCAATAACAGCTATCCCATGGATATTTCAACTGATTTATGAAGAACCAAGGATAAAAGAAGAAGCCAAAATGGGGAAGCTGAAAAGTTGGGAGACAAAATAAAAATAAGAGATGCTTACAACGCAGTTTGATCATACTCAATAAATATTATGAAGTCTCTGTTTCTCTTTAGTTTAGAGCATATCCTTCTTCAAATGAGAGAAGCCTAGAGGGTCTTTTGGCTTAAATTTCTATCTTATCTACTCTACCAAGTGAGTTTCACATGTATAAATCATTTCATAAATTACTCAAGAGTGTGAATCTCTTGAGAGGGATTCTCACTGGTGATTGCCTAGTAAGTTGTAAGGGGGAGTGAGGGGATTCTCACATTGATGTACTGAGGCACCAAGAGCTCATGGAATCTTAGGAAACAGTGGAACACTCGGAGGAACTTTTCAAAGCGTACGTTTTTCGACAAATGATGTAGTTTGGAATATATCAGTAAATATGAAAGCATATGTTTTGAAAGAGAACCTTTCAAAGGGCTTTCTTATAAGCACATTTACCAAAGAGCTACTCGATGAATCTAAGATATGTTTTAATGGAATTTATCGAAGATTTATCGAAGTCTCTTCCGATAAGGTTAATTACCGAAGTATTTCTGTGCAAGACTTGAACTATTTCAATCGCAATTCCTTAGGGATTTGTCGAAGACCTTTTTGCCAAGGGTATTCCTCAATAAGAACTTTGATACTTCAAGACCGATTTGTGAAAAGATTTCTAAACTAGACTTTAACATATTTGATCTTCAATTATAAATTATTTTAGAAACAAACGAGATATGCTCATGTTGTTCATACGTCTATTCTAAGACATGTTTCAAGATTATTTCCATCTAAAACAGCGATCAAATGCACAGATCAATTGAAGAGCAGCAAGAGTCAGATGCATACGTCAGCAATAACAGCTATCCCATGGATATTTCAACTGATTTATGAAGAACCAAGGATAAAAGAAGAAGCCAAAATGGGGAAGCTGAAAAGTTGGGAGACAAAATAAAAATAAGAGATGCTTACAACGCAGTTTGATCATACTCAATAAATATTATGAAGTCTCTGTTTCTCTTTAGTTTAGAGCATATCCTTCTTCAAATGAGAGAAGCCTAGAGGGTCTTTTGGCTTAAATTTCTATCTTATCTACTCTACCAAGTGAGTTTCACATGTATAAATCATTTCATAAATTACTCAAGAGTGTGAATCTCTTGAGAGGGATTCTCACTGGTGATTGCCTAGTAAGTTGTAAGGGGGAGTGAGGGGATTCTCACATTGATGTACTGAGGCACCAAGAGCTCATGGAATCTTAGGAAACAGTGGAACACTCGGAGGAACTTTTCAAAGCGTACGTTTTTCGACAAATGATGTAGTTTGGAATATATCAGTAAATATGAAAGCATATGTTTTGAAAGAGAACCTTTCAAAGGGCTTTCTTATAAGCACATTTACCAAAGAGCTACTCGATGAATCTAAGATATGTTTTAATGGAATTTATCGAAGATTTATCGAAGTCTCTTCCGATAAGGTTAATTACCGAAGTATTTCTGTGCAAGACTTGAACTATTTCAATCGCAATTCCTTAGGGATTTGTCAAAGACCTTTTTGCCAAGGGTATTCCTCAATAAGAACTTTGATACTTCAAGACCGATTTGTGAAAAGATTTCTAAACTAGACTTTAACATATTTGATCTTCAATTATAAATTATTTTAGAAACAAACGAGATATGCTTATGTTGTTCATACGTCTATTCTAAGACATGTTTCAAGATTATTTCCATCTAAAACAGCGATCAAATGCACAGATCAATTGAAGAGCAGCAAGAGTCAGATGCATACGTCAGCAATAACAGCTATCCCATGGATATTTCAACTGATTTATGAAGAACCAAGGATAAAAGAAGAAGCCAAAATGGGGAAGCTGAAAAGTTGGGAGACAAAATAAAAATAAGAGATGCTTACAACGCAGTTTGATCATACTCAATAAATATTATGAAGTCTCTGTTTCTCTTTAGTTTAGAGCATATCCTTCTTCAAATGAGAGAAGCCTAGAGGGTCTTTTGGCTTAAATTTCTATCTTATCTACTCTACCAAGTGAGTTTCACATGTATAAATCATTTCATAAATTACTCAAGAGTGTGAATCTCTTGAGAGGGATTCTCACTGGTGATTGCCTAGTAAGTTGTAAGGGGGAGTGAGGGGATTCTCACATTGATGTACTGAGGCACCAAGAGCTCATGGAATCTTAGGAAACAGTGGAACACTCGGAGGAACTTTTCAAAGCGTACGTTTTTCGACAAATGATGTAGTTTGGAATATATCAGTAAATATGAAAGCATATGTTTTGAAAGAGAACCTTTCAAAGGGCTTTCTTATAAGCACATTTACCAAAGAGCTACTCGATGAATCTAAGATATGTTTTAATGGAATTTATCGAAGATTTATCGAAGTCTCTTCCGATAAGGTTAATTACCGAAGTATTTCTGTGCAAGACTTGAACTATTTCAATCGCAATTCCTTAGGGATTTGTCGAAGACCTTTTTGCCAAGGGTATTCCTCAATAAGAACTTTGATACTTCAAGACCGATTTGTGAAAAGATTTCTAAACTAGACTTTAACATATTTGATCTTCAATTATAAATTATTTTAGAAACAAACGAGATATGCTTATGTTGTTCATACGTCTATTCTAAGACATGTTTCAAGATTATTTCCATCTAAAACAGCGATCAAATGCACAGATCAATTGAAGAGCAGCAAGAGTCAGATGCATACGTCAGCAATAACAGCTATCCCATGGATATTTCAACTGATTTATGAAGAACCAAGGATAAAAGAAGAAGCCAAAATGGGGAAGCTGAAAAGTTGGGAGACAAAATAAAAATAAGAGATGCTTACAACGCAGTTTGATCATACTCAATAAATATTATGAAGTCTCTGTTTCTCTTTAGTTTAGAGCATATCCTTCTTCAAATGAGAGAAGCCTAGAGGGTCTTTTGGCTTAAATTTCTATCTTATCTACTCTACCAAGTGAGTTTCACATGTATAAATCATTTCATAAATTACTCAAGAGTGTGAATCTCTTGAGAGGGATTCTCACTGGTGATTGCCTAGTAAGTTGTAAGGGGGAGTGAGGGGATTCTCACATTGATGTACTGAGGCACTAAGAGCTCATGGAATCTTAGGAAACAGTGGAACACTCGGAGGAACTTTTCAAAGCGTACGTTTTTCGACAAATGATGTAGTTTGGAATATATCAGTAAATATGAAAGCATATGTTTTGAAAGAGAACCTTTCAAAGGGCTTTCTTATAAGCACATTTACCAAAGAGCTACTCGATGAATCTAAGATATGTTTTAATGGAATTTATCGAAGATTTATCGAAGTCTCTTCCGATAAGGTTAATTACCGAAGTATTTCTGTGCAAGACTTGAACTATTTCAATCGCAATTCCTTAGGGATTTGTCGAAGACCTTTTTGCCAAGGGTATTCCTCAATAAGAACTTTGATACTTCAAGACCGATTTGTGAAAAGATTTCTAAACTAGACTTTAACATATTTGATCTTCAATTATAAATTATTTTAGAAACAAACGAGATATGCTCATGTTGTTCATACGTCTATTCTAAGACATGTTTCAAGATTATTTCCATCTAAAACAGCGATCAAATGCACAGATCAATTGAAGAGCAGCAAGAGTCAGATGCATACGTCAGCAATAACAGCTATCCCATGGATATTTCAACTGATTTATGAAGAACCAAGGATAAAAGAAGAAGCCAAAATGGGGAAGCTGAAAAGTTGGGAGACAAAATAAAAATAAGAGATGCTTACAACGCAGTTTGATCATACTCAATAAATATTATGAAGTCTCTGTTTCTCTTTAGTTTAGAGCATATCCTTCTTCAAATGAGAGAAGCCTAGAGGGTCTTTTGGCTTAAATTTCTATCTTATCTACTCTACCAAGTGAGTTTCACATGTATAAATCATTTCATAAATTACTCAAGAGTGTGAATCTCTTGAGAGGGATTCTCACTGGTGATTGCCTAGTAAGTTGTAAGGGGGAGTGAGGGGATTCTCACATTGATGTACTGAGGCACCAAGAGCTCATGGAATCTTAGGAAACAGTGGAACACTCGGAGGAACTTTTCAAAGCGTACGTTTTTCGACAAATGATGTAGTTTGGAATATATCAGTAAATATGAAAGCATATGTTTTGAAAGAGAACCTTTCAAAGGGCTTTCTTATAAGCACATTTACCAAAGAGCTACTCGATGAATCTAAGATATGTTTTAATGGAATTTATCGAAGATTTATCGAAGTCTCTTCCGATAAGGTTAATTACCGAAGTATTTCTGTGCAAGACTTGAACTATTTCAATCGCAATTCCTTAGGGATTTGTCGAAGACCTTTTTGCCAAGGGTATTCCTCAATAAGAACTTTGATACTTCAAGACCGATTTGTGAAAAGATTTCTAAACTAGACTTTAACATATTTGATCTTCAATTATAAATTATTTTAGAAACAAACGAGATATGCTCATGTTGTTCATACGTCTATTCTAAGACATGTTTCAAGATTATTTCCATCTAAAACAGCGATCAAATGCACAGATCAATTGAAGAGCAGCAAGAGTCAGATGCATACGTCAGCAATAACAGCTATCCCATGGATATTTCAACTGATTTATGAAGAACCAAGGATAAAAGAAGAAGCCAAAATGGGGAAGCTGAAAAGTTGGGAGACAAAATAAAAATAAGAGATGCTTACAACGCAGTTTGATCATACTCAATAAATATTATGAAGTCTCTGTTTCTCTTTAGTTTAGAGCATATCCTTCTTCAAATGAGAGAAGCCTAGAGGGTCTTTTGGCTTAAATTTCTATCTTATCTACTCTACCAAGTGAGTTTCACATGTATAAATCATTTCATAAATTACTCAAGAGTGTGAATCTCTTGAGAGGGATTCTCACTGGTGATTGCCTAGTAAGTTGTAAGGGGGAGTGAGGGGATTCTCACATTGATGTACTGAGGCACCAAGAGCTCATGGAATCTTAGGAAACAGTGGAACACTCGGAGGAACTTTTCAAAGCGTACGTTTTTCGACAAATGATGTAGTTTGGAATATATCAGTAAATATGAAAGCATATGTTTTGAAAGAGAACCTTTCAAAGGGCTTTCTTATAAGCACATTTACCAAAGAGCTACTCGATGAATCTAAGATATGTTTTAATGGAATTTATCGAAGATTTATCGAAGTCTCTTCCGATAAGGTTAATTACCGAAGTATTTCTGTGCAAGACTTGAACTATTTCAATCGCAATTCCTTAGGGATTTGTCGAAGACCTTTTTGCCAAGGGTATTCCTCAATAAGAACTTTGATACTTCAAGACCGATTTGTGAAAAGATTTCTAAACTAGACTTTAACATATTTGATCTTCAATTATAAATTATTTTAGAAACAAACGAGATATGCTCATGTTGTTCATACGTCTATTCTAAGACATGTTTCAAGATTATTTCCATCTAAAACAGCGATCAAATGCACAGATCAATTGAAGAGCAGCAAGAGTCAGATGCATACGTCAGCAATAACAGCTATCCCATGGATATTTCAACTGATTTATGAAGAACCAAGGATAAAAGAAGAAGCCAAAATGGGGAAGCTGAAAAGTTGGGAGACAAAATAAAAATAAGAGATGCTTACAACGCAGTTTGATCATACTCAATAAATATTATGAAGTCTCTGTTTCTCTTTAGTTTAGAGCATATCCTTCTTCAAATGAGAGAAGCCTAGAGGGTCTTTTGGCTTAAATTTCTATCTTATCTACTCTACCAAGTGAGTTTCACATGTATAAATCATTTCATAAATTACTCAAGAGTGTGAATCTCTTGAGAGGGATTCTCACTGGTGATTGCCTAGTAAGTTGTAAGGGGGAGTGAGGGGATTCTCACATTGATGTACTGAGGCACCAAGAGCTCATGGAATCTTAGGAAACAGTGGAACACTCGGAGGAACTTTTCAAAGCGTACGTTTTTCGACAAATGATGTAGTTTGGAATATATCAGTAAATATGAAAGCATATGTTTTGAAAGAGAACCTTTCAAAGGGCTTTCTTATAAGCACATTTACCAAAGAGCTACTCGATGAATCTAAGATATGTTTTAATGGAATTTATCGAAGATTTATCGAAGTCTCTTCCGATAAGGTTAATTACCGAAGTATTTCTGTGCAAGACTTGAACTATTTCAATCGCAATTCCTTAGGGATTTGTCGAAGACCTTTTTGCCAAGGGTATTCCTCAATAAGAACTTTGATACTTCAAGACCGATTTGTGAAAAGATTTCTAAACTAGACTTTAACATATTTGATCTTCAATTATAAATTATTTTAGAAACAAACGAGATATGCTCATGTTGTTCATACGTCTATTCTAAGACATGTTTCAAGATTATTTCCATCTAAAACAGCGATCAAATGCACAGATCAATTGAAGAGCAGCAAGAGTCAGATGCATACGTCAGCAATAACAGCTATCCCATGGATATTTCAACTGATTTATGAAGAACCAAGGATAAAAGAAGAAGCCAAAATGGGGAAGCTGAAAAGTTGGGAGACAAAATAAAAATAAGAGATGCTTACAACGCAGTTTGATCATACTCAATAAATATTATGAAGTCTCTGTTTCTCTTTAGTTTAGAGCATATCCTTCTTCAAATGAGAGAAGCCTAGAGGGTCTTTTGGCTTAAATTTCTATCTTATCTACTCTACCAAGTGAGTTTCACATGTATAAATCATTTCATAAATTACTCAAGAGTGTGAATCTCTTGAGAGGGATTCTCACTGGTGATTGCCTAGTAAGTTGTAAGGGGGAGTGAGGGGATTCTCACATTGATGTACTGAGGCACCAAGAGCTCATGGAATCTTAGGAAACAGTGGAACACTCGGAGGAACTTTTCAAAGCGTACGTTTTTCGACAAATGATGTAGTTTGGAATATATCAGTAAATATGAAAGCATATGTTTTGAAAGAGAACCTTTCAAAGGGCTTTCTTATAAGCACATTTACCAAAGAGCTACTCGATGAATCTAAGATATGTTTTAATGGAATTTATCGAAGATTTATCGAAGTCTCTTCCGATAAGGTTAATTACCGAAGTATTTCTGTGCAAGACTTGAACTATTTCAATCGCAATTCCTTAGGGATTTGTCGAAGACCTTTTTGCCAAGGGTATTCCTCAATAAGAACTTTGATACTTCAAGACCGATTTGTGAAAAGATTTCTAAACTAGACTTTAACATATTTGATCTTCAATTATAAATTATTTTAGAAACAAACGAGATATGCTCATGTTGTTCATACGTCTATTCTAAGACATGTTTCAAGATTATTTCCATCTAAAACAGCGATCAAATGCACAGATCAATTGAAGAGCAGCAAGAGTCAGATGCATACGTCAGCAATAACAGCTATCCCATGGATATTTCAACTGATTTATGAAGAACCAAGGATAAAAGAAGAAGCCAAAATGGGGAAGCTGAAAAGTTGGGAGACAAAATAAAAATAAGAGATGCTTACAACGCAGTTTGATCATACTCAATAAATATTATGAAGTCTCTGTTTCTCTTTAGTTTAGAGCATATCCTTCTTCAAATGAGAGAAGCCTAGAGGGTCTTTTGGCTTAAATTTCTATCTTATCTACTCTACCAAGTGAGTTTCACATGTATAAATCATTTCATAAATTACTCAAGAGTGTGAATCTCTTGAGAGGGATTCTCACTGGTGATTGCCTAGTAAGTTGTAAGGGGGAGTGAGGGGATTCTCACATTGATGTACTGAGGCACCAAGAGCTCATGGAATCTTAGGAAACAGTGGAACACTCGGAGGAACTTTTCAAAGCGTACGTTTTTCGACAAATGATGTAGTTTGGAATATATCAGTAAATATGAAAGCATATGTTTTGAAAGAGAACCTTTCAAAGGGCTTTCTTATAAGCACATTTACCAAAGAGCTACTCGATGAATCTAAGATATGTTTTAATGGAATTTATCGAAGATTTATCGAAGTCTCTTCCGATAAGGTTAATTACCGAAGTATTTCTGTGCAAGACTTGAACTATTTCAATCGCAATTCCTTAGGGATTTGTCGAAGACCTTTTTGCCAAGGGTATTCCTCAATAAGAACTTTGATACTTCAAGACCGATTTGTGAAAAGATTTCTAAACTAGACTTTAACATATTTGATCTTCAATTATAAATTATTTTAGAAACAAACGAGATATGCTCATGTTGTTCATACGTCTATTCTAAGACATGTTTCAAGATTATTTCCATCTAAAACAGCGATCAAATGCACAGATCAATTGAAGAGCAGCAAGAGTCAGATGCATACGTCAGCAATAACAGCTATCCCATGGATATTTCAACTGATTTATGAAGAACCAAGGATAAAAGAAGAAGCCAAAATGGGGAAGCTGAAAAGTTGGGAGACAAAATAAAAATAAGAGATGCTTACAACGCAGTTTGATCATACTCAATAAATATTATGAAGTCTCTGTTTCTCTTTAGTTTAGAGCATATCCTTCTTCAAATGAGAGAAGCCTAGAGGGTCTTTTGGCTTAAATTTCTATCTTATCTACTCTACCAAGTGAGTTTCACATGTATAAATCATTTCATAAATTACTCAAGAGTGTGAATCTCTTGAGAGGGATTCTCACTGGTGATTGCCTAGTAAGTTGTAAGGGGGAGTGAGGGGATTCTCACATTGATGTACTGAGGCACCAAGAGCTCATGGAATCTTAGGAAACAGTGGAACACTCGGAGGAACTTTTCAAAGCGTACGTTTTTCGACAAATGATGTAGTTTGGAATATATCAGTAAATATGAAAGCATATGTTTTGAAAGAGAACCTTTCAAAGGGCTTTCTTATAAGCACATTTACCAAAGAGCTACTCGATGAATCTAAGATATGTTTTAATGGAATTTATCGAAGATTTATCGAAGTCTCTTCCGATAAGGTTAATTACCGAAGTATTTCTGTGCAAGACTTGAACTATTTCAATCGCAATTCCTTAGGGATTTGTCGAAGACCTTTTTGCCAAGGGTATTCCTCAATAAGAACTTTGATACTTCAAGACCGATTTGTGAAAAGATTTCTAAACTAGACTTTAACATATTTGATCTTCAATTATAAATTATTTTAGAAACAAACGAGATATGCTTATGTTGTTCATACGTCTATTCTAAGACCTGTTTCAAGATTATTTCCATCTAAAACAGCGATCAAATGCACAGATCAATTGAAGAGCAGCAAGAGTCAGATGCATACGTCAGCAATAACAGCTATCCCATGGATATTTCAACTGATTTATGAAGAACCAAGGATAAAAGAAGAAGCCAAAATGGGGAAGCTGAAAAGTTGGGAGACAAAATAAAAATAAGAGATGCTTACAACGCAGTTTGATCATACTCAATAAATATTATGAAGTCTCTGTTTCTCTTTAGTTTAGAGCATATCCTTCTTCAAATGAGAGAAGCCTAGAGGGTCTTTTGGCTTAAATTTCTATCTTATCTACTCTACCAAGTGAGTTTCACATGTATAAATCATTTCATAAATTACTCAAGAGTGTGAATCTCTTGAGAGGGATTCTCACTGGTGATTGCCTAGTAAGTTGTAAGGGGGAGTGAGGGGATTCTCACATTGATGTACTGAGGCACCAAGAGCTCATGGAATCTTAGGAAACAGTGGAACACTCGGAGGAACTTTTCAAAGCGTACGTTTTTCGACAAATGATGTAGTTTGGAATATATCAGTAAATATGAAAGCATATGTTTTGAAAGAGAACCTTTCAAAGGGCTTTCTTATAAGCACATTTACCAAAGAGCTACTCGATGAATCTAAGATATGTTTTAATGGAATTTATCGAAGATTTATCGAAGTCTCTTCCGATAAGGTTAATTACCGAAGTATTTCTGTGCAAGACTTGAACTATTTCAATCGCAATTCCTTAGGGATTTGTCGAAGACCTTTTTGCCAAGGGTATTCCTCAATAAGAACTTTGATACTTCAAGACCGATTTGTGAAAAGATTTCTAAACTAGACTTTAACATATTTGATCTTCAATTATAAATTATTTTAGAAACAAACGAGATATGCTTATGTTGTTCATACGTCTATTCTAAGACATGTTTCAAGATTATTTCCATCTAAAACAGCGATCAAATGCACAGATCAATTGAAGAGCAGCAAGAGTCAGATGCATACGTCAGCAATAACAGCTATCCCATGGATATTTCAACTGATTTATGAAGAACCAAGGATAAAAGAAGAAGCCAAAATGGGGAAGCTGAAAAGTTGGGAGACAAAATAAAAATAAGAGATGCTTACAACGCAGTTTGATCATACTCAATAAATATTATGAAGTCTCTGTTTCTCTTTAGTTTAGAGCATATCCTTCTTCAAATGAGAGAAGCCTAGAGGGTCTTTTGGCTTAAATTTCTATCTTATCTACTCTACCAAGTGAGTTTCACATGTATAAATCATTTCATAAATTACTCAAGAGTGTGAATCTCTTGAGAGGGATTCTCACTGGTGATTGCCTAGTAAGTTGTAAGGGGGAGTGAGGGGATTCTCACATTGATGTACTGAGGCACCAAGAGCTCATGGAATCTTAGGAAACAGTGGAACACTCGGAGGAACTTTTCAAAGCGTACGTTTTTCGACAAATGATGTAGTTTGGAATATATCAGTAAATATGAAAGCATATGTTTTGAAAGAGAACCTTTCAAAGGGCTTTCTTATAAGCACATTTACCAAAGAGCTACTCGATGAATCTAAGATATGTTTTAATGGAATTTATCGAAGATTTATCGAAGTCTCTTCCGATAAGGTTAATTACCGAAGTATTTCTGTGCAAGACTTGAACTATTTCAATCGCAATTCCTTAGGGATTTGTCGAAGACCTTTTTGACAAGGGTATTCCTCAATAAGAACTTTGATACTTCAAGACCGATTTGTGAAAAGATTTCTAAACTAGACTTTAACATATTTGATCTTCAATTATAAATTATTTTAGAAACAAACGAGATATGCTTATGTTGTTCATACGTCTATTCTAAGACATGTTTCAAGATTATTTCCATCTAAAACAGCGATCAAATGCACAGATCAATTGAAGAGCAGCAAGAGTCAGATGCATACGTCAGCAATAACAGCTATCCCATGGATATTTCAACTGATTTATGAAGAACCAAGGATAAAAGAAGAAGCCAAAATGGGGAAGCTGAAAAGTTGGGAGACAAAATAAAAATAAGAGATGCTTACAACGCAGTTTGATCATACTCAATAAATATTATGAAGTCTCTGTTTCTCTTTAGTTTAGAGCATATCCTTCTTCAAATGAGAGAAGCCTAGAGGGTCTTTTGGCTTAAATTTCTATCTTATCTACTCTACCAAGTGAGTTTCACATGTATAAATCATTTCATAAATTACTCAAGAGTGTGAATCTCTTGAGAGGGATTCTCACTGGTGATTGCCTAGTAAGTTGTAAGGGGGAGTGAGGGGATTCTCACATTGATGTACTGAGGCACCAAGAGCTCATGGAATCTTAGGAAATAGTGGAACACTCAGAGGAGCTTTTCAAAGCATACGTTTTTCGACAAATGATGAAGTTTGGAATATATCAGTAAATATGAAAGCATATGTTTTGAAAGAGAACTTTTCAAAGGGCTTTCTTATAAGCACATTTACCAAAGAGCTACTCGATGAATCTAAGATATGTTTTAATGGAATTTATCGAAGATTTATCGAAGCCTCTTCCGATAAGGTTAATTACCGAAGTATTTCTGTGCAAGACTTAAACTATTTCAATCGCAATTCCTTAGGGATTTATCGAAGACCTTTTTGACAAGGGTATTCCTCAATAAGAACTTTGATAATTCAAGACTGATTTGTGAAAAGATTTCTAAACTAGACTTTAACATATTTGATCTTCAATTATAAATTATTTTAGAAACAAACGAGATATGCTTATATTGTTCATACATCTATTCTAAGACATGTTTCAAGATTATTTCCATCTAAAACAGCGATCAAATGCACAGATCAATTGAAGAGCAGCAAGAGTCAGATGCATACGTCAGCAATAACAGCTATCCCATGGATATTTCAACTGATTTATGAAGAACCAAGGATAAAAGAAGAAGCCAAAGTGAGGAAGCTGAAAAGTTGGGAGACAAAATAAAAATAAGAGATGCTTACAACGCAGTTTGATCATACTCAATAAATATTATGAAGTCTCTGTTTCTCTTTAGTTTAGAGCATATCCTTCTTCCAATGAGAGAAGCCTAGAGGGTCTTTTAGCTTAAATTTCTATCTTATCTACTCTACCAAGTGAGTTTCACATGTATAAATCATTTCATAAATTACTCAAGAGTGTGAATCTCTTGAGAGGGATTCTCACTGGTGATTGCCTAGTAAGTTGTAAGGGGGAGTGAGGGGATTCTCACATTGATGTACTGAGGCACCAAGAGCTCATGGAATCTTAGGAAATAGTGGAACGCTCAGAGGAGCTTTTCAAAGCATACGTTTTTCGACAAATGATGTAGTTTGGAATATATCAGTAAATATGAAAGCATATGTTTTGAAAGAGAACTTTTCAAAGGGCTTTCTTATAAGCACATTTACCAAAGAGCTACTCGATGAATCTAAGATATGTTTTAATGGAATTTATCGAAGCCTCTTCCGATAAGGTTAATTACCGAAGTATTTCTGTGCAAGACTTAAACTATTTCAATCGCAATTCCTTAGGGATTTATCGAAGACCTTTTTGACAAGGGTATTCCTCAATAAGAACTTTGATAATTCAAGACTGATTTGTGAAAAGATTTCTAAACTAGACTTTAACATATTTGATCTTCAATTATAAATTATTTTAGAAACAAACGAGATATGCTTATATTGTTCATACGTCTATTCTAAGACATGTTTCAAGATTATTTCCATCTAAAACAGCGATCAAATGCACAGATCAATTGAAGAGCAGCAAGAGTCAGATGCATACGTCAGCAATAACAGCTATCCCATGGATATTTCAACTGATTTATGAAGAACCAAGGATAAAAGAAGAAGCCAAAGTGAGGAAGCTGAAAAGTTGGGAGACAAAATAAAAATAAGAGATGCTTACAACGCAGTTTGATCATACTCAATAAATATTATGAAGTCTCTGTTTCTCTTTAGTTTAGAGCATATCCTTCTTCCAATGAGAGAAGCCTAGAGGGTCTTTTAGCTTAAATTTCTATCTTATCTACTCTACCAAGTGAGTTTCACATGTATAAATCATTTCATAAATTACTCAAGAGTGTGAATCTCTTGAGAGGGATTCTCACTGGTGATTGCCTAGTAAGTTGTAAGGGGGAGTGAGGGGATTCTCACATTGATGTACTGAGGCACCAAGAGCTCATGGAATCTTAGGAAATAGTGGAACACTCAGAGGAGCTTTTCAAAGCATACGTTTTTCGACAAATGATGTAGTTTGGAATATATCAGTAAATATGAAAGCATATGTTTTGAAAGAGAACTTTTCAAAGGGCTTTCTTATAAGCACATTTACCAAAGAGCTACTCGATGAATCTAAGATATGTTTTAATGGAATTTATCGAAGATTTATCGAAGCCTCTTCCGATAAGGTTAATTACCGAAGTATTTCTGTGCAAGACTTAAACTATTTCAATCGCAATTCCTTAGGGATTTATCGAAGACCTTTTTGACAAGGGTATTCCTCAATAAGAACTTTGATAATTCAAGACTGATTTGTGAAAAGATTTCTAAACTAGACTTTAACATATTTGATCTTCAATTATAAATTATTTTAGAAACAAACGAGATATGCTTATATTGTTCATACGTCTATTCTAAGACATGTTTCAAGATTATTTCCATCTAAAACAGCGATCAAATGCACAGATCAATTGAAGAGCAGCAAGAGTCAGATGCATACGTCAGCAATAACAGCTATCCCATGGATATTTCAACTGATTTATGAAGAACCAAGGATAAAAGAAGAAGCCAAAGTGAGGAAGCTGAAAAGTTGGGAGACAAAATAAAAATAAGAGATGCTTACAACGCAGTTTGATCATACTCAATAAATATTATGAAGTCTCTGTTTCTCTTTAGTTTAGAGCATATCCTTCTTCCAATGAGAGAAGCCTAGAGGGTCTTTTGGCTTAAATTTCTATCTTATCTACTCTACCAAGTGAGTTTCACATGTATAAATCATTTCATAAATTACTCAAGAGTGTGAATCTCTTGAGAGGGATTCTCACTGGTGATTGCCTAGTAAGTTGTAAGGGGGAGTGAGGGGATTCTCACATTGATGTACTGAGGCACCAAGAGCTCATGGAATCTTAGGAAATAGTGGAACACTCAGAGGAGCTTTTCAAAGCATACGTTTTTCGACAAATGATGTAGTTTGGAATATATCAGTAAATATGAAAGCATATGTTTTGAAAGAGAACTTTTCAAAGGGCTTTCTTATAAGCACATTTACCAAAGAGCTACTCGATGAATCTAAGATATGTTTTAATGGAATTTATCGAAGATTTATCGAAGCCTCTTCCGATAAGGTTAATTACCGAAGTATTTCTGTGCAAGACTTAAACTATTTCAATCGCAATTCCTTAGGGATTTATCGAAGACCTTTTTGACAAGGGTATTCCTCAATAAGAACTTTGATAATTCAAGACTGATTTGTGAAAAGATTTCTAAACTAGACTTTAACATATTTGATCTTCAATTATAAATTATTTTAGAAACAAACGAGATATGCTTATATTGTTCATACGTCTATTCTAAGACATGTTTCAAGATTATTTCCATCTAAAACAGCGATCAAATGCACAGATCAATTGAAGAGCAGCAAGAGTCAGATGCATACGTCAGCAATAACAGCTATCCCATGGATATTTCAACTGATTTATGAAGAACCAAGGATAAAAGAAGAAGCCAAAGTGAGGAAGCTGAAAAGTTGGGAGACAAAATAAAAATAAGAGATGCTTACAACGCAGTTTGATCATACTCAATAAATATTATGAAGTCTCTGTTTCTCTTTAGTTTAGAGCATATCCTTCTTCCAATGAGAGAAGCCTAGAGGGTCTTTTAGCTTAAATTTCTATCTTATCTACTCTACCAAGTGAGTTTCACATGTATAAATCATTTCATAAATTACTCAAGAGTGTGAATCTCTTGAGAGGGATTCTCACTGGTGATTGCCTAGTAAGTTGTAAGGGGGAGTGAGGGGATTCTCACATTGATGTACTGAGGCACCAAGAGCTCATGGAATCTTAGGAAATAGTGGAACACTCAGAGGAGCTTTTCAAAGCATACGTTTTTCGACAAATGATGTAGTTTGGAATATATCAGTAAATATGAAAGCATATGTTTTGAAAGAGAACTTTTCAAAGGGCTTTCTTATAAGCACATTTACCAAAGAGCTACTCGATGAATCTAAGATATGTTTTAATGGAATTTATCGAAGATTTATCGAAGCCTCTTCCGATAAGGTTAATTACCGAAGTATTTCTGTGCAAGACTTAAACTATTTCAATCGCAATTCCTTAGGGATTTATCGAAGACCTTTTTGACAAGGGTATTCCTCAATAAGAACTTTGATAATTCAAGACTGATTTGTGAAAAGACTTCTAAACTAGACTTTAACATATTTGATCTTCAATTATAAATTATTTTAGAAACAAACGAGATATGCTTATATTGTTCATACATCTATTCTAAGACATGTTTCAAGATTATTTCCATCTAAAACAGCGATCAAATGCACAGATCAATTGAAGAGCAGCAAGAGTCAGATGCATACGTCAGCAATAACAGCTATCCCATGGATATTTCAACTGATTTATGAAGAACCAAGGATAAAAGAAGAAGCCAAAGTGAGGAAGCTGAAAAGTTGGGAGACAAAATAAAAATAAGAGATGCTTACAACGCAGTTTGATCATACTCAATAAATATTATGAAGTCTCTGTTTCTCTTTAGTTTAGAGCATATCCTTCTTCCAATGAGAGAAGCCTAGAGGGTCTTTTAGCTTAAATTTCTATCTTATCTACTCTACCAAGTGAGTTTCACATGTATAAATCATTTCATAAATTACTCAAGAGTGTGAATCTCTTGAGAGGGATTCTCACTGGTGATTGCCTAGTAAGTTGTAAGGGGGAGTGAGGGGATTCGCACATTGATGTACTGAGGCACCAAGAGCTCATGGAATCTTAGGAAATAGTGGAACACTCAGAGGAGCTTTTCAAAGCATACGTTTTTCGACAAATGATGTAGTTTGGAATATATCAGTAAATATGAAAGCATATGTTTTGAAAGAGAACTTTTCAAAGGGCTTTCTTATAAGCACATTTACCAAAGAGCTACTCGATGAATCTAAGATATGTTTTAATGGAATTTATCGAAGATTTATCGAAGCCTCTTCCGATAAGGTTAATTACCGAAGTATTTCTGTGCAAGACTTAAACTATTTCAATCGCAATTCCTTAGGGATTTATCGAAGACCTTTTTGACAAGGGTATTCCTCAATAAGAACTTTGATAATTCAAGACTGATTTGTGAAAAGACTTCTAAACTAGACTTTAACATATTTGATCTTCAATTATAAATTATTTTAGAAACAAACGAGATATGCTTATATTGTTCATACATCTATTCTAAGACATGTTTCAAGATTATTTCCATCTAAAACAGCGATCAAATGCACAGATCAATTGAAGAGCAGCAAGAGTCAGATGCATACGTCAGCAATAACAGCTATCCCATGGATATTTCAACTGATTTATGAAGAACCAAGGATAAAAGAAGAAGCCAAAGTGAGGAAGCTGAAAAGTTGGGAGACAAAATAAAAATAAGAGATGCTTACAACGCAGTTTGATCATACTCAATAAATATTATGAAGTCTCTGTTTCTCTTTAGTTTAGAGCATATCCTTCTTCCAATGAGAGAAGCCTAGAGGGTCTTTTGGCTTAAATTTCTATCTTATCTACTCTACCAAGTGAGTTTCACATGTATAAATCATTTCATAAATTACTCAAGAGTGTGAATCTCTTGAGAGGGATTCTCACTGGTGATTGCCTAGTAAGTTGTAAGGGGGAGTGAGGGGATTCTCACATTGATGTACTGAGGCACCAAGAGCTCATGGAATCTTAGGAAATAGTGGAACACTCAGAGGAGCTTTTCAAAGCGTACGTTTTTCGACAAATGATGTAGTTTGGAATATATCAGTAAATATGAAAGCATATGTTTTGAAAGAGAACTTTTCAAAGGGCTTTCTTATAAGCACATTTACCAAAGAGCTACTCGATGAATCTAAGATATGTTTTAATGGAATTTATCGAAGATTTATCGAAGCCTCTTCCGATAAGGTTAATTACCGAAGTATTTCTGTGCAAGACTTAAACTATTTCAATCGCAATTCCTTAGGGATTTATCGAAGACCTTTTTGACAAGGGTATTCCTCAATAAGAACTTTGATAATTCAAGACTGATTTGTGAAAAGACTTCTAAACTAGACTTTAACATATTTGATCTTCAATTATAAATTATTTTAGAAACAAACGAGATATGCTTATATTGTTCATACATCTATTCTAAGACATGTTTCAAGATTATTTCCATCTAAAACAGCGATCAAATGCACAGATCAATTGAAGAGCAGCAAGAGTCAGATGCATACGTCAGCAATAACAGCTATCCCATGGATATTTCAACTGATTTATGAAGAACCAAGGATAAAAGAAGAAGCCAAAGTGAGGAAGCTGAAAAGTTGGGAGACAAAATAAAAATAAGAGATGCTTACAACGCAGTTTGATCATACTCAATAAATATTATGAAGTCTCTGTTTCTCTTTAGTTTAGAGCATATCCTTCTTCCAATGAGAGAAGCCTAGAGGGTCTTTTAGCTTAAATTTCTATCTTATCTACTCTACCAAGTGAGTTTCACATGTATAAATCATTTCATAAATTACTCAAGAGTGTGAATCTCTTGAGAGGGATTCTCACTGGTGATTGCCTAGTAAGTTGTAAGGGGGAGTGAGGGGATTCTCACATTGATGTACTGAGGCACCAAGAGCTCATGGAATCTTAGGAAATAGTGGAACACTCAGAGGAGCTTTTCAAAGCGTACGTTTTTCGACAAATGATGTAGTTTGGAATATATCAGTAAATATGAAAGCATATGTTTTGAAAGAGAACTTTTCAAAGGGCTTTCTTATAAGCACATTTACCAAAGAGCTACTCGATGAATCTAAGATATGTTTTAATGGAATTTATCGAAGATTTATCGAAGCCTCTTCCGATAAGGTTAATTACCGAAGTATTTCTGTGCAAGACTTAAACTATTTCAATCGCAATTCCTTAGGGATTTACCGAAGACCTTTTTGACAAGGGTATTCCTCAATAAGAACTTTGATAATTCAAGACTGATTTGTGAAAAGACTTCTAAACTAGACTTTAACATATTTGATCTTCAATTATAAATTATTTTAGAAACAAACGAGATATGCTTATATTGTTCATACATCTATTCTAAGACATGTTTCAAGATTATTTCCATCTAAAACAGCGATCAAATGCACAGATCAATTGAAGAGCAGCAAGAGTCAGATGCATACGTCAGCAATAACAGCTATCCCATGGATATTTCAACTTATTTATGAAGAACCAAGGATAAAAGAAGAAGCCAAAGTGAGGAAGCTGAAAAGTTGGGAGACAAAATAAAAATAAGAGATGCTTACAACGCAGTTTGATCATACTCAATAAATATTATGAAGTCTCTGTTTCTCTTTAGTTTAGAGCATATCCTTCTTCCAATGAGAGAAGCCTAGAGGGTCTTTTAGCTTAAATTTCTATCTTATCTACTCTACCAAGTGAGTTTCACATGTATAAATCATTTCATAAATTACTCAAGAGTGTGAATCTCTTGAGAGGGATTCTCACTGGTGATTGCCTAGTAAGTTGTAAGGGGGAGTGAGGGGATTCTCACATTGATGTACTGAGGCACCAAGAGCTCATGGAATCTTAGGAAATAGTGGAACACTCAGAGGAGCTTTTCAAAGCGTACGTTTTTCGACAAATGATGTAGTTTGGAATATATCAGTAAATATGAAAGCATATGTTTTGAAAGAGAACTTTTCAAAGGGCTTTCTTATAAGCACATTTACCAAAGAGCTACTCGATGAATCTAAGATATGTTTTAATGGAATTTATCGAAGATTTATCGAAGCCTCTTCCGATAAGGTTAATTACCGAAGTATTTCTGTGCAAGACTTAAACTATTTCAATCGCAATTCCTTAGGGATTTACCGAAGACCTTTTTGACAAGGGTATTCCTCAATAAGAACTTTGATAATTCAAGACTGATTTGTGAAAAGACTTCTAAACTAGACTTTAACATATTTGATCTTCAATTATAAATTATTTTAGAAACAAACGAGATATGCTTATATTGTTCATACATCTATTCTAAGACATGTTTCAAGATTATTTCCATCTAAAACAGCGATCAAATGCACAGATCAATTGAAGAGCAGCAAGAGTCAGATGCATACGTCAGCAATAACAGCTATCCCATGGATATTTCAACTGATTTATGAAGAACCAAGGATAAAAGAAGAAGCCAAAGTGAGGAAGCTGAAAAGTTGGGAGACAAAATAAAAATAAGAGATGCTTACAACGCAGTTTGATCATACTCAATAAATATTATGAAGTCTCTGTTTCTCTTTAGTTTAGAGCATATCCTTCTTCAAATGAGAGAAGCCTAGAGGGTCTTTTAGCTTAAATTTCTATCTTATCTACTCTACCAAGTGAGTTTCACATGTATAAATCATTTCATAAATTACTCAAGAGTGTGAATCTCTTGAGAGGGATTCTCACTGGTGATTGCCTAGTAAGTTGTAAGGGGGAGTGAGGGGATTCTCACATTGATGTACTGAGGCACCAAGAGCTCATGGAATCTTAGGAAATAGTGGAACACTCAGAGGAGCTTTTCAAAGCGTACGTTTTTCGACAAATGATGTAGTTTGGAATATATCAGTAAATATGAAAGCATATGTTTTGAAAGAGAACTTTTCAAAGGGCTTTCTTATAAGCACATTTACCAAAGAGCTACTCGATGAATCTAAGATATGTTTTAATGGAATTTATCGAAGATTTATCGAAGCCTCTTCCGATAAGGTTAATTACCGAAGTATTTCTGTGCAAGACTTAAACTATTTCAATCGCAATTCCTTAGGGATTTACCGAAGACCTTTTTGACAAGGGTATTCCTCAATAAGAACTTTGATAATTCAAGACTGATTTGTGAAAAGACTTCTAAACTAGACTTTAACATATTTGATCTTCAATTATAAATTATTTTAGAAACAAACGAGATATGCTTATATTGTTCATACATCTATTCTAAGACATGTTTCAAGATTATTTCCATCTAAAACAGCGATCAAATGCACAGATCAATTGAAGAGCAGCAAGAGTCAGATGCATACGTCAGCAATAACAGCTATCCCATGGATATTTCAACTGATTTATGAAGAACCAAGGATAAAAGAAGAAGCCAAAGTGAGGAAGCTGAAAAGTTGGGAGACAAAATAAAAATAAGAGATGCTTACAACGCAGTTTGATCATACTCAATAAATATTATGAAGTCTCTGTTTCTCTTTAGTTTAGAGCATATCCTTCTTCAAATGAGAGAAGCCTAGAGGGTCTTTTAGCTTAAATTTCTATCTTATCTACTCTACCAAGTGAGTTTCACATGTATAAATCATTTCATAAATTACTCAAGAGTGTGAATCTCTTGAGAGGGATTCTCACTGGTGATTGCCTAGTAAGTTGTAAGGGGGAGTGAGGGGATTCTCACATTGATGTACTGAGGCACCAAGAGCTCATGGAATCTTAGGAAATAGTGGAACACTCAGAGGAGCTTTTCAAAGCGTACGTTTTTCGACAAATGATGTAGTTTGGAATATATCAGTAAATATGAAAGCATATGTTTTGAAAGAGAACTTTTCAAAGGGCTTTCTTATAAGCACATTTACCAAAGAGCTACTCGATGAATCTAAGATATGTTTTAATGGAATTTATCGAAGATTTATCGAAGCCTCTTCCGATAAGCTTAATTACCGAAGTATTTTTGTGCAAGACTTAAACTATTTCAATCGCAATTCCTTAGGGATTTACCGAAGACCTTTTTGACAAGGGTATTCCTCAATAAGAACTTTGATAATTCAAGACTGATTTGTGAAAAGACTTCTAAACTAGACTTTAACATATTTGATCTTCAATTATAAATTATTTTAGAAACAAACGAGATATGCTTATATTGTTCATACATCTATTCTAAGACATGTTTCAAGATTATTTCCATCTAAAACTGCGATCAAATGCACAGATCAATTGAAGAGCAGCAAGAGTCAGATGCATACGTCAGCAATAACAGCTATCCCATGGATATTTCAACTGATTTATGAAGAACCAAGGATAAAAGAAGAAGCCAAAGTGAGGAAGCTGAAAAGTTGGGAGACAAAATAAAAATAAGAGATGCTTACAACGCAGTTTGATCATACTCAATAAATATTATGAAGTCTCTGTTTCTCTTTAGTTTAGAGCATATCCTTCTTCAAATGAGAGAAGCCTAGAGGGTCTTTTAGCTTAAATTTCTATCTTATCTACTCTACCAAGTGAGTTTCACATGTATAAATCATTTCATAAATTACTCAAGAGTGTGAATCTCTTGAGAGGGATTCTCACTGGTGATTGCCTAGTAAGTTGTAAGGGGGAGTGAGGGGATTCTCACATTGATGTACTGAGGCACCAAGAGCTCATGGAATCTTAGGAAATAGTGAAACACTCAGAGGAGCTTTTCAAAGCGTACGTTTTTCGACAAATGATGTAGTTTGGAATATATCAGTAAATATGAAAGCATATGTTTTGAAAGAGAACTTTTCAAAGGGCTTTCTTATAAGCACATTTACCAAAGAGCTACTCGATGAATCTAAGATATGTTTTAATGGAATTTATCGAAGATTTATCGAAGCCTCTTCCGATAAGCTTAATTACCGAAGTATTTCTGTGCAAGACTTAAACTATTTCAATCGCAATTCCTTAGGGATTTACCGAAGACCTTTTTGACAAGGGTATTCCTCAATAAGAACTTTGATAATTCAAGACTGATTTGTGAAAAGACTTCTAAACTAGACTTTAACATATTTGATCTTCAATTATAAATTATTTTAGAAACAAACGAGATATGCTTATATTGTTCATACATCTATTCTAAGACATGTTTCAAGATTATTTCCATCTAAAACAGCGATCAAATGCACAGATCAATTGAAGAGCAGCAAGAGTCAGATGCATACGTCAGCAATAACAGCTATCCCATGGATATTTCAACTGATTTATGAAGAACCAAGGATAAAAGAAGAAGCCAAAGTGAGGAAGCTGAAAAGTTGGGAGACAAAATAAAAATAAGAGATGCTTACAACGCAGTTTGATCATACTCAATAAATATTATGAAGTCTCTGTTTCTCTTTAGTTTAGAGCATATCCTTCTTCAAATGAGAGAAGCCTAGAGGGTCTTTTAGCTTAAATTTCTATCTTATCTACTCTACCAAGTGAGTTTCACATGTATAAATCATTTCATAAATTACTCAAGAGTGTGAATCTCTTGAGAGGGATTCTCACTGGTGATTGCCTAGTAAGTTGTAAGGGGGAGTGAGGGGATTCTCACATTGATGTACTGAGGCACCAAGAGCTCATGGAATCTTAGGAAATAGTGGAACACTCAGAGGAGCTTTTCAAAGCGTACGTTTTTCGACAAATGATGTAGTTTGGAATATATCAGTAAATATGAAAGCATATGTTTTGAAAGAGAACTTTTCAAAGGGCTTTCTTATAAGCACATTTACCAAAGAGCTACTCGATGAATCTAAGATATGTTTTAATGGAATTTATCGAAGATTTATCGAAGCCTCTTCCGATAAGCTTAATTACCGAAGTATTTCTGTGCAAGACTTAAACTATTTCAATCGCAATTCCTTAGGGATTTACCGAAGACCTTTTTGACAAGGGTATTCCTCAATAAGAACTTTGATAATTCAAGACTGATTTGTGAAAAGACTTCTAAACTAGACTTTAACATATTTGATCTTCAATTATAAATTATTTTAGAAACAAACGAGATATGCTTATATTGTTCATACATCTATTCTAAGACATGTTTCAAGATTATTTCCATCTAAAACAGCGATCAAATGCACAGATCAATTGAAGAGCAGCAAGAGTCAGATGCATACGTCAGCAATAACAGCTATCCCATGGATATTTCAACTGATTTATGAAGAACCAAGGATAAAAGAAGAAGCCAAAGTGAGGAAGCTGAAAAGTTGGGAGACAAAATAAAAATAAGAGATGCTTACAACGCAGTTTGATCATACTCAATAAATATTATGAAGTCTCTGTTTCTCTTTAGTTTAGAGCATATCCTTCTTCAAATGAGAGAAGCCTAGAGGGTCTTTTAGCTTAAATTTCTATCTTATCTACTCTACCAAGTGAGTTTCACATGTATAAATCATTTCATAAATTACTCAAGAGTGTGAATCACTTGAGAGGGATTCTCACTGGTGATTGCCTAGTAAGTTGTAAGGGGGAGTGAGGGGATTCTCACATTGATGTACTGAGGCACCAAGAGCTCATGGAATCTTAGGAAATAGTGGAACACTCAGAGGAGCTTTTCAAAGCGTACGTTTTTCGACAAATGATGTAGTTTGGAATATATCAGTAAATATGAAAGCATATGTTTTGAAAGAGAACTTTTCAAAGGGCTTTCTTATAAGCACATTTACCAAAGAGCTACTCGATGAATCTAAGATATGTTTTAATGGAATTTATCGAAGATTTATCGAAGCCTCTTCCGATAAGGTTAATTACCGAAGTATTTCTGTGCAAGACTTAAACTATTTCAATCGCAATTCCTTAGGGATTTACCGAAGACCTTTTTGACAAGGGTATTCCTCAATAAGAACTTTGATAATTCAAGACTGATTTGTGAAAAGACTTCTAAACTAGACTTTAACATATTTGATCTTCAATTATAAATTATTTTAGAAACAAACGAGATATGCTTATATTGTTCATACATCTATTCTAAGACATGTTTCAAGATTATTTCCATCTAAAACAGCGATCAAATGCACAGATCAATTGAAGAGCAGCAAGAGTCAGATGCATACGTCAGCAATAACAGCTATCCCATGGATATTTCAACTGATTTATGAAGAACCAAGGATAAAAGAAGAAGCCAAAGTGAGGAAGCTGAAAAGTTGGGAGACAAAATAAAAATAAGAGATGCTTACAACGCAGTTTGATCATACTCAATAAATATTATGAAGTCTCTGTTTCTCTTTAGTTTAGAGCATATCCTTCTTCAAATGAGAGAAGCCTAGAGGGTCTTTTAGCTTAAATTTCTATCTTATCTACTCTACCAAGTGAGTTTCACATGTATAAATCATTTCATAAATTACTCAAGAGTGTGAATCTCTTGAGAGGGATTCTCACTGGTGATTGCCTAGTAAGTTGTAAGGGGGAGTGAGGGGATTCTCACATTGATGTACTGAGGCACCAAGAGCTCATGGAATCTTAGGAAATAGTGGAACACTCAGAGGAGCTTTTCAAAGCGTACGTTTTTCGACAAATGATGTAGTTTGGAATATATCAGTAAATATGAAAGCATATGTTTTGAAAGAGAACTTTTCAAAGGGCTTTCTTATAAGCACATTTACCAAAGAGCTACTCGATGAATCTAAGATATGTTTTAATGGAATTTATCGAAGATTTATCGAAGCCTCTTCCGGTAAGGTTAATTACCGAAGTATTTCTGTGCAAGACTTAAACTATTTCAATCGCAATTCCTTAGGGATTTACCGAAGACCTTTTTGACAAGGGTATTCCTCAATAAGAACTTTGATAATTCAAGACTGATTTGTGAAAAGACTTCTAAACTAGACTTTAACATATTTGATCTTCAATTATAAATTATTTTAGAAACAAACGAGATATGCTTATATTGTTCATACATCTATTCTAAGACATGTTTCAAGATTATTTCCATCTAAAACAGCGATCAAATGCACAGATCAATTGAAGAGCAGCAAGAGTCAGATGCATACGTCAGCAATAACAGCTATCCCATGGATATTTCAACTGATTTATGAAGAACCAAGGATAAAAGAAGAAGCCAAAGTGAGGAAGCTGAAAAGTTGGGAGACAAAATAAAAATAAGAGATGCTTACAACGCAGTTTGATCATACTCAATAAATATTATGAAGTCTCTGTTTCTCTTTAGTTTAGAGCATATCCTTCTTCAAATGAGAGAAGCCTAGAGGGTCTTTTAGCTTAAATTTCTATCTTATCTACTCTACCAAGTGAGTTTCACATGTATAAATCATTTCATAAATTACTCAAGAGTGTGAATCTCTTGAGAGGGATTCTCACTGGTGATTGCCTAGTAAGTTGTAAGGGGGAGTGAGGGGATTCTCACATTGATGTACTGAGGCACCAAGAGCTCATGGAATCTTAGGAAATAGTGGAACACTCAGAGGAGCTTTTCAAAGCGTACGTTTTTCGACAAATGATGTAGTTTGGAATATATCAGTAAATATGAAAGCATATGTTTTGAAAGAGAACTTTTCAAAGGGCTTTCTTATAAGCACATTTACCAAAGAGCTACTCGATGAATCTAAGATATGTTTTAATGGAATTTATCGAAGATTTATCGAAGCCTCTTCCGGTAAGGTTAATTACCGAAGTATTTCTGTGCAAGACTTAAACTATTTCAATCGCAATTCCTTAGGGATTTACCGAAGACCTTTTTGACAAGGGTATTCCTCAATAAGAACTTTGATAATTCAAGACTGATTTGTGAAAAGACTTCTAAACTAGACTTTAACATATTTGATCTTCAATTATAAATTATTTTAGAAACAAACGAGATATGCTTATATTGTTCATACATCTATTCTAAGACATGTTTCAAGATTATTTCCATCTAAAACAGCGATCAAATGCACAGATCAATTGAAGAGCAGCAAGAGTCAGATGCATACGTCAGCAATAACAGCTATCCCATGGATATTTCAACTGATTTATGAAGAACCAAGGATAAAAGAAGAAGCCAAAGTGAGGAAGCTGAAAAGTTGGGAGACAAAATAAAAATAAGAGATGCTTACAACGCAGTTTGATCATACTCAATAAATATTATGAAGTCTCTGTTTCTCTTTAGTTTAGAGCATATCCTTCTTCAAATGAGAGAAGCCTAGAGGGTCTTTTAGCTTAAATTTCTATCTTATCTACTCTACCAAGTGAGTTTCACATGTATAAATCATTTCATAAATTACTCAAGAGTGTGAATCTCTTGAGAGGGATTCTCACTGGTGATTGCCTAGTAAGTTGTAAGGGGGAGTGAGGGGATTCTCACATTGATGTACTGAGGCACCAAGAGCTCATGGAATCTTAGGAAATAGTGGAACACTCAGAGGAGCTTTTCAAAGCGTACGTTTTTCGACAAATGATGTAGTTTGGAATATATCAGTAAATATGAAAGCATATGTTTTGAAAGAGAACTTTTCAAAGGGCTTTCTTATAAGCACATTTACCAAAGAGCTACTCGATGAATCTAAGATATGTTTTAATGGAATTTATCGAAGATTTATCGAAGCCTCTTCCGGTAAGGTTAATTACCGAAGTATTTCTGTGCAAGACTTAAACTATTTCAATCGCAATTCCTTAGGGATTTACCGAAGACCTTTTTGACAAGGGTATTCCTCAATAAGAACTTTGATAATTCAAGACTGATTTGTGAAAAGACTTCTAAACTAGACTTTAACATATTTGATCTTCAATTATAAATTATTTTAGAAACAAACGAGATATGCTTATATTGTTCATACATCTATTCTAAGACATGTTTCAAGATTATTTCCATCTAAAACAGCGATCAAATGCACAGATCAATTGAAGAGCAGCAAGAGTCAGATGCATACGTCAGCAATAACAGCTATCCCATGGATATTTCAACTGATTTATGAAGAACCAAGGATAAAAGAAGAAGCCAAAGTGAGGAAGCTGAAAAGTTGGGAGACAAAATAAAAATAAGAGATGCTTACAACGCAGTTTGATCATACTCAATAAATATTATGAAGTCTCTGTTTCTCTTTAGTTTAGAGCATATCCTTCTTCAAATGAGAGAAGCCTAGAGGGTCTTTTAGCTTAAATTTCTATCTTATCTACTCTACCAAGTGAGTTTCACATGTATAAATCATTTCATAAATTACTCAAGAGTGTGAATCTCTTGAGAGGGATTCTCACTGGTGATTGCCTAGTAAGTTGTAAGGGGGAGTGAGGGGATTCTCACATTGATGTACTGAGGCACCAAGAGCTCATGGAATCTTAGGAAATAGTGGAACACTCAGAGGAGCTTTTCAAAGCGTACGTTTTTCGACAAATGATGTAGTTTGGAATATATCAGTAAATATGAAAGCATATGTTTTGAAAGAGAACTTTTCAAAGGGCTTTCTTATAAGCACATTTACCAAAGAGCTACTCGATGAATCTAAGATATGTTTTAATGGAATTTATCGAAGATTTATCGAAGCCTCTTCCGGTAAGGTTAATTACCGAAGTATTTCTGTGCAAGACTTAAACTATTTCAATCGCAATTCCTTAGGGATTTACCGAAGACCTTTTTGACAAGGGTATTCCTCAATAAGAACTTTGATAATTCAAGACTGATTTGTGAAAAGACTTCTAAACTAGACTTTAACATATTTGATCTTCAATTATAAATTATTTTAGAAACAAACGAGATATGCTTATATTGTTCATACATCTATTCTAAGACATGTTTCAAGATTATTTCCATCTAAAACAGCGATCAAATGCACAGATCAATTGAAGAGCAGCAAGAGTCAGATGCATACGTCAGCAATAACAGCTATCCCATGGATATTTCAACTGATTTATGAAGAACCAAGGATAAAAGAAGAAGCCAAAGTGAGGAAGCTGAAAAGTTGGGAGACAAAATAAAAATAAGAGATGCTTACAACGCAGTTTGATCATACTCAATAAATATTATGAAGTCTCTGTTTCTCTTTAGTTTAGAGCATATCCTTCTTCAAATGAGAGAAGCCTAGAGGGTCTTTTAGCTTAAATTTCTATCTTATCTACTCTACCAAGTGAGTTTCACATGTATAAATCATTTCATAAATTACTCAAGAGTGTGAATCTCTTGAGAGGGATTCTCACTGGTGATTGCCTAGTAAGTTGTAAGGGGGAGTGAGGGGATTCTCACATTGATGTACTGAGGCACCAAGAGCTCATGGAATCTTAGGAAATAGTGGAACACTCAGAGGAGCTTTTCAAAGCGTACGTTTTTCGACAAATGATGTAGTTTGGAATATATCAGTAAATATGAAAGCATATGTTTTGAAAGAGAACTTTTCAAAGGGCTTTCTTATAAGCACATTTACCAAAGAGCTACTCGATGAATCTAAGATATGTTTTAATGGAATTTATCGAAGATTTATCGAAGCCTCTTCCGGTAAGGTTAATTACCGAAGTATTTCTGTGCAAGACTTAAACTATTTCAATCGCAATTCCTTAGGGATTTACCGAAGACCTTTTTGACAAGGGTATTCCTCAATAAGAACTTTGATAATTCAAGACTGATTTGTGAAAAGACTTCTAAACTAGACTTTAACATATTTGATCTTCAATTATAAATTATTTTAGAAACAAACGAGATATGCTTATATTGTTCATACATCTATTCTAAGACATGTTTCAAGATTATTTCCATCTAAAACAGCGATCAAATGCACAGATCAATTGAAGAGCAGCAAGAGTCAGATGCATACGTCAGCAATAACAGCTATCCCATGGATATTTCAACTGATTTATGAAGAACCAAGGATAAAAGAAGAAGCCAAAGTGAGGAAGCTGAAAAGTTGGGAGACAAAATAAAAATAAGAGATGCTTACAACGCAGTTTGATCATACTCAATAAATATTATGAAGTCTCTGTTTCTCTTTAGTTTAGAGCATATCCTTCTTCAAATGAGAGAAGCCTAGAGGGTCTTTTAGCTTAAATTTCTATCTTATCTACTCTACCAAGTGAGTTTCACATGTATAAATCATTTCATAAATTACTCAAGAGTGTGAATCTCTTGAGAGGGATTCTCACTGGTGATTGCCTAGTAAGTTGTAAGGGGGAGTGAGGGGATTCTCACATTGATGTACTGAGGCACCAAGAGCTCATGGAATCTTAGGAAATAGTGGAACACTCAGAGGAGCTTTTCAAAGCGTACGTTTTTCGACAAATGATGTAGTTTGGAATATATCAGTAAATATGAAAGCATATGTTTTGAAAGAGAACTTTTCAAAGGGCTTTCTTATAAGCACATTTACCAAAGAGCTACTCGATGAATCTAAGATATGTTTTAATGGAATTTATCGAAGATTTATCGAAGCCTCTTCCGGTAAGGTTAATTACCGAAGTATTTCTGTGCAAGACTTAAACTATTTCAATCGCAATTCCTTAGGGATTTACCGAAGACCTTTTTGACAAGGGTATTCCTCAATAAGAACTTTGATAATTCAAGACTGATTTGTGAAAAGACTTCTAAACTAGACTTTAACATATTTGATCTTCAATTATAAATTATTTTAGAAACAAACGAGATATGCTTATATTGTTCATACATCTATTCTAAGACATGTTTCAAGATTATTTCCATCTAAAACAGCGATCAAATGCACAGATCAATTGAAGAGCAGCAAGAGTCAGATGCATACGTCAGCAATAACAGCTATCCCATGGATATTTCAACTGATTTATGAAGAACCAAGGATAAAAGAAGAAGCCAAAGTGAGGAAGCTGAAAAGTTGGGAGACAAAATAAAAATAAGAGATGCTTACAACGCAGTTTGATCATACTCAATAAATATTATGAAGTCTCTGTTTCTCTTTAGTTTAGAGCATATCCTTCTTCAAATGAGAGAAGCCTAGAGGGTCTTTTAGCTTAAATTTCTATCTTATCTACTCTACCAAGTGAGTTTCACATGTATAAATCATTTCATAAATTACTCAAGAGTGTGAATCTCTTGAGAGGGATTCTCACTGGTGATTGCCTAGTAAGTTGTAAGGGGGAGTGAGGGGATTCTCACATTGATGTACTGAGGCACCAAGAGCTCATGGAATCTTAGGAAATAGTGGAACACTCAGAGGAGCTTTTCAAAGCGTACGTTTTTCGACAAATGATGTAGTTTGGAATATATCAGTAAATATGAAAGCATATGTTTTGAAAGAGAACTTTTCAAAGGGCTTTCTTATAAGCACATTTACCAAAGAGCTACTCGATGAATCTAAGATATGTTTTAATGGAATTTATCGAAGATTTATCGAAGCCTCTTCCGGTAAGGTTAATTACCGAAGTATTTCTGTGCAAGACTTAAACTATTTCAATCGTAATTCCTTAGGGATTTACCGAAGACCTTTTTGACAAGGGTATTCCTCAATAAGAACTTTGATAATTCAAGACTGATTTGTGAAAAGACTTCTAAACTAGACTTTAACATATTTGATCTTCAATTATAAATTATTTTAGAAACAAACGAGATATGCTTATATTGTTCATACATCTATTCTAAGACATGTTTCAAGATTATTTCCATCTAAAACAGCGATCAAATGCACAGATCAATTGAAGAGCAGCAAGAGTCAGATGCATACGTCAGCAATAACAGCTATCCCATGGATATTTCAACTGATTTATGAAGAACCAAGGATAAAAGAAGAAGCAAAGTGAGGAAGCTGAAAAGTTGGGAGACAAAATAAAAATAAGAGATGCTTACAACGCAGTTTGATCATACTCAATAAATATTATGAAGTCTCTGTTTCTCTTTAGTTTAGAGCATATCCTTCTTCAAATGAGAGAAGCCTAGAGGGTCTTTTAGCTTAAATTTCTATCTTATCTACTCTACCAAGTGAGTTTCACATGTATAAATCATTTCATAAATTACTCAAGAGTGTGAATCTCTTGAGAGGGATTCTCACTGGTGATTGCCTAGTAAGTTGTGAGGGGGAGTGAGGGGATTCTCACATTGATGTACTGAGGCACCAAGAGCTCATGGAATCTTAGGAAATAGTGGAACACTCAGAGGAGCTTTTCAAAGCGTACGTTTTTCGACAAATGATGTAGTTTGGAATATATCAGTAAATATGAAAGCATATGTTTTGAAAGAGAACTTTTCAAAGGGCTTTCTTATAAGCACATTTACCAAAGAGCTACTCGATGAATCTAAGATATGTTTTAATGGAATTTATCGAAGATTTATCGAAGCCTCTTCCGATAAGGTTAATTACCGAAGTATTTCTGTGCAAGACTTAAACTATTTCAATCGCAATTCCTTAGGGATTTACCGAAGACCTTTTTGACAAGGGTATTCCTCAATAAGAACTTTGATAATTCAAGACTGATTTGTGAAAAGATTTCTAAACTAGACTTTAACATATTTGATCTTCAATTATAAATTATTTTAGAAACAAACGAGATATGCTTATATTGTTCATACATCTATTCTAAGACATGTTTCAAGATTATTTCCATCTAAAACAGCGATCAAATGCACAGATCAATTGAAGAGCAGCAAGAGTCAGATGCATACGTCAGCAATAACAGCTATCCCATGGATATTTCAACTGATTTATGAAGAACCAAGGATAAAAGAAGAAGCCAAAGTGAGGAAGCTGAAAAGTTGGGAGACAAAATAAAAATAAGAGATGCTTAACACGCAGTTTGATCATACTCAATAAATATTATGAAGTCTCTGTTTCTCTTTAGTTTAGAGCATATCCTTCTTCAAATGAGAGAAGCCTAGAGGGTCTTTTAGCTTAAATTTCTATCTTATCTACTCTACCAAGTGAGTTTCACATGTATAAATCATTTCATAAATTACTCAAGAGTGTGAATCTCTTGAGAGGGATTCTCACTGGTGATTGCCTAGTAAGTTGTGAGGGGGAGTGAGGGGATTCTCACATTGATGTACTGAGGCACCAAGAGCTCATGGAATCTTAGGAAATAGTGGAACACTCAGAGGAGCTTTTCAAAGCGTACGTTTTTCGACAAATGATGTAGTTTGGAATATATCAGTAAATATGAAAGCATATGTTTTGAAAGAGAACTTTTCAAAGGGCTTTCTTATAAGCACATTTACCAAAGAGCTACTCGATGAATCTAAGATATGTTTTAATGGAATTTATCGAAGATTTATCGAAGCCTCTTCCGATAAGGTTAATTACCGAAGTATTTCTGTGCAAGACTTAAACTATTTCAATCGCAATTCCTTAGGGATTTATCGAAGACCTTTTTGACAAGGGTATTCCTCAATAAGAACTTTGATAATTCAAGACTGATTTGTGAAAAGATTTCTAAACTAGACTTTAACATATTTGATCTTCAATTATAAATTATTTTAGAAACAAACGAGATATGCTTATATTGTTCATACATCTATTCTAAGACATGTTTCAAGATTATTTCCATCTAAAACAGCGATCAAATGCACAGATCAATTGAAGAGCAGCAAGAGTCAGATGCATACGTCAGCAATAACAGCTATCCCATGGATATTTCAACTGATTTATGAAGAACCAAGGATAAAAGAAGAAGCCAAAGTGAGGAAGCTGAAAAGTTGGGAGACAAAATAAAAATAAGAGATGCTTAACACGCAGTTTGATCATACTCAATAAATATTATGAAGTCTCTGTTTCTCTTTAGTTTAGAGCATATCCTTCTTCAAATGAGAGAAGCCTAGAGGGTCTTTTAGCTTAAATTTCTATCTTATCTACTCTACCAAGTGAGTTTCACATGTATAAATCATTTCATAAATTACTCAAGAGTGTGAATCTCTTGAGAGGGATTCTCACTGGTGATTGCCTAGTAAGTTGTGAGGGGGAGTGAGGGGATTCTCACATTGATGTACTGAGGCACCAAGAGCTCATGGAATCTTAGGAAATAGTGGAACACTCAGAGGAGCTTTTCAAAGCGTACGTTTTTCGACAAATGATGTAGTTTGGAATATATCAGTAAATATGAAAGCATATGTTTTGAAAGAGAACTTTTCAAAGGGCTTTCTTATAAGCACATTTACCAAAGAGCTACTCGATGAATCTAAGATATGTTTTAATGGAATTTATCGAAGATTTATCGAAGCCTCTTCCGATAAGGTTAATTACCGAAGTATTTCTGTGCAAGACTTAAACTATTTCAATCGCAATTCCTTAGGGATTTATCGAAGACCTTTTTGACAAGGGTATTCCTCAATAAGAACTTTGATAATTCAAGACTGATTTGTGAAAAGATTTCTAAACTAGACTTTAACATATTTGATCTTCAATTATAAATTATTTTAGAAACAAACGAGATATGCTTATATTGTTCATACATCTATTCTAAGACATGTTTCAAGATTATTTCCATCTAAAACAGCGATCAAATGCACAGATCAATTGAAGAGCAGCAAGAGTCAGATGCATACGTCAGCAATAACAGCTATCCCATGGATATTTCAACTGATTTATGAAGAACCAAGGATAAAAGAAGAAGCCAAAGTGAGGAAGCTGAAAAGTTGGGAGACAAAATAAAAATAAGAGATGCTTAACACGCAGTTTGATCATACTCAATAAATATTATGAAGTCTCTGTTTCTCTTTAGTTTAGAGCATATCCTTCTTCAAATGAGAGAAGCCTAGAGGGTCTTTTAGCTTAAATTTCTATCTTATCTACTCTACCAAGTGAGTTTCACATGTATAAATCATTTCATAAATTACTCAAGAGTGTGAATCTCTTGAGAGGGATTCTCACTGGTGATTGCCTAGTAAGTTGTGAGGGGGAGTGAGGGGATTCTCACATTGATGTACTGAGGCACCAAGAGCTCATGGAATCTTAGGAAATAGTGGAACACTCAGAGGAGCTTTTCAAAGCGTACGTTTTTCGACAAATGATGTAGTTTGGAATATATCAGTAAATATGAAAGCATATGTTTTGAAAGAGAACTTTTCAAAGGGCTTTCTTATAAGCACATTTACCAAAGAGCTACTCGATGAATCTAAGATATGTTTTAATGGAATTTATCGAAGATTTATCGAAGCCTCTTCCGATAAGGTTAATTACCGAAGTATTTCTGTGCAAGACTTAAACTATTTCAATCGCAATTCCTTAGGGATTTATCGAAGACCTTTTTGACAAGGGTATTCCTCAATAAGAACTTTGATAATTCAAGACTGATTTGTGAAAAGATTTCTAAACTAGACTTTAACATATTTGATCTTCAATTATAAATTATTTTAGAAACAAACGAGATATGCTTATATTGTTCATACATCTATTCTAAGACATGTTTCAAGATTATTTCCATCTAAAACAGCGATCAAATGCACAGATCAATTGAAGAGCAGCAAGAGTCAGATGCATACGTCAGCAATAACAGCTATCCCATGGATATTTCAACTGATTTATGAAGAACCAAGGATAAAAGAAGAAGCCAAAGTGAGGAAGCTGAAAAGTTGGGAGACAAAATAAAAATAAGAGATGCTTAACACGCAGTTTGATCATACTCAATAAATATTATGAAGTCTCTGTTTCTCTTTAGTTTAGAGCATATCCTTCTTCAAATGAGAGAAGCCTAGAGGGTCTTTTAGCTTAAATTTCTATCTTATCTACTCTACCAAGTGAGTTTCACATGTATAAATCATTTCATAAATTACTCAAGAGTGTGAATCTCTTGAGAGGGATTCTCACTGGTGATTGCCTAGTAAGTTGTGAGGGGGAGTGAGGGGATTCTCACATTGATGTACTGAGGCACCAAGAGCTCATGGAATCTTAGGAAATAGTGGAACACTCAGAGGAGCTTTTCAAAGCGTACGTTTTTCGACAAATGATGTAGTTTGGAATATATCAGTAAATATGAAAGCATATGTTTTGAAAGAGAACTTTTCAAAGGGCTTTCTTATAAGCACATTTACCAAAGAGCTACTCGATGAATCTAAGATATGTTTTAATGGAATTTATCGAAGATTTATCGAAGCCTCTTCCGATAAGGTTAATTACCGAAGTATTTCTGTGCAAGACTTAAACTATTTCAATCGCAATTCCTTAGGGATTTATCGAAGACCTTTTTGACAAGGGTATTCCTCAATAAGAACTTTGATAATTCAAGACTGATTTGTGAAAAGATTTCTAAACTAGACTTTAACATATTTGATCTTCAATTATAAATTATTTTAGAAACAAACGAGATATGCTTATATTGTTCATACATCTATTCTAAGACATGTTTCAAGATTATTTCCATCTAAAACAGCGATCAAATGCACAGATCAATTGAAGAGCAGCAAGAGTCAGATGCATACGTCAGCAATAACAGCTATCCCATGGATATTTCAACTGATTTATGAAGAACCAAGGATAAAAGAAGAAGCCAAAGTGAGGAAGCTGAAAAGTTGGGAGACAAAATAAAAATAAGAGATGCTTAACACGCAGTTTGATCATACTCAATAAATATTATGAAGTCTCTGTTTCTCTTTAGTTTAGAGCATATCCTTCTTCAAATGAGAGAAGCCTAGAGGGTCTTTTAGCTTAAATTTCTATCTTATCTACTCTACCAAGTGAGTTTCACATGTATAAATCATTTCATAAATTACTCAAGAGTGTGAATCTCTTGAGAGGGATTCTCACTGGTGATTGCCTAGTAAGTTGTGAGGGGGAGTGAGGGGATTCTCACATTGATGTACTGAGGCACCAAGAGCTCATGGAATCTTAGGAAATAGTGGAACACTCAGAGGAGCTTTTCAAAGCGTACGTTTTTCGACAAATGATGTAGTTTGGAATATATCAGTAAATATGAAAGCATATGTTTTGAAAGAGAACTTTTCAAAGGGCTTTCTTATAAGCACATTTACCAAAGAGCTACTCGATGAATCTAAGATATGTTTTAATGGAATTTATCGAAGATTTATCGAAGCCTCTTCCGATAAGGTTAATTACCGAAGTATTTCTGTGCAAGACTTAAACTATTTCAATCGCAATTCCTTAGGGATTTATCGAAGACCTTTTTGACAAGGGTATTCCTCAATAAGAACTTTGATAATTCAAGACTGATTTGTGAAAAGATTTCTAAACTAGACTTTAACATATTTGATCTTCAATTATAAATTATTTTAGAAACAAACGAGATATGCTTATATTGTTCATACATCTATTCTAAGACATGTTTCAAGATTATTTCCATCTAAAACAGCGATCAAATGCACAGATCAATTGAAGAGCAGCAAGAGTCAGATGCATACGTCAGCAATAACAGCTATCCCATGGATATTTCAACTGATTTATGAAGAACCAAGGATAAAAGAAGAAGCCAAAGTGAGGAAGCTGAAAAGTTGGGAGACAAAATAAAAATAAGAGATGCTTAACACGCAGTTTGATCATACTCAATAAATATTATGAAGTCTCTGTTTCTCTTTAGTTTAGAGCATATCCTTCTTCAAATGAGAGAAGCCTAGAGGGTCTTTTAGCTTAAATTTCTATCTTATCTACTCTACCAAGTGAGTTTCACATGTATAAATCATTTCATAAATTACTCAAGAGTGTGAATCTCTTGAGAGGGATTCTCACTGGTGATTGCCTAGTAAGTTGTGAGGGGGAGTGAGGGGATTCTCACATTGATGTACTGAGGCACCAAGAGCTCATGGAATCTTAGGAAATAGTGGAACACTCAGAGGAGCTTTTCAAAGCGTACGTTTTTCGACAAATGATGTAGTTTGGAATATATCAGTAAATATGAAAGCATATGTTTTGAAAGAGAACTTTTCAAAGGGCTTTCTTATAAGCACATTTACCAAAGAGCTACTCGATGAATCTAAGATATGTTTTAATGGAATTTATCGAAGATTTATCGAAGCCTCTTCCGATAAGGTTAATTACCGAAGTATTTCTGTGCAAGACTTAAACTATTTCAATCGCAATTCCTTAGGGATTTATCGAAGACCTTTTTGACAAGGGTATTCCTCAATAAGAACTTTGATAATTCAAGACTGATTTGTGAAAAGATTTCTAAACTAGACTTTAACATATTTGATCTTCAATTATAAATTATTTTAGAAACAAACGAGATATGCTTATATTGTTCATACATCTATTCTAAGACATGTTTCAAGATTATTTCCATCTAAAACAGCGATCAAATGCACAGATCAATTGAAGAGCAGCAAGAGTCAGATGCATACGTCAGCAATAACAGCTATCCCATGGATATTTCAACTGATTTATGAAGAACCAAGGATAAAAGAAGAAGCCAAAGTGAGGAAGCTGAAAAGTTGGGAGACAAAATAAAAATAAGAGATGCTTACAACGCAGTTTGATCATACTCAATAAATATTATGAAGTCTCTGTTTCTCTTTAGTTTAGAGCATATCCTTCTTCAAATGAGAGAAGCCTAGAGGGTCTTTTAGCTTAAATTTCTATCTTATCTACTCTACCAAGTGAGTTTCACATGTATAAATCATTTCATAAATTACTCAAGAGTGTGAATCTCTTGAGAGGGATTCTCACTGGTGATTGCCTAGTAAGTTGTGAGGGGGAGTGAGGGGATTCTCACATTGATGTACTGAGGCACCAAGAGCTCATGGAATCTTAGGAAATAGTGGAACACTCAGAGGAGCTTTTCAAAGCGTACGTTTTTCGACAAATGATGTAGTTTGGAATATATCAGTAAATATGAAAGCATATGTTTTGAAAGAGAACTTTTCAAAGGGCTTTCTTATAAGCACATTTACCAAAGAGCTACTCGATGAATCTAAGATATGTTTTAATGGAATTTATCGAAGATTTATCGAAGCCTCTTCCGATAAGGTTAATTACCGAAGTATTTCTGTGCAAGACTTAAACTATTTCAATCGCAATTCCTTAGGGATTTATCGAAGACCTTTTTGACAAGGGTATTCCTCAATAAGAACTTTGATAATTCAAGACTGATTTGTGAAAAGATTTCTAAACTAGACTTTAACATATTTGATCTTCAATTATAAATTATTTTAGAAACAAACGAGATATGCTTATATTGTTCATACATCTATTCTAAGACATGTTTCAAGATTATTTCCATCTAAAACAGCGATCAAATGCACAGATCAATTGAAGAGCAGCAAGAGTCAGATGCATACGTCAGCAATAACAGCTATCCCATGGATATTTCAACTGATTTATGAAGAACCAAGGATAAAAGAAGAAGCCAAAGTGAGGAAGCTGAAAAGTTGGGAGACAAAATAAAAATAAGAGATGCTTACAACGCAGTTTGATCATACTCAATAAATATTATGAAGTCTCTGTTTCTCTTTAGTTTAGAGCATATCCTTCTTCAAATGAGAGAAGCCTAGAGGGTCTTTTAGCTTAAATTTCTATCTTATCTACTCTACCAAGTGAGTTTCACATGTATAAATCATTTCATAAATTACTCAAGAGTGTGAATCTCTTGAGAGGGATTCTCACTGGTGATTGCCTAGTAAGTTGTGAGGGGGAGTGAGGGGATTCTCACATTGATGTACTGAGGCACCAAGAGCTCATGGAATCTTAGGAAATAGTGGAACACTCAGAGGAGCTTTTCAAAGCGTACGTTTTTCGACAAATGATGTAGTTTGGAATATATCAGTAAATATGAAAGCATATGTTTTGAAAGAGAACTTTTCAAAGGGCTTTCTTATAAGCACATTTACCAAAGAGCTACTCGATGAATCTAAGATATGTTTTAATGGAATTTATCGAAGATTTATCGAAGCCTCTTCCGATAAGGTTAATTACCGAAGTATTTCTGTGCAAGACTTAAACTATTTCAATCGCAATTCCTTAGGGATTTATCGAAGACCTTTTTGACAAGGGTATTCCTCAATAAGAACTTTGATAATTCAAGACTGATTTGTGAAAAGATTTCTAAACTAGACTTTAACATATTTGATCTTCAATTATAAATTATTTTAGAAACAAACGAGATATGCTTATATTGTTCATACATCTATTCTAAGACATGTTTCAAGATTATTTCCATCTAAAACAGCGATCAAATGCACAGATCAATTGAAGAGCAGCAAGAGTCAGATGCATACGTCAGCAATAACAGCTATCCCATGGATATTTCAACTGATTTATGAAGAACCAAGGATAAAAGAAGAAGCCAAAGTGAGGAAGCTGAAAAGTTGGGAGACAAAATAAAAATAAGAGATGCTTAACACGCAGTTTGATCATACTCAATAAATATTATGAAGTCTCTGTTTCTCTTTAGTTTAGAGCATATCCTTCTTCAAATGAGAGAAGCCTAGAGGGTCTTTTAGCTTAAATTTCTATCTTATCTACTCTACCAAGTGAGTTTCACATGTATAAATCATTTCATAAATTACTCAAGAGTGTGAATCTCTTGAGAGGGATTCTCACTGGTGATTGCCTAGTAAGTTGTGAGGGGGAGTGAGGGGATTCTCACATTGATGTACTGAGGCACCAAGAGCTCATGGAATCTTAGGAAATAGTGGAACACTCAGAGGAGCTTTTCAAAGCGTACGTTTTTCGACAAATGATGTAGTTTGGAATATATCAGTAAATATGAAAGCATATGTTTTGAAAGAGAACTTTTCAAAGGGCTTTCTTATAAGCACATTTACCAAAGAGCTACTCGATGAATCTAAGATATGTTTTAATGGAATTTATCGAAGATTTATCGAAGCCTCTTCCGATAAGGTTAATTACCGAAGTATTTCTGTGCAAGACTTAAACTATTTCAATCGCAATTCCTTAGGGATTTATCGAAGACCTTTTTGACAAGGGTATTCCTCAATAAGAACTTTGATAATTCAAGACTGATTTGTGAAAAGATTTCTAAACTAGACTTTAACATATTTGATCTTCAATTATAAATTATTTTAGAAACAAACGAGATATGCTTATATTGTTCATACATCTATTCTAAGACATGTTTCAAGATTATTTCCATCTAAAACAGCGATCAAATGCACAGATCAATTGAAGAGCAGCAAGAGTCAGATGCATACGTCAGCAATAACAGCTATCCCATGGATATTTCAACTGATTTATGAAGAACCAAGGATAAAAGAAGAAGCCAAAGTGAGGAAGCTGAAAAGTTGGGAGACAAAATAAAAATAAGAGATGCTTAACACGCAGTTTGATCATACTCAATAAATATTATGAAGTCTCTGTTTCTCTTTAGTTTAGAGCATATCCTTCTTCAAATGAGAGAAGCCTAGAGGGTCTTTTAGCTTAAATTTCTATCTTATCTACTCTACCAAGTGAGTTTCACATGTATAAATCATTTCATAAATTACTCAAGAGTGTGAATCTCTTGAGAGGGATTCTCACTGGTGATTGCCTAGTAAGTTGTGAGGGGGAGTGAGGGGATTCTCACATTGATGTACTGAGGCACCAAGAGCTCATGGAATCTTAGGAAATAGTGGAACACTCAGAGGAGCTTTTCAAAGCGTACGTTTTTCGACAAATGATGTAGTTTGGAATATATCAGTAAATATGAAAGCATATGTTTTGAAAGAGAACTTTTCAAAGGGCTTTCTTATAAGCACATTTACCAAAGAGCTACTCGATGAATCTAAGATATGTTTTAATGGAATTTATCGAAGATTTATCGAAGCCTCTTCCGATAAGGTTAATTACCGAAGTATTTCTGTGCAAGACTTAAACTATTTCAATCGCAATTCCTTAGGGATTTATCGAAGACCTTTTTGACAAGGGTATTCCTCAATAAGAACTTTGATAATTCAAGACTGATTTGTGAAAAGATTTCTAAACTAGACTTTAACATATTTGATCTTCAATTATAAATTATTTTAGAAACAAACGAGATATGCTTATATTGTTCATACATCTATTCTAAGACATGTTTCAAGATTATTTCCATCTAAAACAGCGATCAAATGCACAGATCAATTGAAGAGCAGCAAGAGTCAGATGCATACGTCAGCAATAACAGCTATCCCATGGATATTTCAACTGATTTATGAAGAACCAAGGATAAAAGAAGAAGCCAAAGTGAGGAAGCTGAAAAGTTGGGAGACAAAATAAAAATAAGAGATGCTTAACACGCAGTTTGATCATACTCAATAAATATTATGAAGTCTCTGTTTCTCTTTAGTTTAGAGCATATGCTTCTTCAAATGAGAGAAGCCTAGAGGGTCTTTTAGCTTAAATTTCTATCTTATCTACTCTACCAAGTGAGTTTCACATGTATAAATCATTTCATAAATTACTCAAGAGTGTGAATCTCTTGAGAGGGATTCTCACTGGTGATTGCCTAGTAAGTTGTGAGGGGGAGTGAGGGGATTCTCACATTGATGTACTGAGGCACCAAGAGCTCATGGAATCTTAGGAAATAGTGGAACACTCAGAGGAGCTTTTCAAAGCGTACGTTTTTCGACAAATGATGTAGTTTGGAATATATCAGTAAATATGAAAGCATATGTTTTGAAAGAGAACTTTTCAAAGGGCTTTCTTATAAGCACATTTACCAAAGAGCTACTCGATGAATCTAAGATATGTTTTAATGGAATTTATCGAAGATTTATCGAAGCCTCTTCCGATAAGGTTAATTACCGAAGTATTTCTGTGCAAGACTTAAACTATTTCAATCGCAATTCCTTAGGGATTTATCGAAGACCTTTTTGACAAGGGTATTCCTCAATAAGAACTTTGATAATTCAAGACTGATTTGTGAAAAGATTTCTAAACTAGACTTTAACATATTTGATCTTCAATTATAAATTATTTTAGAAACAAACGAGATATGCTTATATTGTTCATACATCTATTCTAAGACATGTTTCAAGATTATTTCCATCTAAAACAGCGATCAAATGCACAGATCAATTGAAGAGCAGCAAGAGTCAGATGCATACGTCAGCAATAACAGCTATCCCATGGATATTTCAACTGATTTATGAAGAACCAAGGATAAAAGAAGAAGCCAAAGTGAGGAAGCTGAAAAGTTGGGAGACAAAATAAAAATAAGAGATGCTTAACACGCAGTTTGATCATACTCAATAAATATTATGAAGTCTCTGTTTCTCTTTAGTTTAGAGCATATCCTTCTTCAAATGAGAGAAGCCTAGAGGGTCTTTTAGCTTAAATTTCTATCTTATCTACTCTACCAAGTGAGTTTCACATGTATAAATCATTTCATAAATTACTCAAGAGTGTGAATCTCTTGAGAGGGATTCTCACTGGTGATTGCCTAGTAAGTTGTGAGGGGGAGTGAGGGGATTCTCACATTGATGTACTGAGGCACCAAGAGCTCATGGAATCTTAGGAAATAGTGGAACACTCAGAGGAGCTTTTCAAAGCGTACGTTTTTCGACAAATGATGTAGTTTGGAATATATCAGTAAATATGAAAGCATATGTTTTGAAAGAGAACTTTTCAAAGGGCTTTCTTATAAGCACATTTACCAAAGAGCTACTCGATGAATCTAAGATATGTTTTAATGGAATTTATCGAAGATTTATCGAAGCCTCTTCCGATAAGGTTAATTACCGAAGTATTTCTGTGCAAGACTTAAACTATTTCAATCGCAATTCCTTAGGGATTTATCGAAGACCTTTTTGACAAGGGTATTCCTCAATAAGAACTTTGATAATTCAAGACTGATTTGTGAAAAGATTTCTAAACTAGACTTTAACATATTTGATCTTCAATTATAAATTATTTTAGAAACAAACGAGATATGCTTATATTGTTCATACATCTATTCTAAGACATGTTTCAAGATTATTTCCATCTAAAACAGCGATCAAATGCACAGATCAATTGAAGAGCAGCAAGAGTCAGATGCATACGTCAGCAATAACAGCTATCCCATGGATATTTCAACTGATTTATGAAGAACCAAGGATAAAAGAAGAAGCCAAAGTGAGGAAGCTGAAAAGTTGGGAGACAAAATAAAAATAAGAGATGCTTAACACGCAGTTTGATCATACTCAATAAATATTATGAAGTCTCTGTTTCTCTTTAGTTTAGAGCATATCCTTCTTCAAATGAGAGAAGCCTAGAGGGTCTTTTAGCTTAAATTTCTATCTTATCTACTCTACCAAGTGAGTTTCACATGTATAAATCATTTCATAAATTACTCAAGAGTGTGAATCTCTTGAGAGGGATTCTCACTGGTGATTGCCTAGTAAGTTGTGAGGGGGAGTGAGGGGATTCTCACATTGATGTACTGAGGCACCAAGAGCTCATGGAATCTTAGGAAATAGTGGAACACTCAGAGGAGCTTTTCAAAGCGTACGTTTTTCGACAAATGATGTAGTTTGGAATATATCAGTAAATATGAAAGCATATGTTTTGAAAGAGAACTTTTCAAAGGGCTTTCTTATAAGCACATTTACCAAAGAGCTACTCGATGAATCTAAGATATGTTTTAATGGAATTTATCGAAGATTTATCGAAGCCTCTTCCGATAAGGTTAATTACCGAAGTATTTCTGTGCAAGACTTAAACTATTTCAATCGCAATTCCTTAGGGATTTATCGAAGACCTTTTTGACAAGGGTATTCCTCAATAAGAACTTTGATAATTCAAGACTGATTTGTGAAAAGATTTCTAAACTAGACTTTAACATATTTGATCTTCAATTATAAATTATTTTAGAAACAAACGAGATATGCTTATATTGTTCATACATCTATTCTAAGACATGTTTCAAGATTATTTCCATCTAAAACAGCGATCAAATGCACAGATCAATTGAAGAGCAGCAAGAGTCAGATGCATACGTCAGCAATAACAGCTATCCCATGGATATTTCAACTGATTTATGAAGAACCAAGGATAAAAGAAGAAGCCAAAGTGAGGAAGCTGAAAAGTTGGGAGACAAAATAAAAATAAGAGATGCTTAACACGCAGTTTGATCATACTCAATAAATATTATGAAGTCTCTGTTTCTCTTTAGTTTAGAGCATATGCTTCTTCAAATGAGAGAAGCCTAGAGGGTCTTTTAGCTTAAATTTCTATCTTATCTACTCTACCAAGTGAGTTTCACATGTATAAATCATTTCATAAATTACTCAAGAGTGTGAATCTCTTGAGAGGGATTCTCACTGGTGATTGCCTAGTAAGTTGTGAGGGGGAGTGAGGGGATTCTCACATTGATGTACTGAGGCACCAAGAGCTCATGGAATCTTAGGAAATAGTGGAACACTCAGAGGAGCTTTTCAAAGCGTACGTTTTTCGACAAATGATGTAGTTTGGAATATATCAGTAAATATGAAAGCATATGTTTTGAAAGAGAACTTTTCAAAGGGCTTTCTTATAAGCACATTTACCAAAGAGCTACTCGATGAATCTAAGATATGTTTTAATGGAATTTATCGAAGATTTATCGAAGCCTCTTCCGATAAGGTTAATTACCGAAGTATTTCTGTGCAAGACTTAAACTATTTCAATCGCAATTCCTTAGGGATTTATCGAAGACCTTTTTGACAAGGGTATTCCTCAATAAGAACTTTGATAATTCAAGACTGATTTGTGAAAAGATTTCTAAACTAGACTTTAACATATTTGATCTTCAATTATAAATTATTTTAGAAACAAACGAGATATGCTTATATTGTTCATACATCTATTCTAAGACATGTTTCAAGATTATTTCCATCTAAAACAGCGATCAAATGCACAGATCAATTGAAGAGCAGCAAGAGTCAGATGCATACGTCAGCAATAACAGCTATCCCATGGATATTTCAACTGATTTATGAAGAACCAAGGATAAAAGAAGAAGCCAAAGTGAGGAAGCTGAAAAGTTGGGAGACAAAATAAAAATAAGAGATGCTTAACACGCAGTTTGATCATACTCAATAAATATTATGAAGTCTCTGTTTCTCTTTAGTTTAGAGCATATGCTTCTTCAAATGAGAGAAGCCTAGAGGGTCTTTTAGCTTAAATTTCTATCTTATCTACTCTACCAAGTGAGTTTCACATGTATAAATCATTTCATAAATTACTCAAGAGTGTGAATCTCTTGAGAGGGATTCTCACTGGTGATTGCCTAGTAAGTTGTGAGGGGGAGTGAGGGGATTCTCACATTGATGTACTGAGGCACCAAGAGCTCATGGAATCTTAGGAAATAGTGGAACACTCAGAGGAGCTTTTCAAAGCGTACGTTTTTCGACAAATGATGTAGTTTGGAATATATCAGTAAATATGAAAGCATATGTTTTGAAAGAGAACTTTTCAAAGGGCTTTCTTATAAGCACATTTACCAAAGAGCTACTCGATGAATCTAAGATATGTTTTAATGGAATTTATCGAAGATTTATCGAAGCCTCTTCCGATAAGGTTAATTACCGAAGTATTTCTGTGCAAGACTTAAACTATTTCAATCGCAATTCCTTAGGGATTTATCGAAGACCTTTTTGACAAGGGTATTCCTCAATAAGAACTTTGATAATTCAAGACTGATTTGTGAAAAGATTTCTAAACTAGACTTTAACATATTTGATCTTCAATTATAAATTATTTTAGAAACAAACGAGATATGCTTATATTGTTCATACATCTATTCTAAGACATGTTTCAAGATTATTTCCATCTAAAACAGCGATCAAATGCACAGATCAATTGAAGAGCAGCAAGAGTCAGATGCATACGTCAGCAATAACAGCTATCCCATGGATATTTCAACTGATTTATGAAGAACCAAGGATAAAAGAAGAAGCCAAAGTGAGGAAGCTGAAAAGTTGGGAGACAAAATAAAAATAAGAGATGCTTAACACGCAGTTTGATCATACTCAATAAATATTATGAAGTCTCTGTTTCTCTTTAGTTTAGAGCATATCCTTCTTCAAATGAGAGAAGCCTAGAGGGTCTTTTAGCTTAAATTTCTATCTTATCTACTCTACCAAGTGAGTTTCACATGTATAAATCATTTCATAAATTACTCAAGAGTGTGAATCTCTTGAGAGGGATTCTCACTGGTGATTGCCTAGTAAGTTGTGAGGGGGAGTGAGGGGATTCTCACATTGATGTACTGAGGCACCAAGAGCTCATGGAATCTTAGGAAATAGTGGAACACTCAGAGGAGCTTTTCAAAGCGTACGTTTTTCGACAAATGATGTAGTTTGGAATATATCAGTAAATATGAAAGCATATGTTTTGAAAGAGAACTTTTCAAAGGGCTTTCTTATAAGCACATTTACCAAAGAGCTACTCGATGAATCTAAGATATGTTTTAATGGAATTTATCGAAGATTTATCGAAGCCTCTTCCGATAAGGTTAATTACCGAAGTATTTCTGTGCAAGACTTAAACTATTTCAATCGCAATTCCTTAGGGATTTATCGAAGACCTTTTTGACAAGGGTATTCCTCAATAAGAACTTTGATAATTCAAGACTGATTTGTGAAAAGATTTCTAAACTAGACTTTAACATATTTGATCTTCAATTATAAATTATTTTAGAAACAAACGAGATATGCTTATATTGTTCATACATCTATTCTAAGACATGTTTCAAGATTATTTCCATCTAAAACAGCGATCAAATGCACAGATCAATTGAAGAGCAGCAAGAGTCAGATGCATACGTCAGCAATAACAGCTATCCCATGGATATTTCAACTGATTTATGAAGAACCAAGGATAAAAGAAGAAGCCAAAGTGAGGAAGCTGAAAAGTTGGGAGACAAAATAAAAATAAGAGATGCTTAACACGCAGTTTGATCATACTCAATAAATATTATGAAGTCTCTGTTTCTCTTTAGTTTAGAGCATATGCTTCTTCAAATGAGAGAAGCCTAGAGGGTCTTTTAGCTTAAATTTCTATCTTATCTACTCTACCAAGTGAGTTTCACATGTATAAATCATTTCATAAATTACTCAAGAGTGTGAATCTCTTGAGAGGGATTCTCACTGGTGATTGCCTAGTAAGTTGTGAGGGGGAGTGAGGGGATTCTCACATTGATGTACTGAGGCACCAAGAGCTCATGGAATCTTAGGAAATAGTGGAACACTCAGAGGAGCTTTTCAAAGCGTACGTTTTTCGACAAATGATGTAGTTTGGAATATATCAGTAAATATGAAAGCATATGTTTTGAAAGAGAACTTTTCAAAGGGCTTTCTTATAAGCACATTTACCAAAGAGCTACTCGATGAATCTAAGATATGTTTTAATGGAATTTATCGAAGATTTATCGAAGCCTCTTCCGATAAGGTTAATTACCGAAGTATTTCTGTGCAAGACTTAAACTATTTCAATCGCAATTCCTTAGGGATTTATCGAAGACCTTTTTGACAAGGGTATTCCTCAATAAGAACTTTGATAATTCAAGACTGATTTGTGAAAAGATTTCTAAACTAGACTTTAACATATTTGATCTTCAATTATAAATTATTTTAGAAACAAACGAGATATGCTTATATTGTTCATACATCTATTCTAAGACATGTTTCAAGATTATTTCCATCTAAAACAGCGATCAAATGCACAGATCAATTGAAGAGCAGCAAGAGTCAGATGCATACGTCAGCAATAACAGCTATCCCATGGATATTTCAACTGATTTATGAAGAACCAAGGATAAAAGAAGAAGCCAAAGTGAGGAAGCTGAAAAGTTGGGAGACAAAATAAAAATAAGAGATGCTTAACACGCAGTTTGATCATACTCAATAAATATTATGAAGTCTCTGTTTCTCTTTAGTTTAGAGCATATCCTTCTTCAAATGAGAGAAGCCTAGAGGGTCTTTTAGCTTAAATTTCTATCTTATCTACTCTACCAAGTGAGTTTCACATGTATAAATCATTTCATAAATTACTCAAGAGTGTGAATCTCTTGAGAGGGATTCTCACTGGTGATTGCCTAGTAAGTTGTGAGGGGGAGTGAGGGGATTCTCACATTGATGTACTGAGGCACCAAGAGCTCATGGAATCTTAGGAAATAGTGGAACACTCAGAGGAGCTTTTCAAAGCGTACGTTTTTCGACAAATGATGTAGTTTGGAATATATCAGTAAATATGAAAGCATATGTTTTGAAAGAGAACTTTTCAAAGGGCTTTCTTATAAGCACATTTACCAAAGAGCTACTCGATGAATCTAAGATATGTTTTAATGGAATTTATCGAAGATTTATCGAAGCCTCTTCCGATAAGGTTAATTACCGAAGTATTTCTGTGCAAGACTTAAACTATTTCAATCGCAATTCCTTAGGGATTTATCGAAGACCTTTTTGACAAGGGTATTCCTCAATAAGAACTTTGATAATTCAAGACTGATTTGTGAAAAGATTTCTAAACTAGACTTTAACATATTTGATCTTCAATTATAAATTATTTTAGAAACAAACGAGATATGCTTATATTGTTCATACATCTATTCTAAGACATGTTTCAAGATTATTTCCATCTAAAACAGCGATCAAATGCACAGATCAATTGAAGAGCAGCAAGAGTCAGATGCATACGTCAGCAATAACAGCTATCCCATGGATATTTCAACTGATTTATGAAGAACCAAGGATAAAAGAAGAAGCCAAAGTGAGGAAGCTGAAAAGTTGGGAGACAAAATAAAAATAAGAGATGCTTAACACGCAGTTTGATCATACTCAATAAATATTATGAAGTCTCTGTTTCTCTTTAGTTTAGAGCATATGCTTCTTCAAATGAGAGAAGCCTAGAGGGTCTTTTAGCTTAAATTTCTATCTTATCTACTCTACCAAGTGAGTTTCACATGTATAAATCATTTCATAAATTACTCAAGAGTGTGAATCTCTTGAGAGGGATTCTCACTGGTGATTGCCTAGTAAGTTGTGAGGGGGAGTGAGGGGATTCTCACATTGATGTACTGAGGCACCAAGAGCTCATGGAATCTTAGGAAATAGTGGAACACTCAGAGGAGCTTTTCAAAGCGTACGTTTTTCGACAAATGATGTAGTTTGGAATATATCAGTAAATATGAAAGCATATGTTTTGAAAGAGAACTTTTCAAAGGGCTTTCTTATAAGCACATTTACCAAAGAGCTACTCGATGAATCTAAGATATGTTTTAATGGAATTTATCGAAGATTTATCGAAGCCTCTTCCGATAAGGTTAATTACCGAAGTATTTCTGTGCAAGACTTAAACTATTTCAATCGCAATTCCTTAGGGATTTATCGAAGACCTTTTTGACAAGGGTATTCCTCAATAAGAACTTTGATAATTCAAGACTGATTTGTGAAAAGATTTCTAAACTAGACTTTAACATATTTGATCTTCAATTATAAATTATTTTAGAAACAAACGAGATATGCTTATATTGTTCATACATCTATTCTAAGACATGTTTCAAGATTATTTCCATCTAAAACAGCGATCAAATGCACAGATCAATTGAAGAGCAGCAAGAGTCAGATGCATACGTCAGCAATAACAGCTATCCCATGGATATTTCAACTGATTTATGAAGAACCAAGGATAAAAGAAGAAGCCAAAGTGAGGAAGCTGAAAAGTTGGGAGACAAAATAAAAATAAGAGATGCTTAACACGCAGTTTGATCATACTCAATAAATATTATGAAGTCTCTGTTTCTCTTTAGTTTAGAGCATATGCTTCTTCAAATGAGAGAAGCCTAGAGGGTCTTTTAGCTTAAATTTCTATCTTATCTACTCTACCAAGTGAGTTTCACATGTATAAATCATTTCATAAATTACTCAAGAGTGTGAATCTCTTGAGAGGGATTCTCACTGGTGATTGCCTAGTAAGTTGTGAGGGGGAGTGAGGGGATTCTCACATTGATGTACTGAGGCACCAAGAGCTCATGGAATCTTAGGAAATAGTGGAACACTCAGAGGAGCTTTTCAAAGCGTACGTTTTTCGACAAATGATGTAGTTTGGAATATATCGCTAAATATGAAAGCATATGTTTTGAAAGAGAACTTTTCAAAGGGCTTTCTTATAAGCACATTTACCAAAGAGCTACTCGATGAATCTAAGATATGTTTTAATGGAATTTATCGAAGATTTATCGAAGCCTCTTCCGATAAGGTTAATTACCGAAGTATTTCTGTGCAAGACTTAAACTATTTCAATCGCAATTCCTTAGGGATTTATCGAAGACCTTTTTGACAAGGGTATTCCTCAATAAGAACTTTGATAATTCAAGACTGATTTGTGAAAAGATTTCTAAACTAGACTTTAACATATTTGATCTTCAATTATAAATTATTTTAGAAACAAACGAGATATGCTTATATTGTTCATACATCTATTCTAAGACATGTTTCAAGATTATTTCCATCTAAAACAGCGATCAAATGCACAGATCAATTGAAGAGCAGCAAGAGTCAGATGCATACGTCAGCAATAACAGCTATCCCATGGATATTTCAACTGATTTATGAAGAACCAAGGATAAAAGAAGAAGCCAAAGTGAGGAAGCTGAAAAGTTGGGAGACAAAATAAAAATAAGAGATGCTTAACACGCAGTTTGATCATACTCAATAAATATTATGAAGTCTCTGTTTCTCTTTAGTTTAGAGCATATCCTTCTTCAAATGAGAGAAGCCTAGAGGGTCTTTTAGCTTAAATTTCTATCTTATCTACTCTACCAAGTGAGTTTCACATGTATAAATCATTTCATAAATTACTCAAGAGTGTGAATCTCTTGAGAGGGATTCTCACTGGTGATTGCCTAGTAAGTTGTGAGGGGGAGTGAGGGGATTCTCACATTGATGTACTGAGGCACCAAGAGCTCATGGAATCTTAGGAAATAGTGGAACACTCAGAGGAGCTTTTCAAAGCGTACGTTTTTCGACAAATGATGTAGTTTGGAATATATCAGTAAATATGAAAGCATATGTTTTGAAAGAGAACTTTTCAAAGGGCTTTCTTATAAGCACATTTACCAAAGAGCTACTCGATGAATCTAAGATATGTTTTAATGGAATTTATCGAAGATTTATCGAAGCCTCTTCCGATAAGGTTAATTACCGAAGTATTTCTGTGCAAGACTTAAACTATTTCAATCGCAATTCCTTAGGGATTTATCGAAGACCTTTTTGACAAGGGTATTCCTCAATAAGAACTTTGATAATTCAAGACTGATTTGTGAAAAGATTTCTAAACTAGACTTTAACATATTTGATCTTCAATTATAAATTATTTTAGAAACAAACGAGATATGCTTATATTGTTCATACATCTATTCTAAGACATGTTTCAAGATTATTTCCATCTAAAACAGCGATCAAATGCACAGATCAATTGAAGAGCAGCAAGAGTCAGATGCATACGTCAGCAATAACAGCTATCCCATGGATATTTCAACTGATTTATGAAGAACCAAGGATAAAAGAAGAAGCCAAAGTGAGGAAGCTGAAAAGTTGGGAGACAAAATAAAAATAAGAGATGCTTAACACGCAGTTTGATCATACTCAATAAATATTATGAAGTCTCTGTTTCTCTTTAGTTTAGAGCATATGCTTCTTCAAATGAGAGAAGCCTAGAGGGTCTTTTAGCTTAAATTTCTATCTTATCTACTCTACCAAGTGAGTTTCACATGTATAAATCATTTCATAAATTACTCAAGAGTGTGAATCTCTTGAGAGGGATTCTCACTGGTGATTGCCTAGTAAGTTGTGAGGGGGAGTGAGGGGATTCTCACATTGATGTACTGAGGCACCAAGAGCTCATGGAATCTTAGGAAATAGTGGAACACTCAGAGGAGCTTTTCAAAGCGTACGTTTTTCGACAAATGATGTAGTTTGGAATATATCGCTAAATATGAAAGCATATGTTTTGAAAGAGAACTTTTCAAAGGGCTTTCTTATAAGCACATTTACCAAAGAGCTACTCGATGAATCTAAGATATGTTTTAATGGAATTTATCGAAGATTTATCGAAGCCTCTTCCGATAAGGTTAATTACCGAAGTATTTCTGTGCAAGACTTAAACTATTTCAATCGCAATTCCTTAGGGATTTATCGAAGACCTTTTTGACAAGGGTATTCCTCAATAAGAACTTTGATAATTCAAGACTGATTTGTGAAAAGATTTCTAAACTAGACTTTAACATATTTGATCTTCAATTATAAATTATTTTAGAAACAAACGAGATATGCTTATATTGTTCATACATCTATTCTAAGACATGTTTCAAGATTATTTCCATCTAAAACAGCGATCAAATGCACAGATCAATTGAAGAGCAGCAAGAGTCAGATGCATACGTCAGCAATAACAGCTATCCCATGGATATTTCAACTGATTTATGAAGAACCAAGGATAAAAGAAGAAGCCAAAGTGAGGAAGCTGAAAAGTTGGGAGACAAAATAAAAATAAGAGATGCTTAACACGCAGTTTGATCATACTCAATAAATATTATGAAGTCTCTGTTTCTCTTTAGTTTAGAGCATATGCTTCTTCAAATGAGAGAAGCCTAGAGGGTCTTTTAGCTTAAATTTCTATCTTATCTACTCTACCAAGTGAGTTTCACATGTATAAATCATTTCATAAATTACTCAAGAGTGTGAATCTCTTGAGAGGGATTCTCACTGGTGATTGCCTAGTAAGTTGTGAGGGGGAGTGAGGGGATTCTCACATTGATGTACTGAGGCACCAAGAGCTCATGGAATCTTAGGAAATAGTGGAACACTCAGAGGAGCTTTTCAAAGCGTACGTTTTTCGACAAATGATGTAGTTTGGAATATATCGCTAAATATGAAAGCATATGTTTTGAAAGAGAACTTTTCAAAGGGCTTTCTTATAAGCACATTTACCAAAGAGCTACTCGATGAATCTAAGATATGTTTTAATGGAATTTATCGAAGATTTATCGAAGCCTCTTCCGATAAGGTTAATTACCGAAGTATTTCTGTGCAAGACTTAAACTATTTCAATCGCAATTCCTTAGGGATTTATCGAAGACCTTTTTGACAAGGGTATTCCTCAATAAGAACTTTGATAATTCAAGACTGATTTGTGAAAAGATTTCTAAACTAGACTTTAACATATTTGATCTTCAATTATAAATTATTTTAGAAACAAACGAGATATGCTTATATTGTTCATACATCTATTCTAAGACATGTTTCAAGATTATTTCCATCTAAAACAGCGATCAAATGCACAGATCAATTGAAGAGCAGCAAGAGTCAGATGCATACGTCAGCAATAACAGCTATCCCATGGATATTTCAACTGATTTATGAAGAACCAAGGATAAAAGAAGAAGCCAAAGTGAGGAAGCTGAAAAGTTGGGAGACAAAATAAAAATAAGAGATGCTTAACACGCAGTTTGATCATACTCAATAAATATTATGAAGTCTCTGTTTCTCTTTAGTTTAGAGCATATCCTTCTTCAAATGAGAGAAGCCTAGAGGGTCTTTTAGCTTAAATTTCTATCTTATCTACTCTACCAAGTGAGTTTCACATGTATAAATCATTTCATAAATTACTCAAGAGTGTGAATCTCTTGAGAGGGATTCTCACTGGTGATTGCCTAGTAAGTTGTGAGGGGGAGTGAGGGGATTCTCACATTGATGTACTGAGGCACCAAGAGCTCATGGAATCTTAGGAAATAGTGGAACACTCAGAGGAGCTTTTCAAAGCGTACGTTTTTCGACAAATGATGTAGTTTGGAATATATCAGTAAATATGAAAGCATATGTTTTGAAAGAGAACTTTTCAAAGGGCTTTCTTATAAGCACATTTACCAAAGAGCTACTCGATGAATCTAAGATATGTTTTAATGGAATTTATCGAAGATTTATCGAAGCCTCTTCCGATAAGGTTAATTACCGAAGTATTTCTGTGCAAGACTTAAACTATTTCAATCGCAATTCCTTAGGGATTTATCGAAGACCTTTTTGACAAGGGTATTCCTCAATAAGAACTTTGATAATTCAAGACTGATTTGTGAAAAGATTTCTAAACTAGACTTTAACATATTTGATCTTCAATTATAAATTATTTTAGAAACAAACGAGATATGCTTATATTGTTCATACATCTATTCTAAGACATGTTTCAAGATTATTTCCATCTAAAACAGCGATCAAATGCACAGATCAATTGAAGAGCAGCAAGAGTCAGATGCATACGTCAGCAATAACAGCTATCCCATGGATATTTCAACTGATTTATGAAGAACCAAGGATAAAAGAAGAAGCCAAAGTGAGGAAGCTGAAAAGTTGGGAGACAAAATAAAAATAAGAGATGCTTAACACGCAGTTTGATCATACTCAATAAATATTATGAAGTCTCTGTTTCTCTTTAGTTTAGAGCATATGCTTCTTCAAATGAGAGAAGCCTAGAGGGTCTTTTAGCTTAAATTTCTATCTTATCTACTCTACCAAGTGAGTTTCACATGTATAAATCATTTCATAAATTACTCAAGAGTGTGAATCTCTTGAGAGGGATTCTCACTGGTGATTGCCTAGTAAGTTGTGAGGGGGAGTGAGGGGATTCTCACATTGATGTACTGAGGCACCAAGAGCTCATGGAATCTTAGGAAATAGTGGAACACTCAGAGGAGCTTTTCAAAGCGTACGTTTTTCGACAAATGATGTAGTTTGGAATATATCAGTAAATATGAAAGCATATGTTTTGAAAGAGAACTTTTCAAAGGGCTTTCTTATAAGCACATTTACCAAAGAGCTACTCGATGAATCTAAGATATGTTTTAATGGAATTTATCGAAGATTTATCGAAGCCTCTTCCGATAAGGTTAATTACCGAAGTATTTCTGTGCAAGACTTAAACTATTTCAATCGCAATTCCTTAGGGATTTATCGAAGACCTTTTTGACAAGGGTATTCCTCAATAAGAACTTTGATAATTCAAGACTGATTTGTGAAAAGATTTCTAAACTAGACTTTAACATATTTGATCTTCAATTATAAATTATTTTAGAAACAAACGAGATATGCTTATATTGTTCATACATCTATTCTAAGACATGTTTCAAGATTATTTCCATCTAAAACAGCGATCAAATGCACAGATCAATTGAAGAGCAGCAAGAGTCAGATGCATACGTCAGCAATAACAGCTATCCCATGGATATTTCAACTGATTTATGAAGAACCAAGGATAAAAGAAGAAGCCAAAGTGAGGAAGCTGAAAAGTTGGGAGACAAAATAAAAATAAGAGATGCTTAACACGCAGTTTGATCATACTCAATAAATATTATGAAGTCTCTGTTTCTCTTTAGTTTAGAGCATATGCTTCTTCAAATGAGAGAAGCCTAGAGGGTCTTTTAGCTTAAATTTCTATCTTATCTACTCTACCAAGTGAGTTTCACATGTATAAATCATTTCATAAATTACTCAAGAGTGTGAATCTCTTGAGAGGGATTCTCACTGGTGATTGCCTAGTAAGTTGTGAGGGGGAGTGAGGGGATTCTCACATTGATGTACTGAGGCACCAAGAGCTCATGGAATCTTAGGAAATAGTGGAACACTCAGAGGAGCTTTTCAAAGCGTACGTTTTTCGACAAATGATGTAGTTTGGAATATATCGCTAAATATGAAAGCATATGTTTTGAAAGAGAACTTTTCAAAGGGCTTTCTTATAAGCACATTTACCAAAGAGCTACTCGATGAATCTAAGATATGTTTTAATGGAATTTATCGAAGATTTATCGAAGCCTCTTCCGATAAGGTTAATTACCGAAGTATTTCTGTGCAAGACTTAAACTATTTCAATCGCAATTCCTTAGGGATTTATCGAAGACCTTTTTGACAAGGGTATTCCTCAATAAGAACTTTGATAATTCAAGACTGATTTGTGAAAAGATTTCTAAACTAGACTTTAACATATTTGATCTTCAATTATAAATTATTTTAGAAACAAACGAGATATGCTTATATTGTTCATACATCTATTCTAAGACATGTTTCAAGATTATTTCCATCTAAAACAGCGATCAAATGCACAGATCAATTGAAGAGCAGCAAGAGTCAGATGCATACGTCAGCAATAACAGCTATCCCATGGATATTTCAACTGATTTATGAAGAACCAAGGATAAAAGAAGAAGCCAAAGTGAGGAAGCTGAAAAGTTGGGAGACAAAATAAAAATAAGAGATGCTTACAACGCAGTTTGATCATACTCAATAAATATTATGAAGTCTCTGTTTCTCTTTAGTTTAGAGCATATCCTTCTTCAAATGAGAGAAGCCTAGAGGGTCTTTTAGCTTAAATTTCTATCTTATCTACTCTACCAAGTGAGTTTCACATGTATAAATCATTTCATAAACTACTCAAGAGTGTGAATCTCTTGAGAGGGATTCTCACTGGTGATTGCCTAGTAAGTTGTAAGGGGGAGTGAGGGGATTCTCACATTGATGTACTGAGGCACCAAGAGCTCATGGAATCTTAGGAAATAGTGGAACACTCAGAGGAGCTTTTCAAAGCGTACGTTTTTCGACAAATGATGTAGTTTGGAATATATCGCTAAATATGAAAGCATATGTTTTGAAAGAGAACTTTTCAAAGGGCTTTCTTATAAGCACATTTACCAAAGAGCTACTCGATGAATCTAAGATATGTTTTAATGGAATTTATCGAAGATTTATCGAAGCCTCTTCCGATAAGGTTAATTACCGAAGTATTTCTGTGCAAGACTTAAACTATTTCAATCGCAATTCCTTAGGGATTTATCGAAGACCTTTTTGACAAGGGTATTCCTCAATAAGAACTTTGATAATTCAAGACTGATTTGTGAAAAGATTTCTAAACTAGACTTTAACATATTTGATCTTCAATTATAAATTATTTTAGAAACAAACGAGATATGCTTATATTGTTCATACATCTATTCTAAGACATGTTTCAAGATTATTTCCATCTAAAACAGCGATCAAATGCACAGATCAATTGAGGAGCAGCAAGAGTCAGATGCATACGTCAGCAATAACAGCTATCCCATGGATATTTCAACTGATTTATGAAGAACCAAGGATAAAAGAAGAAGCCAAAGTGAGGAAGCTGAAAAGTTGGGAGACAAAATAAAAATAAGAGATGCTTACAACGCAGTTTGATCATACTCAATAAATATTATGAAGTCTCTGTTTCTCTTTAGTTTAGAGCATATCCTTCTTCAAATGAGAGAAGCCTAGAGGGTCTTTTAGCTTAAATTTCTATCTTATCTACTCTACCAAGTGAGTTTCACATGTATAAATCATTTCATAAACTACTCAAGAGTGTGAATCTCTTGAGAGGGATTCTCACTGGTGATTGCCTAGTAAGTTGTAAGGGGGAGTGAGGGGATTCTCACATTGATGTACTGAGGCACCAAGAGCTCATGGAATCTTAGGAAATAGTGGAACACTCAGAGGAGCTTTTCAAAGCGTACGTTTTTCGACAAATGATGTAGTTTGGAATATATCGCTAAATATGAAAGCATATGTTTTGAAAGAGAACTTTTCAAAGGGCTTTCTTATAAGCACATTTACCAAAGAGCTACTCGATGAATCTAAGATATGTTTTAATGGAATTTATCGAAGATTTATCGAAGCCTCTTCCGATAAGGTTAATTACCGAAGTATTTCTGTGCAAGACTTAAACTATTTCAATCGCAATTCCTTAGGGATTTATCGAAGACCTTTTTGACAAGGGTATTCCTCAATAAGAACTTTGATAATTCAAGACTGATTTGTGAAAAGATTTCTAAACTAGACTTTAACATATTTGATCTTCAATTATAAATTATTTTAGAAACAAACGAGATATGCTTATATTGTTCATACATCTATTCTAAGACATGTTTCAAGATTATTTCCATCTAAAACAGCGATCAAATGCACAGATCAATTGAGGAGCAGCAAGAGTCAGATGCATACGTCAGCAATAACAGCTATCCCATGGATATTTCAACTGATTTATGAAGAACCAAGGATAAAAGAAGAAGCCAAAGTGAGGAAGCTGAAAAGTTGGGAGACAAAATAAAAATAAGAGATGCTTACAACGCAGTTTGATCATACTCAATAAATATTATGAAGTCTCTGTTTCTCTTTAGTTTAGAGCATATCCTTCTTCAAATGAGAGAAGCCTAGAGGGTCTTTTAGCTTAAATTTCTATCTTATCTACTCTACCAAGTGAGTTTCACATGTATAAATCATTTCATAAACTACTCAAGAGTGTGAATCTCTTGAGAGGGATTCTCACTGGTGATTGCCTAGTAAGTTGTAAGGGGGAGTGAGGGGATTCTCACATTGATGTACTGAGGCACCAAGAGCTCATGGAATCTTAGGAAATAGTGGAACACTCAGAGGAGCTTTTCAAAGCGTACGTTTTTCGACAAATGATGTAGTTTGGAATATATCGCTAAATATGAAAGCATATGTTTTGAAAGAGAACTTTTCAAAGGGCTTTCTTATAAGCACATTTACCAAAGAGCTACTCGATGAATCTAAGATATGTTTTAATGGAATTTATCGAAGATTTATCGAAGCCTCTTCCGATAAGGTTAATTACCGAAGTATTTCTGTGCAAGACTTAAACTATTTCAATCGCAATTCCTTAGGGATTTATCGAAGACCTTTTTGACAAGGGTATTCCTCAATAAGAACTTTGATAATTCAAGACTGATTTGTGAAAAGATTTCTAAACTAGACTTTAACATATTTGATCTTCAATTATAAATTATTTTAGAAACAAACGAGATATGCTTATATTGTTCATACATCTATTCTAAGACATGTTTCAAGATTATTTCCATCTAAAACAGCGATCAAATGCACAGATCAATTGAGGAGCAGCAAGAGTCAGATGCATACGTCAGCAATAACAGCTATCCCATGGATATTTCAACTGATTTATGAAGAACCAAGGATAAAAGAAGAAGCCAAAGTGAGGAAGCTGAAAAGTTGGGAGACAAAATAAAAATAAGAGATGCTTACAACGCAGTTTGATCATACTCAATAAATATTATGAAGTCTCTGTTTCTCTTTAGTTTAGAGCATATCCTTCTTCAAATGAGAGAAGCCTAGAGGGTCTTTTAGCTTAAATTTCTATCTTATCTACTCTACCAAGTGAGTTTCACATGTATAAATCATTTCATAAACTACTCAAGAGTGTGAATCTCTTGAGAGGGATTCTCACTGGTGATTGCCTAGTAAGTTGTAAGGGGGAGTGAGGGGATTCTCACATTGATGTACTGAGGCACCAAGAGCTCATGGAATCTTAGGAAATAGTGGAACACTCAGAGGAGCTTTTCAAAGCGTACGTTTTTCGACAAATGATGTAGTTTGGAATATATCGCTAAATATGAAAGCATATGTTTTGAAAGAGAACTTTTCAAAGGGCTTTCTTATAAGCACATTTACCAAAGAGCTACTCGATGAATCTAAGATATGTTTTAATGGAATTTATCGAAGATTTATCGAAGCCTCTTCCGATAAGGTTAATTACCGAAGTATTTCTGTGCAAGACTTAAACTATTTCAATCGCAATTCCTTAGGGATTTATCGAAGACCTTTTTGACAAGGGTATTCCTCAATAAGAACTTTGATAATTCAAGACTGATTTGTGAAAAGATTTCTAAACTAGACTTTAACATATTTGATCTTCAATTATAAATTATTTTAGAAACAAACGAGATATGCTTATATTGTTCATACATCTATTCTAAGACATGTTTCAAGATTATTTCCATCTAAAACAGCGATCAAATGCACAGATCAATTGAGGAGCAGCAAGAGTCAGATGCATACGTCAGCAATAACAGCTATCCCATGGATATTTCAACTGATTTATGAAGAACCAAGGATAAAAGAAGAAGCCAAAGTGAGGAAGCTGAAAAGTTGGGAGACAAAATAAAAATAAGAGATGCTTACAACGCAGTTTGATCATACTCAATAAATATTATGAAGTCTCTGTTTCTCTTTAGTTTAGAGCATATCCTTCTTCAAATGAGAGAAGCCTAGAGGGTCTTTTAGCTTAAATTTCTATCTTATCTACTCTACCAAGTGAGTTTCACATGTATAAATCATTTCATAAACTACTCAAGAGTGTGAATCTCTTGAGAGGGATTCTCACTGGTGATTGCCTAGTAAGTTGTAAGGGGGAGTGAGGGGATTCTCACATTGATGTACTGAGGCACCAAGAGCTCATGGAATCTTAGGAAATAGTGGAACACTCAGAGGAGCTTTTCAAAGCGTACGTTTTTCGACAAATGATGTAGTTTGGAATATATCGCTAAATATGAAAGCATATGTTTTGAAAGAGAACTTTTCAAAGGGCTTTCTTATAAGCACATTTACCAAAGAGCTACTCGATGAATCTAAGATATGTTTTAATGGAATTTATCGAAGATTTATCGAAGCCTCTTCCGATAAGGTTAATTACCGAAGTATTTCTGTGCAAGACTTAAACTATTTCAATCGCAATTCCTTAGGGATTTATCGAAGACCTTTTTGACAAGGGTATTCCTCAATAAGAACTTTGATAATTCAAGACTGATTTGTGAAAAGATTTCTAAACTAGACTTTAACATATTTGATCTTCAATTATAAATTATTTTAGAAACAAACGAGATATGCTTATATTGTTCATACATCTATTCTAAGACATGTTTCAAGATTATTTCCATCTAAAACAGCGATCAAATGCACAGATCAATTGAGGAGCAGCAAGAGTCAGATGCATACGTCAGCAATAACAGCTATCCCATGGATATTTCAACTGATTTATGAAGAACCAAGGATAAAAGAAGAAGCCAAAGTGAGGAAGCTGAAAAGTTGGGAGACAAAATAAAAATAAGAGATGCTTACAACGCAGTTTGATCATACTCAATAAATATTATGAAGTCTCTGTTTCTCTTTAGTTTAGAGCATATCCTTCTTCAAATGAGAGAAGCCTAGAGGGTCTTTTAGCTTAAATTTCTATCTTATCTACTCTACCAAGTGAGTTTCACATGTATAAATCATTTCATAAACTACTCAAGAGTGTGAATCTCTTGAGAGGGATTCTCACTGGTGATTGCCTAGTAAGTTGTAAGGGGGAGTGAGGGGATTCTCACATTGATGTACTGAGGCACCAAGAGCTCATGGAATCTTAGGAAATAGTGGAACACTCAGAGGAGCTTTTCAAAGCGTACGTTTTTCGACAAATGATGTAGTTTGGAATATATCGCTAAATATGAAAGCATATGTTTTGAAAGAGAACTTTTCAAAGGGCTTTCTTATAAGCACATTTACCAAAGAGCTACTCGATGAATCTAAGATATGTTTTAATGGAATTTATCGAAGATTTATCGAAGCCTCTTCCGATAAGGTTAATTACCGAAGTATTTCTGTGCAAGACTTAAACTATTTCAATCGCAATTCCTTAGGGATTTATCGAAGACCTTTTTGACAAGGGTATTCCTCAATAAGAACTTTGATAATTCAAGACTGATTTGTGAAAAGATTTCTAAACTAGACTTTAACATATTTGATCTTCAATTATAAATTATTTTAGAAACAAACGAGATATGCTTATATTGTTCATACATCTATTCTAAGACATGTTTCAAGATTATTTCCATCTAAAACAGCGATCAAATGCACAGATCAATTGAGGAGCAGCAAGAGTCAGATGCATACGTCAGCAATAACAGCTATCCCATGGATATTTCAACTGATTTATGAAGAACCAAGGATAAAAGAAGAAGCCAAAGTGAGGAAGCTGAAAAGTTGGGAGACAAAATAAAAATAAGAGATGCTTACAACGCAGTTTGATCATACTCAATAAATATTATGAAGTCTCTGTTTCTCTTTAGTTTAGAGCATATCCTTCTTCAAATGAGAGAAGCCTAGAGGGTCTTTTAGCTTAAATTTCTATCTTATCTACTCTACCAAGTGAGTTTCACATGTATAAATCATTTCATAAACTACTCAAGAGTGTGAATCTCTTGAGAGGGATTCTCACTGGTGATTGCCTAGTAAGTTGTAAGGGGGAGTGAGGGGATTCTCACATTGATGTACTGAGGCACCAAGAGCTCATGGAATCTTAGGAAATAGTGGAACACTCAGAGGAGCTTTTCAAAGCGTACGTTTTTCGACAAATGATGTAGTTTGGAATATATCGCTAAATATGAAAGCATATGTTTTGAAAGAGAACTTTTCAAAGGGCTTTCTTATAAGCACATTTACCAAAGAGCTACTCGATGAATCTAAGATATGTTTTAATGGAATTTATCGAAGATTTATCGAAGCCTCTTCCGATAAGGTTAATTACCGAAGTATTTCTGTGCAAGACTTAAACTATTTCAATCGCAATTCCTTAGGGATTTATCGAAGACCTTTTTGACAAGGGTATTCCTCAATAAGAACTTTGATAATTCAAGACTGATTTGTGAAAAGATTTCTAAACTAGACTTTAACATATTTGATCTTCAATTATAAATTATTTTAGAAACAAACGAGATATGCTTATATTGTTCATACATCTATTCTAAGACATGTTTCAAGATTATTTCCATCTAAAACAGCGATCAAATGCACAGATCAATTGAGGAGCAGCAAGAGTCAGATGCATACGTCAGCAATAACAGCTATCCCATGGATATTTCAACTGATTTATGAAGAACCAAGGATAAAAGAAGAAGCCAAAGTGAGGAAGCTGAAAAGTTGGGAGACAAAATAAAAATAAGAGATGCTTACAACGCAGTTTGATCATACTCAATAAATATTATGAAGTCTCTGTTTCTCTTTAGTTTAGAGCATATCCTTCTTCAAATGAGAGAAGCCTAGAGGGTCTTTTAGCTTAAATTTCTATCTTATCTACTCTACCAAGTGAGTTTCACATGTATAAATCATTTCATAAACTACTCAAGAGTGTGAATCTCTTGAGAGGGATTCTCACTGGTGATTGCCTAGTAAGTTGTAAGGGGGAGTGAGGGGATTCTCACATTGATGTACTGAGGCACCAAGAGCTCATGGAATCTTAGGAAATAGTGGAACACTCAGAGGAGCTTTTCAAAGCGTACGTTTTTCGACAAATGATGTAGTTTGGAATATATCGCTAAATATGAAAGCATATGTTTTGAAAGAGAACTTTTCAAAGGGCTTTCTTATAAGCACATTTACCAAAGAGCTACTCGATGAATCTAAGATATGTTTTAATGGAATTTATCGAAGATTTATCGAAGCCTCTTCCGATAAGGTTAATTACCGAAGTATTTCTGTGCAAGACTTAAACTATTTCAATCGCAATTCCTTAGGGATTTATCGAAGACCTTTTTGACAAGGGTATTCCTCAATAAGAACTTTGATAATTCAAGACTGATTTGTGAAAAGATTTCTAAACTAGACTTTAACATATTTGATCTTCAATTATAAATTATTTTAGAAACAAACGAGATATGCTTATATTGTTCATACATCTATTCTAAGACATGTTTCAAGATTATTTCCATCTAAAACAGCGATCAAATGCACAGATCAATTGAGGAGCAGCAAGAGTCAGATGCATACGTCAGCAATAACAGCTATCCCATGGATATTTCAACTGATTTATGAAGAACCAAGGATAAAAGAAGAAGCCAAAGTGAGGAAGCTGAAAAGTTGGGAGACAAAATAAAAATAAGAGATGCTTACAACGCAGTTTGATCATACTCAATAAATATTATGAAGTCTCTGTTTCTCTTTAGTTTAGAGCATATCCTTCTTCAAATGAGAGAAGCCTAGAGGGTCTTTTAGCTTAAATTTCTATCTTATCTACTCTACCAAGTGAGTTTCACATGTATAAATCATTTCATAAACTACTCAAGAGTGTGAATCTCTTGAGAGGGATTCTCACTGGTGATTGCCTAGTAAGTTGTAAGGGGGAGTGAGGGGATTCTCACATTGATGTACTGAGGCACCAAGAGCTCATGGAATCTTAGGAAATAGTGGAACACTCAGAGGAGCTTTTCAAAGCGTACGTTTTTCGACAAATGATGTAGTTTGGAATATATCGCTAAATATGAAAGCATATGTTTTGAAAGAGAACTTTTCAAAGGGCTTTCTTATAAGCACATTTACCAAAGAGCTACTCGATGAATCTAAGATATGTTTTAATGGAATTTATCGAAGATTTATCGAAGCCTCTTCCGATAAGGTTAATTACCGAAGTATTTCTGTGCAAGACTTAAACTATTTCAATCGCAATTCCTTAGGGATTTATCGAAGACCTTTTTGACAAGGGTATTCCTCAATAAGAACTTTGATAATTCAAGACTGATTTGTGAAAATATTTCTAAACTAGACTTTAACATATTTGATCTTCAATTATAAATTATTTTAGAAACAAACGAGATATGCTTATATTGTTCATACATCTATTCTAAGACATGTTTCAAGATTATTTCCATCTAAAACAGCGATCAAATGCACAGATCAATTGAGGAGCAGCAAGAGTCAGATGCATACGTCAGCAATAACAGCTATCCCATGGATATTTCAACTGATTTATGAAGAACCAAGGATAAAAGAAGAAGCCAAAGTGAGGAAGCTGAAAAGTTGGGAGACAAAATAAAAATAAGAGATGCTTACAACGCAGTTTGATCATACTCAATAAATATTATGAAGTCTCTGTTTCTCTTTAGTTTAGAGCATATCCTTCTTCAAATGAGAGAAGCCTAGAGGGTCTTTTAGCTTAAATTTCTATCTTATCTACTCTACCAAGTGAGTTTCACATGTATAAATCATTTCATAAACTACTCAAGAGTGTGAATCTCTTGAGAGGGATTCTCACTGGTGATTGCCTAGTAAGTTGTAAGGGGGAGTGAGGGGATTCTCACATTGATGTACTGAGGCACCAAGAGCTCATGGAATCTTAGGAAATAGTGGAACACTCAGAGGAGCTTTTCAAAGCGTACGTTTTTCGACAAATGATGTAGTTTGGAATATATCGCTAAATATGAAAGCATATGTTTTGAAAGAGAACTTTTCAAAGGGCTTTCTTATAAGCACATTTACCAAAGAGCTACTCGATGAATCTAAGATATGTTTTAATGGAATTTATCGAAGATTTATCGAAGCCTCTTCCGATAAGGTTAATTACCGAAGTATTTCTGTGCAAGACTTAAACTATTTCAATCGCAATTCCTTAGGGATTTATCGAAGACCTTTTTGACAAGGGTATTCCTCAATAAGAACTTTGATAATTCAAGACTGATTTGTGAAAAGATTTCTAAACTAGACTTTAACATATTTGATCTTCAATTATAAATTATTTTAGAAACAAACGAGATATGCTTATATTGTTCATACATCTATTCTAAGACATGTTTCAAGATTATTTCCATCTAAAACAGCGATCAAATGCACAGATCAATTGAGGAGCAGCAAGAGTCAGATGCATACGTCAGCAATAACAGCTATCCCATGGATATTTCAACTGATTTATGAAGAACCAAGGATAAAAGAAGAAGCCAAAGTGAGGAAGCTGAAAAGTTGGGAGACAAAATAAAAATAAGAGATGCTTACAACGCAGTTTGATCATACTCAATAAATATTATGAAGTCTCTGTTTCTCTTTAGTTTAGAGCATATCCTTCTTCAAATGAGAGAAGCCTAGAGGGTCTTTTAGCTTAAATTTCTATCTTATCTACTCTACCAAGTGAGTTTCACATGTATAAATCATTTCATAAACTACTCAAGAGTGTGAATCTCTTGAGAGGGATTCTCACTGGTGATTGCCTAGTAAGTTGTAAGGGGGAGTGAGGGGATTCTCACATTGATGTACTGAGGCACCAAGAGCTCATGGAATCTTAGGAAATAGTGGAACACTCAGAGGAGCTTTTCAAAGCGTACGTTTTTCGACAAATGATGTAGTTTGGAATATATCGCTAAATATGAAAGCATATGTTTTGAAAGAGAACTTTTCAAAGGGCTTTCTTATAAGCACATTTACCAAAGAGCTACTCGATGAATCTAAGATATGTTTTAATGGAATTTATCGAAGATTTATCGAAGCCTCTTCCGATAAGGTTAATTACCGAAGTATTTCTGTGCAAGACTTAAACTATTTCAATCGCAATTCCTTAGGGATTTATCGAAGACCTTTTTGACAAGGGTATTCCTCAATAAGAACTTTGATAATTCAAGACTGATTTGTGAAAAGATTTCTAAACTAGACTTTAACATATTTGATCTTCAATTATAAATTATTTTAGAAACAAACGAGATATGCTTATATTGTTCATACATCTATTCTAAGACATGTTTCAAGATTATTTCCATCTAAAACAGCGATCAAATGCACAGATCAATTGAGGAGCAGCAAGAGTCAGATGCATACGTCAGCAATAACAGCTATCCCATGGATATTTCAACTGATTTATGAAGAACCAAGGATAAAAGAAGAAGCCAAAGTGAGGAAGCTGAAAAGTTGGGAGACAAAATAAAAATAAGAGATGCTTACAACGCAGTTTGATCATACTCAATAAATATTATGAAGTCTCTGTTTCTCTTTAGTTTAGAGCATATCCTTCTTCAAATGAGAGAAGCCTAGAGGGTCTTTTAGCTTAAATTTCTATCTTATCTACTCTACCAAGTGAGTTTCACATGTATAAATCATTTCATAAACTACTCAAGAGTGTGAATCTCTTGAGAGGGATTCTCACTGGTGATTGCCTAGTAAGTTGTAAGGGGGAGTGAGGGGATTCTCACATTGATGTACTGAGGCACCAAGAGCTCATGGAATCTTAGGAAATAGTGGAACACTCAGAGGAGCTTTTCAAAGCGTACGTTTTTCGACAAATGATGTAGTTTGGAATATATCGCTAAATATGAAAGCATATGTTTTGAAAGAGAACTTTTCAAAGGGCTTTCTTATAAGCACATTTACCAAAGAGCTACTCGATGAATCTAAGATATGTTTTAATGGAATTTATCGAAGATTTATCGAAGCCTCTTCCGATAAGGTTAATTACCGAAGTATTTCTGTGCAAGACTTAAACTATTTCAATCGCAATTCCTTAGGGATTTATCGAAGACCTTTTTGACAAGGGTATTCCTCAATAAGAACTTTGATAATTCAAGACTGATTTGTGAAAAGATTTCTAAACTAGACTTTAACATATTTGATCTTCAATTATAAATTATTTTAGAAACAAACGAGATATGCTTATATTGTTCATACATCTATTCTAAGACATGTTTCAAGATTATTTCCATCTAAAACAGCGATCAAATGCACAGATCAATTGAGGAGCAGCAAGAGTCAGATGCATACGTCAGCAATAACAGCTATCCCATGGATATTTCAACTGATTTATGAAGAACCAAGGATAAAAGAAGAAGCCAAAGTGAGGAAGCTGAAAAGTTGGGAGACAAAATAAAAATAAGAGATGCTTACAACGCAGTTTGATCATACTCAATAAATATTATGAAGTCTCTGTTTCTCTTTAGTTTAGAGCATATCCTTCTTCAAATGAGAGAAGCCTAGAGGGTCTTTTAGCTTAAATTTCTATCTTATCTACTCTACCAAGTGAGTTTCACATGTATAAATCATTTCATAAACTACTCAAGAGTGTGAATCTCTTGAGAGGGATTCTCACTGGTGATTGCCTAGTAAGTTGTAAGGGGGAGTGAGGGGATTCTCACATTGATGTACTGAGGCACCAAGAGCTCATGGAATCTTAGGAAATAGTGGAACACTCAGAGGAGCTTTTCAAAGCGTACGTTTTTCGACAAATGATGTAGTTTGGAATATATCACTAAATATGAAAGCATATGTTTTGAAAGAGAACTTTTCAAAGGGCTTTCTTATAAGCACATTTACCAAAGAGCTACTCGATGAATCTAAGATATGTTTTAATGGAATTTATCGAAGATTTATCGAAGCCTCTTCCGATAAGGTTAATTACCGAAGTATTTCTGTGCAAGACTTAAACTATTTCAATCGCAATTCCTTAGGGATTTATCGAAGACCTTTTTGACAAGGGTATTCCTCAATAAGAACTTTGATAATTCAAGACTGATTTGTGAAAAGATTTCTAAACTAGACTTTAACATATTTGATCTTCAATTATAAATTATTTTAGAAACAAACGAGATATGCTTATATTGTTCATACATCTATTCTAAGACATGTTTCAAGATTATTTCCATCTAAAACAGCGATCAAATGCACAGATCAATTGAGGAGCAGCAAGAGTCAGATGCATACGTCAGCAATAACAGCTATCCCATGGATATTTCACCTGATTTATGAAGAACCAAGGATAAAAGAAGAAGCCAAAGTGAGGAAGCTGAAAAGTTGGGAGACAAAATAAAAATAAGAGATGCTTACAACGCAGTTTGATCATACTCAATAAATATTATGAAGTCTCTGTTTCTCTTTAGTTTAGAGCATATCCTTCTTCAAATGAGAGAAGCCTAGAGGGTCTTTTAGCTTAAATTTCTATCTTATCTACTCTACCAAGTGAGTTTCACATGTATAAATCATTTCATAAATTACTCAAGAGTGTGAATCTCTTGAGAGGGATTCTCACTGGTGATTGCCTAGTAAGTTGTAAGGGGGAGTGAGGGGATTCTCACATTGATGTACTGAGGCACCAAGAGCTCATGGAATCTTAGGAAATAGTGGAACACTCAGAGGAGCTTTTCAAAGCGTACGTTTTTCGACAAATGATGTAGTTTGGAATATATCAGTAAATATGAAAGCATATGTTTTGAAAGAGAACTTTTCAAAGGGCTTTCTTATAAGCACATTTACCAAAGAGCTACTCGATGAATCTAAGATATGTTTTAATGGAATTTATCGAAGATTTATCGAAGCCTCTTCCGATAAGGTTAATTACCGAAGTATTTCTGTGCAAGACTTAAACTATTTCAATCGCAATTCCTTAGGGATTTATCGAAGACCTTTTTGACAAGGGTATTCCTCAATAAGAACTTTGATAATTCAAGACTGATTTGTGAAAAGATTTCTAAACTAGACTTTAACATATTTGATCTTCAATTATAAATTATTTTAGAAACAAACGAGATATGCTTATATTGTTCATACATCTATTCTAAGACATGGTTCAAGATTATTTCCATCTAAAACAGCGATCAAATGCACAGATCAATTGAGGAGCAGCAAGAGTCAGATGCATACGTCAGCAATAACAGCTATCCCATGGATATTTCACCTGATTTATGAAGAACCAAGGATAAAAGAAGAAGCCAAAGTGAGGAAGCTGAAAAGTTGGGAGACAAAATAAAAATAAGAGATGCTTACAACGCAGTTTGATCATACTCAATAAATATTATGAAGTCTCTGTTTCTCTTTAGTTTAGAGCATATCCTTCTTCAAATGAGAGAAGCCTAGAGGGTCTTTTAGCTTAAATTTCTATCTTATCTACTCTACCAAGTGAGTTTCACATGTATAAATCATTTCATAAATTACTCAAGAGTGTGAATCTCTTGAGAGGGATTCTCACTGGTGATTGCCTAGTAAGTTGTAAGGGGGAGTGAGGGGATTCTCACATTGATGTACTGAGGCACCAAGAGCTCATGGAATCTTAGGAAATAGTGGAACACTCAGAGGAGCTTTTCAAAGCGTACGTTTTTCGACAAATGATGTAGTTTGGAATATATCAGTAAATATGAAAGCATATGTTTTGAAAGAGAACTTTTCAAAGGGCTTTCTTATAAGCACATTTACCAAAGAGCTACTCGATGAATCTAAGATATGTTTTAATGGAATTTATCGAAGATTTATCGAAGCCTCTTCCGATAAGGTTAATTACCGAAGTATTTCTGTGCAAGACTTAAACTATTTCAATCGCAATTCCTTAGGGATTTATCGAAGACCTTTTTGACAAGGGTATTCCTCAATAAGAACTTTGATAATTCAAGACTGATTTGTGAAAAGATTTCTAAACTAGACTTTAACATATTTGATCTTCAATTATAAATTATTTTAGAAACAAACGAGATATGCTTATATTGTTCATACATCTATTCTAAGACATGTTTCAAGATTATTTCCATCTAAAACAGCGATCAAATGCACAGATCAATTGAGGAGCAGCAAGAGTCAGATGCATACGTCAGCAATAACAGCTATCCCATGGATATTTCAACTGATTTATGAAGAACCAAGGATAAAAGAAGAAGCCAAAGTGAGGAAGCTGAAAAGTTGGGAGACAAAATAAAAATAAGAGATGCTTACAACGCAGTTTGATCATACTCAATAAATATTATGAAGTCTCTGTTTCTCTTTAGTTTAGAGCATATCCTTCTTCAAATGAGAGAAGCCTAGAGGGTCTTTTAGCTTAAATTTCTATCTTATCTACTCTACCAAGTGAGTTTCACATGTATAAATCATTTCATAAATTACTCAAGAGTGTGAATCTCTTGAGAGGGATTCTCACTGGTGATTGCCTAGTAAGTTGTAAGGGGGAGTGAGGGGATTCTCACATTGATGTACTGAGGCACCAAGAGCTCATGGAATCTTAGGAAATAGTGGAACACTCAGAGGAGCTTTTCAAAGCGTACGTTTTTCGACAAATGATGTAGTTTGGATTATATCAGTAAATATGAAAGCATATGTTTTGAAAGAGAACTTTTCAGAGGGCTTTCTTATAAGCACATTTACCAAAGAGCTACTCGATGAATCTAAGATATGTTTTAATGGAATTTATCGAAGATTTATCGAAGCCTCTTCCGATAAGGTTAATTACCGAAGTATTTCTGTGCAAGACTTAAACTATTTCAATCGCAATTCCTTAGGGATTTATCGAAGACCTTTTTGACAAGGGTATTCCTCAATAAGAACTTTGATAATTCAAGACTGATTTGTGAAAAGATTTCTAAACTATACTTTAACATATTTGATCTTCAATTATAAATTATTTTAGAAACAAACGAGATATGCTTATATTGTTCATACATCTATTCTAAGACATGTTTCAAGATTATTTCCATCTAAAACAGCGATCAAATGCACAGATCAATTGAGGAGCAGCAAGAGTCAGATGCATACGTCAGCAATAACAGCTATCCCATGGATATTTCACCTGATTTATGAAGAACCAAGGATAAAAGAAGAAGCCAAAGTGAGGAAGCTGAAAAGTTGGGAGACAAAATAAAAATAAGAGATGCTTACAACGCAGTTTGATCATACTCAATAAATATTATGAAGTCTCTGTTTCTCTTTAGTTTAGAGCATATCCTTCTTCAAATGAGAGAAGCCTAGAGGGTCTTTTAGCTTAAATTTCTATCTTATCTACTCTACCAAGTGAGTTTCACATGTATAAATCATTTCATAAATTACTCAAGAGTGTGAATCTCTTGAGAGGGATTCTCACTGGTGATTGCCTAGTAAGTTGTAAGGGGGAGTGAGGGGATTCTCACATTGATGTACTGAGGCACCAAGAGCTCATGGAATCTTAGGAAATAGTGGAACACTCAGAGGAGCTTTTCAAAGCGTACGTTTTTCGACAAATGATGTAGTTTGGATTATATCAGTAAATATGAAAGCATATGTTTTGAAAGAGAACTTTTCAGAGGGCTTTCTTATAAGCACATTTACCAAAGAGCTACTCGATGAATCTAAGATATGTTTTAATGGAATTTATCGAAGATTTATCGAAGCCTCTTCCGATAAGGTTAATTACCGAAGTATTTCTGTGCAAGACTTAAACTATTTCAATCGCAATTCCTTAGGGATTTATCGAAGACCTTTTTGACAAGGGTATTCCTCAATAAGAACTTTGATAATTCAAGACTGATTTGTGAAAAGATTTCTAAACTAGACTTTAACATATTTGATCTTCAATTATAAATTATTTTAGAAACAAACGAGATATGCTTATATTGTTCATACATCTATTCTAAGACATGGTTCAAGATTATTTCCATCTAAAACAGCGATCAAATGCACAGATCAATTGAGGAGCAGCAAGAGTCAGATGCATACGTCAGCAATAACAGCTATCCCATGGATATTTCAACTGATTTATGAAGAACCAAGGATAAAAGAAGAAGCCAAAGTGAGGAAGCTGAAAAGTTGGGAGACAAAATAAAAATAAGAGATGCTTACAACGCAGTTTGATCATACTCAATAAATATTATGAAGTCTCTGTTTCTCTTTAGTTTAGAGCATATCCTTCTTCAAATGAGAGAAGCCTAGAGGGTCTTTTAGCTTAAATTTCTATCTTATCTACTCTACCAAGTGAGTTTCACATGTATAAATCATTTCATAAATTACTCAAGAGTGTGAATCTCTTGAGAGGGATTCTCACTGGTGATTGCCTAGTAAGTTGTAAGGGGGAGTGAGGGGATTCTCACATTGATGTACTGAGGCACCAAGAGCTCATGGAATCTTAGGAAATAGTGGAACACTCAGAGGAACTTTTCAAAGCGTACGTTTTTCGACAAATGATGTAGTTTGGAATATATCGCTAAATATGAAAGCATATGTTTTGAAAGAGAACTTTTCAGAGGGCTTTCTTATAAGCACATTTACCAAAGAGCTACTCGATGAATCTAAGATATGTTTTAATGGAATTTATCGAAGATTTATCGAAGCCTCTTCCGATAAGGTTAATTACCGAAGTATTTCTGTGCAAGACTTAAACTATTTCAATCGCAATTCCTTAGGGATTTATCGAAGACCTTTTGGACAAGGGTATTCCTCAATAAGAACTTTGATAATTCAAGACTGATTTGTGAAAAGATTTCTAAACTAGACTTTAACATATTTGATCTTCAATTATAAATTATTTTAGAAACAAACGAGATATGCTTATATTGTTCATACATCTATTCTAAGACATGTTTCAAGATTATTTCCATCTAAAACAGCGATCAAATGCACAGATCAATTGAGGAGCAGCAAGAGTCAGATGCATACGTCAGCAATAACAGCTATCCCATGGATATTTCAACTGATTTATGAAGAACCAAGGATAAAAGAAGAAGCCAAAGTGAGGAAGCTGAAAAGTTGGGAGACAAAATAAAAATAAGAGATGCTTACAACGCAGTTTGATCATACTCAATAAATATTATGAAGTCTCTGTTTCTCTTTAGCTTAGAGCATATCCTTCTTCAAATGAGAGAAGCCTAGAGGGTCTTTTAGCTTAAATTTCTATCTTATCTACTCTACCAAGTGAGTTTCACATGTATAAATCATTTCATAAATTACTCAAGAGTGTGAATCTCTTGAGAGGGATTCTCACTGGTGATTGCCTAGTAAGTTGTAAGGGGGAGTGAGGGGATTCTCACATTGATGTACTGAGGCACCAAGAGCTCATGGAATCTTAGGAAATAGTGGAACACTCAGAGGAACTTTTCAAAGCGTACGTTTTTCGACAAATGATGTAGTTTGGAATATATCGCTAAATATGAAAGCATATGTTTTGAAAGAGAACTTTTCAGAGGGCTTTCTTATAAGCACATTTACCAAAGAGCTACTCGATGAATCTAAGATATGTTTTAATGGAATTTATCGAAGATTTATCGAAGCCTCTTCCGATAAGGTTAATTACCGAAGTATTTCTGTGCAAGACTTAAACTATTTCAATCGCAATTCCTTAGGGATTTATCGAAGACCTTTTGGACAAGGGTATTCCTCAATAAGAACTTTGATAATTCAAGACTGATTTGTGAAAAGATTTCTAAACTAGACTTTCACATATTTGATCTTCAATTATAAATTATTTTAGAAACAAACGAGATATGCTTATATTGTTCATACATCTATTCTAAGACATGTTTCAAGATTATTTCCATCTAAAACAGCGATCAAATGCACAGATCAATTGAAGAGCAGCAAGAGTCAGATGCATACGTCAGCAATAACAGCTATCCCATGGATATTTCAACTGATTTATGAAGAACCAAGGATAAAAGAAGAAGCCAAAGTGAGGAAGCTGAAAAGTTGGGAGACAAAATAAAAATAAGAGATGCTTACAACGCAGTTTGATCATACTCAATAAATATTATGAAGTCTCTGTTTCTCTTTAGCTTAGAGCATATCCTTCTTCAAATGAGAGAAGCCTAGAGGGTCTTTTAGCTTAAATTTCTATCTTATCTACTCTACCAAGTGAGTTTCACATGTATAAATCATTTCATAAATTACTCAAGAGTGTGAATCTCTTGAGAGGGATTCTCACTGGTGATTACCTAGTAAGTTGTAAGGGGGAGTGAGGGGATTCTCTCATTGATGTACTGAGGCACCAAGAGCTCATGGAATCTTAGGAAATAGTGGAGCACTCAGAGGAACTTTTCAAAGCATACGTTTTTCGACGAATGATGCATTTTGGAATATATCAATAAATATGAAAGCATATGTTTTGAAAGAGAACTTTTCAGAGGGCTTTCTTATAAGCACATTTACCAAAGAGCTACTCGATGAATCTAAGATATGTTTTAATGGAATTTATCGAAGATTTATCGAAGCCTCTTCCGATAAGGTTAATTACCGAAGTATTTCTGTGCAAGACTTAAACTATTTCAATCGCAATTCCTTAGGGATTTATCGAAGACCTTTTGGACAAGGGTATTCCTCAATAAGAACTTTGATAATTCAAGACTGATTTGTGAAAAGATTTCTAAACTAGACTTTCACATATTTGATCTTCAATTATAAATTATTTTAGAAACAAACGAGATATGCTTATATTGTTCATACATCTATTCTAAGACATGTTTCAAGATTATTTCCATCTAAAACAGCGATCAAATGCACAGATCAATTGAAGAGCAGCAAGAGTCAGATGCATACGTCAGCAATAACAGCTATCCCATGGATATTTCAACTGATTTATGAAGAACCAAGGATAAAAGAAGAAGCCAAAGTGAGGAAGCTGAAAAGTTGGGAGACAAAATAAAAATAAGAGATGCTTACAACGCAGTTTGATCATACTCAATAAATATTATGAAGTCTCTGTTTCTCTTTAGCTTAGAGCATATCATTCTTCAAATGAGAGAAGCCTAGAGAGTCTTTTAGCTTAAATTTCTATCTTATCTACTCTACCAAGTGTATAAATCATTTTATAAATTACTCAAGAGTGTGAATCTCTTGAGAGGGATTCTCACTGGTGATTACCTAGTAAGTTGTAAGGGGGAGTGAGGGGATTCTCTCATTGATGTACTGAGGCACCAAGAGCTCATGGAATCTTAGGAAATAGTGGAGCACTCAGAGGAACTTTTCAAAGCATACGTTTTTCGACGAATGATGCATTTTGGAATATATCAATAAATATGAAAGCATATGTTTTGAAAGAGAACTTTTCAAAGGGCTTTCTTATAAGCACATTTACCAAAGAGCTACTCGATAAATCTAAGATATGTTTTAACGGAATTTATTGAAGATTTATCGAAGCCTCTTCCGATAAGGTTAATTATCGAAGTATTTCTGTGCAAGACTTAAACTATTTCAATCGCAATTCCTTAGGGATTTATCGAAGACCTTTTTGACAAGGGTATTCCTCAATAAGAACTTTGATAATTCAAGACTGATTTGTGAAAAGATTTCTAAACTAGACTTTAACATATTTGATCTTCAATTATAAATTATTTTAGAAACAAACGAGATATGCTTATATTGTTCATACATCTATTCTAAGACATGTTTCAAGATTATTTCCATCTAAAACAGCGATCAAATGCACAGATCAATTGAAGAGCAACAAGAGTCAGATGCATACGTCAGCAATAACAGCTATCCCATGGATATTTCAACTGATTTATGAAGAACCAAGTATAAAAGAAGAAGCCAAAATGAGGAAGCTGAAAAGTTGGGAGACAAAATAAAAATAAGAGATGCTTACAACGCAGTTTGATCATACTCAATAAATATTATGAAGTCTCTGTTTCTCTTTAGTTTAGAGCATATCATTCTTCAAATGAGAGAAGCCTAGAGGGTCTTTTAGCTTAAATTTCTATCTTATCTACTCTACCAAGTGAGTTTCACATGTATAAATCATTTTATAAATTACTCAAGAGTGTAAATCTCTTGAGAGGGATTCTCACTGGTGATTACCTAGTAAGTTGTAAGGGGGAGTGAGGGGATTCTCTCATTGATGTACTGAGGCACCAAGAGCTCATGGAATCTTAGGAAATAGTGGAGCACTCAGAGGAACTTTTCAAAGCATACGTTTTTTGTCAAATGATGTATTTTGGAATATATCACTAAATATGAAAGCATATGTTTTGAAAGAGAACTTTTCAAAGGGCTTTCTTATAAGCACATTTACCAAAGAGCTACTCGATAAATCTAAGATATGTTTTAATGGAATTTATTGAAGATTTATCGAAGCCTCTTCCGATAAGGTTAATTATCGAAGTATTTCTGTGCAAGACTTAAACTATTTCAATCGCAATTCCTTAGGGATTTATCGAAGACCTTTTTGACAAGGGTATTCCTCAATAAGAACTTTGATAATTCAAGACTGATTTGTGAAACGATTTCTAAACTAGACTTGAACATATTTGATCTTCAATTATAAATTATTTTAGAAACAAACGAGATATGCTTATATTGTTCATACATCTATTCTAAGACATGTTTCAAGATTATTTCCATCTAAAACAGCGATCAAATGCACAGATCAATTGAAGAGCAACAAGAGTCAGATGCATACGTCAGCAATAACAGCTATCCCATGGATATTTCAACTGATTTATGAAGAACCAAGTATAAAAGAAGAAGCCAAAATGAGGAAGCTGAAAAGTTGGGAGACAAAATAAAAATAAGAGATGCTTACAACGCAGTTTGATCATACTAAATAAATATTATGAAGTCTCTGTTTCTCTTTAGCTTAGAGCATATCATTCTTCAAATGAGAGAAGCCTAGAGAGTCTTTTAGCTTAAATTTCTATCTTATCTACTCTACCAAGTGTATAAATCATTTTATAAATTACTCAAGAGTGTGAATCTCTTGAGAGGGATTCTCACTGGTGATTACCTAGTAAGTTGTAAGGGGGAGTGAGGGGATTCTCTCATTGATGTACTGAGGCACCAAGAGCTCATGGAATCTTAGGAAATAGTGGAGCACTCAGAGGAACTTTTCAAAGCATACGTTTTTCGACAAATGATGCATTTTGGAATATATCAATAAATATGAAAGCATATGTTTTGAAAGAGAACTTTTCAAAGGGCTTTCTTATAAGCACATTTACCAAAGAGCTACTCGATGAATCTAAGATATGTTTTAATGGAATTTATCGAAGATTTATCGAAGCCTCTTCCGATAAGGTTAATTACCGAAGTATTTCTGTGCAAGACTTAAACTATTTCAATCGCAATTCCTTAGGGATTTATCGAAGACCTTTTTGACAAGGGTATTCCTCAATAAGAACTTTGATAATTCAAGACTGATTTGTGAAAAGATTTCTAAACTAGACTTTAACATATTTGATCTTCAATTATAAATTATTTTATAAACAAACGAGATATGCTTATATTGTTCATACATCTATTCTAAGACATGTTTCAAGATTATTTCCATCTAAAACAGCGATCAAATGCACAGATCAATTGAAGAGCAACAAGAGTCAGATGCATACGTCAGCAATAACAGCTATCCCATGGATATTTCAACTGATTTATGAAGAACCAAGTATAAAAGAAGAAGCCAAAATGAGGAAGCTGAAAAGTTGGGAGACAAAATAAAAATAAGAGATGCTTACAACGCAGTTTGATCATACTCAATAAATATTATGAAGTCTCTGTTTCTCTTTAGCTTAGAGCATATCATTCTTCAAATGAGAGAAGCCTAGAGAGTCTTTTAGCTTAAATTTCTATCTTATCTACTCTACCAAGTGTATAAATCATTTTATAAATTACTCAAGAGTGTGAATCTCTTGAGAGGGATTCTCACTGGTGATTACCTAGTAAGTTGTAAGGGGGAGTGAGGGGATTCTCTCATTGATGTACTGAGGCACCAAGAGCTCATGGAATCTTAGGAAATAGTGGAGCACTCAGAGGAACTTTTCAAAGCATACGTTTTTCGACAAATGATGCATTTTGGAATATATCAATAAATATGAAAGCATATGTTTTGAAAGAGAACTTTTCAAAGGGCTTTCTTATAAGCACATTTACCAAAGAGCTACTCGATAAATCTAAGATATGTTTTAATGGAATTTATTGAAGATTTATCGAAGCCTCTTCCGATAAGGTTAATTAGCGAAGTATTTCTGTGCAAGACTTAAACTATTTCAATCGCAATTCCTTAGGGATTTATCGAAGACCTTTTTGACAAGGGTATTCCTCAATAAGAACTTTGATAATTCAAGACTGATTTGTGAAAAGATTTCTAAACTAGACTTTCACATATTTGATCTTCAATTATAAATTATTTTAGAAACAAACGAGATATGCTTATATTGTTCATACATCTATTCTAAGACATGTTTCAAGATTATTTCCATCTAAAACAGCGATCAAATGCACAGATCAATTGAAGAGCAGCAAGAGTCAGATGCATACGTCAGCAATAACAGCTATCCCATGGATATTTCAACTGATTTATGAAGAACCAAGGATAAAAGAAGAAGCCAAAGTGAGGAAGCTGAAAAGTTGGGAGACAAAATAAAAATAAGAGATGCTTACAACGCAGTTTGATCATACTCAATAAATATTATGAAGTCTCTGTTTCTCTTTAGTTTAGAGCATATCCTTCTTCAAATGAGAGAAGCCTAGAGGGTCTTTTAGCTTAAATTTCTATCTTATCTACTCTACCAAGTGAGTTTCACATGTATAAATCATTTCATAAATTACTCAAGAGTGTGAATCTCTTGAGAGGGATTCTCACTGGTGATTGCCTAGTAAGTTGTAAGGGGGAGTGAGGGGATTCTCACATTGATGTACTGAGGCACCAAGAGCTCATGGAATCTTAGGAAATAGTGGAACACTCAGAGGAACTTTTCAAAGCGTACGTTTTTCGACAAATGATGTAGTTTGGAATATATCGCTAAATATGAAAGCATATGTTTTGAAAGAGAACTTTTCAAAGGGCTTTCTTATAAGCACATTTACCAAAGAGCTACTCGATGAATCTAAGATATGTTTTAATGGAATTTATCGAAGATTTATCGAAGCCTCTTCCGATAAGGTTAATTACCGAAGTATTTCTGTGCAAGACTTAAACTATTTCAATCGCAATTCCTTAGGGATTTATCGAAGACCTTTTTGACAAGGGTATTCCTCAATAAGAACTTTGATAATTCAAGACTGATTTGTGAAAAGATTTCTAAACTAGACTTTAACATATTTGATCTTCAATTATAAATTATTTTAGAAACAAACGAGATATGCTTATATTGTTCATACATCTATTCTAAGACATGTTTCAAGATTATTTCCATCTAAAACAGCGATCAAATGCACAGATCAATTGAAGAGCAGCAAGAGTCAGATGCATACGTCAGCAATAACAGCTATCCCATGGATATTTCAACTGATTTATGAAGAACCAAGGATAAAAGAAGAAGCCAAAGTGAGGAAGCTGAAAAGTTGGGAGACAAAATAAAAATAAGAGATGCTTACAACGCAGTTTGATCATACTCAATAAATATTATGAAGTCTCTGTTTCTCTTTAGTTTAGAGCATATCCTTCTTCAAATGAGAGAAGCCTAGAGGGTCTTTTAGCTTAAATTTCTATCTTATCTACTCTACCAAGTGAGTTTCACATGTATAAATCATTTCATAAATTACTCAAGAGTGTGAATCTCTTGAGAGGGATTCTCACTGGTGATTGCCTAGTAAGTTGTAAGGGGGAGTGAGGGGATTCTCACATTGATGTACTGAGGCACCAAGAGCTCATGGAATCTTAGGAAATAGTGGAACACTCAGAGGAACTTTTCAAAGCGTACGTTTTTCGACAAATGATGTAGTTTGGAATATATCGCTAAATATGAAAGCATATGTTTTGAAAGAGAACTTTTCAAAGGGCTTTCTTATAAGCACATTTACCAAAGAGCTACTCGATGAATCTAAGATATGTTTTAATGGAATTTATCGAAGATTTATCGAAGCCTCTTCCGATAAGGTTAATTACCGAAGTATTTCTGTGCAAGACTTAAACTATTTCAATCGCAATTCCTTAGGGATTTATCGAAGACCTTTTTGACAAGGGTATTCCTCCATAAGAACTTTGATAATTCAAGACTGATTTGTGAAAAGATTTCTAAACTAGACTTTAACATATTTGATCTTCAATTATAAATTATTTTAGAAACAAACGAGATATGCTTATATTGTTCATACATCTATTCTAAGACATGTTTCAAGATTATTTCCATCTAAAACAGCGATCAAATGCACAGATCAATTGAAGAGCAGCAAGAGTCAGATGCATACGTCAGCAATAACAGCTATCCCATGGATATTTCAACTGATTTATGAAGAACCAAGGATAAAAGAAGAAGCCAAAGTGAGGAAGCTGAAAAGTTGGGAGACAAAATAAAAATAAGAGATGCTTACAACGCAGTTTGATCATACTCAATAAATATTATGAAGTCTCTGTTTCTCTTTAGTTTAGAGCATATCCTTCTTCAAATGAGAGAAGCCTAGAGGGTCTTTTAGCTTAAATTTCTATCTTATCTACTCTACCAAGTGAGTTTCACATGTATAAATCATTTCATAAATTACTCAAGAGTGTGAATCTCTTGAGAGGGATTCTCACTGGTGATTGCCTAGTAAGTTGTAAGGGGGAGTGAGGGGATTCTCACATTGATGTACTGAGGCACCAAGAGCTCATGGAATCTTAGGAAATAGTGGAACACTCAGAGGAACTTTTCAAAGCGTACGTTTTTCGACAAATGATGTAGTTTGGAATATATCGCTAAATATGAAAGCATATGTTTTGAAAGAGAACTTTTCAGAGGGCTTTCTTATAAGCACATTTACCAAAGAGCTACTCGATGAATCTAAGATATGTTTTAATGGAATTTATCGAAGATTTATCGAAGCCTCTTCCGATAAGGTTAATTACCGAAGTATTTCTGTGCAAGACTTAAACTATTTCAATCGCAATTCCTTAGGGATTTATCGAAGACCTTTTGGACAAGGGTATTCCTCAATAAGAACTTTGATAATTCAAGACTGATTTGTGAAAAGATTTCTAAACTAGACTTTCACATATTTGATCTTCAATTATAAATTATTTTAGAAACAAACGAGATATGCTTATATTGTTCATACATCTATTCTAAGACATGTTTCAAGATTATTTCCATCTAAAACAGCGATCAAATGCACAGATCAATTGAAGAGCAGCAAGAGTCAGATGCATACGTCAGCAATAACAGCTATCCCATGGATATTTCAACTGATTTATGAAGAACCAAGGATAAAAGAAGAAGCCAAAGTGAGGAAGCTGAAAAGTTGGGAGACAAAATAAAAATAAGAGATGCTTACAACGCAGTTTGATCATACTCAATAAATATTATGAAGTCTCTGTTTCTCTTTAGCTTAGAGCATATCATTCTTCAAATGAGAGAAGCCTAGAGAGTCTTTTAGCTTAAATTTCTATCTTATCTACTCTACCAAGTGTATAAATCATTTTATAAATTACTCAAGAGTGTGAATCTCTTGAGAGGGATTCTCACTGGTGATTACCTAGTAAGTTGTAAGGGGGAGTGAGGGGATTCTCTCATTGATGTACTGAGGCACCAAGAGCTCATGGAATCTTAGGAAATAGTGGAGCACTCAGAGGAACTTTTCAAAGCATACGTTTTTCGACGAATGATGCATTTTGGAATATATCAATAAATATGAAAGCATATGTTTTGAAAGAGAACTTTTCAAAGGGCTTTCTTATAAGCACATTTACCAAAGAGCTACTCGATAAATCTAAGATATGTTTTAACGGAATTTATTGAAGATTTATCGAAGCCTCTTCCGATAAGGTTAATTATCGAAGTATTTCTGTGCAAGACTTAAACTATTTCAATCGCAATTCCTTAGGGATTTATCGAAGACCTTTTTGACAAGGGTATTCCTCAATAAGAACTTTGATAATTCAAGACTGATTTGTGAAAAGATTTCTAAACTAGACTTTAACATATTTGATCTTCAATTATAAATTATTTTAGAAACAAACGAGATATGCTTATATTGTTCATACATCTATTCTAAGACATGTTTCAAGATTATTTCCATCTAAAACAGCGATCAAATGCACAGATCAATTGAAGAGCAACAAGAGTCAGATGCATACGTCAGCAATAACAGCTATCCCATGGATATTTCAACTGATTTATGAAGAACCAAGTATAAAAGAAGAAGCCAAAATGAGGAAGCTGAAAAGTTGGGAGACAAAATAAAAATAAGAGATGCTTACAACGCAGTTTGATCATACTCAATAAATATTATGAAGTCTCTGTTTCTCTTTAGTTTAGAGCATATCATTCTTCAAATGAGAGAAGCCTAGAGGGTCTTTTAGCTTAAATTTCTATCTTATCTACTCTACCAAGTGAGTTTCACATGTATAAATCATTTTATAAATTACTCAAGAGTGTGAATCTCTTGAGAGGGATTCTCACTGGTGATTACCTAGTAAGTTGTAAGGGGGAGTGAGGGGATTCTCTCATTGATGTACTGAGGCACCAAGAGCTCATGGAATCTTAGGAAATAGTGGAACACTCAGAGGAACTTTTCAAAGCATACGTTTTTTGTCAAATGATGTATTTTGGAATATATCACTAAATATGAAAGCATATGTTTTGAAAGAGAACTTTTCAAAGGGCTTTCTTATAAGCACATTTACCAAAGAGCTACTCGATAAATCTAAGATATGTTTTAATGGAATTTATTGAAGATTTATCGAAGCCTCTTCCGATAAGGTTAATTATCGAAGTATTTCTGTGCAAGACTTAAACTATTTCAATCGCAATTCCTTAGGGATTTATCGAAGACCTTTTTGACAAGGGTATTCCTCAATAAGAACTTTGATAATTCAAGACTGATTTGTGAAACGATTTCTAAACTAGACTTGAACATATTTGATCTTCAATTATAAATTATTTTAGAAACAAACGAGATATGCTTATATTGTTCATACATCTATTCTAAGACATGTTTCAAGATTATTTCCATCTAAAACAGCGATCAAATGCACAGATCAATTGAAGAGCAACAAGAGTCAGATGCATACGTCAGCAATAACAGCTATCCCATGGATATTTCAACTGATTTATGAAGAACCAAGTATAAAAGAAGAAGCCAAAATGAGGAAGCTGAAAAGTTGGGAGACAAAATAAAAATAAGAGATGCTTACAACGCAGTTTGATCATACTAAATAAATATTATGAAGTCTCTGTTTCTCTTTAGCTTAGAGCATATCATTCTTCAAATGAGAGAAGCCTAGAGAGTCTTTTAGCTTAAATTTCTATCTTATCTACTCTACCAAGTGTATAAATCATTTTATAAATTACTCAAGAGTGTGAATCTCTTGAGAGGGATTCTCACTGGTGATTACCTAGTAAGTTGTAAGGGGGAGTGAGGGGATTCTCTCATTGATGTACTGAGGCACCAAGAGCTCATGGAATCTTAGGAAATAGTGGAGCACTCAGAGGAACTTTTCAAAGCATACGTTTTTCGACAAATGATGCATTTTGGAATATATCAATAAATATGAAAGCATATGTTTTGAAAGAGAACTTTTCAAAGGGCTTTCTTATAAGCACATTTACCAAAGAGCTACTCGATAAATCTAAGATATGTTTTAATGGAATTTATTGAAGATTTATCGAAGCCTCTTCCGATAAGGTTAATTATCGAAGTATTTCTGTGCAAGACTTAAACTATTTCAATCGCAATTCCTTAGGGATTTATCGAAGACCTTTTTGACAAGGGTATTCCTCAATAAGAACTTTGATAATTCAAGACTGATTTGTGAAAAGATTTCTAAACTAGACTTTAACATATTTGATCTTCAATTATAAATTATTTTAGAAACAAACGAGATATGCTTATATTGTTCATACATCTATTCTAAGACATGTTTCAAGATTATTTCCATCTAAAACAGCGATCAAATGCACAGATCAATTGAAGAGCAACAAGAGTCAGATGCATACGTCAGCAATAACAGCTATCCCATGGATATTTCAACTGATTTATGAAGAACCAAGTATAAAAGAAGAAGCCAAAATGAGGAAGCTGAAAAGTTGGGAGACAAAATAAAAATAAGAGATGCTTACAACGCAGTTTGATCATACTCAATAAATATTATGAAGTCTCTGTTTCTCTTTAGCTTAGAGCATATCATTCTTCAAATGAGAGAAGCCTAGAGAGTCTTTTAGCTTAAATTTCTATCTTATCTACTCTACCAAGTGTATAAATCATTTTATAAATTACTCAAGAGTGTGAATCTCTTGAGAGGGATTCTCACTGGTGATTACCTAGTAAGTTGTAAGGGGGAGTGAGGGGATTCTTGTTGGAAATCGTGCCCTAGGGGCCAATCATTGTCTTATGAACATTATTGATTTATGAATTTATTAATTGAGTTATCATATTATTTGCATGTTTACTATGATGACCATCCTTGGATAATTCATGATATTATCCTAAATGTCCCTGGTCGATCATCTATGTGGGAGCACAGATGAAATAAGACCAGTATGACTTTGAAGATGTATAGAGATATAAATCAAAGTCATAAGCACATGTAAGAGTACAGGGTGTTGGACCGACCCGCTATGAGAGAACTGCATGGGTAACGTCATAAGCTTCTCTCATATACAAACCATGTCAATATGCCCTTTGACCTGAGATCATCATGGATTCCTACATGACAAAACGCTCAGCTTTGACCTAGTCAAAAGTCACTTTTGACCGAGTGATCATAAAGACTATGTTCGGGCTTAGTGGTTTTTCATGCGGAGGAATGTGAATGGTCAAGATGGAATTTGTCCCTCACATTCGTGGAGAGATATTACTGGGCCCCTCGATGAGTGAGTCTGAGAAATGTATGGCCATACTGTAATGGAAAGGTAGTTCCATTTCTATAGTCAGACTACTCAGGGATCGAGAAAGTAACGGTCGGGAATAGGAGGATGACATTATCCATGCCTCATCCATGACCAAAATATCGCGTGACAGAAGGGACATGATATGGTTGTATAAAAGGTTACATCGTTTATCGATCCTCATATGATTTGGGTAGTTGTTATGTCTTGCTAGAGACCGCTTGCGACTTGTGGGCTAGTATAGCAAATGGCCCACTGCCAACTTCATATGGGCCTACAGGGTCGCACACAAAATAGCCCAACACGAGCTATGATGTCCAGATTCATTGAATCTAAGACATGTCCAGATTCAATGAAAGATCCAGGTGAATGTATATATATTTATATTCGTATATATATAAATTCGTATATATATATATATTATATATATGAGATATATGAGATTTAATTTATAAGGATAAATTAAATCCCTATCACGTTTGAATTCGAAATTCAAATTGATAGGATATCTCATATAAGAGATATTTATAAGATTTAATTTATAAGGATAAATTAAATCTCTATCACGTTTGAAATTCGAAATTCAAATTGATAGGATATCTCATATAAGAGATATTTATAAGATTTAATTTATAAGGATAAATTAAATCTCTATCACGTTTGAAATTCAAAATTCAAATTGATAGGATATCTCATATAAGAGATATTTATAAGATTTAATTTATAAGGATAAATTAAATCTCTATCACGTTTGAAATTCGAAATTTAAATTGATAGGATATCTCAAATTTGATTTATGGGAATAAATCAAATATAACTCAGTCTCATCTTTATTTAAAGTTAAATAAATAAGTAATTAAATCTGTGGGACGGATTTAATATTATTTTATTTAATTAGTTTCTTATAAAATTATACAATATATGATATTGTATCAATTCGGAATTAATATAAGATTAACTCCAAAATCCAATTAGGTCAAGTGGAAAAACGCATAGCATCCTCTATATCTGATTGGAGGAGCTACGTTTGAAAATAACACAGAACACAAAAGGCCGAACGGAATCTGCAAAAGGTTTGCAGACAAGAAACTGCCGAAATAGAGACGGAGACTTGTGAAAGCCTTGGAGGGACAGGAGACGCTAGCACGTCGTTCGTGGTTGGAACGCTGTTCGTGTGGATACCAGTAGAGGAAGCCGACCTGAGGCGTCGACTTCTTGTGATCGGAAAGAGACCACCGTCCGCGGAGAGAATCTGTGAAGGTCGCTAAGGAACACTCCATCGATTTCTTGCGATCAGAAAGAGATCACCACCCACGTAGAGAAGCTGTGAAATTCGCTGAGCAACACTAAGGGTAATGATTCTTTCCACTTGACTTAAACACATACGGTAGATCCTGGCAAGGAATGGAAAATTTTTAAAGTTTATTTCCGCTGCGTGTCTTCCAATTCCTTACAGTGGTATCAGAGCCATGCTGTTTTGTGTTTAAGTTAGGCTTGATTTGTGATTTATATGATATATGTTAGTAGTAGCCGATCATATAATAAGCGTTGTATGTGTGACATATATGGAATCCTTGTTGTGTATGACATAAAAGGAATCTAAAAGGAAATTGAAATCGGTGGTGATGCTTTTTGATTTGATCAATCCGCATAGATGGGGTCTAAGAAAACCGAATTCGAATTTGTGATTATTTGTGAAAACCGAATTCAGATTCGTGATTATTTATGAAACAAAAACAAAAAAAAAAAAAAAAAAAAAAATTTCTTCCGGGGCGCTGCCCCAGAGACCCCGCCCGCTAACCGGCTAGCGGGACAGCCGCCCGCTAACCGGCTAGCGGGACCGCCGTAGCTACCTGTTCGTAGCGCAACATAACCGTAACAAATGTTACTTTGTAAATGTTTTTTGCCCTTCGATTAGATCTGAATATTGATTCTTGAATGTTTGGGTATGGTGAACAATATGGCTCTAGATTGCAAGTGTTGTAATTTTTAAAAATACGGCCTGCGTGTCGTGCCTTCCTCTATATACTCTCAATGTACCTTCTCCTCTCATCTCACTCCCCTCGAATGTTAAAAGAGGTTTCTATATGTAATTTCTCTTTTCTTACTAGAGAGCTCCTCTCATTGGCTTGAGGGGACTTAGGATAGGTGAGCCATATTGTATCACGTTTGAATTATGCATCTTATGATTAGATCAGCACATGCATATTACTTGTATGAGTTACAAACTGGGATACATGCATCCTCATAAAAACAGATAGTTAATTAAGCCCTCTAAAAGAAATCTTAAGTCATAATGCTGTCAATTTATGAACACTTGTCAAAACCTTGATCGCTCAATTGTGGACTCCACCAAAGTGGGTGCTTTTGAGTTATCTTGGGGAGATAAGCAAAGAGTAATGGTGCTACTCTCATAGGTTCATTATTGTTTGACTTAATTGAGATTAACAAAACGGTTTTGGATCTCAAGGCATTAGATGGGATTAGAACATGCCAGATCATATGATGATAGGATCCCATGAATATCTAAGAGTTACATTTGATGTAATTGGTAAAGGTGTTACCTACCTAAATAACTTAATCTAAGCGTCCTGCCAAAGCGGACTTAAGTTTGAGCCAAATATGGATCTTAGCCCACTAACTATTGCATTGAGGGTTGTTTATTTAGTGGGAGATTACTAATTACATTGCATATTTTAATTGTAGAATCATGACGACTAGTAATACTGCTACATTATCGCTGCGATCTGTCCTTGAGAAGGACAAACTCAATGGGACAAACTTTCTTGACTGGTTTAGGAACTTGAGAATTGTTCTCAAGCAGGAAAGAAAGGCGCATGTCCTAGATCAACCCATTCCTGAGGAGCCAGCCGCCAATGCTCCCAGAGCTCAGAGAGATGCTTATATGAAGCATAAGGAAGACTCTGTCGATGTGGGATGCTTGATGCTAGCCACCATGGTTCCGGAGCTCCAAAGAGATCTGGAACACATGGAGGCTTATGAGATGATTGTGCATCTCAAGGAAATGTTCCAGCAACAGGCAAGGCAAGAGAGGTATGAGACCACTAAGGCCTTACATTCCTGCAAGATGGCTGAAGGCGCATCAGTCAGTGCTCATGTCTTAAAGATGAAAGGGTACATTGATCACCTTGAACGGCTTGGATTTCCCATGAGCCAGGAGTTAGCTACAGATTTGATCTTAAACTCACTCCCGGAAAGTTATGACCAGTTTGTTATGAACTACAACATGAACAACATGGAGAAATCTATTTCTGAACTGCATGGGATGCTTAAAACTGCTGAGACGAGTCTTAAGAAGAAACCCAGTAGTGTTTTGATGGTTCAGAAAGGAAAGGGTACGAAAAAGAAAGGCAAAGGCAAGGGGAAGGGTCATGGCTCATCAGGTAAGACCAAAGAGTCAGGCAAGCCCGAAACCAAGCCTGCACCAAAGAAGGCAAAGCCTCCGAAGGAAGGAGTCTGCTTCTTCTGCAATGAACCGGGTCATTGGAAGAGGAATTGCAAACTCTACCTCGAAGATCTGAAAAAGAACAAGAAGGATAGCGGAGCTATCGCTTCAGGTATTTATGTTATAGACATTCATCTTTCTACTTCCACCTCATGGGTATTAGATACTGCATGTGGTTCTCACATTTGTACGAATGTGCAGGGACTAAAGGACAGTAGGAAGTTGAAAAGGGGTGAAGTTGACCTACGAGTTGGAAACAGAGCAAGGGTTGCTGCGTTAGCTGTAGGCACTTATGAATTAGTTCTGCCCACTGGGCTTTTGTTAGTTTTGAACAATTGCTATTATGTTCCTGCTTTAAGTAGTAACATTGTTTCACTTTCTTATTTGGATAAGGAAGGTTTCACTTCCATTGCTGGGAATAGTAGATGTTCTATTTATCGTAATGATGTTTTATATGCTCATGGTGATTTGCATGTTGATCATTACATATTAAATTTGGAACAACCCAATCATGGAAATATCTATAACATAACCGCCAAAAGGGTCAAACCAAACGATTTGAATCCCACATACCTCTGGCACTGTCGTCTGGGCCACATAAATGAGAAACGCATTTCCAAACTCCATCAAGATGGATTTCTAAACTCATTTGATTTTGAATCATATGACACTTGCGAGTCTTGCTTGTTAGGAAAGATGACAAAGTCACCTTTCACTGGGCACAGTGAGAAGGCCACTGATTTATTGGGCCTCATACATACAGATGTGTGTGGACCGATGAACACAAATGCCAGAGGAGGTTATTCGTACTTTATAACATTCATAGATGATTTCAGCAGATATGGGTACATCTATCTAATGAAACATAAATCTGAATCTTTTGAAAAGTTCAAGATATTTCAAAATGAAGTACAAAACCAGCTTGGCAAAACAATTAAAGCCCTTCGATCTGATCGGGGTGGTGAATATTTGAGCCAAGAGTTCATAGATCATCTTAGGAATTGTGGGACACTCTCACAATTGACTCCTCCAGGGACACCACAATGGAATGGCGTTTCTGAACGGAGAAATCGAACACTATTAGATATGGTTCGATCCATGATGAGTCGAACAGATCTTCCGCCCTCCTTTTGGGGCTATGCCCTAGAGACAGCTGCGTTCACACTCAATCGTGTTCCATCTAAGGCAATCGAAAAGACTCCGTATGAGATATGGACTGGGAGGACGCCTAGTTTGTCTTTCCTCAAGATTTGGGGATGCGAGGTCTATGTTAAGCAACAAGCCTTAGACAAATTAGCGCCCAAATCCTCAAAATGCCTTTTTGTGGGATATCCTAAGGAAACCAAGGGATATTACGTCTACAACCCTGCTGATAACAAAGTGTTTGTTGTCAGAAATGGTATCTTTCTTGAACGAGAATTTATCTCTAAAAGAACCAGTGGGAGTAAGGTACAACTCGAAGAAGTTCGAGAGCTACAAGACACCACAGAACTGCAGATGGAAAATAGAGAAGACTCACAACAAGTTGTTGAGACTCCTCAAGTCACGCAAGGTCCACGAAAGTCTAATAGGACACGACTTCAGCCTCAGAGATATGGATTTCTGATTTCTGATAGTCGTGATGTGTTGCTCATTGAGCATAATGAGCCGACTACCTATCGAGAAGCTATAGTGGGACCAAACTCCGAAAAATGGCTTAGTGCCATGAAGTCTGAGATGCAATCCATGTACGACAATAAGGTTTGGACCTTAGTCGACCCGCCTGAAGGTGTAAAAACCGTCGGGTGCAAGTGGGTTTTCAAAGAGAAAACTGACATGGATGGCAATGTAAATGTCTTCAAGGCACGACTGGTTGCAAAAGGTTTTACTCAAACTCATGGTGTGGACTATGATGAGACCTTTTCCCCAGTAGCAATGGCCAAATCAATCAGAATCCTCTTTGCTATTGCAGCATATTATGACTATGAAATATGGCAGATGGACGTCAAGACAGCCTTCCTTAATGGAAAGCTCCTTGAGGATGTGTACATGACACAACCTGAAGGGTTTGTGCGTTCCGAGGACTCTGGTAAAGTGTGCAAGCTTCAAAAGTCCATTTATGGACTAAAGCAAGCCTCTCGGAGTTGGAATCATCGTTTTGATGAAGTAATCAAAGAGTTTGGATTTCTTCAAAACATTGATGAACCTTGTGTGTACAAGAAGGTTAGTGGGAGCACAGTTGTGTTTTTGGTACTCTATGTCGATGACATCCTACTTATTGGGAATGACATTCCTACCTTGCAGATTGTCAAGTCTTGGTTAGGAAAGTCTTTCTCGATGAAAGACTTGGGTGAAGCCACCTACATCCTAGGAATCAGGATCTATAGAGATAGATCTAAAAGACTTCTAGGACTCAGTCAGAGTACATACATAGACAAAATACTGCATAGGTTCAGTATGCACGAATCAAAGAGGGGTTTCATACCCATGTCTCATGGTACTCACCTCAGCAAAGATCTGTGTCCTAGTACATCTGATCAGCGAGGTCGCATGAGTAAGGTTCCATATGCCTCGGCCATAGGATCTATCATGTACGCCATGTTATGTACTCGACCGGATGTCTCGTTTGCCTTAAGTATGACTAGCAGATACCAACAGGACCCTGGTGAGGGCCATTGGACTGCTGTCAAGAATATCCTTAAGTACTTAAGAAGGACTAAGGACTTATTCTTGGTCTATGGTGGATTGGATGATGAGCTCTGTGTAACTGGTTACACAGATGCGAGTTTCCAAACTGACCAGGACGACCAAAAATCGCAGTCTGGATACATATTCCTCCTCAATAATGGAGCAGTAAGCTGGAAGAGCTCTAAGCAGGGCACTGTAGCAGATTCTGCAACGGAAGCTGAGTATATAGCAGCATCTGATGCAGCTAAGGAAGCCGTTTGGATCAGGAAGTTCATCACAGAACTAGGGGTGATACCTACCATCTCAGATCCAATAACTTTGCTCTGTGACAATAGCGGTGCTATTGCACAGGCCAAAGAGCCTAGGTCACATCAAAGGACCAAGCATATACTCAGGCGATTTCATCTCATCAGAGAAATCAACGATAGAGGTGATATAAAAATATGCAAAGTAGCAGGAGAAGATAATGTTGCTGATCCTCTAACAAAGCCGCTTGTGCAGGCAAAGCATGAGCGTCATGTTAGGTCAATGGGAATTAGTCAAATTAATGATTGTACCTAGTGCAAGTGGGAGGTTGTTGGAAATCGTGCCCTAGGGGCCAATCATTGTCTTATGAACATTATTGATTTATGAATTTATTAATTGAGTTATCATATTATTTGCATGTTTACTATGATGACCATCCTTGGATAATTCATGATATTATCCTAAATGTCCCTGGTCGATCATCTATGTGGGAGCACAGATGAAATAAGACCAGTATGACTTTGAAGATGTATAGAGATATAAATCAAAGTCATAAGCACATGTAAGAGTACAGGGTGTTGGACCGACCCGCTATGAGAGAACTGCATGGGTAACGTCATAAGCTTCTCTCATATACAAACCATGTCAATATGCCCTTTGACCTGAGATCATCATGGATTCCTACATGACAAAACGCTCAGCTTTGACCTAGTCAAAAGTCACTTTTGACCGAGTGATCATAAAGACTATGTTCGGGCTTAGTGGTTTTTCATGCGGAGGAATGTGAATGGTCAAGATGGAATTTGTCCCTCACATTCGTGGAGAGATATTACTGGGCCCCTCGATGAGTGAGTCTGAGAAATGTATGGCCATACTGTAATGGAAAGGTAGTTCCATTTCTATAGTCAGACTACTCAGGGATCGAGAAAGTAACGGTCGGGAATAGGAGGATGACATTATCCATGCCTCATCCATGACCAAAATATCGCGTGACAGAAGGGACATGATATGGTTGTATAAAAGGTTACATCGTTTATCGATCCTCATATGATTTGGGTAGTTGTTATGTCTTGCTAGAGACCGCTTGCGACTTGTGGGCTAGTATAGCAAATGGCCCACTGCCAACTTCATATGGGCCTACAGGGTCGCACACAAAATAGCCCAACACGAGCTATGATGTCCAGATTCATTGAATCTAAGACATGTCCAGATTCAATGAAAGATCCAGGTGAATGTATATATATTTATATTCGTATATATATAAATTCGTATATATATATATATTATATATATGAGATATATGAGATTTAATTTATAAGGATAAATTAAATCCCTATCACGTTTGAATTCGAAATTCAAATTGATAGGATATCTCATATAAGAGATATTTATAAGATTTAATTTATAAGGATAAATTAAATCTCTATCACGTTTGAAATTCGAAATTCAAATTGATAGGATATCTCATATAAGAGATATTTATAAGATTTAATTTATAAGGATAAATTAAATCTCTATCACGTTTGAAATTCAAAATTCAAATTGATAGGATATCTCATATAAGAGATATTTATAAGATTTAATTTATAAGGATAAATTAAATCTCTATCACGTTTGAAATTCGAAATTTAAATTGATAGGATATCTCAAATTTGATTTATGGGAATAAATCAAATATAACTCAGTCTCATCTTTATTTAAAGTTAAATAAATAAGTAATTAAATCTGTGGGACGGATTTAATATTATTTTATTTAATTAGTTTCTTATAAAATTATACAATATATGATATTGTATCAATTCGGAATTAATATAAGATTAACTCCAAAATCCAATTAGGTCAAGTGGAAAAACGCATAGCATCCTCTATATCTGATTGGAGGAGCTACGTTTGAAAATAACACAGAACACAAAAGGCCGAACGGAATCTGCAAAAGGTTTGCAGACAAGAAACTGCCGAAATAGAGACGGAGACTTGTGAAAGCCTTGGAGGGACAGGAGACGCTAGCACGTCGTTCGTGGTTGGAACGCTGTTCGTGTGGATACCAGTAGAGGAAGCCGACCTGAGGCGTCGACTTCTTGTGATCGGAAAGAGACCACCGTCCGCGGAGAGAATCTGTGAAGGTCGCTAAGGAACACTCCATCGATTTCTTGCGATCAGAAAGAGATCACCACCCACGTAGAGAAGCTGTGAAATTCGCTGAGCAACACTAAGGGTAATGATTCTTTCCACTTGACTTAAACACATACGGTAGATCCTGGCAAGGAATGGAAAATTTTTAAAGTTTATTTCCGCTGCGTGTCTTCCAATTCCTTACAATTCTCTCATTGATGTACTGAGGCACCAAGAGCTCATGGAATCTTAGGAAATAGTGGAGCACTCAGAGGAACTTTTCAAAGCATACGTTTTTCGACAAATGATGCATTTTGGAATATATCAATAAATATGAAAGCATATGTTTTGAAAGAGAACTTTTCAAAGGGCTTTCTTATAAGCACATTTACCAAAGAGCTACTCGATAAATCTAAGATATGTTTTAATGGAATTTATTGAAGATTTATCGAAGCCTCTTCCGATAAGGTTAATTATCGAAGTATTTCTGTGCAAGACTTAAACTATTTCAATCGCAATTCCTTAGGGATTTATCGAAGACCTTTTTGACAAGGGTATTCCTCAATAAGAACTTTGATAATTCAAGACTGATTTGTGAAAAGATTTCTAAACTAGACTTTCACATATTTGATCTTCAATTATAAATTATTTTAGAAACAAACGAGATATGCTTATATTGTTCATACATCTATTCTAAGACATGTTTCAAGATTATTTCCATCTAAAACAGCGATCAAATGCACAGATCAATTGAAGAGCAGCAAGAGTCAGATGCATACGTCAGCAATAACAGCTATCCCATGGATATTTCAACTGATTTATGAAGAACCAAGTATAAAAGAAGAAGCCAAAATGAGGAAGCTGAAAAGTTGGGAGACAAAATAAAAATAAGAGATGCTTACAACGCAGTTTGATCATACTAAATAAATATTATGAAGTCTCTGTTTCTCTTTAGCTTAGAGCATATCATTCTTCAAATGAGAGAAGCCTAGAGAGTCTTTTAGCTTAAATTTCTATCTTATCTACTCTACCAAGTGTATAAATCATTTTATAAATTACTCAAGAGTGTGAATCTCTTGAGAGGGATTCTCACTGGTGATTACCTAGTAAGTTGTAAGGGGGAGTGAGGGGATTCTCTCATTGATGTACTGAGGCACCAAGAGCTCATGGAATCTTAGGAAATAGTGGAGCACTCAGAGGAACTTTTCAAAGCATACGTTTTTCGACAAATGATGCATTTTGGAATATATCAATAAATATGAAAGCATATGTTTTGAAAGAGAACTTTTCAAAGGGCTTTCTTATAAGCACATTTACCAAAGAGCTACTCGATAAATCTAAGATATGTTTTAATGGAATTTATTGAAGATTTATCGAAGCCTCTTCCGATAAGGTTAATTATCGAAGTATTTCTGTGCAAGACTTAAACTATTTCAATCGCAATTCCTTAGGGATTTATCGAAGACCTTTTTGACAAGGGTATTCCTCAATAAGAACTTTGATAATTCAAGACTGATTTGTGAAAAGATTTCTAAACTAGACTTTAACATATTTGATCTTCAATTATAAATTATTTTAGAAACAAACGAGATATGCTTATATTGTTCATACATCTATTCTAAGACATGTTTCAAGATTATTTCCATCTAAAACAGCGATCAAATGCACAGATCAATTGAAGAGCAGCAAGAGTCAGATGCATACGTCAGCAATAACAGCTATCCCATGGATATTTCAACTGATTTATGAAGAACCAAGTATAAAAGAAGAAGCCAAAATGAGGAAGCTGAAAAGTTGGGAGACAAAATAAAAATAAGAGATGCTTACAACGCAGTTTGATCATACTCAATAAATATTATGAAGTCTCTGTTTCTCTTTAGCTTAGAGCATATCATTCTTCAAATGAGAGAAGCCTAGAGAGTCTTTTAGCTTAAATTTCTATCTTATCTACTCTACCAAGTGTATAAATCATTTTATAAATTACTCAAGAGTGTGAATCTCTTGAGAGGGATTCTCACTGGTGATTACCTAGTAAGTTGTAAGGGGGAGTGAGGGGATTCTCTCATTGATGTACTGAGGCACCAAGAGCTCATGGAATCTTAGGAAATAGTGGAGCACTCAGAGGAACTTTTCAAAGCATACGTTTTTCGACATATGATGCATTTTGGAATATATCAATAAATATGAAAGCATATGTTTTGAAAGAGAACTTTTCAAAGGGCTTTCTTATAAGCACATTTACCAAAGAGCTACTCGATAAATCTAAGATATGTTTTAATGGAATTTATTGAAGATTTATCGAAGCCTCTTCCGATAAGGTTAATTAGCGAAGTATTTCTGTGCAAGACTTAAACTATTTCAATCGCAATTCCTTAGGGATTTATCGAAGACCTTTTTGACAAGGGTATTCCTCAATAAGAACTTTGATAATTCAAGACTGATTTGTGAAAAGATTTCTAAACTAGACTTTCACATATTTGATCTTCAATTATAAATTATTTTAGAAACAAACGAGATATGCTTATATTGTTCATACATCTATTCTAAGACATGTTTCAAGATTATTTCCATCTAAAACAGCGATCAAATGCACAGATCAATTGAAGAGCAGCAAGAGTCAGATGCATACGTCAGCAATAACAGCTATCCCATGGATATTTCAACTGATTTATGAAGAACCAAGTATAAAAGAAGAAGCCAAAATGAGGAAGCTGAAAAGTTGGGAGACAAAATAAAAATAAGAGATGCTTACAACGCAGTTTGATCATACTCAATAAATATTATGAAGTCTCTGTTTCTCTTTAGCTTAGAGCATATCATTCTTCAAATGAGAGAAGCCTAGAGAGTCTTTTAGCTTAAATTTCTATCTTATCTACTCTACCAAGTGTATAAATCATTTTATAAATTACTCAAGAGTGTGAATCTCTTGAGAGGGATTCTCACTGGTGATTACCTAGTAAGTTGTAAGGGGGAGTGAGGGGATTCTCTCATTGATGTACTGAGGCACCAAGAGCTCATGGAATCTTAGGAAATAGTGGAGCACTCAGAGGAACTTTTCAAAGCATACGTTTTTCGACAAATGATGCATTTTGGAATATATCAATAAATATGAAAGCATATGTTTTGAAAGAGAACTTTTCAAAGGGCTTTCTTATAAGCACATTTACCAAAGAGCTACTCGATAAATCTAAGATATGTTTTAATGGAATTTATTGAAGATTTATCGAAGCCTCTTCCGATAAGGTTAATTAGCGAAGTATTTCTGTGCAAGACTTAAACTATTTCAATCGCAATTCCTTAGGGATTTATCGAAGACCTTTTTGACAAGGGTATTCCTCAATAAGAACTTTGATAATTCAAGACTGATTTGTGAAAAGATTTCTAAACTAGACTTTCACATATTTGATCTTCAATTATAAATTATTTTAGAAACAAACGAGATATGCTTATATTGTTCATACATCTATTCTAAGACATGTTTCAAGATTATTTCCATCTAAAACAGCGATCAAATGCACAGATCAATTGAAGAGCAGCAAGAGTCAGATGCATACGTCAGCAATAACAGCTATCCCATGGATATTTCAACTGATTTATGAAGAACCAAGTATAAAAGAAGAAGCCAAAATGAGGAAGCTGAAAAGTTGGGAGACAAAATAAAAATAAGAGATGCTTACAACGCAGTTTGATCATACTCAATAAATATTATGAAGTCTCTGTTTCTCTTTAGCTTAGAGCATATCATTCTTCAAATGAGAGAAGCCTAGAGAGTCTTTTAGCTTAAATTTCTATCTTATCTACTCTACCAAGTGTATAAATCATTTTATAAATTACTCAAGAGTGTGAATCTCTTGAGAGGGATTCTCACTGGTGATTACCTAGTAAGTTGTAAGGGGGAGTGAGGGGATTCTCTCATTGATGTACTGAGGCACCAAGAGCTCATGGAATCTTAGGAAATAGTGGAGCACTCAGAGGAACTTTTCAAAGCATACGTTTTTCGACAAATGATGCATTTTGGAATATATCAATAAATATGAAAGCATATGTTTTGAAAGAGAACTTTTCAAAGGGCTTTCTTATAAGCACATTTACCAAAGAGCTACTCGATAAATCTAAGATATGTTTTAATGGAATTTATTGAAGATTTATCGAAGCCTCTTCCGATAAGGTTAATTAGCGAAGTATTTCTGTGCAAGACTTAAACTATTTCAATCGCAATTCCTTAGGGATTTATCGAAGACCTTTTTGACAAGGGTATTCCTCAATAAGAACTTTGATAATTCAAGACTGATTTGTGAAAAGATTTCTAAACTAGACTTTCACATATTTGATCTTCAATTATAAATTATTTTAGAAACAAACGAGATATGCTTATATTGTTCATACATCTATTCTAAGACATGTTTCAAGATTATTTCCATCTAAAACAGCGATCAAATGCACAGATCAATTGAAGAGCAGCAAGAGTCAGATGCATACGTCAGCAATAACAGCTATCCCATGGATATTTCAACTGATTTATGAAGAACCAAGTATAAAAGAAGAAGCCAAAATGAGGAAGCTGAAAAGTTGGGAGACAAAATAAAAATAAGAGATGCTTACAACGCAGTTTGATCATACTCAATAAATATTATGAAGTCTCTGTTTCTCTTTAGCTTAGAGCATATCATTCTTCAAATGAGAGAAGCCTAGAGAGTCTTTTAGCTTAAATTTCTATCTTATCTACTCTACCAAGTGTATAAATCATTTTATAAATTACTCAAGAGTGTGAATCTCTTGAGAGGGATTCTCACTGGTGATTACCTAGTAAGTTGTAAGGGGGAGTGAGGGGATTCTCTCATTGATGTACTGAGGCACCAAGAGCTCATGGAATCTTAGGAAATAGTGGAGCACTCAGAGGAACTTTTCAAAGCATACGTTTTTCGACAAATGATGCATTTTGGAATATATCAATAAATATGAAAGCATATGTTTTGAAAGAGAACTTTTCAAAGGGCTTTCTTATAAGCACATTTACCAAAGAGCTACTCGATAAATCTAAGATATGTTTTAATGGAATTTATTGAAGATTTATCGAAGCCTCTTCCGATAAGGTTAATTAGCGAAGTATTTCTGTGCAAGACTTAAACTATTTCAATCGCAATTCCTTAGGGATTTATCGAAGACCTTTTTGACAAGGGTATTCCTCAATAAGAACTTTGATAATTCAAGACTGATTTGTGAAAAGATTTCTAAACTAGACTTTCACATATTTGATCTTCAATTATAAATTATTTTAGAAACAAACGAGATATGCTTATATTGTTCATACATCTATTCTAAGACATGTTTCAAGATTATTTCCATCTAAAACAGCGATCAAATGCACAGATCAATTGAAGAGCAGCAAGAGTCAGATGCATACGTCAGCAATAACAGCTATCCCATGGATATTTCAACTGATTTATGAAGAACCAAGTATAAAAGAAGAAGCCAAAATGAGGAAGCTGAAAAGTTGGGAGACAAAATAAAAATAAGAGATGCTTACAACGCAGTTTGATCATACTCAATAAATATTATGAAGTCTCTGTTTCTCTTTAGCTTAGAGCATATCATTCTTCAAATGAGAGAAGCCTAGAGAGTCTTTTAGCTTAAATTTCTATCTTATCTACTCTACCAAGTGTATAAATCATTTTATAAATTACTCAAGAGTGTGAATCTCTTGAGAGGGATTCTCACTGGTGATTACCTAGTAAGTTGTAAGGGGGAGTGAGGGGATTCTCTCATTGATGTACTGAGGCACCAAGAGCTCATGGAATCTTAGGAAATAGTGGAGCACTCAGAGGAACTTTTCAAAGCATACGTTTTTCGACAAATGATGCATTTTGGAATATATCAATAAATATGAAAGCATATGTTTTGAAAGAGAACTTTTCAAAGGGCTTTCTTATAAGCACATTTACCAAAGAGCTACTCGATAAATCTAAGATATGTTTTAATGGAATTTATTGAAGATTTATCGAAGCCTCTTCCGATAAGGTTAATTAGCGAAGTATTTCTGTGCAAGACTTAAACTATTTCAATCGCAATTCCTTAGGGATTTATCGAAGACCTTTTTGACAAGGGTATTCCTCAATAAGAACTTTGATAATTCAAGACTGATTTGTGAAAAGATTTCTAAACTAGACTTTCACATATTTGATCTTCAATTATAAATTATTTTAGAAACAAACGAGATATGCTTATATTGTTCATACATCTATTCTAAGACATGTTTCAAGATTATTTCCATCTAAAACAGCGATCAAATGCACAGATCAATTGAAGAGCAGCAAGAGTCAGATGCATACGTCAGCAATAACAGCTATCCCATGGATATTTCAACTGATTTATGAAGAACCAAGTATAAAAGAAGAAGCCAAAATGAGGAAGCTGAAAAGTTGGGAGACAAAATAAAAATAAGAGATGCTTACAACGCAGTTTGATCATACTCAATAAATATTATGAAGTCTCTGTTTCTCTTTAGCTTAGAGCATATCATTCTTCAAATGAGAGAAGCCTAGAGAGTCTTTTAGCTTAAATTTCTATCTTATCTACTCTACCAAGTGTATAAATCATTTTATAAATTACTCAAGAGTGTGAATCTCTTGAGAGGGATTCTCACTGGTGATTACCTAGTAAGTTGTAAGGGGGAGTGAGGGGATTCTCTCATTGATGTACTGAGGCACCAAGAGCTCATGGAATCTTAGGAAATAGTGGAGCACTCAGAGGAACTTTTCAAAGCATACGTTTTTCGACAAATGATGCATTTTGGAATATATCAATAAATATGAAAGCATATGTTTTGAAAGAGAACTTTTCAAAGGGCTTTCTTATAAGCACATTTACCAAAGAGCTACTCGATAAATCTAAGATATGTTTTAATGGAATTTATTGAAGATTTATCGAAGCCTCTTCCGATAAGGTTAATTAGCGAAGTATTTCTGTGCAAGACTTAAACTATTTCAATCGCAATTCCTTAGGGATTTATCGAAGACCTTTTTGACAAGGGTATTCCTCAATAAGAACTTTGATAATTCAAGACTGATTTGTGAAAAGATTTCTAAACTAGACTTTCACATATTTGATCTTCAATTATAAATTATTTTAGAAACAAACGAGATATGCTTATATTGTTCATACATCTATTCTAAGACATGTTTCAAGATTATTTCCATCTAAAACAGCGATCAAATGCACAGATCAATTGAAGAGCAGCAAGAGTCAGATGCATACGTCAGCAATAACAGCTATCCCATGGATATTTCAACTGATTTATGAAGAACCAAGTATAAAAGAAGAAGCCAAAATGAGGAAGCTGAAAAGTTGGGAGACAAAATAAAAATAAGAGATGCTTACAACGCAGTTTGATCATACTCAATAAATATTATGAAGTCTCTGTTTCTCTTTAGCTTAGAGCATATCATTCTTCAAATGAGAGAAGCCTAGAGAGTCTTTTAGCTTAAATTTCTATCTTATCTACTCTACCAAGTGTATAAATCATTTTATAAATTACTCAAGAGTGTGAATCTCTTGAGAGGGATTCTCACTGGTGATTACCTAGTAAGTTGTAAGGGGGAGTGAGGGGATTCTCTCATTGATGTACTGAGGCACCAAGAGCTCATGGAATCTTAGGAAATAGTGGAGCACTCAGAGGAACTTTTCAAAGCATACGTTTTTCGACAAATGATGCATTTTGGAATATATCAATAAATATGAAAGCATATGTTTTGAAAGAGAACTTTTCAAAGGGCTTTCTTATAAGCACATTTACCAAAGAGCTACTCGATAAATCTAAGATATGTTTTAATGGAATTTATTGAAGATTTATCGAAGCCTCTTCCGATAAGGTTAATTAGCAAAGTATTTCTGTGCAAGACTTAAACTATTTCAATCGCAATTCCTTAGGGATTTATCGAAGACCTTTTTGACAAGGGTATTCCTCAATAAGAACTTTGATAATTCAAGACTGATTTGTGAAAAGATTTCTAAACTAGACTTTCACATATTTGATCTTCAATTATAAATTATTTTAGAAACAAACGAGATATGCTTATATTGTTCATACATCTATTCTAAGACATGTTTCAAGATTATTTCCATCTAAAACAGCGATCAAATGCACAGATCAATTGAAGAGCAGCAAGAGTCAGATGCATACGTCAGCAATAACAGCTATCCCATGGATATTTCAACTGATTTATGAAGAACCAAGTATAAAAGAAGAAGCCAAAATGAGGAAGCTGAAAAGTTGGGAGACAAAATAAAAATAAGAGATGCTTACAACGCAGTTTGATCATACTCAATAAATATTATGAAGTCTCTGTTTCTCTTTAGCTTAGAGCATATCATTCTTCAAATGAGAGAAGCCTAGAGAGTCTTTTAGCTTAAATTTCTATCTTATCTACTCTACCAAGTGTATAAATCATTTTATAAATTACTCAAGAGTGTGAATCTCTTGAGAGGGATTCTCACTGGTGATTACCTAGTAAGTTGTAAGGGGGAGTGAGGGGATTCTCTCATTGATGTACTGAGGCACCAAGAGCTCATGGAATCTTAGGAAATAGTGGAGCACTCAGAGGAACTTTTCAAAGCATACGTTTTTCGACAAATGATGCATTTTGGAATATATCAATAAATATGAAAGCATATGTTTTGAAAGAGAACTTTTCAAAGGGCTTTCTTATAAGCACATTTACCAAAGAGCTACTCGATAAATCTAAGATATGTTTTAATGGAATTTATTGAAGATTTATCGAAGCCTCTTCCGATAAGGTTAATTAGCGAAGTATTTCTGTGCAAGACTTAAACTATTTCAATCGCAATTCCTTAGGGATTTATCGAAGACCTTTTTGACAAGGGTATTCCTCAATAAGAACTTTGATAATTCAAGACTGATTTGTGAAAAGATTTCTAAACTAGACTTTCACATATTTGATCTTCAATTATAAATTATTTTAGAAACAAACGAGATATGCTTATATTGTTCATACATCTATTCTAAGACATGTTTCAAGATTATTTCCATCTAAAACAGCGATCAAATGCACAGATCAATTGAAGAGCAGCAAGAGTCAGATGCATACGTCAGCAATAACAGCTATCCCATGGATATTTCAACTGATTTATGAAGAACCAAGTATAAAAGAAGAAGCCAAAATGAGGAAGCTGAAAAGTTGGGAGACAAAATAAAAATAAGAGATGCTTACAACGCAGTTTGATCATACTCAATAAATATTATGAAGTCTCTGTTTCTCTTTAGCTTAGAGCATATCATTCTTCAAATGAGAGAAGCCTAGAGAGTCTTTTAGCTTAAATTTCTATCTTATCTACTCTACCAAGTGTATAAATCATTTTATAAATTACTCAAGAGTGTGAATCTCTTGAGAGGGATTCTCACTGGTGATTACCTAGTAAGTTGTAAGGGGGAGTGAGGGGATTCTCTCATTGATGTACTGAGGCACCAAGAGCTCATGGAATCTTAGGAAATAGTGGAGCACTCAGAGGAACTTTTCAAAGCATACGTTTTTCGACAAATGATGCATTTTGGAATATATCAATAAATATGAAAGCATATGTTTTGAAAGAGAACTTTTCAAAGGGCTTTCTTATAAGCACATTTACCAAAGAGCTACTCGATAAATCTAAGATATGTTTTAATGGAATTTATTGAAGATTTATCGAAGCCTCTTCCGATAAGGTTAATTAGCGAAGTATTTCTGTGCAAGACTTAAACTATTTCAATCGCAATTCCTTAGGGATTTATCGAAGACCTTTTTGACAAGGGTATTCCTCAATAAGAACTTTGATAATTCAAGACTGATTTGTGAAAAGATTTCTAAACTAGACTTTCACATATTTGATCTTCAATTATAAATTATTTTAGAAACAAACGAGATATGCTTATATTGTTCATACATCTATTCTAAGACATGTTTCAAGATTATTTCCATCTAAAACAGCGATCAAATGCACAGATCAATTGAAGAGCAGCAAGAGTCAGATGCATACGTCAGCAATAACAGCTATCCCATGGATATTTCAACTGATTTATGAAGAACCAAGTATAAAAGAAGAAGCCAAAATGAGGAAGCTGAAAAGTTGGGAGACAAAATAAAAATAAGAGATGCTTACAACGCAGTTTGATCATACTCAATAAATATTATGAAGTCTCTGTTTCTCTTTAGCTTAGAGCATATCATTCTTCAAATGAGAGAAGCCTAGAGAGTCTTTTAGCTTAAATTTCTATCTTATCTACTCTACCAAGTGTATAAATCATTTTATAAATTACTCAAGAGTGTGAATCTCTTGAGAGGGATTCTCACTGGTGATTACCTAGTAAGTTGTAAGGGGGAGTGAGGGGATTCTCTCATTGATGTACTGAGGCACCAAGAGCTCATGGAATCTTAGGAAATAGTGGAGCACTCAGAGGAACTTTTCAAAGCATACGTTTTTCGACATATGATGCATTTTGGAATATATCAATAAATATGAAAGCATATGTTTTGAAAGAGAACTTTTCAAAGGGCTTTCTTATAAGCACATTTACCAAAGAGCTACTCGATAAATCTAAGATATGTTTTAATGGAATTTATTGAAGATTTATCGAAGCCTCTTCCGATAAGGTTAATTAGCGAAGTATTTCTGTGCAAGACTTAAACTATTTCAATCGCAATTCCTTAGGGATTTATCGAAGACCTTTTTGACAAGGGTATTCCTCAATAAGAACTTTGATAATTCAAGACTGATTTGTGAAAAGATTTCTAAACTAGACTTTCACATATTTGATCTTCAATTATAAATTATTTTAGAAACAAACGAGATATGCTTATATTGTTCATACATCTATTCTAAGACATGTTTCAAGATTATTTCCATCTAAAACAGCGATCAAATGCACAGATCAATTGAAGAGCAGCAAGAGTCAGATGCATACGTCAGCAATAACAGCTATCCCATGGATATTTCAACTGATTTATGAAGAACCAAGTATAAAAGAAGAAGCCAAAATGAGGAAGCTGAAAAGTTGGGAGACAAAATAAAAATAAGAGATGCTTACAACGCAGTTTGATCATACTCAATAAATATTATGAAGTCTCTGTTTCTCTTTAGCTTAGAGCATATCATTCTTCAAATGAGAGAAGCCTAGAGAGTCTTTTAGCTTAAATTTCTATCTTATCTACTCTACCAAGTGTATAAATCATTTTATAAATTACTCAAGAGTGTGAATCTCTTGAGAGGGATTCTCACTGGTGATTACCTAGTAAGTTGTAAGGGGGAGTGAGGGGATTCTCTCATTGATGTACTGAGGCACCAAGAGCTCATGGAATCTTAGGAAATAGTGGAGCACTCAGAGGAACTTTTCAAAGCATACGTTTTTTGACAAATGATGCATTTTGGAATATATCAATAAATATGAAAGCATATGTTTTGAAAGAGAACTTTTCAAAGGGCTTTCTTATAAGCACATTTACCAAAGAGCTACTCGATAAATCTAAGATATGTTTTAATGGAATTTATTGAAGATTTATCGAAGCCTCTTCCGATAAGGTTAATTAGCGAAGTATTTCTGTGCAAGACTTAAACTATTTCAATCGCAATTCCTTAGGGATTTATCGAAGACCTTTTTGACAAGGGTATTCCTCAATAAGAACTTTGATAATTCAAGACTGATTTGTGAAAAGATTTCTAAACTAGACTTTCACATATTTGATCTTCAATTATAAATTATTTTAGAAACAAACGAGATATGCTTATATTGTTCATACATCTATTCTAAGACATGTTTCAAGATTATTTCCATCTAAAACAGCGATCAAATGCACAGATCAATTGAAGAGCAGCAAGAGTCAGATGCATACGTCAGCAATAACAGCTATCCCATGGATATTTCAACTGATTTATGAAGAACCAAGTATAAAAGAAGAAGCCAAAATGAGGAAGCTGAAAAGTTGGGAGACAAAATAAAAATAAGAGATGCTTACAACGCAGTTTGATCATACTCAATAAATATTATGAAGTCTCTGTTTCTCTTTAGCTTAGAGCATATCATTCTTCAAATGAGAGAAGCCTAGAGAGTCTTTTAGCTTAAATTTCTATCTTATCTACTCTACCAAGTGTATAAATCATTTTATAAATTACTCAAGAGTGTGAATCTCTTGAGAGGGATTCTCACTGGTGATTACCTAGTAAGTTGTAAGGGGGAGTGAGGGGATTCTCTCATTGATGTACTGAGGCACCAAGAGCTCATGGAATCTTAGGAAATAGTGGAGCACTCAGAGGAACTTTTCAAAGCATACGTTTTTCGACAAATGATGCATTTTGGAATATATCAATAAATATGAAAGCATATGTTTTGAAAGAGAACTTTTCAAAGGGCTTTCTTATAAGCACATTTACCAAAGAGCTACTCGATAAATCTAAGATATGTTTTAATGGAATTTATTGAAGATTTATCGAAGCCTCTTCCGATAAGGTTAATTAGCGAAGTATTTCTGTGCAAGACTTAAACTATTTCAATCGCAATTCCTTAGGGATTTATCGAAGACCTTTTTGACAAGGGTATTCCTCAATAAGAACTTTGATAATTCAAGACTGATTTGTGAAAAGATTTCTAAACTAGACTTTCACATATTTGATCTTCAATTATAAATTATTTTAGAAACAAACGAGATATGCTTATATTGTTCATACATCTATTCTAAGACATGTTTCAAGATTATTTCCATCTAAAACAGCGATCAAATGCACAGATCAATTGAAGAGCAGCAAGAGTCAGATGCATACGTCAGCAATAACAGCTATCCCATGGATATTTCAACTGATTTATGAAGAACCAAGTATAAAAGAAGAAGCCAAAATGAGGAAGCTGAAAAGTTGGGAGACAAAATAAAAATAAGAGATGCTTACAACGCAGTTTGATCATACTCAATAAATATTATGAAGTCTCTGTTTCTCTTTAGCTTAGAGCATATCATTCTTCAAATGAGAGAAGCCTAGAGAGTCTTTTAGCTTAAATTTCTATCTTATCTACTCTACCAAGTGTATAAATCATTTTATAAATTACTCAAGAGTGTGAATCTCTTGAGAGGGATTCTCACTGGTGATTACCTAGTAAGTTGTAAGGGGGAGTGAGGGGATTCTCTCATTGATGTACTGAGGCACCAAGAGCTCATGGAATCTTAGGAAATAGTGGAGCACTCAGAGGAACTTTTCAAAGCATACGTTTTTCGACAAATGATGCATTTTGGAATATATCAATAAATATGAAAGCATATGTTTTGAAAGAGAACTTTTCAAAGGGCTTTCTTATAAGCACATTTACCAAAGAGCTACTCGATAAATCTAAGATATGTTTTAATGGAATTTATTGAAGATTTATCGAAGCCTCTTCCGATAAGGTTAATTAGCGAAGTATTTCTGTGCAAGACTTAAACTATTTCAATCGCAATTCCTTAGGGATTTATCGAAGACCTTTTTGACAAGGGTATTCCTCAATAAGAACTTTGATAATTCAAGACTGATTTGTGAAAAGATTTCTAAACTAGACTTTCACATATTTGATCTTCAATTATAAATTATTTTAGAAACAAACGAGATATGCTTATATTGTTCACACATCTATTCTAAGACATGTTTCAAGATTATTTCCATCTAAAACAGCGATCAAATGCACAGATCAATTGAAGAGCAGCAAGAGTCAGATGCATACGTCAGCAATAACAGCTATCCCATGGATATTTCAACTGATTTATGAAGAACCAAGTATAAAAGAAGAAGCCAAAATGAGGAAGCTGAAAAGTTGGGAGACAAAATAAAAATAAGAGATGCTTACAACGCAGTTTGATCATACTCAATAAATATTATGAAGTCTCTGTTTCTCTTTAGCTTAGAGCATATCATTCTTCAAATGAGAGAAGCCTAGAGAGTCTTTTAGCTTAAATTTCTATCTTATCTACTCTACCAAGTGTATAAATCATTTTATAAATTACTCAAGAGTGTGAATCTCTTGAGAGGGATTCTCACTGGTGATTACCTAGTAAGTTGTAAGGGGGAGTGAGGGGATTCCCTCATTGATGTACTGAGGCACCAGGAGCTCATGGAATCTTAGGAAATAGTGGAGCACTCAGAGGAACTTTTCAAAGCATACGTTTTTCGACAAATGATGCATTTTGGAATATATCAATAAATATGAAAGCATATGTTTTGAAAGAGAACTTTTCAAAGGGCTTTCTTATAAGCACATTTACCAAAGAGCTACTCGATAAATCTAAGATATGTTTTAATGGAATTTATTGAAGATTTATCGAAGCCTCTTCCGATAAGGTTAATTAGCGAAGTATTTCTGTGCAAGACTTAAACTATTTCAATCGCAATTCCTTAGGGATTTATCGAAGACCTTTTTGACAAGGGTATTCCTCAATAAGAACTTTGATAATTCAAGACTGATTTGTGAAAAGATTTCTAAACTAGACTTTCACATATTTGATCTTCAATTATAAATTATTTTAGAAACAAACGAGATATGCTTATATTGTTCATACATCTATTCTAAGACATGTTTCAAGATTATTTCCATCTAAAACAGCGATCAAATGCACAGATCAATTGAAGAGCAGCAAGAGTCAGATGCATACGTCAGCAATAACAGCTATCCCATGGATATTTCAACTGATTTATGAAGAACCAAGGATAAAAGAAGAAGCCAAAATGAGGGAGCTGAAAAGTTGGGAGGCAAAATAAAAATAAGAGATGCTTACAACGCAGTTTGATCATACTCAATAAATATTATGACGTCTCTGTTTCTCTTTAGTTTAGAGCATATCATTCTTCAAATGAGAGAAGCCTAGAGAGTCTTTTAGCTTAAATTTCTATCTTATCTACTCTACCAAGTGTATAAATCATTTTATAAATTACTCAAGAGTGTGAATCTCTTGAGAGGGATTCTCACTGGTGATTACCTAGTAAGTTGTAAGGGGGAGTGAGGGGATTCCCTCATTGATGTACTGAGGCACCAGGAGCTCATGGAATCTTAGGAAATAGTGGAGCACTCAGAGGAACTTTTCAAAGCATACGTTTTTCGACAAATGATGCATTTTGGAATATATCAATAAATATGAAAGCATATGTTTTGAAAGAGAACTTTTCAAAGGGCTTTCTTATAAGCACATTTACCAAAGAGCTACTCGATAAATCTAAGATATGTTTTAATGGAATTTATTGAAGATTTATCGAAGCCTCTTCCGATAAGGTTAATTAGCGAAGTATTTCTGTGCAAGGCTTAAACTATTTCAATCGCAATTCCTTAGGGATTTATCGAAGACCTTTTTGACAAGGGTATTCCTCAATAAGAACTTTGATAATTCAAGACTGATTTGTGAAAAGATTTCTAAACTAGACTTTCACATATTTGATCTTCAATTATAAATTATTTTAGAAACAAACGAGATATGCTTATATTGTTCATACATCTATTCTAAGACATGTTTCAAGATTATTTCCATCTAAAACAGCGATCAAATGCACAGATCAATTGAAGAGCAGCAAGAGTCAGATGCATACGTCAGCAATAACAGCTATCCCATGGATATTTCAACTGATTTATGAAGAACCAAGGATAAAAGAAGAAGCCAAAATGAGGGAGCTGAAAAGTTGGGAGGCAAAATAAAAATAAGAGATGCTTACAACGCAGTTTGATCATACTCAATAAATATTATGACGTCTCTGTTTCTCTTTAGTTTAGAGCATATCATTCTTCAAATGAGAGAAGCCTAGAGAGTCTTTTAGCTTAAATTTCTATCTTATCTACTCTACCAAGTGTATAAATCATTTTATAAATTACTCAAGAGTGTGAATCTCTTGAGAGGGATTCTCACTGGTGATTACCTAGTAAGTTGTAAGGGGGAGTGAGGGGATTCCCTCATTGATGTACTGAGGCACCAGGAGCTCATGGAATCTTAGGAAATAGTGGAGCACTCAGAGGAACTTTTCAAAGCATACGTTTTTCGACAAATGATGCATTTTGGAATATATCAATAAATATGAAAGCATATGTTTTGAAAGAGAACTTTTCAAAGGGCTTTCTTATAAGCACATTTACCAAAGAGCTACTCGATAAATCTAAGATATGTTTTAATGGAATTTATTGAAGATTTATCGAAGCCTCTTCCGATAAGGTTAATTAGCGAAGTATTTCTGTGCAAGGCTTAAACTATTTCAATCGCAATTCCTTAGGGATTTATCGAAGACCTTTTTGACAAGGGTATTCCTCAATAAGAACTTTGATAATTCAAGACTGATTTGTGAAAAGATTTCTAAACTAGACTTTCACATATTTGATCTTCAATTATAAATTATTTTAGAAACAAACGAGATATGCTTATATTGTTCATACATCTATTCTAAGACATGTTTCAAGATTATTTCCATCTAAAACAGCGATCAAATGCACAGATCAATTGAAGAGCAGCAAGAGTCAGATGCATACGTCAGCAATAACAGCTATCCCATGGATATTTCAACTGATTTATGAAGAACCAAGTATAAAAGAAGAAGCCAAAATGAGGGAGCTGAAAAGTTGGGAGGCAAAATAAAAATAAGAGATGCTTACAACGCAGTTTGATCATACTCAATAAATATTATGACGTCTCTGTTTCTCTTTAGTTTAGAGCATATCATTCTTCAAATGAGAGAAGCCTAGAGAGTCTTTTAGCTTAAATTTCTATCTTATCTACTCTACCAAGTGTATAAATCATTTTATAAATTACTCAAGAGTGTGAATCTCTTGAGAGGGATTCTCACTGGTGATTACCCAGTAAGTTGTAAGGGGGAGTGAGGGGATTCCCTCATTGATGTACTGAGGCACCAGGAGCTCATGGAATCTTAGGAAATAGTGGAGCACTCAGAGGAACTTTTCAAAGCATACGTTTTTCGACAAATGATGCATTTTGGAATATATCAATAAATATGAAAGCATATGTTTTGAAAGAGAACTTTTCAAAGGGCTTTCTTATAAGCACATTTACCAAAGAGCCACTCGATAAATCTAAGATATGTTTTAATGGAATTTATTGAAGATTTATCGAAGCCTCTTCCGATAAGGTTAATTAGCGAAGTATTTCTGTGCAAGGCTTAAACTATTTCAATCGCAATTCCTTAGGGATTTATCGAAGACCTTTTTGACAAGGGTATTCCTCAATAAGAACTTTGATAATTCAAGACTGATTTGTGAAAAGATTTCTAAACTAGACTTTCACATATTTGATCTTCAATTATAAATTATTTTAGAAACAAACGAGATATGCTTATATTGTTCATACATCTATTCTAAGACATGTTTCAAGATTATTTCCATCTAAAACAGCGATCAAATGCACAGATCAATTGAAGAGCAGCAAGAGTCAGATGCATACGTCAGCAATAACAGCTATCCCATGGATATTTCAACTGATTTATGAAGAACCAAGTATAAAAGAAGAAGCCAAAATGAGGGAGCTGAAAAGTTGGGAGGCAAAATAAAAATAAGAGATGCTTACAACGCAGTTTGATCATACTCAATAAATATTATGACGTCTCTGTTTCTCTTTAGTTTAGAGCATATCATTCTTCAAATGAGAGAAGCCTAGAGAGTCTTTTAGCTTAAATTTCTATCTTATCTACTCTACCAAGTGTATAAATCATTTTATAAATTACTCAAGAGTGTGAATCTCTTGAGAGGGATTCTCACTGGTGATTACCTAGTAAGTTGTAAGGGGGAGTGAGGGGATTCCCTCATTGATGTACTGAGGCACCAGGAGCTCATGGAATCTTAGGAAATAGTGGAGCACTCAGAGGAACTTTTCAAAGCATACGTTTTTCGACAAATGATGCATTTTGGAATATATCAATAAATATGAAAGCATATGTTTTGAAAGAGAACTTTTCAAAGGGCTTTCTTATAAGCACATTTACCAAAGAGCCACTCGATAAATCTAAGATATGTTTTAATGGAATTTATTGAAGATTTATCGAAGCCTCTTCCGATAAGGTTAATTAGCGAAGTATTTCTGTGCAAGGCTTAAACTATTTCAATCGCAATTCCTTAGGGATTTATCGAAGACCTTTTTGACAAGGGTATTCCTCAATAAGAACTTTGATAATTCAAGACTGATTTGTGAAAAGATTTCTAAACTAGACTTTCACATATTTGATCTTCAATTATAAATTATTTTAGAAACAAACGAGATATGCTTATATTGTTCATACATCTATTCTAAGACATGTTTCAAGATTATTTCCATCTAAAACAGCGATCAAATGCACAGATCAATTGAAGAGCAGCAAGAGTCAGATGCATACGTCAGCAATAACAGCTATCCCATGGATATTTCAACTGATTTATGAAGAACCAAGTATAAAAGAAGAAGCCAAAATGAGGGAGCTGAAAAGTTGGGAGGCAAAATAAAAATAAGAGATGCTTACAACGCAGTTTGATCATACTCAATAAATATTATGACGTCTCTGTTTCTCTTTAGTTTAGAGCATATCATTCTTCAAATGAGAGAAGCCTAGAGAGTCTTTTAGCTTAAATTTCTATCTTATCTACTCTACCAAGTGTATAAATCATTTTATAAATTACTCAAGAGTGTGAATCTCTTGAGAGGGATTCTCACTGGTGATTACCCAGTAAGTTGTAAGGGGGAGTGAGGGGATTCCCTCATTGATGTACTGAGGCACCAGGAGCTCATGGAATCTTAGGAAATAGTGGAGCACTCAGAGGAACTTTTCAAAGCATACGTTTTTCGACAAATGATGCATTTTGGAATATATCAATAAATATGAAAGCATATGTTTTGAAAGAGAACTTTTCAAAGGGCTTTCTTATAAGCACATTTACCAAAGAGCCACTCGATAAATCTAAGATATGTTTTAATGGAATTTATTGAAGATTTATCGAAGCCTCTTCCGATAAGGTTAATTAGCGAAGTATTTCTGTGCAAGGCTTAAACTATTTCAATCGCAATTCCTTAGGGATTTATCGAAGACCTTTTTGACAAGGGTATTCCTCAATAAGAACTTTGATAATTCAAGACTGATTTGTGAAAAGATTTCTAAACTAGACTTTCACATATTTGATCTTCAATTATAAATTATTTTAGAAACAAACGAGATATGCTTATATTGTTCATACATCTATTCTAAGACATGTTTCAAGATTATTTCCATCTAAAACAGCGATCAAATGCACAGATCAATTGAAGAGCAGCAAGAGTCAGATGCATACGTCAGCAATAACAGCTATCCCATGGATATTTCAACTGATTTATGAAGAACCAAGTATAAAAGAAGAAGCCAAAATGAGGGAGCTGAAAAGTTGGGAGGCAAAATAAAAATAAGAGATGCTTACAACGCAGTTTGATCATACTCAATAAATATTATGACGTCTCTGTTTCTCTTTAGTTTAGAGCATATCATTCTTCAAATGAGAGAAGCCTAGAGAGTCTTTTAGCTTAAATTTCTATCTTATCTACTCTACCAAGTGTATAAATCATTTTATAAATTACTCAAGAGTGTGAATCTCTTGAGAGGGATTCTCACTGGTGATTACCCAGTAAGTTGTAAGGGGGAGTGAGGGGATTCCCTCATTGATGTACTGAGGCACCAGGAGCTCATGGAATCTTAGGAAATAGTGGAGCACTCAGAGGAACTTTTCAAAGCATACGTTTTTCGACAAATGATGCATTTTGGAATATATCAATAAATATGAAAGCATATGTTTTGAAAGAGAACTTTTCAAAGGGCTTTCTTATAAGCACATTTACCAAAGAGCCACTCGATAAATCTAAGATATGTTTTAATGGAATTTATTGAAGATTTATCGAAGCCTCTTCCGATAAGGTTAATTATCGAAGTATTTCTGTGCAAGACTTAAACTATTTCAATCGCAATTCCTTAGGGATTTATCGAAGACCTTTTTGACAAGGGTATTCCTCAATAAGAACTTTGATAATTCAAGACTGATTTGTGAAAAGATTTCTAAACTAGACTTTCACATATTTGATCTTCAATTATAAATTATTTTAGAAACAAACGAGATATGCTTATATTGTTCATACATCTATTCTAAGACATGTTTCAAGATTATTTCCATCTAAAACAGCGATCAAATGCACAGATCAATTGAAGAGCAGCAAGAGTCAGATGCATACGTCAGCAATAACAGCTATCCCATGGATATTTCAACTGATTTATGAAGAACCAAGTATAAAAGAAGAAGCCAAAATGAGGAAGCTGAAAAGTTGGGAGACAAAATAAAAATAAGAGATGCTTACAACGCAGTTTGATCATACTCAATAAATATTATGAAGTCTCTGTTTCTCTTTAGTTTAGAGCATATCATTCTTCAAATGAGAGAAGCCTAGAGAGTCTTTTAGCTTAAATTTCTATCTTATCTACTCTACCAAGTGTATAAATCATTTTATAAATTACTCAAGAGTGTGAATCTCTTGAGAGGGATTCTCACTGGTGATTACCCAGTAAGTTGTAAGGGGGAGTGAGGGGATTCTCTCATTGATGTACTGAGGCACCAAGAGCTCATGGAATCTTAGGAAATAGTGGAGCACTCAGAGGAACTTTTCAAAGCATACGTTTTTCGACAAATGATGTACTTTGGAATATATCAATAAATATGAAAGCATATGTTTTGAAAGAGAACTTTTCAAAGGGCTTTCTTATAAGCACATTTACCAAAGAGCTACTCGATAAATCTAAGATATGTTTTAATGGAATTTATTGAAGATTTATCGAAGCCTCTTCCGATAAGGTTAATTATCGAAGTATTTCTGTGCAAGACTTAAACTATTTCAATCGCAATTCCTTAGGGATTTATCGAAGACCTTTTTGACAAGGGTATTCCTCAATAAGAACTTTGATAATTCAAGACTGATTTGTGAAAAGATTTCTAAACTAGACTTTAACATATTTGATCTTCAATTATAAATTATTTTAGAAACAAACGAGATATGCTTATATTGTTCATACATCTATTCTAAGACATGTTTCAAGATTATTTCCATCTAAAACAGCGATCAAATGCACAGATCAATTGAAGAGCAACAAGAGTCAGATGCATACGTCAGCAATAACAGCTATCCCATGGATATTTCAACTGATTTATGAAGAACCAAGTATAAAAGAAGAAGCCAAAATGAGGAAGCTGAAAAGTTGGGAGACAAAATAAAAATAAGAGATGCTTACAACGCAGTTTGATCATACTCAATAAATATTATGAAGTCTCTGTTTCTCTTTAGTTTAGAGCATATCATTCTTCAAATGAGAGAAGCCTAGAGAGTCTTTTAGCTTAAATTTCTATCTTATCTACTCTACCAAGTGTATAAATCATTTTATAAATTACTCAAGAGTGTGAATCTCTTGAGAGGGATTCTCACTGGTGATTACCCAGTAAGTTGTAAGGGGGAGTGAGGGGATTCTCTCATTGATGTACTGAGGCACCAAGAGCTCATGGAATCTTAGGAAATAGTGGAACACTCAGAGGAACTTTTCAAAGCATACGTTTTTTGACAAATGATGTACTTTGGAATATATCAATAAATATGAAAGCATATGTTTTGAAAGAGAACTTTTCAAAGGGCTTTCTTATAAGCACATTTACCAAAGAGCTACTCGATAAATCTAAGATATGTTTTAATGGAATTTATTGAAGATTTATCGAAGCCTCTTCCGATAAGGTTAATTATCGAAGTATTTCTGTGCAAGACTTAAACTATTTCAATCGCAATTCCTTAGGGATTTATCGAAGACCTTTTTGACAAGGGTATTCCTCAATAAGAACTTTGATAATTCAAGACTGATTTGTGAAAAGATTTCTAAACTAGACTTTAACATATTTGATCTTCAATTATAAATTATTTTAGAAACAAACGAGATATGCTTATATTGTTCATACATCTATTCTAAGACATGTTTCAAGATTATTTCCATCTAAAACAGCGATCAAATGCACAGATCAATTGAAGAGCAACAAGAGTCAGATGCATACGTCAGCAATAACAGCTATCCCATGGATATTTCAACTGATTTATGAAGAACCAAGTATAAAAGAAGAAGCCAAAATGAGGAAGCTGAAAAGTTGGGAGACAAAATAAAAATAAGAGATGCTTACAACGCAGTTTGATCATACTCAATAAATATTATGAAGTCTCTGTTTCTCTTTAGTTTAGAGCATATCATTCTTCAAATGAGAGAAGCCTAGAGAGTCTTTTAGCTTAAATTTCTATCTTATCTACTCTACCAAGTGTATAAATCATTTTATAAATTACTCAAGAGTGTGAATCTCTTGAGAGGGATTCTCACTGGTGATTACCCAGTAAGTTGTAAGGGGGAGTGAGGGGATTCTCTCATTGATGTACTGAGGCACCAAGAGCTCATGGAATCTTAGGAAATAGTGGAACACTCAGAGGAACTTTTCAAAGCATACGTTTTTTGACAAATGATGTACTTTGGAATATATCACTAAATATGAAAGCATATGTTTTGAAAGAGAACTTTTCAAAGGGCTTTCTTATAAGCACATTTACCAAAGAGCTACTCGATAAATCTAAGATATGTTTTAATGGAATTTATTGAAGATTTATCGAAGCCTCTTCCGATAAGGTTAATTATCGAAGTATTTCTGTGCAAGACTTAAACTATTTCAATCGCAATTCCTTAGGGATTTATCGAAGACCTTTTTGACAAGGGTATTCCTCAATAAGAACTTTGATAATTCAAGACTGATTTGTGAAAAGATTTCTAAACTAGACTTTAACATATTTGATCTTCAATTACAAATTATTTTAGAAACAAACGAGATATGCTTATATTGTTCATACATCTATTCTAAGACATGTTTCAAGATTATTTCCATCTAAAACAGCGATCAAATGCACAGATCAATTGAAGAGCAACAAGAGTCAGATGCATACGTCAGCAATAACAGCTATCCCATGGATATTTCAACTGATTTATGAAGAACCAAGTATAAAAGAAGAAGCCAAAATGAGGAAGCTGAAAAGTTGGGAGACAAAATAAAAATAAGAGATGCTTACAACGCAGTTTGATCATACTCAATAAATATTATGAAGTCTCTGTTTCTCTTTAGTTTAGAGCATATCATTCTTCAAATGAGAGAAGCCTAGAGAGTCTTTTAGCTTAAATTTCTATCTTATCTACTCTACCAAGTGTATAAATCATTTTATAAATTACTCAAGAGTGTGAATCTCTTGAGAGGGATTCTCACTGGTGATTACCCAGTAAGTTGTAAGGGGGAGTGAGGGGATTCTCTCATTGATGTACTGAGGCACCAAGAGCTCATGGAATCTTAGGAAATAGTGGAACACTCAGAGGAACTTTTCAAAGCATACGTTTTTTGACAAATGATGTACTTTGGAATATATCAATAAATATGAAAGCATATGTTTTGAAAGAGAACTTTTCAAAGGGCTTTCTTATAAGCACATTTACCAAAGAGCTACTCGATAAATCTAAGATATGTTTTAATGGAATTTATTGAAGATTTATCGAAGCCTCTTCCGATAAGGTTAATTATCGAAGTATTTCTGTGCAAGACTTAAACTATTTCAATCGCAATTCCTTAGGGATTTATCGAAGACCTTTTTGACAAGGGTATTCCTCAATAAGAACTTTGATAATTCAAGACTGATTTGTGAAAAGATTTCTAAACTAGACTTTAACATATTTGATCTTCAATTACAAATTATTTTAGAAACAAACGAGATATGCTTATATTGTTCATACATCTATTCTAAGACATGTTTCAAGATTATTTCCATCTAAAACAGCGATCAAATGCACAGATCAATTGAAGAGCAACAAGAGTCAGATGCATACGTCAGCAATAACAGCTATCCCATGGATATTTCAACTGATTTATGAAGAACCAAGTATAAAAGAAGAAGCCAAAATGAGGAAGCTGAAAAGTTGGGAGACAAAATAAAAATAAGAGATGCTTACAACGCAGTTTGATCATACTCAATAAATATTATGAAGTCTCTGTTTCTCTTTAGTTTAGAGCATATCATTCTTCAAATGAGAGAAGCCTAGAGAGTCTTTTAGCTTAAATTTCTATCTTATCTACTCTACCAAGTGTATAAATCATTTTATAAATTACTCAAGAGTGTGAATCTCTTGAGAGGGATTCTCACTGGTGATTACCCAGTAAGTTGTAAGGGGGAGTGAGGGGATTCTCTCATTGATGTACTGAGGCACCAAGAGCTCATGGAATCTTAGGAAATAGTGGAACACTCAGAGGAACTTTTCAAAGCATACGTTTTTCGACAAATGATGTACTTTGGAATATATCAATAAATATGAAAGCATATGTTTTGAAAGAGAACTTTTCAAAGGGCTTTCTTATAAGCACATTTACCAAAGAGCTACTCGATAAATCTAAGATATGTTTTAATGGAATTTATTGAAGATTTATCGAAGCCTCTTCCGATAAGGTTAATTATCGAAGTATTTCTGTGCAAGACTTAAACTATTTCAATCGCAATTCCTTAGGGATTTATCGAAGACCTTTTTGACAAGGGTATTCCTCAATAAGAACTTTGATAATTCAAGACTGATTTGTGAAAAGATTTCTAAACTAGACTTTAACATATTTGATCTTCAATTACAAATTATTTTAGAAACAAACGAGATATGCTTATATTGTTCATACATCTACTCTAAGACATGTTTCAAGATTATTTCCATCTAAAACAGCGATCAAATGCACAGATCAATTGAAGAGCAACAAGAGTCAGATGCATACGTCAGCAATAACAGCTATCCCATGGATATTTCAACTGATTTATGAAGAACCAAGTATAAAAGAAGAAGCCAAAATGAGGAAGCTGAAAAGTTGGGAGACAAAATAAAAATAAGAGATGCTTACAACGCAGTTTGATCATACTCAATAAATATTATGAAGTCTCTGTTTCTCTTTAGTTTAGAGCATATCATTCTTCAAATGAGAGAAGCCTAGAGAGTCTTTTAGCTTAAATTTCTATCTTATCTACTCTACCAAGTGTATAAATCATTTTATAAATTACTCAAGAGTGTGAATCTCTTGAGAGGGATTCTCACTGGTGATTACCCAGTAAGTTGTAAGGGGGAGTGAGGGGATTCTCTCATTGATGTACTGAGGCACCAAGAGCTCATGGAATCTTAGGAAATAGTGGAACACTCAGAGGAACTTTTCAAAGCATACGTTTTTCGACAAATGATGTACTTTGGAATATATCAATAAATATGAAAGCATATGTTTTGAAAGAGAACTTTTCAAAGGGCTTTCTTATAAGCACATTTACCAAAGAGCTACTCGATAAATCTAAGATATGTTTTAATGGAATTTATTGAAGATTTATCGAAGCCTCTTCCGATAAGGTTAATTATCGAAGTATTTCTGTGCAAGGCTTAAACTATTTCAATCGCAATTCCTTAGGGATTTATCGAAGACCTTTTTGACAAGGGTATTCCTCAATAAGAACTTTGATAATTCAAGACTGATTTGTGAAAAGATTTCTAAACTAGACTTTAACATATTTGATCTTCAATTATAAATTATTTTAGAAACAAACGAGATATTCTTATATTGTTCATACATCTACTCTAAGACATGTTTCAAGATTATTTCCATCTAAAACAGCGATCAAATGCACAGATCAATTGAAGAGCAACAAGAGTCAGATGCATACGTCAGCAATAACAGCTATCCCATGGATATTTCAACTGATTTATGAAGAACCAAGTATAAAAGAAGAAGCCAAAATGAGGAAGCTGAAAAGTTGGGAGACAAAATAAAAATAAGAGATGCTTACAACGCAGTTTGATCATACTCAATAAATATTATGAAGTCTCTGTTTCTCTTTAGTTTAGAGCATATCATTCTTCAAATGAGAGAAGCCTAGAGAGTCTTTTAGCTTAAATTTCTATCTTATCTACTCTACCAAGTGTATAAATCATTTTATAAATTACTCAAGAGTGTGAATCTCTTGAGAGGGATTCTCACTGGTGATTACCCAGTAAGTTGTAAGGGGGAGTGAGGGGATTCTCTCATTGATGTACTGAGGCACCAAGAGCTCATGGAATCTTAGGAAATAGTGGAACACTCAGAGGAACTTTTCAAAGCATACGTTTTTTGACAAATGATGTACTTTGGAATATATCACTAAATATGAAAGCATATGTTTTGAAAGAGAACTTTTCAAAGGGCTTTCTTATAAGCACATTTACCAAAGAGCTACTCGATAAATCTAAGATATGTTTTAATGGAATTTATTGAAGATTTATCGAAGCCTCTTCCGATAAGGTTAATTATCGAAGTATTTCTGTGCAAGACTTAAACTATTTCAATCGCAATTCCTTAGGGATTTATCGAAGACCTTTTTGACAAGGGTATTCCTCAATAAGAACTTTGATAATTCAAGACTGATTTGTGAAAAGATTTCTAAACTAGACTTTAACATATTTGATCTTCAATTATAAATTATTTTAGAAACAAACGAGATATGCTTATATTGTTCATACATCTATTCTAAGACATGTTTCAAGATTATTTCCATCTAAAACAGCGATCAAATGCACAGATCAATTGAAGAGCAACAAGAGTCAGATGCATACGTCAGCAATAACAGCTATCCCATGGATATTTCAACTGATTTATGAAGAACCAAGTATAAAAGAAGAAGCCAAAATGAGGAAGCTGAAAAGTTGGGAGACAAAATAAAAATAAGAGATGCTTACAACGCAGTTTGATCATACTCAATAAATATTATGAAGTCTCTGTTTCTCTTTAGTTTAGAGCATATCATTCTTCAAATGAGAGAAGCCTAGAGAGTCTTTTAGCTTAAATTTCTATCTTATCTACTCTACCAAGTGTATAAATCATTTTATAAATTACTCAAGAGTGTGAATCTCTTGAGAGGGATTCTCACTGGTGATTACCCAGTAAGTTGTAAGGGGGAGTGAGGGGATTCTCTCATTGATGTACTGAGGCACCAAGAGCTCATGGAATCTTAGGAAATAGTGGAACACTCAAAGGAACTTTTCAAAGCATACGTTTTTTGACAAATGATGTACTTTGGAATATATCAATAAATATGAAAGCATATGTTTTGAAAGAGAACTTTTCAAAGGGCTTTCTTATAAGCACATTTACCAAAGAGCTACTCGATAAATCTAAGATATGTTTTAATGGAATTTATTGAAGATTTATCGAAGCCTCTTCCGATAAGGTTAATTATCGAAGTATTTCTGTGCAAGACTTAAACTATTTCAATCGCAATTCCTTAGGGATTTATCGAAGACCTTTTTGACAAGGGTATTCCTCAATAAGAACTTTGATAATTCAAGACTGATTTGTGAAAAGATTTCTAAACTAGACTTTAACATATTTGATCTTCAATTACAAATTATTTTAGAAACAAACGAGATATGCTTATATTGTTCATACATCTATTCTAAGACATGTTTCAAGATTATTTCCATCTAAAACAGCGATCAAATGCACAGATCAATTGAAGAGCAACAAGAGTCAGATGCATACGTCAGCAATAACAGCTATCCCATGGATATTTCAACTGATTTATGAAGAACCAAGTATAAAAGAAGAAGCCAAAATGAGGAAGCTGAAAAGTTGGGAGACAAAATAAAAATAAGAGATGCTTACAACGCAGTTTGATCATACTCAATAAATATTATGAAGTCTCTGTTTCTCTTTAGTTTAGAGCATATCATTCTTCAAATGAGAGAAGCCTAGAGAGTCTTTTAGCTTAAATTTCTATCTTATCTACTCTACCAAGTGTATAAATCATTTTATAAATTACTCAAGAGTGTGAATCTCTTGAGAGGGATTCTCACTGGTGATTACCCAGTAAGTTGTAAGGGGGAGTGAGGGGATTCTCTCATTGATGTACTGAGGCACCAAGAGCTCATGGAATCTTAGGAAATAGTGGAACACTCAGAGGAACTTTTCAAAGCATACGTTTTTCGACAAATGATGTACTTTGGAATATATCAATAAATATGAAAGCATATGTTTTGAAAGAGAACTTTTCAAAGGGCTTTCTTATAAGCACATTTACCAAAGAGCTACTCGATAAATCTAAGATATGTTTTAATGGAATTTATTGAAGATTTATCGAAGCCTCTTCCGATAAGGTTAATTATCGAAGTATTTCTGTGCAAGACTTAAACTATTTCAATCGCAATTCCTTAGGGATTTATCGAAGACCTTTTTGACAAGGGTATTCCTCAATAAGAACTTTGATAATTCAAGACTGATTTGTGAAAAGATTTCTAAACTAGACTTTAACATATTTGATCTTCAATTACAAATTATTTTAGAAACAAACGAGATATGCTTATATTGTTCATACATCTATTCTAAGACATGTTTCAAGATTATTTCCATCTAAAACAGCGATCAAATGCACAGATCAATTGAAGAGCAACAAGAGTCAGATGCATACGTCAGCAATAACAGCTATCCCATGGATATTTCAACTGATTTATGAAGAACCAAGTATAAAAGAAGAAGCCAAAATGAGGAAGCTGAAAAGTTGGGAGACAAAATAAAAATAAGAGATGCTTACAACGCAGTTTGATCATACTCAATAAATATTATGAAGTCTCTGTTTCTCTTTAGTTTAGAGCATATCATTCTTCAAATGAGAGAAGCCTAGAGAGTCTTTTAGCTTAAATTTCTATCTTATCTACTCTACCAAGTGTATAAATCATTTTATAAATTACTCAAGAGTGTGAATCTCTTGAGAGGGATTCTCACTGGTGATTACCTAGTAAGTTGTAAGGGGGAGTGAGGGGATTCTCTCATTGATGTACTGAGGCACCAAGAGCTCATGGAATCTTAGGAAATAGTGGAACACTCAGCGGAACTTTTCAAAGCATACGTTTTTCGACAAATGATGCATTTTGGAATATATCACTAAATATGAAGCATATGTTTTGAAAGAGAACTTTTCAAAGGGCTTTCTTATAAGCACATTTACCAAAGAGCTACTCGATAAATCTAAGATATGTTTTAATGGAATTTATTGAAGATTTATCGAAGCCTCTTCCGATAAGGTTAATTATCGAAGTATTTCTGTGCAAGACTTAAACTATTTCAATCGCAATTCCTTAGGGATTTATCGAAGACCTTTTTGACAAGGGTATTCCTCAATAAGAACTTTGATAATTCAAGACTGATTTGTGAAAAGATTTCTAAACTAGACTTTAACATATTTGATCTTCAATTATAAATTATTTTAGAAACAAACGAGATATGCTTATATTGTTCATACATCTACTCTATGACATGTTTCAAGATTATTTCCATCTAAAACAGCGATCAAATGCACAGATCAATTGAAGAGCAACAAGAGTCAGATGCATACGTCAGCAATAACAGCTATCCCATGGATATTTCAACTGATTTATGAAGAACCAAGTATAAAAGAAGAAGCCAAAATGAGGAAGATGAAAAGTTGGGAGGCAAAATAAAAATAAGAGATGCTTACAACGCAGTTTGATCATACTCAATAAATATTATGAAGTCTCTGTTTCTCTTTAGTTTAGAGCATATCATTCTTCAAATGAGAGAAGCCTAGAGAGTCTTTTAGCTTAAATTTCTATCTTATCTACTCTACCAAGTGTATAAATCATTTTATAAATTACTCAAGAGTGTGAATCTCTTGAGAGGGATTCTCACTGGTGATTACCTAGTAAGTTGTAAGGGGGAGTGAGGGGATTCTCTCATTGATGTACTGAGGCACCAAGAGCTCATGGAATCTTAGGAAATAGTGGAACACTCAGAGGAACTTTTCAAAGCATACGTTTTTCGACAAATGATGCATTTTGGAATATATCACTAAATATGAAGCATATGTTTTGAAAGAGAACTTTTCAAAGGGCTTTCTTATAAGCACATTTACCAAAGAGCTACTCGATAAATCTAAGATATGTTTTAATGGAATTTATTGAAGATTTATCGAAGCCTCTTCCGATAAGGTTAATTATCGAAGTATTTCTGTGCAAGACTTAAACTATTTCAATCGCAATTCCTTAGGGATTTATCGAAGACCTTTTTGACAAGGGTATTCCTCAATAAGAACTTTGATAATTCAAGACTGATTTGTGAAAAGATTTCTAAACTAGACTTTAACATATTTGATCTTCAATTATAAATTATTTTAGAAACAAACGAGATATGCTTATATTGTTCATACATCTATTCTAAGACATGTTTCAAGATTATTTCCATCTAAAACAGCGATCAAATGCACAGATCAATTGAAGAGCAACAAGAGTCAGATGCATACGTCAGCAATAACAGCTATCCCATGGATATTTCAACTGATTTATGAAGAACCAAGTATAAAAGAAGAAGCCAAAATGAGGAAGATGAAAAGTTGGGAGGCAAAATAAAAATAAGAGATGCTTACAACGCAGTTTGATCATACTGAATAAATATTATGAAGTCTCTGTTTCTCTTTAGTTTAGAGCATATCATTCTTCAAATGAGAGAAGCCTAGAGAGTCTTTTAGCTTAAATTTCTATCTTATCTACTCTACCAAGTGTATAAATCATTTTATAAATTACTCAAGAGTGTGAATCTCTTGAGAGGGATTCTCACTGGTGATTACCTAGTAAGTTGTAAGGGGGAGTGAGGGGATTCTCTCATTGATGTACTGAGGTACCAAGAGCTCATGGAATCTTAGGAAATAGTGGAACACTCAGAGGAACTTTTCAAAGCATACGTTTTTCGACAAATGATGTATTTTGGAATATATCACTAAATATGAAAGCATATGTTTTGAAAGAGAACTTTTCAAAGGGCTTTCTTATAAGCACATTTACCAAAGAGCTAATCGATAAATCTAAGATATGTTTTAATGGAATTTATTGAAGATTTATCGAAGCCTCTTCCGATAAGGTTAATTATCGAAGTATTTCTGTGCAAGACTTAAACTATTTCAATCGCAATTCCTTAGGGATTTATCGAAGACCTTTTTGACAAGGGTATTCCTCAATAAGAACTTTGATAATTCAAGACTGATTTGTGAAAAGATTTCTAAACTAGACTTTAACATATTTGATCTTCAATTATAAATTATTTTAGAAACAAACGAGATATGCTTATATTGTTCATACATCTATTCTAAGACATGTTTCAAGATTATTTCCATCTAAAACAGCGATCAAATGCACAGATCAATTGAAGAGCAACAAGAGTCAGATGCATACGTCAGCAATAACAGCTATCCCATGGATATTTCAACTGATTTATGAAGAACCAAGTATAAAAGAAGAAGCCAAAATGAGGAAGATGAAAAGTTGGGAGGCAAAATAAAAATAAGAGATGCTTACAACGCAGTTTGATCATACTTAATAAATATTATGAAGTCTCTGTTTCTCTTTAGTTTAGAGCATATCATTCTTCAAATGAGAGAAGCCTAGAGAGTCTTTTAGCTTAAATTTCTATCTTATCTACTCTACCAAGTGTATAAATCATTTTATAAATTACTCAAGAGTGTGAATCTCTTGAGAGGGATTCTCACTGGTGATTACCTAGTAAGTTGTAAGGGGGAGTGAGGGGATTCTCTCATTGATGTACTGAGGTACCAAGAGCTCATGGAATCTTAGGAAATAGTGGAACACTCAGAGGAACTTTTCAAAGCATACGTTTTTCGACAAATGATGTATTTTGGAATATATCACTAAATATGAAAGCATATGTTTTGAAAGAGAACTTTTCAAAGGGCTTTCTTATAAGCACATTTACCAAAGAGCTATTCGATAAATCTAAGATATGTTTTAATGGAATTTATTGAAGATTTATCGAAGCCTCTTCCGATAAGGTTAATTATCGAAGTATTTCTGTGCAAGACTTAAACTATTTCAATCGCAATTCCTTAGGGATTTATCGAAGACCTTTTTGACAAGGGTATTCCTCAATAAGAACTTTGATAATTCAAGACTGATTTGTGAAAAGATTTCTAAACTAGACTTTAACATATTTGATCTTCAATTATAAATTATTTTAGAAACAAATGAGATATGCTTATACTGTTCATACATCTATTCTAAGACATGTTTCAAGATTATTTCCATCTAAAACAGCGATCAAATGCACAGATCAATTGAAGAGCAACAAGAGTCAGATGCATACGTCAGCAATAACAGCTATCCCATGGATATTTCAACTGATTTATGAAGAACCATGTATAAAAGAAGAAGCCAAAATGAGGAAGATGAAAAGTTGGGAGGCAACATAAAAATAAGAGATGCTTACAACGCAGTTTGATCATACTCAATAAATATTATGAAGTCTCTGTTTCTCTTTAGTTTAGAGCATATCATTCTTCAAATGAGAGAAGCCTAGAGAGTCTTTTAGCTTAAATTTCTATCTTATCTACTCTACCAAGTGAGTTTCACATGTATAAATCATTTTATAAATTACTCAAGAGTGTGAATCTCTTGAGAGGGACTCTCACTGGTGATTACCTAGTAAGTTGTAAGGGGGAGTGAGGGGATTCTCACATTGACGTACTGAGGCACCAAGAGCTCATGGAATCTTAGGAAATAGTGGAACGCTCAGAGGAACTTTTCAAAGCATACGCTTTTCGACAAATGATGTATTTTGGAATATATCAGTAAATATGAAAGCATATGTTTTGAAAGAGAACTTTTCAAAGGGCTTTCTTATAAGCACATTTACCAAAGAGCTATTCGATTAATCTAAGATATGTTTTAATGGAATTTATTGAAGATTTATCGAAGTCTCTTCCGATAAGGTTAATTATCGAAGTATTTCTGTGCAAGACTTAAACTATTTCAATCGCAATTCCTTCGGGATTTATCGAAGACCTTTTTGACAAGGGTATTCCTCAATAAGAACTTTGATAAATCAAGACTGATTTGTGAAAAGATTTCTAAACTAGACTTTAACATATTTGATCTTCAATTATAAATTATTTTAGAAACAAACGAGATATGCTTATATTGTTCATACATCTATTCTAAGACATGTTTCAAGATTATTTCCATCTAAAACAGTGATCAAATGCACAGATCAATTGAAGAGCAACAAGAGTCAGATGCATACGTCAGCAATAACAGCTATCCCATGGATATTTCAACTGATTTATGAAGAACCAAGGATAAAAGAAGAAGCCAAAATGAGGAAGCTGAAAAGTTGGGAGGCAAAATAAAAATAAGAGATGCTTACAACGCAGTTTGATCATACTCAATAAATATTATGAAGTCTCTGTTTCTCTTTAGTTTAGAGCATATCATTCTTCAAATGAGAGAAGCCTAGAGAGTCCTTTAGCTTAAATTTCTATCTTATCTACTCTACCAAGTGTATAAATCATTTTATAAATTACTCAAGAGTGTGAATCTCTTGAGAGGGATTCTCACTGGTGATTACCTAGTAAGTTGTAAGGGGGAGTGAGGGGATTCTCTCATTGACGTACTGAGGCACCAAGAGCTCATGGAATCTTAGGAAATAGTGGAACACTCAGAGGAACTTTTCAAAGCATACGTTTTTCGACAAATGATGCATTTTGGAATATATCACTAAATATGAAAGCATATGTTTTGAAAGAGAACTTTTCAAAGGGCTTTCTTATAAGCACATTTACCAAAGAGCTACTCGATAAATCTAAGATATGTTTTAATGGAATTTATTGAAGATTTATCGAAGCCTCTTCCGATAAGGTTAATTATCGAAGTATTTCTGTGCAAGACTTAAACTATTTCAATCGCAATTCCTTAGGGATTTATCGAAGACCTTTTTGACAAGGGTATTCCTCAATAAGAACTTTGATAATTCAAGACTGATTTGTGAAAAGATTTCTAAACTAGACTTTAACATATTTGATCTTCAATTATAAATTATTTTAGAAACAAACGAGATATGCTTATATTGTTCATACATCTATTCTAAGACATGTTTCAAGATTATTTCCATCTAAAACAGCGATCAAATGCACAGATCAATTGAAGAGCAACAAGAGTCAGATGCATACGTCAGCAATAACAGCTATCCCATGGATATTTCAACTGATTTATGAAGAACCAAGGATAAAAGAAGAAGCCAAAATGAGGAAGCTGAAAAGTTGGGAGGCAAAATAAAAATAAGAGATGCTTACAACGCAGTTTGATCATACTCAATAAATATTATGAAGTCTCTGTTTCTCTTTAGTTTAGAGCATATCATTCTTCAAATGAGAGAAGCCTAGAGAGTCTTTTAGCTTAAATTTCTATCTTATCTACTCTACCAAGTGTATAAATCATTTTATAAACTACTCAAGAGTGTGAATCTCTTGAGAGGGATTCTCACTGGTGATTACCTAGTAAGTTGTAAGGGGGAGTGAGGGGATTCTCTCATTGATGTACTGAGGCACCAAGAGCTCATGGAATCTTAGGAAATAGTGGAACACTCAGAGGAACTTTTCAAAGCATACGCTTTTCGACAAATGATGCATTTTGGAATATATCAGTAAATATGAAAGCATATGTTTTGAAAGAGAACTTTTCAAAGGGCTTTCTTATAAGCACATTTACCAAAGAGCTATTCGATTAATCTAAGATATGTTTTAATGGAATTTATTGAAGATTTATCGAAGCCTCTTCCGATAAGGTTAATTATCGAAGTATTTCTGTGCAAGACTTAAACTATTTCAATCGCAATTCCTTAGGGATTTATCGAAGACCTTTTTGACAAGGGTATTCCTCAATAAGAACATTGATAATTCAAGACTGATTTGTGAAAAGATTTCTAAACTAGACTTTAACATATTTGATCTTCAATTATAAATTATTTTAGAAACAAACGAGATATGCTTATATTGTTCATACATCTATTCTAAGACATGTTTCAAGATTATTTCCATCTAAAACAGCGATCAAATGCACAGATCAATTGAAGAGCAACAAGAGTCAGATGCATACGTCAGCAATAACAGCTATCCCATGGATATTTCAACTGATTTATGAAGAACCAAGTATAAAAGAAGAAGCCAAAATGAGGAAGCTGAAAAGTTGGGAGACAAAATAAAAATAAGAGATGCTTACAACGCAGTTTGATCATACTCAATAAATATTATGAAGTCTCTGTTTCTCTTTAGTTTAGAGCATATCATTCTTCAAATGAGAGAAGCCTAGAGAGTCTTTTAGCTTAAATTTCTATCTTATCTACTCTACCAAGTGTATAAATCATTTTATAAATTACTCAAGAGTGTGAATCTCTTGAGAGGGACTCTCACTGGTGATTACCTAGTAAGTTGTAAGGGGGAGTGAGGGGATTCTCTCATTGACGTACTGAGGCACCAAGAGCTCATGGAATCTTAGGAAATAGTGGAACGCTCAGAGGAACTTTTCAAAGCATACGCTTTTCGACAAATGATGTATTTTGGAATATATCAGTAAATATGAAAGCATATGTTTTGAAAGAGAACTTTTCAAAGGGCTTTCTTATAAGCACATTTACCAAAGAGCTATTCGATTAATCTAAGATATGTTTTAATGGAATTTATTGAAGATTTATCGAAGTCTCTTCCGATAAGGTTAATTATCGAAGTATTTCTGTGCAAGACTTAAACTATTTCAATCGCAATTCCTTCGGGATTTATCGAAGACCTTTTTGACAAGGGTATTCCTCAATAAGAACTTTGATAAATCAAGACTGATTTGTGAAAAGATTTCTAAACTAGACTTTAACATATTTGATCTTCAATTATAAATTATTTTAGAAACAAACGAGATATGCTTATATTGTTCATACATCTATTCTAAGACATGTTTCAAGATTATTTCCATCTAAAACAGCGATCAAATGCACAGATCAATTGAAGAGCAACAAGAGTCAGATGCATACGTCAGCAATAACAGCTATCCCATGGATATTTCAACTGATTTATGAAGAACCAAGGATAAAAGAAGAAGCCAAAATGAGGAAGCTGAAAAGTTGGGAGGCAAAATAAAAATAAGAGATGCTTACAACGCAGTTTGATCATACTCAATAAATATTATGAAGTCTCTGTTTCTCTTTAGTTTAGAGCATATCATTCTTCAAATGAGAGAAGCCTAGAGAGTCCTTTAGCTTAAATTTCTATCTTATCTACTCTACCAAGTGTATAAATCATTTTATAAATTACTCAAGAGTGTGAATCTCTTGAGAGGGATTCTCACTGGTGATTACCTAGTAAGTTGTAAGGGGGAGTGAGGGGATTCTCTCATTGACGTACTGAGGCACCAAGAGCTCATGGAATCTTAGGAAATAGTGGAACACTCAGAGGAACTTTTCAAAGCATACGTTTTTCGACAAATGATGCATTTTGGAATATATCACTAAATATGAAAGCATATGTTTTGAAAGAGAACTTTTCAAAGGGCTTTCTTATAAGCACATTTACCAAAGAGCTACTCGATAAATCTAAGATATGTTTTAATGGAATTTATTGAAGATTTATCGAAGCCTCTTCCGATAAGGTTAATTATCGAAGTATTTCTGTGCAAGACTTAAACTATTTCAATCGCAATTCCTTAGGGATTTATCGAAGACCTTTTTGACAAGGGTATTCCTCAATAAGAACTTTGATAATTCAAGACTGATTTGTGAAAAGATTTCTAAACTAGACTTTAACATATTTGATCTTCAATTATAAATTATTTTAGAAACAAACGAGATATGCTTATATTGTTCATACATCTATTCTAAGACATGTTTCAAGATTATTTCCATCTAAAACAGCGATCAAATGCACAGATCAATTGAAGAGCAACAAGAGTCAGATGCATACGTCAGCAATAACAGCTATCCCATGGATATTTCAACTGATTTATGAAGAACCAAGGATAAAAGAAGAAGCCAAAATGAGGAAGCTGAAAAGTTGGGAGGCAAAATAAAAATAAGAGATGCTTACAACGCAGTTTGATCATACTCAATAAATATTATGAAGTCTCTGTTTCTCTTTAGTTTAGAGCATATCATTCTTCAAATGAGAGAAGCCTAGAGAGTCTTTTAGCTTAAATTTCTATCTTATCTACTCTACCAAGTGTATAAATCATTTTATAAACTACTCAAGAGTGTGAATCTCTTGAGAGGGATTCTCACTGGTGATTACCTAGTAAGTTGTAAGGGGGAGTGAGGGGATTCTCTCATTGATGTACTGAGGCACCAAGAGCTCATGGAATCTTAGGAAATAGTGGAACACTCAGAGGAACTTTTCAAAGCATACGCTTTTCGACAAATGATGCATTTTGGAATATATCAGTAAATATGAAAGCATATGTTTTGAAAGAGAACTTTTCAAAGGGCTTTCTTATAAGCACATTTACCAAAGAGCTATTCGATTAATCTAAGATATGTTTTAATGGAATTTATTGAAGATTTATCGAAGCCTCTTCCGATAAGGTTAATTATCGAAGTATTTCTGTGCAAGACTTAAACTATTTCAATCGCAATTCCTTAGGGATTTATCGAAGACCTTTTTGACAAGGGTATTCCTCAATAAGAACTTTGATAATTCAAGACTGATTTGTGAAAAGATTTCTAAACTAGACTTTAACATATTTGATCTTCAATTATAAATTATTTTAGAAACAAACGAGATATGCTTATATTGTTCATACATCTATTCTAAGACATGTTTCAAGATTATTTCCATCTAAAACAGCGATCAAATGCACAGATCAATTGAAGAGCAACAAGAGTCAGATGCATACGTCAGCAATAACAGCTATCCCATGGATATTTCAACTGATTTATGAAGAACCAAGTATAAAAGAAGAAGCCAAAATGAGGAAGCTGAAAAGTTGGGAGACAAAATAAAAATAAGAGATGCTTACAACGCAGTTTGATCATACTCAATAAATATTATGAAGTCTCTGTTTCTCTTTAGTTTAGAGCATATCATTCTTCAAATGAGAGAAGCCTAGAGAGTCTTTTAGCTTAAATTTCTATCTTATCTACTCTACCAAGTGTATAAATCATTTTATAAACTACTCAAGAGTGTGAATCTCTTGAGAGGGATTCTCACTGGTGATTACCTAGTAAGTTGTAAGGGGGAGTGAGGGGATTCTCTCATTGATGTACTGAGGCACCAAGAGCTCATGGAATCTTAGGAAATAGTGGAACACTCAGAGGAACTTTTCAAAGCATACGTTTTTCGACAAATGATGCATTTTGGAATATATCACTAAATATGAAAGCATATGTTTTGAAAGAGAACTTTTCAAAGGGCTTTCTTATAAGCACATTTACCAAAGAGCTACTCGATAAATCTAAGATATGTTTTAATGGAATTTATTGAAGATTTATCGAAGCCTCTTCCGATAAGGTTAATTATCGAAGTATTTCTGTGCAAGACTTAAACTATTTCAATCGCAATTCCTTAGGGATTTATCGAAGACCTTTTTGACAAGGGTATTCCTCAATAAGAACTTTGATAAATCAAGACTGATTTGTGAAAAGATTTCTAAACTAGACTTTAACATATTTGATCTTCAATTATAAATTATTTTAGAAACAAACGAGATATGCTTATATTGTTCATACATCTATTCTAAGACATGTTTCAAGATTATTTCCATCTAAAACAGCGATCAAATGCACAGATCAATTGAAGAGCAACAAGAGTCAGATACATACGTCAGCAATAACAGCTATCCCATGGATATTTCAACTGATTTATGAAGAACCAAGGATAAAAGAAGAAGCCAAAATGAGGAAGCTGAAAAGTTGGGAGGCAAAATAAAAATAAGAGATGCTTACAACGCAGTTTGATCATACTCAATAAATATTATGAAGTCTCTGTTTCTCTTTAGTTTAGAGCATATCATTCTTCAAATGAGAGAAGCCTAGAGAGTCCTTTAGCTTAAATTTCTATCTTATCTACTCTACCAAGTGTATAAATCATTTTATAAATTACTCAAGAGTGTGAATCTCTTGAGAGGGATTCTCACTGGTGATTACCTAGTAAGTTGTAAGGGGGAGTGAGGGGATTCTCTCATTGACGTACTGAGGCACCAAGAGCTCATGGAATCTTAGGAAATAGTGGAACACTCAGAGGAACTTTTCAAAGCATATGTTTTTCGACAAATGATGCATTTTGGAATATATCACTAAATATGAAAGCATATGTTTTGAAAGAGAACTTTTCAAAGGGCTTTCTTATAAGCACATTTACCAAAGAGCTACTCGATAAATCTAAGATATGTTTTAATGGAATTTATTGAAGATTTATCGAAGCCTCTTCCGATAAGGTTAATTATCGAAGTATTTCTGTGCAAGACTTAAACTATTTCAATCTCAATTCCTTAGGGATTTATCGAAGACCTTTTTGACAAGGGTATTCCTCAATAAGAACTTTGATAATTCAAGACTGATTTGTGAAAAGATTTCTAAACTAGACTTTAACATATTTGATCTTCAATTATAAATTATTTTAGAAACAAACGAGATATGCTTATATTGTTCATACATCTATTCTAAGACATGTTTCAAGATTATTTCCATCTAAAACAGCGATCAAATGCACAGATCAATTGAAGAGCAACAAGAGTCAGATGCATACGTCAGCAATAACAGCTATCCCATGGATATTTCAACTGATTTATGAAGAACCAAGGATAAAAGAAGAAGCCAAAATGAGGAAGCTGAAAAGTTGGGAGGCAAAATAAAAATAAGAGATGCTTACAACGCAGTTTGATCATACTCAATAAATATTATGAAGTCTCTGTTTCTCTTTAGTTTAGAGCATATCATTCTTCAAATGAGAGAAGCCTAGAGAGTCTTTTAGCTTAAATTTCTATCTTATCTACTCTACCAAGTGTATAAATCATTTTATAAACTACTCAAGAGTGTGAATCTCTTGAGAGGGATTCTCACTGGTGATTACCTAGTAAGTTGTTGTTGGAAATCGTGCCCTAGGGGCCAATCATTGTCTTATGAACATTATTGATTTATGAATTTATTAATTGAGTTATCATATTATTTGCATGTTTACTATGATGACCATCCTTGGATAATTCATGATATTATCCTAAATGTCCCTGGTCGATCATCTATGTGGGAGCACAGATGAAATAAGACCAGTATGACTTTGAAGATGTATAGAGATATAAATCAAAGTCATAAGCACATGTAAGAGTACAGGGTGTTGGACCGACCCGCTATGAGAGAACTGCATGGGTAACGTCATAAGCTTCTCTCATATACAAACCATGTCAATATGCCCTTTGACCTGAGATCATCATGGATTCCTACATGACAAAACGCTCAGCTTTGACCTAGTCAAAAGTCACTTTTGACCGAGTGATCATAAAGACTATGTTCGGGCTTAGTGGTTTTTCATGCGGAGGAATGTGAATGGTCAAGATGGAATTTGTCCCTCACATTCGTGGAGAGATATTACTGGGCCCCTCGATGAGTGAGTCTGAGAAATGTATGGCCATACTGTAATGGAAAGGTAGTTCCATTTCTATAGTCAGACTACTCAGGGATCGAGAAAGTAACGGTCGGGAATAGGAGGATGACATTATCCATGCCTCATCCATGACCAAAATATCGCGTGACAGAAGGGACATGATATGGTTGTATAAAAGGTTACATCGTTTATCGATCCTCATATGATTTGGGTAGTTGTTATGTCTTGCTAGAGACCGCTTGCGACTTGTGGGCTAGTATAGCAAATGGCCCACTGCCAACTTCATATGGGCCTACAGGGTCGCACACAAAATAGCCCAACACGAGCTATGATGTCCAGAGTCATTGAATCTAAGACATGTCCAGATTCAATGAAAGATCCAGGTGAATGTATATATATTTATTTATATTCGTATATATATAAATTCGTATATATATATATTATATATATGAGATATATGAGATTTAATTTATAAGGATAAATTAAATCCCTATCACGTTTGAAATTCGAAATTCAAATTGATAGGATATCTCATATAAGAGATATTTATAAGATTTAATTTATAAGGATAAATTAAATCTCTATCACGTTTGAAATTCGAAATTCAAATTGATAGGATATCTCATATAAGAGATATTTATAAGATTTAATTTATAAGGATAAATTAAATCTCTATCACGTTTGAAATTCGAAATTTAAATTGATAGGATATCTCAAATTTGATTTATGGGAATAAATCAAATATAACTCAGTCTCATCTTTATTTAAAGTTAAATAAATAAGTAATTAAATCTGTGGGACGGATTTAATATTATTTTATTTAATTAGTTTCTTATAAAATTATACAATATATGATATTGTATCAATTCGGAATTAATATAAGATTAACTCCAAAATCCAATTAGGTCAAGTGGAAAAACGCATAGCATCCTCCATATCTGATTGGAGGAGCTACGTTTGAGAATAACACAGAACACAAAAGGCCGAACGGAATCTGCAAAAGGTTTGCAGACAAGAAACTGCCGAAATAGAGACGGAGACTTGTGAAAGCCTTGGAGGGACAGGAGACGCTAGCACGTCGTTCGTGGTTGGAACGCTGTTCGTGTGGATACCAGTAGAGGAAGCCGACCTGAGGCGTCGACTTCTTGTGATCGGAAAGAGACCACCGTCCGCGGAGAGAATCTGTGAAGGTCGCTGAGGAACACTCCGTCGATTTCTTGCGATCAGAAAGAGATCACCACCCACGTAGAGAAGCTGTGAAATTCGCTGAGCAACACTAAGGGTAATGATTCTTTCCACTTGACTTAAACACATACGGCAGATCCTGGCAAGGAATGGAAAATTTTTAAAGTTTATTTCCGCTGCGTGTCTTCCAATTCCTTACAGTTGTAAGGGGGAGTGAGGGGATTCTCTCATTGACGTACTGAGGCACCAAGAGCTCATGGAATCTTAGGAAATAGTGGAACACTCAGAGGAACTTTTCAAAGCATACGCTTTTCGACAAATGATGCATTTTGGAATATATCACTAAATATGAAAGCATATGTTTTGAAAGAGAACTTTTCAAAGGGCTTTCTTATAAGCACATTTACCAAAGAGCTACTCGATAAATCTAAGATATGTTTTAATGGAATTTATTGAAGATTTATCGAAGCCTCTTCCGATAAGGTTAATTATCGAAGTATTTCTGTGCAAGACTTAAACTATTTCAATCTCAATTCCTTAGGGATTTATCGAAGACCTTTTTGACAAGGGTATTCCTCAATAAGAACTTTGATAATTCAAGACTGATTTGTGAAAAGATTTCTAAACTAGACTTTAACATATTTGATCTTCAATTATAAATTATTTTAGAAACAAACGAGATATGCTTATATTGTTCATACATCTATTCTAAGACATGTTTCAAGATTATTTCCATCTAAAACAGCGATCAAATGCACAGATCAATTGAAGAGCAACAAGAGTCAGATGCATACGTCAGCAATAACAGCTATCCCATGGATATTTCAACTGATTTATGAAGAACCAAGGATAAAAGAAGAAGCCAAAATGAGGAAGCTGAAAAGTTGGGAGGCAAAATAAAAATAAGAGATGCTTACAACGCAGTTTGATCATACTCAATAAATATTATGAAGTCTCTGTTTCTCTTTAGTTTAGAGCATATCATTCTTCAAATGAGAGAAGCCTAGAGAGTCTTTTAGCTTAAATTTCTATCTTATCTACTCTACCAAGTGTATAAATCATTTTATAAACTACTCAAGAGTGTGAATCTCTTGAGAGGGATTCTCACTGGTGATTACCTAGTAAGTTGTAAGGGGGAGTGAGGGGATTCTCTCATTGATGTACTGAGGCACCAAGAGCTCATGGAATCTTAGGAAATAGTGGAACACTCAGAGGAACTTTTCAAAGCATACGTTTTTCGACAAATGATGCATTTTGGAATATATCACTAAATATGAAAGCATATGTTTTGAAAGAGAACTTTTCAAAGGGCTTTCTTATAAGCACATTTACCAAAGAGCTACTCGATAAATCTAAGATATGTTTTAATGGAATTTATTGAAGATTTATCGAAGCCTCTTCCGATAAGGTTAATTATCGAAGTATTTCTGTGCAAGACTTAAACTATTTCAATCGCAATTCCTTAGGGATTTATCGAAGACCTTTTTGACAAGGGTATTCCTCAATAAGAACTTTGATAAATCAAGACTGATTTGTGAAAAGATTTCTAAACTAGACTTTAACATATTTGATCTTCAATTATAAATTATTTTAGAAACAAACGAGATATGCTTATATTGTTCATACATCTATTCTAAGACATGTTTCAAGATTATTTCCATCTAAAACAGCGATCAAATGCACAGATCAATTGAAGAGCAACAAGAGTCAGATGCATACGTCAGCAATAACAGCTATCCCATGGATATTTCAACTGATTTATGAAGAACCAAGGATAAAAGAAGAAGCCAAAATGAGGAAGCTGAAAAGTTGGGAGGCAAAATAAAAATAAGAGATGCTTACAACGCAGTTTGATCATACTCAATAAATATTATGAAGTCTCTGTTTCTCTTTAGTTTAGAGCATATCATTCTTCAAATGAGAGAAGCCTAGAGAGTCCTTTAGCTTAAATTTCTATCTTATCTACTCTACCAAGTGTATAAATCATTTTATAAATTACTCAAGAGTGTGAATCTCTTGAGAGGGATTCTCACTGGTGATTACCTAGTAAGTTGTAAGGGGGAGTGAGGGGATTCTCTCATTGACGTACTGAGGCACCAAGAGCTCATGGAATCTTAGGAAATAGTGGAACACTCAGAGGAACTTTTCAAAGCATACGTTTTTCGACAAATGATGCATTTTGGAATATATCACTAAATATGAAAGCATATGTTTTGAAAGAGAACTTTTCAAAGGGCTTTCTTATAAGCACATTTACCAAAGAGCTACTCGATAAATCTAAGATATGTTTTAATGGAATTTATTGAAGATTTATCGAAGCCTCTTCCGATAAGGTTAATTATCGAAGTATTTCTGTGCAAGACTTAAACTATTTCAATCTCAATTCCTTAGGGATTTATCGAAGACCTTTTTGACAAGGGTATTCCTCAATAAGAACTTTGATAATTCAAGACTGATTTGTGAAAAGATTTCTAAACTAGACTTTAACATATTTGATCTTCAATTATAAATTATTTTAGAAACAAACGAGATATGCTTATATTGTTCATACATCTATTCTAAGACATGTTTCAAGATTATTTCCATCTAAAACAGCGATCAAATGCACAGATCAATTGAAGAGCAACAAGAGTCAGATGCATACGTCAGCAATAACAGCTATCCCATGGATATTTCAACTGATTTATGAAGAACCAAGGATAAAAGAAGAAGCCAAAATGAGGAAGCTGAAAAGTTGGGAGGCAAAATAAAAATAAGAGATGCTTACAACGCAGTTTGATCATACTCAATAAATATTATGAAGTCTCTGTTTCTCTTTAGTTTAGAGCATATCATTCTTCAAATGAGAGAAGCCTAGAGAGTCTTTTAGCTTAAATTTCTATCTTATCTACTCTACCAAGTGTATAAATCATTTTATAAACTACTCAAGAGTGTGAATCTCTTGAGAGGGATTCTCACTGGTGATTACCGAGTAAGTTGTAAGGGGGAGTGAGGGGATTCTCTCATTGATGTACTGAGGCACCAAGAGCTCATGGAATCTTAGGAAATAGTGGAACACTCAGAGGAACTTTTCAAAGCATACGCTTTTCGACAAATGATGCATTTTGGAATATATCAGTAAATATGAAAGCATATGTTTTGAAAGAGAACTTTTCAAAGGGCTTTCTTATAAGCACATTTACCAAAGAGCTACTCGATAAATCTAAGATATGTTTTAATGGAATTTATTGAAGATTTATCGAAGCCTCTTCCGATAAGGTTAATTATCGAAGTATTTCTGTGCAAGACTTAAACTATTTCAATCGCAATTCCTTAGGGATTTATCGAAGACCTTTTTGACAAGGGTATTCCTCAATAAGAACATTGATAATTCAAGACTGATTTGTGAAAAGATTTCTAAACTAGACTTTAACATATTTGATCTTCAATTATAAATTATTTTAGAAACAAACGAGATATGCTTATATTGTTCATACATCTATTCTAAGACATGTTTCAAGATTATTTCCATCTAAAACAGCGATCAAATGCACAGATCAATTGAAGAGCAACAAGAGTCAGATGCATACGTCAGCAATAACAGCTATCCCATGGATATTTCAACTGATTTATGAAGAACCAAGGATAAAAGAAGAAGCCAAAATGAGGAAGCTGAAAAGTTGGGAGGCAAAATAAAAATAAGAGATGCTTACAACGCAGTTTGATCATACTCAATAAATATTATGAAGTCTCTGTTTCTCTTTAGTTTAGAGCATATCATTCTTCAAATGAGAGAAGCCTAGAGAGTCCTTTAGCTTAAATTTCTATCTTATCTACTCTACCAAGTGTATAAATCATTTTATAAATTACTCAAGAGTGTGAATCTCTTGAGAGGGATTCTCACTGGTGATTACCTAGTAAGTTGTAAGGGGGAGTGAGGGGATTCTCTCATTGACGTACTGAGGCACCAAGAGCTCATGGAATCTTAGGAAATAGTGGAACACTCAGAGGAACTTTTCAAAGCATACGTTTTTCGACAAATGATGCATTTTGGAATATATCACTAAATATGAAAGCATATGTTTTGAAAGAGAACTTTTCAAAGGGCTTTCTTATAAGCACATTTACCAAAGAGCTACTCGATAAATCTAAGATATGTTTTAATGGAATTTATTGAAGATTTATCGAAGCCTCTTCCGATAAGGTTAATTATCGAAGTATTTCTGTGCAAGACTTAAACTATTTCAATCGCAATTCCTTAGGGATTTATCGAAGACCTTTTTGACAAGGGTATTCCTCAATAAGAACTTTGATAAATCAAGACTGATTTGTGAAAAGATTTCTAAAGTAGACTTTAACATATTTGATCTTCAATTATAAATTATTTTAGAAACAAACGAGATATGCTTATATTGTTCATACATCTATTCTAAGACATGTTTCAAGATTATTTCCATCTAAAACAGCGATCAAATGCACAGATCAATTGAAGAGCAACAAGAGTCAGATGCATACGTCAGCAATAACAGCTATCCCATGGATATTTCAACTGATTTATGAAGAACCAAGGATAAAAGAAGAAGCCAAAATGAGGAAGCTGAAAAGTTGGGAGGCAAAATAAAAATAAGAGATGCTTACAACGCAGTTTGATCATACTCAATAAATATTATGAAGTCTCTGTTTCTCTTTAGTTTAGAGCATATCATTCTTCAAATGAGAGAAGCCTAGAGAGTCCTTTAGCTTAAATTTCTATCTTATCTACTCTACCAAGTGTATAAATCATTTTATAAATTACTCAAGAGTGTGAATCTCTTGAGAGGGATTCTCACTGGTGATTACCTAGTAAGTTGTAAGGGGGAGTGAGGGGATTCTCTCATTGACGTACTGAGGCACCAAGAGCTCATGGAATCTTAGGAAATAGTGGAACACTCAGAGGAACTTTTCAAAGCATACGTTTTTCGACAAATGATGCATTTTGGAATATATCACTAAATATGAAAGCATATGTTTTGAAAGAGAACTTTTCAAAGGGCTTTCTTATAAGCACATTTACCAAAGAGCTACTCGATAAATCTAAGATATGTTTTAATGGAATTTATTGAAGATTTATCGAAGCCTCTTCCGATAAGGTTAATTATCGAAGTATTTCTGTGCAAGACTTAAACTATTTCAATCGCAATTCCTTAGGGATTTATCGAAGACCTTTTTGACAAGGGTATTCCTCAATAAGAACTTTGATAAATCAAGACTGATTTGTGAAAAGATTTCTAAACTAGACTTTAACATATTTGATCTTCAATTATAAATTATTTTAGAAACAAACGAGATATGCTTATATTGTTCATACATCTATTCTAAGACATGTTTCAAGATTATTTCCATCTAAAACAGCGATCAAATGCACAGATCAATTGAAGAGCAACAAGAGTCAGATGCATACGTCAGCAATAACAGCTATCCCATGGATATTTCAACTGATTTATGAAGAACCAAGGATAAAAGAAGAAGCCAAAATGAGGAAGCTGAAAAGTTGGGAGGCAAAATAAAAATAAGAGATGCTTACAACGCAGTTTGATCATACTCAATAAATATTATGAAGTCTCTGTTTCTCTTTAGTTTAGAGCATATCATTCTTCAAATGAGAGAAGCCTAGAGAGTCTTTTAGCTTAAATTTCTATCTTATCTACTCTACCAAGTGTATAAATCATTTTATAAATTACTCAAGAGTGTGAATCTCTTGAGAGGGATTCTCACTGGTGATTACCGAGTAAGTTGTAAGGGGGAGTGAGGGGATTCTCTCATTGATGTACTGAGGCACCAAGAGCTCATGGAATCTTAGGAAATAGTGGAACACTCAGAGGAACTTTTCAAAGCATACGTTTTTCGACAAATGATGCATTTTGGAATATATCACTAAATATGAAAGCATATGTTTTGAAAGAGAACTTTTCAAAGGGCTTTCTTATAAGCACATTTACCAAAGAGCTACTCGATAAATCTAAGATATGTTTTAATGGAATTTATTGAAGATTTATCGAAGCCTCTTCCGATAAGGTTAATTATCGAAGTATTTCTGTGCAAGACTTAAACTATTTCAATCGCAATTCCTTAGGGATTTATCGAAGACCTTTTTGACAAGGGTATTCCTCAATAAGAACTTTGATAAATCAAGACTGATTTGTGAAAAGATTTCTAAACTAGACTTTAACATTTTTGATCTTCAATTATAAATTATTTTAGAAACAAACGAGATATGCTTATATTGTTCATACATCTATTCTAAGACATGTTTCAAGATTATTTCCATCTAAAACAGCGATCAAATGCACAGATCAATTGAAGAGCAACAAGAGTCAGATGCATACGTCAGCAATAACAGCTATCCCATGGATATTTCAACTGATTTATGAAGAACCAAGGATAAAAGAAGAAGCCAAAATGAGGAAGCTGAAAAGTTGGGAGGCAAAATAAAAATAAGAGATGCTTACAACGCAGTTTGATCATACTCAATAAATATTATGAAGTCTCTGTTTCTCTTTAGTTTAGAGCATATCATTCTTCAAATGAGAGAAGCCTAGAGAGTCCTTTAGCTTAAATTTCTATCTTATCTACTCTACCAAGTGTATAAATCATTTTATAAATTACTCAAGAGTGTGAATCTCTTGAGAGGGATTCTCACTGGTGATTACCTAGTAAGTTGTAAGGGGGAGTGAGGGGATTCTCTCATTGACGTACTGAGGCACCAAGAGCTCATGGAATCTTAGGAAATAGTGGAACACTCAGAGGAACTTTTCAAAGCATACGTTTTTCGACAAATGATGCATTTTGGAATATATCACTAAATATGAAAGCATATGTTTTGAAAGAGAACTTTTCAAAGGGCTTTCTTATAAGCACATTTACCAAAGAGCTACTCGATAAATCTAAGATATGTTTTAATGGAATTTATTGAAGATTTATCGAAGCCTCTTCCGATAAGGTTAATTATCGAAGTATTTCTGTGCAAGACTTAAACTATTTCAATCGCAATTCCTTAGGGATTTATCGAAGACCTTTTTGACAAGGGTATTCCTCAATAAGAACTTTGATAAATCAAGACTGATTTGTGAAAAGATTTCTAAACTAGACTTTAACATATTTGATCTTCAATTATAAATTATTTTAGAAACAAACGAGATATGCTTATATTGTTCATACATCTATTCTAAGACATGTTTCAAGATTATTTCCATCTAAAACAGCGATCAAATGCACAGATCAATTGAAGAGCAACAAGAGTCAGATGCATACGTCAGCAATAACAGCTATCCCATGGATATTTCAACTGATTTATGAAGAACCAAGGATAAAAGAAGAAGCCAAAATGAGGAAGCTGAAAAGTTGGGAGGCAAAATAAAAATAAGAGATGCTTACAACGCAGTTTGATCATACTCAATAAATATTATGAAGTCTCTGTTTCTCTTTAGTTTAGAGCATATCATTCTTCAAATGAGAGAAGCCTGGAGAGTCCTTTAGCTTAAATTTCTATCTTATCTACTCTACCAAGTGTATAAATCATTTTATAAATTACTCAAGAGTGTGAATCTCTTGAGAGGGATTCTCACTGGTGATTACCTAGTAAGTTGTAACGGGGAGTGAGGGGATTCTCTCATTGACGTACTGAGGCACCAAGAGCTCATGGAATCTTAGGAAATAGTGGAACACTCAGAGGAACTTTTCAAAGCATACGTTTTTCGACAAATGATGCATTTTGGAATATATCACTAAATATGAAAGCATATGTTTTGAAAGAGAACTTTTCAAAGGGCTTTCTTATAAGCACATTTACCAAAGAGCTACTCGATAAATCTAAGATATGTTTTAATGGAATTTATTGAAGATTTATCGAAGCCTCTTCCGATAAGGTTAATTATCGAAGTATTTCTGTGCAAGACTTAAACTATTTCAATCGCAATTCCTTAGGGATTTATCGAAGACCTTTTTGACAAGGGTATTCCTCAATAAGAACTTTGATAAATCAAGACTGATTTGTGAAAAGATTTCTAAACTAGACTTTAACATATTTGATCTTCAATTATAAATTATTTTAGAAACAAACGAGATATGCTTATATTGTTCATACATCTATTCTAAGACATGTTTCAAGATTATTTCCATCTAAAACAGCGATCAAATGCACAGATCAATTGAAGAGCAACAAGAGTCAGATGCATACGTCAGCAATAACAGCTATCCCATGGATATTTCAACTGATTTATGAAGAACCAAGGATAAAAGAAGAAGCCAAAATGAGGAAGCTGAAAAGTTGGGAGGCAAAATAAAAATAAGAGATGCTTACAACGCAGTTTGATCATACTCAATAAATATTATGAAGTCTCTGTTTCTCTTTAGTTTAGAGCATATCATTCTTCAAATGAGAGAAGCCTAGAGAGTCTTTTAGCTTAAATTTCTATCTTATCTACTCTACCAAGTGTATAAATCATTTTATAAATTACTCAAGAGTGTGAATCTCTTGAGAGGGATTCTCACTGGTGATTACCTAGTAAGTTGTAAGGGGGAGTGAGGGGATTCTCTCATTGACGTACTGAGGCACCAAGAGCTCATGGAATCTTAGGAAATAGTGGAACACTCAGAGGAACTTTTCAAAGCATACGTTTTTCGACAAATGATGTACTTTGGAATATATCACTAAATATGAAAGCATATGTTTTGAAAGAGAACTTTTCAAAGGGCTTTCTTATAAGCACATTTACCAAAGAGCTACTCGATAAATCTAAGATATGTTTTAATGGAATTTATTGAAGATTTATCGAAGCCTCTTCCGATAAGGTTAATTATCGAAGTATTTCTGTGCAAGACTTAAACTATTTCAATCGCAATTCCTTAGGGATTTATCGAAGACCTTTTTGACAAGGGTATTCCTCAATAAGAACTTTGATAATTCAAGACTGATTTGTGAAAAGATTTCTAAACTAGACTTTAACATATTTGATATTCAATTATAAATTATTTTAGAAACAAACGAGATATGCTTATATTGTTCATACATCTATTCTAAGACATGTTTCAAGATTATTTCCATCTAAAACAGCGATCAAATGCACAGATCAATTGAAGAGCAACAAGAGTCAGATGCATACGTCAGCAATAACAGCTATCCCATGGATATTTCAACTGATTTATGAAGAACCAAGGATAAAAGAAGAAGCCAAAATGAGGAAGCTGAAAAGTTGGGAGGCAAAATAAAAATAAGAGATGCTTACAACGCAGTTTGATCATACTCAATAAATATTATGAAGTCTCTGTTTCTCTTTAGTTTAGAGCATATCATTCTTCAAATGAGAGAAGCCTAGAGAGTCTTTTAGCTTAAATTTCTATCTTATCTACTCTACCAAGTGTATAAATCATTTTATAAATTACTCAAGAGTGTGAATCTCTTGAGAGGGATTCTCACTGGTGATTACCTAGTAAGTTGTAAGGGGGAGTGAGGGGATTCTCTCATTGATGTACTGAGGCACCAAGAGCTCATGGAATCTTAGGAAATAGTGGAACACTCAGAGGAACTTTTCAAAGCATATGTTTTTCGACAAATGATGCATTTTGGAATATATCACTAAATATGAAAGCATATGTTTTGAAAGAGAACTTTTCAAAGGGCTTTCTTATAAGCACATTTACCAAAGAGCTACTCGATAAATCTAAGATATGTTTTAATGGAATTTATTGAAGATTTATCGAAGCCTCTTCCGATAAGGTTAATTATCGAAGTATTTCTGTGCAAGACTTAAACTATTTCAATCGCAATTCCTTAGGGATTTATCGAAGACCTTTTTGACAAGGGTATTCCTCAATAAGAACTTTGATAAATCAAGACTGATTTGTGAAAAGATTTCTAAACTAGACTTTAACATATTTGATCTTCAATTATAAATTATTTTAGAAACAAACGAGATATGCTTATATTGTTCATACATCTATTCTAAGACATGTTTCAAGATTATTTCCATCTAAAACAGCGATCAAATGCACAGATCAATTGAAGAGCAACAAGAGTCAGATGCATACGTCAGCAATAACAGCTATCCCATGGATATTTCAACTGATTTATGAAGAACCAAGGATAAAAGAAGAAGCCAAAATGAGGAAGCTGAAAAGTTGGGAGGCAAAATAAAAATAAGAGATGCTTACAACGCAGTTTGATCATACTCAATAAATATTATGAAGTCTCTGTTTCTCTTTAGTTTAGAGCATATCATTCTTCAAATGAGAGAAGCCTAGAGAGTCTTTTAGCTTAAATTTCTATCTTATCTACTCTACCAAGTGTATAAATCATTTTATAAATTACTCAAGAGTGTGAATCTCTTGAGAGGGATTCTCACTGGTGATTACCTAGTAAGTTGTAAGGGGGAGTGAGGGGATTCTCTCATTGACGTACTGAGGCACCAAGAGCTCATGGAATCTTAGGAAATAGTGGAACACTCAGAGGAACTTTTCAAAGCATACGTTTTTCGACAAATGATGTACTTTGGAATATATCACTAAATATGAAAGCATATGTTTTGAAAGAGAACTTTTCAAAGGGCTTTCTTATAAGCACATTTACCAAAGAGCTACTCGATAAATCTAAGATATGTTTTAATGGAATTTATTGAAGATTTATCGAAGCCTCTTCCGATAAGGTTAATTATCGAAGTATTTCTGTGCAAGACTTAAACTATTTCAATCGCAATTCCTTAGGGATTTATCGAAGACCTTTTTGACAAGGGTATTCCTCAATAAGAACTTTGATAATTCAAGACTGATTTGTGAAAAGATTTCTAAACTAGACTTTAACATATTTGATCTTCAATTATAAATTATTTTAGAAACAAACGAGATATGCTTATATTGTTCATACATCTATTCTAAGACATGTTTCAAGATTATTTCCATCTAAAACAGCGATCAAATGCACAGATCAATTGAAGAGCAACAAGAGTCAGATGCATACGTCAGCAATAACAGCTATCCCATGGATATTTCAACTGATTTATGAAGAACCAAGGATAAAAGAAGAAGCCAAAATGAGGAAGCTGAAAAGTTGGGAGGCAAAATAAAAATAAGAGATGCTTACAACGCAGTTTGATCATACTCAATAAATATTATGAAGTCTCTGTTTCTCTTTAGTTTAGAGCATATCATTCTTCAAATGAGAGAAGCCTAGAGAGTCCTTTAGCTTAAATTTCTATCTTATCTACTCTACCAAGTGTATAAATCATTTTATAAATTACTCAAGAGTGTGAATCTCTTGAGAGGGATTCTCACTGGTGATTACCTAGTAAGTTGTAAGGGGGAGTGAGGGGATTCTCTCATTGACGTACTGAGGCACCAAGAGCTCATGGAATCTTAGGAAATAGTGGAACACTCAGAGGAACTTTTCAAAGCATACGTTTTTCGACAAATGATGCATTTTGGAATATATCACTAAATATGAAAGCATATGTTTTGAAAGAGAACTTTTCAAAGGGCTTTCTTATAAGCACATTTACCAAAGAGCTACTCGATAAATCTAAGATATGTTTTAATGGAATTTATTGAAGATTTATCGAAGCCTCTTCCGATAAGGTTAATTATCGAAGTATTTCTGTGCAAGACTTAAACTATTTCAATCGCAATTCCTTAGGGATTTATCGAAGACCTTTTTGACAAGGGTATTCCTCAATAAGAACTTTGATAAATCAAGACTGATTTGTGAAAAGATTTCTAAACTAGACTTTAACATATTTGATCTTCAATTATAAATTATTTTAGAAACAAACGAGATATGCTTATATTGTTCATACATCTATTCTAAGACATGTTTCAAGATTATTTCCATCTAAAACAGCGATCAAATGCACAGATCAATTGAAGAGCAACAAGAGTCAGATGCATACGTCAGCAATAACAGCTATCCCATGGATATTTCAACTGATTTATGAAGAACCAAGGATAAAAGAAGAAGCCAAAATGAGGAAGCTGAAAAGTTGGGAGGCAAAATAAAAATAAGAGATGCTTACAACGCAGTTTGATCATACTCAATAAATATTATGAAGTCTCTGTTTCTCTTTAGTTTAGAGCATATCATTCTTCAAATGAGAGAAGCCTAGAGAGTCCTTTAGCTTAAATTTCTATCTTATCTACTCTACCAAGTGTATAAATCATTTTATAAATTACTCAAGAGTGTGAATCTCTTGAGAGGGATTCTCACTGGTGATTACCTAGTAAGTTGTAAGGGGGAGTGAGGGGATTCTCTCATTGACGTACTGAGGCACCAAGAGCTCATGGAATCTTAGGAAATAGTGGAACACTCAGAGGAACTTTTCAAAGCATACGTTTTTCGACAAATGATGCATTTTGGAATATATCACTAAATATGAAAGCATATGTTTTGAAAGAGAACTTTTCAAAGGGCTTTCTTATAAGCACATTTACCAAAGAGCTACTCGATAAATCTAAGATATGTTTTAATGGAATTTATTGAAGATTTATCGAAGCCTCTTCCGATAAGGTTAATTATCGAAGTATTTCTGTGCAAGACTTAAACTATTTCAATCGCAATTCCTTAGGGATTTATCGAAGACCTTTTTGACAAGGGTATTCCTCAATAAGAACTTTGATAATTCAAGACTGATTTGTGAAAAGATTTCTAAACTAGACTTTAACATATTTGATCTTCAATTATAAATTATTTTAGAAACAAACGAGATATGCTTATATTGTTCATACATCTATTCTAAGACATGTTTCAAGATTATTTCCATCTAAAACAGCGATCAAATGCACAGATCAATTGAAGAGCAACAAGAGTCAGATGCATACGTCAGCAATAACAGCTATCCCATGGATATTTCAACTGATTTATGAAGAACCAAGGATAAAAGAAGAAGCCAAAATGAGGAAGCTGAAAAGTTGGGAGGCAAAATAAAAATAAGAGATGCTTACAACGCAGTTTGATCATACTCAATAAATATTATGAAGTCTCTGTTTCTCTTTAGTTTAGAGCATATCATTCTTCAAATGAGAGAAGCCTAGAGAGTCCTTTAGCTTAAATTTCTATCTTATCTACTCTACCAAGTGTATAAATCATTTTATAAACTACTCAAGAGTGTGAATCTCTTGAGAGGGATTCTCACTGGTGATTACCTAGTAAGTTGTAAGGGGGAGTGAGGGGATTCTCTCATTGACGTACTGAGGCACCAAGAGCTCATGGAATCTTAGGAAATAGTGGAACACTCAGAGGAACTTTTCAAAGCATACGTTTTTCGACAAATGATGCATTTTGGAATATATCACTAAATATGAAAGCATATGTTTTGAAAGAGAACTTTTCAAAGGGCTTTCTTATAAGCACATTTACCAAAGAGCTACTCGATAAATCTAAGATATGTTTTAATGGAATTTATTGAAGATTTATCGAAGCCTCTTCCGATAAGGTTAATTATCGAAGTATTTCTGTGCAAGACTTAAACTATTTCAATCGCAATTCCTTAGGGATTTATCGAAGACCTTTTTGACAAGGGTATTCCTCAATAAGAACTTTGATAATTCAAGACTGATTTGTGAAAAGATTTCTAAACTAGACTTTAACATATTTGATCTTCAATTATAAATTATTTTAGAAACAAACGAGATATGCTTATATTGTTCATACATCTATTCTAAGACATGTTTCAAGATTATTTCCATCTAAAACAGCGATCAAATGCACAGATCAATTGAAGAGCAACAAGAGTCAGATGCATACGTCAGCAATAACAGCTATCCCATGGATATTTCAACTGATTTATGAAGAACCAAGGATAAAAGAAGAAGCCAAAATGAGGAAGCTGAAAAGTTGGGAGGCAAAATAAAAATAAGAGATGCTTACAACGCAGTTTGATCATACTCAATAAATATTATGAAGTCTCTGTTTCTCTTTAGTTTAGAGCATATCATTCTTCAAATGAGAGAAGCCTAGAGAGTCCTTTAGCTTAAATTTCTATCTTATCTACTCTACCAAGTGTATAAATCATTTTATAAATTACTCAAGAGTGTGAATCTCTTGAGAGGGATTCTCACTGGTGATTACCGAGTAAGTTGTAAGGGGGAGTGAGGGGATTCTCTCATTGACGTACTGAGGCACCAAGAGCTCATGGAATCTTAGGAAATAGTGGAACACTCAGAGGAACTTTTCAAAGCATACGCTTTTCGACAAATGATGCATTTTGGAATATATCAGTAAATATGAAAGCATATGTTTTGAAAGAGAACTTTTCAAAGGGCTTTCTTATAAGCACATTTACCAAAGAGCTACTCGATAAATCTAAGATATGTTTTAATGGAATTTATTGAAGATTTATCGAAGCCTCTTCCGATAAGGTTAATTATCGAAGTATTTCTGTGCAAGACTTAAACTATTTCAATCGCAATTCCTTAGGGATTTATCGAAGACCTTTTTGACAAGGGTATTCCTCAATAAGAACTTTGATAAATCAAGACTGATTTGTGAAAAGATTTCTAAACTAGACTTTAACATATTTGATCTTCAATTATAAATTATTTTAGAAACAAACGAGATATGCTTATATTGTTCATACATCTATTCTAAGACATGTTTCAAGATTATTTCCATCTAAAACAGCGATCAAATGCACAGATCAATTGAAGAGCAACAAGAGTCAGATGCATACGTCAGCAATAACAGCTATCCCATGGATATTTCAACTGATTTATGAAGAACCAAGGATAAAAGAAGAAGCCAAAATGAGGAAGCTGAAAAGTTGGGAGGCAAAATAAAAATAAGAGATGCTTACAACGCAGTTTGATCATACTCAATAAATATTATGAAGTCTCTGTTTCTCTTTAGTTTAGAGCATATCATTCTTCAAATGAGAGAAGCCTAGAGAGTCCTTTAGCTTAAATTTCTATCTTATCTACTCTACCAAGTGTATAAATCATTTTATAAATTACTCAAGAGTGTGAATCTCTTGAGAGGGATTCTCACTGGTGATTACCTAGTAAGTTGTAAGGGGGAGTGAGGGGATTCTCTCATTGACGTACTGAGGCACCAAGAGCTCATGGAATCTTAGGAAATAGTGGAACACTCAGAGGAACTTTTCAAAGCATACGTTTTTCGACAAATGATGCATTTTGGAATATATCACTAAATATGAAAGCATATGTTTTGAAAGAGAACTTTTCAAAGGGCTTTCTTATAAGCACATTTACCAAAGAGCTACTCGATAAATCTAAGATATGTTTTAATGGAATTTATTGAAGATTTATCGAAGCCTCTTCCGATAAGGTTAATTATCGAAGTATTTCTGTGCAAGACTTAAACTATTTCAATCGCAATTCCTTAGGGATTTATCGAAGACCTTTTTGACAAGGGTATTCCTCAATAAGAACTTTGATAATTCAAGACTGATTTGTGAAAAGATTTCTAAACTAGACTTTAACATATTTGATCTTCAATTATAAATTATTTTAGAAACAAACGAGATATGCTTATATTGTTCATACATCTATTCTAAGACATGTTTCAAGATTATTTCCATCTAAAACAGCGATCAAATGCACAGATCAATTGAAGAGCAACAAGAGTCAGATGCATACGTCAGCAATAACAGCTATCCCATGGATATTTCAACTGATTTATGAAGAACCAAGGATAAAAGAAGAAGCCAAAATGAGGAAGCTGAAAAGTTGGGAGGCAAAATAAAAATAAGAGATGCTTACAACGCAGTTTGATCATACTCAATAAATATTATGAAGTCTCTGTTTCTCTTTAGTTTAGAGCATATCATTCTTCAAATGAGAGAAGCCTAGAGAGTCCTTTAGCTTAAATTTCTATCTTATCTACTCTACCAAGTGTATAAATCATTTTATAAACTACTCAAGAGTGTGAATCTCTTGAGAGGGATTCTCACTGGTGATTACCTAGTAAGTTGTAAGGGGGAGTGAGGGGATTCTCTCATTGACGTACTGAGGCACCAAGAGCTCATGGAATCTTAGGAAATAGTGGAACACTCAGAGGAACTTTTCAAAGCATACGTTTTTCGACAAATGATGCATTTTGGAATATATCACTAAATATGAAAGCATATGTTTTGAAAGAGAACTTTTCAAAGGGCTTTCTTATAAGCACATTTACCAAAGAGCTACTCGATAAATCTAAGATATGTTTTAATGGAATTTATTGAAGATTTATCGAAGCCTCTTCCGATAAGGTTAATTATCGAAGTATTTCTGTGCAAGACTTAAACTATTTCAATCGCAATTCCTTAGGGATTTATCGAAGACCTTTTTGACAAGGGTATTCCTCAATAAGAACTTTGATAATTCAAGACTGATTTGTGAAAAGATTTCTAAACTAGACTTTAACATATTTGATCTTCAATTATAAATTATTTTAGAAACAAACGAGATATGCTTATATTGTTCATACATCTATTCTAAGACATGTTTCAAGATTATTTCCATCTAAAACAGCGATCAAATGCACAGATCAATTGAAGAGCAACAAGAGTCAGATGCATACGTCAGCAATAACAGCTATCCCATGGATATTTCAACTGATTTATGAAGAACCAAGGATAAAAGAAGAAGCCAAAATGAGGAAGCTGAAAAGTTGGGAGGCAAAATAAAAATAAGAGATGCTTACAACGCAGTTTGATCATACTCAATAAATATTATGAAGTCTCTGTTTCTCTTTAGTTTAGAGCATATCATTCTTCAAATGAGAGAAGCCTAGAGAGTCCTTTAGCTTAAATTTCTATCTTATCTACTCTACCAAGTGTATAAATCATTTTATAAACTACTCAAGAGTGTGAATCTCTTGAGAGGGATTCTCACTGGTGATTACCTAGTAAGTTGTAAGGGGGAGTGAGGGGATTCTCTCATTGACGTACTGAGGCACCAAGAGCTCATGGAATCTTAGGAAATAGTGGAACACTCAGAGGAACTTTTCAAAGCATACGCTTTTCGACAAATGATGCATTTTGGAATATATCAGTAAATATGAAAGCATATGTTTTGAAAGAGAACTTTTCAAAGGGCTTTCTTATAAGCACATTTACCAAAGAGCTACTCGATAAATCTAAGATATGTTTTAATGGAATTTATTGAAGATTTATCGAAGCCTCTTCCGATAAGGTTAATTATCGAAGTATTTCTGTGCAAGACTTAAACTATTTCAATCGCAATTCCTTAGGGATTTATCGAAGACCTTTTTGACAAGGGTATTCCTCAATAAGAACTTTGATAAATCAAGACTGATTTGTGAAAAGATTTCTAAACTAGACTTTAACATATTTGATCTTCAATTATAAATTATTTTAGAAACAAACGAGATATGCTTATATTGTTCATACATCTATTCTAAGACATGTTTCAAGATTATTTCCATCTAAAACAGCGATCAAATGCACAGATCAATTGAAGAGCAACAAGAGTCAGATGCATACGTCAGCAATAACAGCTATCCCATGGATATTTCAACTGATTTATGAAGAACCAAGGATAAAAGAAGAAGCCAAAATGAGGAAGCTGAAAAGTTGGGAGGCAAAATAAAAATAAGAGATGCTTACAACGCAGTTTGATCATACTCAATAAATATTATGAAGTCTCTGTTTCTCTTTAGTTTAGAGCATATCATTCTTCAAATGAGAGAAGCCTAGAGAGTCCTTTAGCTTAAATTTCTATCTTATCTACTCTACCAAGTGTATAAATCATTTTATAAATTACTCAAGAGTGTGAATCTCTTGAGAGGGATTCTCACTGGTGATTACCTAGTAAGTTGTAAGGGGGAGTGAGGGGATTCTCTCATTGACGTACTGAGGCACCAAGAGCTCATGGAATCTTAGGAAATAGTGGAACACTCAGAGGAACTTTTCAAAGCATACGCTTTTCGACAAATGATGCATTTTGGAATATATCAGTAAATATGAAAGCATATGTTTTGAAAGAGAACTTTTCAAAGGGCTTTCTTATAAGCACATTTACCAAAGAGCTACTCGATAAATCTAAGATATGTTTTAATGGAATTTATTGAAGATTTATCGAAGCCTCTTCCGATAAGGTTAATTATCGAAGTATTTCTGTGCAAGACTTAAACTATTTCAATCGCAATTCCTTAGGGATTTATCGAAGACCTTTTTGACAAGGGTATTCCTCAATAAGAACTTTGATAAATCAAGACTGATTTGTGAAAAGATTTCTAAACTAGACTTTAACATATTTGATCTTCAATTATAAATTATTTTAGAAACAAACGAGATATGCTTATATTGTTCATACATCTATTCTAAGACATGTTTCAAGATTATTTCCATCTAAAACAGCGATCAAATGCACAGATCAATTGAAGAGCAACAAGAGTCAGATGCATACGTCAGCAATAACAGCTATCCCATGGATATTTCAACTGATTTATGAAGAACCAAGGATAAAAGAAGAAGCCAAAATGAGGAAGCTGAAAAGTTGGGAGGCAAAATAAAAATAAGAGATGCTTACAACGCAGTTTGATCATACTCAATAAATATTATGAAGTCTCTGTTTCTCTTTAGTTTAGAGCATATCATTCTTCAAATGAGAGAAGCCTAGAGAGTCCTTTAGCTTAAATTTCTATCTTATCTACTCTACCAAGTGTATAAATCATTTTATAAACTACTCAAGAGTGTGAATCTCTTGAGAGGGATTCTCACTGGTGATTACCTAGTAAGTTGTAAGGGGGAGTGAGGGGATTCTCTCATTGACGTACTGAGGCACCAAGAGCTCATGGAATCTTAGGAAATAGTGGAACACTCAGAGGAACTTTTCAAAGCATACGTTTTTCGACAAATGATGCATTTTGGAATATATCACTAAATATGAAAGCATATGTTTTGAAAGAGAACTTTTCAAAGGGCTTTCTTATAAGCACATTTACCAAAGAGCTACTCGATAAATCTAAGATATGTTTTAATGGAATTTATTGAAGATTTATCGAAGCCTCTTCCGATAAGGTTAATTATCGAAGTATTTCTGTGCAAGACTTAAACTATTTCAATCGCAATTCCTTAGGGATTTATCGAAGACCTTTTTGACAAGGGTATTCCTCAATAAGAACTTTGATAATTCAAGACTGATTTGTGAAAAGATTTCTAAACTAGACTTTAACATATTTGATCTTCAATTATAAATTATTTTAGAAACAAACGAGATATGCTTATATTGTTCATACATCTATTCTAAGACATGTTTCAAGATTATTTCCATCTAAAACAGCGATCAAATGCACAGATCAATTGAAGAGCAACAAGAGTCAGATGCATACGTCAGCAATAACAGCTATCCCATGGATATTTCAACTGATTTATGAAGAACCAAGGATAAAAGAAGAAGCCAAAATGAGGAAGCTGAAAAGTTGGGAGGCAAAATAAAAATAAGAGATGCTTACAACGCAGTTTGATCATACTCAATAAATATTATGAAGTCTCTGTTTCTCTTTAGTTTAGAGCATATCATTCTTCAAATGAGAGAAGCCTAGAGAGTCCTTTAGCTTAAATTTCTATCTTATCTACTCTACCAAGTGTATAAATCATTTTATAAACTACTCAAGAGTGTGAATCTCTTGAGAGGGATTCTCACTGGTGATTACCTAGTAAGTTGTAAGGGGGAGTGAGGGGATTCTCTCATTGACGTACTGAGGCACCAAGAGCTCATGGAATCTTAGGAAATAGTGGAACACTCAGAGGAACTTTTCAAAGCATACGTTTTTCGACAAATGATGCATTTTGGAATATATCACTAAATATGAAAGCATATGTTTTGAAAGAGAACTTTTCAAAGGGCTTTCTTATAAGCACATTTACCAAAGAGCTACTCGATAAATCTAAGATATGTTTTAATGGAATTTATTGAAGATTTATCGAAGCCTCTTCCGATAAGGTTAATTATCGAAGTATTTCTGTGCAAGACTTAAACTATTTCAATCGCAATTCCTTAGGGATTTATCGAAGACCTTTTTGACAAGGGTATTCCTCAATAAGAACTTTGATAATTCAAGACTGATTTGTGAAAAGATTTCTAAACTAGACTTTAACATATTTGATCTTCAATTATAAATTATTTTAGAAACAAACGAGATATGCTTATATTGTTCATACATCTATTCTAAGACATGTTTCAAGATTATTTCCATCTAAAACAGCGATCAAATGCACAGATCAATTGAAGAGCAACAAGAGTCAGATGCATACGTCAGCAATAACAGCTATCCCATGGATATTTCAACTGATTTATGAAGAACCAAGGATAAAAGAAGAAGCCAAAATGAGGAAGCTGAAAAGTTGGGAGGCAAAATAAAAATAAGAGATGCTTACAACGCAGTTTGATCATACTCAATAAATATTATGAAGTCTCTGTTTCTCTTTAGTTTAGAGCATATCATTCTTCAAATGAGAGAAGCCTAGAGAGTCCTTTAGCTTAAATTTCTATCTTATCTACTCTACCAAGTGTATAAATCATTTTATAAATTACTCAAGAGTGTGAATCTCTTGAGAGGGATTCTCACTGGTGATTACCGAGTAAGTTGTAAGGGGGAGTGAGGGGATTCTCTCATTGACGTACTGAGGCACCAAGAGCTCATGGAATCTTAGGAAATAGTGGAACACTCAGAGGAACTTTTCAAAGCATACGCTTTTCGACAAATGATGCATTTTGGAATATATCAGTAAATATGAAAGCATATGTTTTGAAAGAGAACTTTTCAAAGGGCTTTCTTATAAGCACATTTACCAAAGAGCTACTCGATAAATCTAAGATATGTTTTAATGGAATTTATTGAAGATTTATCGAAGCCTCTTCCGATAAGGTTAATTATCGAAGTATTTCTGTGCAAGACTTAAACTATTTCAATCGCAATTCCTTAGGGATTTATCGAAGACCTTTTTGACAAGGGTATTCCTCAATAAGAACTTTGATAAATCAAGACTGATTTGTGAAAAGATTTCTAAACTAGACTTTAACATATTTGATCTTCAATTATAAATTATTTTAGAAACAAACGAGATATGCTTATATTGTTCATACATCTATTCTAAGACATGTTTCAAGATTATTTCCATCTAAAACAGCGATCAAATGCACAGATCAATTGAAGAGCAACAAGAGTCAGATGCATACGTCAGCAATAACAGCTATCCCATGGATATTTCAACTGATTTATGAAGAACCAAGGATAAAAGAAGAAGCCAAAATGAGGAAGCTGAAAAGTTGGGAGGCAAAATAAAAATAAGAGATGCTTACAACGCAGTTTGATCATACTCAATAAATATTATGAAGTCTCTGTTTCTCTTTAGTTTAGAGCATATCATTCTTCAAATGAGAGAAGCCTAGAGAGTCCTTTAGCTTAAATTTCTATCTTATCTACTCTACCAAGTGTATAAATCATTTTATAAATTACTCAAGAGTGTGAATCTCTTGAGAGGGATTCTCACTGGTGATTACCTAGTAAGTTGTAAGGGGGAGTGAGGGGATTCTCTCATTGACGTACTGAGGCACCAAGAGCTCATGGAATCTTAGGAAATAGTGGAACACTCAGAGGAACTTTTCAAAGCATACGTTTTTCGACAAATGATGCATTTTGGAATATATCACTAAATATGAAAGCATATGTTTTGAAAGAGAACTTTTCAAAGGGCTTTCTTATAAGCACATTTACCAAAGAGCTACTCGATAAATCTAAGATATGTTTTAATGGAATTTATTGAAGATTTATCGAAGCCTCTTCCGATAAGGTTAATTATCGAAGTATTTCTGTGCAAGACTTAAACTATTTCAATCGCAATTCCTTAGGGATTTATCGAAGACCTTTTTGACAAGGGTATTCCTCAATAAGAACTTTGATAATTCAAGACTGATTTGTGAAAAGATTTCTAAACTAGACTTTAACATATTTGATCTTCAATTATAAATTATTTTAGAAACAAACGAGATATGCTTATATTGTTCATACATCTATTCTAAGACATGTTTCAAGATTATTTCCATCTAAAACAGCGATCAAATGCACAGATCAATTGAAGAGCAACAAGAGTCAGATGCATACGTCAGCAATAACAGCTATCCCATGGATATTTCAACTGATTTATGAAGAACCAAGGATAAAAGAAGAAGCCAAAATGAGGAAGCTGAAAAGTTGGGAGGCAAAATAAAAATAAGAGATGCTTACAACGCAGTTTGATCATACTCAATAAATATTATGAAGTCTCTGTTTCTCTTTAGTTTAGAGCATATCATTCTTCAAATGAGAGAAGCCTAGAGAGTCCTTTAGCTTAAATTTCTATCTTATCTACTCTACCAAGTGTATAAATCATTTTATAAACTACTCAAGAGTGTGAATCTCTTGAGAGGGATTCTCACTGGTGATTACCTAGTAAGTTGTAAGGGGGAGTGAGGGGATTCTCTCATTGACGTACTGAGGCACCAAGAGCTCATGGAATCTTAGGAAATAGTGGAACACTCAGAGGAACTTTTCAAAGCATACGCTTTTCGACAAATGATGCATTTTGGAATATATCAGTAAATATGAAAGCATATGTTTTGAAAGAGAACTTTTCAAAGGGCTTTCTTATAAGCACATTTACCAAAGAGCTACTCGATAAATCTAAGATATGTTTTAATGGAATTTATTGAAGATTTATCGAAGCCTCTTCCGATAAGGTTAATTATCGAAGTATTTCTGTGCAAGACTTAAACTATTTCAATCGCAATTCCTTAGGGATTTATCGAAGACCTTTTTGACAAGGGTATTCCTCAATAAGAACTTTGATAAATCAAGACTGATTTGTGAAAAGATTTCTAAACTAGACTTTAACATATTTGATCTTCAATTATAAATTATTTTAGAAACAAACGAGATATGCTTATATTGTTCATACATCTATTCTAAGACATGTTTCAAGATTATTTCCATCTAAAACAGCGATCAAATGCACAGATCAATTGAAGAGCAACAAGAGTCAGATGCATACGTCAGCAATAACAGCTATCCCATGGATATTTCAACTGATTTATGAAGAACCAAGGATAAAAGAAGAAGCCAAAATGAGGAAGCTGAAAAGTTGGGAGGCAAAATAAAAATAAGAGATGCTTACAACGCAGTTTGATCATACTCAATAAATATTATGAAGTCTCTGTTTCTCTTTAGTTTAGAGCATATCATTCTTCAAATGAGAGAAGCCTAGAGAGTCTTTTAGCTTAAATTTCTATCTTATCTACTCTACCAAGTGTATAAATCATTTTATAAATTACTCAAGAGTGTGAATCTCTTGAGAGGGATTCTCACTGGTGATTACCGAGTAAGTTGTAAGGGGGAGTGAGGGGATTCTCTCATTGATGTACTGAGGCACCAAGAGCTCATGGAATCTTAGGAAATAGTGGAACACTCAGAGGAACTTTTCAAAGCATACGTTTTTCGACAAATGATGCATTTTGGAATATATCACTAAATATGAAAGCATATGTTTTGAAGGAGAACTTTTCAAAGGGCTTTCTTATAAGCACATTTACCAAAGAGCTACTCGATAAATCTAAGATATGTTTTAATGGAATTTATTGAAGATTTATCGAAGCCTCTTCCGATAAGGTTAATTATCGAAGTATTTCTGTGCAAGACTTAAACTATTTCAATCGCAATTCCTTAGGGATTTATCGAAGACCTTTTTGACAAGGGTATTCCTCAATAAGAACTTTGATAAATCAAGACTGATTTGTGAAAAGATTTCTAAACTAGACTTTAACATATTTGATCTTCAATTATAAATTATTTTAGAAACAAACGAGATATGCTTATATTGTTCATACATCTATTCTAAGACATGTTTCAAGATTATTTCCATCTAAAACAGCGATCAAATGCACAGATCAATTGAAGAGCAACAAGAGTCAGATGCATACGTCAGCAATAACAGCTATCCCATGGATATTTCAACTGATTTATGAAGAACCAAGGATAAAAGAAGAAGCCAAAATGAGGAAGCTGAAAAGTTGGGAGGCAAAATAAAAATAAGAGATGCTTACAACGCAGTTTGATCATACTCAATAAATATTATGAAGTCTCTGTTTCTCTTTAGTTTAGAGCATATCATTCTTCAAATGAGAGAAGCCTAGAGAGTCCTTTAGCTTAAATTTCTATCTTATCTACTCTACCAAGTGTATAAATCATTTTATAAATTACTCAAGAGTGTGAATCTCTTGAGAGGGATTCTCACTGGTGATTACCTAGTAAGTTGTAAGGGGGAGTGAGGGGATTCTCTCATTGACGTACTGAGGCACCAAGAGCTCATGGAATCTTAGGAAATAGTGGAACACTCAGAGGAACTTTTCAAAGCATACGTTTTTCGACAAATGATGCATTTTGGAATATATCACTAAATATGAAAGCATATGTTTTGAAAGAGAACTTTTCAAAGGGCTTTCTTATAAGCACATTTACCAAAGAGCTACTCGATAAATCTAAGATATGTTTTAATGGAATTTATTGAAGATTTATCGAAGCCTCTTCCGATAAGGTTAATTATCGAAGTATTTCTGTGCAAGACTTAAACTATTTCAATCGCAATTCCTTAGGGATTTATCGAAGACCTTTTTGACAAGGGTATTCCTCAATAAGAACTTTGATAATTCAAGACTGATTTGTGAAAAGATTTCTAAACTAGACTTTAACATATTTGATCTTCAATTATAAATTATTTTAGAAACAAACGAGATATGCTTATATTGTTCATACATCTATTCTAAGACATGTTTCAAGATTATTTCCATCTAAAACAGCGATCAAATGCACAGATCAATTGAAGAGCAACAAGAGTCAGATGCATACGTCAGCAATAACAGCTATCCCATGGATATTTCAACTGATTTATGAAGAACCAAGGATAAAAGAAGAAGCCAAAATGAGGAAGCTGAAAAGTTGGGAGGCAAAATAAAAATAAGAGATGCTTACAACGCAGTTTGATCATACTCAATAAATATTATGAAGTCTCTGTTTCTCTTTAGTTTAGAGCATATCATTCTTCAAATGAGAGAAGCCTAGAGAGTCTTTTAGCTTAAATTTCTATCTTATCTACTCTACCAAGTGTATAAATCATTTTATAAACTACTCAAGAGTGTGAATCTCTTGAGAGGGATTCTCACTGGTGATTACCTAGTAAGTTGTAAGGGGGAGTGAGGGGATTCTCTCATTGATGTACTGAGGCACCAAGAGCTCATGGAATCTTAGGAAATAGTGGAACACTCAGAGGAACTTTTCAAAGCATACGCTTTTCGACAAATGATGCATTTTGGAATATATCAGTAAATATGAAAGCATATGTTTTGAAAGAGAACTTTTCAAAGGGCTTTCTTATAAGCACATTTACCAAAGAGCTACTCGATAAATCTAAGATATGTTTTAATGGAATTTATTGAAGATTTATCGAAGCCTCTTCCGATAAGGTTAATTATCGAAGTATTTCTGTGCAAGACTTAAACTATTTCAATCGCAATTCCTTAGGGATTTATCGAAGACCTTTTTGACAAGGGTATTCCTCAATAAGAACTTTGATAAATCAAGACTGATTTGTGAAAAGATTTCTAAACTAGACTTTAACATATTTGATCTTCAATTATAAATTATTTTAGAAACAAACGAGATATGCTTATATTGTTCATACATCTATTCTAAGACATGTTTCAAGATTATTTCCATCTAAAACAGCGATCAAATGCACAGATCAATTGAAGAGCAACAAGAGTCAGATGCATACGTCAGCAATAACAGCTATCCCATGGATATTTCAACTGATTTATGAAGAACCAAGGATAAAAGAAGAAGCCAAAATGAGGAAGCTGAAAAGTTGGGAGGCAAAATAAAAATAAGAGATGCTTACAACGCAGTTTGATCATACTCAATAAATATTATGAAGTCTCTGTTTCTCTTTAGTTTAGAGCATATCATTCTTCAAATGAGAGAAGCCTAGAGAGTCCTTTAGCTTAAATTTCTATCTTATCTACTCTACCAAGTGTATAAATCATTTTATAAATTACTCAAGAGTGTGAATCTCTTGAGAGGGATTCTCACTGGTGATTACCTAGTAAGTTGTAAGGGGGAGTGAGGGGATTCTCTCATTGACGTACTGAGGCACCAAGAGCTCATGGAATCTTAGGAAATAGTGGAACACTCAGAGGAACTTTTCAAAGCATACGTTTTTCGACAAATGATGTACTTTGGAATATATCACTAAATATGAAAGCATATGTTTTGAAAGAGAACTTTTCAAAGGGCTTTCTTATAAGCACATTTACCAAAGAGCTACTCGATAAATCTAAGATATGTTTTAATGGAATTTATTGAAGATTTATCGAAGCCTCTTCCGATAAGGTTAATTATCGAAGTATTTCTGTGCAAGACTTAAACTATTTCAATCGCAATTCCTTAGGGATTTATCGAAGACCTTTTTGACAAGGGTATTCCTCAATAAGAACTTTGATAAATCAAGACTGATTTGTGAAAAGATTTCTAAACTAGACTTTAACATATTTGATCTTCAATTATAAATTATTTTAGAAACAAACGAGATATGCTTATATTGTTCATACATCTATTCTAAGACATGTTTCAAGATTATTTCCATCTAAAACAGCGATCAAATGCACAGATCAATTGAAGAGCAACAAGAGTCAGATGCATACGTCAGCAATAACAGCTATCCCATGGATATTTCAACTGATTTATGAAGAACCAAGGATAAAAGAAGAAGCCAAAATGAGGAAGCTGAAAAGTTGGGAGGCAAAATAAAAATAAGAGATGCTTACAACGCAGTTTGATCATACTCAATAAATATTATGAAGTCTCTGTTTCTCTTTAGTTTAGAGCATATCATTCTTCAAATGAGAGAAGCCTAGAGAGTCTTTTAACTTAAATTTCTATCTTATCTACTCTACCAAGTGTATAAATCATTTTATAAATTACTCAAGAGTGTGAATCTCTTGAGAGGGATTCTCACTGGTGATTACCCAGTAAGTTGTAAGGGGGAGTGAGGGGATTCTCTCATTGACGTACTGAGGCACCAAGAGCTCATGGAATCTTAGGAAATAGTGGAACACTCAGAGGAACTTTTCAAAGCATACGTTTTTCGACAAATGATGCATTTTGGAATATATCACTAAATATGAAAGCATATGTTTTGAAAGAGAACTTTTCAAAGGGCTTTCTTATAAGCACATTTACCAAAGAGCTACTCGATAAATCTAAGATATGTTTTAATGGAATTTATTGAAGATTTATCGAAGCCTCTTCCGATAAGGTTAATTATCGAAGTATTTCTGTGCAAGACTTAAACTATTTCAATCGCAATTCCTTAGGGATTTATCGAAGACCTTTTTGACAAGGGTATTCCTCAATAAGAACTTTGATAATTCAAGACTGATTTGTGAAAAGATTTCTAAACTAGACTTTAACATATTTGATCTTCAATTATAAATTATTTTAGAAACAAACGAGATATGCTTATATTGTTCATACATCTATTCTAAGACATGTTTCAAGATTATTTCCATCTAAAACAGCGATCAAATGCACAGATCAATTGAAGAGCAACAAGAGTCAGATGCATACGTCAGCAATAACAGCTATCCCATGGATATTTCAACTGATTTATGAAGAACCAAGGATAAAAGAAGAAGCCAAAATGAGGAAGCTGAAAAGTTGGGAGGCAAAATAAAAATAAGAGATGCTTACAACGCAGTTTGATCATACTCAATAAATATTATGAAGTCTCTGTTTCTCTTTAGTTTAGAGCATATCATTCTTCAAATGAGAGAAGCCTAGAGAGTCCTTTAGCTTAAATTTCTATCTTATCTACTCTACCAAGTGTATAAATCATTTTATAAATTACTCAAGAGTGTGAATCTCTTGAGAGGGATTCTCACTGGTGATTACCCAGTAAGTTGTAAGGGGGAGTGAGGGGATTCTCTCATTGACGTACTGAGGCACCAAGAGCTCATGGAATCTTAGGAAATAGTGGAACACTCAGAGGAACTTTTCAAAGCATACGTTTTTCGACAAATGATGTACTTTGGAATATATCACTAAATATGAAAGCATATGTTTTGAAAGAGAACTTTTCAAAGGGCTTTCTTATAAGCACATTTACCAAAGAGCTACTCGATAAATCTAAGATATGTTTTAATGGAATTTATTGAAGATTTATCGAAGCCTCTTCCGATAAGGTTAATTATCGAAGTATTTCTGTGCAAGACTTAAACTATTTCAATCGCAATTCCTTAGGGATTTATCGAAGACCTTTTTGACAAGGGTATTCCTCAATAAGAACTTTGATAATTCAAGACTGATTTGTGAAAAGATTTCTAAACTAGACTTTAACATATTTGATCTTCAATTATAAATTATTTTAGAAACAAACGAGATATGCTTATATTGTTCATACATCTATTCTAAGACATGTTTCAAGATTATTTCCATCTAAAACAGCGATCAAATGCACAGATCAATTGAAGAGCAACAAGAGTCAGATGCATACGTCAGCAATAACAGCTATCCCATGGATATTTCAACTGATTTATGAAGAACCAAGGATAAAAGAAGAAGCCAAAATGAGGAAGCTGAAAAGTTGGGAGGCAAAATAAAAATAAGAGATGCTTACAACGCAGTTTGATCATACTCAATAAATATTATGAAGTCTCTGTTTCTCTTTAGTTTAGAGCATATCATTCTTCAAATGAGAGAAGCCTAGAGAGTCCTTTAGCTTAAATTTCTATCTTATCTACTCTACCAAGTGTATAAATCATTTTATAAATTACTCAAGAGTGTGAATCTCTTGAGAGGGATTCTCACTGGTGATTACCCAGTAAGTTGTAAGGGGGAGTGAGGGGATTCTCTCATTGACGTACTGAGGCACCAAGAGCTCATGGAATCTTAGGAAATAGTGGAACACTCAGAGGAACTTTTCAAAGCATACGTTTTTCGACAAATGATGCACTTTGGAATATATCACTAAATATGAAAGCATATGTTTTGAAAGAGAACTTTTCAAAGGGCTTTCTTATAAGCACATTTACCAAAGAGCTACTCGATAAATCTAAGATATGTTTTAATGGAATTTATTGAAGATTTATCGAAGCCTCTTCCGATAAGGTTAATTATCGAAGTATTTCTGTGCAAGACTTAAACTATTTCAATCGCAATTCCTTAGGGATTTATCGAAGACCTTTTTGACAAGGGTATTCCTCAATAAGAACTTTGATAAATCAAGACTGATTTGTGAAAAGATTTCTAAACTAGACTTTAACATATTTGATCTTCAATTATAAATTATTTTAGAAACAAACGAGATATGCTTATATTGTTCATACATCTATTCTAAGACATGTTTCAAGATTATTTCCATCTAAAACAGCGATCAAATGCACAGATCAATTGAAGAGCAACAAGAGTCAGATGCATACGTCAGCAATAACAGCTATCCCATGGATATTTCAACTGATTTATGAAGAACCAAGGATAAAAGAAGAAGCCAAAATGAGGAAGCTGAAAAGTTGGGAGGCAAAATAAAAATAAGAGATGCTTACAACGCAGTTTGATCATACTCAATAAATATTATGAAGTCTCTGTTTCTCTTTAGTTTAGAGCATATCATTCTTCAAATGAGAGAAGCCTAGAGAGTCTTTTAGCTTAAATTTCTATCTTATCTACTCTACCAAGTGTATAAATCATTTTATAAATTACTCAAGAGTGTGAATCTCTTGAGAGGGATTCTCACTGGTGATTACCCAGTAAGTTGTAAGGGGGAGTGAGGGGATTCTCTCATTGACGTACTGAGGCACCAAGAGCTCATGGAATCTTAGGAAATAGTGGAACACTCAGAGGAACTTTTCAAAGCATACGTTTTTCGACAAATGATGCACTTTGGAATATATCAATGAATATGAAAGCATATGTTTTGAAAGAGAACTTTTCAAAGGGCTTTCTTATAAGCACATTTACCAAAGAGCTACTCGATAAATCTAAGATATGTTTTAATGGAATTTATTGAAGATTTATCGAAGCCTCTTCCGATAAGGTTAATTATCGAAGTATTTCTGTGCAAGACTTAAACTATTTCAATCGCAATTCCTTAGGGATTTATCGAAGACCTTTTTGACAAGGGTATTCCTCAATAAGAACTTTGATAATTCAAGACTGATTTGTGAAAAGATTTCTAAACTAGACTTTAACATATTTGATCTTCAATTATAAATTATTTTAGAAACAAACGAGATATGCTTATATTGTTCATACATCTATTCTAAGACATGTTTCAAGATTATTTCCATCTAAAACAGCGATCAAATGCACAGATCAATTGAAGAGCAACAAGAGTCAGATGCATACGTCAGCAATAACAGCTATCCCATGGATATTTCAACTGATTTATGAAGAACCAAGGATAAAAGAAGAAGCCAAAATGAGGAAGCTGAAAAGTTGGGAGGCAAAATAAAAATAAGAGATGCTTACAACGCAGTTTGATCATACTCAATAAATATTATGAAGTCTCTGTTTCTCTTTAGTTTAGAGCATATCATTCTTCAAATGAGAGAAGCCTAGAGAGTCTTTTAGCTTAAATTTCTATCTTATCTACTCTACCAAGTGTATAAATCATTTTATAAATTACTCAAGAGTGTGAATCTCTTGAGAGGGATTCTCACTGGTGATTACCCAGTAAGTTGTAAGGGGGAGTGAGGGGATTCTCTCATTGAAGCACTGAGGCACCAAGAGCTCATGGAATCTTAGGAAATAGTGGAACACTCAGAGGAACTTTTCAAAGCATACGTTTTTCGACAAATGATGTACTTTGGAATATATCAATGAATATGAAAGCATATGTTTTGAAAGAGAACTTTTCAAAGGGCTTTCTTATAAGCACATTTACCAAAGAGCTACTCGATAAATCTAAGATATGTTTTAATGGAATTTATTGAAGATTTATCGAAGCCTCTTCCGATAAGGTTAATTATCGAAGTATTTCTGTGCAAGACTTAAACTATTTCAATCGCAATTCCTTAGGGATTTATCGAAGACCTTTTTGACAAGGGTATTCCTCAATAAGAACTTTGATAATTCAAGACTGATTTGTGAAAAGATTTCTAAACTAGACTTTAACATATTTGATCTTCAATTATAAATTATTTTAGAAACAAACGAGATATGCTTATATTGTTCATACATCTATTCTAAGACATGTTTCAAGATTATTTCCATCTAAAACAGCGATCAAATGCACAGATCAATTGAAGAGCAACAAGAGTCAGATGCATACGTCAGCAATAACAGCTATCCCATGGATATTTCAACTGATTTATGAAGAACCAAGGATAAAAGAAGAAGCCAAAATGAGGAAGCTGAAAAGTTGGGAGGCAAAATAAAAATAAGAGATGCTTACAACGCAGTTTGATCATACTCAATAAATATTATGAAGTCTCTGTTTCTCTTTAGTTTAGAGCATATCATTCTTCAAATGAGAGAAGCCTAGAGAGTCCTTTAGCTTAAATTTCTATCTTATCTACTCTACCAAGTGTATAAATCATTTTATAAATTACTCAAGAGTGTGAATCTCTTGAGAGGGATTCTCACTGGTGATTACCCAGTAAGTTGTAAGGGGGAGTGAGGGGATTCTCTCATTGACGTACTGAGGCACCAAGAGCTCATGGAATCTTAGGAAATAGTGGAACACTCAGAGGAACTTTTCAAAGCATACGTTTTTCGACAAATGATGCACTTTGGAATATATCACTAAATATGAAAGCATATGTTTTGAAAGAGAACTTTTCAAAGGGCTTTCTTATAAGCACATTTACCAAAGAGCTACTCGATAAATCTAAGATATGTTTTAATGGAATTTATTGAAGATTTATCGAAGCCTCTTCCGATAAGGTTAATTATCGAAGTATTTCTGTGCAAGACTTAAACTATTTCAATCGCAATTCCTTAGGGATTTATCGAAGACCTTTTTGACAAGGGTATTCCTCAATAAGAACTTTGATAATTCAAGACTGATTTGTGAAAAGATTTCTAAACTAGACTTTAACATATTTGATCTTCAATTATAAATTATTTTAGAAACAAACGAGATATGCTTATATTGTTCATACATCTATTCTAAGACATGTTTCAAGATTATTTCCATCTAAAACAGCGATCAAATGCACAGATCAATTGAAGAGCAACAAGAGTCAGATGCATACGTCAGCAATAACAGCTATCCCATGGATATTTCAACTGATTTATGAAGAACCAAGGATAAAAGAAGAAGCCAAAATGAGGAAGCTGAAAAGTTGGGAGGCAAAATAAAAATAAGAGATGCTTACAACGCAGTTTGATCATACTCAATAAATATTATGAAGTCTCTGTTTCTCTTTAGTTTAGAGCATATCATTCTTCAAATGAGAGAAGCCTAGAGAGTCTTTTAGCTTAAATTTCTATCTTATCTACTCTACCAAGTGTATAAATCATTTTATAAATTACTCAAGAGTGTGAATCTCTTGAGAGGGATTCTCACTGGTGATTACCCAGTAAGTTGTAAGGGGGAGTGAGGGGATTCTCTCATTGACGTACTGAGGCACCAAGAGCTCATGGAATCTTAGGAAATAGTGGAACACTCAGAGGAACTTTTCAAAGCATACGTTTTTCGACAAATGATGCACTTTGGAATATATCAATGAATATGAAAGCATATGTTTTGAAAGAGAACTTTTCAAAGGGCTTTCTTATAAGCACATTTACCAAAGAGCTACTCGATAAATCTAAGATATGTTTTAATGGAATTTATTGAAGATTTATCGAAGCCTCTTCCGATAAGGTTAATTATCGAAGTATTTCTGTGCAAGACTTAAACTATTTCAATCGCAATTCCTTAGGGATTTATCGAAGACCTTTTTGACAAGGGTATTCCTCAATAAGAACTTTGATAATTCAAGACTGATTTGTGAAAAGATTTCTAAACTAGACTTTAACATATTTGATCTTCAATTATAAATTATTTTAGAAACAAACGAGATATGCTTATATTGTTCATACATCTATTCTAAGACATGTTTCAAGATTATTTCCATCTAAAACAGCGATCAAATGCACAGATCAATTGAAGAGCAACAAGAGTCAGATGCATACGTCAGCAATAACAGCTATCCCATGGATATTTCAACTGATTTATGAAGAACCAAGGATAAAAGAAGAAGCCAAAATGAGGAAGCTGAAAAGTTGGGAGGCAAAATAAAAATAAGAGATGCTTACAACGCAGTTTGATCATACTCAATAAATATTATGAAGTCTCTGTTTCTCTTTAGTTTAGAGCATATCATTCTTCAAATGAGAGAAGCCTAGAGAGTCTTTTAGCTTAAATTTCTATCTTATCTACTCTACCAAGTGTATAAATCATTTTATAAATTACTCAAGAGTGTGAATCTCTTGAGAGGGATTCTCACTGGTGATTACCCAGTAAGTTGTAAGGGGGAGTGAGGGGATTCTCTCATTGATGCACTGAGGCACCAAGAGCTCATGGAATCTTAGGAAATAGTGGAACACTCAGAGGAACTTTTCAAAGCATACGTTTTTCGACAAATGATGTACTTTGGAATATATCAATGAATATGAAAGCATATGTTTTGAAAGAGAACTTTTCAAAGGGCTTTCTTATAAGCACATTTACCAAAGAGCTACTCGATAAATCTAAGATATGTTTTAATGGAATTTATTGAAGATTTATCGAAGCCTCTTCCGATAAGGTTAATTATCGAAGTATTTCTGTGCAAGACTTAAACTATTTCAATCGCAATTCCTTAGGGATTTATCGAAGACCTTTTTGACAAGGGTATTCCTCAATAAGAACTTTGATAATTCAAGACTGATTTGTGAAAAGATTTCTAAACTAGACTTTAACATATTTGATCTTCAATTATAAATTATTTTAGAAACAAACGAGATATGCTTATATTGTTCATACATCTATTCTAAGACATGTTTCAAGATTATTTCCATCTAAAACAGCGATCAAATGCACAGATCAATTGAAGAGCAACAAGAGTCAGATGCATACGTCAGCAATAACAGCTATCCCATGGATATTTCAACTGATTTATGAAGAACCAAGGATAAAAGAAGAAGCCAAAATGAGGAAGCTGAAAAGTTGGGAGGCAAAATAAAAATAAGAGATGCTTACAACGCAGTTTGATCATACTCAATAAATATTATGAAGTCTCTGTTTCTCTTTAGTTTAGAGCATATCATTCTTCAAATGAGAGAAGCCTAGAGAGTCTTTTAGCTTAAATTTCTATCTTATCTACTCTACCAAGTGTATAAATCATTTTATAAATTACTCAAGAGTGTGAATCTCTTGAGAGGGATTCTCACTGGTGATTACCCAGTAAGTTGTAAGGGGGAGTGAGGGGATTCTCTCATTGACGTACTGAGGCACCAAGAGCTCATGGAATCTTAGGAAATAGTGGAACACTCAGAGGAACTTTTCAAAGCATACGTTTTTCGACAAATGATGTACTTTGGAATATATCACTAAATATGAAAGCATATGTTTTGAAAGAGAACTTTTCAAAGGGCTTTCTTATAAGCACATTTACCAAAGAGCTACTCGATAAATCTAAGATATGTTTTAATGGAATTTATTGAAGATTTATCGAAGCCTCTTCCGATAAGGTTAATTATCGAAGTATTTCTGTGCAAGACTTAAACTATTTCAATCGCAATTCCTTAGGGATTTATCGAAGACCTTTTTGACAAGGGTATTCCTCAATAAGAACTTTGATAATTCAAGACTGATTTGTGAAAAGATTTCTAAACTAGACTTTAACATATTTGATCTTCAATTATAAATTATTTTAGAAACAAACGAGATATGCTTATATTGTTCATACATCTATTCTAAGACATGTTTCAAGATTATTTCCATCTAAAACAGCGATCAAATGCACAGATCAATTGAAGAGCAACAAGAGTCAGATGCATACGTCAGCAATAACAGCTATCCCATGGATATTTCAACTGATTTATGAAGAACCAAGGATAAAAGAAGAAGCCAAAATGAGGAAGCTGAAAAGTTGGGAGGCAAAATAAAAATAAGAGATGCTTACAACGCAGTTTGATCATACTCAATAAATATTATGAAGTCTCTGTTTCTCTTTAGTTTAGAGCATATCATTCTTCAAATGAGAGAAGCCTAGAGAGTCTTTTAGCTTAAATTTCTATCTTATCTACTCTACCAAGTGTATAAATCATTTTATAAATTACTCAAGAGTGTGAATCTCTTGAGAGGGATTCTCACTGGTGATTACCCAGTAAGTTGTAAGGGGGAGTGAGGGGATTCTCTCATTGACGTACTGAGGCACCAAGAGCTCATGGAATCTTAGGAAATAGTGGAACACTCAGAGGAACTTTTCAAAGCATACGTTTTTCGACAAATGATGCATTTTGGAATATATCACTAAATATGAAAGCATATGTTTTGAAAGAGAACTTTTCAAAGGGCTTTCTTATAAGCACATTTACCAAAGAGCTACTCGATAAATCTAAGATATGTTTTAATGGAATTTATTGAAGATTTATCGAAGCCTCTTCCGATAAGGTTAATTATCGAAGTATTTCTGTGCAAGACTTAAACTATTTCAATCGCAATTCCTTAGGGATTTATCGAAGACCTTTTTGACAAGGGTATTCCTCAATAAGAACTTTGATAATTCAAGACTGATTTGTGAAAAGATTTCTAAACTAGACTTTAACATATTTGATCTTCAATTATAAATTATTTTAGAAACAAACGAGATATGCTTATATTGTTCATACATCTATTCTAAGACATGTTTCAAGATTATTTCCATCTAAAACAGCGATCAAATGCACAGATCAATTGAAGAGCAACAAGAGTCAGATGCATACGTCAGCAATAACAGCTATCCCATGGATATTTCAACTGATTTATGAAGAACCAAGGATAAAAGAAGAAGCCAAAATGAGGAAGCTGAAAAGTTGGGAGGCAAAATAAAAATAAGAGATGCTTACAACGCAGTTTGATCATACTCAATAAATATTATGAAGTCTCTGTTTCTCTTTAGTTTAGAGCATATCATTCTTCAAATGAGAGAAGCCTAGAGAGTCTTTTAGCTTAAATTTCTATCTTATCTACTCTACCAAGTGTATAAATCATTTTATAAATTACTCAAGAGTGTGAATCTCTTGAGAGGGATTCTCACTGGTGATTACCCAGTAAGTTGTAAGGGGGAGTGAGGGGATTCTCTCATTGACGTACTGAGGCACCAAGAGCTCATGGAATCTTAGGAAATAGTGGAACACTCAGAGGAACTTTTCAAAGCATACGTTTTTCGACAAATGATGTACTTTGGAATATATCACTAAATATGAAAGCATATGTTTTGAAAGAGAACTTTTCAAAGGGCTTTCTTATAAGCACATTTACCAAAGAGCTACTCGATAAATCTAAGATATGTTTTAATGGAATTTATTGAAGATTTATCGAAGCCTCTTCCGATAAGGTTAATTATCGAAGTATTTCTGTGCAAGACTTAAACTATTTCAATCGCAATTCCTTAGGGATTTATCGAAGACCTTTTTGACAAGGGTATTCCTCAATAAGAACTTTGATAATTCAAGACTGATTTGTGAAAAGATTTCTAAACTAGACTTTAACATATTTGATCTTCAATTATAAATTATTTTAGAAACAAACGAGATATGCTTATATTGTTCATACATCTATTCTAAGACATGTTTCAAGATTATTTCCATCTAAAACAGCGATCAAATGCACAGATCAATTGAAGAGCAACAAGAGTCAGATGCATACGTCAGCAATAACAGCTATCCCATGGATATTTCAACTGATTTATGAAGAACCAAGGATAAAAGAAGAAGCCAAAATGAGGAAGCTGAAAAGTTGGGAGGCAAAATAAAAATAAGAGATGCTTACAACGCAGTTTGATCATACTCAATAAATATTATGAAGTCTCTGTTTCTCTTTAGTTTAGAGCATATCATTCTTCAAATGAGAGAAGCCTAGAGAGTCTTTTAGCTTAAATTTCTATCTTATCTACTCTACCAAGTGTATAAATCATTTTATAAATTACTCAAGAGTGTGAATCTCTTGAGAGGGATTCTCACTGGTGATTACCCAGTAAGTTGTAAGGGGGAGTGAGGGGATTCTCTCATTGACGTACTGAGGCACCAAGAGCTCATGGAATCTTAGGAAATAGTGGAACACTCAGAGGAACTTTTCAAAGCATACGTTTTTCGACAAATGATGTACTTTGGAATATATCACTAAATATGAAAGCATATGTTTTGAAAGAGAACTTTTCAAAGGGCTTTCTTATAAGCACATTTACCAAAGAGCTACTCGATAAATCTAAGATATGTTTTAATGGAATTTATTGAAGATTTATCGAAGCCTCTTCCGATAAGGTTAATTATCGAAGTATTTCTGTGCAAGACTTAAACTATTTCAATCGCAATTCCTTAGGGATTTATCGAAGACCTTTTTGACAAGGGTATTCCTCAATAAGAACTTTGATAATTCAAGACTGATTTGTGAAAAGATTTCTAAACTAGACTTTAACATATTTGATCTTCAATTATAAATTATTTTAGAAACAAACGAGATATGCTTATATTGTTCATACATCTATTCTAAGACATGTTTCAAGATTATTTCCATCTAAAACAGCGATCAAATGCACAGATCAATTGAAGAGCAACAAGAGTCAGATGCATACGTCAGCAATAACAGCTATCCCATGGATATTTCAACTGATTTATGAAGAACCAAGGATAAAAGAAGAAGCCAAAATGAGGAAGCTGAAAAGTTGGGAGGCAAAATAAAAATAAGAGATGCTTACAACGCAGTTTGATCATACTCAATAAATATTATGAAGTCTCTGTTTCTCTTTAGTTTAGAGCATATCATTCTTCAAATGAGAGAAGCCTAGAGAGTCTTTTAGCTTAAATTTCTATCTTATCTACTCTACCAAGTGTATAAATCATTTTATAAATTACTCAAGAGTGTGAATCTCTTGAGAGGGATTCTCACTGGTGATTACCCAGTAAGTTGTAAGGGGGAGTGAGGGGATTCTCTCATTGACGTACTGAGGCACCAAGAGCTCATGGAATCTTAGGAAATAGTGGAACACTCAGAGGAACTTTTCAAAGCATACGTTTTTCGACAAATGATGTACTTTGGAATATATCACTAAATATGAAAGCATATGTTTTGAAAGAGAACTTTTCAAAGGGCTTTCTTATAAGCACATTTACCAAAGAGCTACTCGATAAATCTAAGATATGTTTTAATGGAATTTATTGAAGATTTATCGAAGCCTCTTCCGATAAGGTTAATTATCGAAGTATTTCTGTGCAAGACTTAAACTATTTCAATCGCAATTCCTTAGGGATTTATCGAAGACCTTTTTGACAAGGGTATTCCTCAATAAGAACTTTGATAATTCAAGACTGATTTGTGAAAAGATTTCTAAACTAGACTTTAACATATTTGATCTTCAATTATAAATTATTTTAGAAACAAACGAGATATGCTTATATTGTTCATACATCTATTCTAAGACATGTTTCAAGATTATTTCCATCTAAAACAGCGATCAAATGCACAGATCAATTGAAGAGCAACAAGAGTCAGATGCATACGTCAGCAATAACAGCTATCCCATGGATATTTCAACTGATTTATGAAGAACCAAGGATAAAAGAAGAAGCCAAAATGAGGAAGCTGAAAAGTTGGGAGGCAAAATAAAAATAAGAGATGCTTACAACGCAGTTTGATCATACTCAATAAATATTATGAAGTCTCTGTTTCTCTTTAGTTTAGAGCATATCATTCTTCAAATGAGAGAAGCCTAGAGAGTCTTTTAGCTTAAATTTCTATCTTATCTACTCTACCAAGTGTATAAATCATTTTATAAATTACTCAAGAGTGTGAATCTCTTGAGAGGGATTCTCACTGGTGATTACCCAGTAAGTTGTAAGGGGGAGTGAGGGGATTCTCTCATTGACGTACTGAGGCACCAAGAGCTCATGGAATCTTAGGAAATAGTGGAACACTCAGAGGAACTTTTCAAAGCATACGTTTTTCGACAAATGATGTACTTTGGAATATATCACTAAATATGAAAGCATATGTTTTGAAAGAGAACTTTTCAAAGGGCTTTCTTATAAGCACATTTACCAAAGAGCTACTCGATAAATCTAAGATATGTTTTAATGGAATTTATTGAAGATTTATCGAAGCCTCTTCCGATAAGGTTAATTATCGAAGTATTTCTGTGCAAGACTTAAACTATTTCAATCGCAATTCCTTAGGGATTTATCGAAGACCTTTTTGACAAGGGTATTCCTCAATAAGAACTTTGATAATTCAAGACTGATTTGTGAAAAGATTTCTAAACTAGACTTTAACATATTTGATCTTCAATTATAAATTATTTTAGAAACAAACGAGATATGCTTATATTGTTCATACATCTATTCTAAGACATGTTTCAAGATTATTTCCATCTAAAACAGCGATCAAATGCACAGATCAATTGAAGAGCAACAAGAGTCAGATGCATACGTCAGCAATAACAGCTATCCCATGGATATTTCAACTGATTTATGAAGAACCAAGGATAAAAGAAGAAGCCAAAATGAGGAAGCTGAAAAGTTGGGAGGCAAAATAAAAATAAGAGATGCTTACAACGCAGTTTGATCATACTCAATAAATATTATGAAGTCTCTGTTTCTCTTTAGTTTAGAGCATATCATTCTTCAAATGAGAGAAGCCTAGAGAGTCTTTTAGCTTAAATTTCTATCTTATCTACTCTACCAAGTGTATAAATCATTTTATAAATTACTCAAGAGTGTGAATCTCTTGAGAGGGATTCTCACTGGTGATTACCCAGTAAGTTGTAAGGGGGAGTGAGGGGATTCTCTCATTGACGTACTGAGGCACCAAGAGCTCATGGAATCTTAGGAAATAGTGGAACACTCAGAGGAACTTTTCAAAGCATACGTTTTTCGACAAATGATGTACTTTGGAATATATCAATGAATATGAAAGCATATGTTTTGAAAGAGAACTTTTCAAAGGGCTTTCTTATAAGCACATTTACCAAAGAGCTACTCGATAAATCTAAGATATGTTTTAATGGAATTTATTGAAGATTTATCGAAGCCTCTTCCGATAAGGTTAATTATCGAAGTATTTCTGTGCAAGACTTAAACTATTTCAATCGCAATTCCTTAGGGATTTATCGAAGACCTTTTTGACAAGGGTATTCCTCAATAAGAACTTTGATAATTCAAGACTGATTTGTGAAAAGATTTCTAAACTAGACTTTAACATATTTGATCTTCAATTATAAATTATTTTAGAAACAAACGAGATATGCTTATATTGTTCATACATCTATTCTAAGACATGTTTCAAGATTATTTCCATCTAAAACAGCGATCAAATGCACAGATCAATTGAAGAGCAACAAGAGTCAGATGCATACGTCAGCAATAACAGCTATCCCATGGATATTTCAACTGATTTATGAAGAACCAAGGATAAAAGAAGAAGCCAAAATGAGGAAGCTGAAAAGTTGGGAGGCAAAATAAAAATAAGAGATGCTTACAACGCAGTTTGATCATACTCAATAAATATTATGAAGTCTCTGTTTCTCTTTAGTTTAGAGCATATCATTCTTCAAATGAGAGAAGCCTAGAGAGTCTTTTAGCTTAAATTTCTATCTTATCTACTCTACCAAGTGTATAAATCATTTTATAAATTACTCAAGAGTGTGAATCTCTTGAGAGGGATTCTCACTGGTGATTACCCAGTAAGTTGTAAGGGGGAGTGAGGGGATTCTCTCATTGACGTACTGAGGCACCAAGAGCTCATGGAATCTTAGGAAATAGTGGAACACTCAGAGGAACTTTTCAAAGCATACGTTTTTCGACAAATGATGTACTTTGGAATATATCACTAAATATGAAAGCATATGTTTTGAAAGAGAACTTTTCAAAGGGCTTTCTTATAAGCACATTTACCAAAGAGCTACTCGATAAATCTAAGATATGTTTTAATGGAATTTATTGAAGATTTATCGAAGCCTCTTCCGATAAGGTTAATTATCGAAGTATTTCTGTGCAAGACTTAAACTATTTCAATCGCAATTCCTTAGGGATTTATCGAAGACCTTTTTGACAAGGGTATTCCTCAATAAGAACTTTGATAATTCAAGACTGATTTGTGAAAAGATTTCTAAACTAGACTTTAACATATTTGATCTTCAATTATAAATTATTTTAGAAACAAACGAGATATGCTTATATTGTTCATACATCTATTCTAAGACATGTTTCAAGATTATTTCCATCTAAAACAGCGATCAAATGCACAGATCAATTGAAGAGCAACAAGAGTCAGATGCATACGTCAGCAATAACAGCTATCCCATGGATATTTCAACTGATTTATGAAGAACCAAGGATAAAAGAAGAAGCCAAAATGAGGAAGCTGAAAAGTTGGGAGGCAAAATAAAAATAAGAGATGCTTACAACGCAGTTTGATCATACTCAATAAATATTATGAAGTCTCTGTTTCTCTTTAGTTTAGAGCATATCATTCTTCAAATGAGAGAAGCCTAGAGAGTCTTTTAGCTTAAATTTCTATCTTATCTACTCTACCAAGTGTATAAATCATTTTATAAATTACTCAAGAGTGTGAATCTCTTGAGAGGGATTCTCACTGGTGATTACCTAGTAAGTTGTAAGGGGGAGTGAGGGGATTCTCTCATTGATGTACTGAGGCACCAAGAGCTCATGGAATCTTAGGAAATAGTGGAACACTCAGAGGAACTTTTCAAAGCATACGTTTTTCGACAAATGATGCATTTTGGAATATATCACTAAATATGAAAGCATATGTTTTGAAAGAGAACTTTTCAAAGGGCTTTCTTATAAGCACATTTACCAAAGAGCTACTCGATAAATCTAAGATATGTTTTAATGGAATTTATTGAAGATTTATCGAAGCCTCTTCCGATAAGGTTAATTATCGAAGTATTTCTGTGCAAGACTTAAACTATTTCAATCGCAATTCCTTAGGGATTTATCGAAGACCTTTTTGACAAGGGTATTCCTCAATAAGAACTTTGATAATTCAAGACTGATTTGTGAAAAGATTTCTAAACTAGACTTTAACATATTTGATCTTCAATTATAAATTATTTTAGAAACAAACGAGATATGCTTATATTGTTCATACATCTATTCTAAGACATGTTTCAAGATTATTTCCATCTAAAACAGCGATCAAATGCACAGATCAATTGAAGAGCAACAAGAGTCAGATGCATACGTCAGCAATAACAGCTATCCCATGGATATTTCAACTGATTTATGAAGAACCAAGGATAAAAGAAGAAGCCAAAATGAGGAAGCTGAAAAGTTGGGAGGCAAAATAAAAATAAGAGATGCTTACAACGCAGTTTGATCATACTCAATAAATATTATGAAGTCTCTGTTTCTCTTTAGTTTAGAGCATATCATTCTTCAAATGAGAGAAGCCTAGAGAGTCTTTTAGCTTAAATTTCTATCTTATCTACTCTACCAAGTGTATAAATCATTTTATAAATTACTCAAGAGTGTGAATCTCTTGAGAGGGATTCTCACTGGTGATTACCTAGTAAGTTGTAAGGGGGAGTGAGGGGATTCTCTCATTGATGCACTGAGGCACCAAGAGCTCATGGAATCTTAGGAAATAGTGGAACACTCAGAGGAACTTTTCAAAGCATACGTTTTTCGACAAATGATGTATTTTGGAATATATCAATGAATATGAAAGCATATGTTTTGAAAGAGAACTTTTCAAAGGGCTTTCTTATAAGCACATTTACCAAAGAGCTACTCGATAAATCTAAGATATGTTTTAATGGAATTTATTGAAGATTTATCGAAGCCTCTTCCGATAAGGTTAATTATCGAAGTATTTCTGTGCAAGACTTAAACTATTTCAATCGCAATTCCTTAGGGATTTATCGAAGACCTTTTTGACAAGGGTATTCCTCAATAAGAACTTTGATAATTCAAGACTGATTTGTGAAAAGATTTCTAAACTAGACTTTAACATATTTGATCTTCAATTATAAATTATTTTAGAAACAAACGAGATATGCTTATATTGTTCATACATCTATTCTAAGACATGTTTCAAGATTATTTCCATCTAAAACAGCGATCAAATGCACAGATCAATTGAAGAGCAACAAGAGTCAGATGCATACGTCAGCAATAACAGCTATCCCATGGATATTTCAACTGATTTATGAAGAACCAAGGATAAAAGAAGAAGCCAAAATGAGGAAGCTGAAAAGTTGGGAGGCAAAATAAAAATAAGAGATGCTTACAACGCAGTTTGATCATACTCAATAAATATTATGAAGTCTCTGTTTCTCTTTAGTTTAGAGCATATCATTCTTCAAATGAGAGAAGCCTAGAGAGTCTTTTAGCTTAAATTTCTATCTTATCTACTCTACCAAGTGTATAAATCATTTTATAAATTACTCAAGAGTGTGAATCTCTTGAGAGGGATTCTCACTGGTGATTACCCAGTAAGTTGTAAGGGGGAGTGAGGGGATTCTCTCATTGACGTACTGAGGCACCAAGAGCTCATGGAATCTTAGGAAATAGTGGAACACTCAGAGGAACTTTTCAAAGCATACGTTTTTCGACAAATGATGTACTTTGGAATATATCACTAAATATGAAAGCATATGTTTTGAAAGAGAACTTTTCAAAGGGCTTTCTTATAAGCACATTTACCAAAGAGCTACTCGATAAATCTAAGATATGTTTTAATGGAATTTATTGAAGATTTATCGAAGCCTCTTCCGATAAGGTTAATTATCGAAGTATTTCTGTGCAAGACTTAAACTATTTCAATCGCAATTCCTTAGGGATTTATCGAAGACCTTTTTGACAAGGGTATTCCTCAATAAGAACTTTGATAATTCAAGACTGATTTGTGAAAAGATTTCTAAACTAGACTTTAACATATTTGATCTTCAATTATAAATTATTTTAGAAACAAACGAGATATGCTTATATTGTTCATACATCTATTCTAAGACATGTTTCAAGATTATTTCCATCTAAAACAGCGATCAAATGCACAGATCAATTGAAGAGCAACAAGAGTCAGATGCATACGTCAGCAATAACAGCTATCCCATGGATATTTCAACTGATTTATGAAGAACCAAGGATAAAAGAAGAAGCCAAAATGAGGAAGCTGAAAAGTTGGGAGGCAAAATAAAAATAAGAGATGCTTACAACGCAGTTTGATCATACTCAATAAATATTATGAAGTCTCTGTTTCTCTTTAGTTTAGAGCATATCATTCTTCAAATGAGAGAAGCCTAGAGAGTCTTTTAGCTTAAATTTCTATCTTATCTACTCTACCAAGTGTATAAATCATTTTATAAATTACTCAAGAGTGTGAATCTCTTGAGAGGGATTCTCACTGGTGATTACCCAGTAAGTTGTAAGGGGGAGTGAGGGGATTCTCTCATTGACGTACTGAGGCACCAAGAGCTCATGGAATCTTAGGAAATAGTGGAACACTCAGAGGAACTTTTCAAAGCATACGTTTTTCGACAAATGATGCATTTTGGAATATATCACTAAATATGAAAGCATATGTTTTGAAAGAGAACTTTTCAAAGGGCTTTCTTATAAGCACATTTACCAAAGAGCTACTCGATAAATCTAAGATATGTTTTAATGGAATTTATTGAAGATTTATCGAAGCCTCTTCCGATAAGGTTAATTATCGAAGTATTTCTGTGCAAGACTTAAACTATTTCAATCGCAATTCCTTAGGGATTTATCGAAGACCTTTTTGACAAGGGTATTCCTCAATAAGAACTTTGATAATTCAAGACTGATTTGTGAAAAGATTTCTAAACTAGACTTTAACATATTTGATCTTCAATTATAAATTATTTTAGAAACAAACGAGATATGCTTATATTGTTCATACATCTATTCTAAGACATGTTTCAAGATTATTTCCATCTAAAACAGCGATCAAATGCACAGATCAATTGAAGAGCAACAAGAGTCAGATGCATACGTCAGCAATAACAGCTATCCCATGGATATTTCAACTGATTTATGAAGAACCAAGGATAAAAGAAGAAGCCAAAATGAGGAAGCTGAAAAGTTGGGAGGCAAAATAAAAATAAGAGATGCTTACAACGCAGTTTGATCATACTCAATAAATATTATGAAGTCTCTGTTTCTCTTTAGTTTAGAGCATATCATTCTTCAAATGAGAGAAGCCTAGAGAGTCTTTTAGCTTAAATTTCTATCTTATCTACTCTACCAAGTGTATAAATCATTTTATAAATTACTCAAGAGTGTGAATCTCTTGAGAGGGATTCTCACTGGTGATTACCCAGTAAGTTGTAAGGGGGAGTGAGGGGATTCTCTCATTGACGTACTGAGGCACCAAGAGCTCATGGAATCTTAGGAAATAGTGGAACACTCAGAGGAACTTTTCAAAGCATACATTTTTCGACAAATGATGTACTTTGGAATATATCACTAAATATGAAAGCATATGTTTTGAAAGAGAACTTTTCAAAGGGCTTTCTTATAAGCACATTTACCAAAGAGCTACTCGATAAATCTAAGATATGTTTTAATGGAATTTATTGAAGATTTATCGAAGCCTCTTCCGATAAGGTTAATTATCGAAGTATTTCTGTGCAAGACTTAAACTATTTCAATCGCAATTCCTTAGGGATTTATCGAAGACCTTTTTGACAAGGGTATTCCTCAATAAGAACTTTGATAATTCAAGACTGATTTGTGAAAAGATTTCTAAACTAGACTTTAACATATTTGATCTTCAATTATAAATTATTTTAGAAACAAACGAGATATGCTTATATTGTTCATACATCTATTCTAAGACATGTTTCAAGATTATTTCCATCTAAAACAGCGATCAAATGCACAGATCAATTGAAGAGCAACAAGAGTCAGATGCATACGTCAGCAATAACAGCTATCCCATGGATATTTCAACTGATTTATGAAGAACCAAGGATAAAAGAAGAAGCCAAAATGAGGAAGCTGAAAAGTTGGGAGGCAAAATAAAAATAAGAGATGCTTACAACGCAGTTTGATCATACTCAATAAATATTATGAAGTCTCTGTTTCTCTTTAGTTTAGAGCATATCATTCTTCAAATGAGAGAAGCCTAGAGAGTCTTTTAGCTTAAATTTCTATCTTATCTACTCTACCAAGTGTATAAATCATTTTATAAATTACTCAAGAGTGTGAATCTCTTGAGAGGGATTCTCACTGGTGATTACCTAGTAAGTTGTAAGGGGGAGTGAGGGGATTCTCTCATTGATGTACTGAGGCACCAAGAGCTCATGGAATCTTAGGAAATAGTGGAACACTCAGAGGAACTTTTCAAAGCATACGTTTTTCGACAAATGATGCATTTTGGAATATATCACTAAATATGAAAGCATATGTTTTGAAAGAGAACTTTTCAAAGGGCTTTCTTATAAGCACATTTACCAAAGAGCTACTCGATAAATCTAAGATATGTTTTAATGGAATTTATTGAAGATTTATCGAAGCCTCTTCCAATAAGGTTAATTATCGAAGTATTTCTGTGCAAGACTTAAACTATTTCAATCGCAATTCCTTAGGGATTTATCGAAGACCTTTTTGACAAGGGTATTCCTCAATAAGAACTTTGATAATTCAAGACTGATTTGTGAAAAGATTTCTAAACTAGACTTTAACATATTTGATCTTCAATTATAAATTATTTTAGAAACAAACGAGATATGCTTATATTGTTCATACATCTATTCTAAGACATGTTTCAAGATTATTTCCATCTAAAACAGCGATCAAATGCACAGATCAATTGAAGAGCAACAAGAGTCAGATGCATACGTCAGCAATAACAGCTATCCCATGGATATTTCAACTGATTTATGAAGAACCAAGGATAAAAGAAGAAGCCAAAATGAGGAAGCTGAAAAGTTGGGAGGCAAAATAAAAATAAGAGATGCTTACAACGCAGTTTGATCATACTCAATAAATATTATGAAGTCTCTGTTTCTCTTTAGTTTAGAGCATATCATTCTTCAAATGAGAGAAGCCTAGAGAGTCTTTTAGCTTAAATTTCTATCTTATCTACTCTACCAAGTGTATAAATCATTTTATAAATTACTCAAGAGTGTGAATCTCTTGAGAGGGATTCTCACTGGTGATTACCCAGTAAGTTGTAAGGGGGAGTGAGGGGATTCTCTCATTGACGTACTGAGGCACCAAGAGCTCATGGAATCTTAGGAAATAGTGGAACACTCAGAGGAACTTTTCAAAGCATACGTTTTTCGACAAATGATGTACTTTGGAATATATCACTAAATATGAAAGCATATGTTTTGAAAGAGAACTTTTCAAAGGGCTTTCTTATAAGCACATTTACCAAAGAGCTACTCGATAAATCTAAGATATGTTTTAATGGAATTTATTGAAGATTTATCGAAGCCTCTTCCGATAAGGTTAATTATCGAAGTATTTCTGTGCAAGACTTAAACTATTTCAATCGCAATTCCTTAGGGATTTATCGAAGACCTTTTTGACAAGGGTATTCCTCAATAAGAACTTTGATAATTCAAGACTGATTTGTGAAAAGATTTCTAAACTAGACTTTAACATATTTGATCTTCAATTATAAATTATTTTAGAAACAAACGAGATATGCTTATATTGTTCATACATCTATTCTAAGACATGTTTCAAGATTATTTCCATCTAAAACAGCGATCAAATGCACAGATCAATTGAAGAGCAACAAGAGTCAGATGCATACGTCAGCAATAACAGCTATCCCATGGATATTTCAACTGATTTATGAAGAACCAAGTATAAAAGAAGAAGCCAAAATGAGGAAGCTGAAAAGTTGGGAGGCAAAATAAAAATAAGACATGCTTACAACGCAGTTTGATCATACTCAATAAATATTATGAAGTCTCTGTTTCTCTTTAGTTTAGAGCATATCATTCTTCAAATGAGAGAAGCCTAGAGAGTCTTTTAGCTTAAATTTCTATCTTATCTACTCTACCAAGTGTATAAATCATTTTATAAATTACTCAAGAGTGTGAATCTCTTGAGAGGGATTCTCACTGGTGATTACCTAGTAAGTTGTAAGGGGGAGTGAGGGGATTCTCTCATTGATGCACTGAGGCACCAAGAGCTCATGGAATCTTAGGAAATAGTGGAACACTCAGAGGAACTTTTCAAAGCATACGTTTTTCGACAAATGATGTATTTTGGAATATATCAATGAATATGAAAGCATATGTTTTGAAAGAGAACTTTTCAAAGGGCTTTCTTATAAGCACATTTACCAAAGAGCTACTCGATAAATCTAAGATATGTTTTAATGGAATTTATTGAAGATTTATCGAAGCCTCTTCCGATAAGGTTAATTATCGAAGTATTTCTGTGCAAGACTTAAACTATTTCAATCGCAATTCCTTAGGGATTTATCGAAGACCTTTTTGACAAGGGTATTCCTCAATAAGAACTTTGATAATTCAAGACTGATTTGTGAAAAGATTTCTAAACTAGACTTTAACATATTTGATCTTCAATTATAAATTATTTTAGAAACAAACGAGATATGCTTATATTGTTCATACATCTATTCTAAGACATGTTTCAAGATTATTTCCATCTAAAACAGCGATCAAATGCACAGATCAATTGAAGAGCAACAAGAGTCAGATGCATACGTCAGCAATAACAGCTATCCCATGGATATTTCAACTGATTTATGAAGAACCAAGTATAAAAGAAGAAGCCAAAATGAGGAAGCTGAAAAGTTGGGAGGCAAAATAAAAATAAGAGATGCTTACAACGCAGTTTGATCATACTCAATAAATATTATGAAGTCTCTGTTTCTCTTTAGTTTAGAGCATATCATTCTTCAAATGAGAGAAGCCTAGAGAGTCTTTTAGCTTAAATTTCTATCTTATCTACTCTACCAAGTGTATAAATCATTTTATAAATTACTCAAGAGTGTGAATCTCTTGAGAGGGATTCTCACTGGTGATTACCTAGTAAGTTGTAAGGGGGAGTGAGGGGATTCTCTCATTGATGCACTGAGGCACCAAGAGCTCATGGAATCTTAGGAAATAGTGGAACACTCAGAGGAACTTTTCAAAGCATACGTTTTTCGACAAATGATGTATTTTGGAATATATCAATGAATATGAAAGCATATGTTTTGAAAGAGAACTTTTCAAAGGGCTTTCTTATAAGCACATTTACCAAAGAGCTACTCGATAAATCTAAGATATGTTTTAATGGAATTTATTGAAGATTTATCGAAGCCTCTTCCGATAAGGTTAATTATCGAAGTATTTCTGTGCAAGACTTAAACTATTTCAATCGCAATTCCTTAGGGATTTATCGAAGACCTTTTTGACAAGGGTATTCCTCAATAAGAACTTTGATAATTCAAGACTGATTTGTGAAAAGATTTCTAAACTAGACTTTAACATATTTGATCTTCAATTATAAATTATTTTAGAAACAAACGAGATATGCTTATATTGTTCATACATCTATTCTAAGACATGTTTCAAGATTATTTCCATCTAAAACAGCGATCAAATGCACAGATCAATTGAAGAGCAACAAGAGTCAGATGCATACGTCAGCAATAACAGCTATCCCATGGATATTTCAACTGATTTATGAAGAACCAAGTATAAAAGAAGAAGCCAAAATGAGGAAGCTGAAAAGTTGGGAGCCAAAATAAAAATAAGAGATGCTTACAACGCAGTTTGATCATACTCAATAAATATTATGAAGTCTCTGTTTCTCTTTGGTTTAGAGCATATCATTCTTCAAATGAGAGAAGCCTAGAGAGTCTTTTAGCTTAAATTTCTATCTTATCTACTCTACCAAGTGTATAAATCATTTTATAAATTACTCAAGAGTGTGAATCTCTTGAGAGGGATTCTCACTGGTGATTACCTAGTAAGTTGTAAGGGGGAGTGAGGGGATTCTCTCATTGATGCACTGAGGCACCAAGAGCTCATGGAATCTTAGGAAATAGTGGAACACTCAGAGGAACTTTTCAAAGCATACGTTTTTCGACAAATGATGTATTTTGGAATATATCAATGAATATGAAAGCATATGTTTTGAAAGAGAACTTTTCAAAGGGCTTTCTTATAAGCACATTTACCAAAGAGCTACTCGATAAATCTAAGATATGTTTTAATGGAATTTATTGAAGATTTATCGAAGCCTCTTCCGATAAGGTTAATTATCGAAGTATTTCTGTGCAAGACTTAAACTATTTCAATCGCAATTCCTTAGGGATTTATCGAAGATCTTTTTGACAAGGGTATTCCTCAATAAGAACTTTGATAATTCAAGACTGATTTGTGAAAAGATTTCTAAACTAGACTTTAACATATTTGATCTTCAATTATAAATTATTTTAGAAACAAACGAGATATGCTTATATTGTTCATACATCTATTCTAAGACATGTTTCAAGATTATTTCCATCTAAAACAGCGATCAAATGCACAGATCAATTGAAGAGCAACAAGAGTCAGATGCATACGTCAGCAATAACAGCTATCCCATGGATATTTCAACTGATTTATGAAGAACCAAGTATAAAAGAAGAAGCCAAAATGAGGAAGCTGAAAAGTTGGGAGGCAAAATAAAAATAAGAGATGCTTACAACGCAGTTTGATCATACTCAATAAATATTATGAAGTCTCTGTTTCTCTTTAGTTTAGAGCATATCATTCTTCAAATGAGAGAAGCCTAGAGAGTCTTTTAGCTTAAATTTCTATCTTATCTACTCTACCAAGTGTATAAATCATTTTATAAATTACTCAAGAGTGTGAATCTCTTGAGAGGGATTCTCACCGGTGATTACCTAGTAAGTTGTAAGGGGGAGTGAGGGGATTCTCTCATTGATGCACTGAGGCACCAAGAGCTCATGGAATCTTAGGAAATAGTGGAACACTCAGAGGAACTTTTCAAAGCATACGTTTTTCGACAAATGATGCATTTTGGAATATATCACTAAATATGAAGCATATGTTTTGAAAGAGAACTTTTCAAAGGGCTTTCTTATAAGCACATTTACCAAAGAGCTACTCGATAAATCTAAGATATGTTTTAATGGAATTTATTGAAGATTTATCGAAGCCTCTTCCGATAAGGTTAATTATCGAAGTATTTCTGTGCAAGACTTAAACTATTTCAATCGCAATTCCTTTGGGATTTATCGAAGACCTTTTTGACAAGGGTATTCCTCAATAAGAACTTTGATAATTCAAGACTGATTTGTGAAAAGATTTCTAAACTAGACTTTAACATATTTGATCTTCAATTATAAATTATTTTAGAAACAAACGAGATATGCTTATATTGTTCATACATCTATTCTAAGACATGTTTCAAGATTATTTCCATCTAAAACAGCGATCAAATGCACAGATCAATTGAAGAGCAACAAGAGTCAGATGCATACGTCAGCAATAACAGCTATCCCATGGATATTTCAACTGATTTATGAAGAACCAAGTATAAAAGAAGAAGCCAAAATGAGGAAGCTGAAAAGTTGGGAGCCAAAATAAAAATAAGAGATGCTTACAACGCAGTTTGATCATACTCAATAAATATTATGAAGTCTCTGTTTCTCTTTAGTTTAGAGCATATCATTCTTCAAATGAGAGAAGCCTAGAGAGTCTTTTAGCTTAAATTTCTATCTTATCTACTCTACCAAGTGTATAAATCATTTTATAAATTACTCAAGAGTGTGAATCTCTTGAGAGGGATTCTCACTGGTGATTACCTAGTAAGTTGTAAGGGGGAGTGAGGGGATTCTCTCATTGATGCACTGAGGCACCAAGAGCTCATGGAATCTTAGGAAATAGTGGAACACTCAGAGGAACTTTTCAAAGCATACGTTTTTCGACAAATGATGCATTTTGGAATATATCACTAAATATGAAGCATATGTTTTGAAAGAGAACTTTTCAAAGGGCTTTCTTATAAGCACATTTACCAAAGAGCTACTCGATAAATCTAAGATATGTTTTAATGGAATTTATTGAAGATTTATCGAAGCCTCTTCCGATAAGGTTAATTATCGAAGTATTTCTGTGCAAGACTTAAACTATTTCAATCGCAATTCCTTAGGGATTTATCGAAGACCTTTTTGACAAGGGTATTCCTCAATAAGAACTTTGATAATTCAAGACTGATTTGTGAAAAGATTTCTAAACTAGACTTTAACATATTTGATCTTCAATTATAAATTATTTTAGAAACAAACGAGATATGCTTATATTGTTCATACATCTATTCTAAGACATGTTTCAAGATTATTTCCATCTAAAACAGCGATCAAATGCACAGATCAATTGAAGAGCAACAAGAGTCAGATGCATACGTCAGCAATAACAGCTATCCCATGGATATTTCAACTGATTTATGAAGAACCAAGTATAAAAGAAGAAGCCAAAATGAGGAAGCTGAAAAGTTGGGAGCCAAAATAAAAATAAGAGATGCTTACAACGCAGTTTGATCATACTCAATAAATATTATGAAGTCTCTGTTTCTCTTTAGTTTAGAGCATATCATTCTTCAAATGAGAGAAGCCTAGAGAGTCTTTTAGCTTAAATTTCTATCTTATCTACTCTACCAAGTGTATAAATCATTTTATAAATTACTCAAGAGTGTGAATCTCTTGAGAGGGATTCTCACTGGTGATTACCTAGTAAGTTGCAAGGGGGAGTGAGGGGATTCTCTCATTGATGTACTGAGGCACCAAGAGCTCATGGAATCTTAGGAAATAGTGGAACACTCAGAGGAACTTTTCAAAGCATACGTTTTTCGACAAATGATGTATTTTGGAATATATCAATGAATATGAAAGCATATGTTTTGAAAGAGAACTTTTCAAAGGGCTTTCTTATAAGCACATTTACCAAAGAGCTACTCGATAAATCTAAGATATGTTTTAATGGAATTTATTGAAGATTTATCGAAGCCTCTTCCGATAAGGTTAATTATCGAAGTATTTCTGTGCAAGACTTAAACTATTTCAATCGCAATTCCTTAGGGATTTATCGAAGACCTTTTTGACAAGGGTATTCCTCAATAAGAACTTTGATAATTCAAGACTGATTTGTGAAAAGATTTCTAAACTAGACTTTAACATATTTGATCTTCAATTATAAATTATTTTAGAAACAAACGAGATATGCTTATATTGTTCATACATCTATTCTAAGACATGTTTCAAGATTATTTCCATCTAAAACAGCGATCAAATGCACAGATCAATTGAAGAGCAACAAGAGTCAGATGCATACGTCAGCAATAACAGCTATCCCATGGATATTTCAACTGATTTATGAAGAACCAAGTATAAAAGAAGAAGCCAAAATGAGGAAGCTGAAAAGTTGGGAGCCAAAATAAAAATAAGAGATGCTTACAACGCAGTTTGATCATACTCAATAAATATTATGAAGTCTCTGTTTCTCTTTAGTTTAGAGCATATCATTCTTCAAATGAGAGAAGCCTAGAGAGTCTTTTAGCTTAAATTTCTATCTTATCTACTCTACCAAGTGTATAAATCATTTTATAAATTACTCAAGAGTGTGAATCTCTTGAGAGGGATTCTCACTGGTGATTACCTAGTAAGTTGCAAGGGGGAGTGAGGGGATTCTCTCATTGATGTACTGAGGCACCAAGAGCTCATGGAATCTTAGGAAATAGTGGAACACTCAGAGGAACTTTTCAAAGCATACGTTTTTCGACAAATGATGTATTTTGGAATATATCAATGAATATGAAAGCATATGTTTTGAAAGAGAACTTTTCAAAGGGCTTTCTTATAAGCACATTTACCAAAGAGCTACTCGATAAATCTAAGATATGTTTTAATGGAATTTATTGAAGATTTATCGAAGCCTCTTCCGATAAGGTTAATTATCGAAGTATTTCTGTGCAAGACTTAAACTATTTCAATCGCAATTCCTTAGGGATTTATCGAAGACCTTTTTGACAAGGGTATTCCTCAATAAGAACTTTGATAATTCAAGACTGATTTGTGAAAAGATTTCTAAACTAGACTTTAACATATTTGATCTTCAATTATAAATTATTTTAGAAACAAACGAGATATGCTTATATTGTTCATACATCTATTCTAAGACATGTTTCAAGATTATTTCCATCTAAAACAGCGATCAAATGCACAGATCAATTGAAGAGCAACAAGAGTCAGATGCATACGTCAGCAATAACAGCTATCCCATGGATATTTCAACTGATTTATGAAGAACCAAGTATAAAAGAAGAAGCCAAAATGAGGAAGCTGAAAAGTTGGGAGCCAAAATAAAAATAAGAGATGCTTACAACGCAGTTTGATCATACTCAATAAATATTATGAAGTCTCTGTTTCTCTTTAGTTTAGAGCATATCATTCTTCAAATGAGAGAAGCCTAGAGAGTCTTTTAGCTTAAATTTCTATCTTATCTACTCTACCAAGTGTATAAATCATTTTATAAATTACTCAAGAGTGTGAATCTCTTGAGAGGGATTCTCACTGGTGATTACCTAGTAAGTTGCAAGGGGGAGTGAGGGGATTCTCTCATTGATGTACTGAGGCACCAAGAGCTCATGGAATCTTAGGAAATAGTGGAACACTCAGAGGAACTTTTCAAAGCATACGTTTTTCGACAAATGATGTATTTTGGAATATATCAATGAATATGAAAGCATATGTTTTGAAAGAGAACTTTTCAAAGGGCTTTCTTATAAGCACATTTACCAAAGAGCTACTCGATAAATCTAAGATATGTTTTAATGGAATTTATTGAAGATTTATCGAAGCCTCTTCCGATAAGGTTAATTATCGAAGTATTTCTGTGCAAGACTTAAACTATTTCAATCGCAATTCCTTAGGGATTTATCGAAGACCTTTTTGACAAGGGTATTCCTCAATAAGAACTTTGATAATTCAAGACTGATTTGTGAAAAGATTTCTAAACTAGACTTTAACATATTTGATCTTCAATTATAAATTATTTTAGAAACAAACGAGATATGCTTATATTGTTCATACATCTATTCTAAGACATGTTTCAAGATTATTTCCATCTAAAACAGCGATCAAATGCACAGATCAATTGAAGAGCAACAAGAGTCAGATGCATACGTCAGCAATAACAGCTATCCCATGGATATTTCAACTGATTTATGAAGAACCAAGTATAAAAGAAGAAGCCAAAATGAGGAAGCTGAAAAGTTGGGAGCCAAAATAAAAATAAGAGATGCTTACAACGCAGTTTGATCATACTCAATAAATATTATGAAGTCTCTGTTTCTCTTTAGTTTAGAGCATATCATTCTTCAAATGAGAGAAGCCTAGAGAGTCTTTTAGCTTAAATTTCTATCTTATCTACTCTACCAAGTGTATAAATCATTTTATAAATTACTCAAGAGTGTGAATCTCTTGAGAGGGATTCTCACTGGTGATTACCTAGTAAGTTGTAAGGGGGAGTGAGGGGATTCTCTCATTGATGTACTGAGGCACCAAGAGCTCATGGAATCTTAGGAAATAGTGGAACACTCAGAGGAACTTTTCAAAGCATACGTTTTTCGACAAATGATGCATTTTGGAATATATCACTAAATATGAAGCATATGTTTTGAAAGAGAACTTTTCAAAGGGCTTTCTTATAAGCACATTTACCAAAGAGCTACTCGATAAATCTAAGATATGTTTTAATGGAATTTATTGAAGATTTATCGAAGCCTCTTCCGATAAGGTTAATTATCGAAGTATTTCTGTGCAAGACTTAAACTATTTCAATCGCAATTCCTTAGGGATTTATCGAAGACCTTTTTGACAAGGGTATTCCTCAATAAGAACTTTGATAATTCAAGACTGATTTGTGAAAAGATTTCTAAACTAGACTTTAACATATTTGATCTTCAATTATAAATTATTTTAGAAACAAACGAGATATGCTTATATTGTTCATACATCTATTCTAAGACATGTTTCAAGATTATTTCCATCTAAAACAGCGATCAAATGCACAGATCAATTGAAGAGCAACAAGAGTCAGATGCATACGTCAGCAATAACAGCTATCCCATGGATATTTCAACTGATTTATGAAGAACCAAGTATAAAAGAAGAAGCCAAAATGAGGAAGCTGAAAAGTTGGGAGCCAAAATAAAAATAAGAGATGCTTACAACGCAGTTTGATCATACTCAATAAATATTATGAAGTCTCTGTTTCTCTTTAGTTTAGAGCATATCATTCTTCAAATGAGAGAAGCCTAGAGAGTCTTTTAGCTTAAATTTCTATCTTATCTACTCTACCAAGTGTATAAATCATTTTATAAATTACTCAAGAGTGTGAATCTCTTGAGAGGGATTCTCACTGGTGATTACCTAGTAAGTTGTAAGGGGGAGTGAGGGGATTCTCTCATTGATGTACTGAGGCACCAAGAGCTCATGGAATCTTAGGAAATAGTGGAACACTCAGAGGAACTTTTCAAAGCATACGTTTTTCGACAAATGATGCATTTTGGAATATATCACTAAATATGAAGCATATGTTTTGAAAGAGAACTTTTCAAAGGGCTTTCTTATAAGCACATTTACCAAAGAGCTACTCGATAAATCTAAGATATGTTTTAATGGAATTTATTGAAGATTTATCGAAGCCTCTTCCGATAAGGTTAATTATCGAAGTATTTCTGTGCAAGACTTAAACTATTTCAATCGCAATTCCTTAGGGATTTATCGAAGACCTTTTTGACAAGGGTATTCCTCAATAAGAACTTTGATAATTCAAGACTGATTTGTGAAAAGATTTCTAAACTAGACTTTAACATATTTGATCTTCAATTATAAATTATTTTAGAAACAAACGAGATATGCTTATATTGTTCATACATCTATTCTAAGACATGTTTCAAGATTATTTCCATCTAAAACAGCGATCAAATGCACAGATCAATTGAAGAGCAACAAGAGTCAGATGCATACGTCAGCAATAACAGCTATCCCATGGATATTTCAACTGATTTATGAAGAACCAAGTATAAAAGAAGAAGCCAAAATGAGGAAGCTGAAAAGTTGGGAGCCAAAATAAAAATAAGAGATGCTTACAACGCAGTTTGATCATACTCAATAAATATTATGAAGTCTCTGTTTCTCTTTAGTTTAGAGCATATCATTCTTCAAATGAGAGAAGCCTAGAGAGTCTTTTAGCTTAAATTTCTATCTTATCTACTCTACCAAGTGTATAAATCATTTTATAAATTACTCAAGAGTGTGAATCTCTTGAGAGGGATTCTCACTGGTGATTACCTAGTAAGTTGTAAGGGGGAGTGAGGGGATTCTCTCATTGATGTACTGAGGCACCAAGAGCTCATGGAATCTTAGGAAATAGTGGAACACTCAGAGGAACTTTTCAAAGCATACGTTTTTCGACAAATGATGCATTTTGGAATATATCACTAAATATGAAGCATATGTTTTGAAAGAGAACTTTTCAAAGGGCTTTCTTATAAGCACATTTACCAAAGAGCTACTCGATAAATCTAAGATATGTTTTAATGGAATTTATTGAAGATTTATCGAAGCCTCTTCCGATAAGGTTAATTATCGAAGTATTTCTGTGCAAGACTTAAACTATTTCAATCGCAATTCCTTAGGGATTTATCGAAGACCTTTTTGACAAGGGTATTCCTCAACAAGAACTTTGATAATTCAAGACTGATTTGTGAAAAGATTTCTAAACTAGACTTTAACATATTTGATCTTCAATTATAAATTATTTTAGAAACAAACGAGATATGCTTATATTGTTCATACATCTATTCTAAGACATGTTTCAAGATTATTTCCATCTAAAACAGCGATCAAATGCACAGATCAATTGAAGAGCAACAAGAGTCAGATGCATACGTCAGCAATAACAGCTATCCCATGGATATTTCAACTGATTTATGAAGAACCAAGTATAAAAGAAGAAGCCAAAATGAGGAAGCTGAAAAGTTGGGAGGCAAAATAAAAATAAGAGATGCTTACAACGCAGTTTGATCATACTCAATAAATATTATGAAGTCTCTGTTTCTCTTTAGTTTAGAGCATATCATTCTTCAAATGAGAGAAGCCTAGAGAGTCTTTTAGCTTAAATTTCTATCTTATCTACTCTACCAAGTGTATAAATCATTTTATAAATTACTCAAGAGTGTGAATCTCTTGAGAGGGATTCTCACTGGTGATTACCCAGTAAGTTGTAAGGGGGAGTGAGGGGATTCTCTCATTGATGTACTGAGGCACCAAGAGCTCATGGAATCTTAGGAAATAGTGGAACACTCAGAGGAACTTTTCAAAGCATACGTTTTTCGACAAATGATGCATTTTGGAATATATCACTAAATATGAAGCATATGTTTTGAAAGAGAACTTTTCAAAGGGCTTTCTTATAAGCACATTTACCAAAGAGCTACTCGATAAATCTAAGATATGTTTTAATGGAATTTATTGAAGATTTATCGAAGCCTCTTCCGATAAGGTTAATTATCGAAGTATTTCTGTGCAAGACTTAAACTATTTCAATCGCAATTCCTTAGGGATTTATCGAAGACCTTTTTGACAAGGGTATTCCTCAATAAGAACTTTGATAATTCAAGACTGATTTGTGAAAAGATTTCTAAACTAGACTTTAACATATTTGATCTTCAATTATAAATTATTTTAGAAACAAACGAGATATGCTTATATTGTTCATACATCTATTCTAAGACATGTTTCAAGATTATTTCCATCTAAAACAGCGATCAAATGCACAGATCAATTGAAGAGCAACAAGAGTCAGATGCATACGTCAGCAATAACAGCTATCCCATGGATATTTCAACTGATTTATGAAGAACCAAGTATAAAAGAAGAAGCCAAAATGAGGAAGCTGAAAAGTTGGGAGCCAAAATAAAAATAAGAGATGCTTACAACGCAGTTTGATCATACTCAATAAATATTATGAAGTCTCTGTTTCTCTTTAGTTTAGAGCATATCATTCTTCAAATGAGAGAAGCCTAGAGAGTCTTTTAGCTTAAATTTCTATCTTATCTACTCTACCAAGCGTACAAATCATTTTATAAATTACTCAAGAGTGTGAATCTCTTGAGAGGGATTCTCACTGGCGATTACCTAGTAAGTTGTAAGGGGGAGTGAGGGGATTCTCTCATTGATGTACTGAGGCACCAAGAGCTCATGGAATCTTAGGAAATAGTGGAGCACTCAGAGGAACTTTTCAAAGCATACGTTTTTCGACAAATGATGCATTTTGGAATATATCACTAAATATGAAAGCATATGATTTGAAAGAGAACTTTTCAAAGGGCTTTCTTATAAGCACATTTACCAAAGGGCTACTCGATAAATCTAGTTTTAATGGAATTTATTGAAGATTTATCGAAGCCTCTTCCGATAAGGTTAATTATCGAAGTATTTCTGTGCAAGACTTAAACTATTTCAATCGCAATTCCTTAGGGATTTATCGAAGACCTTTTTGACAAGGGTATTCCTCAATAAGAACTTTGATAATTCAAGACTGATTTGTGAAAAGATTTCTAAACTAGACTTTAACATATTTGATCTTCAATTATAAATTATTTTAGAAACAAACGAGATATGCTTATATTGTTCATACATCTATTCTAAGACATGTTTCAAGATTATTTCCATCTAAAACAGCGATCAAATGCACAGATCAATTGAAGAGCAACAAGAGTCAGATGCATACGTCAGCAATAACAGCTATCCCATGGATATTTCAACTGATTTATGAAGAACCAAGTATAAAAGAAGAAGCCAAAATGAGGGAGCTGAAAAGTTGGGAGACAAAATAAAAATAAGAGATGCTTACAACGCAGTTTGATCACACTCAATAAATATTATGAAGTCTCTGTTTCTCTTTAGTTTAGAGCATATCATTCTCCAAATGAGAGAGGCCTAGAGAGTCTTTTAGCCCAAATTTCTATCTTATCTACTCTACCAAGCGTACAAATCATTTTATAAATTACTCAAGAGTGTGAATCTCTTGAGAGGGATTCTCACTGGTGATGGCCTAGTAAGTTGTAAGGGGGAGTGAGGGGATTCTCTCATTGATGTACTGAGGCACCAAGAGCTCATGGAATCTTAGGAAATAGTGGAGCACTCAGAGGAACTTTTCAAAGCATACGTTTTTCGACAAATGATGCATTTTGGAATATATCACTAAATATGAAGCATATGTTTTGAAAGAGAACTTTTCAAAGGGCTTTCTTATAAGCACATTTACCAAAGGGCTACTCGATAAATCTAGTTTTAATGGAATTTATTGAAGATTTATCGAAGCCTCTTCCGATAAGGTTAATTATCGAAGTATTTCTGTGCAAGACTTAAACTATTTCAATCACAATTCCTTAGGGATTTATCGAAGACCTTTTTGACAAGGGTATTCCTCAATAAGAACTTTGATAATTCAAGACTGATTTGTGAAAAGATTTCTAAACTAGACTTTAACATATTTGATCTTCAATTATAAATTATTTTAGAAACAAACGAGATATGCTTATATTGTTCATACATCTATTCTAAGACATGTTTCAAGATTATTTCCATCTAAAACAGCGATCAAATGCACAGATCAATTGAAGAGCAACAAGAGTCAGATGCATACGTCAGCAATAACAGCTATCCCATGGATATTTCAACTGATTTATGAAGAACCAAGTATAAAAGAAGAAGCCAAAATGAGGGAGCTGAAAAGTTGGGAGACAAAATAAAAATAAGAGATGCTTACAACGCAGTTTGATCATACTCAATAAATATTATGAAGTCTCTGTTTCTCTTTAGTTTAGAGCATATCATTCTTCAAATGAGAGAAGCCTAGAGAGTCTTTTAGCTTAAATTTCTATCTTATCTACTCTACCAAGCGTACAAATCATTTTATAAATTACTCAAGAGTGTGAATCTCTTGAGAGGGATTCTCACTGGTGATTACCTAGTAAGTTGCAAGGGGGAGTGAGGGGATTCTCTCATTGATGTACTGAGGCACCAAGAGCTCATGGAATCTTAGGAAATAGTGGAACACTCAGAGGAACTTTTCAAAGCATACGTTTTTCGACAAATGATGTATTTTGGAATATATCAATGAATATGAAAGCATATGTTTTGAAAGAGAACTTTTCAAAGGGCTTTCTTATAAGCACATTTACCAAAGAGCTACTCGATAAATCTAAGATATGTTTTAATGGAATTTATTGAAGATTTATCGAAGCCTCTTCCGATAAGGTTAATTATCGAAGTATTTCTGTGCAAGACTTAAACTATTTCAATCGCAATTCCTTAGGGATTTATCGAAGACCTTTTTGACAAGGGTATTCCTCAATAAGAACTTTGATAATTCAAGACTGATTTGTGAAAAGATTTCTAAACTAGACTTTAACATATTTGATCTTCAATTATAAATTATTTTAGAAACAAACGAGATATGCTTATATTGTTCATACATCTATTCTAAGACATGTTTCAAGATTATTTCCATCTAAAACAGCGATCAAATGCACAGATCAATTGAAGAGCAACAAGAGTCAGATGCATACGTCAGCAATAACAGCTATCCCATGGATATTTCAACTGATTTATGAAGAACCAAGGATAAAAGAAGAAGCCAAAATGAGGAAGCTGAAAAGTTGGGAGGCAAAATAAAAATAAGAGATGCTTACAACGCAGTTTGATCATACTCAATAAATATTATGAAGTCTCTGTTTCTCTTTAGTTTAGAGCATATCATTCTTCAAATGAGAGAAGCCTAGAGAGTCTTTTAGCTTAAATTTCTATCTTATCTACTCTACCAAGCGTACAAATCATTTTATAAATTACTCAAGAGTGTGAATCTCTTGAGAGGGATTCTCACTGGTGATTACCTAGTAAGTTGCAAGGGGGAGTGAGGGGATTCTCTCATTGATGTACTGAGGCACCAAGAGCTCATGGAATCTTAGGAAATAGTGGAACACTCAGAGGAACTTTTCAAAGCATACGTTTTTCGACAAATGATGTATTTTGGAATATATCAATGAATATGAAAGCATATGTTTTGAAAGAGAACTTTTCAAAGGGCTTTCTTATAAGCACATTTACCAAAGAGCTACTCGATAAATCTAAGATATGTTTTAATGGAATTTATTGAAGATTTATCGAAGCCTCTTCCGATAAGGTTAATTATCGAAGTATTTCTGTGCAAGACTTAAACTATTTCAATCGCAATTCCTTAGGGATTTATCGAAGACCTTTTTGACAAGGGTATTCCTCAATAAGAACTTTGATAATTCAAGACTGATTTGTGAAAAGATTTCTAAACTAGACTTTAACATATTTGATCTTCAATTATAAATTATTTTAGAAACAAACGAGATATGCTTATATTGTTCATACATCTATTCTAAGACATGTTTCAAGATTATTTCCATCTAAAACAGCGATCAAATGCACAGATCAATTGAAGAGCAACAAGAGTCAGATGCATACGTCAGCAATAACAGCTATCCCATGGATATTTCAACTGATTTATGAAGAACCAAGTATAAAAGAAGAAGCCAAAATGAGGAAGCTGAAAAGTTGGGAGGCAAAATAAAAATAAGAGATGCTTACAACGCAGTTTGATCATACTCAATAAATATTATGAAGTCTCTGTTTCTCTTTAGTTTAGAGCATATCATTCTTCAAATGAGAGAAGCCTAGAGAGTCTTTTAGCTTAAATTTCTATCTTATCTACTCTACCAAGTGTATAAATCATTTTATAAATTACTCAAGAGTGTGAATCTCTTGAGAGGGATTCTCACTGGTGATTACCCAGTAAGTTGTAAGGGGGAGTGAGGGGATTCTCTCATTGATGTACTGAGGCACCAAGAGCTCATAGAATCTTAGGAAATAGTGGAACACTCAGAGGAACTTTTCAAAGCATACGTTTTTCGACAAATGATGCATTTTGGAATATATCACTAAATATGAAGCATATGTTTTGAAAGAGAACTTTTCAAAGGGCTTTCTTATAAGCACATTTACCAAAGAGCTACTCGATAAATCTAAGATATGTTTTAATGGAATTTATTGAAGATTTATCGAAGCCTCTACCGATAAGGTTAATTATCGAAGTATTTCTGTGCGAGACTTAAACTATTTCAATCGCAATTCCTTAGGGATTTATCGAAGACCTTTTTGACAAGGGTATTCCTCAATAAGAACTTTGATAATTCAAGACTGATTTGTGAAAAGATTTCTAAACTAGACTTTAACATATTTGATCTTCAATTATAAATTATTTCAGAAACAAACGAGATATGCTTATATTGTTCATACATCTATTCTAAGACATGTTTCAAGATTATTTCCATCTAAAACAGCGATCAAATGCACAGATCAATTGAAGAGCAACAAGAGTCAGATGCATACGTCAGCAATAACAGCTATCCCATGGATATTTCAACTGATTTATGAAGAACCAAGTATAAAAGAAGAAGCCAAAATGAGGAAGCTGAAAAGTTGGGAGGCAAAATAAAAATAAGAGATGCTTACAACGCAGTTTGATCATACTCAATAAATATTATGAAGTCTCTGTTTCTCTTTAGTTTAGAGCATATCATTCTTCAAATGAGAGAAGCCTAGAGAGTCTTTTAGCTTAAATTTCTATCTTATCTACTCTACCAAGTGTATAAATCATTTTATAAATTACTCAAGAGTGTGAATCTCTTGAGAGGGATTCTCACTGGTGATTACCCAGTAAGTTGTAAGGGGGAGTGAGGGGATTCTCTCATTGATGTACTGAGGCACCAAGAGCTCATGGAATCTTAGGAAATAGTGGAACACTCAGAGGAACTTTTCAAAGCATACGTTTTTCGACAAATGATGCATTTTGGAATATATCACTAAATATGAAGCATATGTTTTGAAAGAGAACTTTTCAAAGGGATTTCTTATAAGCACATTTACCAAAGAGCTACTCGATAAATCTAAGATATGTTTTAATGGAATTTATTGAAGATTTATCGAAGCCTCTTCCGATAAGGTTAATTATCGAAGTATTTCTGTGCAAGACTTAAACTATTTCAATCGCAATTCCTTAGGGATTTATCGAAGACCTTTTTGACAAGGGTATTCCTCAATAAGAACTTTGATAATTCAAGACTGATTTGTGAAAAGATTTCTAAACTAGACTTTAACATATTTGATCTTCAATTATAAATTATTTTAGAAACAAACGAGATATGCTTATATTGTTCATACATCTATTCTAAGACATGTTTCAAGATTATTTCCATCTAAAACAGCGATCAAATGCACAGATCAATTGAAGAGCAACAAGAGTCAGATGCATACGTCAGCAATAACAGCTATCCCATGGATATTTCAACTGATTTATGAAGAACCAAGTATAAAAGAAGAAGCCAAAATGAGGAAGCTGAAAAGTTGGGAGGCAAAATAAAAATAAGAGATGCTTACAACGCAGTTTGATCATACTCAATAAATATTATGAAGTCTCTGTTTCTCTTTAGTTTAGAGCATATCATTCTTCAAATGAGAGAAGCCTAGAGAGTCTTTTAGCTTAAATTTCTATCTTATCTACTCTACCAAGTGTATAAATCATTTTATAAATTACTCAAGAGTGTGAATCTCTTGAGAGGGATTCTCACTGGTGATTACCCAGTAAGTTGTAAGGGGGAGTGAGGGGATTCTCTCATTGATGTACTGAGGCACCAAGAGCTCATGGAATCTTAGGAAATAGTGGAACACTCAGAGGAACTTTTCAAAGCATACGTTTTTCGACAAATGATGCATTTTGGAATATATCACTAAATATGAAGCATATGTTTTGAAAGAGAACTTTTCAAAGGGCTTTCTTATAAGCACATTTACCAAAGAGCTACTCGATAAATCTAAGATATGTTTTAATGGAATTTATTGAAGATTTATCGAAGCCTCTTCCGATAAGGTTAATTATCGAAGTATTTCTGTGCAAGACTTAAACTATTTCAATCGCAATTCCTTAGGGATTTATCGAAGACCTTTTTGACAAGGGTATTCCTCAATAAGAACTTTGATAATTCAAGACTGATTTGTGAAAAGATTTCTAAACTAGACTTTAACATATTTGATCTTCAATTATAAATTATTTTAGAAACAAACGAGATATGCTTATATTGTTCATACATCTATTCTAAGACATGTTTCAAGATTATTTCCATCTAAAACAACGATCAAATGCATAGATCAATTGAAGAGCAACAAGAGTCAGATGCATACGTCAGCAATAACAGCTATCCCATGGATATTTCAACTGATTTATGAAGAACCAAGTATAAAAGAAGAAGCCAAAATGAGGAAGCTGAAAAGTTGGGAGGCAAAATAAAAATAAGAGATGCTTACAACGCAGTTTGATCATACTCAATAAATATTATGAAGTCTCTGTTTCTCTTTAGTTTAGAGCATATCATTCTTCAAATGAGAGAAGCCTAGAGAGTCTTTTAGCTTAAATTTCTATCTTATCTACTCTACCAAGTGTATAAATCATTTTATAAATTACTCAAGAGTGTGAATCTCTTGAGAGGGATTCTCACTGGTGATTACCCAGTAAGTTGTAAGGGGGAGTGAGGGGATTCTCTCATTGATGTACTGAGGCACCAAGAGCTCATGGAATCTTAGGAAATAGTGGAACACTCAGAGGAACTTTTCAAAGCATACGTTTTTCGACAAATGATGCATTTTGGAATATATCACTAAATATGAAGCATATGTTTTGAAAGAGAACTTTTCAAAGGGCTTTCTTATAAGCACATTTACCAAAGAGCTACTCGATAAATCTAAGATATGTTTTAATGGAATTTATTGAAGATTTATCGAAGCCTCTTCCGATAAGGTTAATTATCGAAGTATTTCTGTGCAAGACTTAAACTATTTCAATCGCAATTCCTTAGGGATTTATCGAAGACCTTTTTGACAAGGGTATTCCTCAATAAGAACTTTGATAATTCAAGACTGATTTGTGAAAAGATTTCTAAACTAGACTTTAACATATTTGATCTTCAATTATAAATTATTTTAGAAACAAACGAGATATGCTTATATTGTTCATACATCTATTCTAAGACATGTTTCAAGATTATTTCCATCTAAAACAGCGATCAAATGCACAGATCAATTGAAGAGCAACAAGAGTCAGATGCATACGTCAGCAATAACAGCTATCCCATGGATATTTCAACTGATTTATGAAGAACCAAGTATAAAAGAAGAAGCCAAAATGAGGAAGCTGAAAAGTTGGGAGGCAAAATAAAAATAAGAGATGCTTACAACGCAGTTTGATCATACTCAATAAATATTATGAAGTCTCTGTTTCTCTTTAGTTTAGAGCATATCATTCTTCAAATGAGAGAAGCCTAGAGAGTCTTTTAGCTTAAATTTCTATCTTATCTACTCTACCAAGTGTATAAATCATTTTATAAATTACTCAAGAGTGTGAATCTCTTGAGAGGGATTCTCACTGGTGATTACCCAGTAAGTTGTAAGGGGGAGTGAGGGGATTCTCTCATTGATGTACTGAGGCACCAAGAGCTCATGGAATCTTAGGAAATAGTGGAACACTCAGAGGAACTTTTCAAAGCATACGTTTTTCGACAAATGATGCATTTTGGAATATATCACTAAATATGAAGCATATGTTTTGAAAGAGAACTTTTCAAAGGGCTTTCTTATAAGCACATTTACCAAAGAGCTACTCGATAAATCTAAGATATGTTTTAATGGAATTTATTGAAGATTTATCGAAGCCTCTACCGATAAGGTTAATTATCGAAGTATTTCTGTGCGAGACTTAAACTATTTCAATCGCAATTCCTTAGGGATTTATCGAAGACCTTTTTGACAAGGGTATTCCTCAATAAGAACTTTGATAATTCAAGACTGATTTGTGAAAAGATTTCTAAACTAGACTTTAACATATTTGATCTTCAATTATAAATTATTTCAGAAACAAACGAGATATGCTTATATTGTTCATACATCTATTCTAAGACATGTTTCAAGATTATTTCCATCTAAAACAGCGATCAAATGCACAGATCAATTGAAGAGCAACAAGAGTCAGATGCATACGTCAGTAATAACAGCTATCCCATGGATATTTCAACTGATTTATGAAGAACCAAGTATAAAAGAAGAAGCCAAAATGAGGAAGCTGAAAAGTTGGGAGGCAAAATAAAAATAAGAGATGCTTACAACGCAGTTTGATCATACTCAATAAATATTATGAAGTCTCTGTTTCTCTTTAGTTTAGAGCATATCATTCTTCAAATGAGAGAAGCCTAGAGAGTCTTTTAGCTTAAATTTCTATCTTATCTACTCTACCAAGTGTATAAATCATTTTATAAATTACTCAAGAGTGTGAATCTCTTGAGAGGGATTCTCACTGGTGATTACCCAGTAAGTTGTAAGGGGGAGTGAGGGGATTCTCTCATTGATGTACTGAGGCACCAAGAGCTCATGGAATCTTAGGAAATAGTGGAACACTCAGAGGAACTTTTCAAAGCATACGTTTTTCGACAAATGATGCATTTTGGAATATATCACTAAATATGAAGCATATGTTTTGAAAGAGAACTTTTCAAAGGGCTTTCTTATAAGCACATTTACCAAAGAGCTACTCGATAAATCTAAGATATGTTTTAATGGAATTTATTGAAGATTTATCGAAGCCTCTTCCGATAAGGTTAATTATCGAAGTATTTCTGTGCAAGACTTAAACTATTTTAATCGCAATTCCTTAGGGATTTATCGAAGACCTTTTTGACAAGGGTATTCCTCAATAAGAACTTTGATAATTTAAGACTAATTTGTGAAAAGATTTCTAAACTAGACTTTAACATATTTGATCTTCAATTATAAATTATTTCAGAAACAAACGAGATATGCTTATATTGTTCATACATCTATTCTAAGACATGTTTCAAGATTATTTCCATCTAAAACAGCGATCAAATGCACAGATCAATTGAAGAGCAACAAGAGTCAGATGCATACGTCAGCAATAACAGCTATCCCATGGATATTTCAACTGATTCATGAAGAACCAAGTATAAAAGAAGAAGCCAAAATGAGGAAGCTGAAAAGTTGGGAGCCAAAATAAAAATAAGAGATGCTTACAACGCAGTTTGATCATACTCAATAAATATTATGAAGTCTCTGTTTCTCTTTAGTTTAGAGCATATCATTCTTCAAATGAGAGAAGCCTAGAGAGTCTTTTAGCTTAAATTTCTATCTTATCTACTCTACCAAGTGTATAAATCATTTTATAAATTACTCAAGAGTGTGAATCTCTTGAGAGGGATTCTCACTGGTGATTACCCAGTAAGTTGTAAGGGGGAGTGAGGGGATTCTCTCATTGATGTACTGAGGCACCAAGAGCTCATGGAATCTTAGGAAATAGTGGAACACTCAGAGGAACTTTTCAAAGCATACGTTTTTTGACAAATGATGCATTTTGGAATATATCACTAAATATGAAGCATATGTTTTGAAAGAGAACTTTTCAAAGGGCTTTCTTATAAGCACATTTACCAAAGAGCTACTCGATAAATCTAAGATATGTTTTAATGGAATTTATTGAAGATTTATCGAAGCCTCTACCGATAAGGTTAATTATCGAAGTATTTCTGTGCAAGACTTAAACTATTTCAATCGCAATTCCTTAGGGATTTATCGAAGACCTTTTTGACAAGGGTATTCCTCAATAAGAACTTTGATAATTCAAGACTGATTTGTGAAAAGATTTCTAAACTAGACTTTAACATATTTGATCTTCAATTATAAATTATTTCAGAAACAAACGAGATATGCTTATATTGTTCATACATCTATTCTAAGACATGTTTCAAGATTATTTCCATCTAAAACAGCGATCAAATGCACAGATCAATTGAAGAGCAACAAGAGTCAGATGCATACGTCAGCAATAACAGCTATCCCATGGATATTTCAACTGATTTATGAAGAACCAAGTATAAAAGAAGAAGCCAAAATGAGGAAGCTGAAAAGTTGGGAGGCAAAATAAAAATAAGAGATGCTTACAACACAGTTTGATCATACTCAATAAATATTATGAAGTCTCTGTTTCTCTTTAGTTTAAAGCATATCATTCTTCAAATGAGAGAAGCCTAGAGAGTCTTTTAGCTTAAATTTCTATCTTATCTACTCTACCAAGTGTATAAATCATTTTATAAATTACTCAAGAGTGTGAATCTCTTGAGAGGGATTCTCACTGGTGATTACCCAGTAAGTTGTAAGGGGGAGTGAGGGGATTCTCTCATTGATGTACTGAGGCACCAAGAGCTCATGGAATCTTAGGAAATAGTGGAACACTCAGAGGAACTTTTCAAAGCATACGTTTTTCGACAAATGATGCATTTTGGAATATATCACTAAATATGAAGCATATGTTTTGAAAGAGAACTTTTCAAAGGGCTTTCTTATAAGCACATTTACCAAAGAGCTACTCGATAAATCTAAGATATGTTTTAATGGAATTTATTGAAGATTTATCGAAGCCTCTTCCGATAAGGTTAATTATCGAAGTATTTCTGTGCAAGACTTAAACTATTTCAATCGCAATTCCTTAGGGATTTATCGAAGACCTTTTTGACAAGGGTATTCCTCAATAAGAACTTTGATAATTCAAGACTGATTTGTGAAAAGATTTCTAAACTAGACTTTAACATATTTGATCTTCAATTATAAATTATTTCAGAAACAAACGAGATATGCTTATATTGTTCATACATCTATTCTAAGACATGTTTCAAGATTATTTCCATCTAAAACAGCGATCAAATGCACAGATCAATTGAAGAGCAACAAGAGTCAGATGCATACGTCAGCAATAACAGCTATCCCATGGATATTTCAACTGATTTATGAAGAACCAAGTATAAAAGAAGAAGCCAAAATGAGGAAGCTGAAAAGTTGGGAGGCAAAATAAAAATAAGAGATGCTTACAACGCAGTTTGATCATACTCAATAAATATTATGAAGTCTCTGTTTCTCTTTAGTTTAGAGCATATCATTCTTCAAATGAGAGAAGCCTAGAGAGTCTTTTAGCTTAAATTTCTATCTTATCTACTCTACCAAGTGTATAAATCATTTTATAAATTACTCAAGAGTGTGAATCTCTTGAGAGGGATTCTCACTGGTGATTACCCAGTAAGTTGTAAGGGGGAGTGAGGGGATTCTCTCATTGATGTACTGAGGCACCAAGAGCTCATGGAATCTTAGGAAATAGTGGAACACTCAGAGGAACTTTTCAAAGCATACGTTTTTCGACAAATGATGCATTTTGGAATATATCACTAAATATGAAGCATATGTTTTGAAAGAGAACTTTTCAAAGGGCTTTCTTATAAGCACATTTACCAAAGAGCTACTCGATAAATCTAAGATATGTTTTAATGGAATTTATTGAAGATTTATCGAAGCCTCTTCCGATAAGGTTAATTATCGAAGTATTTCTGTGCAAGACTTAAACTATTTCAATCGCAATTCCTTAGGGATTTATCGAAGACCTTTTTGACAAGGGTATTCCTCAATAAGAACTTTGATAATTCAAGACTGATTTGTGAAAAGATTTCTAAACTAGACTTTAACATATTTGATCTTCAATTATAAATTATTTCAGAAACAAACGAGATATGCTTATATTGTTCATACATCTATTCTAAGACATGTTTCAAGATTATTTCCATCTAAAACAGCGATCAAATGCACAGATCAATTGAAGAGCAACAAGAGTCAGATGCATACGTCAGCAATAACAGCTATCCCATGGATATTTCAACTGATTTATGAAGAACCAAGTATAAAAGAAGAAGCCAAAATGAGGAAGCTGAAAAGTTGGGAGGCAAAATAAAAATAAGAGATGCTTACAACGCAGTTTGATCATACTCAATAAATATTATGAAGTCTCTGTTTCTCTTTAGTTTAGAGCATATCATTCTTCAAATGAGAGAAGCCTAGAGAGTCTTTTAGCTTAAATTTCTATCTTATCTACTCTACCAAGTGTATAAATCATTTTATAAATTACTCAAGAGTGTGAATCTCTTGAGAGGGATTCTCACTGGTGATTACCCAGTAAGTTGTAAGGGGGAGTGAGGGGATTCTCTCATTGATGTACTGAGGCACCAAGAGCTCATGGAATCTTAGGAAATAGTGGAACACTCAGAGGAACTTTTCAAAGCATACGTTTTTCGACAAATGATGCATTTTGGAATATATCACTAAATATGAAGCATATGTTTTGAAAGAGAACTTTTCAAAGGGCTTTCTTATAAGCACATTTACCAAAGAGCTACTCGATAAATCTAAGATATGTTTTAATGGAATTTATTGAAGATTTATCGAAGCCTCTTCCGATAAGGTTAATTATCGAAGTATTTCTGTGCAAGACTTAAACTATTTTAATCGCAATTCCTTAGGGATTTATCGAAGACCTTTTTGACAAGGGTATTCCTCAATAAGAACTTTGATAATTCAAGACTGATTTGTGAAAAGATTTCTAAACTAGACTTTAACATATTTGATCTTCAATTATAAATTATTTCAGAAACAAACGAGATATGCTTATATTGTTCATACATCTATTCTAAGACATGTTTCAAGATTATTTCCATCTAAAACAGCGATCAAATGCACAGATCAATTGAAGAGCAACAAGAGTCAGATGCATACGTCAGCAATAACAGCTATCCCATGGATATTTCAACTGATTTATGAAGAACCAAGTATAAAAGAAGAAGCCAAAATGAGGAAGCTGAAAAGTTGGGAGGCAAAATAAAAATAAGAGATGCTTACAACGCAGTTTGATCATACTCAATAAATATTATGAAGTCTCTGTTTCTCTTTAGTTTAGAGCATATCATTCTTCAAATGAGAGAAGCCTAGAGAGTCTTTTAGCTTAAATTTCTATCTTATCTACTCTACCAAGTGTATAAATCATTTTATAAATTACTCAAGAGTGTGAATCTCTTGAGAGGGATTCTCACTGGTGATTACCCAGTAAGTTGTAAGGGGGAGTGAGGGGATTCTCTCATTGATGTACTGAGGCACCAAGAGCTCATGGAATCTTAGGAAATAGTGGAACACTCAGAGGAACTTTTCAAAGCATACGTTTTTCGACAAATGATGCATTTTGGAATATATCACTAAATATGAAGCATATGTTTTGAAAGAGAACTTTTCAAAGGGCTTTCTTATAAGCACATTTACCAAAGAGCTACTCGATAAATCTAAGATATGTTTTAATGGAATTTATTGAAGATTTATCGAAGCCTCTTCCGATAAGGTTAATTATCGAAGTATTTCTGTGCAAGACTTAAACTATTTCAATCGCAATTCCTTAGGGATTTATCGAAGACCTTTTTGACAAGGGTATTCCTCAATAAGAACTTTGATAATTCAAGACTGATTTGTGAAAAGATTTCTAAACTAGACTTTAACATATTTGATCTTCAATTATAAATTATTTCAGAAACAAACGAGATATGCTTATATTGTTCATACATCTATTCTAAGACATGTTTCAAGATTATTTCCATCTAAAACAGCGATCAAATGCACAGATCAATTGAAGAGCAACAAGAGTCAGATGCATACGTCAGCAATAACAGCTATCCCATGGATATTTCAACTGATTTATGAAGAACCAAGTATAAAAGAAGAAGCCAAAACGAGGAAGCTGAAAAGTTGGGAGGCAAAATAAAAATAAGAGATGCTTACAACACAGTTTGATCATACTCAATAAATATTATGAAGTCTCTGTTTCTCTTTAGTTTAGAGCATATCATTCTTCAAATGAGAGAAGCCTAGAGAGTCTTTTAGCTTAAATTTCTATCTTATCTACTCTACCAAGTGTATAAATCATTTTATAAATTACTCAAGAGTGTGAATCTCTTGAGAGGGATTCTCACTGGTGATTACCCAGTAAGTTGTAAGGGGGAGTGAGGGGATTCTCTCATTGATGTACTGAGGCACCAAGAGCTCATGGAATCTTAGGAAATAGTGGAACACTCAGAGGAACTTTTCAAAGCATACGTTTTTCGACAAATGATGCATTTTGGAATATATCACTAAATATGAAGCATATGTTTTGAAAGAGAACTTTTCAAAGGGCTTTCTTATAAGCACATTTACCAAAGAGCTACTCGATAAATCTAAGATATGTTTTAATGGAATTTATTGAAGATTTATCGAAGCCTCTTCCGATAAGGTTAATTATCGAAGTATTTCTGTGCAAGACTTAAACTATTTCAATCGCAATTCCTTAGGGATTTATCGAAGACCTTTTTGACAAGGGTATTCCTCAATAAGAACTTTGATAATTCAAGACTGATTTGTGAAAAGATTTCTAAACTAGACTTTAACATATTTGATCTTCAATTATAAATTATTTCAGAAACAAACGAGATATGCTTATATTGTTCATACATCTATTCTAAGACATGTTTCAAGATTATTTCCATCTAAAACAGCGATCAAATGCACAGATCAATTGAAGAGCAACAAGAGTCAGATGCATACGTCAGCAATAACAGCTATCCCATGGATATTTCAACTGATTTATGAAGAACCAAGTATAACAGAAGAAGCCAAAATGAGGAAGCTGAAAAGTTGGGAGGCAAAATAAAAATAAGAGATGCTTACAACGCAGTTTGATCATACTCAATAAATATTATGAAGTCTCTGTTTCTCTTTAGTTTAGAGCATATCATTCTTCAAATGAGAGAAGCCTAGAGAGTCTTTTAGCTTAAATTTCTATCTTATCTACTCTACCAAGTGTATAAATCATTTTATAAATTACTCAAGAGTGTGAATCTCTTGAGAGGGATTCTCACTGGTGATTACCCAGTAAGTTGTAAGGGGGAGTGAGGGGATTCTCTCATTGATGTACTGAGGCACCAAGAGCTCATGGAATCTTAGGAAATAGTGGAACACTCAGAGGAACTTTTCAAAGCATACGTTTTTCGACAAATGATGCATTTTGGAATATATCACTAAATATGAAGCATATTTTTGAAAGAGAACTTTTCAAAGGGCTTTCTTATAAGCACATTTACCAAAGAGCTACTCGATAAATCTAAGATATGTTTTAATGGAATTTATTGAAGATTTATCGAAGCCTCTTCCGATAAGGTTAATTATCGAAGTATTTCTGTGCAAGACTTAAACTATTTCAATCGCAATTCCTTAGGGATTTATCGAAGACCTTTTTGACAAGGGTATTCCTCAATAAGAACTTTGATAATTCAAGACTGATTTGTGAAAAGATTTCTAAACTAGACTTTAACATATTTGATCTTCAATTATAAATTATTTCAGAAACAAACGAGATATGCTTATATTGTTCATACATCTATTCTAAGACATGTTTCAAGATTATTTCCATCTAAAACAGCGATCAAATGCACAGATCAATTGAAGAGCAACAAGAGTCAGATGCATACGTCAGCAATAGCAGCTATCCCATGGATATTTCAACTGATTTATGAAGAACCAAGTATAAAAGAAGAAGCCAAAATGAGGAAGCTGAAAAGTTGGGAGGCAAAATAAAAATAAGAGATGCTTACAACGCAGTTTGATCATACTCAATAAATATTATGAAGTCTCTGTTTCTCTTTAGTTTAGAGCATATCATTCTTCAAATGAGAGAAGCCTAGAGAGTCTTTTAGCTTAAATTTCTATCTTATCTACTCTACCAAGTGTATAAATCATTTTATAAATTACTCAAGAGTGTGAATCTCTTGAGAGGGATTCTCACTGGTGATTACCCAGTAAGTTGTAAGGGGGAGTGAGGGGATTCTCTCATTGATGTACTGAGGCACCAAGAGCTCATGGAATCTTAGGAAATAGTGGAACACTCAGAGGAACTTTTCAAAGCATACGTTTTTCGACAAATGATGCATTTTGGAATATATCACTAAATATGAAAGCATATGTTTTGAAAGAGAACTTTTCAAAGGGCTTTCTTATAAGCACATTTACCAAAGAGCTACTCGATAAATCTAAGATATGTTTTAATGGAATTTATTGAAGATTTATCGAAGCCTCTTCCGATAAGGTTAATTATCGAAGTATTTCTGTGCAAGACTTAAACTATTTCAATCGCAATTCCTTAGGGATTTATCGAAGACCTTTTTGACAAGGGTATTCCTCAATAAGAACTTTGATAATTCAAGACTGATTTGTGAAAAGATTTCTAAACTAGACTTTAACATATTTGATCTTCAATTATAAATTATTTCAGAAACAAACGAGATATGCTTATATTGTTCATACATCTATTCTAAGACATGTTTCAAGATTATTTCCATCTAAAACAGCGATCAAATGCACAGATCAATTGAAGAGCAACAAGAGTCAGATGCATACGTCAGCAATAACAGCTATCCCATGGATATTTCAACTGATTTATGAAGAACCAAGTATAAAAGAAGAAGCCAAAATGAGGAAGCTGAAAAGTTGGGAGGCAAAATAAAAATAAGAGATGCTTACAACGCAGTTTGATCATACTCAATAAATATTATGAAGTCTCTGTTTCTCTTTAGTTTAGAGCATATCATTCTTCAAATGAGAGAAGCCTAGAGAGTCTTTTAGCTTAAATTTCTATCTTATCTACTCTACCAAGTGTATAAATCATTTTATAAATTACTCAAGAGTGTGAATCTCTTGAGAGGGATTCTCACTGGTGATTACCCAGTAAGTTGTAAGGGGGAGTGAGGGGGTTCTCTCATTGATGTACTGAGGCACCAAGAGCTCATGGAATCTTAGGAAATAGTGGAACACTCAGAGGAACTTTTCAAAGCATACGTTTTTCGACAAATGATGTATTTTGGAATATATCACTAAATATGAAAGCATATGTTTTGAAAGAGAACTTTTCAAAGGGCTTTCTTATAAGCACATTTACCAAAGAGCTACTCGATAAATCTAAGATATGTTTTAATGGAATTTATTGAAGATTTATCGAAGCCTCTTCCGATAAGGTTAATTATCGAAGTATTTCTGTGCAAGACTTAAACTATTTCAATCGCAATTCCTTAGGGATTTATCGAAGACCTTTTTGACAAGGGTATTCCTCAATAAGAACTTTGATAATTCAAGACTGATTTGTGAAAAGATTTCTAAACTAGACTTTAACATATTTGATCTTCAATTATAAATTATTTCAGAAACAAACGAGATATGCTTATATTGTTCATACATCTATTCTAAGACATGTTTCAAGATTATTTCCATCTAAAACAGCGATCAAATGCACAGATCAATTGAAGAGCAACAAGAGTCAGATGCATACGTCAGCAATAACAGCTATCCCATGGATATTTCAACTGATTTATGAAGAACCAAGTATAAAAGAAGAAGCCAAAATGAGGAAGCTGAAAAGTTGGGAGGCAAAATAAAAATAAGAGATGCTTACAACGCAGTTTGATCATACTCAATAAATATTATGAAGTCTCTGTTTCTCTTTAGTTTAGAGCATATCATTCTTCAAATGAGAGAAGCCTAGAGAGTCTTTTAGCTTAAATTTCTATCTTATCTACTCTACCAAGTGTATAAATCATTTTATAAATTACTCAAGAGTGTGAATCTCTTGAGAGGGATTCTCACTGGTGATTACCCAGTAAGTTGTAAGGGGGAGTGAGGGGATTCTCTCATTGATGTACTGAGGCACCAAGAGCTCATGGAATCTTAGGAAATAGTGGAACACTCAGAGGAACTTTTCAAAGCATACGTTTTTCGACAAATGATGTATTTTGGAATATATCACTAAATATGAAAGCATATGTTTTGAAAGAGAACTTTTCAAAGGGCTTTCTTATAAGCACATTTACCAAAGAGCTACTCGATAAATCTAAGATATGTTTTAATGGAATTTATTGAAGATTTATCGAAGCCTCTTCCGATAAGGTTAATTATCGAAGTATTTCTGTGCAAGACTTAAACTATTTCAATCGCAATTCCTTAGGGATTTATCGAAGACCTTTTTGACAAGGGTATTCCTCAATAAGAACTTTGATAATTCAAGACTGATTTGTGAAAAGATTTCTAAACTAGACTTTAACATATTTGATCTTCAATTATAAATTATTTCAGAAACAAACGAGATATGCTTATATTGTTCATACATCTATTCTAAGACATGTTTCAAGATTATTTCCATCTAAAACAGCGATCAAATGCACAGATCAATTGAAGAGCAACAAGAGTCAGATGCATACGTCAGCAATAACAGCTATCCCATGGATATTTCAACTGATTTATGAAGAACCAAGTATAAAAGAAGAAGCCAAAATGAGGAAGCTGAAAAGTTGGGAGGCAAAATAAAAATAAGAGATGCTTACAACGCAGTTTGATCATACTCAATAAATATTATGAAGTCTCTGTTTCTCTTTAGTTTAGAGCATATCATTCTTCAAATGAGAGAAGCCTAGAGAGTCTTTTAGCTTAAATTTCTATCTTATCTACTCTACCAAGTGTATAAATCATTTTATAAATTACTCAAGAGTGTGAATCTCTTGAGAGGGATTCTCACTGGTGATTACCCAGTAAGTTGTAAGGGGGAGTGAGGGGATTCTCTCATTGATGTACTGAGGCACCAAGAGCTCATGGAATCTTAGGAAGTAGTGGAACACTCAGAGGAACTTTTCAAAGCATACGTTTTTCGACAAATGATGTATTTTGGAATATATCACTAAATATGAAAGCATATGTTTTGAAAGAGAACTTTTCAAAGGGCTTTCTTATAAGCACATTTACCAAAGAGCTACTCGATAAATCTAAGATATGTTTTAATGGAATTTATTGAAGATTTATCGAAGCCTCTTCCGATAAGGTTAATTATCGAAGTATTTCTGTGCAAGACTTAAACTATTTCAATCGCAATTCCTTAGGGATTTATCGAAGACCTTTTTGACAAGGGTATTCCTCAATAAGAACTTTGATAATTCAAGACTGATTTGTGAAAAGATTTCTAAACTAGACTTTAACATATTTGATCTTCAATTATAAATTATTTCAGAAACAAACGAGATATGCTTATATTGTTCATACATCTATTCTAAGACATGTTTCAAGATTATTTCCATCTAAAACAGCGATCAAATGCACAGATCAATTGAAGAGCAACAAGAGTCAGATGCATACGTCAGCAATAGCAGCTATCCCATGGATATTTCAACTGATTTATGAAGAACCAAGTATAAAAGAAGAAGCCAAAATGAGGAAGCTGAAAAGTTGGGAGCCAAAATAAAAATAAGAGATGCTTACAACGCAGTTTGATCATACTCAATAAATATTATGAAGTCTCTGTTTCTCTTTAGTTTAGAGCATATCATTCTTCAAATGAGAGAAGCCTAGAGAGTCTTTTAGCTTAAATTTCTATCTTATCTACTCTACCAAGTGTATAAATCATTTTATAAATTACTCAAGAGTGTGAATCTCTTGAGAGGGATTCTCACTGGTGATTACCCAGTAAGTTGTAAGGGGGAGTGAGGGGGTTCTCTCATTGATGTACTGAGGCACCAAGAGCTCATGGAATCTTAGGAAATAGTGGAACACTCAGAGGAACTTTTCAAAGCATACGTTTTTCGACAAATGATGTATTTTGGAATATATCACTAAATATGAAAGCATATGTTTTGAAAGAGAACTTTTCAAAGGGCTTTCTTATAAGCACATTTACCAAAGAGCTACTCGATAAATCTAAGATATGTTTTAATGGAATTTATTGAAGATTTATCGAAGCCTCTTCCGATAAGGTTAATTATCGAAGTATTTCTGTGCAAGACTTAAACTATTTCAATCGCAATTCCTTAGGGATTTATCGAAGACCTTTTTCACAAGGGTATTCCTCAATAAGAACTTTGATAATTCAAGACTGATTTGTGAAAAGATTTCTAAACTAGACTTTAACATATTTGATCTTCAATTATAAATTATTTCAGAAACAAACGAGATATGCTTATATTGTTCATACATCTATTCTAAGACATGTTTCAAGATTATTTCCATCTAAAACAGCGATCAAATGCACAGATCAATTGAAGAGCAACAAGAGTCAGATGCATACGTCAGCAATAACAGCTATCCCATGGATATTTCAACTGATTTATGAAGAACCAAGTATAAAAGAAGAAGCCAAAATGAGGAAGCTGAAAAGTTGGGAGGCAAAATAAAAATAAGAGATGCTTACAACGCAGTTTGATCATACTCAATAAATATTATGAAGTCTCTGTTTCTCTTTAGTTTAGAGCATATCATTCTTCAAATGAGAGAAGCCTAGAGAGTCTTTTAGCTTAAATTTCTATCTTATCTACTCTACCAAGTGTATAAATCATTTTATAAATTACTCAAGAGTGTGAATCTCTTGAGAGGGATTCTCACTGGTGATTACCCAGTAAGTTGTAAGGGGGAGTGAGGGGATTCTCTCATTGATGTACTGAGGCACCAAGAGCTCATGGAATCTTAGGAAATAGTGGAACACTCAGAGGAACTTTTCAAAGCATACGTTTTTCGACAAATGATGTATTTTGGAATATATCACTAAATATGAAAGCATATGTTTTGAAAGAGAACTTTTCAAAGGGCTTTCTTATAAGCACATTTACCAAAGAGCTACTCGATAAATCTAAGATATGTTTTAATGGAATTTATTGAAGATTTATCGAAGCCTCTTCCGATAAGGTTAATTATCGAAGTATTTCTGTGCAAGACTTAAACTATTTCAATCGCAATTCCTTAGGGATTTATCGAAGACCTTTTTGACAAGGGTATTCCTCAATAAGAACTTTGATAATTCAAGACTGATTTGTGAAAAGATTTCTAAACTAGACTTTAACATATTTGATCTTCAATTATAAATTATTTCAGAAACAAACGAGATATGCTTATATTGTTCATACATCTATTCTAAGACATGTTTCAAGATTATTTCCATCTAAAACAGCGATCAAATGCACAGATCAATTGAAGAGCAACAAGAGTCAGATGCATACGTCAGCAATAACAGCTATCCCATGGATATTTCAACTGATTTATGAAGAACCAAGTATAAAAGAAGAAGCCAAAATGAGGAAGCTGAAAAGTTGGGAGGCAAAATAAAAATAAGAGATGCTTACAACGCAGTTTGATCATACTCAATAAATATTATGAAGTCTCTGTTTCTCTTTAGTTTAGAGCATATCATTCTTCAAATGAGAGAAGCCTAGAGAGTCTTTTAGCTTAAATTTCTATCTTATCTACTCTACCAAGTGTATAAATCATTTTATAAATTACTCAAGAGTGTGAATCTCTTGAGAGGGATTCTCACTGGTGATTACCCAGTAAGTTGTAAGGGGGAGTGAGGGGATTCTCTCATTGATGTACTGAGGCACCAAGAGCTCATGGAATCTTAGGAAGTAGTGGAACACTCAGAGGAACTTTTCAAAGCATACGTTTTTCGACAAATGATGTATTTTGGAATATATCACTAAATATGAAAGCATATGTTTTGAAAGAGAACTTTTCAAAGGGCTTTCTTATAAGCACATTTACCAAAGAGCTACTCGATAAATCTAAGATATGTTTTAATGGAATTTATTGAAGATTTATCGAAGCCTCTTCCGATAAGGTTAATTATCGAAGTATTTCTGTGCAAGACTTAAACTATTTCAATCGCAATTCCTTAGGGATTTATCGAAGACCTTTTTGACAAGGGTATTCCTCAATAAGAACTTTGATAATTCAAGACTGATTTGTGAAAAGATTTCTAAACTAGACTTTAACATATTTGATCTTCAATTATAAATTATTTCAGAAACAAACGAGATATGCTTATATTGTTCATACATCTATTCTAAGACATGTTTCAAGATTATTTCCATCTAAAACAGCGATCAAATGCACAGATCAATTGAAGAGCAACAAGAGTCAGATGCATACGTCAGCAATAGCAGCTATCCCATGGATATTTCAACTGATTTATGAAGAACCAAGTATAAAAGAAGAAGCCAAAATGAGGAAGCTGAAAAGTTGGGAGGCAAAATAAAAATAAGAGATGCTTACAACGCAGTTTGATCATACTCAATAAATATTATGAAGTCTCTGTTTCTCTTTAGTTTAGAGCATATCATTCTTCAAATGAGAGAAGCCTAGAGAGTCTTTTAGCTTAAATTTCTATATTATCTACTCTACCAAGTGTATAAATCATTTTATAAATTACTCAAGAGTGTGAATCTCTTGAGAGGGATTCTCACTGGTGATTACCCAGTAAGTTGTAAGGGGGAGTGAGGGGATTCTCTCATTGATGTACTGAGGCACCAAGAGCTCATGGAATCTTAGGAAATAGTGGAACACTCAGAGGAACTTTTCAAAGCATACGTTTTTCGACAAATGATGTATTTTGGAATATATCACTAAATATGAAAGCATATGTTTTGAAAGAGAACTTTTCAAAGGGCTTTCTTATAAGCACATTTACCAAAGAGCTACTCGATAAATCTAAGATATGTTTTAATGGAATTTATTGAAGATTTATCGAAGCCTCTTCCGATAAGGTTAATTATCGAAGTATTTCTGTGCAAGACTTAAACTATTTCAATCGCAATTCCTTAGGGATTTATCGAAGACCTTTTTGACAAGGGTATTCCTCAATAAGAACTTTGATAATTCAAGACTGATTTGTGAAAAGATTTCTAAACTAGACTTTAACATATTTGATCTTCAATTATAAATTATTTCAGAAACAAACGAGATATGCTTATATTGTTCATACATCTATTCTAAGACATGTTTCAAGATTATTTCCATCTAAAACAGCGATCAAATGCACAGATCAATTGAAGAGCAACAAGAGTCAGATGCATACGTCAGCAATAACAGCTATCCCATGGATATTTCAACTGATTTATGAAGAACCAAGTATAAAAGAAGAAGCCAAAATGAGGAAGCTGAAAAGTTGGGAGGCAAAATAAAAATAAGAGATGCTTACAACGCAGTTTGATCATACTCAATAAATATTATGAAGTCTCTGTTTCTCTTTAGTTTAGAGCATATCATTCTTCAAATGAGAGAAGCCTAGAGAGTCTTTTAGCTTAAATTTCTATCTTATCTACTCTACCAAGTGTATAAATCATTTTATAAATTACTCAAGAGTGTGAATCTCTTGAGAGGGATTCTCACTGGTGATTACCCAGTAAGTTGTAAGGGGGAGTGAGGGGATTCTCTCATTGATGTACTGAGGCACCAAGAGCTCATGGAATCTTAGGAAATAGTGGAACACTCAGAGGAACTTTTCAAAGCATACGTTTTTCGACAAATGATGTATTTTGGAATATATCACTAAATATGAAAGCATATGTTTTGAAAGAGAACTTTTCAAAGGGCTTTCTTATAAGCACATTTACCAAAGAGCTACTCGATAAATCTAAGATATGTTTTAATGGAATTTATTGAAGATTTATCGAAGCCTCTTCCGATAAGGTTAATTATCGAAGTATTTCTGTGCAAGACTTAAACTATTTCAATCGCAATTCCTTAGGGATTTATCGAAGACCTTTTTCACAAGGGTATTCCTCAATAAGAACTTTGATAATTCAAGACTGATTTGTGAAAAGATTTCTAAACTAGACTTTAACATATTTGATCTTCAATTATAAATTATTTCAGAAACAAACGAGATATGCTTATATTGTTCATACATCTATTCTAAGACATGTTTCAAGATTATTTCCATCTAAAACAGCGATCAAATGCACAGATCAATTGAAGAGCAACAAGAGTCAGATGCATACGTCAGCAATAACAGCTATCCCATGGATATTTCAACTGATTTATGAAGAACCAAGTATAAAAGAAGAAGCCAAAATGAGGAAGCTGAAAAGTTGGGAGGCAAAATAAAAATAAGAGATGCTTACAACGCAGTTTGATCATACTCAATAAATATTATGAAGTCTCTGTTTCTCTTTAGTTTAGAGCATATCATTCTTCAAATGAGAGAAGCCTAGAGAGTCTTTTAGCTTAAATTTCTATCTTATCTACTCTACCAAGTGTATAAATCATTTTATAAATTACTCAAGAGTGTGAATCTCTTGAGAGGGATTCTCACTGGTGATTACCCAGTAAGTTGTAAGGGGGAGTGAGGGGATTCTCTCATTGATGTACTGAGGCACCAAGAGCTCATGGAATCTTAGGAAATAGTGGAACACTCAGAGGAACTTTTCAAAGCATACGTTTTTCGACAAATGATGTATTTTGGAATATATCACTAAATATGAAAGCATATGTTTTGAAAGAGAACTTTTCAAAGGGCTTTCTTATAAGCACATTTACCAAAGAGCTACTCGATAAATCTAAGATATGTTTTAATGGAATTTATTGAAGATTTATCGAAGCCTCTTCCGATAAGGTTAATTATCGAAGTATTTCTGTGCAAGACTTAAACTATTTCAATCGCAATTCCTTAGGGATTTATCGAAGACCTTTTTCACAAGGGTATTCCTCAATAAGAACTTTGATAATTCAAGACTGATTTGTGAAAAGATTTCTAAACTAGACTTTAACATATTTGATCTTCAATTATAAATTATTTCAGAAACAAACGAGATATGCTTATATTGTTCATACATCTATTCTAAGACATGTTTCAAGATTATTTCCATCTAAAACAGCGATCAAATGCACAGATCAATTGAAGAGCAACAAGAGTCAGATGCATACGTCAGCAATAACAGCTATCCCATGGATATTTCAACTGATTTATGAAGAACCAAGTATAAAAGAAGAAGCCAAAATGAGGAAGCTGAAAAGTTGGGAGGCAAAATAAAAATAAGAGATGCTTACAACGCAGTTTGATCATACTCAATAAATATTATGAAGTCTCTGTTTCTCTTTAGTTTAGAGCATATCATTCTTCAAATGAGAGAAGCCTAGAGAGTCTTTTAGCTTAAATTTCTATCTTATCTACTCTACCAAGTGTATAAATCATTTTATAAATTACTCAAGAGTGTGAATCTCTTGAGAGGGATTCTCACTGGTGATTACCCAGTAAGTTGTAAGGGGGAGTGAGGGGATTCTCTCATTGATGTACTGAGGCACCAAGAGCTCATGGAATCTTAGGAAATAGTGGAACACTCAGAGGAACTTTTCAAAGCATACGTTTTTCGACAAATGATGTATTTTGGAATATATCACTAAATATGAAAGCATATGTTTTGAAAGAGAACTTTTCAAAGGGCTTTCTTATAAGCACATTTACCAAAGAGCTACTCGATAAATCTAAGATATGTTTTAATGGAATTTATTGAAGATTTATCGAAGCCTCTTCCGATAAGGTTAATTATCGAAGTATTTCTGTGCAAGACTTAAACTATTTCAATCGCAATTCCTTAGGGATTTATCGAAGACCTTTTTGACAAGGGTATTCCTCAATAAGAACTTTGATAATTCAAGACTGATTTGTGAAAAGATTTCTAAACTAGACTTTAACATATTTGATCTTCAATTATAAATTATTTCAGAAACAAACGAGATATGCTTATATTGTTCATACATCTATTCTAAGACATGTTTCAAGATTATTTCCATCTAAAACAGCGATCAAATGCACAGATCAATTGAAGAGCAACAAGAGTCAGATGCATACGTCAGCAATAACAGCTATCCCATGGATATTTCAACTGATTTATGAAGAACCAAGTATAAAAGAAGAAGCCAAAATGAGGAAGCTGAAAAGTTGGGAGGCAAAATAAAAATAAGAGATGCTTACAACGCAGTTTGATCATACTCAATAAATATTATGAAGTCTCTGTTTCTCTTTAGTTTAGAGCATATCATTCTTCAAATGAGAGAAGCCTAGAGAGTCTTTTAGCTTAAATTTCTATCTTATCTACTCTACCAAGTGTATAAATCATTTTATAAATTACTCAAGAGTGTGAATCTCTTGAGAGGGATTCTCACTGGTGATTACCCAGTAAGTTGTAAGGGGGAGTGAGGGGATTCTCTCATTGATGTACTGAGGCACCAAGAGCTCATGGAATCTTAGGAAATAGTGGAACACTCAGAGGAACTTTTCAAAGCATACGTTTTTCGACAAATGATGTATTTTGGAATATATCACTAAATATGAAAGCATATGTTTTGAAAGAGAACTTTTCAAAGGGCTTTCTTATAAGCACATTTACCAAAGAGCTACTCGATAAATCTAAGATATGTTTTAATGGAATTTATTGAAGATTTATCGAAGCCTCTTCCGATAAGGTTAATTATCGAAGTATTTCTGTGCAAGACTTAAACTATTTCAATCGCAATTCCTTAGGGATTTATCGAAGACCTTTTTGACAAGGGTATTCCTCAATAAGAACTTTGATAATTCAAGACTGATTTGTGAAAAGATTTCTAAACTAGACTTTAACATATTTGATCTTCAATTATAAATTATTTCAGAAACAAACGAGATATGCTTATATTGTTCATACATCTATTCTAAGACATGTTTCAAGATTATTTCCATCTAAAACAGCGATCAAATGCACAGATCAATTGAAGAGCAACAAGAGTCAGATGCATACGTCAGCAATAACAGCTATCCCATGGATATTTCAACTGATTTATGAAGAACCAAGTATAAAAGAAGAAGCCAAAATGAGGAAGCTGAAAAGTTGGGAGGCAAAATAAAAATAAGAGATGCTTACAACGCAGTTTGATCATACTCAATAAATATTATGAAGTCTCTGTTTCTCTTTAGTTTAGAGCATATCATTCTTCAAATGAGAGAAGCCTAGAGAGTCTTTTAGCTTAAATTTCTATCTTATCTACTCTACCAAGTGTATAAATCATTTTATAAATTACTCAAGAGTGTGAATCTCTTGAGAGGGATTCTCACTGGTGATTACCCAGTAAGTTGTAAGGGGGAGTGAGGGGATTCTCTCATTGATGTACTGAGGCACCAAGAGCTCATGGAATCTTAGGAAATAGTGGAACACTCAGAGGAACTTTTCAAAGCATACGTTTTTCGACAAATGATGTATTTTGGAATATATCACTAAATATGAAAGCATATGTTTTGAAAGAGAACTTTTCAAAGGGCTTTCTTATAAGCACATTTACCAAAGAGCTACTCGATAAATCTAAGATATGTTTTAATGGAATTTATTGAAGATTTATCGAAGCCTCTTCCGATAAGGTTAATTATCGAAGTATTTCTGTGCAAGACTTAAACTATTTCAATCGCAATTCCTTAGGGATTTATCGAAGACCTTTTTCACAAGGGTATTCCTCAATAAGAACTTTGATAATTCAAGACTGATTTGTGAAAAGATTTCTAAACTAGACTTTAACATATTTGATCTTCAATTATAAATTATTTCAGAAACAAACGAGATATGCTTATATTGTTCATACATCTATTCTAAGACATGTTTCAAGATTATTTCCATCTAAAACAGCGATCAAATGCACAGATCAATTGAAGAGCAACAAGAGTCAGATGCATACGTCAGCAATAACAGCTATCCCATGGATATTTCAACTGATTTATGAAGAACCAAGTATAAAAGAAGAAGCCAAAATGAGGAAGCTGAAAAGTTGGGAGGCAAAATAAAAATAAGAGATGCTTACAACGCAGTTTGATCATACTCAATAAATATTATGAAGTCTCTGTTTCTCTTTAGTTTAGAGCATATCATTCTTCAAATGAGAGAAGCCTAGAGAGTCTTTTAGCTTAAATTTCTATCTTATCTACTCTACCAAGTGTATAAATCATTTTATAAATTACTCAAGAGTGTGAATCTCTTGAGAGGGATTCTCACTGGTGATTACCCAGTAAGTTGTAAGGGGGAGTGAGGGGATTCTCTCATTGATGTACTGAGGCACCAAGAGCTCATGGAATCTTAGGAAATAGTGGAACACTCAGAGGAACTTTTCAAAGCATACGTTTTTCGACAAATGATGTATTTTGGAATATATCACTAAATATGAAAGCATATGTTTTGAAAGAGAACTTTTCAAAGGGCTTTCTTATAAGCACATTTACCAAAGAGCTACTCGATAAATCTAAGATATGTTTTAATGGAATTTATTGAAGATTTATCGAAGCCTCTTCCGATAAGGTTAATTATCGAAGTATTTCTGTGCAAGACTTAAACTATTTCAATCGCAATTCCTTAGGGATTTATCGAAGACCTTTTTGACAAGGGTATTCCTCAATAAGAACTTTGATAATTCAAGACTGATTTGTGAAAAGATTTCTAAACTAGACTTTAACATATTTGATCTTCAATTATAAATTATTTCAGAAACAAACGAGATATGCTTATATTGTTCATACATCTATTCTAAGACATGTTTCAAGATTATTTCCATCTAAAACAGCGATCAAATGCACAGATCAATTGAAGAGCAACAAGAGTCAGATGCATACGTCAGCAATAGCAGCTATCCCATGGATATTTCAACTGATTTATGAAGAACCAAGTATAAAAGAAGAAGCCAAAATGAGGAAGCTGAAAAGTTGGGAGGCAAAATAAAAATAAGAGATGCTTACAACGCAGTTTGATCATACTCAATAAATATTATGAAGTCTCTGTTTCTCTTTAGTTTAGAGCATATCATTCTTCAAATGAGAGAAGCCTAGAGAGTCTTTTAGCTTAAATTTCTATCTTATCTACTCTACCAAGTGTATAAATCATTTTATAAATTACTCAAGAGTGTGAATCTCTTGAGAGGGATTCTCACTGGTGATTACCCAGTAAGTTGTAAGGGGGAGTGAGGGGATTCTCTCATTGATGTACTGAGGCACCAAGAGCTCATGGAATCTTAGGAAATAGTGGAACACTCAGAGGAACTTTTCAAAGCATACGTTTTTCGACAAATGATGTATTTTGGAATATATCACTAAATATGAAAGCATATGTTTTGAAAGAGAACTTTTCAAAGGGCTTTCTTATAAGCACATTTACCAAAGAGCTACTCGATAAATCTAAGATATGTTTTAATGGAATTTATTGAAGATTTATCGAAGCCTCTTCCGATAAGGTTAATTATCGAAGTATTTCTGTGCAAGACTTAAACTATTTCAATCGCAATTCCTTAGGGATTTATCGAAGACCTTTTTGACAAGGGTATTCCTCAATAAGAACTTTGATAATTCAAGACTGATTTGTGAAAAGATTTCTAAACTAGACTTTAACATATTTGATCTTCAATTATAAATTATTTCAGAAACAAACGAGATATGCTTATATTGTGTAAGGAATTGGAAGACACGCAGCGGAAATAAACTTTAAAAATTTTCCATTCCTTGCCAGGATCTGCCGTATGTGTTTAAGTCAAGTGGAAAGAATCATTACCCTTAGTGTTGCTCAGCGAATTTCACAGCTTCTCTACGTGGGTGGTGATCTCTTTCTGATCGCAAGAAATCGACGGAGTGTTCCTCAGCGACCTTCACAGATTCTCTCCGCGGACGGTGGTCTCTTTCCGATCACAAGAAGTCGACGCCTCAGGTCGGCTTCCTCTACTGGTATCCACACGAACAGCGTTCCAACCACGAACGACGTGCTAGCGTCTCCTGTCCCTCCAAGGCTTTCACAAGTCTCCGTCTCTATTTCAGCAGTTTCTTGTCTGCAAACCTTTTGCAGATTCCGTTCGGCCTTTTGTGTTCTGTGTTATTTTCAAACGTAGCTCCTCCAATCAGATATAGAGGATGCTATGCGTTTTTCCACCTGACCTAATTGGATTTTGGAGTTAATCTTATATTAATTCCGAATTGATACAATATCATATATTGTATAATTTTATAAGAAACTAATTAAATAAAATAATATTAAATCCGTCCCACAGATTTAATTACTTATTTATTTAACTTTAAATAAAGATGAGACTGAGTTATATTTGATTTATTCCCATAAATCAAATTTGAGATATCCTATCAATTTAAATTTCGAATTTCAAACGTGATAGAGATTTAATTTATCCTTATAAATTAAATCTTATAAATATCTCTTATATGAGATATCCTATCAATTTGAATTTCGAATTTCAAACGTGATAGAGATTTAATTTATCCTTATAAATTAAATCTTATAAATATCTCTTATATGAGATATCCTATCAATTTGAATTTCGAATTCAAACGTGATAGGGATTTAATTTATCCTTATAAATTAAATCTCATATATCTCATATATATAATATATATATATATATATATATACGAATTTATATATATACGAATATAAATAAATATATATACATTCACCTGGATCTTTCATTGAATCTGGACATGTCTTAGATTCAATGAATCTGGACATCATAGCTCGTGTTGGGCTATTTTGTGTGCGACCCTGTAGGCCCATATGAAGTTGGCAGTGGGCCATTTGCTATACTAGCCCACAAGTCGCAAGCGGTCTCTAGCAAGACATAACGACTACCCAAATCATATGAGGATCGATAAACGATGTAACCTTTTATACAACCATATCATGTCCCTTCTGTCACGCGATATTTTGGTCATGGATGAGGCATGGATAATGTCATCCTCCTATTCCCGACCGTTACTTTCTCGATCCCTGAGTAGTCTGACTATAGAAATGGAACTACCTTTCCATTACAGTATGGCCATACATTTCTCAGACTCACTCATCGAGGGGCCCAGTAATATCTCTCCACGAATGTGAGGGACAAATTCCATCTTGACCATTCACATTCCTCCGCATGAAAAACCACTAAGCCCAAACATAGTCTTTATGATCACTCGGTCAAAAGTGACTTTTGACTAGGTCAAAGCTGAGCGTTTTGTCATGTAGGAATCCATGATGATCTCAGGTCAAAGGGCATATTGACATGGTTTGTATATGAGAGAAGCTTATGACGTTACCCATGCAGTTCTCTCATAGCGGGTCGGTCCAACACCCTGTACTCTTACATGTGCTTATGACTTTGATTTATATCTCTATACATCTTCAAAGTCATACTGGTCTTATTTCATCTGTGCTCCCACATAGATGATCGACCAGGGACATTTAGGATAATATCATGAATTATCCAAGGATGGTCATCATAGTAAACATGCAAATAATATGATAACTCAATTAATAAATTCATAAATCAATAATGTTCATAAGACAATGATTGGCCCCTAGGGCACGATTTCCAACAACCTCCCACTTGCACTAGGTACAATCATTAATTTGACTAATTCCCATTGACCTAACATGACGCTCATGCTTTGCCTGCACAAGCGGCTTTGTTAGAGGATCAGCAACATTATCTTCTCCTGCTACTTTGCATATTTTTATATCACCTCTATCGTTGATTTCTCTGATGAGATGAAATCGCCTGAGTATATGCTTGGTCCTTTGATGTGACCTAGGCTCTTTGGCCTGTGCAATAGCACCGCTATTGTCACAGAGCAAAGTTATTGGATCTGAGATGGTAGGTATCACCCCTAGTTCTGTGATGAACTTCCTGATCCAAACGGCTTCCTTAGCTGCATCAGATGCTGCTATATACTCAGCTTCCGTTGCAGAATCTGCTACAGTGCCCTGCTTAGAGCTCTTCCAGCTTACTGCTCCATTATTGAGGAGGAATATGTATCCAGACTGCGATTTTTGGTCGTCCTGGTCAGTTTGGAAACTCGCATCTGTGTAACCAGTTACACAGAGCTCATCATCCAATCCACCATAGACCAAGAATAAGTCCTTAGTCCTTCTTAAGTACTTAAGGATATTCTTGACAGCAGTCCAATGGCCCTCACCAGGGTCCTGTTGGTATCTGCTAGTCATACTTAAGGCAAACGAGACATCCGGTCGAGTACATAACATGGCGTACATGATAGATCCTATGGCCGAGGCATATGGAACCTTACTCATGCGACCTCGCTGATCAGATGTACTAGGACACAGATCTTTGCTGAGGTGAGTACCATGAGACATGGGTATGAAACCCCTCTTTGATTCGTGCATACTGAACCTATGCAGTATTTTGTCTATGTATGTACTCTGACTGAGTCCTAGAAGTCTTTTAGATCTATCTCTATAGATCCTGATTCCTAGGATGTAGGTGGCTTCACCCAAGTCTTTCATCGAGAAAGACTTTCCTAACCAAGACTTGACAATCTGCAAGGTAGGAATGTCATTCCCAATAAGTAGGATGTCATCGACATAGAGTACTAAAAACACAACTGTGCTCCCACTAACCTTCTTGTACACACAAGGTTCATCAATGTTTTGAAGAAATCCAAACTCTTTGATTACTTCATCAAAACGATGATTCCAACTCCGAGAGGCTTGCTTTAGTCCATAAATGGACCTTTGAAGCTTGCACACTTTACCAGAGTCCTCGGAACGCACAAACCCTTCAGGTTGTGTCATGTACACGTCCTCAAGGAGCTTTCCATTAAGGAAGGCTGTCTTGACGTCCATCTGCCATATTTCATAGTCATAATATGCTGCAATAGCAAAGAGGATTCTGATTGATTTGGCCATTGCTACTGGGGAAAAGGTCTCATCATAGTCCACACCATGAGTTTGAGTAAAACCTTTTGCAACCAGTCGTGCCTTGAAGACATTTACATTGCCATCCATGTCAGTTTTCTCTTTGAAAACCCACTTGCACCCGACGGTTTTTACACCTTCAGGCGGGTCGACTAAGGTCCAAACCTGATTGTCGTACATGGATTGCATCTCAGACTTCATGGCACTAAGCCATTTTTCGGAGTTTGGTCCCACTATAGCTTCTCGATAGGTAGTCGGCTCATTATGCTCAATGAGCAACACATCACGACTATCAGAAATCAGAAATCCATATCTCTGAGGCTGAAGTCGTGTCCTATTAGACTTTCGTGGACCTTGCGTGACTTGAGGAGTCTCAACAACTTGTTGTGAGTCTTCTCTATTTTCCATCTGCAGTTCTGTGGTGTCTTGTAGCTCTCGAACTTCTTCGAGTTGTACCTTACTCCCACTGGTTCTTTTAGAGATAAATTCTCGTTCAAGAAAGGTACCATTTCTGACAACAAACACTTTGTTATCAGCAGGGTTGTAGACGTAATATCCCTTGGTTTTCTTAGGATATCCCACAAAAAGGCATTTTGAGGATTTGGGCGCTAATTTGTCTGAGGCTTGTTGCTTAACATAGACCTCGCATCCCCAAATCTTGAGGAAAGATAAACTAGGCGTCCTCCCAGTCCATATCTCATACGGAGTCTTTTCGATTGCCTTAGATGGAACACGATTTAGTGTGAACGCAGCTGTCTCTAGGGCATAGCCCCAAAAGGAGGGTGGAAGATCTGTTCGACTCATCATGGATCGAACCATATCTAATAGTGTTCGATTTCTCCGTTCAGAAACGCCATTCCATTGTGGTGTCCCTGGAGGAGTCAATTGTGAGAGTGTCCCACAATTCCTAAGATGATCTATGAACTCTTGGCTCAAATATTCACCACCCCGATCAGATCGAAGGGCTTTAATTGTTTTGCCAAGCTGGTTTTGTACTTCATTTTGAAATATCTTGAACTTTTCAAAAGATTCAGATTTATGTTTCATTAGATAGATGTACCCATATCTGCTGAAATCATCTATGAATGTTATGAAGTACGAATAACCTCCTCTGGCATTTGTGTTCATCGGTCCACACACATCTGTATGTATGAGGCCCAATAAATCAGTGGCCCTCTCACTGTGCCCAGTGAAAGGTGACTTTGTCATCTTTCCTAACAAGCAAGACTCGCAAGTGTCATATGATTCAAAATCAAATGAGTTTAGAAATCCATCTTGATAGAGTTTGGAAATGCGTTTCTCATTTATGTGGCCCAGACGACAGTGCCAGAGGTATGTGGGATTCAAATCGTTTGGTTTGACCCTTTTGGCGGTTATGTTATAGATATTTCCATGATTGGGTTGTTCCAAATTTAATATGTAATGATCAACATGCAAATCACCATGAGCATAGAAAACATCATTACGATAAATAGAACATCTACTATTCCCAGCAATGGAAGTGAAACCTTCCTTATCCAAATAAGAAAGTGAAACAATGTTACTACTTAAAGCAGGAACATAATAGCAATTGTTCAAAACTAACAAAAGCCCAGTGGGCAGAACTAATTCATAAGTGCCTACAGCTAACGCAGCAACCCTTGCTCTGTTTCCAACTCGTAGGTCAACTTCACCCCTTTTCAGCTTCCTACTGTCCTTTAGTCCCTGCACATTCGTACAAATGTGAGAACCACATGCAGTATCTAATACCCATGAGGTGGAAGTAGAAAGATGAATGTCTATAACATAAATACCTGAAGCGATAGCCCCGCTATCCTTCTTGTTCTTTTTCAGATCTTCGAGGTAGAGTTTGCAATTCCTCTTCCAATGACCCGGTTCATTGCAGAAGAAGCAGACTCCTTCCTTCGGAGGCTTTGCCTTCTTTGGTGCAGGCTTGGTTTCGGGCTTGCCTGACTCTTTGGTCTTACCTGATGAGCCATGACCCTTCCCCTTGCCTTTGCCTTTCTTTTTCGTACCCTTTCCTTTCTGAACCATCAAAACACTACTGGGTTTCTTCTTAAGACTCGGCTCAGCAGTTTTAAGCATCCCATGCAGTTCAGAAATAGATTTCTCCATGTTGTTCATGTTGTAGTTCATAACAAACTGGTCATAACTTTCCGGGAGTGAGTTTAAGATCAAATCTGTAGCTAACTCCTGGCTCATGGGAAATCCAAGCCGTTCAAGGTGATCAATGTACCCTTTCATCTTTAAGACATGAGCACTGACTGATGCACCTTCAGCCATCTTGCAGGAATGTAAGGCCTTAGTGGTCTCATACCTCTCTTGCCTTGCCTGTTGCTGGAACATTTCCTTGAGATGCACAATCATCTCATAAGCCTCCATGTGTTCCAGATCTCTTTGGAGCTCCGGAACCATGGTGGCTAGCATCAAGCATCCCACATCGACAGAGTCTTCCTTATGCTTCATATAAGCATCTCTCTGAGCTCTGGGAGCATTGGCGGCTGGCTCCTCAGGAATGGGTTGATCTAGGACATGCGCCTTTCTTTCCTGCTTGAGAACAATTCTCAAGTTCCTAAACCAGTCAAGAAAGTTTGTCCCATTGAGTTTGTCCTTCTCAAGGACAGATCGCAGCGATAATGTAGCAGTATTACTAGTCGTCATGATTCTACAATTAAAATATGCAATGTAATTAGTAATCTCCCACTAAATAAACAACCCTCAATGCAATAGTTAGTGGGCTAAGATCCATATTTGGCTCAAACTTAAGTCCGCTTTGGCAGGACGCTTAGATTAAGTTATTTAGGTAGGTAACACCTTTACCAATTACATCAAATGTAACTCTTAGATATTCATGGGATCCTATCATCATATGATCTGGCATGTTCTAATCCCATCTAATGCCTTGAGATCCAAAACCGTTTTGTTAATCTCAATTAAGTCAAACAATAATGAACCTATGAGAGTAGCACCATTACTCTTTGCTTATCTCCCCAAGATAACTCAAAAGCACCCACTTTGGTGGAGTCCACAATTGAGCGATCAAGGTTTTGACAAGTGTTCATAAATTGACAGCATTATGACTTAAGATTTCTTTTAGAGGGCTTAATTAACTATCTGTTTTTATGAGGATGCATGTATCCCAGTTTGTAACTCATACAAGTAATATGCATGTGCTGATCTAATCATAAGATGCATAATTCAAACGTGATACAATATGGCTCACCTATCCTAAGTCCCCTCAAGCCAATGAGAGGAGCTCTCTAGTAAGAAAAGAGAAATTACATATAGAAACCTCTTTTAACATTCGAGGGGAGTGAGATGAGAGGAGAAGGTACATTGAGAGTATATAGAGGAAGGCACGACACGCAGGCCGTATTTTTAAAAATTACAACACTTGCAATCTAGAGCCATATTGTTCACCATACCCAAACATTCAAGAATCAATATTCAGATCTAATCGAAGGGCAAAAAACATTTACAAAGTAACATTTGTTACGGTTATGTTGCGCTACGAACAGGTAGCTACGGCGGTTATGTTGCGCTACGAACAGGTAGCTACACCGTATTTTTTTTGTTTTTGTTTCATAAATAATCACGAATCTGAATTCGGTTTTCACAAATAATCACAAATTCGAATTCGGTTTTCTTAGACCCCATCTATGCGGATTGATCAAATCAAAAAGCATCACCACCGATTTCAATTTCCTTTTAGATTCCTTTTATGTCATACACAACAAGGATTCCATATATGTCACACATACAACGCTTATTATATGATCGGCTACTACTAACATATATCATATAAATCACAAATCAAGCCTAACTTAAACACAAAACAGCATGGCTCTGATACCACTGTAAGGAATTGGAAGACACGCAGCGGAAATAAACTTTAAAAATTTTCCATTCCTTGCCAGGATCTACCGTATGTGTTTAAGTCAAGTGGAAAGAATCATTACCCTTAGTGTTGCTCAGCGAATTTCACAGCTTCTCTACGTGGGTGGTGATCTCTTTCTGATCGCAAGAAATCGATGGAGTGTTCCTTAGCGACCTTCACAGATTCTCTCCGCGGACGGTGGTCTCTTTCCGATCACAAGAAGTCGACGCCTCAGGTCGGCTTCCTCTACTGGTATCCACACGAACAGCGTTCCAACCACGAACGACGTGCTAGCGTCTCCTGTCCCTCCAAGGCTTTCACAAGTCTCCGTCTCTATTTCGGCAGTTTCTTGTCTGCAAACCTTTTGCAGATTCCGTTCGGCCTTTTGTGTTCTGTGTTATTTTCAAACGTAGCTCCTCCAATCAGATATAGAGGATGCTATGCGTTTTTCCACTTGACCTAATTGGATTTTGGAGTTAATCTTATATTAATTCCGAATTGATACAATATCATATATTGTATAATTTTATAAGAAACTAATTAAATAAAATAATATTAAATCCGTCCCACAGATTTAATTACTTATTTATTTAACTTTAAATAAAGATGAGACTGAGTTATATTTGATTTATTCCCATAAATCAAATTTGAGATATCCTATCAATTTAAATTTCGAATTTCAAACGTGATAGAGATTTAATTTATCCTTATAAATTAAATCTTATAAATATCTCTTATATGAGATATCCTATCAATTTGAATTTCGAATTTCAAACGTGATAGAGATTTAATTTATCCTTATAAATTAAATCTTATAAATATCTCTTATATGAGATATCCTATCAATTTGAATTTCGAATTTCAAACGTGATAGAGATTTAATTTATCCTTATAAATTAAATCTTATAAATATCTCTTATATGAGATATCCTATCAATTTGAATTTCGAATTCAAACGTGATAGGGATTTAATTTATCCTTATAAATTAAATCTCATATATCTCATATATATAATATATATATATATATATACGAATTTATATATATACGAATATAAATAAATATATATACATTCACCTGGATCTTTCATTGAATCTGGACATGTCTTAGATTCAATGAATCTGGACATCATAGCTCGTGTTGGGCTATTTTGTGTGCGACCCTGTAGGCCCATATGAAGTTGGCAGTGGGCCATTTGCTATACTAGCCCACAAGTCGCAAGCGGTCTCTAGCAAGACATAACGACTACCCAAATCATATGAGGATCGATAAACGATGTAACCTTTTATACAACCATATCATGTCCCTTCTGTCACGCGATATTTTGGTCATGGATGAGGCATGGATAATGTCATCCTCCTATTCCCGACCGTTACTTTCTCGATCCCTGAGTAGTCTGACTATAGAAATGGAACTACCTTTCCATTACAGTATGGCCATACATTTCTCAGACTCACTCATCGAGGGGCCCAGTAATATCTCTCCACGAATGTGAGGGACAAATTCCATCTTGACCATTCACATTCCTCCGCATGAAAAACCACTAAGCCCGAACATAGTCTTTATGATCACTCGGTCAAAAGTGACTTTTGACTAGGTCAAAGCTGAGCGTTTTGTCATGTAGGAATCCATGATGATCTCAGGTCAAAGGGCATATTGACATGGTTTGTATATGAGAGAAGCTTATGACGTTACCCATGCAGTTCTCTCATAGCGGGTCGGTCCAACACCCTGTACTCTTACATGTGCTTATGACTTTGATTTATATCTCTATACATCTTCAAAGTCATACTGGTCTTATTTCATCTGTGCTCCCACATAGATGATCGACCAGGGACATTTAGGATAATATCATGAATTATCCAAGGATGGTCATCATAGTAAACATGCAAATAATATGATAACTCAATTAATAAATTCATAAATCAATAATGTTCATAAGACAATGATTGGCCCCTAGGGCACGATTTCCAACAAATCCCTCTCAAGAGATTCACACTCTTGAGTAATTTATAAAATGATTTATACACTTGGTAGAGTAGATAAGATAGAAATTTAAGCTAGAAGACTCTCTAGGCTTCTCTCATTTGAAGAATGATATGCTCTAAACTAAAGAGAAACAGAGACTTCATAATATTTATTGAGTATGATCAAACTGCGTTGTAAGCATCTCTTATTTTTATTTTGTCTCCCAACTTTTCAGCTCCCTCATTTTGGCTTCTTCTTTTATACTTGGTTCTTCATAAATCAGTTGAAATATCCATGGGATAGCTGTTATTGCTGAAGTATGCATCTGACTCTTGTTGCTCTTCAATTGATCTGTGCATTTGATCGCTGTTTTAGATGGAAATAATCTTGAAACATGTCTTAGAATAGATGTATGAACAATATAAGCATATCTCGTTTGTTTCTAAAATAATTTATAATTGAAGATCAAATATGTTAAAGTCTAGTTTAGAAATCTTTTCACAAATCAGTCTTGAATTATCAAAGTTCTTATTGAGGAATACCCTTGTCAAAAAGGTCTTCGATAAATCCCTAAGGAATTGCGATTGAAATAGTTTAAGTCTTGCACAGAAATACTTCGATAATTAACCTTATCGGAAGAGGCTTCGATAAATCTTCAATAAATTCCATTAAAACATATCTTAGATTTATCGAGTAGCCCTTTGGTAAATGTGCTTATAAGAAAGCCCTTTGAAAAGTTCTCTTTCAAAACATATGCTTTCACATTTATTGATATATTCCAAAATGCATCATTTGTCGAAAAACGTATGCTTTGAAAAGTTCCTCTGAGTGCTCCACTATTTCCTAAGATTCCATGAGCTCTTGGTGCCTCAGTACATCAATGAGAGAATCCCCTCACTCCCCCTTACAACTTACTAGGTAATCACCAGTGAGAATCCCTCTCAAGAGATTCACACTCTTGAGTAATTTATAAAATGATTTATACACTTGGTAGAGTAGATAAGATAGAAATTTAAGCTAGAAGACTCTCTAGGCTTCTCTCATTTGAAGAATGATATGCTCTAAACTAAAGAGAAACAGAGACTTCATAATATTTATTGAGTATGATCAAACTGCGTTGTAAGCATCTCTTATTTTTATTTTGTCTCCCAACTTTTCAGCTCCCTCATTTTGGCTTCTTCTTTTATACTTGGTTCTTCATAAATCAGTTGAAATATCCATGGGATAGCTGTTATTGCTGACGTATGCATCTGACTCTTGTTGCTCTTCAATTGATCTGTGCATTTGATCGCTGTTTTAGATGGAAATAATCTTGAAACATGTCTTAGAATAGATGTATGAACAATATAAGCATATCTCGTTTGTTTCTAAAATAATTTATAATTGAAGATCAAATATGTTAAAGTCTAGTTTAGAAATCTTTTCACAAATCAGTCTTGAATTATCAAAGTTCTTATTGAGGAATACCCTTGTCAAAAAGGTCTTCGATAAATCCCTAAGGAATTGCGATTGAAATAGTTTAAGTCTTGCACAGAAATACTTCGATAATTAACCTTATCGGAAGAGGCTTCGATAAATCTTCAATAAATTCCATTAAAACATATCTTAGATTTATCGAGTAGCCCTTTGGTAAATGTGCTTATAAGAAAGCCCTTTGAAAAGTTCTCTTTCAAAACATATGCTTTCACATTTAGTGATATATTCCAAAATGCATCATTTGTCGAAAAACGTATGCTTTGAAAAGTTCCTCTGAGTGCTCCACTATTTCCTAAGATTCCATGAGCTCTTGGTGCCTCAGTACATCAATGAGAGAATCCCCTCACTCCGCCTTACAACTTACTAGGTAATCACCAGTGAGAATCCCTCTCAAGAGATTCACACTCTTGAGTAATTTATAAAATGATTTATACACTTGGTAGAGTAGATAAGATAGAAATTTAAGCTAGAAGACTCTCTAGGCTTCTCTCATTTGAAGAATGATATGCTCTAAACTAAAGAGAAACAGAGACTTCATAATATTTATTGAGTATGATCAAACTGCGTTGTAAGCATCTCTTATTTTTATTTTGTCTCCCAACTTTTCAGCTCCCTCATTTTGGCTTCTTCTTTTATACTTGGTTCTTCATAAATCAGTTGAAATATCCATGGGATAGCTGTTATTGCTGACGTATGCATCTGACTCTTGTTGCTCTTCAATTGATCTGTGCATTTGATCGCTGTTTTAGATGGAAATAATCTTGAAACATGTCTTAGAATAGATGTATGAACAATATAAGCATATCTCGTTTGTTTCTAAAATAATTTATAATTGAAGATCAAATATGTTAAAGTCTAGTTTAGAAATCTTTTCACAAATCAGTCTTGAATTATCAAAGTTCTTATTGAGGAATACCCTTGTCAAAAAGGTCTTCGATAAATCCCTAAGGAATTGCGATTGAAATAGTTTAAGTCTTGCACAGAAATACTTCGATAATTAACCTTATCGGAAGAGGCTTCGATAAATCTTCAATAAATTCCATTAAAACATATCTTAGATTTATCGAGTAGCCCTTTGGTAAATGTGCTTATAAGAAAGCCCTTCGAAAAGTTCTCTTTCAAAACATATGCTTTCACATTTATTGATATATTCCAAAATGCATCATTTGTCGAAAAACGTATGCTTTGAAAAGTTCCTCTGAGTGCTCCACTATTTCCTAAGATTCCATGAGCTCTTGGTGCCTCAGTACATCAATGAGAGAATCCCCTCACTCCGCCTTACAACTTACTAGGTAATCACCAGTGAGAATCCCTCTCAAGAGATTCACACTCTTGAGTAATTTATAAAATGATTTATACACTTGGTAGAGTAGATAAGATAGAAATTTAAGCTAGAAGACTCTCTAGGCTTCTCTCATTTGAAGAATGATATGCTCTAAACTAAAGAGAAACAGAGACTTCATAATATTTATTGAGTATGATCAAACTGCGTTGTAAGCATCTCTTATTTTTATTTTGTCTCCCAACTTTTCAGCTCCCTCATTTTGGCTTCTTCTTTTATACTTGGTTCTTCATAAATCAGTTGAAATATCCATGGGATAGCTGTTATTGCTGACGTATGCATCTGACTCTTGTTGCTCTTCAATTGATCTGTGCATTTGATCGCTGTTTTAGATGGAAATAATCTTGAAACATGTCTTAGAATAGATGTATGAACAATATAAGCATATCTCGTTTGTTTCTAAAATAATTTATAATTGAAGATCAAATATGTTAAAGTCTAGTTTAGAAATCTTTTCACAAATCAGTCTTGAATTATCAAAGTTCTTATTGAGGAATACCCTTGTCAAAAAGGTCTTCGATAAATCCCTAAGGAATTGCGATTGAAATAGTTTAAGTCTTGCACAGAAATACTTCGATAATTAACCTTATCGGAAGAGGCTTCGATAAATCTTCAATAAATTCCATTAAAACATATCTTAGATTTATCGAGTAGCCCTTTGGTAAATGTGCTTATAAGAAAGCCCTTTGAAAAGTTCTCTTTCAAAACATATGCTTTCACATTTAGTGATATATTCCAAAATGCATCATTTGTCGAAAAACGTATGCTTTGAAAAGTTCCTCTGAGTGCTCCACTATTTCCTAAGATTCCATGAGCTCTTGGTGCCTCAGTACATCAATGAGAGAATCCCCTCACTCCGCCTTACAACTTACTAGGTAATCACCAGTGAGAATCCCTCTCAAGAGATTCACACTCTTGAGTAATTTATAAAATGATTTATACACTTGGTAGAGTAGATAAGATAGAAATTTAAGCTAGAAGACTCTCTAGGCTTCTCTCATTTGAAGAATGATATGCTCTAAACTAAAGAGAAACAGAGACTTCATAATATTTATTGAGTATGATCAAACTGCGTTGTAAGCATCTCTTATTTTTATTTTGTCTCCCAACTTTTCAGCTCCCTCATTTTGGCTTCTTCTTTTATACTTGGTTCTTCATAAATCAGTTGAAATATCCATGGGATAGCTGTTATTGCTGACGTATGCATCTGACTCTTGTTGCTCTTCAATTGATCTGTGCATTTGATCGCTGTTTTAGATGGAAATAATCTTGAAACATGTCTTAGAATAGATGTATGAACAATATAAGCATATCTCGTTTGTTTCTAAAATAATTTATAATTGAAGATCAAATATGTTAAAGTCTAGTTTAGAAATCTTTTCACAAATCAGTCTTGAATTATCAAAGTTCTTATTGAGGAATACCCTTGTCAAAAAGGTCTTCGATAAATCCCTAAGGAATTGCGATTGAAATAGTTTAAGTCTTGCACAGAAATACTTCGATAATTAACCTTATCGGAAGAGGCTTCGATAAATCTTCAATAAATTCCATTAAAACATATCTTAGATTTATCGAGTAGCCCTTTGGTAAATGTGCTTATAAGAAAGCCCTTTGAAAAGTTCTCTTTCAAAACATATGCTTTCACATTTATTGATATATTCCAAAATGCATCATTTGTCGAAAAACGTATGCTTTGAAAAGTTCCTCTGAGTGCTCCACTATTTCCTAAGATTCCATGAGCTCTTGGTGCCTCAGTACATCAATGAGAGAATCCCCTCACTCCGCCTTACAACTTACTAGGTAATCACCAGTGAGAATCCCTCTCAAGAGATTCACACTCTTGAGTAATTTATAAAATGATTTATACACTTGGTAGAGTAGATAAGATAGAAATTTAAGCTAGAAGACTCTCTAGGCTTCTCTCATTTGAAGAATGATATGCTCTAAACTAAAGAGAAACAGAGACTTCATAATATTTATTGAGTATGATCAAACTGCGTTGTAAGCATCTCTTATTTTTATTTTGTCTCCCAACTTTTCAGCTCCCTCATTTTGGCTTCTTCTTTTATACTTGGTTCTTCATAAATCAGTTGAAATATCCATGGGATAGCTGTTATTGCTGACGTATGCATCTGACTCTTGTTGCTCTTCAATTGATCTGTGCATTTGATCGCTGTTTTAGATGGAAATAATCTTGAAACATGTCTTAGAATAGATGTATGAACAATATAAGCATATCTCGTTTGTTTCTAAAATAATTTATAATTGAAGATCAAATATGTTAAAGTCTAGTTTAGAAATCTTTTCACAAATCAGTCTTGAATTATCAAAGTTCTTATTGAGGAATACCCTTGTCAAAAAGGTCTTCGATAAATCCCTAAGGAATTGCGATTGAAATAGTTTAAGTCTTGCACAGAAATACTTCGATAATTAACCTTATCGGAAGAGGCTTCGATAAATCTTCAATAAATTCCATTAAAACATATCTTAGATTTATCGAGTAGCCCTTTGGTAAATGTGCTTATAAGAAAGCCCTTTGAAAAGTTCTCTTTCAAAACATATGCTTTCATATTTATTGATATATTCCAAAATGCATCATTTGTCGAAAAACGTATGCTTTGAAAAGTTCCTCTGAGTGCTCCACTATTTCCTAAGATTCCATGAGCTCTTGGTGCCTCAGTACATCAATGAGAGAATCCCCTCACTCCCCCTTACAACTTACTAGGTAATCACCAGTGAGAATCCCTCTCAAGAGATTCACACTCTTGAGTAATTTATAAAATGATTTATACACTTGGTAGAGTAGATAAGACAGAAATTTAAGCTAAAAGACTCTCGAGGCTTCTCTCATTTGAAGAATGATATGCTCTAAACTAAAGAGAAACAGAGACTTCATAATATTTATTGAGTATGATCAAACTGCGTTGTAAGCATCTCTTATTTTTATTTTGTCTCCCAACTTTTCAGCTCCCTCATTTTGGCTTCTTCTTTTATACTTGGTTCTTCATAAATCAGTTGAAATATCCATGGGATAGCTGTTATTGCTGACGTATGCATCTGACTCTTGTTGCTCTTCAATTGATCTGTGCATTTGATCGCTGTTTTAGATGGAAATAATCTTGAAACATGTCTTAGAATAGATGTATGAACAATATAAGCATATCTCGTTTGTTTCTAAAATAATTTATAATTGAAGATCAAATATGTTAAAGTCTAGTTTAGAAATCTTTTCACAAATCAGTCTTGAATTATCAAAGTTCTTATTGAGGAATACCCTTGTCAAAAAGGTCTTCGATAAATCCCTAAGGAATTGCGATTGAAATAGTTTAAGTCTTGCACAGAAATACTTCGATAATTAACCTTATCGGAAGAGGCTTCGATAAATCTTCAATAAATTCCATTAAAACATATCTTAGATTTATCGAGTAGCCCTTTGGTAAATGTGCTTATAAGAAAGCCCTTTGAAAAGTTCTCTTTCAAAACATATGCTTTCTCATTTATTGATATATTCCAAAATGCATCATTTGTCGAAAAACGTATGCTTTGAAAAGTTCCTCTGAGTGCTCCACTATTTCCTAAGATTCCATGAGCTCTTGGTGCCTCAGTACATCAATGAGAGAATCCCCTCACTCCCCCTTACAACTTACTAGGTAATCACCAGTGAGAATCCCTCTCAAGAGATTCACACTCTTGAGTAATTTATAAAATGATTTATACACTTGGTAGAGTAGATAAGACAGAAATTTAAGCTAAAAGACTCTCTAGGCTTCTCTCATTTGAAGAATGATATGCTCTAAACTAAAGAGAAACAGAGACTTCATAATATTTATTGAGTATGATCAAACTGCGTTGTAAGCATCTCTTATTTTTATTTTGTCTCCCAACTTTTCAGCTCCCTCATTTTGGCTTCTTCTTTTATACTTGGTTCTTCATAAATCAGTTGAAATATCCATGGGATAGCTGTTATTGCTGACGTATGCATCTGACTCTTGTTGCTCTTCAATTGATCTGTGCATTTGGTCGCTGTTTTAGATGGAAATAATCTTGAAACATGTCTTAGAATAGATGTATGAACAATATAAGCATATCTCGTTTGTTTCTAAAATAATTTATAATTGAAGATCAAATATGTTAAAGTCTAGTTTAGAAATCTTTTCACAAATCAGTCTTGAATTATCAAAGTTCTTATTGAGGAATACCCTTGTCAAAAAGGTCTTCGATAAATCCCTAAGGAATTGCGATTGAAATAGTTTAAGTCTTGCACAGAAATACTTCGATAATTAACCTTATCGGAAGAGGCTTCGATAAATCTTCAATAAATTCCATTAAAACATATCTTAGATTTATCGAGTAGCCCTTTGGTAAATGTGCTTATAAGAAAGCCCTTTGAAAAGTTCTCTTTCAAAACATATGCTTTCTCATTTATTGATATATTCCAAAATGCATCATTTGTCGAAAAACGTATGCTTTGAAAAGTTCCTCTGAGTGCTCCACTATTTCCTAAGATTCCATGAGCTCTTGGTGCCTCAGTACATCAATGAGAGAATCCCCTCACTCCCCCTTACAACTTACTAGGTAATCACCAGTGAGAATCCCTCTCAAGAGATTCACACTCTTGAGTAATTTATAAAATGATTTATACACTTGGTAGAGTAGATAAGACAGAAATTTAAGCTAAAAGACTCTCTAGGCTTCTCTCATTTGAAGAATGATATGCTCTAAACTAAAGAGAAACAGAGACTTCATAATATTTATTGAGTATGATCAAACTGCGTTGTAAGCATCTCTTATTTTTATTTTGTCTCCCAACTTTTCAGCTCCCTCATTTTGGCTTCTTCTTTTATACTTGGTTCTTCATAAATCAGTTGAAATATCCATGGGATAGCTGTTATTGCTGACGTATGCATCTGACTCTTGTTGCTCTTCAATTGATCTGTGCATTTGGTCGCTGTTTTAGATGGAAATAATCTTGAAACATGTCTTAGAATAGATGTATGAACAATATAAGCATATCTCGTTTGTTTCTAAAATAATTTATAATTGAAGATCAAATATGTTAAAGTCTAGTTTAGAAATCTTTTCACAAATCAGTCTTGAATTATCAAAGTTCTTATTGAGGAATACCCTTGTCAAAAAGGTCTTCGATAAATCCCTAAGGAATTGCGATTGAAATAGTTTAAGTCTTGCACAGAAATACTTCGATAATTAACCTTATCGGAAGAGGCTTCGATAAATCCTCAATAAATTCCATTAAAACATATCTTAGATTTATCGAGTAGCCCTTTGGTAAATGTGCTTATAAGAAAGCCCTTTGAAAAGTTCTCTTTCAAAACATATGCTTTCATATTTATTGATATATTCCAAAATGCATCATTTGTCGAAAAACGTATGCTTTGAAAAGTTCCTCTGAGTGCTCCACTATTTCCTAAGATTCCATGAGCTCTTGGTGCCTCAGTACATCAATGAGAGAATCCCCTCACTCCCCCTTACAACTTACTAGGTAATCACCAGTGAGAATCCCTCTCAAGAGATTCACACTCTTGAGTAATTTATAAAATGATTTATACACTTGGTAGAGTAGATAAGACAGAAATTTAAGCTAAAAGACTCTCTAGGCTTCTCTCATTTGAAGAATGATATGCTCTAAACTAAAGAGAAACAGAGACTTCATAATATTTATTGAGTATGATCAAACTGCGTTGTAAGCATCTCTTATTTTTATTTTGCCTCCCAACTTTTCAGCTCCCTCATTTTGGCTTCTTCTTTTATACTTGGTTCTTCATAAATCAGTTGAAATATCCATGGGATAGCTGTTATTGCTGACGTATGCATCTGACTCTTGTTGCTCTTCAATTGATCTGTGCATTTGGTCGCTGTTTTAGATGGAAATAATCTTGAAACATGTCTTAGAATAGATGTATGAACAATATAAGCATATCTCGTTTGTTTCTAAAATAATTTATAAGTGAAGATCAAATATGTTAAAGTCTAGTTTAGAAATCTTTTCACAAATCAGTCTTGAATTATCAAAGTTCTTATTGAGGAATACCCTTGTCAAAAAGGTCTTCGATAAATCCCTAAGGAATTGCGATTGAAATAGTTTAAGTCTTGCACAGAAATACTTCGATAATTAACCTTATCGGAAGAGGCTTCGATAAATCTTCAATAAATTCCATTAAAACGTATCTTAGATTTATCGAGTAGCCCTTTGGTAAATGTGCTTATAAGAAAGCCCTTTGAAAAGTTCTCTTTCAAAACATATGCTTTCATATTTATTGATATATTCCAAAATGCATCATTTGTCGAAAAACGTATGCTTTGAAAAGTTCCTCTGAGTGCTCCACTATTTCCTAAGATTCCATGAGCTCTTGGTGCCTCAGTACATCAATGAGAGAATCCCCTCACTCCCCCTTACAACTTACTAGGTAATCACCAGTGAGAATCCCTCTCAAGAGATTCACACTCTTGAGTAATTTATAAAATGATTTATACACTTGGTAGAGTAGATAAGACAGAAATTTAAGCTAAAAGACTCTCTAGGCTTCTCTCATTTGAAGAATGATATGCTCTAAACTAAAGAGAAACAGAGACTTCATAATATTTATTGAGTATGATCAAACTGCGTTGTAAGCATCTCTTATTTTTATTTTGTCTCCCAACTTTTCAGCTCCCTCATTTTGGCTTCTTCTTTTATACTTGGTTCTTCATAAATCAGTTGAAATATCCATGGGATAGCTGTTATTGCTGACGTATGCATCTGACTCTTGTTGCTCTTCAATTGATCTGTGCATTTGGTCGCTGTTTTAGATGGAAATAATCTTGAAACATGTCTTAGAATAGATGTATGAACAATATAAGCATATCTCGTTTGTTTCTAAAATAATTTATAATTGAAGATCAAATATGTTAAAGTCTAGTTTAGAAATCTTTTCACAAATCAGTCTTGAATTATCAAAGTTCTTATTGAGGAATACCCTTGTCAAAAAGGTCTTCGATAAATCCCTAAGGAATTGCGATTGAAATAGTTTAAGTCTTGCACAGAAATACTTCGATAATTAACCTTATCGGAAGAGGCTTCGATAAATCCTCAATAAATTCCATTAAAACATATCTTAGATTTATCGAGTAGCCCTTTGGTAAATGTGCTTATAAGAAAGCCCTTTGAAAAGTTCTCTTTCAAAACATATGCTTTCATATTTAGTGATATATTCCAAAATGCATCATTTGTCGAAAAACGTATGCTTTGAAAAGTTCCTCTGAGTGCTCCACTATTTCCTAAGATTCCATGAGCTCTTGGTGCCTCAGTACATCAATGAGAGAATCCCCTCACTCCCCCTTACAACTTACTAGGTAATCACCAGTGAGAATCCCTCTCAAGAGATTCACACTCTTGAGTAATTTATAAAATGATTTATACACTTGGTAGAGTAGATAAGATAGAAATTTAAGCTAAAAGACTCTCTAGGCTTCTCTCATTTGAAGAATGATATGCTCTAAACTAAAGAGAAACAGAGACTTCATAATATTTATTGAGTATGATCAAACTGCGTTGTAAGCATCTCTTATTTTTATTTTGCCTCCCAACTTTTCAGCTCCCTCATTTTGGCTTCTTCTTTTATACTTGGTTCTTCATAAATCAGTTGAAATATCCATGGGATAGCTGTTATTGCTGACGTATGCATCTGACTCTTGTTGCTCTTCAATTGATCTGTGCATTTGATCGCTGTTTTAGATGGAAATAATCTTGAAACATGTCTTAGAATAGATGTATGAACAATATAAGCATATCTCGTTTGTTTCTAAAATAATTTATAAGTGAAGATCAAATATGTTAAAGTCTAGTTTAGAAATCTTTTCACAAATCAGTCTTGAATTATCAAAGTTCTTATTGAGGAATACCCTTGTCAAAAAGGTCTTCGATAAATCCCTAAGGAATTGCGATTGAAATAGTTTAAGTCTTGCACAGAAATACTTCGATAATTAACCTTATCGGAAGAGGCTTCGATAAATCTTCAATAAATTCCATTAAAACGTATCTTAGATTTATCGAGTAGCCCTTTGGTAAATGTGCTTATAAGAAAGCCCTTTGAAAAGTTCTCTTTCAAAACATATGCTTTCATATTTATTGATATATTCTAAAATGCATCATTTGTCGAAAAACGTATGCTTTGAAAAGTTCCTCTGAGTGCTCCACTATTTCCTAAGATTCCATGAGCTCTTGGTGCCTCAGTACATCAATGAGAGAATCCCCTCACTCCCCCTTACAACTTACTAGGTAATCACCAGTGAGAATCCCTCTCAAGAGATTCACACTCTTGAGTAATTTATAAAATGATTTATACACTTGGTAGAGTAGATAAGATAGAAATTTAAGCTAAAAGACTCTCTAGGCTTCTCTCATTTGAAGAATGATATGCTCTAAACTAAAGAGAAACAGAGACTTCATAATATTTATTGAGTATGATCAAACTGCGTTGTAAGCATCTCTTATTTTTATTTTGCCTCCCAACTTTTCAGCTCCCTCATTTTGGCTTCTTCTTTTATACTTGGTTCTTCATAAATCAGTTGAAATATCCATGGGATAGCTGTTATTGCTGACGTATGCATCTGACTCTTGTTGCTCTTCAATTGATCTGTGCATTTGATCGCTGTTTTAGATGGAAATAATCTTGAAACATGTCTTAGAATAGATGTATGAACAATATAAGCATATCTCGTTTGTTTCTAAAATAATTTATAATTGAAGATCAAATATGTTAAAGTCTAGTTTAGAAATCGTTTCACAAATCAGTCTTGAATTATCAAAGTTCTTATTGAGGAATACCCTTGTCAAAAAGGTCTTCGATAAATCCCTAAGGAATTGCGATTGAAATAGTTTAAGTCTTGCACAGAAATACTTCGATAATTAACCTTATCGGAAGAGGCTTCGATAAATCCTCAATAAATTCCATTAAAACATATCTTAGATTTATCGAGTAGCCCTTTGGTAAATGTGCTTATAAGAAAGCCCTTTGAAAAGTTCTCTTTCAAAACATATGCTTTCATATTTAGTGATATATTCCAAAATGCATCATTTGTCGAAAAACGTATGCTTTGAAAAGTTCCTCTGAGTGCTCCACTATTTCCTAAGATTCCATGAGCTCTTGGTGCCTCAGTACATCAATGAGAGAATCCCCTCACTCCCCCTTACAACTTACTAGGTAATCACCAGTGAGAATCCCTCTCAAGAGATTCACACTCTTGAGTAATTTATAAAATGATTTATACACTTGGTAGAGTAGATAAGATAGAAATTTAAGCTAAAAGACTCTCTAGGCTTCTCTCATTTGAAGAATGATATGCTCTAAACTAAAGAGAAACAGAGACTTCATAATATTTATTGAGTATGATCAAACTGCGTTGTAAGCATCTCTTATTTTTATTTTGCCTCCCAACTTTTCAGCTCCCTCATTTTGGCTTCTTCTTTTATACTTGGTTCTTCATAAATCAGTTGAAATATCCATGGGATAGCTGTTATTGCTGACGTATGCATCTGACTCTTGTTGCTCTTCAATTGATCTGTGCATTTGATCGCTGTTTTAGATGGAAATAATCTTGAAACATGTCTTAGAATAGATGTATGAACAATATAAGCATATCTCCTTTGTTTCTAAAATAATTTATAATTGAAGATCAAATATGTTAAAGTCTAGTTTAGAAATCGTTTCACAAATCAGTCTTGAATTATCAAAGTTCTTATTGAGGAATACCCTTGTCAAAAAGGTCTTCGATAAATCCCTAAGGAATTGCGATTGAAATAGTTTAAGTCTTGCACAGAAATACTTCGATAATTAACCTTATCGGAAGAGGCTTCGATAAATCTTCAATAAATTCCATTAAAACGTATCTTAGATTTATCGAGTAGCCCTTTGGTAAATGTGCTTATAAGAAAGCCCTTTGAAAAGTTCTCTTTCAAAACATATGCTTTCATATTTATTGATATATTCCAAAATGCATCATTTGTCGAAAAACGTATGCTTTGAAAAGTTCCTCTGAGTGCTCCACTATTTCCTAAGATTCCATGAGCTCTTGGTGCCTCAGTACATCAATGAGAGAATCCCCTCACTCCCCCTTACAACTTACTAGGTAATCACCAGTGAGAATCCCTCTCAAGAGATTCACACTCTTGAGTAATTTATAAAATGATTTATACACTTGGTAGAGTAGATAAGATAGAAATTTAAGCTAAAAGACTCTCTAGGCTTCTCTCATTTGAAGAATGATATGCTCTAAACTAAAGAGAAACAGAGACTTCATAATATTTATTGAGTATGATCAAACTGCGTTGTAAGCATCTCTTATTTTTATTTTGCCTCCCAACTTTTCAGCTCCCTCATTTTGGCTTCTTCTTTTATACTTGGTTCTTCATAAATCAGTTGAAATATCCATGGGATAGCTGTTATTGCTGACGTATGCATCTGACTCTTGTTGCTCTTCAATTGATCTGTGCATTTGATCGCTGTTTTAGATGGAAATAATCTTGAAACATGTCTTAGAATAGATGTATGAACAATATAAGCATATCTCGTTTGTTTCTAAAATAATTTATAATTGAAGATCAAATATGTTAAAGTCTAGTTTAGAAATCGTTTCACAAATCAGTCTTGAATTATCAAAGTTCTTATTGAGGAATACCCTTGTCAAACAGGTCTTCGATAAATCCCTAAGGAATTGCGATTGAAATAGTTTAAGTCGTGCACAGAAATACTTCGATAATTAACCTTATCGGAAGAGGCTTCGATAAATCCTCAATAAATTCCATTAAAACATATCTTAGATTTATCGAGTAGCCCTTTGGTAAATGTGCTTATAAGAAAGCCCTTTGAAAACTTCTCTTTCAAAACATATGCTTTCATATTTAGTGATATATTCCAAAATGCATTATTTGTCGAAAAACGTATGCTTTGAAAAGTTCCTCTGAGTGCTCCACTATTTCCTAAGATTCCATGAGCTCTTGGTGCCTCAGTACATCAATGAGAGAATCCCCTCACTCCCCCTTACAACTTACTAGGTAATCACCAGTGAGAATCCCTCTCAAGAGATTCACACTCTTGAGTAATTTATAAAATGATTTATACACTTGGTAGAGTAGATAAGATAGAAATTTAAGCTAAAAGACTCTCTAGGCTTCTCTCATTTGAAGAATGATATGCTCTAAACTAAAGAGAAACAGAGACTTCATAATATTTATTGAGTATGATCAAACTGCGTTGTAAGCATCTCTTATTTTTATTTTGCCTCCCAACTTTTCAGCTCCCTCATTTTGGCTTCTTCTTTTATACTTGGTTCTTCATAAATCAGTTGAAATATCCATGGGATAGCTGTTATTGCTGACGTATGCATCTGACTCTTGTTGCTCTTCAATTGATCTGTGCATTTGATCGCTGTTTTAGATGGAAATAATCTTGAAACATGTCTTAGAATAGATGTATGAACAATATAAGCATATCTCCTTTGTTTCTAAAATAATTTATAATTGAAGATCAAATATGTTAAAGTCTAGTTTAGAAATCGTTTCACAAATCAGTCTTGAATTATCAAAGTTCTTATTGAGGAATACCCTTGTCAAAAAGGTCTTCGATAAATCCCTAAGGAATTGCGATTGAAATAGTTTAAGTCCTGCACAGAAATACTTCGATAATTAACCTTATCGGAAGAGGCTTCGATAAATCCTCAATAAATTCCATTAAAACATATCTTAGATTTATCGAGTAGCCCTTTGGTAAATGTGCTTATAAGAAAGCCCTTTGAAAAGTTCTCTTTCAAAACATATGCTTTCATATTTAGTGATATATTCCAAAATGCATCATTTGTCGAAAAACGTATGCTTTGAAAAGTTCCTCTGAGTGCTCCACTATTTCCTAAGATTCCATGAGCTCTTGGTGCCTCAGTACATCAATGAGAGAATCCCCTCACTCCCCCTTACAACTTACTAGGTAATCACCAGTGAGAATCCCTCTCAAGAGATTCACACTCTTGAGTAATTTATAAAATGATTTATACACTTGGTAGAGTAGATAAGATAGAAATTTAAGCTAAAAGACTCTCTAGGCTTCTCTCATTTGAAGAATGATATGCTCTAAACTAAAGAGAAACAGAGACGTCATAATATTTATTGAGTATGATCAAACTGCGTTGTAAGCATCTCTTATTTTTATTTTGCCTCCCAACTTTTCAGCTCCCTCATTTTGGCTTCTTCTTTTATACTTGGTTCTTCATAAATCAGTTGAAATATCCATGGGATAGCTGTTATTGCTGACGTATGCATCTGACTCTTGTTGCTCTTCAATTGATCTGTGCATTTGATCGCTGTTTTAGATGGAAATAATCTTGAAACATGTCTTAGAATAGATGTATGAACAATATAAGCATATCTCGTTTGTTTCTAAAATAATTTATAATTGAAGATCAAATATGTTAAAGTCTAGTTTAGAAATCGTTTCACAAATCAGTCTTGAATTATCAAAGTTCTTATTGAGGAATACCCTTGTCAAAAAGGTCTTCGATAAATCCCTAAGGAATTGCGATTGAAATAGTTTAAGTCCTGCACAGAAATACTTCGATAATTAACCTTATCGGAAGAGGCTTCGATAAATCTTCAATAAATTCCATTAAAACATATCTTAGATTTATCGAGTAGCCCTTTGGTAAATGTGCTTATAAGAAAGCCCTTTGAAAAGTTCTCTTTCAAAACATATGCTTTCATATTTAGTGATATATTCCAAAATGCATCATTTGTCGAAAAACGTATGCTTTGAAAAGTTCCTCTGAGTGCTCCACTATTTCCTAAGATTCCATGAGCTCTTGGTGCCTCAGTACATCAATGAGAGAATCCCCTCACTCCCCCTTACAACTTACTAGGTAATCACCAGTGAGAATCCCTCTCAAGAGATTCACACTCTTGAGTAATTTATAAAATGATTTATACACTTGGTAGAGTAGATAAGATAGAAATTTAAGCTAAAAGACTCTCTAGGCTTCTCTCATTTGAAGAATGATATGCTCTAAACTAAAGAGAAACAGAGACGTCATAATATTTATTGAGTATGATCAAACTGCGTTGTAAGCATCTCTTATTTTTATTTTGCCTCCCAACTTTTCAGCTCCCTCATTTTGGCTTCTTCTTTTATACTTGGTTCTTCATAAATCAGTTGAAATATCCATGGGATAGCTGTTATTGCTGACGTATGCATCTGACTCTTGTTGCTCTTCAATTGATCTGTGCATTTGATCGCTGTTTTAGATGGAAATAATCTTGAAACATGTCTTAGAATAGATGTATGAACAATATAAGCATATCTCGTTTGTTTCTAAAATAATTTATAATTGAAGATCAAATATGTTAAAGTCTAGTTTAGAAATCGTTTCACAAATCAGTCTTGAATTATCAAAGTTCTTATTGAGGAATACCCTTGTCAAAAAGGTCTTCGATAAATCCCTAAGGAATTGCGATTGAAATAGTTTAAGTCCTGCACAGAAATACTTCGATAATTAACCTTATCGGAAGAGGCTTCGATAAATCCTCAATAAATTCCATTAAAACATATCTTAGATTTATCGAGTAGCCCTTTGGTAAATGTGCTTATAAGAAAGCCCTTTGAAAAGTTCTCTTTCAAAACATATGCTTTCATATTTAGTGATATATTCCAAAATGCATCATTTGTCGAAAAACGTATGCTTTGAAAAGTTCCTCTGAGTGCTCCACTATTTCCTAAGATTCCATGAGCTCTTGGTGCCTCAGTACATCAATGAGAGAATCCCCTCACTCCCCCTTACAACTTACTAGGTAATCACCAGTGAGAATCCCTCTCAAGAGATTCACACTCTTGAGTAATTTATAAAATGATTTATACACTTGGTAGAGTAGATAAGATAGAAATTTAAGCTAAAAGACTCTCTAGGCTTCTCTCATTTGAAGAATGATATGCTCTAAACTAAAGAGAAACAGAGACGTCATAATATTTATTGAGTATGATCAAACTGCGTTGTAAGCATCTCTTATTTTTATTTTGCCTCCCAACTTTTCAGCTCCCTCATTTTGGCTTCTTCTTTTATACTTGGTTCTTCATAAATCAGTTGAAATATCCATGGGATAGCTGTTATGGCTGACGTATGCATCTGACTCTTGTTGCTCTTCAATTGATCTGTGCATTTGATCGCTGTTTTAGATGGAAATAATCTTGAAACATGTCTTAGAATAGATGTATGAACAATATAAGCATATCTCGTTTGTTTCTAAAATAATTTATAATTGAAGATCAAATATGTTAAAGTCTAGTTTAGAAATCGTTTCACAAATCAGTCTTGAATTATCAAAGTTCTTATTGAGGAATACCCTTGTCAAAAAGGTCTTCGATAAATCCCTAAGGAATTGCGATTGAAATAGTTTAAGTCCTGCACAGAAATACTTCGATAATTAACCTTATCGGAAGAGGCTTCGATAAATCTTCAATAAATTCCATTAAAACATATCTTAGATTTATCGAGTAGCCCTTTGGTAAATGTGCTTATAAGAAAGCCCTTTGAAAAGTTCTCTTTCAAAACATATGCTTTCATATTTAGTGATATATTCCAAAATGCATCATTTGTCGAAAAACGTATGCTTTGAAAAGTTCCTCTGAGTGCTCCACTATTTCCTAAGATTCCATGAGCTCTTGGTGCCTCAGTACATCAATGAGAGAATCCCCTCACTCCCCCTTACAACTTACTAGGTAATCACCAGTGAGAATCCCTCTCAAGAGATTCACACTCTTGAGTAATTTATAAAATGATTTATACACTTGGTAGAGTAGATAAGATAGAAATTTAAGCTAAAAGACTCTCTAGGCTTCTCTCATTTGAAGAATGATATGCTCTAAACTAAAGAGAAACAGAGACGTCATAATATTTATTGAGTATGATCAACCTGCGTTGTAAGCATCTCTTATTTTTATTTTGCCTCCCAACTTTTCAGCTCCCTCATTTTGGCTACTTCTTTTATACTTGGTTCTTCATAAATCAGTTGAAATATCCATGGGATAGCTGTTATGGCTGACGTATGCATCTGACTCTTGTTGCTCTTCAATTGATCTGTGCATTTGATCGCTGTTTTAGATGGAAATAATCTTGAAACATGTCTTAGAATAGATGTATGAACAATATAAGCATATCTCGTTTGTTTCTAAAATAATTTATAATTGAAGATCAAATATGTTAAAGTCTAGTTTAGAAATCGTTTCACAAATCAGTCTTGAATTATCAAAGTTCTTATTGAGGAATACCCTTGTCAAAAAGGTCTTCGATAAATCCCTAAGGAATTGCGATTGAAATAGTTTAAGTCCTGCACAGAAATACTTCGATAATTAACCTTATCGGAAGAGGCTTCGATAAATCTTCAATAAATTCCATTAAAACATATCTTAGATTTATCGAGTAGCTCTTTGGTAAATGTGCTTATAAGAAAGCCCTTTGAAAAGTTCTCTTTCAAAACATATGCTTTCATATTTAGTGATATATTCCAAAAATACATCATTTGTCGAAAAACGTATGCTTTGAAAAGTTCCTCTGAGTGCTCCACTATTTCCTAAGATTCCATGAGCTCTTGGTGCCTCAGTACATCAATGAGAGAATCCCCTCACTCCCCCTTACAACTTACTAGGTAATCACCAGTGAGAATCCCTCTCAAGAGATTCACACTCTTGAGTAATTTATAAAATGATTTATACACTTGGTAGAGTAGATAAGATAGAAATTTAAGCTAAAAGACTCTCTAGGCTTCTCTCATTTGAAGAATGATATGCTCTAAACTAAAGAGAAACAGAGACGTCATAATATTTATTGAGTATGATCAACCTGCGTTGTAAGCATCTCTTATTTTTATTTTGCCTCCCAACTTTTCAGCTCCCTCATTTTGGCTTCTTCTTTTATACTTGGTTCTTCATAAATCAGTTGAAATATCCATGGGATAGCTGTTATGGCTGACGTATGCATCTGACTCTTGTTGCTCTTCAATTGATCTGTGCATTTGATCGCTGTTTTAGATGGAAATAATCTTGAAACATGTCTTAGAATAGATGTATGAACAATATAAGCATATCTCGTTTGTTTCTAAAATAATTTATAATTGAAGATCAAATATGTTAAAGTCTAGTTTAGAAATCGTTTCACAAATCAGTCTTGAATTATCAAAGTTCTTATTGAGGAATACCCTTGTCAAAAAGGTCTTCGATAAATCCCTAAGGAATTGCGATTGAAATAGTTTAAGTCCTGCACAGAAATACTTCGATAATTAACCTTATCGGAAGAGGCTTCGATAAATCTTCAATAAATTCCATTAAAACATATCTTAGATTTATCGAGTAGCTCTTTGGTAAATGTGCTTATAAGAAAGCCCTTTGAAAAGTTCTCTTTCAAAACATATGCTTTCATATTTAGTGATATATTCCAAAAATACATCATTTGTCGAAAAACGTATGCTTTGAAAAGTTCCTCTGAGTGCTCCACTATTTCCTAAGATTCCATGAGCTCTTGGTGCCTCAGTACATCAATGAGAGAATCCCCTCACTCCCCCTTACAACTTACTAGGTAATCACCAGTGAGAATCCCTCTCAAGAGATTCACACTCTTGAGTAATTTATAAAATGATTTATACACTTGGTAGAGTAGATAAGATAGAAATTTAAGCTAAAAGACTCTCTAGGCTTCTCTCATTTGAAGAATGATATGCTCTAAACTAAAGAGAAACAGAGACGTCATAATATTTATTGAGTATGATCAAACTGCGTTGTAAGCATCTCTTATTTTTATTTTGCCTCCCAACTTTTCAGCTCCCTCATTTTGGCTTCTTCTTTTATACTTGGTTCTTCATAAATCAGTTGAAATATCCATGGGATAGCTATTATGGCTGACGTATGCATCTGACTCTTGTTGCTCTTCAATTGATCTGTGCATTTGATCGCTGTTTTAGATGGAAATAATCTTGAAACATGTCTTAGAATAGATGTATGAACAATATAAGCATATCTCGTTTGTTTCTAAAATAATTTATAATTGAAGATCAAATATGTTAAAGTCTAGTTTAGAAATCGTTTCACAAATCAGTCTTGAATTATCAAAGTTCTTATTGAGGAATACCCTTGTCAAAAAGGTCTTCGATAAATCCCTAAGGAATTGCGATTGAAATAGTTTAAGTCCTGCACAGAAATACTTCGATAATTAACCTTATCGGAAGAGGCTTCGATAAATCTTCAATAAATTCCATTAAAACATATCTTAGATTTATCGAGTAGCTCTTTGGTAAATGTGCTTATAAGAAAGCCCTTTGAAAAGTTCTCTTTCAAAACATATGCTTTCATATTTAGTGATATATTCCAAAATACATCATTTGTCGAAAAACGTATGCTTTGAAAAGTTCCTCTGGGTGTTCCACTATTTCCTAAGATTCCATGAGCTCTTGGTGCCTCAGTACATCAATGAGAGAATCCCCTCACTCCCCCTTACAACTTACTAGGTAATCACCAGTGAGAATCCCTCTCAAGAGATTCACACTCTTGAGTAATTTATAAAATGATTTATACACTTGGTAGAGTAGATAAGATAGAAATTTAAGCTAAAAGACTCTCTAGGCTTCTCTCATTTGAAGAATGATATGCTCTAAACTAAAGAGAAACAGAGACGTCATAATATTTATTGAGTATGATCAAACTGCGTTGTAAGCATCTCTTATTTTTATTTTGCCTCCCAACTTTTCAGCTCCCTCATTTTGGCTTCTTCTTTTATACTTGGTTCTTCATAAATCAGTTGAAATATCCATGGGATAGCTGTTATGGCTGACGTATGCATCTGACTCTTGTTGCTCTTCAATTGATCTGTGCATTTGATCGCTGTTTTAGATGGAAATAATCTTGAAACATGTCTTAGAATAGATGTATGAACAATATAAGCATATCTCGTTTGTTTCTAAAATAATTTATAATTGAAGATCAAATATGTTAAAGTCTAGTTTAGAAATCGTTTCACAAATCAGTCTTGAATTATCAAAGTTCTTATTGAGGAATACCCTTGTCAAAAAGGTCTTCGATAAATCCCTAAGGAATTGCGATTGAAATAGTTTAAGTCCTGCACAGAAATACTTCGATAATTAACCTTATCGGAAGAGGCTTCGATAAATCTTCAATAAATTCCATTAAAACATATCTTAGATTTATCGAGTAGCTCTTTGGTAAATGTGCTTATAAGAAAGCCCTTTGAAAAGTTCTCTTTCAAAACATATGCTTTCATATTTAGTGATATATTCCAAAAATACATCATTTGTCGAAAAACGTATGCTTTGAAAAGTTCCTCTGGGTGCTCCACTATTTCCTAAGATTCCATGAGCTCTTGGTGCCTCAGTACATCAATGAGAGAATCCCCTCACTCCCCCTTACAACTTACTAGGTAATCACCAGTGAGAATCCCTCTCAAGAGATTCACACTCTTGAGTAATTTATAAAATGATTTATACACTTGGTAGAGTAGATAAGATAGAAATTTAAGCTAAAAGACTCTCTAGGCTTCTCTCATTTGAAGAATGATATGCTCTAAACTAAAGAGAAACAGAGACGTCATAATATTTATTGAGTATGATCAACCTGCGTTGTAAGCATCTCTTATTTTTATTTTGCCTCCCAACTTTTCAGCTCCCTCATTTTGGCTTCTTCTTTTATACTTGGTTCTTCATAAATCAGTTGAAATATCCATGGGATAGTTATTATGGCTGACGTATGCATCTGACTCTTGTTGCTCTTCAATTGATCTGTGCATTTGATCGTTGTTTTAGATGGAAATAATCTTGAAACATGTCTTAGAATAGATGTATGAACAATATAAGCATATCTCGTTTGTTTCTAAAATAATTTATAATTGAAGATCAAATATGTTAAAGTCTAGTTTAGAAATCGTTTCACAAATCAGTCTTGAATTATCAAAGTTCTTATTGAGGAATACCCTTGTCAAAAAGGTCTTCGATAAATCCCTAAGGAATTGCGATTGAAATAGTTTAAGTCCTGCACAGAAATACTTCGATAATTAACCTTATCGGAAGAGGCTTCGATAAATCTTCAATAAATTCCATTAAAACATATCTTAGATTTATCGAGTAGCTCTTTGGTAAATGTGCTTATAAGAAAGCCCTTTGAAAAGTTCTCTTTCAAAACATATGCTTTCATATTTAGTGATATATTCCAAAATACATCATTTGTCGAAAAACGTATGCTTTGAAAAGTTCCTCTGGGTGTTCCACTATTTCCTAAGATTCCATGAGCTCTTGGTGCCTCAGTACATCAATGAGAGAATCCCCTCACTCCCCCTTACAACTTACTAGGTAATCACCAGTGAGAATCCCTCTCAAGAGATTCACACTCTTGAGTAATTTATAAAATGATTTATACACTTGGTAGAGTAGATAAGATAGAAATTTAAGCTAAAAGACTCTCTAGGCTTCTCTCATTTGAAGAATGATATGCTCTAAACTAAAGAGAAACAGAGACGTCATAATATTTATTGAGTATGATCAAACTGCGTTGTAAGCATCTCTTATTTTTATTTTGCCTCCCAACTTTTCAGCTCCCTCATTTTGGCTTCTTCTTTTATACTTGGTTCTTCATAAATCAGTTGAAATATCCATGGGATAGCTGTTATGGCTGACGTATGCATCTGACTCTTGTTGCTCTTCAATTGATCTGTGCATTTGATCGCTGTTTTAGATGGAAATAATCTTGAAACATGTCTTAGAATAGATGTATGAACAATATAAGCATATCTCGTTTGTTTCTAAAATAATTTATAATTGAAGATCAAATATGTTAAAGTCTAGTTTAGAAATCGTTTCACAAATCAGTCTTGAATTATCAAAGTTCTTATTGAGGAATACCCTTGTCAAAAAGGTCTTCGATAAATCCCTAAGGAATTGCGATTGAAATAGTTTAAGTCCTGCACAGAAATACTTCGATAATTAACCTTATCGGAAGAGGCTTCGATAAATCTTCAATAAATTCCATTAAAACATATCTTAGATTTATCGAGTAGCTCTTTGGTAAATGTGCTTATAAGAAAGCCCTTTGAAAAGTTCTCTTTCAAAACATATGCTTTCATATTTAGTGATATATTCCAAAATACATCATTTGTCGAAAAACGTATGCTTTGAAAAGTTCCTCTGGGTGTTCCACTATTTCCTAAGATTCCATGAGCTCTTGGTGCCTCAGTACATCAATGAGAGAATCCCCTCACTCCCCCTTACAACTTACTAGGTAATCACCAGTGAGAATCCCTCTCAAGAGATTCACACTCTTGAGTAATTTATAAAATGATTTATACACTTGGTAGAGTAGATAAGATAGAAATTTAAGCTAAAAGACTCTCTAGGCTTCTCTCATTTGAAGAATGATATGCTCTAAACTAAAGAGAAACAGAGACGTCATAATATTTATTGAGTATGATCAAACTGCGTTGTAAGCATCTCTTATTTTTATTTTGCCTCCCAACTTTTCAGCTCCCTCATTTTGGCTTCTTCTTTTATACTTGGTTCTTCATAAATCAGTTGAAATATCCATGGGATAGCTGTTATGGCTGACGTATGCATCTGACTCTTGTTGCTCTTCAATTGATCTGTGCATTTGATCGCTGTTTTAGATGGAAATAATCTTGAAACATGTCTTAGAATAGATGTATGAACAATATAAGCATATCTCGTTTGTTTCTAAAATAATTTATAATTGAAGATCAAATATGTTAAAGTCTAGTTTAGAAATCGTTTCACAAATCAGTCTTGAATTATCAAAGTTCTTATTGAGGAATACCCTTGTCAAAAAGGTCTTCGATAAATCCCTAAGGAATTGCGATTGAAATAGTTTAAGTCCTGCACAGAAATACTTCGATAATTAACCTTATCGGAAGAGGCTTCGATAAATCTTCAATAAATTCCATTAAAACATATCTTAGATTTATCGAGTAGCTCTTTGGTAAATGTGCTTATAAGAAAGCCCTTTGAAAAGTTCTCTTTCAAAACATATGCTTTCATATTTAGTGATATATTCCAAAATACATCATTTGTCGAAAAACGTATGCTTTGAAAAGTTCCTCTGGGTGTTCCACTATTTCCTAAGATTCCATGAGCTCTTGGTGCCTCAGTACATCAATGAGAGAATCCCCTCACTCCCCCTTACAACTTACTAGGTAATCACCAGTGAGAATCCCTCTCAAGAGATTCACACTCTTGAGTAATTTATAAAATGATTTATACACTTGGTAGAGTAGATAAGATAGAAATTTAAGCTAAAAGACTCTCTAGGCTTCTCTCATTTGAAGAATGATATGCTCTAAACTAAAGAGAAACAGAGACGTCATAATATTTATTGAGTATGATCAAACTGCGTTGTAAGCATCTCTTATTTTTATTTTGCCTCCCAACTTTTCAGCTCCCTCATTTTGGCTTCTTCTTTTATACTTGGTTCTTCATAAATCAGTTGAAATATCCATGGGATAGCTGTTATGGCTGACGTATGCATCTGACTCTTGTTGCTCTTCAATTGATCTGTGCATTTGATCGCTGTTTTAGATGGAAATAATCTTGAAACATGTCTTAGAATAGATGTATGAACAATATAAGCATATCTCGTTTGTTTCTAAAATAATTTATAATTGAAGATCAAATATGTTAAAGTCTAGTTTAGAAATCGTTTCACAAATCAGTCTTGAATTATCAAAGTTCTTATTGAGGAATACCCTTGTCAAAAAGGTCTTCGATAAATCCCTAAGGAATTGCGATTGAAATAGTTTAAGTCCTGCACAGAAATACTTCGATAATTAACCTTATCGGAAGAGGCTTCGATAAATCTTCAATAAATTCCATTAAAACATATCTTAGATTTATCGAGTAGCTCTTTGGTAAATGTGCTTATAAGAAAGCCCTTTGAAAAGTTCTCTTTCAAAACATATGCTTTCATATTTAGTGATATATTCCAAAATACATCATTTGTCGAAAAACGTATGCTTTGAAAAGTTCCTCTGGGTGTTCCACTATTTCCTAAGATTCCATGAGCTCTTGGTGCCTCAGTACATCAATGAGAGAATCCCCTCACTCCCCCTTACAACTTACTAGGTAATCACCAGTGAGAATCCCTCTCAAGAGATTCACACTCTTGAGTAATTTATAAAATGATTTATACACTTGGTAGAGTAGATAAGATAGAAATTTAAGCTAAAAGACTCTCTAGGCTTCTCTCATTTGAAGAATGATATGCTCTAAACTAAAGAGAAACAGAGACGTCATAATATTTATTGAGTATGATCAACCTGCGTTGTAAGCATCTCTTATTTTTATTTTGCCTCCCAACTTTTCAGCTCCCTCATTTTGGCTTCTTCTTTTATACTTGGTTCTTCATAAATCAGTTGAAATATCCATGGGATAGCTGTTATGGCTGACGTATGCATCTGACTCTTGTTGCTCTTCAATTGATCTGTGCATTTGATCGCTGTTTTAGATGGAAATAATCTTGAAACATGTCTTAGAATAGATGTATGAACAATATAAGCATATCTCGTTTGTTTCTAAAATAATTTATAATTGAAGATCAAATATGTTAAAGTCTAGTTTAGAAATCGTTTCACAAATCAGTCTTGAATTATCAAAGTTCTTATTGAGGAATACCCTTGTCAAAAAGGTCTTCGATAAATCCCTAAGGAATTGCGATTGAAATAGTTTAAGTCCTGCACAGAAATACTTCGATAATTAACCTTATCGGAAGAGGCTTCGATAAATCTTCAATAAATTCCATTAAAACATATCTTAGATTTATCGAGTAGCTCTTTGGTAAATGTGCTTATAAGAAAGCCCTTTGAAAAGTTCTCTTTCAAAACATATGCTTTCATATTTAGTGATATATTCCAAAATACATCATTTGTCGAAAAACGTATGCTTTGAAAAGTTCCTCTGGGTGTTCCACTATTTCCTAAGATTCCATGAGCTCTTGGTGCCTCAGTACATCAATGAGAGAATCCCCTCACTCCCCCTTACAACTTACTAGGTAATCACCAGTGAGAATCCCTCTCAAGAGATTCACACTCTTGAGTAATTTATAAAATGATTTATACACTTGGTAGAGTAGATAAGATAGAAATTTAAGCTAAAAGACTCTCTAGGCTTCTCTCATTTGAAGAATGATATGCTCTAAACTAAAGAGAAACAGAGACGTCATAATATTTATTGAGTATGATCAACCTGCGTTGTAAGCATCTCTTATTTTTATTTTGCCTCCCAACTTTTCAGCTCCCTCATTTTGGCTTCTTCTTTTATACTTGGTTCTTCATAAATCAGTTGAAATATCCATGGGATAGCTGTTATGGCTGACGTATGCATCTGACTCTTGTTGCTCTTCAATTGATCTGTGCATTTGATCGCTGTTTTAGATGGAAATAATCTTGAAACATGTCTTAGAATAGATGTATGAACAATATAAGCATATCTCGTTTGTTTCTAAAATAATTTATAATTGAAGATCAAATATGTTAAAGTCTAGTTTAGAAATCGTTTCACAAATCAGTCTTGAATTATCAAAGTTCTTATTGAGGAATACCCTTGTCAAAAAGGTCTTCGATAAATCCCTAAGGAATTGCGATTGAAATAGTTTAAGTCCTGCACAGAAATACTTCGATAATTAACCTTATCGGAAGAGGCTTCGATAAATCTTCAATAAATTCCATTAAAACATATCTTAGATTTATCGAGTAGCTCTTTGGTAAATGTGCTTATAAGAAAGCCCTTTGAAAAGTTCTCTTTCAAAACATATGCTTTCATATTTAGTGATATATTCCAAAATACATCATTTGTCGAAAAACGTATGCTTTGAAAAGTTCCTCTGGGTGTTCCACTATTTCCTAAGATTCCATGAGCTCTTGGTGCCTCAGTACATCAATGAGAGAATCCCCTCACTCCCCCTTACAACTTACTAGGTAATCACCAGTGAGAATCCCTCTCAAGAGATTCACACTCTTGAGTAATTTATAAAATGATTTATACACTTGGTAGAGTAGATAAGATAGAAATTTAAGCTAAAAGACTCTCTAGGCTTCTCTCATTTGAAGAATGATATGCTCTAAACTAAAGAGAAACAGAGACGTCATAATATTTATTGAGTATGATCAACCTGCGTTGTAAGCATCTCTTATTTTTATTTTGCCTCCCAACTTTTCAGCTCCCTCATTTTGGCTTCTTCTTTTATACTTGGTTCTTCATAAATCAGTTGAAATATCCATGGGATAGCTGTTATGGCTGACGTATGCATCTGACTCTTGTTGCTCTTCAATTGATCTGTGCATTTGATCGCTGTTTTAGATGGAAATAATCTTGAAACATGTCTTAGAATAGATGTATGAACAATATAAGCATATCTCGTTTGTTTCTAAAATAATTTATAATTGAAGATCAAATATGTTAAAGTCTAGTTTAGAAATCGTTTCACAAATCAGTCTTGAATTATCAAAGTTCTTATTGAGGAATACCCTTGTCAAAAAGGTCTTCGATAAATCCCTAAGGAATTGCGATTGAAATAGTTTAAGTCCTGCACAGAAATACTTCGATAATTAACCTTATCGGAAGAGGCTTCGATAAATCTTCAATAAATTCCATTAAAACATATCTTAGATTTATCGAGTAGCTCTTTGGTAAATGTGCTTATAAGAAAGCCCTTTGAAAAGTTCTCTTTCAAAACATATGCTTTCATATTTAGTGATATATTCCAAAATACATCATTTGTCGAAAAACGTATGCTTTGAAAAGTTCCTCTGGGTGTTCCACTATTTCCTAAGATTCCATGAGCTCTTGGTGCCTCAGTACATCAATGAGAGAATCCCCTCACTCCCCCTTACAACTTACTAGGTAATCACCAGTGAGAATCCCTCTCAAGAGATTCACACTCTTGAGTAATTTATAAAATGATTTATACACTTGGTAGAGTAGATAAGATAGAAATTTAAGCTAAAAGACTCTCTAGGCTTCTCTCATTTGAAGAATGATATGCTCTAAACTAAAGAGAAACAGAGACGTCATAATATTTATTGAGTATGATCAAACTGCGTTGTAAGCATCTCTTATTTTTATTTTGCCTCCCAACTTTTCAGCTCCCTCATTTTGGCTTCTTCTTTTATACTTGGTTCTTCATAAATCAGTTGAAATATCCATGGGATAGCTGTTATGGCTGACGTATGCATCTGACTCTTGTTGCTCTTCAATTGATCTGTGCATTTGATCGCTGTTTTAGATCGAAATAATCTTGAAACATGTCTTAGAATAGATGTATGAACAATATAAGCATATCTCGTTTGTTTCTAAAATAATTTATAATTGAAGATCAAATATGTTAAAGTCTAGTTTAGAAATCGTTTCACAAATCAGTCTTGAATTATCAAAGTTCTTATTGAGGAATACCCTTGTCAAAAAGGTCTTCGATAAATCCCTAAGGAATTGCGATTGAAATAGTTTAAGTCCTGCACAGAAATACTTCGATAATTAACCTTATCGGAAGAGGCTTCGATAAATCTTCAATAAATTCCATTAAAACATATCTTAGATTTATCGAGTAGCTCTTTGGTAAATGTGCTTATAAGAAAGCCCTTTGAAAAGTTCTCTTTCAAAACATATGCTTTCATATTTAGTGATATATTCCAAAATACATCATTTGTCAAAAAACGTATGCTTTGAAAAGTTCCTCTGGGTGTTCCACTATTTCCTAAGATTCCATGAGCTCTTGGTGCCTCAGTACATCAATGAGAGAATCCCCTCACTCCCCCTTACAACTTACTAGGTAATCACCAGTGAGAATCCCTCTCAAGAGATTCACACTCTTGAGTAATTTATAAAATGATTTATACACTTGGTAGAGTAGATAAGATAGAAATTTAAGCTAAAAGACTCTCTAGGCTTCTCTCATTTGAAGAATGATATGCTCTAAACTAAAGAGAAACAGAGACGTCATAATATTTATTGAGTATGATCAAACTGCGTTGTAAGCATCTCTTATTTTTATTTTGCCTCCCAACTTTTCAGCTCCCTCATTTTGGCTTCTTCTTTTATACTTGGTTCTTCATAAATCAGTTGAAATATCCATGGGATAGCTGTTATGGCTGACGTATGCATCTGACTCTTGTTGCTCTTCAATTGATCTGTGCATTTGATCGCTGTTTTAGATGGAAATAATCTTGAAACATGTCTTAGAATAGATGTATGAACAATATAAGCATATCTCGTTTGTTTCTAAAATAATTTATAATTGAAGATCAAATATGTTAAAGTCTAGTTTAGAAATCGTTTCACAAATCAGTCTTGAATTATCAAAGTTCTTATTGAGGAATACCCTTGTCAAAAAGGTCTTCGATAAATCCCTAAGGAATTGCGATTGAAATAGTTTAAGTCCTGCACAGAAATACTTCGATAATTAACCTTATCGGAAGAGGCTTCGATAAATGTTCAATAAATTCCATTAAAACATATCTTAGATTTATCGAGTAGCTCTTTGGTAAATGTGCTTATAAGAAAGCCCTTTGAAAAGTTCTCTTTCAAAACATATGCTTTCATATTTAGTGATATATTCCAAAATACATCATTTGTCGAAAAACGTATGCTTTGAAAAGTTCCTCTGGGTGTTCCACTATTTCCTAAGATTCCATGAGCTCTTGGTGCCTCAGTACATCAATGAGAGAATCCCCTCACTCCCCCTTACAACTTACTAGGTAATCACCAGTGAGAATCCCTCTCAAGAGATTCACACTCTTGAGTAATTTATAAAATAATTTATACACTTGGTAGAGTAGATAAGATAGAAATTTAAGCTAAAAGACTCTCTAGGCTTCTCTCATTTGAAGAATGATATGCTCTAAACTAAAGAGAAACAGAGACGTCATAATATTTATTGAGTATGATCAAACTGCGTTGTAAGCATCTCTTATTTTTATTTTGCCTCCCAACTTTTCAGCTCCCTCATTTTGGCTTCTTCTTTTATACTTGGTTCTTCATAAATCAGTTGAAATATCCATGGGATAGCTGTTATGGCTGACGTATGCATCTGACTCTTGTTGCTCTTCAATTGATCTGTGCATTTGATCGCTGTTTTAGATGGAAATAATCTTGAAACATGTCTTAGAATAGATGTATGAACAATATAAGCATATCTCGTTTGTTTCTAAAATAATTTATAATTGAAGATCAAATATGTTAAAGTCTAGTTTAGAAATCGTTTCACAAATCAGTCTTGAATTATCAAAGTTCTTATTGAGGAATACCCTTGTCAAAAAGGTCTTCGATAAATCCCTAAGGAATTGCGATTGAAATAGTTTAAGTCCTGCACAGAAATACTTCGATAATTAACCTTATCGGAAGAGGCTTCGATAAATCTTCAATAAATTCCATTAAAACATATCTTAGATTTATCGAGTAGCTCTTTGGTAAATGTGCTTATAAGAAAGCCCTTTGAAAAGTTCTCTTTCAAAACAAATGCTTTCATATTTAGTGATATATTCCAAAATACATCATTTGTCGAAAAACGTATGCTTTGAAAAGTTCCTCTGGGTGTTCCACTATTTCCTAAGATTCCATGAGCTCTTGGTGCCTCAGTACATCAATGAGAGAATCCCCTCACTCCCCCTTACAACTTACTAGGTAATCACCAGTGAGAATCCCTCTCAAGAGATTCACACTCTTGAGTAATTTATAAAATGATTTATACACTTGGTAGAGTAGATAAGATAGAAATTTAAGCTAAAAGACTCTCTAGGCTTCTCTCATTTGAAGAATGATATGCTCTAAACTAAAGAGAAACAGAGACGTCATAATATTTATTGAGTATGATCAAACTGCGTTGTAAGCATCTCTTATTTTTATTTTGCCTCCCAACTTTGCAGCTCCCTCATTTTGGCTTCTTCTTTTATACTTGGTTCTTCATAAATCAGTTGAAATATCCATGGGATAGCTGTTATTGCTGACGTATGCATCTGACTCTTGTTGCTCTTCAATTGATCTGTGCATTTGATCGCTGTTTTAGATGGAAATAATCTTGAAACATGTCTTAGAATAGATGTATGAACAATATAAGCATATCTCGTTTGTTTCTAAAATAATTTATAATTGAAGATCAAATATGTTAAAGTCTAGTTTAGAAATCGTTTCACAAATCAGTCTTGAATTATCAAAGTTCTTATTGAGGAATACCCTTGTCAAAAAGGTCTTCGATAAATCCCTAAGGAATTGCGATTGAAATAGTTTAAGTCCTGCACAGAAATACTTCGATAATTAACCTTATCGGAAGAGGCTTCGATAAATCTTCAATAAATTCCATTAAAACATATCTTAGATTTATCGAGTAGCTCTTTGGTAAATGTGCTTATAAGAAAGCCCTTTGAAAAGTTCTCTTTCAAAACATATGCTTTCATATTTAGTGATATATTCCAAAATACATCATTTGTCGAAAAACGTATGCTTTGAAAAGTTCCTCTGGGTGTTCCACTATTTCCTAAGATTCCATGAGCTCTTGGTGCCTCAGTACATCAATGAGAGAATCCCCTCACTCCCCCTTACAACTTACTAGGTAATCACCAGTGAGAATCCCTCTCAAGAGATTCACACTCTTGAGTAATTTATAAAATGATTTATACACTTGGTAGAGTAGATAAGATAGAAATTTAAGCTAAAAGACTCTCTAGGCTTCTCTCATTTGAAGAATGATATGCTCTAAACTAAAGAGAAACAGAGACGTCATAATATTTATTGAGTATGATCAAACTGCGTTGTAAGCATCTCTTATTTTTATTTTGCCTCCCAACTTTTCAGCTCCCTCATTTTGGCTTCTTCTTTTATACTTGGTTCTTCATAAATCAGTTGAAATATCCATGGGATAGCTGTTATTGCTGACGTATGCATCTGACTCTTGTTGCTCTTCAATTGATCTGTGCATTTGATCGCTGTTTTAGATGGAAATAATCTTGAAACATGTCTTAGAATAGATGTATGAACAATATAAGCATATCTCGTTTGTTTCTAAAATAATTTATAATTGAAGATCAAATATGTTAAAGTCTAGTTTAGAAATCGTTTCACAAATCAGTCTTGAATTATCAAAGTTCTTATTGAGGAATACCCTTGTCAAAAAGGTCTTCGATAAATCCCTAAGGAATTGCGATTGAAATAGTTTAAGTCCTGCACAGAAATACTTCGATAATTAACCTTATCGGAAGAGGCTTCGATAAATCTTCAATAAATTCCATTAAAACATATCTTAGATTTATCGAGTAGCTCTTTGGTAAATGTGCTTATAAGAAAGCCCTTTGAAAAGTTCTCTTTCAAAACATATGCTTTCATATTTAGTGATATATTCCAAAATACATCATTTGTCGAAAAACGTATGCTTTGAAAAGTTCCTCTGGGTGTTCCACTATTTCCTAAGATTCCATGAGCTCTTGGTGCCTCAGTACATCAATGAGAGAATCCCCTCACTCCCCCTTACAACTTACTAGGTAATCACCAGTGAGAATCCCTCTCAAGAGATTCACACTCTTGAGTAATTTATAAAATGATTTATACACTTGGTAGAGTAGATAAGATAGAAATTTAAGCTAAAAGACTCTCTAGGCTTCTCTCATTTGAAGAATGATATGCTCTAAACTAAAGAGAAACAGAGACGTCATAATATTTATTGAGTATGATCAAACTGCGTTGTAAGCATCTCTTATTTTTATTTTGCCTCCCAACTTTTCAGCTCCCTCATTTTGGCTTCTTCTTTTATACTTGGTTCTTCATAAATCAGTTGAAATATCCATGGGATAGCTGTTATGGCTGACGTATGCATCTGACTCTTGTTGCTCTTCAATTGATCTGTGCATTTGATCGCTGTTTTAGATGGAAATAATCTTGAAACATGTCTTAGAATAGATGTATGAACAATATAAGCATATCTCGTTTGTTTCTAAAATAATTTATAATTGAAGATCAAATATGTTAAAGTCTAGTTTAGAAATCGTTTCACAAATCAGTCTTGAATTATCAAAGTTCTTATTGAGGAATACCCTTGTCAAAAAGGTCTTCGATAAATCCCTAAGGAATTGCGATTGAAATAGTTTAAGTCCTGCACAGAAATACTTCGATAATTAACCTTATCGGAAGAGGCTTCGATAAATCTTCAATAAATTCCATTAAAACATATCTTAGATTTATCGAGTAGCTCTTTGGTAAATGTGCTTATAAGAAAGCCCTTTGAAAAGTTCTCTTTCAAAACATATGCTTTCATATTTAGTGATATATTCCAAAATACATCATTTGTCGAAAAACGTATGCTTTGAAAAGTTCCTCTGGGTGTTCCACTATTTCCTAAGATTCCATGAGCTCTTGGTGCCTCAGTACATCAATGAGAGAATCCCCTCACTCCCCCTTACAACTTACTAGGTAATCACCAGTGAGAATCCCTCTCAAGAGATTCACACTCTTGAGTAATTTATAAAATGATTTATACACTTGGTAGAGTAGATAAGATAGAAATTTAAGCTAAAAGACTCTCTAGGCTTCTCTCATTTGAAGAATGATATGCTCTAAACTAAAGAGAAACAGAGACGTCATAATATTTATTGAGTATGATCAAACTGCGTTGTAAGCATCTCTTATTTTTATTTTGCCTCCCAACTTTTCAGCTCCCTCATTTTGGCTTCTTCTTTTATACTTGGTTCTTCATAAATCAGTTGAAATATCCATGGGATAGCTGTTATGGCTGACGTATGCATCTGACTCTTGTTGCTCTTCAATTGATCTGTGCATTTGATCGCTGTTTTAGATGGAAATAATCTTGAAACATGTCTTAGAATAGATGTATGAACAATATAAGCATATCTCGTTTGTTTCTAAAATAATTTATAATTGAAGATCAAATATGTTAAAGTCTAGTTTAGAAATCGTTTCACAAATCAGTCTTGAATTATCAAAGTTCTTATTGAGGAATACCCTTGTCAAAAAGGTCTTCGATAAATCCCTAAGGAATTGCGATTGAAATAGTTTAAGTCCTGCACAGAAATACTTCGATAATTAACCTTATCGGAAGAGGCTTCGATAAATCTTCAATAAATTCCATTAAAACATATCTTAGATTTATCGAGTAGCTCTTTGGTAAATGTGCTTATAAGAAAGCCCTTTGAAAAGTTCTCTTTCAAAACATATGCTTTCATATTTAGTGATATATTCCAAAATACATCATTTGTCGAAAAACGTATGCTTTGAAAAGTTCCTCTGGGTGTTCCACTATTTCCTAAGATTCCATGAGCTCTTGGTGCCTCAGTACATCAATGAGAGAATCCCCTCACTCCCCCTTACAACTTACTAGGTAATCACCAGTGAGAATCCCTCTCAAGAGATTCACACTCTTGAGTAATTTATAAAATGATTTATACACTTGGTAGAGTAGATAAGATAGAAATTTAAGCTAAAAGACTCTCTAGGCTTCTCTCATTTGAAGAATGATATGCTCTAAACTAAAGAGAAACAGAGACGTCATAATATTTATTGAGTATGATCAAACTGCGTTGTAAGCATCTCTTATTTTTATTTTGCCTCCCAACTTTTCAGCTCCCTCATTTTGGCTTCTTCTTTTATACTTGGTTCTTCATAAATCAGTTGAAATATCCATGGGATAGCTGTTATGGCTGACGTATGCATCTGACTCTTGTTGCTCTTCAATTGATCTGTGCATTTGATCGCTGTTTTAGATGGAAATAATCTTGAAACATGTCTTAGAATAGATGTATGAACAATATAAGCATATCTCGTTTGTTTCTAAAATAATTTATAATTGAAGATCAAATATGTTAAAGTCTAGTTTAGAAATCGTTTCACAAATCAGTCTTGAATTATCAAAGTTCTTATTGAGGAATACCCTTGTCAAAAAGGTCTTCGATAAATCCCTAAGGAATTGCGATTGAAATAGTTTAAGTCCTGCACAGAAATACTTCGATAATTAACCTTATCGGAAGAGGCTTCGATAAATCTTCAATAAATTCCATTAAAACATATCTTAGATTTATCGAGTAGCTCTTTGGTAAATGTGCTTATAAGAAAGCCCTTTGAAAAGTTCTCTTTCAAAACATATGCTTTCATATTTAGTGATATATTCCAAAATACATCATTTGTCGAAAAACGTATGCTTTGAAAAGTTCCTCTGGGTGTTCCACTATTTCCTAAGATTCCATGAGCTCTTGGTGCCTCAGTACATCAATGAGAGAATCCCCTCACTCCCCCTTACAACTTACTAGGTAATCACCAGTGAGAATCCCTCTCAAGAGATTCACACTCTTGAGTAATTTATAAAATGATTTATACACTTGGTAGAGTAGATAAGATAGAAATTTAAGCTAAAAGACTCTCTAGGCTTCTCTCATTTGAAGAATGATATGCTCTAAACTAAAGAGAAACAGAGACGTCATAATATTTATTGAGTATGATCAAACTGCGTTGTAAGCATCTCTTATTTTTATTTTGCCTCCCAACTTTTCAGCTCCCTCATTTTGGCTTCTTCTTTTATACTTGGTTCTTCATAAATCAGTTGAAATATCCATGGGATAGCTGTTATTGCTGACGTATGCATCTGACTCTTGTTGCTCTTCAATTGATCATTGCATTTGATCGCTGTTTTAGATGGAAATAATCTTGAAACATGTCTTAGAATAGATGTATGAACAATATAAGCATATCTCGTATGTTTCTAAAATAATTTATAATTGAAGATCAAATATGTTAAAGTCTAGTTTAGAAATCGTTTCACAAATCAGTCTTGAATTATCAAAGTTCTTATTGAGGAATACCCTTGTCAACAAGGTCTTCGATAAATCCCTAAGGAATTGCGATTGAAATAGTTTAAGTCCTGCACAGAAATACTTCGATAATTAACCTTATCGGAAGAGGCTTCGATAAATCTTCAATAAATTCCATTAAAACATATCTTAGATTTATCGAGTAGCTCTTTGGTAAATGTGCTTATAAGAAAGCCCTTTGAAAAGTTCTCTTTCAAAACATATGCTTTCATATTTAGTGATATATTCCAAAATACATCATTTGTCGAAAAACGTATGCTTTGAAAAGTTCCTCTGGGTGTTCCACTATTTCCTAAGATTCCATGAGCTCTTGGTGCCTCAGTACATCAATGAGAGAATCCCCTCACTCCCCCTTACAACTTACTAGGTAATCACCAGTGAGAATCCCTCTCAAGAGATTCACACTCTTGAGTAATTTATAAAATGATTTATACACTTGGTAGAGTAGATAAGATAGAAATTTAAGCTAAAAGACTCTCTAGGCTTCTCTCATTTGAAGAATGATATGCTCTAAACTAAAGAGAAACAGAGACGTCATAATATTTATTGAGTATGATCAAACTGCGTTGTAAGCATCTCTTATTTTTATTTTGCCTCCCAACTTTTCAGCTCCCTCATTTTGGCTTCTTCTTTTATACTTGGTTCTTCATAAATCAGTTGAAATATCCATGGGATAGCTGTTATTGCTGACGTATGCATCTGACTCTTGTTGCTCTTCAATTGATCTGTGCATTTGATCGCTGTTTTAGATGGAAATAATCTTGAAACATGTCTTAGAATAGATGTATGAACAATATAAGCATATCTCGTTTGTTTCTAAAATAATTTATAATTGAAGATCAAATATGTTAAAGTCTAGTTTAGAAATCGTTTCACAAATCAGTCTTGAATTATCAAAGTTCTTATTGAGGAATACCCTTGTCAAAAAGGTCTTCGATAAATCCCTAAGGAATTGCGATTGAAATAGTTTAAGTCCTGCACAGAAATACTTCGATAATTAACCTTATCGGAAGAGGCTTCGATAAATCTTCAATAAATTCCATTAAAACATATCTTAGATTTATCGAGTAGCTCTTTGGTAAATGTGCTTATAAGAAAGCCCTTTGAAAAGTTCTCTTTCAAAACATATGCTTTCATATTTAGTGATATATTCCAAAATACATCATTTGTCGAAAAACGTATGCTTTGAAAAGTTCCTCTGGGTGTTCCACTATTTCCTAAGATTCCATGAGCTCTTGGTGCCTCAGTACATCAATGAGAGAATCCCCTCACTCCCCCTTACAACTTACTAGGTAATCACCAGTGAGAATCCCTCTCAAGAGATTCACACTCTTGAGTAATTTATAAAATGATTTATACACTTGGTAGAGTAGATAAGATAGAAATTTAAGCTAAAAGACTCTCTAGGCTTCTCTCATTTGAAGAATGATATGCTCTAAACTAAAGAGAAACAGAGACGTCATAATATTTATTGAGTATGATCAAACTGCGTTGTAAGCATCTCTTATTTTTATTTTGCCTCCCAACTTTTCAGCTCCCTCATTTTGGCTTCTTCTTTTATACTTGGTTCTTCATAAATCAGTTGAAATATCCATGGGATAGCTGTTATTGCTGACGTATGCATCTGACTCTTGTTGCTCTTCAATTGATCTGTGCATTTGATCGCTGTTTTAGATGGAAATAATCTTGAAACATGTCTTAGAATAGATGTATGAACAATATAAGCATATCTCGTTTGTTTCTGAAATAATTTGTAATTGAAGATCAAATATGTTAAAGTCTAGTTTAGAAATCTTTTCACAAATCAGTCTTGAATTATCAAAGTTCTTATTGAGGAATACCCTTGTCAAAAGGGTCTTCGATAAATCCCTAAGGAATTGCGATTGAAATAGTTTAAGTCTTGCACAGAAATACTTCGATAATTAACCTTATCGGAAGAGGCTTCGATAAATCTTCAATAAATTCCATTAAAACATATCTTAGATTTATCGAGTAGCTCTTTGCTAAATGTGCTTATAAGAAAGCCCTTTGAAAAGTTCTCTTTCAAAACATATGCTTTCATATTTAGTGATATATTCCAAAATACATCATTTGTCGAAAAACGTATGCTTTGAAAAGTTCCTCTGGGTGTTCCACTATTTCCTAAGATTCCATGAGCTCTTGGTGCCTCAGTACATCAATGAGAGAATCCCCTCACTCCCCCTTACAACTTACTGGGTAATCACCAGTGAGAATCCCTCTCAAGAGATTCACACTCTTGAGTAATTTATAAAATGATTTATACACTTGGTAGAGTAGATAAGATAGAAATTTAAGCTAAAAGACTCTCTAGGCTTCTCTCATTTGAAGAATGATATGCTCTAAACTAAAGAGAAACAGAGACTTCATAATATTTATTGAGTATGATCAAACTGCGTTGTAAGCATCTCTTATTTTTATTTTGCCTCCCAACTTTTCAGCTCCCTCATTTTGGCTTCTTCTTTTATACTTGGTTCTTCATAAATCAGTTGAAATATCCATGGGATAGCTGTTATTGCTGACGTATGCATCTGACTCTTGTTGCTCTTCAATTGATCTGTGCATTTGATCGCTGTTTTAGATGGAAATAATCTTGAAACATGTCTTAGAATAGATGTATGAACAATATAAGCATATCTCGTTTGTTTCTAAAATAATTTATAATTGAAGATCAAATATGTTAAAGTCTAGTTTAGAAATCGTTTCACAAATCAGTCTTGAATTATCAAAGTTCTTATTGAGGAATACCCTTGTCAAAAGGGTCTTCGAAAAATCCCTAAGGAATTGCGATTGAAATAGTTTAAGTCTTGCACAGAAATACTTCGATAATTAACCTTATCGGAAGAGGCTTCGATAAATCTTCAATAAATTCCATTAAAACATATCTTAGATTTATCGAGTAGCTCTTTGCTAAATGTGCTTATAAGAAAGCCCTTTGAAAAGTTCTCTTTCAAAACATATGCTTTCATATTTAGTGATATATTCCAAAATACATCATTTGTCGAAAAACGTATGCTTTGAAAAGTTCCTCTGGGTGTTCCACTATTTCCTAAGATTCCATGAGCTCTTGGTGCCTCAGTACATCAATGAGAGAATCCCCTCACTCCCCCTTACAACTTACTGGGTAATCACCAGTGAGAATCCCTCTCAAGAGATTCACACTCTTGAGTAATTTATAAAATGATTTATACACTTGGTAGAGTAGATAAGATAGAAATTTAAGCTAAAAGACTCTCTAGGCTTCTCTCATTTGAAGAATGATATGCTCTAAACTAAAGAGAAACAGAGACTTCATAATATTTATTGAGTATGATCAAACTGCGTTGTAAGCATCTCTTATTTTTATTTTGCCTCCCAACTTTTCAGCTCCCTCATTTTGGCTTCTTCTTTTATACTTGGTTCTTCATAAATCAGTTGAAATATCCATGGGATAGCTGTTATTGCTGACGTATGCATCTGACTCTTGTTGCTCTTCAATTGATCTGTGCATTTGATCGCTGTTTTAGATGGAAATAATCTTGAAACATGTCTTAGAATAGATGTATGAACAATATAAGCATATCTCGTTTGTTTCTGAAATAATTTGTAATTGAAGATCAAATATGTTAAAGTCTAGTTTAGAAATCTTTTCACAAATCAGTCTTGAATTATCAAAGTTCTTATTGAGGAATACCCTTGTCAAAAGGGTCTTCGATAAATCCCTAAGGAATTGCGATTGAAATAGTTTAAGTCTTGCACAGAAATACTTCGATAATTAACCTTATCGGAAGAGGCTTCGATAAATCTTCAATAAATTCCATTAAAACATATCTTAGATTTATCGAGTAGCTCTTTGGTAAATGTGCTTATAAGAAAGCCCTTTGAAAAGTTCTCTTTCAAAACATATGCTTTCATATTTAGTGATATATTCCAAAATACATCATTTGTCGAAAAACGTATGCTTTGAAAAGTTCCTCTGGGTGTTCCACTATTTCCTAAGATTCCATGAGCTCTTGGTGCCTCAGTACATCAATGAGAGAATCCCCTCACTCCCCCTTACAACTTACTGGGTAATCACCAGTGAGAATCCCTCTCAAGAGATTCACACTCTTGAGTAATTTATAAAATGATTTATACACTTGGTAGAGTAGATAAGATAGAAATTTAAGCTAAAAGACTCTCTAGGCTTCTCTCATTTGAAGAATGATATGCTCTAAACTAAAGAGAAACAGAGACTTCATAATATTTATTGAGTATGATCAAACTGCGTTGTAAGCATCTCTTATTTTTATTTTGCCTCCCAACTTTTCAGCTCCCTCATTTTGGCTTCTTCTTTTATACTTGGTTCTTCATAAATCAGTTGAAATATCCATGGGATAGCTGTTATTGCTGACGTATGCATCTGACTCTTGTTGCTCTTCAATTGATCTGTGCATTTGATCGCTGTTTTAGATGGAAATAATCTTGAAACATGTCTTAGAATAGATGTATGAACAATATAAGCATATCTCGTTTGTTTCTGAAATAATTTGTAATTGAAGATCAAATATGTTAAAGTCTAGTTTAGAAATCTTTTCACAAATCAGTCTTGAATTATCAAAGTTCTTATTGAGGAATACCCTTGTCAAAAAGGTCTTCGAGAAATCCCTAAGGAATTGCGATTGAAATAGTTTAAGTCCTGCACAGAAATACTTCGATAATTAACCTTATCGGAAGAGGCTTCGATAAATCTTCAATAAATTCCATTAAAACATATCTTAGATTTATCGAGTAGCTCTTTGGTAAATGTGCTTATAAGAAAGCCCTTTGAAAAGTTCTCTTTCAAAACATATGCTTTCATATTTAGTGATATATTCCAAAATACATCATTTGTCGAAAAACGTATGCTTTGAAAAGTTCCTCTGGGTGTTCCACTATTTCCTAAGATTCCATGAGCTCTTGGTGCCTCAGTACATCAATGAGAGAATCCCCTCACTCCCCCTTACAACTTACTGGGTAATCACCAGTGAGAATCCCTCTCAAGAGATTCACACTCTTGAGTAATTTATAAAATGATTTATACACTTGGTAGAGTAGATAAGATAGAAATTTAAGCTAAAAGACTCTCTAGGCTTCTCTCATTTGAAGAATGATATGCTCTAAACTAAAGAGAAACAGAGACTTCATAATATTTATTGAGTATGATCAAACTGCGTTGTAAGCATCTCTTATTTTTATTTTGCCTCCCAACTTTTCAGCTCCCTCATTTTGGCTTCTTCTTTTATACTTGGTTCTTCATAAATCAGTTGAAATATCCATGGGATAGCTGTTATTGCTGACGTATGCATCTGACTCTTGTTGCTCTTCAATTGATCTGTGCATTTGATCGCTGTTTTAGATGGAAATAATCTTGAAACATGTCTTAGAATAGATGTATGAACAATATAAGCATATCTCGTTTGTTTCTGAAATAATTTGTAATTGAAGATCAAATATGTTAAAGTCTAGTTTAGAAATCTTTTCACAAATCAGTCTTGAATTATCAAAGTTCTTATTGAGGAATACCCTTGTCAAAAGGGTCTTCGATAAATCCCTAAGGAATTGCGATTGAAATAGTTTAAGTCCTGCACAGAAATACTTCGATAATTAACCTTATCGGAAGAGGCTTCGATAAATCTTCAATAAATTCCATTAAAACATATCTTAGATTTATCGAGTAGCTCTTTGGTAAATGTGCTTATAAGAAAGCCCTTTGAAAAGTTCTCTTTCAAAACATATGCTTTCATATTTAGTGATATATTCCAAAATACATCATTTGTCGAAAAACGTATGCTTTGAAAAGTTCCTCTGGGTGTTCCACTATTTCCTAAGATTCCATGAGCTCTTGGTGCCTCAGTACATCAATGAGAGAATCCCCTCACTCCCCCTTACAACTTACTGGGTAATCACCAGTGAGAATCCCTCTCAAGAGATTCACACTCTTGAGTAATTTATAAAATGATTTATACACTTGGTAGAGTAGATAAGATAGAAATTTAAGCTAAAAGACTCTCTAGGCTTCTCTCATTTGAAGAATGATATGCTCTAAACTAAAGAGAAACAGAGACTTCATAATATTTATTGAGTATGATCAAACTGCGTTGTAAGCATCTCTTATTTTTATTTTGCCTCCCAACTTTTCAGCTCCCTCATTTTGGCTTCTTCTTTTATACTTGGTTCTTCATAAATCAGTTGAAATATCCATGGGATAGCTGTTATTGCTGACGTATGCATCTGACTCTTGTTGCTCTTCAATTGATCTGTGCATTTGATCGCTGTTTTAGATGGAAATAATCTTGAAACATGTCTTAGAATAGATGTATGAACAATATAAGCATATCTCGTTTGTTTCTGAAATAATTTTTAATTGAAGATCAAATATGTTAAAGTCTAGTTTAGAAATCTTTTCACAAATCAGTCTTGAATTATCAAAGTTCTTATTGAGGAATACCCTTGTCAAAAGGGTCTTCGATAAATCCCTAAGGAATTGCGATTGAAATAGTTTAAGTCCTGCACAGAAATACTTCGATAATTAACCTTATCGGAAGAGGCTTCGATAAATCTTCAATAAATTCCATTAAAACATATCTTAGATTTATCGAGTAGCTCTTTGGTAAATGTGCTTATAAGAAAGCCCTTTGAAAAGTTCTCTTTCAAAACATATGCTTTCATATTTAGTGATATATTCCGAAATACATCATTTGTCGAAAAACGTATGCTTTGAAAAGTTCCTCTGGGTGTTCCACTATTTCCTAAGATTCCATGAGCTCTTGGTGCCTCAGTACATCAATGAGAGAATCCCCTCACTCCCCCTTACAACTTACTGGGTAATCACCAGTGAGAATCCCTCTCAAGAGATTCACACTCTTGAGTAATTTATAAAATGATTTATACACTTGGTAGAGTAGATAAGATAGAAATTTAAGCTAAAAGACTCTCTAGGCTTCTCTCATTTGAAGAATGATATGCTCTAAACTAAAGAGAAACAGAGACTTCATAATATTTATTGAGTATGATCAAACTGCGTTGTAAGCATCTCTTATTTTTATTTTGCCTCCCAACTTTTCAGCTCCCTCATTTTGGCTTCTTCTTTTATACTTGGTTCTTCATAAATCAGTTGAAATATCCATGGGATAGCTGTTATTGCTGACGTATGCATCTGACTCTTGTTGCTCTTCAATTGATCTGTGCATTTGATCGCTGTTTTAGATGGAAATAATCTTGAAACATGTCTTAGAATAGATGTATGAACAATATAAGCATATCTCGTTTGTTTCTGAAATAATTTGTAATTGAAGATCAAATATGTTAAAGTCTAGTTTAGAAATCTTTTCACAAATCAGTCTTGAATTATCAAAGTTCTTATTGAGGAATACCCTTGTCAAAAGGGTCTTCGATAAATCCCTAAGGAATTGCGATTGAAATAGTTTAAGTCCTGCACAGAAATACTTCGATAATTAACCTTATCGGAAGAGGCTTCGATAAATCTTCAATAAATTCCATTAAAACATATCTTAGATTTATCGAGTAGCTCTTTGGTAAATGTGCTTATAAGAAAGCCCTTTGAAAAGTTCTCTTTCAAAACATATGCTTTCATATTTAGTGATATATTCCAAAATACATCATTTGTCGAAAAACGTATGCTTTGAAAAGTTCCTCTGGGTGTTCCACTATTTCCTAAGATTCCATGAGCTCTTGGTGCCTCAGTACATCAATGAGAGAATCCCCTCACTCCCCCTTACAACTTACTGGGTAATCACCAGTGAGAATCCCTCTCAAGAGATTCACACTCTTGAGTAATTTATAAAATGATTTATACACTTGGTAGAGTAGATAAGATAGAAATTTAAGCTAAAAGACTCTCTAGGCTTCTCTCATTTGAAGAATGATATGCTCTAAACTAAAGAGAAACAGAGACTTCATAATATTTATTGAGTATGATCAAACTGCGTTGTAAGCATCTCTTATTTTTATTTTGCCTCCCAACTTTTCAGCTCCCTCATTTTGGCTTCTTCTTTTATACTTGGTTCTTCATAAATCAGTTGAAATATCCATGGGATAGCTGTTATTGCTGACGTATGCATCTGACTCTTGTTGCTCTTCAATTGATCTGTGCATTTGATCGCTGTTTTAGATGGAAATACTCTTGAAACATGTCTTAGAATAGATGTATGAACAATATAAGCATATCTCGTTTGTTTCTGAAATAATTTGTAATTGAAGATCAAATATGTTAAAGTCTAGTTTAGAAATCTTTTCACAAATCAGTCTTGAATTATCAAAGTTCTTATTGAGGAATACCCTTGTCAAAAGGGTCTTCGATAAATCCCTAAGGAATTGCGATTGAAATAGTTTAAGTCCTGCACAGAAATACTTCGATAATTAACCTTATCGGAAGAGGCTTCGATAAATCTTCAATAAATTCCATTAAAACATATCTTAGATTTATCGAGTAGCTCTTTGGTAAATGTGCTTATAAGAAAGCCCTTTGAAAAGTTCTCTTTCAAAACATATGCTTTCATATTTAGTGATATATTCCAAAATACATCATTTGTCGAAAAACGTATGCTTTGAAAAGTTCCTCTGGGTGTTCCACTATTTCCTAAGATTCCATGAGCTCTTGGTGCCTCAGTACATCAATGAGAGAATCCCCTCACTCCCCCTTACAACTTACTGGGTAATCACCAGTGAGAATCCCTCTCAAGAGATTCACACTCTTGAGTAATTTATAAAATGATTTATACACTTGGTAGAGTAGATAAGATAGAAATTTAAGCTAAAAGACTCTCTAGGCTTCTCTCATTTGAAGAATGATATGCTCTAAACTAAAGAGAAACAGAGACTTCATAATATTTATTGAGTATGATCAAACTGCGTTGTAAGCATCTCTTATTTTTATTTTGCCTCCCAACTTTTCAGCTCCCTCATTTTGGCTTCTTCTTTTATACTTGGTTCTTCATAAATCAGTTGAAATATCCATGGGATAGCTGTTATTGCTGACGTATGCATCTGACTCTTGTTGCTCTTCAATTGATCTGTGCATTTGATCGCTGTTTTAGATGGAAATACTCTTGAAACATGTCTTAGAATAGATGTATGAACAATATAAGCATATCTCGTTTGTTTCTGAAATAATTTGTAATTGAAGATCAAATATGTTAAAGTCTAGTTTAGAAATCTTTTCACAAATCAGTCTTGAATTATCAAAGTTCTTATTGAGGAATACCCTTGTCAAAAGGGTCTTCGATAAATCCCTAAGGAATTGCGATTGAAATAGTTTAAGTCTTGCACAGAAATACTTCGATAATTAACCTTATCGGAAGAGGCTTCGATAAATCTTCAATAAATTCCATTAAAACATATCTTAGATTTATCGAGTAGCTCTTTGGTAAATGTGCTTATAAGAAAGCCCTTTGAAAAGTTCTCTTTCAAAACATATGCTTTCATATTTAGTGATATATTCCAAAATACATCATTTGTCGAAAAACGTATGCTTTGAAAAGTTCCTCTGGGTGTTCCACTATTTCCTAAGATTCCATGAGCTCTTGGTGCCTCAGTACATCAATGAGAGAATCCCCTCACTCCCCCTTACAACTTACTGGGTAATCACCAGTGAGAATCCCTCTCAAGAGATTCACACTCTTGAGTAATTTATAAAATGATTTATACACTTGGTAGAGTAGATAAGATAGAAATTTAAGCTAAAAGACTCTCTAGGCTTCTCTCATTTGAAGAATGATATGCTCTAAACTAAAGAGAAACAGAGACTTCATAATATTTATTGAGTATGATCAAACTGCGTTGTAAGCATCTCTTATTTTTATTTTGCCTCCCAACTTTTCAGCTCCCTCATTTTGGCTTCTTCTTTTATACTTGGTTCTTCATAAATCAGTTGAAATATCCATGGGATAGCTGTTATTGCTGACGTATGCATCTGACTCTTGTTGCTCTTCAATTGATCTGTGCATTTGATCGCTGTTTTAGATGGAAATAATCTTGAAACATGTCTTAGAATAGATGTATGAACAATATAAGCATATCTCGTTTGTTTCTAAAATAATTTGTAATTGAAGATCAAATATGTTAAAGTCTAGTTTAGAAATCTTTTCACAAATCAGTCTTGAATTATCAAAGTTCTTATTGAGGAATACCCTTGTCAAAAGGGTCTTCGATAAATCCCTAAGGAATTGCGATTGAAATAGTTTAAGTCTTGCACAGAAATACTTCGATAATTAACCTTATCGGAAGAGGCTTCGATAAATCTTCAATAAATTCCATTAAAACATATCTTAGATTTATCGAGTAGCTCTTTGGTAAATGTGCTTATAAGAAAGCCCTTTGAAAAGTTCTCTTTCAAAACATATGCTTTCATATTTAGTGATATATTCCAAAATACATCATTTGTCGAAAAACGTATGCTTTGAAAAGTTCCTCTGGGTGTTCCACTATTTCCTAAGATTCCATGAGCTCTTGGTGCCTCAGTACATCAATGAGAGAATCCCCTCACTCCCCCTTACAACTTACTGGGTAATCACCAGTGAGAATCCCTCTCAAGAGATTCACACTCTTGAGTAATTTATAAAATGATTTATACACTTGGTAGAGTAGATAAGATAGAAATTTAAGCTAAAAGACTCTCTAGGCTTCTCTCATTTGAAGAATGATATGCTCTAAACTAAAGAGAAACAGAGACTTCATAATATTTATTGAGTATGATCAAACTGCGTTGTAAGCATCTCTTATTTTTATTTTGCCTCCCAACTTTTCAGCTCCCTCATTTTGGCTTCTTCTTTTATACTTGGTTCTTCATAAATCAGTTGAAATATCCATGGGATAGCTGTTATTGCTGACGTATGCATCTGACTCTTGTTGCTCTTCAATTGATCTGTGCATTTGATCGCTGTTTTAGATGGAAATAATCTTGAAACATGTCTTAGAATAGATGTATGAACAATATAAGCATATCTCGTTTGTTTCTGAAATAATTTTTAATTGAAGATCAAATATGTTAAAGTCTAGTTTAGAAATCTTTTCACAAATCAGTCTTGAATTATCAAAGTTCTTATTGAGGAATACCCTTGTCAAAAGGGTCTTCGATAAATCCCTAAGGAATTGCGATTGAAATAGTTTAAGTCTTGCACAGAAATACTTCGATAATTAACCTTATCGGAAGAGGCTTCGATAAATCTTCAATAAATTCCATTAAAACATATCTTAGATTTATCGAGTAGCTCTTTGGTAAATGTGCTTATAAGAAAGCCCTTTGAAAAGTTCTCTTTCAAAACATATGCTTTCATATTTAGTGATATATTCCAAAATACATCATTTGTCGAAAAACATATGCTTTGAAAAGTTCCTCTGGGTGTTCCACTATTTCCTAAGATTCCATGAGCTCTTGGTGCCTCAGTACATCAATGAGAGAATCCCCTCACTCCCCCTTACAACTTACTGGGTAATCACCAGTGAGAATCCCTCTCAAGAGATTCACACTCTTGAGTAATTTATAAAATGATTTATACACTTGGTAGAGTAGATAAGATAGAAATTTAAGCTAAAAGACTCTCTAGGCTTCTCTCATTTGAAGAATGATATGCTCTAAACTAAAGAGAAACAGAGACTTCATAATATTTATTGAGTATGATCAAACTGCGTTGTAAGCATCTCTTATTTTTATTTTGCCTCCCAACTTTTCAGCTCCCTCATTTTGGCTTCTTCTTTTATACTTGGTTCTTCATAAATCAGTTGAAATATCCATGGGATAGCTGTTATTGCTGACGTATGCATCTGACTCTTGTTGCTCTTCAATTGATCTGTGCATTTGATCGCTGTTTTAGATGGAAATAATCTTGAAACATGTCTTAGAATAGATGTATGAACAATATAAGCATATCTCGTTTGTTTCTGAAATAATTTGTAATTGAAGATCAAATATGTTAAAGTCTAGTTTAGAAATCTTTTCACAAATCAGTCTTGAATTATCAAAGTTCTTATTGAGGAATACCCTTGTCAAAAGGGTCTTCGATAAATCCCTAAGGAATTGCGATTGAAATAGTTTAAGTCTTGCACAGAAATACTTCGATAATTAACCTTATCGGAAGAGGCTTCGATAAATCTTCAATAAATTCCATTAAAACATATCTTAGATTTATCGAGTAGCTCTTTGGTAAATGTGCTTATAAGAAAGCCCTTTGAAAAGTTCTCTTTCAAAACATATGCTTTCATATTTAGTGATATATTCCAAAATACATCATTTGTCGAAAAACGTATGCTTTGAAAAGTTCCTCTGGGTGTTCCACTATTTCCTAAGATTCCATGAGCTCTTGGTGCCTCAGTACATCAATGAGAGAATCCCCTCACTCCCCCTTACAACTTACTGGGTAATCACCAGTGAGAATCCCTCTCAAGAGATTCACACTCTTGAGTAATTTATAAAATGATTTATACACTTGGTAGAGTAGATAAGATAGAAATTTAAGCTAAAAGACTCTCTAGGCTTCTCTCATTTGAAGAATGATATGCTCTAAACTAAAGAGAAACAGAGACTTCATAATATTTATTGAGTATGATCAAACTGCGTTGTAAGCATCTCTTATTTTTATTTTGCCTCCCAACTTTTCAGCTCCCTCATTTTGGCTTCTTCTTTTATACTTGGTTCTTCATAAATCAGTTGAAATATCCATGGGATAGCTGTTATTGCTGACGTATGCATCTGACTCTTGTTGCTCTTCAATTGATCTGTGCATTTGATCGCTGTTTTAGATGGAAATAATCTTGAAACATGTCTTAGAATAGATGTATGAACAATATAAGCATATCTCGTTTGTTTCTGAAATAATTTGTAATTGAAGATCAAATATGTTAAAGTCTAGTTTAGAAATCTTTTCACAAATCAGTCTTGAATTATCAAAGTTCTTATTGAGGAATACCCTTGTCAAAAGGGTCTTCGATAAATCCCTAAGGAATTGCGATTGAAATAGTTTAAGTCTTGCACAGAAATACTTCGATAATTAACCTTATCGGAAGAGGCTTCGATAAATCTTCAATAAATTCCATTAAAACATATCTTAGATTTATCGAGTAGCTCTTTGGTAAATGTGCTTATAAGAAAGCCCTTTGAAAAGTTCTCTTTCAAAACATATGCTTTCATATTTAGTGATATATTCCAAAATACATCATTTGTCGAAAAACGTATGCTTTGAAAAGTTCCTCTGGGTGTTCCACTATTTCCTAAGATTCCATGAGCTCTTGGTGCCTCAGTACATCAATGAGAGAATCCCCTCACTCCCCCTTACAACTTACTGGGTAATCACCAGTGAGAATCCCTCTCAAGAGATTCACACTCTTGAGTAATTTATAAAATGATTTATACACTTGGTAGAGTAGATAAGATAGAAATTTAAGCTAAAAGACTCTCTAGGCTTCTCTCATTTGAAGAATGATATGCTCTAAACTAAAGAGAAACAGAGACTTCATAATATTTATTGAGTATGATCAAACTGCGTTGTAAGCATCTCTTATTTTTATTTTGCCTCCCAACTTTTCAGCTCCCTCATTTTGGCTTCTTCTTTTATACTTGGTTCTTCATAAATCAGTTGAAATATCCATGGGATAGCTGTTATTGCTGACGTATGCATCTGACTCTTGTTGCTCTTCAATTGATCTGTGCATTTGATCGCTGTTTTAGATGGAAATAATCTTGAAACATGTCTTAGAATAGATGTATGAACAATATAAGCATATCTCGTTTGTTTCTGAAATAATTTGTAATTGAAGATCAAATATGTTAAAGTCTAGTTTAGAAATCTTTTCACAAATCAGTCTTGAATTATCAAAGTTCTTATTGAGGAATACCCTTGTCAAAAGGGTCTTCGATAAATCCCTAAGGAATTGCGATTGAAATAGTTTAAGTCTTGCACAGAAATACTTCGATAATTAACCTTATCGGAAGAGGCTTCGATAAATCTTCAATAAATTCCATTAAAACATATCTTAGATTTATCGAGTAGCTCTTTGGTAAATGTGCTTATAAGAAAGCCCTTTGAAAAGTTCTCTTTCAAAACATATGCTTTCATATTTAGTGATATATTCCAAAATACATCATTTGTCGAAAAACGTATGCTTTGAAAAGTTCCTCTGAGTGTTCCACTATTTCCTAAGATTCCATGAGCTCTTGGTGCCTCAGTACATCAATGAGAGAATCCCCTCACTCCCCCTTACAACTTACTGGGTAATCACCAGTGAGAATCCCTCTCAAGAGATTCACACTCTTGAGTAATTTATAAAATGATTTATACACTTGGTAGAGTAGATAAGATAGAAATTTAAGCTAAAAGACTCTCTAGGCTTCTCTCATTTGAAGAATGATATGCTCTAAACTAAAGAGAAACAGAGACTTCATAATATTTATTGAGTATGATCAAACTGCGTTGTAAGCATCTCTTATTTTTATTTTGCCTCCCAACTTTTCAGCTCCCTCATTTTGGCTTCTTCTTTTATACTTGGTTCTTCATAAATCAGTTGAAATATCCATGGGATAGCTGTTATTGCTGACGTATGCATCTGACTCTTGTTGCTCTTCAATTGATCTGTGCATTTGATCGCTGTTTTAGATGGAAATAATCTTGAAACATGTCTTAGAATAGATGTATGAACAATATAAGCATATCTCGTTTGTTTCTGAAATAATTTGTAATTGAAGATCAAATATGTTAAAGTCTAGTTTAGAAATCTTTTCACAAATCAGTCTTGAATTATCAAAGTTCTTATTGAGGAATACCCTTGTCAAAAGGGTCTTCGATAAATCCCTAAGGAATTGCGATTGAAATAGTTTAAGTCTTGCACAGAAATACTTCGATAATTAACCTTATCGGAAGAGGCTTCGATAAATCTTCAATAAATTCCATTAAAACATATCTTAGATTTATCGAGTAGCTCTTTGGTAAATGTGCTTATAAGAAAGCCCTTTGAAAAGTTCTCTTTCAAAACATATGCTTTCATATTTAGTGATATATTCCAAAATACATCATTTGTCGAAAAACGTATGCTTTGAAAAGTTCCTCTGAGTGTTCCACTATTTCCTAAGATTCCATGAGCTCTTGGTGCCTCAGTACATCAATGAGAGAATCCCCTCACTCCCCCTTACAACTTACTGGGTAATCACCAGTGAGAATCCCTCTCAAGAGATTCACACTCTTGAGTAATTTATAAAATGATTTATACACTTGGTAGAGTAGATAAGATATAAATTTAAGCTAAAAGACTCTCTAGGCTTCTCTCATTTGAAGAATGATATGCTCTAAACTAAAGAGAAACAGAGACTTCATAATATTTATTGAGTATGATCAAACTGCGTTGTAAGCATCTCTTATTTTTATTTTGCCTCCCAACTTTTCAGCTCCCTCATTTTGGCTTCTTCTTTTATACTTGGTTCTTCATAAATCAGTTGAAATATCCATGGGATAGCTGTTATTGCTGACGTATGCATCTGACTCTTGTTGCTCTTCAATTGATCTGTGCATTTGATCGCTGTTTTAGATGGAAATAATCTTGAAACATGTCTTAGAATAGATGTATGAACAATATAAGCATATCTCGTTTGTTTCTGAAATAATTTGTAATTGAAGATCAAATATGTTAAAGTCTAGTTTAGAAATCTTTTCACAAATCAGTCTTGAATTATCAAAGTTCTTATTGAGGAATACCCTTGTCAAAAGGGTCTTCGATAAATCCCTAAGGAATTGCGATTGAAATAGTTTAAGTCTTGCACAGAAATACTTCGATAATTAACCTTATCGGAAGAGGCTTCGATAAATCTTCAATAAATTCCATTAAAACATATCTTAGATTTATCGAGTAGCTCTTTGGTAAATGTGCTTATAAGAAAGCCCTTTGAAAAGTTCTCTTTCAAAACATATGCTTTCATATTTAGTGATATATTCCAAAATACATCATTTGTCGAAAAACGTATGCTTTGAAAAGTTCCTCTGAGTGTTCCACTATTTCCTAAGATTCCATGAGCTCTTGGTGCCTCAGTACATCAATGAGAGAATCCCCTCACTCCCCCTTACAACTTACTGGGTAATCACCAGTGAGAATCCCTCTCAAGAGATTCACACTCTTGAGTAATTTATAAAATGATTTATACACTTGGTAGAGTAGATAAGATAGAAATTTAAGCTAAAAGACTCTCTAGGCTTCTCTCATTTGAAGAATGATATGCTCTAAACTAAAGAGAAACAGAGACTTCATAATATTTATTGAGTATGATCAAACTGCGTTGTAAGCATCTCTTATTTTTATTTTGCCTCCCAACTTTTCAGCTCCCTCATTTTGGCTTCTTCTTTTATACTTGGTTCTTCATAAATCAGTTGAAATATCCATGGGATAGCTGTTATTGCTGACGTATGCATCTGACTCTTGTTGCTCTTCAATTGATCTGTGCATTTGATCGCTGTTTTAGATGGAAATAATCTTGAAACATGTCTTAGAATAGATGTATGAACAATATAAGCATATCTCGTTTGGTTCTGAAATAATTTGTAATTGAAGATCAAATATGTTAAAGTCTAGTTTAGAAATCTTTTCACAAATCAGTCTTGAATTATCAAAGTTCTTATTGAGGAATACCCTTGTCAAAAGGGTCTTCGATAAATCCCTAAGGAATTGCGATTGAAATAGTTTAAGTCTTGCACAGAAATACTTCGATAATTAACCTTATCGGAAGAGGCTTCGATAAATCTTCAATAAATTCCATTAAAACATATCTTAGATTTATCGAGTAGCTCTTTGGTAAATGTGCTTATAAGAAAGCCCTTTGAAAAGTTCTCTTTCAAAACATATGCTTTCATATTTAGTGATATATTCCAAAATACATCATTTGTCGAAAAACGTATGCTTTGAAAAGTTCCTCTGAGTGTTCCACTATTTCCTAAGATTCCATGAGCTCTTGGTGCCTCAGTACATCAATGAGAGAATCCCCTCACTCCCCCTTACAACTTACTGGGTAATCACCAGTGAGAATCCCTCTCAAGAGATTCACACTCTTGAGTAATTTATAAAATGATTTATACACTTGGTAGAGTAGATAAGATAGAAATTTAAGCTAAAAGACTCTCTAGGCTTCTCTCATTTGAAGAATGATATGCTCTAAACTAAAGAGAAACAGAGACTTCATAATATTTATTGAGTATGATCAAACTGCGTTGTAAGCATCTCTTATTTTTATTTTGCCTCCCAACTTTTCAGCTCCCTCATTTTGGCTTCTTCTTTTATACTTGGTTCTTCATAAATCAGTTGAAATATCCATGGGATAGCTGTTATTGCTGACGTATGCATCTGACTCTTGTTGCTCTTCAATTGATCTGTGCATTTGATCGCTGTTTTAGATGGAAATAATCTTGAAACATGTCTTAGAATAGATGTATGAACAATATAAGCATATCTCGTTTGTTTCTGAAATAATTTGTAATTGAAGATCAAATATGTTAAAGTCTAGTTTAGAAATCTTTTCACAAATCAGTCTTGAATTATCAAAGTTCTTATTGAGGAATACCCTTGTCAAAAGGGTCTTCGATAAATCCCTAAGGAATTGCGATTGAAATAGTTTAAGTCTTGCACAGAAATACTTCGATAATTAACCTTATCGGAAGAGGCTTCGATAAATCTTCAATAAATTCCATTAAAACATATCTTAGATTTATCGAGTAGCTCTTTGGTAAATGTGCTTATAAGAAAGCCCTTTGAAAAGTTCTCTTTCAAAACATATGCTTTCATATTTAGTGATATATTCCAAAATACATCATTTGTCGAAAAACGTATGCTTTGAAAAGTTCCTCTGAGTGTTCCACTATTTCCTAAGATTCCATGAGCTCTTGGTGCCTCAGTACATCAATGAGAGAATCCCCTCACTCCCCCTTACAACTTACTGGGTAATCACCAGTGAGAATCCCTCTCAAGAGATTCACACTCTTGAGTAATTTATAAAATGATTTATACACTTGGTAGAGTAGATAAGATAGAAATTTAAGCTAAAAGACTCTCTAGGCTTCTCTCATTTGAAGAATGATATGCTCTAAACTAAAGAGAAACAGAGACTTCATAATATTTATTGAGTATGATCAAACTGCGTTGTAAGCATCTCTTATTTTTATTTTGCCTCCCAACTTTTCAGCTCCCTCATTTTGGCTTCTTCTTTTATACTTGGTTCTTCATAAATCAGTTGAAATATCCATGGGATAGCTGTTATTGCTGACGTATGCATCTGACTCTTGTTGCTCTTCAATTGATCTGTGCATTTGATCGCTGTTTTAGATGGAAATAATCTTGAAACATGTCTTAGAATAGATGTATGAACAATATAAGCATATCTCGTTTGTTTCTGAAATAATTTGTAATTGAAGATCAAATATGTTAAAGTCTAGTTTAGAAATCTTTTCACAAATCAGTCTTGAATTATCAAAGTTCTTATTGAGGAATACCCTTGTCAAAAGGGTCTTCGATAAATCCCTAAGGAATTGCGATTGAAATAGTTTAAGTCTTGCACAGAAATACTTCGATAATTAACCTTATCGGAAGAGGCTTCGATAAATCTTCAATAAATTCCATTAAAACATATCTTAGATTTATCGAGTAGCTCTTTGGTAAATGTGCTTATAAGAAAGCCCTTTGAAAAGTTCTCTTTCAAAACATATGCTTTCATATTTAGTGATATATTCCAAAATACATCATTTGTCGAAAAACGTATGCTTTGAAAAGTTCCTCTGAGTGTTCCACTATTTCCTAAGATTCCATGAGCTCTTGGTGCCTCAGTACATCAATGAGAGAATCCCCTCACTCCCCCTTACAACTTACTGGGTAATCACCAGTGAGAATCCCTCTCAAGAGATTCACACTCTTGAGTAATTTATAAAATGATTTATACACTTGGTAGAGTAGATAAGATAGAAATTTAAGCTAAAAGACTCTCTAGGCTTCTCTCATTTGAAGAATGATATGCTCTAAACTAAAGAGAAACAGAGACTTCATAATATTTATTGAGTATGATCAAACTGCGTTGTAAGCATCTCTTATTTTTATTTTGCCTCCCAACTTTTCAGCTCCCTCATTTTGGCTTCTTCTTTTATACTTGGTTCTTCATAAATCAGTTGAAATATCCATGGGATAGCTGTTATTGCTGACGTATGCATCTGACTCTTGTTGCTCTTCAATTGATCTGTGCATTTGATCGCTGTTTTAGATGGAAATAATCTTGAAACATGTCTTAGAATAGATGTATGAACAATATAAGCATATCTCGTTTGTTTCTGAAATAATTTGTAATTGAAGATCAAATATGTTAAAGTCTAGTTTAGAAATCTTTTCACAAATCAGTCTTGAATTATCAAAGTTCTTATTGAGGAATACCCTTGTCAAAAGGGTCTTCGATAAATCCCTAAGGAATTGCGATTGAAATAGTTTAAGTCTTGCACAGAAATACTTCGATAATTAACCTTATCGGAAGAGGCTTCGATAAATCTTCAATAAATTCCATTAAAACATATCTTAGATTTATCGAGTAGCTCTTTGGTAAATGTGCTTATAAGAAAGCCCTTTGAAAAGTTCTCTTTCAAAACATATGCTTTCATATTTAGTGATATATTCCAAAATACATCATTTGTCGAAAAACGTATGCTTTGAAAAGTTCCTCTGAGTGTTCCACTATTTCCTAAGATTCCATGAGCTCTTGGTGCCTCAGTACATCAATGAGAGAATCCCCTCACTCCCCATTACAACTTACTGGGTAATCACCAGTGAGAATCCCTCTCAAGAGATTCACACTCTTGAGTAATTTATAAAATGATTTATACACTTGGTAGAGTAGATAAGATAGAAATTTAAGCTAAAAGACTCTCTAGGCTTCTCTCATTTGAAGAATGATATGCTCTAAACTAAAGAGAAACAGAGACTTCATAATATTTATTGAGTATGATCAAACTGCGTTGTAAGCATCTCTTATTTTTATTTTGCCTCCCAACTTTTCAGCTCCCTCATTTTGGCTTCTTCTTTTATACTTGGTTCTTCATAAATCAGTTGAAATATCCATGGGATAGCTGTTATTGCTGACGTATGCATCTTACTCTTGTTGCTCTTCAATTGATCTGTGCATTTGATCGCTGTTTTAGATGGAAATAATCTTGAAACATGTCTTAGAATAGATGTATGAACAATATAAGCATATCTCGTTTGTTTCTGAAATAATTTGTAATTGAAGATCAAATATGTTAAAGTCTAGTTTAGAAATCTTTTCACAAATCAGTCTTGAATTATCAAAGTTCTTATTGAGGAATACCCTTGTCAAAAGGGTCTTCGATAAATCCCTAAGGAATTGCGATTGAAATAGTTTAAGTCTTGCACAGAAATACTTCGATAATTAACCTTATCGGAAGAGGCTTCGATAAATCTTCAATAAATTCCATTAAAACATATCTTAGATTTATCGAGTAGCTCTTTGGTAAATGTGCTTATAAGAAAGCCCTTTGAAAAGTTCTCTTTCAAAACATATGCTTTCATATTTAGTGATATATTCCAAAATACATCATTTGTCGAAAAACGTATGCTTTGAAAAGTTCCTCTGAGTGTTCCACTATTTCCTAAGATTCCATGAGCTCTTGGTGCCTCAGTACATCAATGAGAGAATCCCCTCACTCCCCCTTACAACTTACTGGGTAATCACCAGTGAGAATCCCTCTCAAGAGATTCACACTCTTGAGTAATTTATAAAATGATTTATACACTTGGTAGAGTAGATAAGATAGAAATTTAAGCTAAAAGACTCTCTAGGCTTCTCTCATTTGAAGAATGATATGCTCTAAACTAAAGAGAAACAGAGACTTCATAATATTTATTGAGTATGATCAAACTGCGTTGTAAGCATCTCTTATTTTTATTTTGCCTCCCAACTTTTCAGCTCCCTCATTTTGGCTTCTTCTTTTATACTTGGTTCTTCATAAATCAGTTGAAATATCCATGGGATAGCTGTTATTGCTGACGTATGCATCTGACTCTTGTTGCTCTTCAATTGATCTGTGCATTTGATCGCTGTTTTAGATGGAAATAATCTTGAAACATGTCTTAGAATAGATGTATGAACAATATAAGCATATCTCGTTTGTTTCTGAAATAATTTGTAATTGAAGATCAAATATGTTAAAGTCTAGCTTAGAAATCTTTTCACAAATCAGTCTTGAATTATCAAAGTTCTTATTGAGGAATACCCTTGTCAAAAGGGTCTTCGATAAATCCCTAAGGAATTGTGATTGAAATAGTTTAAGTCTTGCACAGAAATACTTCGATAATTAACCTTATCGGAAGAGGCTTCGATAAATCTTCAATAAATTCCATTAAAACATATCTTAGATTTATCGAGTAGCTCTTTGGTAAATGTGCTTATAAGAAAGCCCTTTGAAAAGTTCTCTTTCAAAACATATGCTTTCATATTTAGTGATATATTCCAAAATACATCATTTGTCGAAAAACGTATGCTTTGAAAAGTTCCTCTGGGTGTTCCACTATTTCCTAAGATTCCATGAGCTCTTGGTGCCTCAGTACATCAATGAGAGAATCCCCTCACTCCCCCTTACAACTTACTGGGTAATCACCAGTGAGAATCCCTCTCAAGAGATTCACACTCTTGAGTAATTTATAAAATGATTTATACACTTGGTAGAGTAGATAAGATAGAAATTTAAGCTAAAAGACTCTCTAGGCTTCTCTCATTTGAAGAATGATATGCTCTAAACTAAAGAGAAACAGAGACTTCATAATATTTATTGAGTATGATCAAACTGCGTTGTAAGCATCTCTTATTTTTATTTTGCCTCCCAACTTTTCAGCTTCCTCATTTTGGCTTCTTCTTTTATACTTGGTTCTTCATAAATCAGTTGAAATATCCATGGGATAGCTGTTATTGCTGACGTATGCATCTGACTCTTGTTGCTCTTCAATTGATCTGTGCATTTGATCGCTGTTTTAGATGGAAATAATCTTGAAACATGTCTTAGAATAGATGTATGAACAATATAAGCATATCTCGTTTGTTTCTGAAATAATTTATAATTGAAGATCAAATATGTTAAAGTCTAGTTTAGAAATCTTTTCACAAATCAGTCTTGAATTATCAAAGTTCTTATTGAGGAATACCCTTGTCAAAAAGGTCTTCGATAAATCCCTAAGGAATTGCGATTGAAATAGTTTAAGTCTTGCACAGAAATACTTCGATAATTAACCTTATCGGAAGAGGCTTCGATAAATCTTCAATAAATTCCATTAAAACATATCTTAGATTTATCGAGTAGCTCTTTGGTAAATGTGCTTATAAGAAAGCCCTTTGAAAAGTTCTCTTTCAAAACATATGCTTTCATATTTAGTGATATATTCCAAAATACATCATTTGTCGAAAAACGTATGCTTTGAAAAGTTCCTCTGAGTGTTCCACTATTTCCTAAGATTCCATGAGCTCTTGGTGCCTCAGTACATCAATGAGAGAATCCCCTCACTCCCCCTTACAACTTACTGGGTAATCACCAGTGAGAATCCCTCTCAAGAGATTCACACTCTTGAGTAATTTATAAAATGATTTATACACTTGGTAGAGTAGATAAGATAGAAATTTAAGCTAAAAGACTCTCTAGGCTTCTCTCATTTGAAGAATGATATGCTCTAAACTAAAGAGAAACAGAGACTTCATAATATTTATTGAGTATGATCAAACTGCGTTGTAAGCATCTCTTATTTTTATTTTGCCTCCCAACTTTTCAGCTTCCTCATTTTGGCTTCTTCTTTTATACTTGGTTCTTCATAAATCAGTTGAAATATCCATGGGATAGCTGTTATTGCTGACGTATGCATCTGACTCTTGTTGCTCTTCAATTGATCTGTGCATTTGATCGCTGTTTTAGATGGAAATAATCTTGAAACATGTCTTAGAATAGATGTATGAACAATATAAGCATATCTCGTTTGTTTCTGAAATAATTTATAATTGAAGATCAAATATGTTAAAGTCTAGTTTAGAAATCTTTTCACAAATCAGTCTTGAATTATCAAAGTTCTTATTGAGGAATACCCTTGTGAAAAAGGTCTTCGATAAATCCCTAAGGAATTGCGATTGAAATAGTTTAAGTCTTGCACAGAAATACTTCGATAATTAACCTTATCGGAAGAGGCTTCGATAAATCTTCAATAAATTCCATTAAAACATATCTTAGATTTATCGAGTAGCTCTTTGGTAAATGTGCTTATAAGAAAGCCCTTTGAAAAGTTCTCTTTCAAAACATATGCTTTCATATTTAGTGATATATTCCAAAATACATCATTTGTCGAAAAACGTATGCTTTGAAAAGTTCCTCTGAGTGTTCCACTATTTCCTAAGATTCCATGAGCTCTTGGTGCCTCAGTACATCAATGAGAGAATCCCCTCACTCCCCCTTACAACTTACTGGGTAATCACCAGTGAGAATCCCTCTCAAGAGATTCACACTCTTGAGTAATTTATAAAATGATTTATACACTTGGTAGAGTAGATAAGATAGAAATTTAAGCTAAAAGACTCTCTAGGCTTCTCTCATTTGAAGAATGATATGCTCTAAACTAAAGAGAAACAGAGACTTCATAATATTTATTGAGTATGATCAAACTGCGTTGTAAGCATCTCTTATTTTTATTTTGCCTCCCAACTTTTCAGCTTCCTCATTTTGGCTTCTTCTTTTATACTTGGTTCTTCATAAATCAGTTGAAATATCCATGGGATAGCTGTTATTGCTGACGTATGCATCTGACTCTTGTTGCTCTTCAATTGATCTGTGCATTTGATCGCTGTTTTAGATGGAAATAATCTTGAAACATGTCTTAGAATAGATGTATGAACAATATAAGCATATCTCGTTTGTTTCTGAAATAATTTATAATTGAAGATCAAATATGTTAAAGTCTAGTTTAGAAATCTTTTCACAAATCAGTCTTGAATTATCAAAGTTCTTATTGAGGAATACCCTTGTCAAAAAGGTCTTCGATAAATCCCTAAGGAATTGCGATTGAAATAGTTTAAGTCTTGCACAGAAATACTTCGATAATTAACCTTATCGGAAGAGGCTTCGATAAATCTTCAATAAATTCCATTAAAACATATCTTAGATTTATCGAGTAGCTCTTTGGTAAATGTGCTTATAAGAAAGCCCTTTGAAAAGTTCTCTTTCAAAACATATGCTTTCATATTTAGTGATATATTCCAAAATACATCATTTGTCGAAAAACGTATGCTTTGAAAAGTTCCTCTGAGTGTTCCACTATTTCCTAAGATTCCATGAGCTCTTGGTGCCTCAGTACATCAATGAGAGAATCCCCTCACTCCCCCTTACAACTTACTGGGTAATCACCAGTGAGAATCCCTCTCAAGAGATTCACACTCTTGAGTAATTTATAAAATGATTTATACACTTGGTAGAGTAGATAAGATAGAAATTTAAGCTAAAAGACTCTCTAGGCTTCTCTCATTTGAAGAATGATATGCTCTAAACTAAAGAGAAACAGAGACTTCATAATATTTATTGAGTATGATCAAACTGCGTTGTAAGCATCTCTTATTTTTATTTTGCCTCCCAACTTTTCAGCTTCCTCATTTTGGCTTCTTCTTTTATACTTGGTTCTTCATAAATCAGTCGAAATATCCATGGGATAGCTGCTATTGCTGACGTATGCATCTGACTCTTGTTGCTCTTCAATTGATCTGTGCATTTGATCGCTGTTTTAGATGGAAATAATCTTGAAACATGTCTTAGAATAGATGTATGAACAATATAAGCATATCTCGTTTGTTTCTGAAATAATTTATAATTGAAGATCAAATATGTTAAAGTCTAGTTTAGAAATCTTTTCACAAATCAGTCTTGAATTATCAAAGTTCTTATTGAGGAATACCCTTGTCAAAAAGGTCTTCGATAAATCCCTAAGGAATTGCGATTGAAATAGTTTAAGTCTTGCACAGAAATACTTCGATAATTAACCTTATCGGAAGAGGCTTCGATAAATCTTCAATAAATTCCATTAAAACATATCTTAGATTTATCGAGTAGCTCTTTGGTAAATGTGCTTATAAGAAAGCCCTTTGAAAAGTTCTCTTTCAAAACATATGCTTTCATATTTAGTGATATATTCCAAAATACATCATTTGTCGAAAAACGTATGCTTTGAAAAGTTCATCTGAGTGTTCCACTATTTCCTAAGATTCCATGAGCTCTTGGTGCCTCAGTACATCAATGAGAGAATCCCCTCACTCCCCCTTACAACTTACTGGGTAATCACCAGTGAGAATCCCTCTCAAGAGATTCACACTCTTGAGTAATTTATAAAATGATTTATACACTTGGTAGAGTAGATAAGATAGAAATTTAAGCTAAAAGACTCTCTAGGCTTCTCTCATTTGAAGAATGATATGCTCTAAACTAAAGAGAAACAGAGACTTCATAATATTTATTGAGTATGATCAAACTGCGTTGTAAGCATCTCTTATTTTTATTTTGCCTCCCAACTTTTCAGCTTCCTCATTTTGGCTTCTTCTTTTATACTTGGTTCTTCATAAATCAGTTGAAATATCCATGGGATAGCTGTTATTGCTGACGTATGCATCTGACTCTTGTTGCTCTTCAATTGATCTGTGCATTTGATCGCTGTTTTAGATGGAAATAATCTTGAAACATGTCTTAGAATAGATGTATGAACAATATAAGCATATCTCGTTTGTTTCTGAAATAATTTATAATTGAAGATCAAATATGTTAAAGTCTAGTTTAGAAATCTTTTCACAAATCAGTCTTGAATTATCAAAGTTCTTATTGAGGAATACCCTTGTCAAAAAGGTCTTCGATAAATCCCTAAGGAATTGCGATTGAAATAGTTTAAGTCTTGCACAGAAATACTTCGATAATTAACCTTATCGGAAGAGGCTTCGATAAATCTTCAATAAATTCCATTAAAACATATCTTAGATTTATCGAGTAGCTCTTTGGTAAATGTGCTTATAAGAAAGCCCTTTGAAAAGTTCTCTTTCAAAACATATGCTTTCATATTTAGTGATATATTCCAAAATACATCATTTGTCAAAAAACGTATGCTTTGAAAAGTTCCTCTGAGTGTTCCACTATTTCCTAAGATTCCATGAGCTCTTGGTGCCTCAGTACATCAATGAGAGAATCCCCTCACTCCCCCTTACAACTTACTGGGTAATCACCAGTGAGAATCCCTCTCAAGAGATTCACACTCTTGAGTAATTTATAAAATGATTTATACACTTGGTAGAGTAGATAAGATAGAAATTTAAGCTAAAAGACTCTCTAGGCTTCTCTCATTTGAAGAATGATATGCTCTAAACTAAAGAGAAACAGAGACTTCATAATATTTATTGAGTATGATCAAACTGCGTTGTAAGCATCTCTTATTTTTATTTTGCCTCCCAACTTTTCAGCTTCCTCATTTTGGCTTCTTCTTTTATACTTGGTTCTTCATAAATCAGTTGAAATATCCATGGGATAGCTGCTATTGCTGACGTATGCATCTGACTCTTGTTGCTCTTCAATTGATCTGTGCATTTGATCGCTGTTTTAGATGGAAATAATCTTGAAACATGTCTTAGAATAGATGTATGAACAATATAAGCATATCTCGTTTGTTTCTGAAATAATTTATAATTGAAGATCAAATATGTTAAAGTCTAGTTTAGAAATCTTTTCACAAATCAGTCTTGAATTATCAAAGTTCTTATTGAGGAATACCCTTGTCAAAAAGGTCTTCGATAAATCCCTAAGGAATTGCGATTGAAATAGTTTAAGTCTTGCACAGAAATACTTCGATAATTAACCTTATCGGAAGAGGCTTCGATAAATCTTCAATAAATTCCATTAAAACATATCTTAGATTTATCGAGTAGCTCTTTGGTAAATGTGCTTATAAGAAAGCCCTTTGAAAAGTTCTCTTTCAAAACATATGCTTTCATATTTAGTGATATATTCCAAAATACATCATTTGTCGAAAAACGTATGCTTTGAAAAGTTCCTCTGAGTGTTCCACTATTTCCTAAGATTCCATGAGCTCTTGGTGCCTCAGTACATCAATGAGAGAATCCCCTCACTCCCCCTTACAACTTACTGGGTAATCACCAGTGAGAATCCCTCTCAAGAGATTCACACTCTTGAGTAATTTATAAAATGATTTATACACTTGGTAGAGTAGATAAGATAGAAATTTAAGCTAAAAGACTCTCTAGGCTTCTCTCATTTGAAGAATGATATGCTCTAAACTAAAGAGAAACAGAGACTTCATAATATTTATTGAGTATGATCAAACTGCGTTGTAAGCATCTCTTATTTTTATTTTGCCTCCCAACTTTTCAGCTCCCTCATTTTGGCTTCTTCTTTTATACTTGGTTCTTCATAAATCAGTTGAAATATCCATGGGATAGCTGCTATTGCTGACGTATGCATCTGACTCTTGTTGCTCTTCAATTGATCTGTGCATTTGATCGCTGTTTTAGATGGAAATAATCTTGAAACATGTCTTAGAATAGATGTATGAACAATATAAGCATATCTCGTTTGTTTCTGAAATAATTTATAATTGAAGATCAAATATGTTAAAGTCTAGTTTAGAAATCTTTTCACAAATCAGTCTTGAATTATCAAAGTTCTTATTGAGGAATACCCTTGTCAAAAAGGTCTTCGATAAATCCCTAAGGAATTGCGATTGAAATAGTTTAAGTCTTGCACAGAAATACTTCGATAATTAACCTTATCGGAAGAGGCTTCGATAAATCTTCAATAAATTCCATTAAAACATATCTTAGATTTATCGAGTAGCTCTTTGGTAAATGTGCTTATAAGAAAGCCCTTTGAAAAGTTCTCTTTCAAAACATATGCTTTCATATTTAGTGATATATTCCAAAATACATCATTTGTCGAAAAACGTATGCTTTGAAAAGTTCCTCTGAGTGTTCCACTATTTCCTAAGATTCCATGAGCTCTTGGTGCCTCAGTACATCAATGAGAGAATCCCCTCACTCCCCCTTACAACTTACTGGGTAATCACCAGTGAGAATCCCTCTCAAGAGATTCACACTCTTGAGTAATTTATAAAATGATTTATACACTTGGTAGAGTAGATAAGATAGAAATTTAAGCTAAAAGACTCTCTAGGCTTCTCTCATTTGAAGAATGATATGCTCTAAACTAAAGAGAAACAGAGACTTCATAATATTTATTGAGTATGATCAAACTGCGTTGTAAGCATCTCTTATTTTTATTTTGCCTCCCAACTTTTCAGCTCCCTCATTTTGGCTTCTTCTTTTATACTTGGTTCTTCATAAATCAGTTGAAATATCCATGGGATAGCTGCTATTGCTGACGTATGCATCTGACTCTTGTTGCTCTTCAATTGATCTGTGCATTTGATCGCTGTTTTAGATGGAAATAATCTTGAAACATGTCTTAGAATAGATGTATGAACAATATGTTGGAAATCGTGCCCTAGGGGCCAATCATTGTCTTATGAACATTATTGATTTATGAATTTATTAATTGAGTTATCATATTATTTGCATGTTTACTATGATGACCATCCTTGGATAATTCATGATATTATCCTAAATGTCCCTGGTCGATCATCTATGTGGGAGCACAGATGAAATAAGACCAGTATGACTTTGAAGATGTATAGAGATATAAATCAAAGTCATAAGCACATGTAAGAGTACAGGGTGTTGGACCGACCCGCTATGAGAGAACTGCATGGGTAACGTCATAAGCTTCTCTCATATACAAACCATGTCAATATGCCCTTTGACCTGAGATCATCATGGATTCCTACATGACAAAACGCTCAGCTTTGACCTAGTCAAAAGTCACTTTTGACCGAGTGATCATAAAGACTATGTTTGGGCTTAGTGGTTTTTCATGCGGAGGAATGTGAATGGTCAAGATGGAATTTGTCCCTCACATTCGTGGAGAGATATTACTGGGCCCCTCGATGAGTGAGTCTGAGAAATGTATGGCCATACTGTAATGGAAAGGTAGTTCCATTTCTATAGTCAGACTACTCAGGGATCGAGAAAGTAACGGTCGGGAATAGGAGGATGACATTATCCATGCCTCATCCATGACCAAAATATCGCGTGACAGAAGGGACATGATATGGTTGTATAAAAGGTTACATCGTTTATCGATCCTCATATGATTTGGGTAGTCGTTATGTCTTGCTAGAGACCGCTTGCGACTTGTGGGCTAGTATAGCAAATGGCCCACTGCCAACTTCATATGGGCCTACAGGGTCGCACACAAAATAGCCCAACACGAGCTATGATGTCCAGATTCATTGAATCTAAGACATGTCCAGATTCAATGAAAGATCCAGGTGAATGTATATATATTTATTTATATTCGTATATATATAAATTCGTATATATATATATATATATATTATATATATGAGATATATGAGATTTAATTTATAAGGATAAATTAAATCCCTATCACGTTTGAATTCGAAATTCAAATTGATAGGATATCTCATATAAGAGATATTTATAAGATTTAATTTATAAGGATAAATTAAATCTCTATCACGTTTGAAATTCGAAATTCAAATTGATAGGATATCTCATATAAGAGATATTTATAAGATTTAATTTATAAGGATAAATTAAATCTCTATCACGTTTGAAATTCGAAATTTAAATTGATAGGATATCTCAAATTTGATTTATGGGAATAAATCAAATATAACTCAGTCTCATCTTTATTTAAAGTTAAATAAATAAGTAATTAAATCTGTGGGACGGATTTAATATTATTTTATTTAATTAGTTTCTTATAAAATTATACAATATATGATATTGTATCAATTCGGAATTAATATAAGATTAACTCCAAAATCCAATTAGGTCAGGTGGAAAAACGCATAGCATCCTCTATATCTGATTGGAGGAGCTACGTTTGAAAATAACACAGAACACAAAAGGCCGAACGGAATCTGCAAAAGGTTTGCAGACAAGAAACTGCTGAAATAGAGACGGAGACTTGTGAAAGCCTTGGAGGGACAGGAGACGCTAGCACGTCGTTCGTGGTTGGAACGCTGTTCGTGTGGATACCAGTAGAGGAAGCCGACCTGAGGCGTCGACTTCTTGTGATCGGAAAGAGACCACCGTCCGCGGAGAGAATCTGTGAAGGTCGCTGAGGAACACTCCGTCGATTTCTTGCGATCAGAAAGAGATCACCACCCACGTAGAGAAGCTGTGAAATTCGCTGAGCAACACTAAGGGTAATGATTCTTTCCACTTGACTTAAACACATACGGCAGATCCTGGCAAGGAATGGAAAATTTTTAAAGTTTATTTCCGCTGCGTGTCTTCCAATTCCTTACAGTGGTATCAGAGCCATGCCGTTTTGTGTTTAAGTTAGGGTTGATTTGTGATTTATATGATATATGTTATTAGTAGCCGATCATATAATAAGCGTTGTATGTGTGACATATATGGAATCCTTGTTGTGTATGACATAAAAGGAATCTAAAAGGAAATTGAAATCGGTGGTGATGCTTTTTGATTTGATCAATCCGCATAGATGGGGTCTAAGAAAACCGAATTCGAATTTGTGATTATTTGTGAAAACCGAATTCAGATTCGTGATTATTTATGAAACAAAAAAACAAAAAAAAAATTTCTTCCGGGGCGCTGCCCCAGAGACCCCGCCCGCTAACCGGCTAGCGGGACAGCCGCCCGCTAACCGGCTAGCGGGACCGCCGTAGCTACCTGTTCGTAGCGCAACATAACCGTAACATATGTTACTTTGTAAATGTTTTTTGCCCTTCGATTAGATCTGAATATTGATTCTTGCATGTTTGGGTATGGTGAACAATATGGCTCTAGATTACAAGTGTTGTAATTTTTAAAAATACGGCCTGCGTGTCGTGCCTTCCTCTATATACTCTCAATGTACCTTCTCCTCTCATCTCACTCCCCTCGAATGTTAAAAGAGGTTTCTATATGTAATTTCTCTTTTCTTACTAGAGAGCTCCTCTCATTGGCTTGAGGGGACTTAGGATAGGTGAGCCATATTGTATCACGTTTGAATTATGCATCTTATGATTAGATCAGCACATGCATATTACTTGTATGAGATACGAACTGAGAAACAAAACGGTTTTGGATCTCAAGGCATTAGATGGGATTAGAACATGCCAGATCATATGATGATAGGATCCCATGAATATCTAAGAGTTACATTTGATGTAATTGGTAAAGGTGTTACCTACCTAAATAACTTAATCTAAGCGTCCTGCCAAAGCGGACTTAAGTTTGAGCCAAATATGGATCTTAGCCCACTAACTATTGCATTGAGGGTTGTTTATTTAGTGGGAGATTACTAATTACATTGCATATTTTAATTGTAGAATCATGACGACTAGTAATACTGCTACATTATCGCTGCGATCTGTCCTTGAGAAGGACAAACTCAATGGGACAAACTTTCTTGACTGGTTTAGGAACTTGAGAATTGTTCTCAAGCAGGAAAGAAAGGCGCATGTCCTAGATCAACCCATTCCTGAGGAGCCAGCCGCCAATGCTCCCAGAGCTCAGAGAGATGCTTATATGAAGCATAAGGAAGACTCTGTCGATGTGGGATGCTTGATGCTAGCCACCATGGTTCCGGAGCTCCAAAGAGATCTGGAACACATGGAGGCTTATGAGATGATTGTGCATCTCAAGGAAATGTTCCAGCAACAGGCAAGGCAAGAGAGGTATGAGACCACTAAGGCCTTACATTCCTGCAAGATGGCTGAAGGTGCATCAGTCAGTGCTCATGTCTTAAAGATGAAAGGGTACATTGATCACCTTGAACGGCTTGGATTTCCCATGAGCCAGGAGTTAGCTACAGATTTGATCTTAAACTCACTCCCGGAAAGTTATGACCAGTTTGTTATGAACTACAACATGAACAACATGGAGAAATCTATTTCTGAACTGCATGGGATGCTTAAAACTGCTGAGCCGAGTCTTAAGAAGAAACCCAGTAGTGTTTTGATGGTTCAGAAAGGAAAGGGTACGAAAAAGAAAGGCAAAGGCAAGGGGAAGGGTCATGGCTCATCAGGTAAGACCAAAGAGTCAGGCAAGCCCGAAACCAAGCCTGCACCAAAGAAGGCAAAGCCTCCGAAGGAAGGAGTCTGCTTCTTCTGCAATGAACCGGGTCATTGGAAGAGGAATTGCAAACTCTACCTCGAAGATCTGAAAAAGAACAAGAAGGATAGCGGGGCTATCGCTTCAGGTATTTATGTTATAGACATTCATCTTTCTACTTCCACCTCATGGGTATTAGATACTGCATGTGGTTCTCACATTTGTACGAATGTGCAGGGACTAAAGGACAGTAGGAAGCTGAAAAGGGGTGAAGTTGACCTACGAGTTGGAAACAGAGCAAGGGTTGCTGCGTTAGCTGTAGGCACTTATGAATTAGTTCTGCCCACTGGGCTTTTGTTAGTTTTGAACAATTGCTATTATGTTCCTGCTTTAAGTAGTAACATTGTTTCACTTTCTTATTTGGATAAGGAAGGTTTCACTTCCATTGCTGGGAATAGTAGATGTTCTATTTATCGTAATGATGTTTTATATGCTCATGGTGATTTGCATGTTGATCATTACATATTAAATTTGGAACAACCCAATCATGGAAATATCTATAACATAACCGCCAAAAGGGTCAAACCAAACGATTTGAATCCCACATACCTCTGGCACTGTCGTCTGGGCCACATAAATGAGAAACGCATTTCCAAACTCCATCAAGATGGATTTCTAAACTCATTTGATTTTGAATCATATGACACTTGCGAGTCTTGCTTGTTAGGAAAGATGACAAAGTCACCTTTCACTGGGCACAGTGAGAGGGCCACTGATTTATTGGGCCTCATACATACAGATGTGTGTGGACCGATGAACACAAATGCCAGAGGAGGTTATTCGTACTTTATAACATTCATAGATGATTTCAGCAGATATGGGTACATCTATCTAATGAAACATAAATCTGAATCTTTTGAAAAGTTCAAGATATTTCAAAATGAAGTACAAAACCAGCTTGGCAAAACAATTAAAGCCCTTCGATCTGATCGGGGTGGTGAATATTTGAGCCAAGAGTTCATAGATCATCTTAGGAATTGTGGGACACTCTCACAATTGACTCCTCCAGGGACACCACAATGGAATGGCGTTTCTGAACGGAGAAATCGAACACTATTAGATATGGTTCGATCCATGATGAGTCGAACAGATCTTCCGCCCTCCTTTTGGGGCTATGCCCTAGAGACAGCTGCGTTCACACTCAATCGTGTTCCATCTAAGGCAATCGAAAAGACTCCGTATGAGATATGGACTGGGAGGACGCCTAGTTTGTCTTTCCTCAAGATTTGGGGATGCGAGGTCTATGTTAAGCAACAAGCCTCAGACAAATTAGCGCCCAAATCCTCAAAATGCCTTTTTGTGGGATATCCTAAGGAAACCAAGGGATATTACGTCTACAACCCTGCTGATAACAAAGTGTTTGTTGTCAGAAATGGTATCTTTCTTGAACGAGAATTTATCTCTAAAAGAACCAGTGGGAGTAAGGTACAACTCGAAGAAGTTCGAGAGCTACAAGACACCACAGAACTGCAGATGGAAAATAGAGAAGACTCACAACAAGTTGTTGAGACTCCTCAAGTCACGCAAGGTCCACGAAAGTCTAATAGGACACGACTTCAGCCTCAGAGATATGGATTTCTGATTTCTGATAGTCGTGATGTGTTGCTCATTGAGCATAATGAGCCGACTACCTATCGAGAAGCTATAGTGGGACCAAACTCCGAAAAATGGCTTAGTGCCATGAAGTCTGAGATGCAATCCATGTACGACAATAAGGTTTGGACCTTAGTCGACCCGCCTGAAGGTGTAAAAACCGTCGGGTGCAAGTGGGTTTTCAAAGAGAAAACTGACATGGATGGCAATGTAAATGTCTTCAAGGCACGACTGGTTGCAAAAGGTTTTACTCAAACTCATGGTGTGGACTATGATGAGACCTTTTCCCCAGTAGCAATGGCCAAATCAATCAGAATCCTCTTTGCTATTGCAGCATATTATGACTATGAAATATGGCAGATGGACGTCAAGACAGCCTTCCTTAATGGAAAGCTCCTTGAGGATGTGTACATGACACAACCTGAAGGGTTTGTGCGTTTCGAGGACTCTGGTAAAGTGTGCAAGCTTCAAAGGTCCATTTATGGACTGAAGCAAGCCTCTCGGAGTTGGAATCATCGTTTTGATGAAGTAGTGAAAGAGTTTAGACTCCTTCAAAATATTGATGAACCTTGTGTGTACAAAAAGGTTAGTGGGAGCACAGTTGTGTTTTTGGTACTCTATGTCGATGACATCCTACTTATTGGGAATGACATTCCTACCTTGCAGATTGTCAAGTCTTGGTTAGGAAAGTCTTTCTCGATGAAAGACTTGGGTGAAGCCACCTACATCCTAGGAATCAGGATCTATAGAGATAGATCTAAAAGACTTCTAGGACTCAGTCAGAGTACATACATAGACAAAATACTGCATAGGTTCAGTATGCACGAATCAAAGAGGGGTTTCATACCCATGTCTCATGGTACTCACCTCAGCAAAGATCTGTGTCCTAGTACATCTGATCAGCGAGGTCGCATGAGTAAGGTTCCATATGCCTCGGCCATAGGATCTATCATGTACGCCATGTTATGTACTCGACCGGATGTCTCGTTTGCCTTAAGTATGACTAGCAGATACCAACAGGACCCTGGTGAGGGCCATTGGACTGCTGTCAAGAATATCCTTAAGTACTTAAGAAGGACTAAGGACTTATTCTTGGTCTATGGTGGATTGGATGATGAGCTCTGTGTAACTGGTTACACAGATGCGAGTTTCCAAACTGACCAGGACGACCAAAAATCGCAGTCTGGATACATATTCCTCCTCAATAATGGAGCAGTAAGCTGGAAGAGCTCTAAGCAGGGCACTGTAGCAGATTCTGCAACGGAAGCTGAGTATATAGCAGCATCTGATGCAGCTAAGGAAGCCGTTTGGATCAGGAAGTTCATCACAGAACTAGGGGTGATACCTACCATCTCAGATCCAATAACTTTGCTCTGTGACAATAGCGGTGCTATTGCACAGGCCAAAGAGCCTAGGTCACATCAAAGGACCAAGCATATACTCAGGCGATTTCATCTCATCAGAGAAATCAACGATAGAGGTGATATAAAAATATGCAAAGTAGCAGGAGAAGATAATGTTGCTGATCCTCTAACAAAGCCGCTTGTGCAGGCAAAGCATGAGCGTCATGTTAGGTCAATGGGAATTAGTCAAATTAATGATTGTACCTAGTGCAAGTGGGAGGTTGTTGGAAATCGTGCCCTAGGGGCCAATCATTGTCTTATGAACATTATTGATTTATGAATTTATTAATTGAGTTATCATATTATTTGCATGTTTACTATGATGACCATCCTTGGATAATTCATGATATTATCCTAAATGTCCCTGGTCGATCATCTATGTGGGAGCACAGATGAAATAAGACCAGTATGACTTTGAAGATGTATAGAGATATAAATCAAAGTCATAAGCACATGTAAGAGTACAGGGTGTTGGACCGACCCGCTATGAGAGAACTGCATGGGTAACGTCATAAGCTTCTCTCATATACAAACCATGTCAATATGCCCTTTGACCTGAGATCATCATGGATTCCTACATGACAAAACGCTCAGCTTTGACCTAGTCAAAAGTCACTTTTGACCGAGTGATCATAAAGACTATGTTCGGGCTTAGTGGTTTTTCATGCGGAGGAATGTGAATGGTCAAGATGGAATTTGTCCCTCACATTCGTGGAGAGATATTACTGGGCCCCTCGATGAGTGAGTCTGAGAAATGTATGGCCATACTGTAATGGAAAGGTAGTTCCATTTCTATAGTCAGACTACTCAGGGATCGAGAAAGTAACGGTCGGGAATAGGAGGATGACATTATCCATGCCTCATCCATGACCAAAATATCGCGTGACAGAAGGGACATGATATGGTTGTATAAAAGGTTACATCGTTTATCGATCCTCATATGATTTGGGTAGTCGTTATGTCTTGCTAGAGACCGCTTGCGACTTGTGGGCTAGTATAGCAAATGGCCCACTGCCAACTTCATATGGGCCTACAGGGTCGCACACAAAATAGCCCAACACGAGCTATGATGTCCAGATTCATTGAATCTAAGACATGTCCAGATTCAATGAAAGATCCAGGTGAATGTATATATATTTATTTATATTCGTATATATATAAATTCGTATATATATATATATATTATATATATGAGATATATGAGATTTAATTTATAAGGATAAATTAAATCCCTATCACGTTTGAATTCGAAATTCAAATTGATAGGATATCTCATATAAGAGATATTTATAAGATTTAATTTATAAGGATAAATTAAATCTCTATCACGTTTGAAATTCGAAATTCAAATTGATAGGATATCTCATATAAGAGATATTTATAAGATTTAATTTATAAGGATAAATTAAATCTCTATCACGTTTGAAATTCGAAATTCAAATTGATAGGATATCTCATATAAGAGATATTTATAAGATTTAATTTATAAGGATAAATTAAATCTCTATCACGTTTGAAATTCGAAATTTAAATTGATAGGATATCTCAAATTTGATTTATGGGAATAAATCAAATATAACTCAGTCTCATCTTTATTTAAAGTTAAATAAATAAGTAATTAAATCTGTGGGACGGATTTAATATTATTTTATTTAATTAGTTTCTTATAAAATTATACAATATATGATATTGTATCAATTCGGAATTAATATAAGATTAACTCCAAAATCCAATTAGGTCAAGTGGAAAAACGCATAGCATCCTCTATATCTGATTGGAGGAGCTACGTTTGAAAATAACACAGAACACAAAAGGCCGAACGGAATCTGCAAAAGGTTTGCAGACAAGAAACTGCCGAAATAGAGACGGAGACTTGTGAAAGCCTTGGAGGGACAGGAGACGCTAGCACGTCGTTCGTGGTTGGAACGCTGTTCGTGTGGATACCAGTAGAGGAAGCCGACCTGAGGCGTCGACTTCTTGTGATCGGAAAGAGACCACCGTCCGCGGAGAGAATCTGTGAAGGTCGCTGAGGAACACTCCATCGATTTCTTGCGATCAGAAAGAGATTACCACCCACGTAGAGAAGCTGTGAAATTCGCTGAGCAACACTAAGGGTAATGATTCTTTCCACTTGACTTAAACACATACGGCAGATCCTGGCAAGGAATGGAAAATTTTTAAAGTTTATTTCCGCTGCGTGTCTTCCAATTCCTTTCAGGATTCTCACTGGTGATTACCTAGTAAGTTGTAAGGCGGAGTGAGGGGATTCTCTCATTGATGTACTGAGGCACCAAGAGCTCATGGAATCTTAGGAAATAGTGGAGCACTCAGAGGAACTTTTCAAAGCATACGTTTTTCGACAAATGATGCATTTTGGAATATATCACTAAATGTGAAAGCATATGTTTTGAAAGAGAACTTTTCAAAGGGCTTTCTTATAAGCACATTTACCAAAGGGCTACTCGATAAATCTAAGATATGTTTTAATGGAATTTATTGAAGATTTATCGAAGCCTCTTCCGATAAGGTTAATTATCGAAGTATTTCTGTGCAAGACTTAAACTATTTCAATCGCAATTCCTTAGGGATTTATCGAAGACCTTTTTGACAAGGGTATTCCTCAATAAGAACTTTGATAATTCAAGACTGATTTGTGAAAAGATTTCTAAACTAGACTTTAACATATTTGATCTTCAATTATAAATTATTTTAGAAACAAACGAGATATGCTTATATTGTTCATACATCTATTCTAAGACATGTTTCAAGATTATTTCCATCTAAAACAGCGATCAAATGCACAGATCAATTGAAGAGCAACAAGAGTCAGATGCATACGTCAGCAATAACAGCTATCCCATGGATATTTCAACTGATTTATGAAGAACCAAGTATAAAAGAAGAAGCCAAAATGAGGGAGCTGAAAAGTTGGGAGACAAAATAAAAATAAGAGATGCTTACAACGCAGTTTGATCATACTCAATAAATATTATGAAGTCTCTGTTTCTCTTTAGTTTAGAGCATATCATTCTTCAAATGAGAGAAGCCTAGAGAGTCTTCTAGCTTAAATTTCTATCTTATCTACTCTACCAAGTGTATAAATCATTTTATAAATTACTCAAGAGTGTGAATCTCTTGAGAGGGATTCTCACTGGTGATTACCTAGTAAGTTGTAAGGGGGAGTGAGGGGATTCTCTCATTGATGTACTGAGGCACCAAGAGCTCATGGAATCTTAGGAAATAGTGGAGCACTCAGAGGAACTTTTCAAAGCATACGTTTTTCGACAAATGATGCATTTTAGAATATATCAATAAATGTGAAAGCATATGTTTTGAAAGAGAACTTTTCGAAGGGCTTTCTTATAAGCACATTTACCAAAGGGCTACTCGATAAATCTAAGATATGTTTTAATGGAATTTATTGAAGATTTATCGAAGCCTCTTCCGATAAGGTTAATTATCGAAGTATTTCTGTGCAAGACTTAAACTATTTCAATCGCAATTCCTTAGGGATTTATCGAAGACCTTTTTGACAAGGGTATTCCTCAATAAGAACTTTGATAATTCAAGACTGATTTGTGAAAAGATTTCTAAACTAGACTTTAACATATTTGATCTTCAATTATAAATTATTTTAGAAACAAACGAGATATGCTTATATTGTTCATACATCTATTCTAAGACATGTTTCAAGATTATTTCCATCTAAAACAGCGATCAAATGCACAGATCAATTGAAGAGCAACAAGAGTCAGATGCATACGTCAGCAATAACAGCTATCCCATGGATATTTCAACTGATTTATGAAGAACCAAGTATAAAAGAAGAAGCCAAAATGAGGGAGCTGAAAAGTTGGGAGACAAAATAAAAATAAGAGATGCTTACAACGCAGTTTGATCATACTCAATAAATATTATGAAGTCTCTGTTTCTCTTTAGTTTAGAGCATATCATTCTTCAAATGAGAGAAGCCTAGAGAGTCTTCTAGCTTAAATTTCTATCTTATCTACTCTACCAAGTGTATAAATCATTTTATAAATTACTCAAGAGTGTGAATCTCTTGAGAGGGATTCTCACTGGTGATTACCTAGTAAGTTGTAAGGGGGAGTGAGGGGATTCTCTCATTGATGTACTGAGGCACCAAGAGCTCATGGAATCTTAGGAAATAGTGGAGCACTCAGAGGAACTTTTCAAAGCATACGTTTTTCGACAAATGATGCATTTTGGAATATATCAATAAATGTGAAAGCATATGTTTTGAAAGAGAACTTTTCAAAGGGCTTTCTTATAAGCACATTTACCAAAGGGCTACTCGATAAATCTAAGATATGTTTTAATGGAATTTATTGAAGATTTATCGAAGCCTCTTCCGATAAGGTTAATTATCGAAGTATTTCTGTGCAAGACTTAAACTATTTCAATCGCAATTCCTTAGGGATTTATCGAAGACCTTTTTGACAAGGGTATTCCTCAATAAGAACTTTGATAATTCAAGACTGATTTGTGAAAAGATTTCTAAACTAGACTTTAACATATTTGATCTTCAATTATAAATTATTTTAGAAACAAACGAGATATGCTTATATTGTTCATACATCTATTCTAAGACATGTTTCAAGATTATTTCCATCTAAAACAGCGATCAAATGCACAGATCAATTGAAGAGCAGCAAGAGTCAGATGCATACGTCAGCAATAACAGCTATCCCATGGATATTTCAACTGATTTATGAAGAACCAAGTATAAAAGAAGAAGCCAAAATGAGGGAGCTGAAAAGTTGGGAGACAAAATAAAAATAAGAGATGCTTACAACGCAGTTTGATCATACTCAATAAATATTATAAAGTCTCTGTTTCTCTTTAGTTTAGAGCATATCATTCTTCAAATGAGAGAAGCCTAGAGAGTCTTCTAGCTTAAATTTCTATCTTATCTACTCTACCAAGTGTATAAATCATTTTATAAATTACTCAAGAGTGTGAATCTCTTGAGAGGGATTCTCACTGGTGATTACCTAGTAAGTTGTAAGGCGGAGTGAGGGGATTCTCTCATTGATGTACTGAGGCACCAAGAGCTCATGGAATCTTAGGAAATAGTGGAGCACTCAGAGGAACTTTTCAAAGCATACGTTTTTCGACAAATGATGCATTTTGGAATATATCACTAAATGTGAAAGCATATGTTTTGAAAGAGAACTTTTCAAAGGGCTTTCTTATAAGCACATTTACCAAAGGGCTACTCGATAAATCTAAGATATGTTTTAATGGAATTTATTGAAGATTTATCGAAGCCTCTTCCGATAAGGTTAATTATCGAAGTATTTCTGTGCAAGACTTAAACTATTTCAATCGCAATTCCTTAGGGATTTATCGAAGACCTTTTTGACAAGGGTATTCCTCAATAAGAACTTTGATAATTCAAGACTGATTTGTGAAAAGATTTCTAAACTAGACTTTAACATATTTGATCTTCAATTATAAATTATTTTAGAAACAAACGAGATATGCTTATATTGTTCATACATCTATTCTAAGACATGTTTCAAGATTATTTCCATCTAAAACAGCGATCAAATGCACAGATCAATTGAAGAGCAACAAGAGTCAGATGCATACGTCAGCAATAACAGCTATCCCATGGATATTTCAACTGATTTATGAAGAACCAAGTATAAAAGAAGAAGCCAAAATGAGGGAGCTGAAAAGTTGGGAGACAAAATAAAAATAAGAGATGCTTACAACGCAGTTTGATCATACTCAATAAATATTATGAAGTCTCTGTTTCTCTTTAGTTTAGAGCATATCATTCTTCAAATGAGAGAAGCCTAGAGAGTCTTCTAGCTTAAATTTCTATCTTAACTACTCTACCAAGTGTATAAATCATTTTATAAATTACTCAAGAGTGTGAATCTCTTGAGAGGGATTCTCACTGGTGATTACCTAGTAAGTTGTAAGGCGGAGTGAGGGGATTCTCTCATTGATGTACTGAGGCACCAAGAGCTCATGGAATCTTAGGAAATAGTGGAGCACTCAGAGGAACTTTTCAAAGCATACGTTTTTCGACAAATGATGCATTTTGGAATATATCACTAAATGTGAAAGCATATGTTTTGAAAGAGAACTTTTCAAAGGGCTTTCTTATAAGCACATTTACCAAAGGGCTACTCGATAAATCTAAGATATGTTTTAATGGAATTTATTGAAGATTTATCGAAGCCTCTTCCGATAAGGTTAATTATCGAAGTATTTCTGTGCAAGACTTAAACTATTTCAATCGCAATTCCTTAGGGATTTATCGAAGACCTTTTTGACAAGGGTATTCCTCAATAAGAACTTTGATAATTCAAGACTGATTTGTGAAAAGATTTCTAAACTAGACTTTAACATATTTGATCTTCAATTATAAATTATTTTAGAAACAAACGAGATATGCTTATATTGTTCATACATCTATTCTAAGACATGTTTCAAGATTATTTCCATCTAAAACAGCGATCAAATGCACAGATCAATTGAAGAGCAACAAGAGTCAGATGCATACGTCAGCAATAACAGCTATCCCATGGATATTTCAACTGATTTATGAATAACCAAGTATAAAAGAAGAAGCCAAAATGAGGGAGCTGAAAAGTTGGGAGACAAAATAAAAATAAGAGATGCTTACAACGCAGTTTGATCATACTCAATAAATATTATGAAGTCTCTGTTTCTCTTTAGTTTAGAGCATATCATTCTTCAAATGAGAGAAGCCTAGAGAGTCTTCTAGCTTAAATTTCTATCTTAACTACTCTACCAAGTGTATAAATCATTTTATAAATTACTCAAGAGTGTGAATCTCTTGAGAGGGATTCTCACTAGTGATTACCTAGTAAGTTGTAAGGGGGAGTGAGGGGATTCTCTCATTGATGTACTGAGGCACCAAGAGCTCATGGAATCTTAGGAAATAGTGGAGCACTCAGAGGAACTTTTCAAAGCATACGTTTTTCGACAAATGATGCATTTTAGAATATATCAATAAATGTGAAAGCATATGTTTTGAAAGAGAACTTTTCAAAGGGCTTTCTTATAAGCACATTTACCAAAGGGCTACTCGATAAATCTAAGATATGTTTTAATGGAATTTATTGAAGATTTATCGAAGCCTCTTCCGATAAGGTTAATTATCGAAGTATTTCTGTGCAAGACTTAAACTATTTCAATCGCAATTCCTTAGGGATTTATCGAAGACCTTTTTGACAAGGGTATTCCTCAATAAGAACTTTGATAATTCAAGACTGATTTGTGAAAAGATTTCTAAACTAGACTTTAACATATTTGATCTTCAATTATAAATTATTTTAGAAATAAACGAGATATGCTTATATTGTTCATACATCTATTCTAAGACATGTTTCAAGATTATTTCCATCTAAAACAGCGATCAAATGCACAGATCAATTGAAGAGCAACAAGAGTCAGATGCATACGTCAGCAATAACAGCTATCCCATGGATATTTCAACTGATTTATGAAGAACCAAGTATAAAAGAAGAAGCCAAAATGAGGGAGCTGAAAAGTTGGGAGACAAAATAAAAATAAGAGATGCTTACAACGCAGTTTGATCACACTCAATAAATATTATGAAGTCTCTGTTTCTCTTTAGTTTAGAGCATATCATTCTCCAAATGAGAGAGGCCTAGAGAGTCTTCTAGCTTAAATTTCTATCTTATCTACTCTACCAAGCGTATAAATCATTTTATAAATTACTCAAGAGTGTGAATCTCTTGAGAGGGATTCTCACTCGTGATGGCCTAGTAAGTTGTAAGGGGGAGTGAGGGGATTCTCTCATTGATGTACTGAGGCACCAAGAGCTCATGGAGTCTTAGGAAATAGTGGAGCACTCAGAGGAACTTTTCAAAGCATACGTTTTTCGACAAATGATGCATTTTGGAATATATCAATAAATATGAAAGCATATGTTTTGAAAGAGAACTTTTCAAAGGGCTTTCTTATAAGCACATTTACCAAAGGGCTACTCGATAAATCTAAGATATGTTTTAATGGAATTTATTGAAGATTTATCGAAGCCTCTTCCGATAAGGTTAATTATCGAAGTATTCCTGTGCAAGACTTAAACTATTTCAATCGCAATTCCTTAGGGATTTATCGAAGACCTTTTTGACAAGGGTATTCCTCAATAAGAACTTTGATAATTCAAGACTGATTTGTGAAAAGATTTCTAAACTAGACTTTAACATATTTGATCTTCAATTATAAATTATTTTAGAAACAAACGAGATATGCTTATATTGTTCATACATCTATTCTAAGACATGTTTCAAGATTATTTCCATCTAAAACAGCGATCAAATGCACAGATCAATTGAAGAGCAACAAGAGTCAGATGCATACGTCAGCAATAACAGCTATCCCATGGATATTTCAACTGATTTATGAAGAACCAAGTATAAAAGAAGAAGCCAAAATGAGGGAGCTGAAAAGTTGGGAGACAAAATAAAAATAAGAGATGCTTACAACGCAGTTTGATCACACTCAATAAATATTATGAAGTCTCTGTTTCTCTTTAGTTTAGAGCATATCATTCTCCAAATGAGAGAAGCCTAGAGAGTCTTCTAGCTTAAATTTCTATCTTATCTACTCTACCAAGCGTATAAATCATTTTATAAATTACTCAAGAGTGTGAATCTCTTGAGAGGGATTCTCACTCGTGATGGCCTAGTAAGTTGTAAGGGGGAGTGAGGGGATTCTCTCATTGATGTACTGAGGCACCAAGAGCTCATGGAGTCTTAGGAAATAGTGGAGCACTCAGAGGAACTTTTCAAAGCATACGTTTTTCGACAAATGATGCATTTTGGAATATATCAATAAATATGAAAGCATATGTTTTGAAAGAGAACTTTTCAAAGGGCTTTCTTATAAGCACATTTACCAAAGGGCTACTCGATAAATCTAAGATATGTTTTAATGGAATTTATTGAAGATTTATCGAAGCCTCTTCCGATAAGGTTAATTATCGAAGTATTCCTGTGCAAGACTTAAACTATTTCAATCGCAATTCCTTAGGGATTTATCGAAGACCTTTTTGACAAGGGTATTCCTCAATAAGAACTTTGATAATTCAAGACTGATTTGTGAAAAGATTTCTAAACTAGACTTTAACATATTTGATCTTCAATTATAAATTATTTTAGAAACAAACGAGATATGCTTATATTGTTCATACATCTATTCTAAGACATGTTTCAAGATTATTTCCATCTAAAACAGCGATCAAATGCACAGATCAATTGAAGAGCAACAAGAGTCAGATGCATACGTCAGCAATAACAGCTATCCCATGGATATTTCAACTGATTTATGAAGAACCAAGTATAAAAGAAGAAGCCAAAATGAGGGAGCTGAAAAGTTGGGAGACAAAATAAAAATAAGAGATGCTTACAACGCAGTTTGATCACACTCAATAAATATTATGAAGTCTCTGTTTCTCTTTAGTTTAGAGCATATCATTCTCCAAATGAGAGAAGCCTAGAGAGTCTTGTAGCCCAAATTTCTATCTTATCTACTCTACCAAGCGTATAAATCATTTTATAAATTACTCAAGAGTGTGAATCTCTTGAGAGGGATTCTCACTGGTGATGGCCTAGTAAGTTGTAAGGGGGAGTGAGGGGATTCTCTCATTGATGTACTGAGGCACCAAGAGCTCATGGAGTCTTAGGAAATAGTGGAGCACTCAGAGGAACTTTTCAAAGCATACGTTTTTCGACAAATGATGCATTTTGGAATATATCAATAAATATGAAAGCATATGTTTTGAAAGAGAACTTTTCAAAGGGCTTTCTTATAAGCACATTTACCAAAGGGCTACTCGATAAATCTAAGATATGTTTTAATGGAATTTATTGAAGATTTATCGAAGCCTCTTCCGATAAGGTTAATTATCGAAGTATTTCTGTGCAAGACTTAAACTATTTCAATCGCAATTCCTTAGGGATTTATCGAAGACCTTTTTGACAAGGGTATTCCTCAATAAGAACTTTGATAATTCAAGACTGATTTGTGAAAAGATTTCTAAACTAGACTTTAACATATTTGATCTTCAATTATAAATTATTTTAGAAACAAACGAGATATGCTTATATTGTTCATACATCTATTCTAAGACATGTTTCAAGATTATTTCCATCTAAAACAGCGATCAAATGCACAGATCAATTGAAGAGCAACAAGAGTCAGATGCATACGTCAGCAATAACAGCTATCCCATGGATATTTCAACTGATTTATGAAGAACCAAGTATAAAAGAAGAAGCCAAAATGAGGGAGCTGAAAAGTTGGGAGACAAAATAAAAATAAGAGATGCTTACAACGCAGTTTGATCACACTCAATAAATATTATGAAGTCTCTGTTTCTCTTTAGTTTAGAGCATATCATTCTCCAAATGAGAGAAGCCTAGAGAGTCTTGTAGCCCAAATTTCTATCTTATCTACTCTACCAAGCGTATAAATCATTTTATAAATTACTCAAGAGTGTGAATCTCTTGAGAGGGATTCTCACTGGTGATGGCCTAGTAAGTTGTAAGGGGGAGTGAGGGGATTCTCTCATTGATGTACTGAGGCACCAAGAGCTCATGGAGTCTTAGGAAATAGTGGAGCACTCAGAGGAACTTTTCAAAGCATACGTTTTTCGACAAATGATGCATTTTGGAATATATCAATAAATATGAAAGCATATGTTTTGAAAGAGAACTTTTCAAAGGGCTTTCTTATAAGCACATTTACCAAAGGGCTACTCGATAAATCTAAGATATGTTTTAATGGAATTTATTGAAGATTTATCGAAGCCTCTTCCGATAAGGTTAATTATCGAAGTATTTCTGTGCAAGACTTAAACTATTTCAATCGCAATTCCTTAGGGATTTATCGAAGACCTTTTTGACAAGGGTATTCCTCAATAAGAACTTTGATAATTCAAGACTGATTTGTGAAAAGATTTCTAAACTAGACTTTAACATATTTGATCTTCAATTATAAATTATTTTAGAAACAAACGAGATATGCTTATATTGTTCATACATCTATTCTAAGACATGTTTCAAGATTATTTCCATCTAAAACAGCGATCAAATGCACAGATCAATTGAAGAGCAACAAGAGTCAGATGCATACGTCAGCAATAACAGCTATCCCATGGATATTTCAACTGATTTATGAAGAACCAAGTATAAAAGAAGAAGCCAAAATGAGGGAGCTGAAAAGTTGGGAGACAAAATAAAAATAAGAGATGCTTACAACGCAGTTTGATCACACTCAATAAATATTATGAAGTCTCTGTTTCTCTTTAGTTTAGAGCATATCATTCTCCAAATGAGAGAGGCCTAGAGAGTCTTTTAGCCCAAATTTCTATCTTATCTACTCTACCAAGCGTACAAATCATTTTATAAATTACTCAAGAGTGTGAATCTCTTGAGAGGGATTCTCACTGGTGATGGCCTAGTAAGTTGTAAGGGGGAGTGAGGGGATTCTCTCATTGATGTACTGAGGCACCAAGAGCTCATGGAGTCTTAGGAAATAGTGGAGCACTCAGAGGAACTTTTCAAAGCATACGTTTTTCGACAAATGATGCATTTTGGAATATATCAATAAATATGAAAGCATATGTTTTGAAAGAGAACTTTTCAAAGGGCTTTCTTATAAGCACATTTACCAAAGGGCTACTCGATAAATCTAAGATATGTTTTAATGGAATTTATTGAAGATTTATCGAAGCCTCTTCCGATAAGGTTAATTATCGAAGTATTCCTGTGCAAGACTTAAACTATTTCAATCGCAATTCCTTAGGGATTTATCGAAGACCTTTTTGACAAGGGTATTCCTCAATAAGAACTTTGATAATTCAAGACTGATTTGTGAAAAGATTTCTAAACTAGACTTTAACATATTTGATCTTCAATTATAAATTATTTTAGAAACAAACGAGATATGCTTATATTGTTCATACATCTATTCTAAGACATGTTTCAAGATTATTTCCATCTAAAACAGCGATCAAATGCACAGATCAATTGAAGAGCAACAAGAGTCAGATGCATACGTCAGCAATAACAGCTATCCCATGGATATTTCAACTGATTTATGAAGAACCAAGTATAAAAGAAGAAGCCAAAATGAGGGAGCTGAAAAGTTGGGAGACAAAATAAAAATAAGAGATGCTTACAACGCAGTTTGATCACACTCAATAAATATTATGAAGTCTCTGTTTCTCTTTAGTTTAGAGCATATCATTCTCCAAATGAGAGAGGCCTAGAGAGTCTTTTAGCCCAAATTTCTATCTTATCTACTCTACCAAGCGTACAAATCATTTTATAAATTACTCAAGAGTGTGAATCTCTTGAGAGGGATTCTCACTGGTGATGGCCTAGTAAGTTGTAAGGGGGAGTGAGGGGATTCTCTCATTGATGTACTGAGGCACCAAGAGCTCATGGAGTCTTAGGAAATAGTGGAGCACTCAGAGGAACTTTTCAAAGCATACGTTTTTCGACAAATGATGCATTTTGGGATATATCAATAAATATGAAAGCATATGTTTTGAAAGAGAACTTTTCAAAGGGCTTTCTTATAAGCACATTTACCAAAGGGCTACTCGATAAATCTAAGATATGTTTTAATGGAATTTATTGAAGATTTATCGAAGCCTCTTCCGATAAGGTTAATTATCGAAGTATTTCTGTGCAAGACTTAAACTATTTCAATCGCAATTCCTTAGGGATTTATCGAAGACCTTTTTGACAAGGGTATTCCTCAATAAGAACTTTGATAATTCAAGACTGATTTGTGAAAAGATTTCTAAACTAGACTTTAACATATTTGATCTTCAATTATAAATTATTTTAGAAACAAACGAGATATGCTTATATTGTTCATACATCTATTCTAAGACATGTTTCAAGATTATTTCCATCTAAAACAGCGATCAAATGCACAGATCAATTGAAGAGCAACAAGAGTCAGATGCATACGTCAGCAATAACAGCTATCCCATGGATATTTCAACTGATTTATGAAGAACCAAGTATAAAAGAAGAAGCCAAAATGAGGGAGCTGAAAAGTTGGGAGACAAAATAAAAATAAGAGATGCTTACAACGCAGTTTGATCACACTCAATAAATATTATGAAGTCTCTGTTTCTCTTTAGTTTAGAGCATATCATTCTCCAAATGAGAGAGGCCTAGAGAGTCTTTTAGCCCAAATTTCTATCTTATCTACTCTACCAAGCGTACAAATCATTTTATAAATTACTCAAGAGTGTGAATCTCTTGAGAGGGATTCTCACTGGTGATGGCCTAGTAAGTTGTAAGGGGGAGTGAGGGGATTCTCTCATTGATGTACTGAGGCACCAAGAGCTCATGGAGTCTTAGGAAATAGTGGAGCACTCAGAGGAACTTTTCAAAGCATACGTTTTTCGACAAATGATGCATTTTGGAATATATCAATAAATATGAAAGCATATGTTTTGAAAGAGAACTTTTCAAAGGGCTTTCTTATAAGCACATTTACCAAAGGGCTACTCGATAAATCTAAGATATGTTTTAATGGAATTTATTGAAGATTTATCGAAGCCTCTTCCGATAAGGTTAATTATCGAAGTATTCCTGTGCAAGACTTAAACTATTTCAATCGCAATTCCTTAGGGATTTATCGAAGACCTTTTTGACAAGGGTATTCCTCAATAAGAACTTTGATAATTCAAGACTGATTTGTGAAAAGATTTCTAAACTAGACTTTAACATATTTGATCTTCAATTATAAATTATTTTAGAAACAAACGAGATATGCTTATATTGTTCATACATCTATTCTAAGACATGTTTCAAGATTATTTCCATCTAAAACAGCGATCAAATGCACAGATCAATTGAAGAGCAACAAGAGTCAGATGCATACGTCAGCAATAACAGCTATCCCATGGATATTTCAACTGATTTATGAAGAACCAAGTATAAAAGAAGAAGCCAAAATGAGGGAGCTGAAAAGTTGGGAGACAAAATAAAAATAAGAGATGCTTACAACGCAGTTTGATCACACTCAATAAATATTATGAAGTCTCTGTTTCTCTTTAGTTTAGAGCATATCATTCTCCAAATGAGAGAGGCCTAGAGAGTCTTTTAGCCCAAATTTCTATCTTATCTACTCTACCAAGCGTACAAATCATTTTATAAATTACTCAAGAGTGTGAATCTCTTGAGAGGGATTCTCACTGGTGATGGCCTAGTAAGTTGTAAGGGGGAGTGAGGGGATTCTCTCATTGATGTACTGAGGCACCAAGAGCTCATGGAGTCTTAGGAAATAGTGGAGCACTCAGAGGAACTTTTCAAAGCATACGTTTTTCGACAAATGATGCATTTTGGAATATATCAATAAATATGAAAGCATATGTTTTGAAAGAGAACTTTTCAAAGGGCTTTCTTATAAGCACATTTACCAAAGGGCTACTCGATAAATCTAAGATATGTTTTAATGGAATTTATTGAAGATTTATCGAAGCCTCTTCCGATAAGGTTAATTATCGAAGTATTTCTGTGCAAGACTTAAACTATTTCAATCGCAATTCCTTAGGGATTTATCGAAGACCTTTTTGACAAGGGTATTCCTCAATAAGAACTTTGATAATTCAAGACTGATTTGTGAAAAGATTTCTAAACTAGACTTTAACATATTTGATCTTCAATTATAAATTATTTTAGAAACAAACGAGATATGCTTATATTGTTCATACATCTATTCTAAGACATGTTTCAAGATTATTTCCATCTAAAACAGCGATCAAATGCACAGATCAATTGAAGAGCAACAAGAGTCAGATGCATACGTCAGCAATAACAGCTATCCCATGGATATTTCAACTGATTTATGAAGAACCAAGTATAAAAGAAGAAGCCAAAATGAGGGAGCTGAAAAGTTGGGAGACAAAATAAAAATAAGAGATGCTTACAACGCAGTTTGATCACACTCAATAAATATTATGAAGTCTCTGTTTCTCTTTAGTTTAGAGCATATCATTCTCCAAATGAGAGAGGCCTAGAGAGTCTTTTAGCCCAAATTTCTATCTTATCTACTCTACCAAGCGTACAAATCATTTTATAAATTACTCAAGAGTGTGAATCTCTTGAGAGGGATTCTCACTGGTGATGGCCTAGTAAGTTGTAAGGGGGAGTGAGGGGATTCTCTCATTGATGTACTGAGGCACCAAGAGCTCATGGAGTCTTAGGAAATAGTGGAGCACTCAGAGGAACTTTTCAAAGCATACGTTTTTCGACAAATGATGCATTTTGGAATATATCAATAAATATGAAAGCATATGTTTTGAAAGAGAACTTTTCAAAGGGCTTTCTTATAAGCACATTTACCAAAGGGCTACTCGATAAATCTAAGATATGTTTTAATGGAATTTATTGAAGATTTATCGAAGCCTCTTCCGATAAGGTTAATTATCGAAGTATTTCTGTGCAAGACTTAAACTATTTCAATCGCAATTCCTTAGGGATTTATCGAAGACCTTTTTGACAAGGGTATTCCTCAAGAAGAACTTTGATAGTTCAAGACGGATTTGTGAAAAGATTTCTAAACTAGACTTTAACATATTTGATCTTCAATTATAAATTATTTTAGAAACAAACGAGATATGCTTATATTGTTCATACATCTATTCTAAGACATGTTTCAAGATTATTTCCATCTAAAACAGCGATCAAATGCACAGATCAATTGAAGAGCAACAAGAGTCAGATGCATACGTCAGCAATAACAGCTATCCCATGGATATTTCAACTGATTTATGAAGAACCAAGTATAAAAGAAGAAGCCAAAATGAGGGAGCTGAAAAGTTGGGAGACAAAATAAAAATAAGAGATGCTTACAACGCAGTTTGATCACACTCAATAAATATTATGAAGTCTCTGTTTCTCTTTAGTTTAGAGCATATCATTCTCCAAATGAGAGAGGCCTAGAGAGTCTTTTAGCCCAAATTTCTATCTTATCTACTCTACCAAGCGTACAAATCATTTTATAAATTACTCAAGAGTGTGAATCTCTTGAGAGGGATTCTCACTGGTGATGGCCTAGTAAGTTGTAAGGGGGAGTGAGGGGATTCTCTCATTGATGTACTGAGGCACCAAGAGCTCATGGAGTCTTATGAAATAGTGGAGCACTCAGAGGAACTTTTCAAAGCATACGTTTTTCGACAAATGATGCATTTTGGAATATATCAATAAATATGAAAGCATATGTTTTGAAAGAGAACTTTTCAAAGGGCTTTCTTATAAGCACATTTACCAAAGGGCTACTCGATAAATCTAAGATATGTTTTAATGGAATTTATTGAAGATTTATCGAAGCCTCTTCCGATAAGGTTAATTATCGAAGTATTCCTGTGCAAGACTTAAACTATTTCAATCGCAATTCCTTAGGGATTTATCGAAGACCTTTTTGACAAGGGTATTCCTCAATAAGAACTTTGATAATTCAAGACGGATTTGTGAAAAGATTTCTAAACTAGACTTTAACATATTTGATCTTCAATTATAAATTATTTTAGAAACAAACGAGATATGCTTATATTGTTCATACATCTATTCTAAGACATGTTTCAAGATTATTTCCATCTAAAACAGCGATCAAATGCACAGATCAATTGAAGAGCAACAAGAGTCAGATGCATACGTCAGCAATAACAGCTATCCCATGGATATTTCAACTGATTTATGAAGAACCAAGTATAAAAGAAGAAGCCAAAATGAGGGAGCTGAAAAGTTGGGAGACAAAATAAAAATAAGAGATGCTTACAACGCAGTTTGATCACACTCAATAAATATTATGAAGTCTCTGTTTCTCTTTAGTTTAGAGCATATCATTCTCCAAATGAGAGAGGCCTAGAGAGTCTTTTAGCCCAAATTTCTATCTTATCTACTCTACCAAGCGTACAAATCATTTTATAAATTACTCAAGAGTGTGAATCTCTTGAGAGGGATTCTCACTGGTGATGGCCTAGTAAGTTGTAAGGGGGAGTGAGGGGATTCTCTCATTGATGTACTGAGGCACCAAGAGCTCATGGAGTCTTAGGAAATAGTGGAGCACTCAGAGGAACTTTTCAAAGCATACGTTTTTCGACAAATGATGCATTTTGGAATATATCAATAAATATGAAAGCATATGTTTTGAAAGAGAACTTTTCAAAGGGCTTTCTTATAAGCACATTTACCAAAGGGCTACTCGATAAATCTAAGATATGTTTTAATGGAATTTATTGAAGATTTATCGAAGCCTCTTCCGATAAGGTTAATTATCGAAGTATTCCTGTGCAAGACTTAAACTATTTCAATCGCAATTCCTTAGGGATTTATCGAAGACCTTTTTGACAAGGGTATTCCTCAATAAGAACTTTGATAATTCAAGACGGATTTGTGAAAAGATTTCTAAACTAGACTTTAACATATTTGATCTTCAATTATAAATTATTTTAGAAACAAACGAGATATGCTTATATTGTTCATACATCTATTCTAAGACATGTTTCAAGATTATTTCCATCTAAAACAGCGATCAAATGCACAGATCAATTGAAGAGCAACAAGAGTCAGATGCATACGTCAGCAATAACAGCTATCCCATGGATATTTCAACTGATTTATGAAGAACCAAGTATAAAAGAAGAAGCCAAAATGAGGGAGCTGAAAAGTTGGGAGACAAAATAAAAATAAGAGATGCTTACAACGCAGTTTGATCACACTCAATAAATATTATGAAGTCTCTGTTTCTCTTTAGTTTAGAGCATATCATTCTCCAAATGAGAGAGGCCTAGAGAGTCTTTTAGCCCAAATTTCTATCTTATCTACTCTACCAAGCGTACAAATCATTTTATAAATTACTCAAGAGTGTGAATCTCTTGAGAGGGATTCTCACTGGTGATGGCCTAGTAAGTTGTAAGGGGGAGTGAGGGGATTCTCTCATTGATGTACTGAGGCACCAAGAGCTCATGGAGTCTTAGGAAATAGTGGAGCACTCAGAGGAACTTTTCAAAGCATACGTTTTTCGACAAATGATGCATTTTGGAATATATCAATAAATATGAAAGCATATGTTTTGAAAGAGAACTTTTCAAAGGGCTTTCTTATAAGCACATTTACCAAAGGGCTACTCGATAAATCTAAGATATGTTTTAATGGAATTTATTGAAGATTTATCGAAGCCTCTTCCGATAAGGTTAATTATCGAAGTATTCCTGTGCAAGACTTAAACTATTTCAATCGCAATTCCTTAGGGATTTATCGAAGACCTTTTTGACAAGGGTATTCCTCAATAAGAACTTTGATAATTCAAGACGGATTTGTGAAAAGATTTCTAAACTAGACTTTAACATATTTGATCTTCAATTATAAATTATTTTAGAAACAAACGAGATATGCTTATATTGTTCATACATCTATTCTAAGACATGTTTCAAGATTATTTCCATCTAAAACAGCGATCAAATGCACAGATCAATTGAAGAGCAACAAGAGTCAGATGCATACGTCAGCAATAACAGCTATCCCATGGATATTTCAACTGATTTATGAAGAACCAAGTATAAAAGAAGAAGCCAAAATGAGGGAGCTGAAAAGTTGGGAGACAAAATAAAAATAAGAGATGCTTACAACGCAGTTTGATCACACTCAATAAATATTATGAAGTCTCTGTTTCTCTTTAGTTTAGAGCATATCATTCTCCAAATGAGAGAGGCCTAGAGAGTCTTTTAGCCCAAATTTCTATCTTATCTACTCTACCAAGCGTACAAATCATTTTATAAATTACTCAAGAGTGTGAATCTCTTGAGAGGGATTCTCACTGGTGATGGCCTAGTAAGTTGTAAGGGGGAGTGAGGGGATTCTCTCATTGATGTACTGAGGCACCAAGAGCTCATGGAGTCTTAGGAAATAGTGGAGCACTCAGAGGAACTTTTCAAAGCATACGTTTTTCGACAAATGATGCATTTTGGAATATATCAATAAATATGAAAGCATATGTTTTGAAAGAGAACTTTTCAAAGGGCTTTCTTATAAGCACATTTACCAAAGGGCTACTCGATAAATCTAAGATATGTTTTAATGGAATTTATTGAAGATTTATCGAAGCCTCTTCCGATAAGGTTAATTATCGAAGTATTCCTGTGCAAGACTTAAACTATTTCAATCGCAATTCCTTAGGGATTTATCGAAGACCTTTTTGACAAGGGTATTCCTCAATAAGAACTTTGATAATTCAAGACGGATTTGTGAAAAGATTTCTAAACTAGACTTTAACATATTTGATCTTCAATTATAAATTATTTTAGAAACAAACGAGATATGCTTATATTGTTCATACATCTATTCTAAGACATGTTTCAAGATTATTTCCATCTAAAACAGCGATCAAATGCACAGATCAATTGAAGAGCAACAAGAGTCAGATGCATACGTCAGCAATAACAGCTATCCCATGGATATTTCAACTGATTTATGAAGAACCAAGTATAAAAGAAGAAGCCAAAATGAGGGAGCTGAAAAGTTGGGAGACAAAATAAAAATAAGAGATGCTTACAACGCAGTTTGATCACACTCAATAAATATTATGAAGTCTCTGTTTCTCTTTAGTTTAGAGCATATCATTCTCCAAATGAGAGAGGCCTAGAGAGTCTTTTAGCCCAAATTTCTATCTTATCTACTCTACCAAGCGTACAAATCATTTTATAAATTACTCAAGAGTGTGAATCTCTTGAGAGGGATTCTCACTGGTGATGGCCTAGTAAGTTGTAAGGGGGAGTGAGGGGATTCTCTCATTGATGTACTGAGGCACCAAGAGCTCATGGAGTCTTAGGAAATAGTGGAGCACTCAGAGGAACTTTTCAAAGCATACGTTTTTCGACAAATGATGCATTTTGGAATATATCAATAAATATGAAAGCATATGTTTTGAAAGAGAACTTTTCAAAGGGCTTTCTTATAAGCACATTTACCAAAGGGCTACTCGATAAATCTAAGATATGTTTTAATGGAATTTATTGAAGATTTATCGAAGCCTCTTCCGATAAGGTTAATTATCGAAGTATTCCTGTGCAAGAGTTAAACTATTTCAATCGCAATTCCTTAGGGATTTATCGAAGACCTTTTTGACAAGGGTATTCCTCAATAAGAACTTTGATAATTCAAGACGGATTTGTGAAAAGATTTCTAAACTAGACTTTAACATATTTGATCTTCAATTATAAATTATTTTAGAAACAAACGAGATATGCTTATATTGTTCATACATCTATTCTAAGACATGTTTCAAGATTATTTCCATCTAAAACAGCGATCAAATGCACAGATCAATTGAAGAGCAACAAGAGTCAGATGCATACGTCAGCAATAACAGCTATCCCATGGATATTTCAACTGATTTATGAAGAACCAAGTATAAAAGAAGAAGCCAAAATGAGGGAGCTGAAAAGTTGGGAGACAAAATAAAAATAAGAGATGCTTACAACGCAGTTTGATCACACTCAATAAATATTATGAAGTCTCTGTTTCTCTTTAGTTTAGAGCATATCATTCTCCAAATGAGAGAGGCCTAGAGAGTCTTTTAGCCCAAATTTCTATCTTATCTACTCTACCAAGCGTACAAATCATTTTATAAATTACTCAAGAGTGTGAATCTCTTGAGAGGGATTCTCACTGGTGATGGCCTAGTAAGTTGTAAGGGGGAGTGAGGGGATTCTCTCATTGATGTACTGAGGCACCAAGAGCTCATGGAGTCTTAGGAAATAGTGGAGCACTCAGAGGAACTTTTCAAAGCATACGTTTTTCGACAAATGATGCATTTTGGAATATATCAATAAATATGAAAGCATATGTTTTGAAAGAGAACTTTTCAAAGGGCTTTCTTATAAGCACATTTACCAAAGGGCTACTCGATAAATCTAAGATATGTTTTAATGGAATTTATTGAAGATTTATCGAAGCCTCTTCCGATAAGGTTAATTATCGAAGTATTCCTGTGCAAGAGTTAAACTATTTCAATCGCAATTCCTTAGGGATTTATCGAAGACCTTTTTGACAAGGGTATTCCTCAATAAGAACTTTGATAATTCAAGACTGATTTGTGAAAAGATTTCTAAACTAGACTTTAACATATTTGATCTTCAATTATAAATTATTTTAGAAACAAACGAGATATGCTTATATTGTTCATACATCTATTCTAAGACATGTTTCAAGATTATTTCCATCTAAAACAGCGATCAAATGCACAGATCAATTGAAGAGCAACAAGAGTCAGATGCATACGTCAGCAATAACAGCTATCCCATGGATATTTCAACTGATTTATGAAGAACCAAGTATAAAAGAAGAAGCCAAAATGAGGGAGCTGAAAAGTTGGGAGACAAAATAAAAATAAGAGATGCTTACAACGCAGTTTGATCACACTCAATAAATATTATGAAGTCTCTGTTTCTCTTTAGTTTAGAGCATATCATTCTCCAAATGAGAGAGGCCTAGAGAGTCTTTTAGCCCAAATTTCTATCTTATCTACTCTACCAAGCGTACAAATCATTTTATAAATTACTCAAGAGTGTGAATCTCTTGAGAGGGATTCTCACTGGTGATGGCCTAGTAAGTTGTATGGGGGAGTGAGGGGATTCTCTCATTGATGTACTGAGGCACCAAGAGCTCATGGAGTCTTAGGAAATAGTGGAGCACTCAGAGGAACTTTTCAAAGCATACGTTTTTCGACAAATGATGCATTTTGGAATATATCAATAAATATGAAAGCATATGTTTTGAAAGAGAACTTTTCAAAGGGCTTTCTTATAAGCACATTTACCAAAGGGCTACTCGATAAATCTAAGATATGTTTTAATGGAATTTATTGAAGATTTATCGAAGCCTCTTCCGATAAGGTTAATTATCGAAGTATTTCTGTGCAAGACTTAAACTATTTCAATCGCAATTCCTTAGGGATTTATCGAAGACCTTTTTGACAAGGGTATTCCTCAAGAAGAACTTTGATAGTTCAAGACGGATTTGTGAAAAGATTTCTAAACTAGACTTTAACATATTTGATCTTCAATTATAAATTATTTTAGAAACAAACGAGATATGCTTATATTGTTCATACATCTATTCTAAGACATGTTTCAAGATTATTTCCATCTAAAACAGCGATCAAATGCACAGATCAATTGAAGAGCAACAAGAGTCAGATGCATACGTCAGCAATAACAGCTATCCCATGGATATTTCAACTGATTTATGAAGAACCAAGTATAAAAGAAGAAGCCAAAATGAGGGAGCTGAAAAGTTTGGAGACAAAATAAAAATAAGAGATGCTTACAACGCAGTTTGATCATACTCAATAAATATTATGAAGTCTCTGTTTCTCTTTAGTTTAGAGCATATCATTCTCCAAATGAGAGAGCCCTAGAGAGTCTTTTAGCCCAAATTTCTATCTTATCTACTCTACCAAGCGTACAAATCATTTTATAAATTACTCAAGAGTGTGAATCTCTTGAGAGGGATTCTCACTGGTGATGGCCTAGTAAGTTGTAAGGGGGAGTGAGGGGATTCTCTCATTGATGTACTGAGGCACCAAGAGCTCATGGAGTCTTAGGAAATAGTGGAGCACTCAGAGGAACTTTTCAAAGCATACGTTTTTCGACAAATGATGCATTTTGGAATATATCAATAAATATGAAAGCATATGTTTTGAAAGAGAACTTTTCAAAGGGCTTTCTTATAAGCACATTTACCAAAGGGCTACTCGATAAATCTAAGATATGTTTTAATGGAATTTATTGAAGATTTATCGAAGCCTCTTCCGATAAGGTTAATTATCGAAGTATTTCTGTGCAAGACTTAAACTATTTCAATCGCAATTCCTTAGGGATTTATCGAAGACCTTTTTGACAAGGGTATTCCTCAATAAGAACTTTGATAATTCAAGACGGATTTGTGAAAAGATTTCTAGACTAGACTTTAACATATTTGATCTTCAATTATAAATTATTTTAGAAACAAACGAGATATGCTTATATTGTTCATACATCTATTCTAAGACATGTTTCAAGATTATTTCCATCTAAAACAGCGATCAAATGCACAGATCAATTGAAGAGCAACAAGAGTCAGATGCATACGTCAGCAATAACAGCTATCCCACGGATATTTCAACTGATTTATGAAGAACCAAGTATAAAAGAAGAAGCCAAAATGAGGGAGCTGAAAAGTTGGGAGACAAAATAAAAATAAGAGATGCTTACAACGCAGTTTGATCACACTCAATAAATATTATGAAGTCTCTGTTTCTCTTTAGTTTAGAGCATATCATTCTCCAAATGAGAGAGGCCTAGAGAGTCTTTTAGCCCAAATTTCTATCTTATCTACTCTACCAAGCGTACAAATCATTTTATAAATTACTCAAGAGTGTGAATCTCTTGAGAGGGATTCTCACTGGTGATGGCCTAGTAAGTTGTATGGGGGAGTGAGGGGATTCTCTCATTGATGTACTGAGGCACCAAGAGCTCATGGAGTCTTAGGAAATAGTGGAGCACTCAGAGGAACTTTTCAAAGCATACGTTTTTCGACAAATGATGCATTTTGGAATATATCAATAAATATGAATGCATATGTTTTGAAAGAGAACTTTTCAAAGGGCTTTCTTATAAGCACATTTACCAAAGGGCTACTCGATAAATCTAAGATATGTTTTAATGGAATTTATTGAAGATTTATCGAAGCCTCTTCCGATAAGGTTAATTATCGAAGTATTTCTGTGCAAGACTTAAACTATTTCAATCGCAATTCCTTAGGGATTTATCGAAGACCTTTTTGACAAGGGTATTCCTCAAGAAGAACTTTGATAATTCAGGACGGATTTGTGAAAAGATTTCTAAACTAGACTTTAACATATTTGATCTTCAATTATAAATTATTTTAGAAACAAACGAGATATGCTTATACTGTTCATACATCTATTCTAAGACATGTTTCAAGATTATTTCCATCTAAAACAGCGATCAAATGCACAGATCAATTGAAGAGCAACAAGAGTCAGATGCATACGTCAGCAATAACAGCTATCCCACGGATATTTCAACTGATTTATGAAGAACCAAGTATAAAAGAAGAAGCCAAAATGAGGGAGCTGAAAAGTTGGGAGACAAAATAAAAATAAGAGATGCTTACAACGCAGTTTGATCACACTCAATAAATATTATGAAGTCTCTGTTTCTCTTTAGTTTAGAGCATATCATTCTCCAAATGAGAGAGGCCTAGAGAGTCTTTTAGCCCAAATTTCTATCTTATCTACTCTACCAAGCGTACAAATCATTTTATAAATTACTCAAGAGTGTGAATCTCTTGAGAGGGATTCTCACTGGTGATGGCCTAGTAAGTTGTATGGGGGAGTGAGGGGATTCTCTCATTGATGTACTGAGGCACCAAGAGCTCATGGAGTCTTAGGAAATAGTGGAGCACTCAGAGGAACTTTTCAAAGCATACGTTTTTCGACAAATGATGCATTTTGGAATATATCAATAAATATGAATGCATATGTTTTGAAAGAGAACTTTTCAAAGGGCTTTCTTATAAGCACATTTACCAAAGGGCTACTCGATAAATCTAAGATATGTTTTAATGGAATTTATTGAAGATTTATCGAAGCCTCTTCCGATAAGGTTAATTATCGAAGTATTTCTGTGCAAGACTTAAACTATTTCAATCGCAATTCCTTAGGGATTTATCGAAGACCTTTTTGACAAGGGTATTCCTCAACAAGAACTTTGATAATTCAGGACTGATTTGTGAAAAGATTTCTAAACTAGACTTTAACATATTTGATCTTCAATTATAAATTATTTTAGAAACAAACGAGATATGCTTATACTGTTCATACATCTATTCTAAGACATGTTTCAAGATTATTTCCATCTAAAACAGCGATCAAATGCACAGATCAATTGAAGAGCAACAAGAGTCAGATGCATACGTCAGCAATAACAGCTATCCCACGGATATTTCAACTGATTTATGAAGAACCAAGTATAAAAGAAGAAGCCAAAATGAGGGAGCTGAAAAGTTGGGAGACAAAATAAAAATAAGAGATGCTTACAACGCAGTTTGATCACACTCAATAAATATTATGAAGTCTCTGTTTCTCTTTAGTTTAGAGCATATCATTCTCCAAATGAGAGAGGCCTAGAGAGTCTTTTAGCCCAAATTTCTATCTTATCTACTCTACCAAGCGTACAAATCATTTTATAAATTACTCAAGAGTGTGAATCTCTTGAGAGGGATTCTCACTGGTGATGGCCTAGTAAGTTGTATGGGGGAGTGAGGGGATTCTCTCATTGATGTACTGAGGCACCAAGAGCTCATGGAGTCTTAGGAAATAGTGGAGCACTCAGAGGAACTTTTCAAAGCATACGTTTTTCGACAAATGATGCATTTTGGAATATATCAATAAATATGAAAGCATATGTTTTGAAAGAGAACTTTTCAAAGGGCTTTCTTATAAGCACATTTACCAAAGGGCTACTCGATAAATCTAAGATATGTTTTAATGGAATTTATTGAAGATTTATCGAAGCCTCTTCCGATAAGGTTAATTATCGAAGTATTTCTGTGCAAGACTTAAACTATTTCAATCGCAATTCCTTAGGGATTTATCGAAGACCTTTTTGACAAGGGTATTCTGTTGGAAATCGTGCCCTAGGGGCCAATCATTGTCTTATGAACATTATTGATTTATGAATTTATTAATTGAGTTATCATATTATTTGCATGTTTACTATGATGACCATCCTTGGATAATTCATGATATTATCCTAAATGTCCCTGGTCGATCATCTATGTGGGAGCACAGATGAAATAAGACCAGTATGACTTTGAAAATGTATAGAGATATAAATCAAAGTCATAAGCACATGTAAGAGTACAGGGTGTTGGACCGACCCGCTATGAGAAAACTGCATGGGTAACGTCATAAGCTTCTCTCATATACAAACCATGTCAATATGCCCTTTGACCTGAGATCATCATGGATTCCTACATGACAAAACGCTCAGCTTTGACCTAGTCAAAAGTCACTTTTGACCGAGTGATCATAAAGACTATGTTCGGGCTTAGTGGTTTTTCATGCGGAGGAATGTGAATGGTCAAGATGGAATTTGTCCCTCACATTCGTGGAGAGATATTACTGGGCCCCTCGATGAGTGAGTCTGAGAAATGTATGGCCATACTGTAATGGAAAGGTAGTTCCATTTCTATAGTCAGACTACTCAGGGATCGAGAAAGTAACGGTCGGGAATAGGAGGATGACATCATCCATGCCTCATCCATGACCAAAATATCGCGTGACAAAAGGGACATGATATGGTTGTATAAAAGGTTACATCGTTTATCGATCCTCATATGATTTGGGTAGTCGTTATGTCTTGCTAGAGATCGCTTGCGACTTGTGGGCTAGTATAGCAAATGGCCCACTGCCAACTTCATATGGGCCTACAGGGTCGCACACAAAATAGCCCAACACGAGCTATGATATCCAGATTCATTGAATCTAAGACATGTCCAGATTCAATGAATGATCCAGGTGAATGTATATATATATTTATTTATATTTATATTCGTATATATATAAATTCGTATATATATATTATATATATGAGATATATGAGATTTAATTTATAAGGATAAATTAAATCCCTATCACGTTTGAATTCGAAATTCAAATTGATAGGATATCTCATATAAGAGATATTTATAAGATTTAATTTATAAGGATAAATTAAATCTCTATCACATTTGAATTCGAAATTCAAATTGATAGGATATCTCATATAAGAGATATTTATAAGATTTAATTTATAAGGATAAATTAAATCTCTATCACGTTTGAATTCGAAATTCAAATTGATAGGATATCTCATATAAGAGATATTTATAAGATTTAATTTATAAGGATAAATTAAATCCCTATCACGTTTGAATTTGAAATTCAAATTGATAGGATATCTCATATAAGAGATATTTATAAGATTTAATTTTAAGGATAAATTAAATCCCTATCATGTTTGAATTTGAAATTCAAATTGATAGGATATCTCAAATTTGTTTTATGAGAATAAATCAAATATAGTTCAGTCTCATCTTTATTTAAAGTTAAATAAATAGGTAATTAAATCTGTGGGACGGATTTAATATTATTTATTTAATTAGTTTCTTATAAAATTATACAATATATGATATTGTATTATTTTCGGAATTAATATAAGATTAACTCCTAAAATCCTTTTCGGTTAGAGAAAACGCAGAGCATCCTATATATCTAATATTAGGAGCTACGTTTTGAAAAGAGAAACATATAGAACATAGAAAGGCCGAAGGGGACTCTGTAAAAGGTTTGCAGATAAGAAACTGCCGAAATAAAGATGGAGAGGACGAACTCTTGAGAAAGCCCTGGAGGGACAAGAGACGCTAGCACGTCATTCGTGGTTAGAACGCTGTTCGTGTGGATACCAGTAGAGGAAGCCGACATGAGTCGTCGACTTCTTGTGATCAAAAGGGAGCACGAGCCGCAGAGAGAAGCTGTGAACGTCATGACCGAAAGCTGTGGAAGTCGCTGAGGCACACTAAGGGTAATACTTCTTCCCACTTGATTTAAACACATACGGTAGATCCTGGCAAGGAATGGAAAAAATTTTAAATTAATTTCCGCTGCGTGTCTTCCAATTCCTTGCAGTGGTATCAGAGCCATGCCGTTTTGTGTTTAAGTTAGGCTTGATTGTTGATTTATATGATATATGTTAGTAGTAGCCGATCATATAATAAGCGTTGTATGTGTGACATATATGGAATCCGTGTTGTGTATGACATAAAAGGAATCTAAAAGGAAATTGAAATCGGTGGTGATGCTTTTTGATTTGATCAATTGGCATAGATGGGATCTAAAAAAAAACCGAATTCGAATTTGTGATTATTTGTGAAAACCGAATTCAGATTCGTGATTATTTATGAATCGGTAGCGGAACCGCCGTAGCTACCTGTTCGTAGCGCAACATAACCGTAACATATGTTACTTTGTGAATGTTTTAGATTTGAAACATTAATTGCCCTTCGATTAGATCTGAATATTGATTCTTGAATGTTTGGGTATGGTGAACAATATGGCTCTAGATTGCAAGTGTTGTAATTTTTAAATACGGCCTGCGTGTCGTGCCTTCCTCTATATACTCTCAATGTACCTTCTCCTCTCATCTCACTCCCCTCAAATGTTAAAAGAGGTTTCTATATGTAATTTCTCTTTTCTTACTGGAGAGCTCCTCTCATTGGCTTGAGGGGACTTAGGATAGGTGAGCCATATTGTATCACGTTTAGATTATGCATATTATGATTATATCAGCGCATGCATATTACTTGTATGAGATACGAACTGAGAAACATGCGTTTTATAAACCAGATAGTTAAATTAGGCCCTCTAAAAGAAATCTTAAGTCATAATGCTGTCAATTTATGAACACTTGTCAAAACCTTGATCGCTCAATTGTGGACTCCACCAAAGTGGGTGCTTTTGAGTTATCTTGGGGAGATAAGCAAGAGTAATGGTGCTACTCTCACATGTTTATTATTGTTTGACTTAATTGAGATTAACAAAACGATTTTGGGTCTCAAGGCATTAGATGGGATTAAAAACATGACAGATCATATGATGATAGAATCCCATAAACATCTAAGAGTTACATTTCATGTAATTGGTAAAGGTGTTACCTACCTAAATAACTTAATTTAAGCGTCCTGCCAAAGCGGACTTAAGTTTGAGCCAAATATGGATCTTAGCCCACTAACTATTGCATTGAGGGTTGTTTATTTAGTGTGAGATTGCTAATTGAATTGCATATTTTAATTGTAGAATCATGACGACTAGTAATACTGCTACATTATCGCTGCGATCTGTCCTTGAGAAGGACAAACTCAATGGGACAAACTTTCTTGACTGGTTTAGGAACTTGAGAATTGTTCTCAAGTAGGAAAGAAATGCGCATGTCCTAGATCAACCAATTCCTGAGGAGCCAGCCGCCAATGCTCCTAGAGCTCAGAGAGATGCTTACACGAAGCATAAGGAAGACTCTGTCGATGTGGGATGCTTAATGCTAGCCACCATGGTTCCAGAGCTCCAAAGAGATCTCGAACACATGGAGGCTTATGAGATGATTGTGCATCTCAAGGAAATGTTCCAGCAACAGGCAAGGCAAGAGAGGTATGAGACCACTAAGGCCTTACATTCCTGCAAGATGGCTGAAGGTGCATCAGTTAGTACTCATGTCTTAAAGATGAAAGGGTACATTGATCACCTTGAAAGGCTTGGATTTCCCATGAGCCAGGAGTTAGCTACGGATTTGATCTTGAACTCACTTCCGGAAAGTTATGACCAGTTTGTCATGAACTACAACATGAACAACATGGAGAAATCTATTTCTGAACTACATGGGATGCTTAAAACTGCTGAGCCGAGTCTTAAGAAGAAACCCAGTAGTGTTTTGATGGTTCAGAAAGGAAAGGGTACGAAAAAGAAAGGCAAAGGCAAGGGGAAGGGTCATGGCTCATCAGGTAAGACCAAAGAGTCAGGCAAGCCCGAAACCAAGCCTGCACCAAAGAAGGCAAAGCCTCCGAAGGAAGGAGTCTGCTTCTTCTGCAATGAACCGGGTCATTGGAAGAGGAATTGCAAACTCTACCTCGAAGATCTGAAAAAGAACAAGAAGGATAGCGGGGCTATCGCTTCAGGTATTTATGTTATAGACATTCATCTTTCTACTTCCACCTCATGGGTATTAGATACTGCATGTGGTTCTCACATTTGTACGAATGTGCAGGGACTAAAGGACAGTAGGAAGCTGAAAAGGGGTGAAGTTGACCTACGAGTTGGAAACAGAGCAAGGGTTGCTGCGTTAGCTGTAGGCACTTATGAATTAGTTCTGCCCACTGGGCTTTTGTTAGTTTTGAACAATTGCTATTATGTTCCTGCTTTAAGTAGTAACATTGTTTCACTTTCTTATTTGGATAAGGAAGGTTTCACTTCCATTGCTGGGAATAGTAGATGTTCTATTTATCGTAATGATGTTTTATATGCTCATGGTGATTTGCATGTTGATCATTACATATTAAATTTGGAACAACCCAATCATGGAAATATCTATAACGTAACCGCCAAAAGGGTCAAACCAAACGATTTGAATCCCACATACCTCTGGCACTGTCGTCTGGGCCACATAAATGAGAAACGCATTTCCAAACTCCATCAAGATGGATTACTAAACTCATTTGATTTTGAATCATATGACACTTGCGAGTCTTGCTTGTTAGGAAAGATGACAAAGTCACCTTTCACTGGGCACAGTGAGAGGGCCACTGATTTATTGGGCCTCATACATACAGATGTGTGTGGACCGATGAACACAAATGCCAGAGGAGGTTATTCGTACTTTATAACATTCATAGATGATTTCAGCAGATATGGGTACATCTATCTAATGAAACATAAATCTGAATCTTTTGAAAAGTTCAAGATATTTCAAAATGAAGTACAAAACCAGCTTGGCAAAACAATTAAAGCCCTTCGATCTGATCGGGGTGGTGAATATTTGAGCCAAGAGTTCATAGATCATCTTAGGAATTGTGGGACACTCTCACAATTGACTCCTCCAGGGACACCACAATGAAATGGCGTTTCTGAACGGAGAAATCGAACACTATTAGATATGGTTCGATCCATGATGAGTCGAACAGATCTTCCGCCCTCCTTTTGGGGCCATGCCCTAGAGACAGCTGTGTTCACACTCAATCGTGTTCCATCTAAGGCAATCGAAAAGACTCCGTATGAGATATAGACTAGGAGGACGCCTAGTTTGTCTTTCCTCAAGATTTGGGGATGTGAGGTCTATGTTAAGCAACAAGCCTCAGACAAATTAGCGCCCAAATCCTCAAAATGCCTTTTTGTGGGATATCCTAAGGAAACCAAGGGATATTACGTCTACAACCCTGCTGATAACAAAGTGTTTGTTGTCAGAAATGGTATCTTTCTTGAATTAGAATTTATCTCTAAAAGAACCAGTGGGAGTAAGGTACAACTCGAAGAAGTTTGAGAGCTACAAGACACCACAGAACTGCAGATGGAAAATAGAGAAGACTCACAACAAGTTGTTGAGACTCCTCAAGTCACGCAAGGTCCACGTAAATCTAATAGGATACGACTTCAGCCTTAGAGATATGGATTTCTGATTTCTGATAGTCGTGATGTGTTGCTCATTGAGCATAATGAGCCGACTACCTATCGAGAAGCTATAGTGGGACCAAACTCCGAAAAATGGCTTAGTGCCATGAAGTCTGAGATGCAATCCATGTACGACAATCAGGTTTGGACCTTAGTCGACCCGCCTGAAGGTGTAAAAACCGTCGGGTGCAAGTGGGTTTTCAAAGAGAAAACTGACATGGATGGCAATGTAAATGTCTTCAAGGCACGACTGGTTGCAAAAGGTTTTACTCAAACTCATGGTGTGGACTATGATGAGACCTTTTCCCCAGTAGCAATGGCCAAATCAATCAGAATCCTCTTTGCTATTGCAGCATATTATGACTATGAAATATGGCAGATGGACGTCAAGACAGCCTTCCTTAATGGAAAGCTCCTTGAGGATGTGTACATGACACAACCTGAAGGGTTTGTGCGTTCCGAGGACTCTGGTAAAGTATGCAAGCTTCAAAAGTCCATTTATGGACTAAAGCAAGCCTCTCGGAGTTGGAATCATCGTTTTGATGAAGTAATCAAAGAGTTTGGATTTCTTCAAAATATTGATGAACCTTGTGTGTACAAGAAGGTTAGTGGGAGCACAGTTGTGTTTTTGGTACTCTATGTCGATGACATCCTACTTATTGGGAATGACATTCCTACCTTGCAGATTGTCAAGTCTTGGTTAGGAAAGTCTTTCTCGATGAAAGACTTGGGTGAAGCCACCTACATCCTAGGAATCAGGATCTATAGAGATAGATCTAAAAGACTTCTAGGACTCAGTCAGAGTACATACATAGACAAAATACTGCATAGGTTCAGTATGCACGAATCAAAGAGGGGTTTCATACCCATGTCTCATGGTACTCACCTCAGCAAAGATCTGTGTCCTAGTACATCTGATCAGCGAGGTCGCATGAGTAAGGTTCCATATGCCTCGACCATAGGATCTATCATGTACGCCATGTTATGTACTCGACCAGATGTCTCGTTTGCCTTAAGTATGACTAGTAGATACCAACAGGACCCTGGTGAGGGCCATTGGACTGCTGTCAAGAATATCCTTAAGTACTTAAGAAGGACTAAGGACTTATTCTTGGTCTATGGTGGATTAGATGATGAGCTCTGTGTAACTGGTTACACAGATGCGAGTTTCCAAACTGACCAGGACGACCAAAAATCGCAGTCTGGATACATATTCCTCCTCAATAATGGAGCAGTAAGCTGGAAGAGCTCTAAGCAGGGCACTGTAGCAGATTCTGCAACGGAAGCTGAGTATATAGCAGTATCTGATGCAGCTAAGGAAGCCGTTTGGATCAGGAAGTTCATCACAGAACTAGGGGTGATACCTACCATCTCAGATCCAATAACTTTGCTCTGTGACAATAGCGGTGCTATTGCACAGGCCAAAGAGCCTAAGTCACATCAAAGGACCAAGCATATACTCAGGCGATTTCATCTCATCAGAGAAATCAACGATAGAGGTGATATAAAAATATGTAAAGTAGCAGGAGAAGATAATGTTGCTGATCCTCTAACAAAGCCGCTTGTGCAGGCAAAGCATGAACGTCATGTTAGGTCAATGGGAATTAGTCAAATTAATGATTGTACCTAGTGCAAGTGGGAGGTTGTTGGAAATCGTGCCCTAGGGGCCAATCATTGTCTTATGAACATTATTGATTTATGAATTTATTAATTGAGTTATCATATTATTTGCATGTTTACTATGATGACCATCCTTGGATAATTCATGATATTATCCTAAATGTCCCTGGTCGATCATCTATGTGGGAGCACAGATGAAATAAGACCAGTATGACTTTGAAAATGTATAGAGATATAAATCAAAGTCATAAGCACATGTAAGAGTACAGGGTGTTGGACCGACCCGCTATGAGAAAACTGCATGGGTAACGTCATAAGCTTCTCTCATATACAAACCATGTCAATATGCCCTTTGACCTGAGATCATCATGGATTCCTACATGACAAAACGCTCAGCTTTGACCTAGTCAAAAGTCACTTTTGACCGAGTGATCATAAAGACTATGTTCGGGCTTAGTGGTTTTTCATGCGGAGGAATGTGAATGGTCAAGATGGAATTTGTCCCTCACATTCGTGGAGAGATATTACTGGGCCCCTCGATGAGTGAGTCTGAGAAATGTATGGCCATACTGTAATGGAAAGGTAGTTCCATTTCTATAGTCAGACTACTCAGGGATCGAGAAAGTAACGGTCGGGAATAGGAGGATGACATCATCCATGCCTCATCCATGACCAAAATATCGCGTGACAAAAGGGACATGATATGGTTGTATAAAAGGTTACATCGTTTATCGATCCTCATATGATTTGGGTAGTCGTTATGTCTTGCTAGAGATCGCTTGCGACTTGTGGGCTAGTATAGCAAATGGCCCACTGCCAACTTCATATGGGCCTACAGGGTCGCACACAAAATAGCCCAACACGAGCTATGATATCCAGATTCATTGAATCTAAGACATGTCCAGATTCAATGAATGATCCAGGTGAATGTATATATATATTTATTTATATTTATATTCGTATATATATAAATTCGTATATATATATTATATATATGAGATATATGAGATTTAATTTATAAGGATAAATTAAATCCCTATCACGTTTGAATTCGAAATTCAAATTGATAGGATATCTCATATAAGAGATATTTATAAGATTTAATTTATAAGGATAAATTAAATCTCTATCACATTTGAATTCGAAATTCAAATTGATAGGATATCTCATATAAGAGATATTTATAAGATTTAATTTATAAGGATAAATTAAATCTCTATCACGTTTGAATTCGAAATTCAAATTGATAGGATATCTCATATAAGAGATATTTATAAGATTTAATTTATAAGGATAAATTAAATCCCTATCACGTTTGAATTTGAAATTCAAATTGATAGGATATCTCATATAAGAGATATTTATAAGATTTAATTTTAAGGATAAATTAAATCCCTATCATGTTTGAATTTGAAATTCAAATTGATAGGATATCTCAAATTTGTTTTATGAGAATAAATCAAATATAGTTCAGTCTCATCTTTATTTAAAGTTAAATAAATAGGTAATTAAATCTGTGGGACGGATTTAATATTATTTATTTAATTAGTTTCTTATAAAATTATACAATATATGATATTGTATTATTTTCGGAATTAATATAAGATTAACTCCTAAAATCCTTTTCGGTTAGAGAAAACGCAGAGCATCCTATATATCTAATATTAGGAGCTACGTTTTGAAAAGAGAAACATATAGAACATAGAAAGGCCGAAGGGGACTCTGCAAAAGGTTTGCAGATAAGAAACTGCCGAAATAAAGATGGAGAGGACGAACTCTTGAGAAAGCCCTGGAGGGACAAGAGACGCTAGCACGTCATTCGTGGTTAGAACGCTGTTCGTGTGGATACCAGTAGAGGAAGCCGACATGAGTCGTCGACTTCTTGTGATCAAAAGGGAGCACGAGCCGCAGAGAGAAGCTGTGAACGTCATGACCGAAAGCTGTGGAAGTCGCTGAGGCACACTAAGGGTAATACTTCTTCCCACTTGATTTAAACACATACGGTAGATCCTGGCAAGGAATGGAAAAAATTTTAAATTAATTTCCGCTGCGTGTCTTCCAATTCCTTACATATTCCTCAACAAGAACTTTGATAATTCAGGACTGATTTGTGAAAAGTTTTCTAAACTAGACTTTAACATATTTGATCTTCAATTATAAATTATTTTAGAAACAAACGAGATATGCTTATATTGTTCATACATCTATTCTAAGACATGTTTCAAGATTATTTCCATCTAAAACAGCGATCAAATGCACAGATCAATTGAAGAGCAACAAGAGTCAGATGCATACGTCAGCAATAACAGCTATCCCATGGATATTTCAACTGATTTATGAAGAACCAAGTATAAAAGAAGAAGCCAAAATGAGGGAGCTGAAAAGTTGGGAGACAAAATAAAAATAAGAGATGCTTACAACGCAGTTTGATCATACTCAATAAATATTATGAAGTCTCTGTTTCTCTTTAGTTTAGAGCATATCATTCTCCAAATGAGAGAGGCCTAGAGAGTCTTTTAGCCCAAATTTCTATCTTATCTACTCTACCAAGCGTACAAATCATTTTATAAATTACTCAAGAGTGTGAATCTCTTGAGAGGGATTCTCACTGGTGATGGCCTAGTAAGTTGTATGGGGGAGTGAGGGGATTCTCTCATTGATGTACTGAGGCACCAAGAGCTCATGGAGTCTTAGGAAATAGTGGAGCACTCAGAGGAACTTTTCAAAGCATACGTTTTTCGACAAATGATGCATTTTGGAATATATCAATAAATATGAAAGCATATGTTTTGAAAGAGAACTTTTCAAAGGGCTTTCTTATAAGCACATTTACCAAAGGGCTACTCGATAAATCTAAGATATGTTTTAATGGAATTTATTGAAGATTTATCGAAGCCTCTTCCGATAAGGTTAATTATCGAAGTATTTCTGTGCAAGACTTAAACTATTTCAATCGCAATTCCTTAGGGATTTATCGAAGACCTTTTTGACAAGGGTATTCCTCAACAAGAACTTTGATAATTCAGGACTGATTTGTGAAAAGTTTTCTAAACTAGACTTTAACATATTTGATCTTCAATTATAAATTATTTTAGAAACAAACGAGATATGCTTATATTGTTCATACATCTATTCTAAGACATGTTTCAAGATTATTTCCATCTAAAACAGCGATCAAATGCACAGATCAATTGAAGAGCAACAAGAGTCAGATGCATACGTCAGCAATAACAGCTATCCCATGGATATTTCAACTGATTTATGAAGAACCAAGTATAAAAGAAGAAGCCAAAATGAGGGAGCTGAAAAGTTGGGAGACAAAATAAAAATAAGAGATGCTTACAACGCAGTTTGATCATACTCAATAAATATTATGAAGTCTCTGTTTCTCTTTAGTTTAGAGCATATCATTCTCCAAATGAGAGAGGCCTAGAGAGTCTTTTAGCCCAAATTTCTATCTTATCTACTCTACCAAGCGTACAAATCATTTTATAAATTACTCAAGAGTGTGAATCTCTTGAGAGGGATTCTCACTGGTGATGGCCTAGTAAGTTGTATGGGGGAGTGAGGGGATTCTCTCATTGATGTACTGAGGCACCAAGAGCTCATGGAGTCTTAGGAAATAGTGGAGCACTCAGAGGAACTTTTCAAAGCATACGTTTTTCGACAAATGATGCATTTTGGAATATATCAATAAATATGAAAGCATATGTTTTGAAAGAGAACTTTTCAAAGGGCTTTCTTATAAGCACATTTACCAAAGGGCTACTCGATAAATCTAAGATATGTTTTAATGGAATTTATTGAAGATTTATCGAAGCCTCTTCCGATAAGGTTAATTATCGAAGTATTTCTGTGCAAGACTTAAACTATTTCAATCGCAATTCCTTAGGGATTTATCGAAGACCTTTTTGACAAGGGTATTCCTCAACAAGAACTTTGATAATTCAGGACTGATTTGTGAAAAGATTTCTAAACTAGACTTTAACATATTTGATCTTCAATTATAAATTATTTTAGAAACAAACGAGATATGCTTATATTGTTCATACATCTATTCTAAGACATGTTTCAAGATTATTTCCATCTAAAACAGCGATCAAATGCACAGATCAATTGAAGAGCAACAAGAGTCAGATGCATACGTCAGCAATAACAGCTATCCCACGGATATTTCAACTGATTTATGAAGAACCAAGTATAAAAGAAGAAGCCAAAATGAGGGAGCTGAAAAGTTGGGAGACAAAATAAAAATAAGAGATGCTTACAATGCAGTTTGATCATACTCAATAAATATTATGAAGTCTCTGTTTCTCTTTAGTTTAGAGCATATCATTCTTCAAATGAGAGAAGCCTAGAGAGTCTTTTAGCCCAAATTTCTATCTTATCTACTCTACCAAGTGTAGAAATCATTTTATAAATTACTCAAGAGTGTGAATCTCTTGAGAGGGATTCTCACTGGTGATGGCCTAGTAAGTTGTAAGGGGGAGTGAGGGGTTTCTCTCATTGATGTACTGAGGCACCAAGAGCTCATGGAATCTTAGGAAATAGTGGAGCACTCAGAGGAACTTTTCAAAGCATACGTTTTTCGACAAATGATGCATTTTGGAATATATCAATAAATATGAAAGCATATGTTTTGAAAGAGAACTTTTCAAAGGGCTTTCTTATAAGCACATTTACCAAAGGGCTACTCGATAAATCTAAGATATGTTTTAATGGAATTTATTGAAGATTTATCGAAGCCTCTTCCGATAAGGTTAATTATCGAAGTATTTCTGTGCAAGACGTAAACTATTTCAATCGCAATTCCTTAGGGATTTATCGAAGACCTTTTTGACAAGGGTATTCCTCAACAAGAACTTTGATAATTCAGGACTGATTTGTGAAAAGATTTCTAAACTAGACTTTAACATATTTGATCTTCAATTATAAATTATTTTAGAAACAAACGAGATATGCTTATATTGTTCATACATCTATTCTAAGACATGTTTCAAGATTATTTCCATCTAAAACAGCGATCAAATGCACAGATCAATTGAAGAGCAACAAGAGTCAGATGCATACGTCAGCAATAACAGCTATCCCATGGATATTTCAACTGATTTATGAAGAACCAAGTATAAAAGAAGAAGCCAAAATGAGGGAGCTGAAAAGTTGGGAGACAAAATAAAAATAAGAGATGCTTACAACGCAGTTTGATCATACTCAATAAATATTATGAAGTCTCTGTTTCTCTTTAGTTTAGAGCATATCATTCTTCAATTGAGAGAAGCCTAGAGAGTCTTTTAGCCCAAATTTCTATCTTATCTACTCTACCAAGTGTATAAATCATTTTATAAATTACTCAAGAGTGTGAATCTCTTGAGAGGGATTCTCACTGGTGATGGCCTAGTAAGTTTTTAGGGGGAGTGAGGGGATTCTCTCATTGATGTACTGAGGCACCAAGAGCTCATGGAATCTTAGGAAATAGTGGAGCACTCAGAGGAACTTTTCAAAGCATACGTTTTTCGACAAATGATGCATTTTGGAATATATCACTAAATATGAAAGCATATGTTTTGAAAGAGAACTTTTCAACGGGCTTTCTTATAAGCACATTTACCAAAGGGCTACTCGATAAATCTAAGATATGTTTTAATGGAATTTATTGAAGATTTATCGAAGCCTCTTCCGATAAGGTTAATTATCGAAGTATTTCTGTGCAATACTTAAACTATTTCAATCGCAATTCCTTAGGGATTTATCGAAGACCTTTTTGACAAGGGTATTCCTCAACAAGAACTTTGATAATTCAAGACTGATTTGTGAAAAGATTTCTAAACTAGACTTTAACATATTTGATCTTCAATTATAAATTATTTTAGAAACAAACGAGATATGCTTATATTGTTCATACATCTATTCTAAGACATGTTTCAAGATTATTTCCATCTAAAACAGCGATCAAATGCACAGATCAATTGAAGAGCAACAAGAGTCAGATGCATACGTCAGCAATAACAGCTATCCCATGGATATTTCAACTGATTTATGAAGAACCAAGTATAAAAGAAGAAGCCAAAATGAGGGAGCTGAAAAGTTGGGAGACAAAATAAAAATAAGAGATGCTTACAATGCAGTTTGATCATACTCAATAAATATTATGAAGTCTCTGTTTCTCTTTAGTTTAGAGCATATCATTCTTCAAATGAGAGAAGCCTAGAGAGTCTTTTAGCCCAAATTTCTATCTTATCTACTCTACCAAGTGTATAAATCATTTTATAAATTACTCAAGAGTGTGAATCTCTTGAGAGGGATTCTCACTGGTGATGGCCTAGTAAGTTGTAAGGGGGAGTGAGGGGATTCTCTCATTGATGTACTGAGGCACCAAGAGCTCATGGAATCTTAGGAAATAGTGGAGCACTCAGAGGAACTTTTCAAAGCATACGTTTTTCGACAAATGATGCATTTTGGAATATATCACTAAATATGAAAGCATATGTTTTGAAAGAGAACTTTTCAAAGGGCTTTCTTATAAGCACATTTACCAAAGGGCTACTCGATAAATCTAAGATATGTTTTAATGGAATTTATTGAAGATTTATCGAAGCCTCTTCCGATAAGGTTAATTATCGAAGTATTTCTGTGCAAGACTTAAACTATTTCAATCGCAATTCCTTAGGGATTTATCGAAGACCTTTTTGACAAGGGTATTCCTCAACAAGAACTTTGATAATTCAAGACTGATTTGTGAAAAGATTTCTAAACTAGACTTTAACATATTTGATCTTCAATTATAAATTATTTTAGAAACAAATGAGATATGCTTATATTGTTCATACATCTATTCTAAGACATGTTTCAAGATTATTTCCATCTAAAACAGCGATCAAATGCACAGATCAATTGAAGAGCAACAAGAGTCAGATGCATACGTCAGCAATAACAGCTATCCCATGGATATTTCAACTGATTTATGAAGAACCAAGTATAAAAGAAGAAGCCAAAATGAGGGAGCTGAAAAGTTGGGAGACAAAATAAAAATAAGAGATGCTTACAACGCAGTTTGATCATACTCAATAAATATTATGAAGTCTCTGTTTCTCTTTAGTTTAGAGCATATCATTCTTCAAATGAGAGAAGCCTAGAGAGTCTTTTAGCCCAAATTTCTATCTTATCTACTCTACCAAGTGTATAAATCATTTTATAAATTACTCAAGGGTGTGAATCTCTTGAGAGGGATTCTCACTGGTGATGGCCTAGTAAGTTGTAAGGGGGAGTGAGGGGATTCTCTCATTGATGTACTGAGGCACCAAGAGCTCATGGAATCTTAGGAAATAGTGGAGCACTTAGAGGAACTTTTCAAAGCATACGTTTTTCGACAAATGATGCATTTTGGAATATATCACTAAATATGAAAGCATATGTTTTGAAAGAGAACTTTTCAAAGGGCTTTCTTATAAGCACATTTACCAAAGGGCTACTCGATAAATCTAAGATATGTTTTAATGGAATTTATTGAAGATTTATCGAAGCCTCTTCCGATAAGGTTAATTATCGAAGTATTTCTGTGCAAGACTTAAACTATTTCAATCGCAATTCCTTAGGGATTTATCGAAGACCTTTTTGACAAGGGTATTCCTCAATAAGAACTTTGATAATTCAAGACTGATTTGTGAAAAGATTTCTAAACTAGACTTTAACATATTTGATCTTCAATTATAAATTATTTTAGAAACAAACGAGATATGCTTATATTGTTCATACATCTATTCTAAGACATGTTTCAAGATTATTTCCATCTAAAACAGCGATCAAATGCACAGATCAATTGAAGAGCAACAAGAGTCAGATGCATACGTCAGCAATAACAGCTATCCCATGGATATTTCAACTGATTTATGAAGAACCAAGTATAAAAGAAGAAGCCAAAATGAGGGAGCTGAAAAGTTGGGAGACAAAATAAAAATAAGAGATGCTTACAACGCAGTTTGATCACACTCAATAAATATTATGAAGTCTCTGTTTCTCTTTAGTTTAGAGCATATCATTCTCCAAATGAGAGAGGCCTAGAGAGTCTTTTAGCCCAAATTTCTATCTTATCTACTCTACCAAGCGTACAAATCATTTTATAAATTACTCAAGAGTGTGAATCTCTTGAGAGGGATTCTCACTGGTGATGGCCTAGTAAGTTGTATGGGGGAGTGAGGGGATTCTCTCATTGATGTACTGAGGCACCAAGAGCTCATGGAATCTTAGGAAATAGTGGAGCACTCAGAGGAACTTTTCAAAGCATACGTTTTTCGACAAATGATGCATTTTGGAATATATCACTAAATATGAAAGCATATGTTTTGAAAGAGAACTTTTCAAAGGGCTTTCTTATAAGCACATTTACCAAAGGGCTACTCGATAAATCTAGTTTTAATGGAATTTATTGAAGATTTATCGAAGCCTCTTCCGATAAGGTTAATTATCGAAGTATTTCTGTGCAAGACTTAAACTATTTCAATCACAATTCCTTAGGGATTTATCGAAGACCTTTTTGACAAGGGTATTCCTCAATAAGAACTTTGATAATTCAAGACTGATTTGTGAAAAGATTTCTAAACTAGACTTTAACATATTTGATCTTCAATTATAAATTATTTTAGAAACAAACGAGATATGCTTATATTGTTCATACATCTATTCTAAGACATGTTTCAAGATTATTTCCATCTAAAACAGCGATCAAATGCACAGATCAATTGAAGAGCAACAAGAGTCAGATGCATACGTCAGCAATAACAGCTATCCCATGGATATTTCAACTGATTTATGAAGAACCAAGTATAAAAGAAGAAGCCAAAATGAGGGAGCTGAAAAGTTGGGAGACAAAATAAAAATAAGAGATGCTTACAACGCAGTTTGATCATACTCAATAAATATTATGAAGTCTCTGTTTCTCTTTAGTTTAGAGCATATCATTCTTCAAATGAGAGAAGCCTAGAGAGTCTTTTAGCTTAAATTTCTATCTTATCTACTCTACCAAGCGTACAAATCATTTTATAAATTACTCAAGAGTGTGAATCTCTTGAGAGGGATTCTCACTGGCGATTACCTAGTAAGTTGTAAGGGGGAGTGAGGGGATTCTCTCATTGATGTACTGAGGCACCAAGAGCTCATGGAATCTTATGAAATAGTGGAGCACTCAGAGGAACTTTTCAAAGCATACGTTTTTCGACAAATGATGCATTTTGGAATATATCACTAAATATGAAAGCATATGATTTGAAAGAGAACTTTTCAAAGGGCTTTCTTATAAGCACATTTACCAAAGGGCTACTCGATAAATCTAGTTTTAATGGAATTTATTGAAGATTTATCGAAGCCTCTTCCGATAAGGTTAATTATCGAAGTATTTCTGTGCAAGACTTAAACTATTTCAATCGCAATTCCTTAGGGATTTATCGAAGACCTTTTTGACAAGGGTATTCCTCAATAAGAACTTTGATAATTCAAGACTGATTTGTGAAAAGATTTCTAAACTAGACTTTAACATATTTGATCTTCAATTATAAATTATTTTAGAAACAAACGAGATATGCTTATATTGTTCATACATCTATTCTAAGACATGTTTCAAGATTATTTCCATCTAAAACAGCGATCAAATGCACAGATCAATTGAAGAACAACAAGAGTCAGATGCATACGTCAGCAATAACAGCTATCCCATGGATATTTCAACTGATTTATGAAGAACCAAGTATAAAAGAAGAAGCCAAAATGAGGGAGCTGAAAAGTTGGGAGACAAAATAAAAATAAGAGATGCTTACAACGCAGTTTGATCATACTCAATAAATATTATGAAGTCTCTGTTTCTCTTTAGTTTAGAGCATATCATTCTTCAAATGAGAGAATCCTAGAGAGTCTTTTAGCCTAAATTTCTATCTTATCTACTCTACCAAGCGTACAAATCATTTTATAAATTACTCAAGAGTGTGAATCTCTTGAGAGGGATTCTCACTGGCGATTACCTAGTAAGTTGTAAGGGGGAGTGAGGGGATTCTCTCATTGATGTACTGAGGCACCAAGAGCTCATGGAATCTTAGGAAATAGTGGAGCACTCAGAGGAACTTTTCAAAGCATACGTTTTTCGACAAATGATGCATTTTGGAATATATCACTAAATATGAAAGCATATGATTTGAAAGAGAACTTTTCAAAGGGCTTTCTTATAAGCACATTTACCAAAGGGCTACTCGATAAATCTAGTTTTAATGGAATTTATTGAAGATTTATCGAAGCCTCTTCCGATAAGGTTAATTATCGAAGTATTTCTGTGCAAGACTTAAACTATTTCAATCGCAATTCCTTAGGGATTTATCGAAGACCTTTTTGACAAGGGTATTCCTCAATAAGAACTTTGATAATTCAAGACTGATTTGTGAAAAGATTTCTAAACTAGACTTTAACATATTTGATCTTCAATTATAAATTATTTTAGAAACAAACGAGATATGCTTATATTGTTCATACATCTATTCTAAGACATGTTTCAAGATTATTTCCATCTAAAACAGCGATCAAATGCACAGATCAATTGAAGAACAACAAGAGTCAGATGCATACGTCAGCAATAACAGCTATCCCATGGATATTTCAACTGATTTATGAAGAACCAAGTATAAAAGAAGAAGCCAAAATGAGGGAGCTGAAAAGTTGGGAGACAAAATAAAAATAAGAGATGCTTACAACGCAGTTTGATCATACTCAATAAATATTATGAAGTCTCTGTTTCTCTTTAGTTTAGAGCATATCATTCTTCAAATGAGAGAATCCTAGAGAGTCTTTTAGCCTAAATTTCTATCTTATCTACTCTACCAAGCGTACAAATCATTTTATAAATTACTCAAGAGTGTGAATCTCTTGAGAGGGATTCTCACTGGCGATTACCTAGTAAGTTGTAAGGGGGAGTGAGGGGATTCTCTCATTGATGTACTGAGGCACCAAGAGCTCATGGAATCTTAGGAAATAGTGGAGCACTCAGAGGAACTTTTCAAAGCATACGTTTTTCGACAAATGATGCATTTTGGAATATATCACTAAATATGAAAGCATATGTTTTGAAAGAGAACTTTTCAAAGGGCTTTCTTATAAGCACATTTACCAAAGGGCTACTCGATAAATCTAAGATATGTTTTAATGGAATTTATTGAAGATTTATCGAAGCCTCTTCCGATAAGGTTAATTATCGAAGTATTTCTGTGCAAGACTTAAACTATTTCAATCGCAATTCCTTAGGGATTTATCGAAGACCTTTTTGACAAGGGTATTCCTCAATAAGAACTTTGATAATTCAGGACTGATTTGTGAAAAGATTTCTAAACTAGACTTTAACATATTTGATCTTCAATTATAAATTATTTTAGAAACAAACGAGATATGCTTATATTGTTCATACATCTATTCTAAGACATGTTTCAAGATTATTTCCATCTAAAATAGCGATCAAATGCACAGATCAATTGAAGAGCAACAAGAGTCAGATGCATACGTCAGCAATAACAGCTATCCCATGGATATTTCAACTGATTTATGAAGAACCAAGTATAAAAGAAGAAGCCAAAATGAGGGAGCTGAAAAGTTGGGAGACAAAATAAAAATAAGAGATGCTTACAACGCAGTTTGATCATACTCAATCAATATTATGAAGTCTTTGTTTCTCTTTAGTTTAGAGCATATCATTCTTCAAATGAGAGAATCCTAGAGAGTCTTTTAGCCTAAATTTCTATCTTATCTACTCTACCAAGCGTACAAATCATTTTATAAATTACTCAAGAGTGTGAATCTCTTGAGAGGGATTCTCACTGGCGATTACCTAGTAAGTTGTAAGGGGGAGTGAGGGGATTCTCTCATTGATGTACTGAGGCACCAAGAGCTCATGGAATCTTAGGAAATAGTGGAGCACTCAGAGGAACTTTTCAAAGCATACGTTTTTCGACAAATGATGCATTTTGGAATATATCACTAAATATGAAAGCATATGTTTTGAAAGAGAACTTTTCAAAGGGCTTTCTTATAAGCACATTTACCAAAGGGCTACTCGATAAATCTGAGATATGTTTTAATGGAATTTATTGAAGATTTATCGAAGCCTCTTCCGATAAGGTTAATTATCGAAGTATTTCTGTGCAAGACTTAAACTATTTCAATCGCAATTCCTTAGGGATTTATCGAAGACCTTTTTGACAAGGGTATTCCTCAATAAGAACTTTGATAATTCAGGACTGATTTGTGAAAAGATTTCTAAACTAGACTTTAACATATTTGATCTTCAATTATAAATTATTTTAGAAACAAACGAGATATGCTTATATTGTTCATACATCTATTCTAAGACATGTTTCAAGATTATTTCCATCTAAAACAGCGATCAAATGCACAGATCAATTGAAGAGCAACAAGAGTCAGATGCATACGTCAGCAATAACAGCTATCCCATGGATATTTCAACTGATTTATGAAGAACCAAGTATAAAAGAAGAAGCCAAAATGAGGGAGCTGAAAAGTTGGGAGACAAAATAAAAATAAGAGATGCTTACAACGCAGTTTGATCATACTCAATCAATATTATGAAGTCTCTGTTTCTCTTTAGTTTAGAGCATATCATTCTTCAAATGAGAGAATCCTAGAGAGTCTTTTAGCCTAAATTTCTATCTTATCTACTCTACCAAGCGTACAAATCATTTTATAAATTACTCAAGAGTGTGAATCTCTTGAGAGGGATTCTCACTGGCGATTACCTAGTAAGTTGTAAGGGGGAGTGAGGGCATTCTCTCATTGATGTACTGAGGCACCAAGAGCTCATGGAATCTTAGGAAATAGTGGAGCACTCAGAGGAACTTTTCAAAGCATACGTTTTTCGACAAATGATGCATTTTGGAATATATCACTAAATATGAAAGCATATGTTTTGAAAGAGAACTTTTCAAAGGGCTTTCTTATAAGCACATTTACCAAAGGGCTACTCGATAAATCTGAGATATGTTTTAATGGAATTTATTGAAGATTTATCGAAGCCTCTTCCGATAAGGTTAATTATCGAAGTATTTCTGTGCAAGACTTAAACTATTTCAATCGCAATTCCTTAGGGATTTATCGAAGACCTTTTTGACAAGGGTATTCCTCAATAAGAACTTTGATAATTCAGGACTGATTTGTGAAAAGATTTCTAAACTAGACTTTAACATATTTGATCTTCAATTATAAATTATTTTAGAAACAAACGAGATATGCTTATATTGTTCATACATCTATTCTAAGACATGTTTCAAGATTATTTCCATCTAAAACAGCGATCAAATGCACAGATCAATTGAAGAGCAACAAGAGTCAGATGCATACGTCAGCAATAACAGCTATCCCATGGATATTTCAACTGGTTTATGAAGAACCAAGTATAAAAGAAGAAGCCAAAATGAGGGAGCTGAAAAGTTGGGAGACAAAATAAAAATAAGAGATGCTTACAACGCAGTTTGATCATACTCAATAAATATTATGAAGTCTCTGTTTCTCTTTAGTTTAGAGCATATCATTCTTCAAATGAGAGAATCCTAGAGAGTCTTTTAGCCTAAATTTCTATCTTATCTACTCTACCAAGCGTACAAATCATTTTATAAATTACTCAAGAGTGTGAATCTCTTGAGAGGGATTCTCACTGGCGATTACCTAGTAAGTTGTAAGGGGGAGTGAGGGGATTCTCTCATTGATGTACTGAGGCACCAAGAGCTCATGGAATCTTAGGAAATAGTGGAGCACTCAGAGGAACTTTTCAAAGCATACGTTTTTCGACAAATGATGCATTTTGGAATATATCACTAAATATGAAAGCATATGTTTTGAAAGAGAACTTTTCAAAGGGCTTTCTTATAAGCACATTTACCAAAGGGCTACTCGATAAATCTGAGATATGTTTTAATGGAATTTATTGAAGATTTATCGAAGCCTCTTCCGATAAGGTTAATTATCGAAGTATTTCTGTGCAAGAGTTAAACTATTTCAATCGCAATTCCTTAGGGATTTATCGAAGACCTTTTTGACAAGGGTATTCCTCAATAAGAACTTTGATAATTCAAGACTGATTTGTGAAAAGATTTCTAAACTAGACTTTAACATATTTGATCTTCAATTATAAATTATTTTAGAAACAAACGAGATATGCTTATATTGTTCATACATCTATTCTAAGACATGTTTCAATATTATTTCCATCTAAAACAGCGATCAAATGCACAGATCAATTGAAGAGCAACAAGAGTCAGATGCATACGTCAGCAATAACAGCTATCCCATGGATATTTCAACTGATTTATGAAGAACAAAGTATAAAAGAAGAAGCCAAAATGAGGGAGCTGAAAAGTTGGGAGACAAAATAAAAATAAGAGATGCTTACAACGCAGTTTGATCATACTCAATAAATATTATGAAGTCTCTGTTTCTCTTTAGTTTAGAGCATATCATTCTTCAAATGAGAGAATCCTAGAGAGTCTTTTAGCCTAAATTTCTATCTTATCTACTCTACCAAGCGTACAAATCATTTTATAACTTACTCAAGAGTGTGAATCTCTTGAGAGGGATTCTCACTGGCCATTACCTAGTAAGTTGTAAGGGGGAGTGAGGGGATTCTCTCATTGATGTACTGAGGCACCAAGAGCTCATGGAATCTTAGGAAATAGTGGAGCACTCAGAGGAACTTTTCAAAGCATACGTTTTTCGACAAATGATGCATTTTGGAATATATCACTAAATATGAAAGCATATGTTTTGAAAGAGAACTTTTCAAAGGGCTTTCTTATAAGCACATTTACCAAAGGGCTACTCGATAAATCTGAGATATGTTTTAATGGAATTTATTGAAGATTTATCGAAGCCTCTTCCGATAAGGTTAATTATCGAAGTATTTCTGTGCAAGAGTTAAACTATTTCAATCGCAATTCCTTAGGGATTTATCGAAGACCTTTTTGACAAGGGTATTCCTCAATAAGAACTTTGATAATTCAAGACTGATTTGTGAAAAGATTTCTAAACTAGACTTTAACATATTTGATCTTCAATTATAAATTATTTTAGAAACAAACGAGATATGCTTATATTGTTCATACATCTATTCTAAGACATGTTTCAAGATTATTTCCATCTAAAACAGCGATCAAATGCACAGATCAATTGAAGAGCAACAAGAGTCAGATGCATACGTCAGCAATAACAGCTATCCCATGGATATTTCAACTGGTTTATGAAGAACCAAGTATAAAAGAAGAAGCCAAAATGAGGGAGCTGAAAAGTTGGGAGACAAAATAAAAATAAGAGATGCTTACAACGCAGTTTGATCATACTCAATAAATATTATGAAGTCTCTGTTTCTCTTTAGTTTAGAGCATATCATTCTTCAATTGAGAGAAGCCTAGAGAGTCTTTTAGCCTAAATTTCTATCTTATCTACTCTACCAAGCGTACAAATCATTTTATAAATTACTCAAGAGTGTGAATCTCTTGAGAGGGATTCTCACTCGAATACCTAGTAAGTTGTAAGGGGGAGTGAGGGGATTCTCTCATTGATGTACTGAGGCACCAAGAGCTCATGGAATCTTAGGAAATAGTGGAGCACTCAGAGGAACTTTTCAAAGCATACGTTTTTCGACAAATGATGCATTTTGGAATATATCACTAAATATGAAAGCATATGTTTTGAAAGAGAACTTTTCAAAGGGCTTTCTTACAAGCACATTTACCAAAAGGCTACTCGATAAATCTGAGATATGTTTTAATGGAATTTATTGAAGATTTATCGAAGCCTCTTCCGATAAGGTTAATTATCGAAGTATTTCTGTGCAAGACTTAAACTATTTCAATCGCAATTCCTTAGGGATTTATCGAAGACCTTTTTGACAAGGGTATTCCTCAATAAGAACTTTGATAATTCAGGACTGATTTGTGAAAAGATTTCTAAACTAGACTTTAACATATTTGATCTTCAATTATAAATTATTTTAGAAACAAACGAGATATGCTTATATTGTTCATACATCTATTCTAAGACATGTTTCAAGATTATTTCCATCTAAAACAGCGATCAAATGCACAGATCAATTGAAGAGCAACAAGAGTCAGATGCATACGTCAGCAATAACAGCTATCCCATGGATATTTCAACTGGTTTATGAAGAACCAAGTATAAAAGAAGAAGCCAAAATGAGGGAGCTGAAAAGTTGGGAGACAAAATAAAAATAAGAGATGCTTACAACGCAGTTTGATCATACTCAATAAATATTATGAATTCTCTGTTTCTCTTTAGTTTAGAGCATATCATTCTTCAAATGAGAGAAGCCTAGAGAGTCTTTTAGCCCAAATTTCTATCTTATCTACTCTACCAAGCGTACAAATCATTTTATAAATTACTCAAGAGTGTGAATCTCTTGAGAGGGATTCTCACTGGTGATGGCCTAGTAAGTTGTAAGGGGGAGTGAGGGGATTCTCTCATTGATGTACTGAGGCACCAAGAGCTCATGGAGTCTTAGGAAATAGTGGAGCACTCAGAGGAACTTTTCAAAGCATACGTTTTTCGACAAATGATGCATTTTGGAATATATCAATAAATATGAAAGCATATGTTTTGAAAGAGAACTTTTCAAAGGGCTTTCTTATAAGCACATTTACCAAAGGGCTACTCGATAAATCTAAGATATGTTTTAATGGAATTTATTGAAGATTTATCGAAGCCTCTTCCGATAAGGTTAATTATCGAAGTATTTCTGTGCAAGAGTTAAACTATTTCAATCGCAATTCCTTAGGGATTTATCGAAGACCTTTTTGACAAGGGTATTCCTCAATAAGAACTTTGATAATTCAGGACTGATTTGTGAAAAGATTTCTAAACTAGACTTTAACATATTTGATCTTCAATTATAAATTATTTTAGAAACAAACGAGATATGCTTATATTGTTCATACATCTATTCTAAGACATGTTTCAAGATTATTTCCATCTAAAACAGCGATCAAATGCACAGATCAATTGAAGAGCAACAAGAGTCAGATGCATACGTCAGCAATAACAGCTATCCCATGGATATTTCAACTGATTTATGAAGAACCAAGTATAAAAGAAGAAGCCAAAATGAGGGAGCTGAAAAGTTGGGAGACAAAATAAAAATAAGAGATGCTTACAACGCAGTTTGATCATACTCAATAAATATTATGAAGTCTCTGTTTCTCTTTAGTTTAGAGCATATCATTCTTCAAATGAGAGAAGCCTAGAGAGTCTTTTAGCCTAAATTTCTATCTTATCTACTCTACCAAGCGTACAAATCATTTTATAAATTACTCAAGAGTGTGAATCTCTTGAGAGGGATTCTCACTGGCGATTACCTAGTAAGTTGTAAGGGGGAGTGAGGGGATTCTCTCATTGATTTACTGAGGCACCAAGAGCTCATGGAATCTTAGGAAATAGTGGAGCACTCAGAGGAACTTTTCAAAGCATACGTTTTTCGACAAATGATGCATTTTGGAATATATCAATAAATATGAAAGCATATGTTTTGAAAGAGAACTTTTCAAAGGGCTTTCTTATAAGCACATTTACCAAAGGGCTACTCGATAAATCTAAGATATGTTTTAATGGAATTTATTGAAGATTTATCGAAGCCTCTTCCGATAAGGTTAATTATCGAAGTATTTCTGTGCAAGAGTTAAACTATTTCAATCGCAATTCCTTAGGGATTTATCGAAGACCTTTTTGACAAGGGTATTCCTCAATAAGAACTTTGATAATTCAGGACTGATTTGTGAAAAGATTTCTAAACTAGACTTTAACATATTTGATCTTCAATTATAAATTATTTTAGAAACAAACGAGATATGCTTATATTGTTCATACATCTATTCTAAGACATGTTTCAAGATTATTTCCATCTAAAACAGCGATCAAATGCACAGATCAATTGAAGAGCAACAAGAGTCAGATGCATACGTCAGCAATAACAGCTATCCCATGGATATTTCAACTGATTTATGAAGAACCAAGTATAAAAGAAGAAGCCAAAATGAGGGAGCTGAAAAGTTGGGAGACAAAATAAAAATAAGAGATGCTTACAACGCAGTTTGATCATACTCAATAAATATTATGAAGTCTCTGTTTCTCTTTAGTTTAGAGCATATCATTCTTCAAATGAGAGAAGCCTAGAGAGTCTTTTAGCCTAAATTTCTATCTTATCTACTCTACCAAGCGTACAAATCATTTTATAAATTACTCAAGAGTGTGAATCTCTTGAGAGGGATTCTCACTGGCGATTACCTAGTAAGTTGTAAGGGGGAGTGAGGGGATTCTCTCATTGATGTACTGAGGCACCAAGAGCTCATGGAATCTTAGGAAATAGTGGAGCACTCAGAGGAACTTTTCAAAGCATACGTTTTTCGACAAATGATGCATTTTGGAATATATCAATAAATATGAAAGCATATGTTTTGAAAGAGAACTTTTCAAAGGGCTTTCTTATAAGCACATTTACCAAAGGGCTACTCGATAAATCTAAGATATGTTTTAATGGAATTTATTGAAGATTTATCGAAGCCTCTTCCGATAAGGTTAATTATCGAAGTATTTCTGTGCAAGAGTTAAACTATTTCAATCCCAATTCCTTAGGGATTTATCGAAGACCTTTTTGACAAGGGTATTCCTCAATAAGAACTTTGATAATTCAAGACTGATTTGTGAAAAGATTTCTAAACTAGACTTTAACATATTTGATCTTCAATTATAAATTATTTTAGAAACAAACGAGATATGCTTATATTGTTCATACATCTATTCTAAGACATGTTTCAAGATTATTTCCATCTAAAACAGCGATCAAATGCACAGATCAATTGAAGAGCAACAAGAGTCAGATGCATACGTCAGCAATAACAGCTATCCCATGGATATTTCAACTGATTTATGAAGAACCAAGTATAAAAGAAGAAGCCAAAATGAGGGAGCTGAAAAGTTGGGAGACAAAATAAAAATAAGAGATGCTTACAACGCAGTTTGATCATACTCAATAAATATTATGAATTCTCTGTTTCTCTTTAGTTTAGAGCATATCATTCTCCAAATGAGAGAAGCCTAGAGAGTCTTTTAGCCCAAATTTCTATCTTATCTACTCTACCAAGCGTACAAATCATTTTATAAATTACTCAAGAGTGTGAATCTCTTGAGAGGGATTCTCACTGGTGATGGCCTAGTAAGTTGTAAGGGGGAGTGAGGGGATTCTCTCATTGATGTACTGAGGCACCAAGAGCTCATGGAGTCTTAGGAAATAGTGGAGCACTCAGAGGAACTTTTCAAAGCATACGTTTTTCGACAAATGATGCATTTTGGAATATATCAATAAATATGAAAGCATATGTTTTGAAAGAGAACTTTTCAAAGGGCTTTCTTATAAGCACATTTACCAAAGGGCTACTCGATAAATCTAAGATATGTTTTAATGGAATTTATTGAAGATTTATCGAAGCCTCTTCCGATAAGGTTAATTATCGAAGTATTTCTGTGCAAGAGTTAAACTATTTCAATCGCAATTCCTTAGGGATTTATCGAAGACCTTTTTGACAAGGGTATTCCTCAATAAGAACTTTGATAATTCAAGACTGATTTGTGAAAAGATTTCTAAACTAGACTTTAACATATTTGATCTTCAATTATAAATTATTTTAGAAACAAACGAGATATGCTTATATTGTTCATACATCTATTCTAAGACATGTTTCAAGATTATTTCCATCTAAAACAGCGATCAAATGCACAGATCAATTGAAGAGCAACAAGAGTCAGATGCATACGTCAGCAATAACAGCTATCCCATGGATATTTCAACTGATTTATGAAGAACCAAGTATAAAAGAAGAAGCCAAAATGAGGGAGCTGAAAAGTTGGGAGACAAAATAAAAATAAGAGATGCTTACAACGCAGTTTGATCATACTCAATAAATATTATGAAGTCTCTGTTTCTCTTTAGTTTAGAGCATATCATTCTCCAAATGAGAGAAGCCTAGAGAGTCTTTTAGCCCAAATTTCTATCTTATCTACTCTACCAAGCGTACAAATCATTTTATAAATTACTCAAGAGTGTGAATCTCTTGAGAGGGATTCTCACTGGTGATGGCCTAGTAAGTTGTAAGGGGGAGTGAGGGGATTCTCTCATTGATGTACTGAGGCACCAAGAGCTCATGGAGTCTTAGGAAATAGTGGAGCACTCAGAGGAACTTTTCTAAGCATACGTTTTTCGACAAATGATGCATTTTGGAATATATCAATAAATATGAAAGCATATGTTTTGAAAGAGAACTTTTCAAAGGGCTTTCTTATAAGCACATTTACCAAAGAGCTACTCGATAAATCTAAGATATGTTTTAATGGAATTTATTGAAGATTTATCGAAGCCTCTTCCGATAAGGTTAATTATCGAAGTATTTCTGTGCAAGAGTTAAACTATTTCAATCGCAATTCCTTAGGGATTTATCGAAGACCTTTTTGACAAGGGTATTCCTCAATAAGAACTTTGATAATTCAAGACTGATTTGTGAAAAGATTTCTAAACTAGACTTTAACATATTTGATCTTCAATTATAAATTATTTTAGAAACAAACGAGATATGCTTATATTGTTCATACATCTATTCTAAGACATGTTTCAAGATTATTTCCATCTAAAACAGCGATCAAATGCACAGATCAATTGAAGAGCAACAAGAGTCAGATGCATACGTCAGCAATAACAGCTATCCCATGGATATTTCAACTGATTTATGAAGAACCAAGTATAAAAGAAGAAGCCAAAATGAGGGAGCTGAAAAGTTGGGAGACAAAATAAAAATAAGAGATGCTTACAACGCAGTTTGATCATACTCAATAAATATTATGAAGTCTCTGTTTCTCTTTAGTTTAGAGCATATCATTCTCCAAATGAGAGAAGCCTAGAGAGTCTTTTAGCCCAAATTTCTATCTTATCTACTCTACCAAGCGTACAAATCATTTTATAAATTACTCAAGAGTGTGAATCTCTTGAGAGGGATTCTCACTGGTGATGGCCTAGTAAGTTGTAAGGGGGAGTGAGGGGATTCTCTCATTGATGTACTGAGGCACCAAGAGCTCATGGAGTCTTAGGAAATAGTGGAGCACTCAGAGGAACTTTTCAAAGCATACGTTTTTCGACAAATGATGCATTTTGGAATATATCAATAAATATGAAAGCATATGTTTTGAAAGAGAACTTTTCAAAGGGCTTTCTTATAAGCACATTTACCAAAGAGCTACTCGATAAATCTAAGATATGTTTTAATGGAATTTATTGAAGATTTATCGAAGCCTCTTCCGATAAGGTTAATTATCGAAGTATTTCTGTGCAAGAGTTAAACTATTTCAATCGCAATTCCTTAGGGATTTATCGAAGACCTTTTTGACAAGGGTATTCCTCAATAAGAACTTTGATAATTCAGGACTGATTTGTGAAAAGATTTCTAAACTAGACTTTAACATATTTGATCTTCAATTATAAATTATTTTAGAAACAAACGAGATATGCTTATATTGTTCATACATCTATTCTAAGACATGTTTCAAGATTATTTCCATCTAAAACAGCGATCAAATGCACAGATCAATTGAAGAGCAACAAGAGTCAGATGCATACGTCAGCAATAACAGCTATCCCATGGATATTTCAACTGATTTATGAAGAACCAAGTATAAAAGAAGAAGCCAAAATGAGGGAGCTGAAAAGTTGGGAGACAAAATAAAAATAAGAGATGCTTACAACGCAGTTTGATCATACTCAATAAATATTATGAAGTCTCTGTTTCTCTTTAGTTTAGAGCATATCATTCTCCAAATGAGAGAAGCCTAGAGAGTCTTTTAGCCTAAATTTCTATCTTATCTACTCTACCAAGCGTACAAATCATTTTATAAATTACTCAAGAGTGTGAATCTCTTGAGAGGGATTCTCACTGGTGATGGCCTAGTAAGTTGTAAGGGGGAGTGAGGGGATTCTCTCATTGATGTACTGAGGCACCAAGAGCTCATGGAGTCTTAGGAAATAGTGGAGCACTCAGAGGAACTTTTCAAAGCATACGTTTTTCGACAAATGATGCATTTTGGAATATATCAATAAATATGAAAGCATATGTTTTGAAAGAGAACTTTTCAAAGGGCTTTCTTATAAGCACATTTACCAAAGAGCTACTCGATAAATCTAAGATATGTTTTAATGGAATTTATTGAAGATTTATCGAAGCCTCTTCCGATAAGGTTAATTATCGAAGTATTTCTGTGCAAGAGTTAAACTATTTCAATCGCAATTCCTTAGGGATTTATCGAAGACCTTTTTGACAAGGGTATTCCTCAATAAGAACTTTGATAATTCAGGACTGATTTGTGAAAAGATTTCTAAACTAGACTTTAACATATTTGATCTTCAATTATAAATTATTTTAGAAACAAACGAGATATGCTTATATTGTTCATACATCTATTCTAAGACATGTTTCAAGATTATTTCCATCTAAAACAGCGATCAAATGCACAGATCAATTGAAGAGCAACAAGAGTCAGATGCATACGTAAGCAATAACAGCTATCCCATGGATATTTCAACTGATTTATGAAGAACCAAGTATAAAAGAAGAAGCCAAAATGAGGGAGCTGAAAAGTTGGGAGACAAAATAAAAATAAGAGATGCTTACAACGCAGTTTGATCATACTCAATAAATATTATGAAGTCTCTGTTTCTCTTTAGTTTAGAGCATATCATTCTCCAAATGAGAGAAGCCTAGAGAGTCTTTTAGCCCAAATTTCTATCTTATCTACTCTACCAAGCGTACAAATCATTTTATAAATTACTCAAGAGTGTGAATCTCTTGAGAGGGATTCTCACTGGTGATGGCCTAGTAAGTTGTAAGGGGGAGTGAGGGGATTCTCTCATTGATGTACTGAGGCACCAAGAGCTCATGGAGTCTTAGGAAATAGTGGAGCACTCAGAGGAACTTTTCAAAGCATACGTTTTTCGACAAATGATGCATTTTGGAATATATCAATAAATATGAAAGCATATGTTTTGAAAGAGAACTTTTCAAAGTGCTTTCTTATAAGCACATTTACCAAAGAGCTACTCGATAAATCTAAGATATGTTTTAATGGAATTTATTGAAGATTTATCGAAGCCTCTTCCGATAAGGTTAATTATCGAAGTATTTCTGTGCAAGAGTTAAACTATTTCAATCGCAATTCCTTAGGGATTTATCGAAGACCTTTTTGACAAGGGTATTCCTCAATAAGAACTTTGATAATTCAGGACTGATTTGTGAAAAGATTTCTAAACTAGACTTTAACATATTTGATCTTCAACTATAAATTATTTTAGAAACAAACGAGATATGCTTATATTGTTCATACATCTATTCTAAGACATGTTTCAAGATTATTTCCATCTAAAACAGCGATCAAATGCACAGATCAATTGAAGAGCAACAAGAGTCAGATGCATACGTCAGCAATAACAGCTATCCCATGGATATTTCAACTGATTTATGAAGAACCAAGTATAAAAGAAGAAGCCAAAATGAGGGAGCTGAAAAGTTGGGAGACAAAATAAAAATAAGAGATGCTTACAACGCAGTTTGATCATACTCAATAAATATTATGAAGTCTCTGTTTCTCTTTAGTTTAGAGCATATCATTCTCCAAATGAGAGAAGCCTAGAGAGTCTTTTAGCCCAAATTTCTATCTTATCTACTCTACCAAGCGTACAAATCATTTTATAAATTACTCAAGAGTGTGAATCTCTTGAGAGGGATTCTCACTGGTGATGGCCTAGTAAGTTGTAAGGGGGAGTGAGGGGATTCTCTCATTGATGTACTGAGGCACCAAGAGCTCATGGAGTCTTAGGAAATAGTGGAGCACTCAGAGGAACTTTTCAAAGCATACGTTTTTCGACAAATGATGCATTTTGGAATATATCAATAAATATGAAAGCATATGTTTTGAAAGAGAACTTTTCAAAGTGCTTTCTTATAAGCACATTTACCAAAGAGCTACTCGATAAATCTAAGATATGTTTTAATGGAATTTATTGAAGATTTATCGAAGCCTCTTCCGATAAGGTTAATTATCGAAGTATTTCTGTGCAAGAGTTAAACTATTTCAATCGCAATTCCTTAGGGATTTATCGAAGACCTTTTTGACAAGGGTATTCCTCAATAAGAACTTTGATAATTCAGGACTGATTTGTGAAAAGATTTCTAAACTAGACTTTAACATATTTGATCTTCAACTATAAATTATTTTAGAAACAAACGAGATATGCTTATATTGTTCATACATCTATTCTAAGACATGTTTCAAGATTATTTCCATCTAAAACAGCGATCAAATGCACAGATCAATTGAAGAGCAACAAGAGTCAGATGCATACGTCAGCAATAACAGCTATCCCATGGATATTTCAACTGCTTTATGAAGAACCAAGTATAAAAGAAGAAGCCAAAATGAGGGAGCTGAAAAGTTGGGAGACAAAATAAAAATAAGAGATGCTTACAATGCAGTTTGATCATACTCAATAAATATTATGAAGTCTCTGTTTCTCTTTAGTTTAGAGCATATCATTCTCCAAATGAGAGAAGCCTAGAGAGTCTTTTAGCCCAAATTTCTATCTTATCTACTCTACCAAGCGTACAAATCATTTTATAAATTACTCAAGAGTGTGAATCTCTTGAGAGGGATTCTCACTGGTGATGGCCTAGTAAGTTGTAAGGGGGAGTGAGGGGATTCTCTCATTGATGTACTGAGGCACCAAGAGCTCATGGAGTCTTAGGAAATAGTGGAGCACTCAGAGGAACTTTTCTAAGCATACGTTTTTCGACAAATGATGCATTTTGGAATATATCAATAAATATGAAAGCATATGTTTTGAAAGAGAACTTTTCAAAGGGCTTTCTTATAAGCACATTTACCAAAGAGCTACTCGATAAATCTAAGATATGTTTTAATGGAATTTATTGAAGATTTATCGAAGCCTCTTCCGATAAGGTTAATTATCGAAGTATTTCTGTGCAAGAGTTAAACTATTTCAATCGCAATTCCTTAGGGATTTATCGAAGACCTTTTTGACAAGGGTATTCCTCAATAAGAACTTTGATAATTCAGGACTGATTTGTGAAAAGATTTCTAAACTAGACTTTAACATATTTGATCTTCAACTATAAATTATTTTAGAAACAAACGAGATATGCTTATATTGTTCATACATCTATTCTAAGACATGTTTCAAGATTATTTCCATCTAAAACAGCGATCAAATGCACAGATCAATTGAAGAGCAACAAGAGTCAGATGCATACGTCAGCAATAACAGCTATCCCATGGATATTTCAACTGATTTATGAAGAACCAAGTATAAAAGAAGAAGCCAAAATGAGGGAGCTGAAAAGTTGGGAGACAAAATAAAAATAAGAGATGCTTACAACGCAGTTTGATCATACTCAATAAATATTATGAAGTCTCTGTTTCTCTTTAGTTTAGAGCATATCATTCTCCAAATGAGAGAAGCCTAGAGAGTCTTTTAGCCCAAATTTCTATCTTATCTACTCTACCAAGCGTACAAATCATTTTATAAATTACTCAAGAGTGTGAATCTCTTGAGAGGGATTCTCACTGGTGATGGCCTAGTAAGTTGTAAGGGGGAGTGAGGGGATTCTCTCATTGATGTACTGAGGCACCAAGAGCTCATGGAGTCTTAGGAAATAGTGGAGCACTCAGAGGAACTTTTCTAAGCATACGTTTTTCGACAAATGATGCATTTTGGAATATATCAATAAATATGAAAGCATATGTTTTGAAAGAGAACTTTTCAAAGGGCTTTCTTATAAGCACATTTACCAAAGAGCTACTCGATAAATCTAAGATATGTTTTAATGGAATTTATTGAAGATTTATCGAAGCCTCTTCCGATAAGGTTAATTATCGAAGTATTTCTGTGCAAGAGTTAAACTATTTCAATCGCAATTCCTTAGGGATTTATCGAAGACCTTTTTGACAAGGGTATTCCTCAATAAGAACTTTGATAATTCAGGACTGATTTGTGAAAAGATTTCTAAACTAGACTTTAACATATTTGATCTTCAACTATAAATTATTTTAGAAACAAACGAGATATGCTTATATTGTTCATACATCTATTCTAAGACATGTTTCAAGATTATTTCCATCTAAAACAGCGATCAAATGCACAGATCAATTGAAGAGCAACAAGAGTCAGATGCATACGTCAGCAATAACAGCTATCCCATGGATATTTCAACTGCTTTATGAAGAACCAAGTATAAAAGAAGAAGCCAAAATGAGGGAGCTGAAAAGTTGGGAGACAAAATAAAAATAAGAGATGCTTACAACGCAGTTTGATCATACTCAATAAATATTATGAAGTCTCTGTTTCTCTTTAGTTTAGAGCATATCATTCTCCAAATGAGAGAAGCCTAGAGAGTCTTTTAGCCCAAATTCCTATCTTATCTACTCTACCAAGCGTACAAATCATTTTATAAATTACTCAAGAGTGTGAATCTCTTGAGAGGGATTCTCACTGGTGATGGCCTAGTAAGTTGTAAGGGGGAGTGAGGGGATTCTCTCATTGATGTACTGAGGCACCAAGAGCTCATGGAGTCTTAGGAAATAGTGGAGCACTCAGAGGAACTTTTCTAAGCATACGTTTTTCGACAAATGATGCATTTTGGAATATATCAATAAATATGAAAGCATATGTTTTGAAAGAGAACTTTTCAAAGGGCTTTCTTATAAGCACATTTACCAAAGAGCTACTCGATAAATCTAAGATATGTTTTAATGGAATTTATTGAAGATTTATCGAAGCCTCTTCCGATAAGGTTAATTATCGAAGTATTTCTGTGCAAGAGTTAAACTATTTCAATCGCAATTCCTTAGGGATTTATCGAAGACCTTTTTGACAAGGGTATTCCTCAATAAGAACTTTGATAATTCAGGACTGATTTGTGAAAAGATTTCTAAACTAGACTTTAACATATTTGATCTTCAACTATAAATTATTTTAGAAACAAACGAGATATGCTTATATTGTTCATACATCTATTCTAAGACATGTTTCAAGATTATTTCCATCTAAAACAGCGATCAAATGCACAGATCAATTGAAGAGCAACAAGAGTCAGATGCATACGTCAGCAATAACAGCTATCCCATGGATATTTCAACTGATTTATGAAGAACCAAGTATAAAAGAAGAAGCCAAAATGAGGGAGCTGAAAAGTTGGGAGACAAAATAAAAATAAGAGATGCTTACAACGCAGTTTGATCATACTCAATAAATATTATGAAGTCTCTGTTTCTCTTTAGTTTAGAGCATATCATTCTCCAAATGAGAGAAGCCTAGAGAGTCTTTTAGCCCAAATTTCTATCTTATCTACTCTACCAAGCGTACAAATCATTTTATAAATTACTCAAGAGTGTGAATCTCTTGAGAGGGATTCTCACTGGTGATGGCCTAGTAAGTTGTAAGGGGGAGTGAGGGGATTCTCTCATTGATGTACTGAGGCACCAAGAGCTCATGGAGTCTTAGGAAATAGTGGAGCACTCAGAGGAACTTTTCTAAGCATACGTTTTTCGACAAATGATGCATTTTGGAATATATCAATAAATATGAAAGCATATGTTTTGAAAGAGAACTTTTCAAAGGGCTTTCTTATAAGCACATTTACCAAAGAGCTACTCGATAAATCTAAGATATGTTTTAATGGAATTTATTGAAGATTTATCGAAGCCTCTTCCGATAAGGTTAATTATCGAAGTATTTCTGTGCAAGAGTTAAACTATTTCAATCGCAATTCCTTAGGGATTTATCGAAGACCTTTTTGACAAGGGTATTCCTCAATAAGAACTTTGATAATTCAGGACTGATTTGTGAAAAGATTTCTAAACTAGACTTTAACATATTTGATCTTCAACTATAAATTATTTTAGAAACAAACGAGATATGCTTATATTGTTCATACATCTATTCTAAGACATGTTTCAAGATTATTTCCATCTAAAACAGCGATCAAATGCACAGATCAATTGAAGAGCAACAAGAGTCAGATGCATACGTCAGCAATAACAGCTATCCCATGGATATTTCAACTGATTTATGAAGAACCAAGTATAAAAGAAGAAGCCAAAATGAGGGAGCTGAAAAGTTGGGAGACAAAATAAAAATAAGAGATGCTTACAACGCAGTTTGATCATACTCAATAAATATTATGAAGTCTCTGTTTCTCTTTAGTTTAGAGCATATCATTCTCCAAATGAGAGAAGCCTAGAGAGTCTTTTAGCCCAAATTCCTATCTTATCTACTCTACCAAGCGTACAAATCATTTTATAAATTACTCAAGAGTGTGAATCTCTTGAGAGGGATTCTCACTGGTGATGGCCTAGTAAGTTGTAAGGGGGAGTGAGGGGATTCTCTCATTGATGTACTGAGGCACCAAGAGCTCATGGAGTCTTAGGAAATAGTGGAGCACTCAGAGGAACTTTTCTAAGCATACGTTTTTCGACAAATGATGCATTTTGGAATATATCAATAAATATGAAAGCATATGTTTTGAAAGAGAACTTTTCAAAGGGCTTTCTTATAAGCACATTTACCAAAGAGCTACTCGATAAATCTAAGATATGTTTTAATGGAATTTATTGAAGATTTATCGAAGCCTCTTCCGATAAGGTTAATTATCGAAGTATTTCTGTGCAAGAGTTAAACTATTTCAATCGCAATTCCTTAGGGATTTATCGAAGACCTTTTTGACAAGGGTATTCCTCAATAAGAACTTTGATAATTCAGGACTGATTTGTGAAAAGATTTCTAAACTAGACTTTAACATATTTGATCTTCAATTATAAATTATTTTAGAAACAAACGAGATATGCTTATATTGTTCATACATCTATTCTAAGACATGTTTCAAGATTATTTCCATCTAAAACAGCGATCAAATGCACAGATCAATTGAAGAGCAACAAGAGTCAGATGCATACGTCAGCAATAACAGCTATCCCATGGATATTTCAACTGATTTATGAAGAACCAAGTATAAAAGAAGAAGCCAAAATGAGGGAGCTGAAAAGTTGGGAGACAAAATAAAAATAAGAGATGCTTACAACGCAGTTTGATCATACTCAATAAATATTATGAAGTCTCTGTTTCTCTTTAGTTTAGAGCATATCATTCTCCAAATGAGAGAAGCCTAGAGAGTCTTTTAGCCCAAATTCCTATCTTATCTACTCTACCAAGCGTACAAATCATTTTATAAATTACTCAAGAGTGTGAATCTCTTGAGAGGGATTCTCACTGGTGATGGCCTAGTAAGTTGTAAGGGGGAGTGAGGGGATTCTCTCATTGATGTACTGAGGCACCAAGAGCTCATGGAGTCTTAGGAAATAGTGGAGCACTCAGAGGAACTTTTCTAAGCATACGTTTTTCGACAAATGATGCATTTTGGAATATATCAATAAATATGAAAGCATATGTTTTGAAAGAGAACTTTTCAAAGGGCTTTCTTATAAGCACATTTACCAAAGGGCTACTCGATAAATCTAAGATATGTTTTAATGGAATTTATTGAAGATTTATCGAAGCCTCTTCCGATAAGGTTAATTATCGAAGTATTTCTGTGCAAGAGTTAAACTATTTCAATCGCAATTCCTTAGGGATTTATCGAAGACCTTTTTGACAAGGGTATTCCTCAATAAGAACTTTGATAATTCAGGACTGATTTGTGAAAAGATTTCTAAACTAGACTTTAACATATTTGATCTTCAATTATAAATTATTTTAGAAACAAACGAGATATGCTTATATTGTTCATACATCTATTCTAAGACATGTTTCAAGATTATTTCCATCTAAAACAGCGATCAAATGCACAGATCAATTGAAGAGCAACAAGAGTCAGATGCATACGTCAGCAATAACAGCTATCCCATGGATATTTCAACTGATTTATGAAGAACCAAGTATAAAAGAAGAAGCCAAAATGAGGGAGCTGAAAAGTTGGGAGACAAAATAAAAATAAGAGATGCTTACAATGCAGTTTGATCATACTCAATAAATATTATGAAGTCTCTGTTTCTCTTTAGTTTAGAGCATATCATTCTCCAAATGAGAGAAGCCTAGAGAGTCTTTTAGCCCAAATTTCTATCTTATCTACTCTACCAAGCGTACAAATCATTTTATAAATTACTCAAGAGTGTGAATCTCTTGAGAGGGATTCTCACTGGTGATGGCCTAGTAAGTTGTAAGGGGGAGTGAGGGGATTCTCTCATTGATGTACTGAGGCACCAAGAGCTCATGGAGTCTTAGGAAATAGTGGAGCACTCAGAGGAACTTTTCAAAGCATACGTTTTTCGACAAATGATGCATTTTGGAATATATCAATAAATATGAAAGCATATGTTTTGAAAGAGAACTTTTCAAAGGGCTTTCTTATAAGCACATTTACCAAAGGGCTACTCGATAAATCTAAGATATGTTTTAATGGAATTTATTGAAGATTTATCGAAGCCTCTTCCGATAAGGTTAATTATCGAAGTATTTCTGTGCAAGAGTTAAACTATTTCAATCGCAATTCCTTAGGGATTTATCGAAGACCTTTTTGACAAGGGTATTCCTCAATAAGAACTTTGATAATTCAGGACTGATTTGTGAAAAGATTTCTAAACTAGACTTTAACATATTTGATCTTCAATTATAAATTATTTTAGAAACAAACGAGATATGCTTATATTCTTCATACATCTATTCTAAGACATGTTTCAAGATTATTTCCATCTAAAACAGCGATCAAATGCACAGATCAATTGAAGAGCAACAAGAGTCAGATGCATACGTCAGCAATAACAGCTATCCCATGGATATTTCAACTGATTTATGAAGAACCAAGTATAAAAGAAGAAGCCAAAATGAGGGAGCTGAAAAGTTGGGAGACAAAATAAAAATAAGAGATGCTTACAACGCAGTTTGATCATACTCAATAAATATTATGAAGTCTCTGTTTCTCTTTAGTTTAGAGCATATCATTCTCCAAATGAGAGAAGCCTAGAGAGTCTTTTAGCCCAAATTTCTATCTTATCTACTCTACCAAGCGTACAAATCATTTTATAAATTACTCAAGAGTGTGAATCTCTTGAGAGGGATTCTCACTGGTGATGGCCTAGTAAGTTGTAAGGGGGAGTGAGGGGATTCTCTCATTCATGTACTGAGGCACCAAGAGCTCATGGAATCTTAGGAAATAGTGGAGCACTCAGAGGAACTTTTCAAAGCATACGTTTTTCGACAAATGATGCATTTTGGAATATATCACTAAATATGAAAGCATATGTTTTGAAAGAGAACTTTTCAAAGGGCTTTCTTATAAGCACATTTACCAAAGAGCTACTCGATAAATCTAAGATATGTTTTAATGGAATTTATTGAAGATTTATCGAAGCCTCTTCCGATAAGGTTAATTATCGAAGTATTTCTGTGCAAGACTTAAACTATTTCAATCGCAATTCCTTAGGGATTTATCGAAGACCTTTTTGACAAGGGTATTCCTCAATAAGAACTTTGATAATTCAAGACTGATTTGTGAAAAGATTTCTAAACTAGACTTTAACATATTTGATCTTCAATTATAAATTATTTTAGAAACAAACGAGATATGCTTATATTCTTCATACATCTATTCTAAGACATGTTTCAAGATTATTTCCATCTAAAACAGCGATCAAATGCACAGATCAATTGAAGAGCAACAAGAGTCAGATGCATACGTCAGCAATAACAGCTATCCCATGGATATTTCAACTGATTTATGAAGAACCAAGTATAAAAGAAGAAGCCAAAATGAGGGAGCTGAAAAGTTGGGAGACAAAATAAAAATAAGAGATGCTTACAACGCAGTTTGATCATACTCAATAAATATTATGAAGTCTCTGTTTCTCTTTAGTTTAGAGCATATCATTCTTCAAATGAGAGAAGCCTAGAGAGTCTTTTAGCCCAAATTTCTATCTTATCTACTCTACCAAGCGTACAAATCATTTTATAAATTACTCAAGAGTGTGAATCTCTTGAGAGGGATTCTCACTGGCGATTACCTAGTAAGTTGTAAGGGGGAGTGAGGGGATTCTCTCATTCATGTACTGAGGCACCAAGAGCTCATGGAATCTTAGGAAATAGTGGAGCACTCAGAGGAACTTTTCAAAGCATACGTTTTTCGACAAATGATGCATTTTGGAATATATCACTAAATATGAAAGCATATGTTTTGAAAGAGAACTTTTCAAAGGGCTTTCTTATAAGCACATTTACCAAAGAGCTACTCGATAAATCTAAGATATGTTTTAATGGAATTTATTGAAGATTTATCGAAGCCTCTTCCGATAAGGTTAATTATCGAAGTATTTCTGTGCAAGACTTAAACTATTTCAATCGCAATTCCTTAGGGATTTATCGAAGACCTTTTTGACAAGGGTATTCCTCAATAAGAACTTTGATAATTCAAGACTGATTTGTGAAAAGATTTCTAAACTAGACTTTAACATATTTGATCTTCAATTATAAATTATTTTAGAAACAAACGAGATATGCTTATATTGTTCATACATCTATTCTAAGACATGTTTCAAGATTATTTCCATCTAAAACAGCGATCAAATGCACAGATCAATTGAAGAGCAACAAGAGTCAGATGCATACGTCAGCAATAACAGCTATCCCATGGATATTTCAACTGATTTATGAAGAACCAAGTATAAAAGAAGAAGCCAAAATGAGGGAGCTGAAAAGTTGGGAGACAAAATAAAAATAAGAGATGCTTACAACGCAGTTTGATCATACTCAATAAATATTATGAAGTCTCTGTTTCTCTTTAGTTTAGAGCATATCATTCTTCAAATGAGAGAAGCCTAGAGAGTCTTTTAGCCCAAATTTCTATCTTATCTACTCTACCAAGCGTACAAATCATTTTATAAATTACTCAAGAGTGTGAATCTCTTGAGAGGGATTCTCACTGGCGATTACCTAGTAAGTTGTAAGGGGGAGTGAGGGGATTCTCTCATTCATGTACTGAGGCACCAAGAGCTCATGGAATCTTAGGAAATAGTGGAGCACTCAGAGCAACTTTTCAAAGCATACGTTTTTCGACAAATGATGCATTTTGGAATATATCACTAAATATGAAAGCATATGTTTTGAAAGAGAACTTTTCAAAGGGCTTTCTTATAAGCACATTTACCAAAGAGCTACTCGATAAATCTAAGATATGTTTTAATGGAATTTATTGAAGATTTATCGAAGCCTCTTCCGATAAGGTTAATTATCGAAGTATTTCTGTGCAAGAGTTAAACTATTTCAATCGCAATTCCTTAGGGATTTATCGAAGACCTTTTTGACAAGGGTATTCCTCAATAAGAACTTTGATAATTCAGGACTGATTTGTGAAAAGATTTCTAAACTAGACTTTAACATATTTGATCTTCAATTATAAATTATTTTAGAAACAAACGAGATATGCTTATATTGTTCATACATCTATTCTAAGACATGTTTCAAGATTATTTCCATCTAAAACAGCGATCAAATGCACAGATCAATTGAAGAGCAACAAGAGTCAGATGCATACGTCAGCAATAACAGCTATCCCATGGATATTTCAACTGATTTATGAAGAACCAAGTATAAAAGAAGAAGCCAAAATGAGGGAGCTGAAAAGTTGGGAGACAAAATAAAAATAAGAGATGCTTACAACGCAGTTTGATCATACTCAATAAATATTATGAAGTCTCTGTTTCTCTTTAGTTTAGAGCATATCATTCTCCAAATGAGAGAAGCCTAGAGAGTCTTTTAGCCCAAATTTCTATCTTATCTACTCTACCAAGCGTACAAATCATTTTATAAATTACTCAAGAGTGTGAATCTCTTGAGAGGGATTCTCACTGGTGATGGCCTAGTAAGTTGTAAGGGGGAGTGAGGGGATTCTCTCATTGATGTACTGAGGCACCAAGAGCTCATGGAGTCTTAGGAAATAGTGGAGCACTCAGAGGAACTTTTCAAAGCATACGTTTTTCGACAAATGATGCATTTTGGAATATATCACTAAATATGAAAGCATATGTTTTGAAAGAGAACTTTTCAAAGGGCTTTCTTATAAGCAAATTTACCAAAGAGCTACTCGATAAATCTAAGATATGTTTTAATGGAATTTATTGAAGATTTATCGAAGCCTCTTCCGATAAGGTTAATTATCGAAGTATTTCTGTGCAAGAGTTAAACTATTTCAATCGCAATTCCTTAGGGATTTATCGAAGACCTTTTTGACAAGGGTATTCCTCAATAAGAACTTTGATAATTCAGGACTGATTTGTGAAAAGATTTCTAAACTAGACTTTAACATATTTGATCTTCAATTATAAATTATTTTAGAAACAAACGAGATATGCTTATATTGTTCATACATCTATTCTAAGACATGTTTCAAGATTATTTCCATCTAAAACAGCGATCAAATGCACAGATCAATTGAAGAGCAACAAGAGTCAGATGCATACGTCAGCAATAACAGCTATCCCATGGATATTTCAACTGATTTATGAAGAACCAAGTATAAAAGAAGAAGCCAAAATGAGGGAGCTGAAAAGTTGGGAGACAAAATAAAAATAAGAGATGCTTACAACGCAGTTTGATCATACTCAATAAATATTATGAAGTCTCTGTTTCTCTTTAGTTTAGAGCATATCATTCTTCAAATGAGAGAAGCCTAGAGAGTCTTTTAGCCCAAATTTCTATCTTATCTACTCTACCAAGCGTACAAATCATTTTATAAATTACTCAAGAGTGTGAATCTCTTGAGAGGGATTCTCACTGGCGATTACCTAGTAAGTTGTAAGGGGGAGTGAGGGGATTCTCTCATTCATGTACTGAGGCACCAAGAGCTCATGGAATCTTAGGAAATAGTGGAGCACTCAGAGGAACTTTTCAAAGCATACGTTTTTCGACAAATGATGCATTTTGGAATATATCACTAAATATGAAAGCATATGTTTTGAAAGAGAACTTTTCAAAGGGCTTTCTTATAAGCACATTTACCAAAGAGCTACTCGATAAATCTAAGATATGTTTTAATGGAATTTATTGAAGATTTATCGAAGCCTCTTCCGATAAGGTTAATTATCGAAGTATTTCTGTGCAAGACTTAAACTATTTCAATCGCAATTCCTTAGGGATTTATCGAAGACCTTTTTGACAAGGGTATTCCTCAATAAGAACTTTGATAATTCAAGACTGATTTGTGAAAAGATTTCTAAACTAGACTTTAACATATTTGATCTTCAATTATAAATTATTTTAGAAACAAACGAGATATGCTTATATTGTTCATACATCTATTCTAAGACATGTTTCAAGATTATTTCCATCTAAAACAGCGATCAAATGCACAGATCAATTGAAGAGCAACAAGAGTCAGATGCATACGTCAGCAATAACAGCTATCCCATGGATATTTCAACTGATTTATGAAGAACCAAGTATAAAAGAAGAAGCCAAAATGAGGGAGCTGAAAAGTTGGGAGACAAAATAAAAATAAGAGATGCTTACAACGCAGTTTGATCATACTCAATAAATATTATGAAGTCTCTGTTTCTCTTTAGTTTAGAGCATATCATTCTTCAAATGAGAGAAGCCTAGAGAGTCTTTTAGCCCAAATTTCTATCTTATCTACTCTACCAAGCGTACAAATCATTTTATAAATTACTCAAGAGTGTGAATCTCTTGAGAGGGATTCTCACTGGTGATGGCCTAGTAAGCTGTAAGGGGGAGTGAGGGGATTCTCTCATTGATGTACTGAGGCACCAAGAGCTCATGGAGTCTTAGGAAATAGTGGAGCACTCAGAGGAACTTTTCAAAGCATACGTTTTTCGACAAATGATGCATTTTGGAATATATCACTAAATATGAAAGCATATGTTTTGAAAGAGAACTTTTCAAAGGGCTTTCTTATAAGCACATTTACCAAAGAGCTACTCGATAAATCTAAGATATGTTTTAATGGAATTTATTGAAGATTTATCGAAGCCTCTTCCGATAAGGTTAATTATCGAAGTATTTCTGTGCAAGAGTTAAACTATTTCAATCGCAATTCCTTAGGGATTTATCGAAGACCTTTTTGACAAGGGTATTCCTCAATAAGAACTTTGATAATTCAAGACTGATTTGTGAAAAGATTTCTAAACTAGACTTTAACATATTTGATCTTCAATTATAAATTATTTTAGAAACAAACGAGATATGCTTATATTGTTCATACATCTATTCTAAGACATGTTTCAAGATTATTTCCATCTAAAACAGCGATCAAATGCACAGATCAATTGAAGAGCAACAAGAGTCAGATGCATACGTCAGCAATAACAGCTATCCCATGGATATTTCAACTGATTTATGAAGAACCAAGTATAAAAGAAGAAGCCAAAATGAGGGAGCTGAAAAGTTGGGAGACAAAATAAAAATAAGAGATGCTTACAACGCAGTTTGATCATACTCAATAAATATTATGAAGTCTCTGTTTCTCTTTAGTTTAGAGCATATCATTCTTCAAATGAGAGAAGCCTAGAGAGTCTTTTAGCCCAAATTTCTATCTTATCTACTCTACCAAGCGTACAAATCATTTTATAAATTACTCAAGAGTGTGAATCTCTTGAGAGGGATTCTCACTGGCGATTACCTAGTAAGTTGTAAGGGGGAGTGAGGGGATTCTCTCATTCATGTACTGAGGCACCAAGAGCTCATGGAATCTTAGGAAATAGTGGAGCACTCAGAGCAACTTTTCAAAGCATACGTTTTTCGACAAATGATGCATTTTGGAATATATCACTAAATATGAAAGCATATGTTTTGAAAGAGAACTTTTCAAAGGGCTTTCTTATAAGCACATTTACCAAAGAGCTACTCGATAAATCTAAGATATGTTTTAATGGAATTTATTGAAGATTTATCGAAGCCTCTTCCGATAAGGTTAATTATCGAAGTATTTCTGTGCAAGAGTTAAACTATTTCAATCGCAATTCCTTAGGGATTTATCGAAGACCTTTTTGACAAGGGTATTCCTCAATAAGAACTTTGATAATTCAGGACTGATTTGTGAAAAGATTTCTAAACTAGACTTTAACATATTTGATCTTCAATTATAAATTATTTTAGAAACAAACGAGATATGCTTATATTGTTCATACATCTATTCTAAGACATGTTTCAAGATTATTTCCATCTAAAACAGCGATCAAATGCACAGATCAATTGAAGAGCAACAAGAGTCAGATGCATACGTCAGCAATAACAGCTATCCCATGGATATTTCAACTGATTTATGAAGAACCAAGTATAAAAGAAGAAGCCAAAATGAGGGAGCTGAAAAGTTGGGAGACAAAATAAAAATAAGAGATGCTTACAACGCAGTTTGATCATACTCAATAAATATTATGAAGTCTCTGTTTCTCTTTAGTTTAGAGCATATCATTCTCCAAATGAGAGAAGCCTAGAGAGTCTTTTAGCCCAAATTTCTATCTTATCTACTCTACCAAGCGTACAAATCATTTTATAAATTACTCAAGAGTGTGAATCTCTTGAGAGGGATTCTCACTGGCGATGGCCTAGTAAGTTGTAAGGGGGAGTGAGGGGATTCTCTCATTGATGTACTGAGGCACCAAGAGCTCATGGAGTCTTAGGAAATAGTGGAGCACTCAGAGGAACTTTTCAAAGCATACGTTTTTCGACAAATGATGCATTTTGGAATATATCACTAAATATGAAAGCATATGTTTTGAAAGAGAACTTTTCAAAGGGCTTTCTTATAAGCAAATTTACCAAAGAGCTACTCGATAAATCTAAGATATGTTTTAATGGAATTTATTGAAGATTTATCGAAGCCTCTTCCGATAAGGTTAATTATCGAAGTATTTCTGTGCAAGAGTTAAACTATTTCAATCGCAATTCCTTAGGGATTTATCGAAGACCTTTTTGACAAGGGTATTCCTCAATAAGAACTTTGATAATTCAGGACTGATTTGTGAAAAGATTTCTAAACTAGACTTTAACATATTTGATCTTCAATTATAAATTATTTTAGAAACAAACGAGATATGCTTATATTGTTCATACATCTATTCTAAGACATGTTTCAAGATTATTTCCATCTAAAACAGCGATCAAATGCACAGATCAATTGAAGAGCAACAAGAGTCAGATGCATACGTCAGCAATAACAGCTATCCCATGGATATTTCAACTGATTTATGAAGAACCAAGTATAAAAGAAGAAGCCAAAATGAGGGAGCTGAAAAGTTGGGAGACAAAATAAAAATAAGAGATGCTTACAACGCAGTTTGATCATACTCAATAAATATTATGAAGTCTCTGTTTCTCTTTAGTTTAGAGCATATCATTCTTCAAATGAGAGAAGCCTAGAGAGTCTTTTAGCCCAAATTTCTATCTTATCTACTCTACCAAGCGTACAAATCATTTTATAAATTACTCAAGAGTGTGAATCTCTTGAGAGGGATTCTCACTGGTGATGGCCTAGTAAGCTGTAAGGGGGAGTGAGGGGATTCTCTCATTGATGTACTGAGGCACCAAGAGCTCATGGAGTCTTAGGAAATAGTGGAGCGCTCAGAGGAACTTTTCAAAGCATACGTTTTTCGACAAATGATGCATTTTGGAATATATCACTAAATATGAAAGCATATGTTTTGAAAGAGAACTTTTCAAAGGGCTTTCTTATAAGCACATTTACCAAAGAGCTACTCGATAAATCTAAGATATGTTTTAATGGAATTTATTGAAGATTTATCGAAGCCTCTTCCGATAAGGTTAATTATCGAAGTATTTCTGTGCAAGACTTAAACTATTTCAATCGCAATTCCTTAGGGATTTATCGAAGACCTTTTTGACAAGGGTATTCCTCAATAAGAACTTTGATAATTCAAGACTGATTTGTGAAAAGATTTCTAAACTAGACTTTAACATATTTGATCTTCAATTATAAATTATTTTAGAAACAAACGAGATATGCTTATATTGTTCATACATCTATTCTAAGACATGTTTCAAGATTATTTCCATCTAAAACAGCGATCAAATGCACAGATCAATTGAAGAGCAACAAGAGTCAGATGCATACGTCAGCAATAACAGCTATCCCATGGATATTTCAACTGGTTTATGAAGAACCAAGTATAAAAGAAGAAGCCAAAATGAGGGAGCTGAAAAGTTGGGAGACAAAATAAAAATAAGAGATGCTTACAACGCAGTTTGATCATACTCAATAAATATTATGAAGTCTCTGTTTCTCTTTAGTTTAGAGCATATCATTCTTCAAATGAGAGAAGCCTAGAGAGTCTTTTAGCCCAAATTTCTATCTTATCTACTCTACCAAGCGTACAAATCATTTTATAAATTACTCAAGAGTGTGAATCTCTTGAGAGGGATTCTCACTGGCGATGGCCTAGTAAGCTGTAAGGGGGAGTGAGGGGATTCTCTCATTGATGTACTGAGGCACCAAGAGCTCATGGAGTCTTAGGAAATAGTGGAGCGCTCAGAGGAACTTTTCAAAGCATACGTTTTTCGACAAATGATGCATTTTGGAATATATCACTAAATATGAAAGCATATGTTTTGAAAGAGAACTTTTCAAAGGGCTTTCTTATAAGCACATTTACCAAAGAGCTACTCGATAAATCTAAGATATGTTTTAATGGAATTTATTGAAGATTTATCGAAGCCTCTTCCGATAAGGTTAATTATCGAAGTATTTCTGTGCAAGACTTAAACTATTTCAATCGCAATTCCTTAGGGATTTATCGAAGACCTTTTTGACAAGGGTATTCCTCAATAAGAACTTTGATAATTCAAGACTGATTTGTGAAAAGATTTCTAAACTAGACTTTAACATATTTGATCTTCAATTATAAATTATTTTAGAAACAAACGAGATATGCTTATATTGTTCATACATCTATTCTAAGACATGTTTCAAGATTATTTCCATCTAAAACAGCGATCAAATGCACAGATCAATTGAAGAGCAACAAGAGTCAGATGCATACGTCAGCAATAACAGCTATCCCATGGATATTTCAACTGGTTTATGAAGAACCAAGTATAAAAGAAGAAGCCAAAATGAGGGAGCTGAAAAGTTGGGAGACAAAATAAAAATAAGAGATGCTTACAACGCAGTTTGATCATACTCAATAAATATTATGAAGTCTCTGTTTCTCTTTAGTTTAGAGCATATCATTCTTCAAATGAGAGAAGCCTAGAGAGTCTTTTAGCCCAAATTTCTATCTTATCTACTCTACCAAGCGTACAAATCATTTTATAAATTACTCAAGAGTGTGAATCTCTTGAGAGGGATTCTCACTGGCGATGGCCTAGTAAGTTGTAAGGGGGAGTGAGGGGATTCTCTCATTGATGTACTGAGGCACCAAGAGCTCATGGAGTCTTAGGAAATAGTGGAGCGCTCAGAGGAACTTTTCAAAGCATACGTTTTTCGACAAATGATGCATTTTGGAATATATCACTAAATATGAAAGCATATGTTTTGAAAGAGAACTTTTCAAAGGGCTTTCTTATAAGCACATTTACCAAAGAGCTACTCGATAAATCTAAGATATGTTTTAATGGAATTTATTGAAGATTTATCGAAGCCTCTTCCGATAAGGTTAATTATCGAAGTATTTCTGTGCAAGACTTAAACTATTTCAATCGCAATTCCTTAGGGATTTATCGAAGACCTTTTTGACAAGGGTATTCCTCAATAAGAACTTTGATAATTCAAGACTGATTTGTGAAAAGATTTCTAAACTAGACTTTAACATATTTGATCTTCAATTATAAATTATTTTAGAAACAAACGAGATATGCTTATATTGTTCATACATCTATTCTAAGACATGTTTCAAGATTATTTCCATCTAAAACAGCGATCAAATGCACAGATCAATTGAAGAGCAACAAGAGTCAGATGCATACGTCAGCAATAACAGCTATCCCATGGATATTTCAACTGGTTTATGAAGAACCAAGTATAAAAGAAGAAGCCAAAATGAGGGAGCTGAAAAGTTGGGAGACAAAATAAAAATAAGAGATGCTTACAACGCAGTTTGATCATACTCAATAAATATTATGAAGTCTCTGTTTCTCTTTAGTTTAGAGCATATCATTCTTCAAATGAGAGAAGCCTAGAGAGTCTTTTAGCCCAAATTTCTATCTTATCTACTCTACCAAGCGTACAAATCATTTTATAAATTACTCAAGAGTGTGAATCTCTTGAGAGGGATTCTCACTGGCGATGGCCTAGTAAGTTGTAAGGGGGAGTGAGGGGATTCTCTCATTGATGTACTGAGGCACCAAGAGCTCATGGAGTCTTAGGAAATAGTGGAGCGCTCAGAGGAACTTTTCAAAGCATACGTTTTTCGACAAATGATGCATTTTGGAATATATCACTAAATATGAAAGCATATGTTTTGAAAGAGAACTTTTCAAAGGGCTTTCTTATAAGCACATTTACCAAAGAGCTACTCGATAAATCTAAGATATGTTTTAATGGAATTTATTGAAGATTTATCGAAGCCTCTTCCGATAAGGTTAATTATCGAAGTATTTCTGTGCAAGACTTAAACTATTTCAATCGCAATTCCTTAGGGATTTATCGAAGACCTTTTTGACAAGGGTATTCCTCAATAAGAACTTTGATAATTCAAGACTGATTTGTGAAAAGATTTCTAAACTAGACTTTAACATATTTGATCTTCAATTATAAATTATTTTAGAAACAAACGAGATATGCTTATATTGTTCATACATCTATTCTAAGACATGTTTCAAGATTATTTCCATCTAAAACACCGATCAAATGCACAGATCAATTGAAGAGCAACAAGAGTCAGATGCATACGTCAGCAATAACAGCTATCCCATGGATATTTCAACTGGTTTATGAAGAACCAAGTATAAAAGAAGAAGCCAAAATGAGGGAGCTGAAAAGTTGGGAGACAAAATAAAAATAAGAGATGCTTACAACGCAGTTTGATCATACTCAATAAATATTATGAAGTCTCTGTTTCTCTTTAGTTTAGAGCATATCATTCTTCAAATGAGAGAAGCCTAGAGAGTCTTTTAGCCCAAATTTCTATCTTATCTACTCTACCAAGCGTACAAATCATTTTATAAATTACTCAAGAGTGTGAATCTCTTGAGAGGGATTCTCACTGGCGATTACCTAGTAAGTTGTAAGGGGGAGTGAGGGGATTCTCTCATTGATGTACTGAGGCACCAAGAGCTCATGGAATCTTAGGAAATAGTGGAGCACTCAGAGGAACTTTTCAAAGCATACGTTTTTCGACAAATGATGCATTTTGGAATATATCACTAAATATGAAAGCATATGTTTTGAAAGAGAACTTTTCAAAGGGCTTTCTTATAAGCACATTTACCAAAGAGCTACTCGATAAATCTAAGATATGTTTTAATGGAATTTATTGAAGATTTATCGAAGCCTCTTCCGATAAGGTTAATTATCGAAGTATTTCTGTGCAAGACTTAAACTATTTCAATCGCAATTCCTTAGGGATTTATCGAAGACCTTTTTGACAAGGGTATTCCTCAATAAGAACTTTGATAATTCAAGACTGATTTGTGAAAAGATTTCTAAACTAGACTTTAACATATTTGATCTTCAATTATAAATTATTTTAGAAACAAACGAGATATGCTTATATTGTTCATACATCTATTCTAAGACATGTTTCAAGATTATTTCCATCTAAAACACCGATCAAATGCACAGATCAATTGAAGAGCAACAAGAGTCAGATGCATACGTCAGCAATAACAGCTATCCCATGGATATTTCAACTGGTTTATGAAGAACCAAGTATAAAAGAAGAAGCCAAAATGAGGGAGCTGAAAAGTTGGGAGACAAAATAAAAATAAGAGATGCTTACAACGCAGTTTGATCATACTCAATAAATATTATGAAGTCTCTGTTTCTCTTTAGTTTAGAGCATATCATTCTTCAAATGAGAGAAGCCTAGAGAGTCTTTTAGCCCAAATTTCTATCTTATCTACTCTACCAAGCGTACAAATCATTTTATAAATTACTCAAGAGTGTGAATCTCTTGAGAGGGATTCTCACTGGCGATTACCTAGTAAGTTGTAAGGGGGAGTGAGGGGATTCTCTCATTGATGTACTGAGGCACCAAGAGCTCATGGAATCTTAGGAAATAGTGGAGCACTCAGAGGAACTTTTCAAAGCATACGTTTTTCGACAAATGATGCATTTTGGAATATATCACTAAATATGAAAGCATATGTTTTGAAAGAGAACTTTTCAAAGGGCTTTCTTATAAGCACATTTACCAAAGAGCTACTCGATAAATCTAAGATATGTTTTAATGGAATTTATTGAAGATTTATCGAAGCCTCTTCCGATAAGGTTAATTATCGAAGTATTTCTGTGCAAGACTTAAACTATTTCAATCGCAATTCCTTAGGGATTTATCGAAGACCTTTTTGACAAGGGTATTCCTCAATAAGAACTTTGATAATTCAAGACTGATTTGTGAAAAGATTTCTAAACTAGACTTTAACATATTTGATCTTCAATTATAAATTATTTTAGAAACAAACGAGATATGCTTATATTGTTCATACATCTATTCTAAGACATGTTTCAAGATTATTTCCATCTAAAACAGCGATCAAATGCACAGATCAATTGAAGAGCAACAAGAGTCAGATGCATACGTCAGCAATAACAGCTATCCCATGGATATTTCAACTGGTTTATGAAGAACCAAGTATAAAAGAAGAAGCCAAAATGAGGGAGCTGAAAAGTTGGGAGACAAAATAAAAATAAGAGATGCTTACAACGCAGTTTGATCATACTCAATAAATATTATGAAGTCTCTGTTTCTCTTTAGTTTAGAGCATATCATTCTTCAAATGAGAGAAGCCTAGAGAGTCTTTTAGCCCAAATTTCTATCTTATCTACTCTACCAAGCGTACAAATCATTTTATAAATTACTCAAGAGTGTGAATCTCTTGAGAGGGATTCTCACTGGCGATTACCTAGTAAGTTGTAAGGGGGAGTGAGGGGATTCTCTCATTGATGTACTGAGGCACCAAGAGCTCATGGAATCTTAGGAAATAGTGGAGCACTCAGAGGAACTTTTCAAAGCTTACGTTTTTCGACAAATGATGCATTTTGGAATATATCACTAAATATGAAAGCATATGTTTTGAAAGAGAACTTTTCAAAGGGCTTTCTTATAAGCACATTTACCAAAGAGCTACTCGATAAATCTAAGATATGTTTTAATGGAATTTATTGAAGATTTATCGAAGCCTCTTCCGATAAGGTTAATTATCGAAGTATTTCTGTGCAAGACTTAAACTATTTCAATCGCAATTCCTTAGGGATTTATCGAAGACCTTTTTGACAAGGGTATTCCTCAATAAGAACTTTGATAATTCAAGACTGATTTGTGAAAAGATTTCTAAACTAGACTTTAACATATTTGATCTTCAATTATAAATTATTTTAGAAACAAACGAGATATGCTTATATTGTTCATACATCTATTCTAAGACATGTTTCAAGATTATTTCCATCTAAAACAGCGATCAAATGCACAGATCAATTGAAGAGCAACAAGAGTCAGATGCATACGTCAGCAATAACAGCTATCCCATGGATATTTCAACTGGTTTATGAAGAACCAAGTATAAAAGAAGAAGCCAAAATGAGGGAGCTGAAAAGTTGGGAGACAAAATAAAAATAAGAGATGCTTACAACGCAGTTTGATCATACTCAATAAATATTATGAAGTCTCTGTTTCTCTTTAGTTTAGAGCATATCATTCTTCAAATGAGAGAAGCCTAGAGAGTCTTTTAGCCCAAATTTCTATCTTATCTACTCTACCAAGCGTACAAATCATTTTATAAATTACTCAAGAGTGTGAATCTCTTGAGAGGGATTCTCACTGGCGATTACCTAGTAAGTTGTAAGGGGGAGTGAGGGGATTCTCTCATTCATGTACTGAGGCACCAAGAGCTCATGGAATCTTAGGAAATAGTGGAGCACTCAGAGGAACTTTTCAAAGCTTACGTTTTTCGACAAATGATGCATTTTGGAATATATCACTAAATATGAAAGCATATGTTTTGAAAGAGAACTTTTCAAAGGGCTTTCTTATAAGCACATTTACCAAAGAGCTACTCGATAAATCTAAGATATGTTTTAATGGAATTTATTGAAGATTTATCGAAGCCTCTTCCGATAAGGTTAATTATCGAAGTATTTCTGTGCAAGACTTAAACTATTTCAATCGCAATTCCTTAGGGATTTATCGAAGACCTTTTTGACAAGGGTATTCCTCAATAAGAACTTTGATAATTCAAGACTGATTTGTGAAAAGATTTCTAAACTAGACTTTAACATATTTGATCTTCAATTATAAATTATTTTAGAAACAAACGAGATATGCTTATATTGTTCATACATCTATTCTAAGACATGTTTCAAGATTATTTCCATCTAAAACAGCGATCAAATGCACAGATCAATTGAAGAGCAACAAGAGTCAGATGCATACGTCAGCAATAACAGCTATCCCATGGATATTTCAACTGATTTATGAAGAACCAAGTATAAAAGAAGAAGCCAAAATGAGGGAGCTGAAAAGTGTTGGAAATCGTGCCCTAGGGGCCAATCATTGTCTTATGAACATTATTGATTTATGAATTTATTAATTGAGTTATCATATTATTTGCATGTTTACTATGATGACCATCCTTGGATAATTCATGATATTATCCTAAATGTCCCTGGTCGATCATCTATGTGGGAGCACAGATGAAATAAGACCAGTATGACTTTGAAGATGTATAGAGATATAAATCAAAGTCATAAGCACATGTAAGAGTACAGGGTGTTGGACCGACCCGCTATGAGAGAACTGCATGGGTAACATCATAAGCTTCTCTCATATACAAACCATGTCAATATGCCCTTTGACCTGAGATCATCATGGATTCCTACATGACAAAACGCTCAGCTTTGACCTAGTCAAAAGTCACTTTTGACCGAGTGATCATAAAGACTATGTTCGGGCTTAGTGGTTTTTCATGCGGAGGAATGTGAATGGTCAAGATGGAATTTGTCCCTCACATTCGTGGAGAGATATTACTGGGCCCCTCGATGAGTGAGTCTGAGAAATGTATGGCCATACTGTAATGGAAAGGTAGTTCCATTTCTATAGTCAGACTACTCAGGGATCGAGAAAGTAACGGTCGGGAATAGGAGGATGACATTATCCATGCCTCATCCATGACCAAAATATCGCGTGACAGAAGGGACATGATATGGTTGTATAAAAGGTTACATCGTTTATCGATCCTCATATGATTTGGGTAGTTGTTATGTCTTGCTAGAGACCGCTTGCGACTTGTGGGCTAGTATAGCAAATGGCCCACTGCCAACTTCATATGGGCCTACAGGGTCGCACACAAAATAGCCCAACACGAGCTATGATGTCCATATTCATTGAATCTAAGACATGTCCAGATCCAATGAAAGATCCAGGTGAATGTATATATATTTATTTATATTTATATTCGTATATATATAAATTCGTATATATATATTATATATATGAGATATATGAGATTTAATTTATAAGGATAAATTAAATCCCTATCACGTTTGAATTCGAAATTCAAATTAATAGGATATCTCATATAAGAGATATTTATAAGATTTAATTTATAAGGATAAATTAAATCTCTATCACGTTTGAAATTCGAAATTCAAATTGATAGGATATCTCATATAAGAGATATTTATAAGGTTTAATTTATAAGGATAAATTAAATCTCTATCATGTTTGAAATTCGAAATTCAAATTGATAGGATATCTCATATAGGAGATATTTATAAGATTTAATTTATAAGGATAAATTAAATCTCTATCACGTTTGAAATTCGAAATTTAAATTGATAGGATATCTCAAATTTGATTTATGGGAATAAATCAAATATAACTCAGTCTCATCTTTATTTAAAGTTAAATAAATAGGTAATTAAATCTGTGGGACGGATTTAATATTATTTTATTTAATTAGTTTCTTATAAAATTATACAATATATGATATTGTATCAATTCGGAATTAATATAAGATTAACTCCAAAAAAATCCAATTAGGTCAAGTGGAAAAACGCATAGCATCCTCTATATCTGATTGGAGGAGCTACGTTTGAAAATAACATAGAACACAAAAAGGCCGAACGGAATCTGCAAAAGGTCGGCAGACAAGAAACTACCGAAATAGAGACGGAGACTTGTGAAAGCCTTGGAGGGACAGGAGACGCTAGCACGTCGTTCATGGTTGGAACGCTGTTCGTGTGGATACCAGTAGAGGAAGCCGACCTGAGGCGTCGACTTCTTGTGATCGGAAAGAGACCACCGTCCGTGGAGAGAATCTGTGAAGGTCGCTGAGGAACACTCCGTCGATTTCTTGCGATCAGAAAGAGATCACCACCCACGTAGAGAAGCTGTGAAATTCGCTGAGCAACACTAAGGGTAATGATTCTTTCCACTTGACTTAAACACATACGGCAGATCCTGGCAAGGAATGGAAAATTTTTAAAGTTTATTTCCGCTGCGTGTCTTCCAATTCCTTACAGTGAAAAGTTAGGAGACAAAATAAAAATAAGAGATGCTTACAACGCAGTTTGATCATACTCAATAAATATTATGAAGTCTCTGTTTCTCTTTAGTTTAGAGCATATCATTCTTCAAATGAGAGAAGCCTAGAGAGTCTTTTAGCCCAAATTTCTATCTTATATACTCTACCAAGCGTACAAATCATTTTATAAATTACTCAAGAGTGTGAATCTCTTGAGAGGGATTCTTACTGGCGATTACCTAGTAAGTTGTAAGGGGGAGTGAGGGGATTCTCTCATTGATGTACTGAGGCACCAAGAGCTCATGGAATCTTAGGAAATAGTGGAGCACTCAGAGGAACTTTTCAAAGCATACGTTTTTCGACAAATGATGCATTTTGGAATATATCACTAAATATGAAAGCATATGTTTTGAAAGAGAACTTTTCAAAGGGCTTTCTTATAAGCACATTTAACAAAGAGCTACTCGATAAATCTACGATATGTTTTAATGGAATTTATTGAAGATTTATCGAAGCCTCTTCCGATAAGGTTAATTATCGAAGTATTTCTGTGCAAGACTTAAACTATTTCAATCGCAATTCCTTAGGGATTTATCGAAGACCTTTTTGACAAGGGTATTCCTCAATAAGAACTTTGATAATTCAAGACTGATTTGTGAAAAGATTTCTAAACTAGACTTTAACATATTTGATCTTCAATTATAAATTATTTTAGAAACAAACGAGATATGCTTATATTGTTCATACATCTATTCTAAGACATGTTTCAAGATTATTTCCATCTAAAACAGCGATCAAATGCACAGATCAATTGAAGAGCAACAAGAGTCAGATGCATACGTCAGCAATAACAGCTATCCCATGGATATTTCAACTGGTTTATGAAGAACCAAGTATAAAAGAAGAAGCCAAAATGAGGGAGCTGAAAAGTTGGGAGACAAAATAAAAATAAGAGATGCTTACAACGCAGTTTGATCATACTCAATAAATATTATGAAGTCTCTGTTTCTCTTTAGTTTAGAGCATATCATTCTTCAAATGAGAGAAGCCTAGAGAGTCTTTTAGCCCAAATTTCTATCTTATCTACTCTACCAAGCGTACAAATCATTTTATAAATTACTCAAGAGTGTGAATCTCTTGAGAGGGATTCTCACTGGCGATTACCTAGTAAGTTGTAAGGGGGAGTGAGGGGATTCTCTCATTGATGTACTGAGGCACCAAGAGCTCATGGAATCTTAGGAAATAGTGGAGCACTCAGAGGAACTTTTCAAAGCATACGTTTTTCGACAAATGATGCATTTTGGAATATATCACTAAATATGAAAGCATATGTTTTGAAAGAGAACTTTTCAAAGGGCTTTCTTCGAAGCACATTTACCAAAGAGCTACTCGATAAATCTAAGATATGTTTTAATGGAATTTATTGAAGATTTATCGAAGCCTCTTCCGATAAGGTTAATTATCAAAGTATTTCTGTGCAAGACTTAAACTATTTCAATCGCAATTCCTTAGGGATTTATCGAAGACCTTTTTGACAAGGGTATTCCTCAATAAGAACTTTGGTAATTCAAGACTGATTTGTGAAAAGATTTCTAAACTAGACTTTAACATATTTGATCTTCAATTATAAATTATTTTAGAAACAAACGAGATATGCTTATATTGTTCATACATCTATTCTAAGACATGTTTCAAGATTATTTCCATCTAAAACAGCGATCAAATGCACAGATCAATTGAAGAGCAACAAGAGTCAGATGCATACGTCAGCAATAATAGCTATCCCATGGATATTTCAACTGATTTATGAAGAACCAAGTATAAAAGAAGAAGCCAAAATGAGGAAGCTGAAAAGTCGGGAGACAAAATAAAAATAAGAGATGCTTACAACGTAGTTTGATCATACTCAATAAATATTATGAAGTCTCTGTTTCTCTTTAGTTTAGAGCATATCATTCTTCAAATGAGAGAAGCCTAGAGAGTCTTTTAGCCCAAATTTCTATCTTATCTACTCTACCAAGCGTACAAATCATTTTATAAATTACTCAAGAGTGTGAATCTCTTGAGAGGGATTCTCACTGGCGATTACCTAGTAAGTTGTAAGGGGGAGTGAGGGGATTCTCTCATTGATGTACTGAGGCACCAAGAGCTCATGGAATCTTAGGAAATAGTGGAGCACTCAGAGGAACTTTTCAAAGCATACGTTTTTCGACAAATGATGCATTTTGGAATATATCACTAAATATGAAAGCATATGTTTTGAAAGAGAACTTTTCAAAGGGCTTTCTTATAAGCACATTTACCAAAGAGCTACTCGATAAATCTAAGATATGTTTTAATGGAATTTATTGAAGATTTATCGAAGCCTCTTCCGATAAGGTTAATTATCGAAGTATTTCTGTGCAAGACTTAAACTATTTCAATCGCAATTCCTTAGGGATTTATCGAAGACCTTTTTGACAAGGGTATTCCTCAATAAGAACTTTGATAATTCAAGACTGATTTGTGAAAAGATTTCTAAACTAGACTTTAACATATTTGATCTTCAATTATAAATAATTTTAGAAACAAACGAGATATGCTTATATTGTTCATACATCTATTCTAAGACATGTTTCAAGATTATTTCCATCTAAAACAGCGATCAAATGCACAGATCAATTGAAGAGCAACAAGAGTCAGATGCATACGTCAGCAATAACAGCTATCCCATGGATATTTCAACTGATTTATGAAGAACCAAGTATAAAAGAAGAAGCCAAAATGAGGAAGCTGAAAAGTCGGGAGACAAAATAAAAATAAGAGATGCTTACAACGCAGTTTGATCATACTCAATAAATATTATGAAGTCTCTGTTTCTCTTTAGTTTAGAGCATATCATTCTTCAAATGAGAGAAGCCTAGAGAGTCTTTTAGCTTAAATTTCTATCTTATCTACTCTACCAAGTGTATAAATCATTTTATAAATTACTCAAGAGTGTGAATCTCTTGAGAGGGATTCTCACTGGTGATTACCTAGTAAGTTGGAAGGGGGAGTGAGGGGATTCTCTCATTGATGTACTGAGGCACCAAGAGCTCATGGAATCTTAGGAAATAGTGGAACACTCAGAGGAACTTTTCAAAGCATACGTTTTTCGACAAATGATGTATTTTGGAATATATCAATAAATATGAAAGCATATGTTTTGAAAGAGAACTTTTCAAAGGGCTTTCTTATAAGCACATTTACCAAAGAGCTATTCGATAAATCTAAGATATGTTTTAATGGAATTTATTGAAGATTTATCGAAGTCTCTTCCGATAAGGTTAATTATCGAAGTATTTCTGTGCAAGACTTAAACTATTTCAATCGCAATTCCTTAGGGATTTATCGAAGACCTTTTTGACAAGGCTATTCCTCAATAAGAACTTTGATAATTCAAGACTGATTTGTGAAAAGATTTCTAGACTAGACTTTAACATATTTGATCTTCAATTATAAATAATTTTAGAAACAAACGAGATATGCTTATATTGTTCATACATCTATTCTAAGGCATGTTTCAAGATTATTTCCATCTAAAACAGTGATCAAATGCACAGATCAATTGAAGAGCAACAAGAGTCAGATGCATACGTCAGCAATAACAGCTATCCCATGGATATTTCAACTGATTTATGAAGAACCAAGTATAAAAGAAGAAGCCAAAATGAGGAAGCTGAAAAGTTGGGAGACAAAATAAAAATAAGAGATGCTTACAACGCAGTTTGATCATACTCAATAAATATTATGAAGTCTCTGTTTCTCTTTAGTTTAGAGCATATCATTCTTCAAATGAGAGAAGCCTAGAGAGTCTTTTAGCTTAAATTTCTATCTTATCTACTCTACCAAGTGTATAAATCATTTTATAAATTACTCAAGAGTGTGAATCTCTTGAGAGGGATTCTCACTGGTGATTACCTAGTAAGTTGGAAGGGGGAGTGAGGGGATTCTCTCATTGATGTACTGAGGCACCAAGAGCTCATGGAATCTTAGGAAATAGTGGAACACTCAGAGGAACTTTTCAAAGCATACGTTTTTCGACAAATGATGTATTTTGGAATATATCAATAAATATGAAAGCATATGTTTTGAAAGAGAACTTTTCAAAGGGCTTTCTTATAAGCACATTTACCAAAGAGCTATTCGATAAATCTAAGATATGTTTTAATGGAATTTATTGAAGATTTATCGAAGTCTCTTCCGATAAGGTTAATTATCGAAGTATTTCTTTGCAAGACTTAAACTATTTCAATCGCAATTCCTTAGGGATTTATCGAAGACCTTTTTGACAAGGCTATTCCTCAATAAGAACTTTGATAATTCAAGACTGATTTGTGAAAAGATTTCTAGACTAGACTTTAACATATTCGATCTTCAATTATAAATAATTTTAGAAACAAACGAGATATGCTTATATTGTTCATACATCTATTCTAAGGCATGTTTCAAGATTATTTCCATCTAAAATAGCGATCAAATGCACAGATCAATTGAAGAGCAACAAGAGTCAGATGCATACGTCAGCAATAACAGCTATCCCATGGATATTTCAACTGATTTATGAAGAACCAAGTATAAAAGAAGAAGCCAAAATGAGGAAGCTGAAAGGTTGGGAGACAAAATAAAAATAAGAGATGCTTACAACGCAGTTTGATTATACTCAATAAATATTATGAAGTCTCTGTTTCTCTTTAGTTTAGAGCATATCATTCTTCAAATGAGAGAAGCCTAGAGAGTCTTTTAGCTTAAATTTCTATCTTATCTGCCCTACCAAGTGAGTTTCATACGTATAAATCATTTTATAAATTACTCAAGAGTGTGAATCTCTTGAGAGGGATTCTCACTGGTGATTACCTAGTAAGTTGTAAGGGGGAGTGAGGGGATTCTCTCATTGATGTACTGAGGCACCAAGAGCTCATGGAATCTTAGGAAATAGTGGAACACTCAGAGGAACTTTTCAAAGCATACGTTTTTCGACAAATGATGTATTTTGGAATATATCAATAAATATGAAAGCATATGTTTTGAAAGAGAACTTTTCAAAGGGCTTTCTTATAAGCACATTTACCAAAGAGCTACTCGATAAATCTAAGATATGTTTTAATGGAATTTATTGAAGATTTATCGAAGTCTCTTCCGATAAGGTTAATTATCGAAGTATTTCTGTGCAAGACTTAAACTATTTCAATCGCAATTCCTTAGGGATTTATCGAAGACCTTTTTGACAAGGCTATTCCTCAATAAGAACTTTGATAATTCAAGACTGATTTGTGAAAAGATTTCTAAACTAGACTTTAACATATTTGATCTTCAATTATAAATTATTTTAGAAACAAACGAGATATGCTTATATTGTTCATACATCTATTCTAAGGCATGTTTCAAGATTATTTCCATCTAAAACAGCGATCAAATGCACAGATCAATTGAAGAGCAACAAGAGTCAGATGCATACGTCAGCAATAACAGCTATCCCATGGATATTTCAACTGATTTATGAAGAACCAAGTATAAAAGAAGAAGCCAAAATGAGGAAGCTGAAAAGTGGGGAGACAAAATAAAAATAAGAGATGCTTACAACGCAGTTTGATCATACTCAATAAATATTATGAAGTCTCTGTTTCTCTTTAGTTTAGAGCATATCATTCTTCAAATGAGAGAAGCCTAGAGAGTCTTTTAGCTTAAATTTCTATCTTATCTACTCTACCAAGTGTATAAATCATTTTATAAATTACTCAAGAGTGTGAATCTCTTGAGAGGGATTCTCACTGGTGATTACCTAGTAAGTTGTAAGGGGGAGTGAGGGGATTCTCTCATTGATGTACTGAGGCACCAAGAGCTCATGGAATCTTAGGAAATAGTGGAACACTCAGAGGAACTTTTCAAAGCATACGTTTTTCGACAAATGATGTATTTTGGAATATATCAATAAATATGAAAGCATATGTTTTGAAAGAGAACTTTTCAAAGGGCTTTCTTATAAGCACATTTACCAAAGAGCTATTCGATAAATCTAAGATATGTTTTAATGGAATTTATTGAAGATTTATCGAAGTCTCTTCCGATAAGGTTAATTATCGAAGTATTTCTGTGCAAGACTTAAACTATTTCAATCGCAATTCCTTAGGGATTTATCGAAGACCTTTTTGACAAGGCTATTCCTCAATAAGAACTTTGATAATTCAAGACTGATTTGTGAAAAGATTTCTAAACTAGACTTTAACATATTTGATCTTCAATTATAAATTATTTTAGAAACAAACGAGATATGCTTATATTGTTTATACATCTATTCTAAGGCATGGTTCAAGATTATTTCCATCTAAAACAGCGATCAAATGCACAGATCAATTGAAGAGCAATAAGAGTCAGATGCATACGTCAGCAATAACAGCTATCCCATGGATATTTCAACTGATTTATGAAGAACCAAGTATAAAAGAAGAAGCCAAAATGAGGAAGCTGAAAAGTTGGGAGACAAAATAAAAATAAGAGATGCTTACAACGCAGTTTGATCATACTCAATAAATATTATGAAGTCTCTGTTTCTCTTTAGTTTAGAGCATATCATTTTTCAAATGAGAGAAGCCTAGAGAGTCTTTTAGCTTAAATTTCTATCTTATCTACTCTACCAAGTGTATAAATCATTTTATAAATTACTCAAGAGTGTGAATCTCTTGAGAGGGATTCTCACTGGTGATTACCTAGTAAGTTGTAAGGGGGAGTGAGGGGATTCTCTCATTGATGTACTGAGGCACCAAGAGCTCATGGAATCTTAGGAAATAGTGGAACACTCAGAGGAACTTTTCAAAGCATACGTTTTTCGACAAATGATGTATTTTGGAATATATCAATAAATATGAAAGCATATGTTTTGAAAGAGAACTTTTCAAAGGGCTTTCTTATAAGCACATTTACCAAAGAGCTATTCGATAAATCTAAGATATGTTTTAATGGAATTTATTGAAGATCTATCGAAGCCTCTTCCGATAAGGTTAATTATCGAAGTATTTCTGTGCAAGACTTAAACTATTTCAATCGCAATTCCTTAGGGATTTATCGAAGACCTTTTTGACAAGGCTATTCCTCAATAAGAACTTTGATAATTCAAGACTGATTTGTGAAAAGATTTCTAAACTAGACTTTAACATATTTGATCTTCAATTATAAATTATTTTAGAAACAAACGAGATATGCTTATATTGTTTATACATCTATTCTAAGGCATGGTTCAAGATTATTTCCATCTAAAACAGCGATCAAATGCACAGATCAATTGAAGAGCAACAAGAGTCAGATGCATACGTCAGCAATAACAGCTATCCCATGGATATTTCAACTGATTTATGAAGAACCAAGTATAAAAGAAGAAGCCAAAATGAGGAAGCTGAAAAGTTGGGAGACAAAATAAAAATAAGAGATGCTTACAACGCAGTTTGATCATACTCAATAAATATTATGAAGTCTCTGTTTCTCTTTAGTTTAGAGCATATCATTCTTCAAATGAGAGAAGCCTAGAGAGTCTTTTAGCTTAAATTTCTATCTTATCTACTCTACCAAGTGTATAAATCATTTTATAAATTACTCAAGAGTGTGAATCTCTTGAGAGGGATTCTCACTGGTGATTACCTAGTAAGTTGTAAGGGGGAGTGAGGGGATTCTCTCATTGATGTACTGAGGCACCAAGAGCTCATGGAATCTTAGGAAATAGTGGAACACTCAGAGGAACTTTTCAAAGCATACGTTTTTCGACAAATGATGTATTTTGGAATATATCAATAAATATGAAAGCATATGTTTTGAAAGAGAACTTTTCAAAGGGCTTTCTTATAAGCACATTTACCAAAGAGCTATTCGATAAATCTAAGATATGTTTTAATGGAATTTATTGAAGATTTATCGAAGTCTCTTCCGATAAGGTATTTATCGAAGTATTTCTGTGCACGACTTAAACTATTTCAATCGCAATTCCTTAGGGATTTATCGAAGACCTTTTTGACAAGGGTATTCCTCAATAAGAACTTTGATAATTCAAGACTGATTTGTGAAAAGATTTCTAAACTAGACTTTAACATATTTGATCTTCAATTATAAATTATTTTAGAAACAAACGAGATATGCTTATATTGTTTATACATCTATTCTAAGACATGTTTCAAGATTATTTCCATCTAAAACAGCGATCAAATGCACAGATCAATTGAAGAGCAACAAGAGTCAGATGCATACGTCAGCAATAACAGCTATCCCATGGATATTTCAACTGATTTATGAAGAACCAAGTATAAAAGAAGAAGCCAAAATGAGGAAGCTGAAAAGTTGGGAGACAAAATAAAAATAAGAGATGCTTACAACGCAGTTTGATCATACTCAATAAATATTATGAAGTCTCTGTTTCTCTTTAGTTTAGAGCATATCATTCTTCAAATGAGAGAAGCCTAGAGAGTCTTTTAGCTTAAATTTCTATCTTATCTACTCTACCAAGTGTATAAATCATTTTATAAATTACTCAAGAGTGTGAATCTCTTGAGAGGGATTCTCACTGGTGATTACCTAGTAAGTTGTAAGGGGGAGTGAGGGGATTCTCTCATTGATGTACTGAGGCACCAAGAGCTCATGGAATCTTAGGAAATAGTGGAACACTCAGAGGAACTTTTCAAAGCATACGTTTTTCGACAAATGATGTATTTTGGAATATATCAATAAATATGAAAGCATATGTTTTGAAAGAGAACTTTTCAAAGGGCTTTCTTATAAGCACATTTACCAAAGAGCTATTCGATAAATCTAAGATATGTTTTAATGGAATTTATTGAAGATTTATCGAAGTCTCTTCCGATAAGGTTAATTATCGAAGTATTTCTGTGCAAGACTTAAACTATTTCAATCGCAATTCGTTAGGGATTTATCGAAGACCTTTTTGACAAGGCTATTCCTGAATAAGAACTTTGATAATTCAAGACTGATTTGTGAAAAGATTTCTAAACTAGACTTTAACATATTTGATCTTTAATTATAAATTATTTTAGAAACAAACGAGATATGCTTATAATGTTTATACGTCTATTCTAAGACATGTTTCAACAATATTTCCATCTAAAACAGCGATCAAATGCACAGATCAATTGAAGAGCAACAAGAGTCAGATGCATACGTCAGCAATAACAGTTATCCCATGGATATTTCAACTGATTTATGAAGAACCAAGTATAAAAGAAGAAGCCAAAATGAGGAAGCTGAAAAGTTGGGAGACAAAATAAAAATAAGAGATGCTTACAACGTAGTTTGATCATACTCAACAAATATTATGAAGTCTCTGTTTCTCTTTAGTTTAGAGCATATCATTCTTCAAATGAGAGAAGCCTAGAGAGTCTTTTAGCTTAAATTTCTATCTTATCTACTCTACCAAGTGTATAAATCATTTTATAAATTACTCAAGAGTGTGAATCTCTTGAGAGGGATTCTCACTGGTGATTACTTAGTAAGTTGTAAGGGGGAGTGAGGGGATTCTCTCATTGATGTACTGAGGCACCAAGAGCTCATGGAATCTTAGGAAATAGTGGAACACTCAGAGGAACTTTTCAAAGCATACGTTTTTCGACAAATGATGTATTTTGGAATATATCAATAAATATGAAAGCATATGTTTTGAAAGAGAACTTTTCAAAGGGCTTTCTTATAAGCACATTTACCAAAGAGCTATTCGATAAATCTAAGATATGTTTTAATGGAATTTATTGAAGATTTATCGAAGTCTCTTCCGATAAGGTTAATTATCAAAGTATTTCTGTGCAAGACTTAAACTATTTCAATCGCAATTCCTTAGGGATTTATCGAAGACCTTTTTGACAAGGGTATTCCTCAATAAGAACTTTGATAATTCAAGACTGATTTGTGAAAAGATTTCTAAACTAGGCTTTAACATATTTGATCTTCAATTATAAATTATTTTAGAAACAAACGAGATATGCTTATATTGTTTATACATCTATTCTAAGACATGTTTCAAGATTATTTCCATCTAAAACAGCGATCAAATGCACAGATCAATTGAAGAGCAACAAGAGTCAGATGCATACGTCAGCAATAACAGCTATCCCATGGATATTTCAACTGATATATGAAGAACCAAGTATAAAAGAAGAAGCCAAAATGAGGAAGCTGAAAAGTTGGGAGACAAAATAAAAATAAGAGATGCTTACAACGCAGTTTGATCATACTCAATAAATATTATGAAGTCTCTGTTTCTCTTTAGTTTAGAGCATATCATTCTTCAAATGAGAGAAGCCTAGAGAGTCTTTTAGCTTAAATTTCTATCTTATCTACTCTACCAAGTGTATAAATCATTTTATAAATTACTCAAGAGTGTGAATCTCTTGAGAGGGATTCTCACTGGTGATTACCTAGTAAGTTGTAAGGGGGAGTGAGGGGATTCTCTCATTGATGTACTGAGGCACCAAGAGCTCATGGAATCTTAGGAAATAGTGGAACACTCAGAGGAACTTTTCAAAGCATACGTTTTTCGACAAATGATGTATTTTGGAATATATCAATAAATATGAAAGCATATGTTTTGAAAGAGAACTTTTCAAAGGGCTTTCTTATAAGCACATTTACCAAAGAGCTATTCGATAAATCTAAGATATGTTTTAATGGAATTTATTGAAGATTTATCGAAGTCTCTTCCGATAAGGTTAATTATCGAAGTATTTCTGTGCAAGACTTAAACTATTTCAATCGCAATTCCTTAGGGATTTATCGAAGACCTTTTTGACAAGGGTATTCCTCAATAAGAACTTTGATAATTCAAGACTGATTTGTGAAAAGATTTCTAAACTCGACTTTAACATATTTGATCTTCAATTATAAATTATTTTAGAAACAAACGAGATATGCTTATATTGTTTATACATCTATTCTAAGACATGTTTCAAGATTATTTCCATCTAAAACAGCGATCCAATGCACAGATCAATTGAAGAGCAACAAGAGTCAGATGCATACGTCAGCAATAACAGCTATCCCATGGATATTTCAACTGATTTATGAAGAACCAAGTATAAAAGAAGAAGCCAAAATGAGGAAGCTGAAAAGTTGGGAGAAAAAATAAAAATAAGAGATGCTTACAACGCAGTTTGATCATACTCAATAAATATTATGAAGTCTCTGTTTCTCTTTAGTTTAGAGCATATCATTCTTCAAATGAGAGAAGCCTAGAGAGTCTTTTAGCTTAAATTTCTATCTTATCTACTCTACCAAGTGTATAAATCATTTTATAAATTACTCAAGAGTGTGAATCTCTTGAGAGGGATTCTCACTGGTGATTACCTAGTAAGTTGGAAGGGGGAGTGAGGGGATTCTCTCATTGATGTACTGAGGCACCAAGAGCTCATGGAATCTTAGGAAATAGTGGAACACTCAGAGGAACTTTTCAAAGCATACGTTTTTCGACAAATGATGTATTTTGGAATATATCAATAAATATGAAAGCATATGTTTTGAAAGAGAACTTTTCAAAGGGCTTTCTTATAAGCACATTTACCAAAGAGCTATTCGATAAATCTAAGATATGTTTTAATGGAATTTATTGAAGATTTATCGAAGTCTCTTCCGATAAGGTTAATTATCGAAGTATTTCTGTGCAAGACTTAAACTATTTCAATCGCAATTCCTTAGGGATTTATCGAAGACCTTTTTGACAAGGGTATTCCTCAATAAGAACTTTGATAATTCAAGACTGATTTGTGAAAAGATTTCTAAACTCGACTTTAACATATTTGATCTTCAATTATAAATTATTTTAGAAACAAACGAGATATGCTTATATTGTTTATACATCTATTCTAAGACATGTTTCAAGATTATTTCCATCTAAAACAGCGATCCAATGCACAGATCAATTGAAGAGCAACAAGAGTCAGATGCATACGTCAGCAATAACAGCTATCCCATGGATATTTCAACTGATTTATGAAGAACCAAGTATAAAAGAAGAAGCCAAAATGAGGAAGCTGAAAAGTTGGGAGAAAAAATAAAAATAAGAGATGCTTACAACGCAGTTTGATCATACTCAATAAATATTATGAAGTCTCTGTTTCTCTTTAGTTTAGAGCATATCATTCTTCAAATGAGAGAAGCCTAGAGAGTCTTTTAGCTTAAATTTCTATCTTATCTACTCTACCAAGTGTATAAATCATTTTATAAATTACTCAAGAGTGTGAATCTCTTGAGAGGGATTCTCACTGGTGATTACCTAGTAAGTTGGAAGGGGGAGTGAGGGGATTCTCTCATTGATGTACTGAGGCACCAAGAGCTCATGGAATCTTAGGAAATAGTGGAACACTCAGAGGAACTTTTCAAAGCATACGTTTTTCGACAAATGATGTATTTTGGAATATATCAATAAATATGAAAGCATATGTTTTGAAAGAGAACTTTTCAAAGGGCTTTCTTATAAGCACATTTACCAAAGAGCTATTCGATAAATCTAAGATATGTTTTAATGGAATTTATTGAAGATTTATCGAAGTCTATAAGGTTAATTATCGAAGTATTTCTGTGCAAGACTTAAACTATTTCAATCGCAATTCCTTAGGGATTTATCGAAGACCTTTTTGACAAGGGTATTCCTCAATAAGAACTTTGATAATTCAAGACTGATTTGTGAAAAGATTTCTAAACTAGGCTTTAACATATTTGATCTTCAATTATAAATTATTTTAGAAACAAACGAGATATGCTTATATTGTTTATACATCTATTCTAAGACATGTTTCAAGATTATTTCCATCTAAAACAGCGATCAAATGCACAGATCAATTGAAGAGCAACAAGAGTCAGATGCATACGTCAGCAATAACAATTGAAGAGCAACAAGAGTCAGATGTATACGTCAGCAATAACAGCTATCCCATAGATATTTCAACTGATTTATGAAGAACCAAGTATAAAAGAAGAAGCCAAAATGAGGAAGCTGAAAAGTTGGGAGACAAAATAAAAATAAGAGATGCTTACAACGCAGTTTGATCATACTCAATAAATATTATGAAGTCTCTGTTTCTCTTTAGTTTAGAGCATATCATTCTTCAAATGAGAGAAGCCTAGAGAGTCTTTTAGCTTAAATTTCTATCTTATCTACTCTACCAAGTGTATAAATCATTTTATAAATTACTCAAGAGTGTGAATCTCTTGAGAGGGATTCTCACTGGTGATTACCTAGTAAGTTATAAGGGGGAGTGAGGGGATTCTCTCATTGATGTACTGAGGCACCAAGAGCTCATGGAATCTTAGGAAATAGTGGAACACTCAGAGGAACTTTTCAAAGCATACGTTTTTCGACAAATGATGTATTTTGGAATATATCAATAAATATGAAAGCATATGTTTTGAAAGAGAACTTTTCAAAGGGCTTTCTTATAAGCACATTTACCAAAGAGCTATTCGATAAATCTAAGATATGTTTTAATGGAATTTATTGAAGATTTATCGAAGTCTCTTCCGATAAGGTTAATTATCGAAGTATTTCTGTGCAAGACTTAAACTATTTCGATCGCAATTCCTTAGGGATTTATCGAAGACCTTTTTGACAAGGCTATTCCTCAATAAGAACTTTGATAATTCAAGACTGATTTGTGAAAAGATTTCTAAACTAGACTTTAACATATTTGATCTTCAATTATAAATTATTTTAGAAACAAACGAGATATGCTTATATTGTTTATACATCTATTCTAAGACATGTTTCAAGATTATTTCCATCTAAAACAGCGATCAAATGCACAGATCAATTGAAGAGCAACAAGAGTCAGATGCATACGTCAGCAATAACAGCTATCCCATGGATATTTCAACTGATTTATGAAGAACCAAGTGTAAAAGAAGAAGCCAAAATGAGGAAGCTGAAAAGTCAGGAGACAAAATAAAAATAAGAGATGCTTACAACGCAGTTTGATCATACTCAACAAATATTATGAAGTCTCTGTTTCTCTTTAGTTTAGAGCATATCATTCTTCAAATGAGAGAAGCCTAGAGAGTCTTTTAGCTTAAATTTCTATCTTATCTACTCTACCAAGTGTATAAATCATTTTATAAATTACTCAAGAGTGTGAATCTCTTGAGAGGGATTCTCACTGGTGATTACCTAGTAAGTTGTAAGGGGGAGTGAGGGGATTCTCTCATTGATGTACTGAGGCACCAAGAGCTCATGGAATCTTAGGAAATAGTGGAACACTCAGAGGAACTTTTCAAAGCATACGTTTTTCGACAAATGATGTATTTTGGAATATATCAATAAATATGAAAGCATATGTTTTGAAAGAGAACTTTTCAAAGGGCTTTCTTATAAGCACATTTACCAAAGAGCTATTCGATAAATCTAAGATATGTTTTAATGGAATTTATTGAAGATTTATCGAAGTCTCTTCCGATAAGGTTAATTATCGAAGTATTTCTGTGCAAGACTTAAACTATTTCAATCGCAATTCCTTAGGGATTTATCGAAGACCTTTTTGACAAGGGTATTCCTCAATAAGAACTTTGATAATTCAAGACTGATTTGTGAAAAGATTTCTAAACTAGACTTTAACATATTTGATCTTCAATTATAAATTATTTTAGAAACAAACGAGATATGCTTATATTGTTTATACATCTATTCTAAGACATGTTTCAAGATTATTTCCATCTAAAACAGCGATCAAATGCACAGATCAATTGAAGAGCAACAAGAGTAAGATGCATACGTCAGCAATAACAATTGAAGAGCAACAAGAGTCAGATGCATACGTCAGCAATAACAGCTATCCCATGGATATTTCAACTGATTTATGAAGAACCAAGTATAAAAGAAGAAGCCAAAATGAGGAAGCTGAAAAGTTAGGAGACAAAATAAAAATAAGAGATGCTTACAACGCAGTTTGATCATACTCAATAAATATTATGAAGTCTCTGTTTCTCTTTAGTTTAGAGCATATCATTCTTCAAATGAGAGAAGCCTAGAGAGTCTTTTAGCTTAAATTTCTATCTTATCTACTCTACCAAGTGTATAAATCATTTTATAAATTACTCAAGAGTGTGAATCTCTTGAGAGGGATTCTCACTGGTGATTACCTAGTAAGTTGTAAGGGGGAGTGAGGGGATTCTCTCATTGATGTACTGAGGCACCAAGAGCTCATGGAATCTTAGGAAATAGTGGAACATTCAGAGGAACTTTTCAAAGCATACGTTTTTCGACAAATGATGTATTTTGGAATATATCAATAAATATGAAAGCATATGTTTTGAAAGAGAACTTTTCAAAGGGCTTTCTTATAAGCACATTTACCAAAGAGCTATTCGATAAATCTAAGATATGTTTTAATGGAATTTATTGAAGATTTATCGAAGTCTCTTCCGATAAGGTTAATTATCGAAGTATTTCTGTGCAAGACTTAAACTATTTCAATCGCAATTCCTTAGGAATTTATCGAAGACCTTTTTGACAAGGGTATTCCTCAATAAGAACTTTGATAATTCAAGACTGATTTGTGAAAAGATTTCTAAACTAGACTTTAACATATTTGATCTTCAATTATAAATTATTTTAGAAACAAACGAGATTTGCTTATATTGTTTATACATCTATTCTAAGACATGTTTCAAGATTATTTCCATCTAAAACAGCGATCAAATGCACAGATCAATTGAAGAGCAACAAGAGTCAGATGCATACGTCAGCAATAACAGCTATCCCATGGATATTTCAACTGATTTATGAAGAACCAAGTATAAAAGAAGAAGCCAAAATGAGGAAGCTGAAAAGTTGGGAGAAAAAATAAAAATAAGAGATGCTTACAACGCAGTTTGATCATACTCAATAAATATTATGAAGTCTCTGTTTCTCTTTAGTTTAGAGCATATCATTCTTCAAATGAGAGAAGCCTAGAGAGTCTTTTAGCTTAAATTTCTATCTTATCTACTCTACCAAGTGTATAAATCATTTTATAAATTACTCAAGAGTGTGAATCTCTTGAGAGGGATTCTCACTGGTGATTACCTAGTAAGTTGGAAGGGGGAGTGAGGGGATTCTCTCATTGATGTACTGAGGCACCAAGAGCTCATGGAATCTTAGGAAATAGTGGAACACTAAGAGGAACTTTTCAAAGCATACGTTTTTCGACAAATGATGTATTTTGGAATATATCAATAAATATGAAAGCATATGTTTTGAAAGAGAACTTTTCAAAGGGCTTTCTTATAAGCACATTTACCAAAGAGCTATTCGATAAATCTAAGATATGTTTTAATGGAATTTATTGAAGATTTATCGAAGTCTCTTCCGATAAGGTTAATTATCGAAGTATTTCTGTGCAAGACTTAAACTATTTCAATCGCAATTCCTTAGGGATTTATCGAAGACCTTTTTGACAAGGGTATTCCTCAATAAGAACTTTGATAATTCAAGACTGATTTGTGAAAAGATTTCTAAACTAGACTTTAACATATTTGATCTTCAATTATAAATTATTTTAGAAACAAACGAGATATGCTTATATTGTTGATACATCTATTCTAAGACATGTTTCAAGATTATTTCCATCTAAAACAGCGATCAAATGCACAGATCAATTGAAGAGCAACAAGAGTCAGATGCATACGTCAGCAATAACAGCTATCCCATGGATATTTCAACTGATTTATGAAGAACCAAGTATAAAAGAAGAAGCCAAAATGAGGAAGCTGAAAAGTTGGGAGACAAAATAAAAATAAGAGATGCTTACAACGCAGTTTGATCATACTCAATAAATATTATGAAGTCTCTGTTTCTCTTTAGTTTAGAGCATATCATTCTTCAAATGAGAGAAGCCTAGAGAGTCTTTTAGCTTAAATTTCTATCTTATCTACTCTACCAAGTGTATAAATCATTTTATAAATTACTCAAGAGTGTAAATCTCTTGAGAGGGATTCTCACTGGTGATTACCTAGTAAGTTGGAAGGGGGAGTGAGGGGATTCTCTCATTGATGTACTGAGGCACCAAGAGCTCATGGAATCTTAGGAAATAGTGGAACACTCAGAGGAACTTTTCAAAGCATACGTTTTTCGACAAATGATGTATTTTGGAATATATCAATAAATATGAAAGCATATGTTTTGAAAGAGAACTTTTCAAAGGGCTTTCTTATAAGCACATTTACTAAAGAGCTATTCGATAAATCTAAGATATGTTTTAATGGAATTTATTGAAGATTTATCGAAGTCTCTTCCGATAAGGTTAATTATCGAAGTATTTCTGTGCAAGACTTAAACTATTTCAATCGCAATTCCTTAGGGATTTATCGAAGACCTTTTTGACAAGGGTATTCCTCAATAAGAACTTTGATAATTCAAGACTGATTTGTGAAAAGATTTCTAAACTAGACTTTAACATATTTGATCTTCAATTATAAATTATTTTAGAAACAAACGAGATATGCTTATATTGTTGATACATCTATTCTAAGACATGTTTCAAGATTATTTCCATCTAAAACAGCGATCAAATGCACAGATCAATTGAAGAGCAACAAGAGTCAGATGCATACGTCAGCAATAACAGCTATCCCATGGATATTTCAACTGATTTATGAAGAACCAAGTATAAAAGAAGAAGCCAAAATGAGGAAGCTGAAAAGTTGGGAGACAAAATAAAAATAAGAGATGCTTACAACGCAGTTTGATCATACTCAATAAATATTATGAAGTCTCTGTTTCTCTTTAGTTTAGAGCATATCATTCTTCAAATGAGAGAAGCCTAGAGAGTCTTTTAGCTTAAATTTCTATCTTATCTACTCTACCAAGTGTATAAATCATTTTATAAATTACTCAAGAGTGTGAATCTCTTGAGAGGGATTCTCACTGGTGATTACCTAGTAAATTGGAAGGGGGAGTGAGGGGATTCTCTCATTGATGTACTGAGGCACCAAGAGCTCATGGAATCTTAGGAAATAGTGGAACACTCAGAGGAACTTTTCAAAGCATACGTTTTTCGACAAATGATGTATTTTGGAATATATCACTAAATATGAAAGCATATGTTTTGAAAGAGAACTTTTCAAAGGGCTTTCTTATAAGCACATTTACCAAAGAGCTATTCGATAAATCTAAGATATGTTTTAATGGAATTTATTGAAGATTTATCGAAGTCTCTTCCGATAAGGTTAATTATCGATGTATTTCCGTGCAAGACTTAAACTATTTCAATCGCAATTCCTTAGGGATTTATCGAAGACCTTTTTGACAAGGGTATTCCTCAATAAGAACTTTGATAATTCAAGACTGATTTGTGAAAAGATTTCTAAACTAGACTTTAACATATTTGATCTTCAATTATAAATTATTTTAGAAACAAACGAGATATGCTTATATTGTTGATACATCTATTCTAAGACATGTTTCAAGATTATTTCCATCTAAAACAGCGATCAAATGCACAGATCAATTGAAGAGCAACAAGAGTCAGATGCATACGTCAGCAATAACAGCTATCCCATGGATATTTCAACGGATTTATGAAGAACCAAGTATAAAAGAAGAAGCCAAAATGAGGAAGCTGAAAAGTTGGGAGACAAAATAAAAATAAGAGATGCTTACAACGCAGTTTGATCATACTCAATAAATATTATGAAGTCTCTGTTTCTCTTTAGTTTAGAGCATATCATTCTTCAAATGAGAGAAGCCTAGAGAGTCTTTTAGCCTAAATTTCTATCTTATCTACTCTACCAAGTGTATAAATCATTTTATAAATTACTCAAGAGTGTGAATCTCTTGAGAGGGATTCTCACTGGTGATTACCTAGTAAGTTGGAAGGGGGAGTGAGGGGATTCTCTCATTGATGTACTGAGGCACCAAGAGCTCATGGAATCTTAGGAAATAGTGGAACACTCAGAGGAACTTTTCAAAGCATACGTTTTTCGACAAATGATGTATTTTGGAATATATCACTAAATATGAAAGCATATGTTTTGAAAGAGAACTTTTCAAAGGGCTTTCTTATAAGCACATTTACCAAAGAGCTATTCGATAAATCTAAGATATGTTTTAATGGAATTTATTGAAGTTTTATCGAAGTCTCTTCCGATAAGGTTAATTATCGATGTATTTCCGTGCAAGACTTAAACTATTTCAATTGCAATTCCTTAGGGATTTATCGAAGACCTTTTTGACAAGGGTATTCCTCAATAAGAACTTTGATAATTCAAGACTGATTTGTGAAAAGATTTCTAAACTAGACTTTAACATATTTGATCTTCAATTATAAATTATTTTAGAAACAAACGAGATATGCTTATATTGTTGATACATCTATTCTAAGACATGTTTCAAGATTATTTCCATCTAAAACAGCGATCAAATGCACAGATCAATTGAAGAGCAACAAGAGTCAGATGCATACGTCAGCGATAATAGCTATCCCATGGATATTTCAACTGATTTATGAAGAACCAAGTATAAAAGAAGAAGCCAAAATGAGGAAGCTGAAAAGTTGGGAGACAAAATAAAAATAAGAGATGCTTACAACGCAGTTTGATCATACTCAATAAATATTATGAAGTCTCTGTTTCTCTTTAGTTTAGAGCATATCATTCTTCAAATGAGAGAAGCCTAGAGAGTCTTTTAGCTTAAATTTCTATCTTATCTACTCTACCAAGTGTATAAATCATTTTATAAATTACTCAAGAGTGTGAATCTCTTGAGAGGGATTCTCACTGGTGATTACCTAGTAAGTTGGAAGGGGGAGTGAGGGGATTCTCTCATTGATGTACTGAGGCACCAAGAGCTCATGGAATCTTAGGAAATAGTGGAACACTCAGAGGAACTTTTCAAAGCATACGTTTTTCGACAAATGATGTATTTTGGAATATATCACTAAATATGAAAGCATATGTTTTGAAAGAGAACTTTTCAAAGGGCTTTCTTATAAGCACATTTACCAAAGAGCTATTCGATAAATCTAAGATATGTTTTAATGGAATTTATTGAAGATTTATCGAAGTCTCTTCCGATAAGGTTAATTATCGATGTATTTCCGTGCAAGACTTAAACTATTTCAATCGCAATTCCTTAGGGATTTATCGAAGACCTTTTTGACAAGGGTATTCCTCAATAAGAACTTTGATAATTCAAGACTGATTTGTGAAAAGATTTCTAAACTAGACTTTAACATATTTGATCTTCAATTATAAATTATTTTAGAAACAAACGAGATATGCTTATATTGTTTATACATCTATTCTAAGACATGTTTCAAGATTATTTCCATCTAAAACAGCGATCAAATGCACAGATCAATTGAAGAGCAACAAGAGTCAGATGCATACGTCAGCAATAACAGCTATCCCATGGATATTTCAACTGATTTATGAAGAACCAAGTATAAAAGAAGAAGCCAAAATGAGGAAGCTGAAAAGTTGGGAGACAAAATAAAAATAAGAGATGCTTACAACGCAGTTTGATCATACTCAATAAATATTATGAAGTCTCTGTTTCTCTTTAGTTTAGAGCATATCATTCTTCAAATGAGAGAAGCCTAGAGAGTCTTTTAGCTTAAATTTCTATATTATCTACTCTACCAAGTGTATAAATCATTTTATAAATTACTCAAGAGTGTGAATCTCTTGAGAGGGATTCTCACTGGTGATTACCTAGTAAGTTGGAAGGGGTAGTGAGGGGATTCTCTCATTGATGTACTGAGGCACCAAGAGCTCATGGAATCTTAGGAAATAGTGGAACACTCAGAGGAACTTTTCAAAGCATACGTTTTTCGACAAATGATGTATTTTGGAATATATCACTAAATATGAAAGCATATGTTTTGAAAGAGAACTTTTCAAAGGGCTTTCTTATAAGCACATTTACCAAAGAGCTATTCGATAAATCTAAGATATGTTTTAATGGAATTTATTGAAGATTTATCGAAGTCTCTTCCGATAAGGTTAATTATCGATGTATTTCCGTGCAAGACTTAAACTATTTCAATCGCAATTCCTTAGGGATTTATCGAAGACCTTTTTGACAAGGGTATTCCTCAATAAGAACTTTGATAATTCAAGACTGATTTGTGAAAAGATTTCTAAACTAGACTTTAACATATTTGATCTTCAATTATAAATTATTTTAGAAACAAACGAGATATGCTTATATTGTTTATACATCTATTCTAAGACATGTTTCAAGATTATTTCCATCTAAAACAGCGATCAAATGCACAGATCAATTGAAGAGCAACAAGAGTCAGATGCATACGTCAGCAATAACAGCTATCCCATGGATATTTCAACTGATTTATGAAGAACCAAGTATAAAAGAAGAAGCCAAAATGAGGAAGCTGAAAAGTTGGGAGACAAAATAAAAATAAGAGATGCTTACAACGCAGTTTGATCATACTCAATAAATATTATGAAGTCTCTGTTTCTCTTTAGTTTAGAGCATATCATTCTTCAAATGAGAGAAGCCTAGAGAGTCTTTTAGCTTAAATTTCTATCTTATCTACTCTACCAAGTGTATAAATCATTTTATAAATTACTCAAGAGTGTGAATCTCTGGAGAGGGATTCTCACTGGTGATTACCTAGTAAGTTGGAAGGGGGAGTGAGGGGATTCTCTCATTGATGTACTGAGGCACCAAGAGCTCATGGAATCTTAGGAAATAGTGGAACACTCAGAGGAACTTTTCAAAGCATACGTTTTTCTACAAATGATGTATTTTGGAATATATCAATAAATATGAAAGCATATGTTTTGAAAGAGAACTTTTCAAAGGGCTTTCTTATAAGCACATTTACCAAAGAGCTATTCGATAAATCTAAGATATGTTTTAATGGAATTTATTAAAGATTTATCGAAGTCTCTTCCGATAAGGTTAATTATCGAAGTATTTCTGTGCAAGACTTAAACTATTTCAATCGCAATTCTTTAGGGATTTATCGAAGACCTTTTTGACAAGGCTATTCCTCAATAAGAACTTTGATAATTCAAGACTGATTTGTGAAAAGATTTCTAAACTAGACTTTAACATATTTGATCTTTAATTATAAATTATTTTAGAAACAAATGAGATATGCTTATATTATTTATACGTCTATTCTAAGACATGTTTCAAGATTATTTCCATCTAAAACAGCGATCAAATGCACAGATCAATTGAAGAGCAACAAGAGTCAGATGCATACGTCAGCAATAACAGCTATCCCATGGATATTTCAACTGATTTATGAAGAACCAAGTATAAAAGAAGAAGCCAAAATGAGGAAGCTGTAAAGTTGGGAGACAAAATAAAAATAAGAGATGCTTACAACGCAGTTTGATCATACTCAATAAATATTATGAAGTCTCTGTTTCTCTTTAGTTTAGAGCATATCATTCTTCAAATGAGAGAAGCCTAGAGAGTCTTTTAGCTTAAATTTCTATCTTATCTACTCTACCAAGTGTATAAATCATTTTATAAATTACTCAAGAGTGTGAATCTCTTGAGAGGGATTCTCACTGGTGATTACCTAGTAAGTTGGAAGGGGGAGTGAGGGGATTCTCTCATTGATGTACTGAGGCACCAAGAGCTCATGGAATCTTAGGAAATAGTGGAACACTCAGAGGAACTTTTCAAAGCATACGTTTTTCGACAAATGATGTATTTTGGAATATATCAATAAATATGAAAGCATATGTTTTGAAAGAGAACTTTTCAAAGGGCTTTCTTATAAGCACATTTACCAAAGAGCTATTCGATAAATCTAAGATATGTTTTAATGGAATTTATTAAAGATTTATCGAAGTCTCTTCCGATAAGGTTAATTATCGAAGTATTTCTGTGCAAGACTTAAACTATTTCAATCGCAATTCTTTAGGGATTTATCGAAGACCTTTTTGACAAGGCTATTCCTCAATAAGAACTTTGATAATTCAAGACTGATTTGTGAAAAGATTTCTAAACTAGACTTTAACATATTTGATCTTTAATTATAAATTATTTTAGAAACAAATGAGATATGCTTATATTATTTATACGTCTATTCTAAGACATGTTTCAAGATTATTTCCATCTAAAACAGCGATCAAATGCACAGATCAATTAAAGAGCAACAAGAGTCAGATGCATACGTCAGCAATAACAGCTATCCCATGGATATTTCAACTGATTTATGAAGAACCAAGTATAAAAGAAGAAGCCAAAATGAGGAAGCTGTAAAGTTGGGAGACAAAATAAAAATAAGAGATGCTTACAACGCAGTTTGATCATACTCAATAAATATTATGAAGTCTCTGTTTCTCTTTAGTTTAGAGCATATCATTCTTCAAATGAGAGAAGCCTAGAGAGTCTTTTAGCTTAAATTTCTATCTTATCTACTCTACCAAGTGTATAAATCATTTTATAAATTACTCAAGAGTGTGAATCTCTTGAGAGGGATTCTCACTGGTGATTACCTAGTAAGTTGTAAGGGGGAGTGAGGGGATTCTCTCATTGATGTACTGAGGCACCAAGAGCTCATGGAATCTTAGGAAATAGTGGAACACTCAGAGGAACTTTTCAAAGCATACGTTTTTCGACAAATGATGTATTTTGGAATATATCAATAAATATGAAAGCATATGTTTTGAAAGAGAACTTTTCAAAGGGCTTTCTTATAAGCACATTTACCAAAGAGCTATTCGATAAATCTAAGATATGTTTTAATGGAATTTATTGAAGATTTATCGAAGTCTCTTCCGATAAGGTTAATTATCGAAGTATTTCTGTGCAAGACTTAAACTATTTCAATCGCAATTCCTTAGGGATTTATCGAAGACCTTTTTGACAAGGGTATTCCTCAATAAGAACTTTGATAATTCAAGACTGATTTGTGAAAAGATTTCTAAACTAGACTTTAACATATTTGATCTTCAATTATAAATTATTTTAGAAACAAACGAGATATGCTTATATTGTTTATACATCTATTCTAAGACATGTTTCAAGATTATTTCCATCTAAAACAGCGATCAAATGCACATATCAATTGAAGAGCAACAAGAGTCAGATGCATACGTCAGCAATAACAGCTATCCCATGGATATTTCAACTGATTTATGAAGAACCAAGTATAAAAGAAGAAGCCAAGATGAGGAAGCTGAAAAGTTGGGAGACAAAATAAAAATAAGAGATGCTTACAACGCAGTTTGATCATACTCAATAAATATTATGAAGTCTCTGTTTCTCTTTAGTTTAGAGCATATCATTCTTCAAATGAGAGAAGCCTAGAGAGTCTTTTAGCTTAAATTTCTATCTTATCTACTCTACCAAGTGTATAAATCATTTTATAAATTACTCAAGAGTGTGAATCTCTTGAGAGGGATTCTCACTGGTGATTACCTAGTAAGTTGGAAGGGGGAGTGAGGGATTCTCTCATTGATGTACTGAGGCACCAAGAGCTCATGGAATCTTAGGAAATAGTGGAACACTCAGAGGAACTTTTCAAAGCATACGTTTTTCGACAAATGATGTATTTTGGAATATATCAATAAATATGAAAGCATATGTTTTGAAAGAGAACATTTCAAAGGGCTTTCTTATAAGCACATTTACCAAAGAGCTATTCGATAAATCTAAGATATGTTTTAATGGAATTTATTGAAGATTTATCGAAGTCTCTTCCGATAAGGTTAATTATCGAAGTATTTCTGTGCAAGACTTAAACTATTTCAATCGCAATTCCTTAGGGATTTATCGAAGACCTTTTTGACAAGGGTATTCCTCAATAAGAACTTTGATAATTCAAGACTGATTTGTGAAAAGATTTCTAAACTAGACTTTAACATATTTGATCTTCAATTATAAATTATTTTAGAAACAAACGAGATATGCTTATATTGTTTATACATCTATTCTAAGACATGTTTCAAGATTATTTCCATCTAAAACAGCGATCAAATGCACAGATCAATTGAAGAGCAACAAGAGTCAGATGCATACGTCAGCAATAACAGCTATCCCATGGATATTTCAACTGATTTATGAAGAACCAAGTGTAAAAGAAGAAGCCAAAATGAGGAAGCTGAAAAGTCGGGAGACAAAATAAAAATAAGAGATGCTTACAACGCAGTTTGATCATACTCAACAAATATTATGAAGTCTCTGTTTCTCTTTAGTTTAGAGCATATCATTCTCCAAATGAGAGAAGCCTAGAGAGTCTTGTAGCCCAAATTTCTATCTTATCTACTCTACCAAGTGTATAAATCATTTTATAAATTACTCAAGAGTGTGAATCTCTTGAGAGGGATTCTCACTGGTGATTACCTAGTAAGTTGTAAGGGGGAGTGAGGGGATTCTCTCATTGATGTACTGAGGCACCAAGAGCTCATGGAATCTTAGGAAATAGTGGAACACTCAGAGGAACTTTTCAAAGCATACGTTTTTCGACAAATGATGTATTTTGGAATATATCAATAAATATGAAAGCATATGTTTTGAAAGAGAACTTTTCAAAGGGCTTTCTTATAAGCACATTTACCAAAGAGCTATTCGATAAATCTAAGATATGTTTTAGTGGAATTTATTGAAGATTTATCGAAGTCTCTTCCGATAAGGTTAATTATCGAAGTATTTCTGTGCAAGACTTAAACTATTTCAATCGCAATTCCTTAGGGATTTATCGAAGACCTTTTTGACAAGGGTATTCCTCAATAAGAACTTTGATAATTCAAGACTGATTTGTGAAAAGATTTCTAAACTAGACTTTAACATATTTGATCTTCAATTATAAATTATTTTAGAAACAAACGAGATATGCTTATATTGTTTATACATCTATTCTAAGACATGTTTCAAGATTATTTCCATCTAAAACAGCGATCAAATGCACAGATCAATTGAAGAGCAACAAGAGTCAGATGCATACGTCAGCAATAACAGCTATCCCATGGATATTTCAACTGATTTATGAAGAACCAAGTGTAAAAGAAGAAGCCAAAATGAGGAAGCTGAAAAGTCGGGAGACAAAATAAAAATAAGAGATGCTTACAACGCAGTTTGATCATACTCAATAAATATTATGAAGTCTCTGTTTCTCTTTAGTTTAGAGCATATCATTCTTCAAATGAGAGAAGCCTAGAGAGTCTTTTAGCTTAAATTTCTATCTTATCTACTCTACCAAGTGTATAAATCATTTTATAAATTACTCAAGAGTGTGAATCTCTTGAGAGGGATTCTCACTGGTGATTACCTAGTAAGTTGTAAGGGGGAGTGAGGGGATCCTCTCATTGATGTACTGAGGCACCAAGAGCTCATGGAATCTTAGGAAATAGTGGAACACTCAGAGGAACTTTTCAAAGCATACGTTTTTCGACAAATGATGTATTTTGGAATATATCAATAAATATGAAAGCATATGTTTTGAAAGAGAACTTTTCAAAGTGCTTTCTTATAAGCACATTTACCAAAGAGCTATTCGATAAATCTAAGATATGTTTTAATGGAATTTATTGAAGATTTATCGAAGTCTCTTCCGATAAGGTTAATTATCGAAGTATTTCTGTGCAAGACTTAAACTATTTCAATCGCAATTCCTTAGGGATTTATCGAAGACCTTTTTGACAAGGGTATTCCTCAATAAGAACTTTGATAATTCAAGACTGATTTGTGAAAAGATTTCTAAACTAGACTTTAACATATTTGATCTTCAATTATAAATTATTTTAGAAACAAACGAGATATGCTTATATTGTTTATACATCTACTCTAAGACATGTTTCAAGGTTATTTCCATCTAAAACAGCGATCAAATGCACAGATCAATTGAAGAGCAACAAGAGTCAGATGCATACGTCAGCAATAACAGCTATCCCATGGATATTTCAACTGATTTATGAAGAACCAAGTGTAAAAGAAGAAGCCAAAATGAGGAAGCTGAAAAGTCGGGAGACAAAATAAAAATAAGAGATGCTTACAACGCAGTTTGATCATACTCAACAAATATTATGAAGTCTCTGTTTCTCTTTAGTTTAGAGCATATCATTCTTCAAATGAGAGAAGCCTAGAGAGTCTTTTAGCTTAAATTTCTATCTTATCTACTCTACCAAGTGTATAAATCATTTTATAAATTACTCAAGAGTGTGAATCTCTTGAGAGGGATTCTCACTGGTGATTACCTAGTAAGTTGTAAGGGGGAGTGAGGGGATTCTCTCATTGATGTACTGAGGCACCAAGAGCTCATGGAATCTTAGGAAATAGTGGAACACTCAGAGGAACTTTTCAAAGCATACGTTTTTCGACAAATGATGTATTTTGGAATATATCAATAAATATGAAAGCATATGTTTTGAAAGAGAACTTTTCAAAGGGCTTTCTTATAAGCACATTTACCAAAGAGCTATTCGATAAATCTAAGATATGTTTTAATGGAATTTATTGAAGATTTATCGAAGTCTCTTCCGATAAGGTTAATTATCGAAGTATTTCTGTGCAAGACTTAAACTATTTCGATCGCAATTCCTTAGGGATTTATCGAAGACCTTTTTGACAAGGCTATTCCTCAATAAGAACTTTGATAATTCAAGACTGATTTGTGAAAAGATTTCTAAACTAGACTTTAACATATTTGATCTTCAATTATAAATTATTTTAGAAACAAACGAGATATGCTTATATTGTTTATACATCTACTCTAAGGCATGTTTCAAGGTTATTTCCATCTAAAACAGCGATCAAATGCACAGATCAATTGAAGAGCAACAAGAGTCAGATGCATACGTCAGCAATAACAGCTATCCCATGGATATTTCAACTGATTTATGAAGAACCAAGTGTAAAAGAAGAAGCCAAAATGAGGAAGCTGAAAAGTCGGGAGACAAAATAAAAATAAGAGATGCTTACCACGCAGTTTGATCATACTCAACAAATATTATGAAGTCTCTGTTTCTCTTTAGTTTAGAGCATATCATTCTTCAAATGAGAGAAGCCTAGAGAGTCTTTTAGCTTAAATTTCTATCTTATCTACTCTACCAAGTGTATAAATCATTTTATAAATTACTCAAGAGTGTGAATCTCTTGAGAGGGATTCTCACTGGTGATTACCTAGTAAGTTGTAAGGGGGAGTGAGGGGATTCTCTCATTGATGTACTGAGGCACCAAGAGCTCATGGAATCTTAGGAAATAGTGGAACACTCAGAGGAACTTTTCAAAGCATACGTTTTTCGACAAATGATGTATTTTGGAATATATCAATAAATATGAAAGCATATGTTTTGAAAGAGAACTTTTCAAAGGGCTTTCTTATAAGCACATTTACCAAAGAGCTATTCGATAAATCTAAGATATGTTTTAATGGAATTTATTGAAGATTTATCGAAGTCTCTTCCGATAAGGTTAATTATCGAAGTATTTCTGTGCAAGACTTAAACTATTTCGATCGCAATTCCTTAGGGATTTATCGAAGACCTTTTTGACAAGGGTATTCCTCAATAAGAACTTTGATAATTCAAGACTGATTTGTGAAAAGATTTCTAAACTAGACTTTAACATATTTGATCTTCAATTATAAATTATTTTAGAAACAAACGAGATATGCTTATATTGTTTATACATCTATTCTAAGGCATGTTTCAAGATTATTTCCATCTAAAACAGCGATCAAATGCACAGATCAATTGAAGAGCAACAAGAGTCAGATGCATACGTCAGCAATAAAAGCTATCCCATGGATATTTCAACTGATTTATGAAGAACCAAGTATAAAAGAAGAAGCCAAAATGAGGAAGCTGAAAAGTTGGGAGACAAAATAAAAATAAGAGATGCTTACAACGCAGTTTGATCATACTCAATAAATATTATGAAGTCTCTGTTTCTCTTTAGTTTAGAGCATATCATTCTTCAAATGAGAGAAGCCTAGAGAGTCTTTTAGCTTAAATTTCTATCTTATCTACTCTACCAAGTGTATAAATCATTTTATAAATTACTCAAGAGTGTGAATCTCTTGAGAGAGATTCTCACTGGTGATTACCTAGTAAGTTGTAAGGGGGAGTGAGGGGATTCTCTCATTGATGTACTGAGGCACCAAGAGCTCATGGAATCTTAGGAAATAGTGGAACACTCAGAGGAACTTTTAAAAGCATACGTTTTTCGACAAATGATGTATTTTGGAATATATCAATAAATATGAAAGCATATGTTTTGAAAGAGAACTTTTCAAAGTGCTTTCTTATAAGCACATTTACCAAAGAGCTATTCGATAAATCTAAGATATGTTTTAATGGAATTTATTGAAGATTTATCGAAGTCTCTTCCGATAAGGTTAATTATCGAAGTATTTCTGTGCAAGACTTAAACTATTTCAATCGCAATTCCTTAGGGATTTATCGAAGACCTTTTTGACAAGGCTATTCCTCAATAAGAACTTTGATAATTCAAGACTGATTTGTGAAAAGATTTCTAAACTAGACTTTAACATATTTGATCTTCAATTATAAATTATTTTAGAAACAAACGAGATATGCTTATATTGTTTATACATCTACTCTAAGACATGTTTCAAGGTTATTTCCATCTAAAATAGCGATCAAATGCACAGATCAATTGAAGAGCAACAAGAGTCAGATGCATACGTCAGCAATAACAGCTATCCCATGGATATTTCAACTGATTTATGAAGAACCAAGTGTAAAAGAAGAAGCCAAAATGAGGAAGCTGAAAAGTCGGGAGACAAAATAAAAATAAGAGATGCTTACCACGCAGTTTGATCATACTCAACAAATATTATGAAGTCTCTGTTTCTCTTTAGTTTAGAGCATATCATTCTTCAAATGAGAGAAGCCTAGAGAGTCTTTTAGCTTAAATTTCTATCTTATCTACTCTACCAAGTGTATAAATCATTTTATAAATTACTCAAGAGTGTGAATCTCTTGAGAGGGATTCTCACTGGTGATTACCTAGTAAGTTGTAAGGGGGAGTGAGGGGATTCTCTCATTGATGTACTGAGGCACCAAGAGCTCATGGAATCTTAGGAAATAGTGGAACACTCAGAGGAACTTTTAAAAGCATACGTTTTTCGACAAATGATGTATTTTGGAATATATCAATAAATATGAAAGCATATGTTTTGAAAGAGAACTTTTCAAAGGGCTTTCTTATAAGCACATTTACCAAAGAGCTATTCGATAAATCTAAGATATGTTTTAATGGAATTTATTGAAGATTTATCGAAGTCTCTTCCGATAAGGTTAATTATCGAAGTATTTCTGTGCAAGACTTAAACTATTTCGATCGCAATTCCTTAGGGATTTATCGAAGACCTTTTTGACAAGGGTATTCCTCAATAAGAACTTTGATAATTCAAGACTGATTTGTGAAAAGATTTCTAAACTAGACTTTAACATATTTGATCTTCAATTATAAATTATTTTAGAAACAAACGAGATATGCTTATATTGTTTATACATCTATTCTAAGACATGTTTCAAGATTATTTCCATCTAAAACAGCGATCAAATGCAGAGATCAATTGAAGAGCAACAAGAGTCAGATGCATACGTCAGCAATAACAGCTATCCCATGGATATTTCAACTGATTTATGAAGAACCAAGTGTAAAAGAAGAAGCCAAAATGAGGAAGCTGAAAAGTCGGGAGACAAAATAAAAATAAGAGATGCTTACAACGCTGTTTGATCATACTCAACAAATATTATGAAGTCTCTGTTTCTCTTTAGTTTAGAGCATATCATTCTTCAAATGAGAGAAGCCTAGAGAGTCTTTTAGCTTAAATTTCTATCTTATCTACTCTACCAAGTGTATAAATCATTTTATAAATTACTCAAGAGTGTGAATCTCTTGAGAGGGATTCTCACTGGTGATTACCTAGTAAGTTGTAAGGGGGAGTGAGGGGATTCTCTCATTGATGTACTGAGGCACCAAGAGCTCATGGAATCTTAGGAAATAGTGGAACACTCAGAGGAACTTTTCAAAGCATACGTTTTTCGACAAATGATGTATTTTGGAATATATCAATAAATATGAAAGCATATGTTTTGAAAGAGAACTTTTCAAAGGGCTTTCTTATAAGCACATTTACCAAAGAGCTATTCGATAAATCTAAGATATGTTTTAATGGAATTTATTGAAGATTTATCGAAGCCTCTTCCGATAAGGTTAATTATCGAAGTATTTCTGTTCAAGACTTAAACTATTTCAATCGCAATTCCTTAGGGATTTATCGAAGACCTTTTTGACAAGGGTATTCCTCAATAAGAACTTTGATAATTCAAGACTGATTTGTGAAAAGATTTCTAAACTAGACTTTAACATATTTGATCTTCAATTATAAATTATTTTAGAAACAAACGAGATATGCTTATATTGTTCATACATCTATTCTAAGACATGTTTCAAGATTATTTCCATCTAAAACAGCGATCAAATGCACAGATCAATTGAAGAGCAACAAGAGTCAGATGCATACGTCAGCAATAACAGCTATCCCATGGATATTTCAACTGATTTATGAAGAACCAAGTATAAAAGAAGAAGCCAAAATGAGGAAGCTGAAAAGTTGGGAGACAAAATAAAAATAAGAGATGCTTACAACGCAGTTTGATCATACTCAATAAATATTATGAAGTCTCTGTTTCTCTTTAGTTTAGAGCATATCATTCTTCAAATGAGAAAAGCCTAGAGAGTCTTTTAGCCTAAATTTCTATCTTATCTACTCTACCAAGTGAGTTTCATATGTATAAATCATTTTATAAATTACTCAAGAGTGCGAATCTCTTGAGAGGGATTCTCACTGGTGATTACCTAGTAAGTTGTAAGGGGGAGTGAGGGGATTCTCTCATTGATGTACTGAGGCACCAAGAGCTCATGGAATCTTAGGAAATAGTGGAACACTCAGAGGAACTTTTCAAAGCATACGTTTTTCGACAAATGATGTATTTTGGAATATATCAATAAATATGAAAGCATATGTTTTGAAAGAGAACTTTTCAAAGGGCTTTCTTATAAGCACATTTACCAAAGAGCTATTCGATAAATCTAAGATATGTTTTAATGGAATTTATTGAAGATTTATCGAAGCCTCTTCCGATAAGGTTAATTATCGAAGTATTTCTGTTCAAGACTTAAACTATTTCAATCGCAATTCCTTAGGGATTTATCGAAGACCTTTTTGACAAGGGTATTCCTCAATAAGAACTTTGATAATTCAAGACTGATTTGCGAAAAGATTTCTAAACTAGACTTTAACATATTTGATCTTCAATTATAAATTATTTTAGAAACAAACGAGATATGCTTATATTGTTCATACATCTATTCTAAGACATGTTTCAAGATTATTTCCATCTAAAACAGCGATCAAATGCACAGATCAATTGAAGAGCAACAAGAGTCAGATGCATACGTCAGCAATAACAGCTATCCCATGGATATTTCAACTGATTTATGAAGAACCAAGTATAAAAGAAGAAGCCAAAATGAGGAAGCTGAAAAGTTGGGAGACAAAATAAAAATAAGAGATGCTTACAATGCAGTTTGATCATACTCAATAAATATTATGAAGTCTCTGTTTATCTTTAGTTTAGAGCATATCATTCTTCAAATGAGAGAAGCCTAGAGAGTCTTTTAGCTTAAATTTCTATCTTATCTACTCTACCAAGTGAGTTTCATATGTATAAATCATTTTATAAATTACTCAAGAGTGCGAATCTCTTGAGAGGGATTCTCAATGGTGATTACCTAGTAAGTTGTAAGGGGGAGTGAGGGGATTCTCTCATTGATGTACTGAGGCACCAAGAGCTCATGGAATCTTAGGAAATAGTGGAACACTCAGAGGAACCTTTCAAAGCATACGTTTTTCGACAAATGATGTATTTTGGAATATATCAATAAATATGAAAGCATATGTTTTGAAAGAGAACTTTTCAAAGGGCTTTCTTATAAGCACATTTACCAAAGAGCTATTCGATAAATCTAAGATATGTTTTAATGGAATTTATTGAAGATTTATCGAAGTCTCTTCCGATAAGGTTAATTATCGAAGTATTTCTGTGCAAGACTTAAACTATTTCGATCGCAATTCCTTAGGGATTTATCGAAGACCTTTTTGACAAGGCTATTCCTCAATAAGAACTTTGATAATTCAAGACTGATTTGTGAAAAGATTTCTAAACTAGACTTTAACATATTTGATCTTCAATTATAAATTATTTTAGAAACAAACGAGATATGCTTATATTGTTTATACATCTATTCTAAGACATGTTTCAAGATTATTTCCATCTAAAACAGCGATCAAATGCACAGATCAATTGAAGAGCAACAAGAGTCAGATGCATACGTCAGCAATAACAGCTATCCCATGGATATTTCAACTGATTTATGAAGAACCAAGTGTAAAAGAAGAAGCCAAAATGAGGAAGCTGAAAAGTCGGGAGACAAAATAAAAATAAGAGATGCTTACAACGCAGTTTGATCATACTCAACAAATATTATGAAGTCTCTGTTTCTCTTTAGTTTAGAGCATATCATTCTTCAAATGAGAGAAGCCTAGAGAGTCTTTTAGCTTAAATTTCTATCTTATCTACTCTACCAAGTGTATAAATCATTTTATAAATTACTCAAGAGTGTGAATCTCTTGAGAGGGATTCTCACTGGTGATTACCTAGTAAGTTGTAAGGGGGAGTGAGGGGATTCTCTCATTGATGTACTGAGGCACCAAGAGCTCATGGAATCTTAGGAAATAGTGGAACACTCAGAGGAACTTTTCAAAGCATACGTTTTTGGACAAATGATGTATTTTGGAATATATCAATAAATATGAAAGCATATGTTTTGAAAGAGAACTTTCCAAAGGGCTTTCTTATAAGCACATTTACCAAAGAGCTATTTGCTAAATCTAAGATATGTTTTAATGGAATTTATTGAAGATTTATCGAAGTCTCTTCCGATAAGGTTAATTATCGAAGTTTTTCTGTGCAAGACTTAAACTATTTCAATCGCAATTCCCTAGGGATTTATCGAAGACCTTTTTGACAAGGCTATTCCTTAACAAGAACTTTGATAATTCAAGACTGATTTGTGAAAAGATTTCTAAACTAGACTTTAACATATTTGATCTTTAATTATAAATTATTTTAGAAACAAACGAGATATGCTTATATTGTTTATACATCTATTCTAAGACATGTTTCAAGATTATTTCCATCTAAAACAGCGATCAAATGCACAGATCAATTGAAGAGCAACAAGAGTCAGATGCATACGTCAGCAATAACAGCTATCCCATGGATATTTCAACTGATTTATGAAGAACCAAGTATCAAAAGAAGAAGCCAAAATGAGGAAGCTGAAAAGTTGGGAGACAAAATAAAAATAAGAGATGCTTACAACGCAGTTTGATCATACTCAATAAATATTATGAAGTCTCTGTTTCTCTTTAGTTTAGAGCATATCATTCTTCAAATGAGAAAAGCCTAGAGAGTCTTTTAGCTTAAATTTCTATCTTATCTACTCTACCAAGTGAGTTTCATATGTATAAATCATTTTATAAATTACTCAAGAGTGCGAATCTCTTGAGAGGGATTCTCACTGGTGATTACCTAGTAAGTTGTAAGGGGGAGTGAGGGGATTCTCTCATTGATGTACTGAGGCACCAAGAGCTCATGGAATCTTAGGAAATAGTGGAACACTCAGAGGAACTTTTCAAAGCATACGTTTTTCGACAAATGATGTATTTTGGAATATATCAATAAATATGAAAGCATATGTTTTGAAAGAGAACTTTTCAAAGGGCTTTCTTATAAGCACATTTACCAAAGAGCTATTCGATAAATCTAAGATATGTTTGAATGGAATTTATTGAAGATTTATCGAAGCCTCTTCCGATAAGGTTAATTATCGAAGTATTTCTGTTCAGGACTTAAACTATTTCAATCGCAATTCCTTAGGGATTTATCGAAGACCTTTTTGACAAGGGTATTCCTCAATAAGAACTTTGATAATTCAAGACTGATTTGTGAAAAGATTTCTAAACTAGACTTTAACATATTTGATCTTCAATTATAAATTATTTTAGAAACAAACGAGATATGCTTATATTATTCATACATCTATTCTAAGACATGTTTCAAGATTATTTCCATCTAAAACAGCGATCAAATGCACAGATCAATTGAAGAGCAACAAGAGTCAGATCCATACGTCAGCAATAACAGCTATCCCATGGATATTTCAACTGATTTATGAAGAACCAAGTATAAAAGAAGAAGCCAAAATGAGGAAGCTGAAAAGTTGGGAGACAAAATAAAAATAAGAGATGCTTACAACGCAGTTTGATCATACTCAATAAATATTATGAAGTCTCTGTTTCTCTTTAGTTTAGAGCATATCATTCTTCAAATGAGAAAAGCCTAGAGAGTCTTTTAGCTTAAATTTCTATCTTATCTACTCTACCAAGTGAGTTTCATATGTATAAATCATTTTATAAATTACTCAAGAGTGCGAATCTCTTGAGAGGGATTCTCACTGGTGATTACCTAGTAAGTTGTAAGGGGGAGTGAGGGGATTCTCTCATTGATGTACTGAGGCACCAAGAGCTCATGGAATCTTAGGAAATAGTGGAACACTCAGAGGAACTTTTCAAAGCATACGTTTTTCGACAAATGATGTATTTTGGAATATATCAATAAATATGAAAGCATATGTTTTGAAAGAGAACTTTCCAAAGGGCTTTCTTATAAGCACATTTACCAAAGAGCTATTCGATAAATCTAAGATATGTTTTAATGGAATTTATTGAAGATTTATCGAAGTCTCTTCCGATAAGGTTAATTATCGAAGTATTTCTGTGCAAGACTTAAACTATTTCAATCGCAATTCTTTAGGGATTTATCGAAGACCTTTTTGACAAGGCTATTCCTCAATAAGAACTTTGATAATTCAAGACTGATTTGCGAAAAGATTTCTAAACTAGACTTTAACATATTTGATCTTCAATTATAAATTATTTTAGAAACAAACGAGATATGCTTATATTGTTCATACATCTATTCTAAGACATGTTTCAAGATTATTTCCATCTAAAACAGCGATCAAATGCACAGATCAATTGAAGAGCAACAAGAGTCAGATGCATACGTCAGCAATAACAGCTATCCCATGGATATTTCAACTGATTTATGAAGAACCAAGTATAAAAGAAGAAGCCAAAATGAGGAAGCTGAAAAGTTGGGAGACAAAATAAAAATAAGAGATGCTTACAATGCAGTTTGATCATACTCAATAAATATTATGAAGTCTCTGTTTCTCTTTAGTTTAGAGGATATCATTCTTCAAATGAGAGAAGCCTAGAGAGTCTTTTAGCTTAAATTTCTATCTTATCTACTCTACCAAGTGAGTTTCATATGTATAAATCATTTTATAAATTACTCAAGAGTGCGAATCTCTTGAGAGGGATTCTCACTGGTGATTACCTAGTAAGTTGTAAGGGGGAGTGAGGGGATTCTCTCATTGATGTACTGAGGCACCAAGAGCCCATGGAATCTTAGGAAATAGTGGAACACTCAGAGGAACTTTTCAAAGCATACGTTTTTGGACAAATGATGTATTTTGGAATATATCAATAAATATGAAAGCATATGTTTTGAAAGAGAACTTTCCAAAGGGCTTTCTTATAAGCACATTTACCAAAGAGCTATTCGATAAATCTAAGATATGTTTTAATGGAATTTATTGAAGATTTATCGAAGCCTCTTCCGATAAGGTTAATTATCGAAGTATTTCTGTTCAAGACTTAAACTATTTCAATCGCAATTCCTTAGGGATTTATCAAAGACCTTTTTGACAAGGGTATTCCTCAATAAGAACTTTGATAATTCAAGACTGATTTGTGAAAAGATTTCTAAACTAGACATTAACATATTTGATCTTCAATTATAAATTATTTTAGAAACAAACGAGATATGCTTATATTGTTCATACATCTATTCTAAGACATGTTTCAAGATTATTTCCATCTAAAACAGCGATCAAATGCACAGATCAATTGAAGAGCAACAAGAGTCAGATGCATACGTCAGCAATAACAGCTATCCCATGGATATTTCAACTGATTTATGAAGAACCAAGTATAAAAGAAGAAGCCAAAATGAGGAAGCTGAAAAGTTGGGAGGCAAAATAAAAATAAGAGATGCTTACAACGCAGTTTGATCATACTCAATAAATATTATGAAGTCTCTGTTTCTCTTTAGTTTAGAGCATATCATTCTTCAAATGAGAGAAGCCTAGAGAGTCTTTTAGCTTAAATTTCTATCTTATCTACTCTACCAAGTGTATAAATCATTTTATAAATTACTCAAGAGTGTGAATCTCTTGAGAGGGATTCTCACTGGTGATTACCTAGTAAGTTGTAAGGGGGAGTGAGGGGATTCTCTCATTGATGTACTGAGGCACCAAGAGCTCATGGAATCTTAGGAAATAGTGGAACACTCAGAGGAACTTTTCAAAGCATAAGTTTTTCGACAAATGATGTATTTTGGAATATATCAATAAATATGAAAGCATATGTTTTGAAAGAGAACTTTTCAAAGGGCTTTCTTATAAGCACATTTACCAAAGAGCTATTTGATAAATCTAAGATATGTTTTAATGGAATTTATTGAAGATTTATCGAAGTCTCTTCCGATAAGGTTAATTATCGAAGTATTTCTGTGCAAGACTTAAACTATTTCAATCGCAATTCTTTAGGGATTTATCGAAGACCTTTTTGACAAGGCTATTCCTCAATAAGAACTTTGATAATTCAAGACTCATTTGTGAAAAGATTTCTAAACTAGACTTTAACATATTTGATCTTCAATTATAAATTATTTTAGAAACAAACGAGATATGCTTATATTGTTCATACATCTATTCTAAGACATGTTTCAAGATTATTTCCATCTAAAACAGCGATCAAATGCACAGATCAATTGAAGAGCAACAAGAGTCAGATGCATACGTCAGCAATAACAGCTATCCCATGGATATTTCAACTGATTTATGAAGAACCAAGTATAAAAGAAGAAGCCAAAATGAGGAAGCTGAAAAGTTGGGAGACAAAATAAAAATAAGAGATGCTTACAACGCAGTTTGATCATACTCAATAAATATTATGAAGTCTCTGTTTCTCTTTAGTTTAGAGCATATCATTCTTCAAATGAGAGAAGCCTAGAGAGTCTTTTAGCTTAAATTTCTATCTTATCTACTCTACCAAGTGAGTTTCATATGTATAAATCATTTTATAAATTACTCAAGAGTGCGAATCTCTTGAGAGGGATTCTCACTGGTGATTACCTAGTAAGTTGTAAGGGGGAGTGAGGGGATTCTCTCATTGATGTACTGAGGCACCAAGAGCTCATGGAATCTTAGGAAATAGTGGAACACTCAGAGGAACTTTTCAAAGCATACGTTTTTCGACAAATGATGTATTTTGGAATATATCAATAAATATGAAAGCATATGTTTTGAAAGAGAACTTTTCAAAGGGCTTTCTTATAAGCACATTTACCAAAGAGCTATTCGATAAATCTAAGATATGTTTTAATGGAATTTATTGAAGATTTATCGAAGCCTCTTCCGATAAGGTTAATTATCGAAGTATTTCTGTGCAAGACTTAAACTATTTCAATCGCAATTCCTTAGGGATTTATCGAAGACCTTTTTGACAAGGGTATTCCTCAATAAGAACTTTGATAATTCAAGACTGATTTGTGAAAAGATTTCTAAACTAGACTTTAACATATTTGATCTTCAATTATAAATTATTTTAGAAACAAACGAGATATGCTTATATTGTTCATACATCTATTCTAAGACATGTTTCAAGATTATTTCCATCTAAAACAGCGATCAAATGCACAGATCAATTGAAGAGCAACAAGAGTCAGATGCATACGTCAGCAATAACAGCTATCCCATGGATATTTCAACTGATTTATGAAGAACCAAGTATAAAAGAAGAAGCCAAAATGAGGAAGCTGAAAAGTTGGGAGACAAAATAAAAATAAGAGATGCTTACAATGCAGTTTGATCATACTCAATAAATATTATGAAGTCTCTGTTTCTCTTTAGTTTAGAGCATATCATTCTTCAAATGAGAGAAGCCTAGAGAGTCTTTTAGCTTAAATTTCTATCTTATCTACTCTACCAAGTGAGTTTCATATGTATAAATCATTTTATAAATTACTCAAGAGTGCGAATCTCTTGAGAGGGATTCTCACTGGTGATTACCTAGTAAGTTGTAAGGGGGAGTGAGGGGATTCTCTCATTGATGTACTGAGGCACCAAGAGCTCATGGAATCTTAGGAAATAGTGGAACACTCAGAGGAACTTTTCAAAGCATACGTTTTTGGACAAATGATGTATTTTGGAATATATCAATAAATATGAAAGCATATGTTTTGAAAGAGAACTTTCCAAAGGGCTTTCTTATAAGCACATTTACCAAAGAGCTATTCGATAAATCTAAGATATGTTTTAATGGAATTTATTGAAGATTTATCGAAGTCTCTTCCGATAAGGTTAATTATCGAAGTATTTCTGTGCAAGACTTAAACTATTTCAATCGCAATTCTTTAGGGATTTATCGAAGACCTTTTTGACAAGGCTATTCCTCAATAAGAACTTTGATAATTCAAGACTGATTTGTGAAAAGATTTCTAAACTAGACTTTAACATGTTTGATCTTCAATTATAAATTATTTTAGAAACAAACGAGATATGCTTATATTGTTCATACATCTATTCTAAGACATGTTTCAAGATTATTTCCATCTAAAACAGCGATCAAATGCACAGATCAATTGAAGAGCAACAAGAGTCAGATGCATACATCAGCAATAACAGCTATCCCATGGATATTTCAACTGATTTATGAAGAACCAAGTATAAAAGAAGAAGCCAAAATGAGGAAGCTGAAAAGTTGGGAGACAAAATAAAAATAAGAGATGCTTACAACGCAGTTTGATCATACTCAATAAATATTATGAAGTCTCTGTTTCTCTTTAGTTTAGAGCATATCATTCTTCAAATGAGAGAAGCCTAGAGAGTCTTTTAGCTTAAATTTCTATCTTATCTACTCTACCAAGTGAGTTTCATATGTATAAATCATTTTATAAATTACTCAAGAGTGCGAATCTCTTGAGAGGGATTCTCACTGGTGATTACCTAGTAAGTTGTAAGGGGGAGTGAGGGGATTCTCTCATTGATGTACTGAGGCACCAAGAGCTCATGGAATCTTAGGAAATAGTGGAACACTCAGAGGAACTTTTCAAAGCATACGTTTTTCGACAAATGATGTATTTTGGAATATATCAATAAATATGAAAGCATATGTTTTGAAAGAGAACTTTTCAAAGGGCTTTCTTATAAGCACATTTACCAAAGAGCTATTCGATAAATCTAAGATATGTTTTAATGGAATTTATTGAAGATTTATCGAAGCCTCTTCCGATAAGGTTAATTATCGAAGTATTTCTGTGCAAGAGTTAAACTATTTCAATCGCAATTCCTTAGGGATTTATCGAAGACCTTTTTGACAAGGGTATTCCTCAATAAGAACTTTGATAATTCAAGACTGATTTGTGAAAAGATTTCTAAACTAGACTTTAACATATTTGATCTTCAATTATAAATTATTTTAGAAACAAATGAGATATGCTTATATTGTTCATACATCTATTCTAAGACATGTTTCAAGATTATTTCCATCTAAAACAGCGATCAAATGCACAGATCAATTGAAGAGCAACAAGAGTCAGATGCATACGTCAGCAATAACAGCTATCCCATGGATATTTCAACTGATTTATGAAGAACCAAGTATAAAAGAAGAAGCCAAAATGAGGAAGCTGAAAAGTTGGGAGACAAAATAAAAATAAGAGATGCTTACAATGCAGTTTGATCATACTCAATAAATATTATGAAGTCTCTGTTTCTCTTTAGATTAGAGCATATCATTCTTCAAATGAGAGAAGCCTAGAGAGTCTTTTAGCTTAAATTTCTATCTTATCTACTCTACCAAGTGAGTTTCATATGTATAAATCATTTTATAAATTACTCAAGAGTGCGAATCTCTTGAGAGGGATTCTCACTGGTGATTACCTAGTAAGTTGTAAGGGGGAGTGAGGGGATTCTCTCATTGATGTACTGAGGCACCAAGAGCTCATGGAATCTTAGGAAATAGTGGAACACTCAGAGGAACTTTTCAAAGCATACGTTTTTCGACAAATGATGTATTTTGGAATATATCTATAAATATGAAAGCATATGTTTTGAAAGAGAACTTTCCAAAGGACTTTCTTATAAGCACATTTACCAAAGAGCTATTCGATAAATCTAAGATATGTTTTAATGGAATTTATTGAAGATTTATCGAAGTCTCTTCCAATAAGGTTAATTATCGAAGTATTTCTGTGCAAGACTTAAACTATTTCAATCGCAATTCTTTAGGGATTTATCGAAGACCTTTTTGAAAAGGCTATTCCTCAATAAGAACTTTGATAATTCAAGACTGATTTGTGAAAAGATTTCTAAACTAGACTTTAACATATTTGATCTTCAATTATAAATTATTTTAGAAACAAACGAGATATGCTTATATTGTTCATACATCTATTCTAAGACATGTTTCAAGATTATTTCCATCTAAAACAGCGATCAAATGCACAGATCAATTGAAGAGCAACAAGAGTCAGATGCATACGTCAGCAATAACAGCTATCCCATGGATATTTCAACTGATTTATGAAGAACCAAGTATAAAAGAAGAAGCCAAAATGAGGAAGCTGAAAAGCTGGGAGACAAAATAAAAATAAGAGATGCTTACAATGCAGTTTGATCATACTCAATAAATATTATGAAGTCTCTGTTTCTCTTTAGTTTAGAGCATATCATTCTTCAAATGAGAGAAGCCTAGAGAGTCTTTTAGCTTAAATTTCTATCTTATCTACTCTACCAAGTGAGTTTCATATGTATAAATCATTTTATAAATTACTCAAGAGTGCGAATCTCTTGAGAGGGATTCTCACTGGTGATTACCTAGTAAGTTGTAAGGGGGAGTGAGGGGATTCTCTCATTGATGTACTGAGGCACCAAGAGCTCATGGAATCTTAGGAAATAGTGGAACACTCAGAGGAACTTTTCAAAGCATACGTTTTTGGACAAATGATGTATTTTGGAATATATCAATAAATATGAAAGCATATGTTTTGAAAGAGAACTTTCCAAAGGGCTTTCTTATAAGCACATTTACCAAAGAGCTATTCGATAAATCTAAGATATGTTTTAATGGAATTTATTGAAGATTTATCGAAGTCTCTTCCGATAAGGTTAATTATCGAAGTATTTCTGTGCAAGACTTAAACTATTTCAATCGCAATTCCTTAGGGATTTATCGAAGACCTTTTTGACAAGGGTATTCCTCAATAAGAACTTTGATAATTCAAGACTGATTTGTGAAAAGATTTCTAAACTAGACTTTAACATATTTGATCTTCAATTATAAATTATTTTAGAAACAAACGAGATATGCTTATATTGTTTATACATCTATTCTAAGACATGTTTCATGATTATTTCCATCTAAAACAGCGATCAAATGCACAGATCAATTGAAGAGCAACAAGAGTCAGATGCATACGTCAGCAATAACAGCTATCCCATGGATATTTCAACTGATTTATGAAGAACCAAGTATAAAAGAAGAAGCCAAAATGAGGAAGCTGAAAAGTTGGGAGACAAAATAAAAATAAGAGATGCTTACAACGCAGTTTGATCATACTCAATAAATATTATGAAGTCTCTGTTTCTCTTTAGTTTAGAGCATATCATTCTTCAAATGAGAAAAGCCTAGAGAGTCTTTTAGCTTAAATTTCTATCTTATCTACTCTACCAAGTGAGTTTCATATGTATAAATCATTTTATAAATTACTCAAGAGTGCGAATCTCTTGAGAGGGATTCTCACTGGTGATTACCTAGTAAGTTGTAAGGGGGAGTGAGGGGATTCTCTCATTGATGTACTGAGGCACCAAGAGCTCATGGAATCTTAGGAAATAGTGGAACACTCAAAGGAACTTTTCAAAGCATACGTTTTTCGACAAATGATGTATTTTGGAATATATCAATTAAATATGAAAGCATATGTTTTGAAAGAGAACTTTTCAAAGGGCTTTCTTATAAGCACATTTACCAAAGAGCTATTCGATAAATCTAAGATATGTTTTAATGGAATTTATTGAAGATTTATCGAAGCCTCTTCCGATAAGGTTAATTATCGAAGTATTTCTGTGCAAGACTTAAACTATTTCAATCGCAATTCCTTAGGGATTTATCGAAGACCTTTTTGACAAGGGTATTCCTCAATAAGAACTTTGATAATTCAAGACTGATTTGTGAAAAGATTTCTAAACTAGACTTTAACATATTTGATCTTCAATTATAAATTATTTTAGAAACAAACGAGATATGCTTATATTGTTCATACATCTATTCTAAGACATGTTTCAAGATTATTTCCATCTAAAACAGCGATCAAATGCACAGATCAATTGAAGAGCAACAAGAGTCAGATGCATACGTCAGCAATAACAGCTATCCCATGGATATTTCAACTTATTTATGAAGAACCAAGTATAAAAGAAGAAGCCAAAATGAGGAAGCTGAAAAGTTGGGAGACAAAATAAAAATAAGAGATGCTTACAACGCAGTTTGATCATACTCAATAAATATTATGAAGTCTCTGTTTCTCTTTAGTTTAGAGCATATCATTCTTCAAATGAGAGAAGCCTAGAGAGTCTTTTAGCTTAAATTTCTATCTTATCTACTCTACCAAGTGAGTTTCATATGTATAAATCATTTTATAAATTACTCAAGAGTGCGAATCTCTTGAGAGGGATTCTCACTGGTGATTACCTAGTAAGTTGTAAGGGGGAGTGAGGGGATTCTCTCATTGATGTACTGAGGCACCAAGAGCTCATGGAATCTTAGGAAATAGTGGAACACTCAGAGGAACTTTTCAAAGCATACGTTTTTCGACAAATGATGTATTTTGGAATATATCAATAAATATGAAAGCATATGTTTTGAAAGAGAACTTTTCAAAGGGCTTTCTTATAAGCACATTTACCAAAGAGCTATTCGATAAATCTAAGATATGTTTTAATGGAATTTATTGAAGATTTATCGAAGCCTCTTCCGATAAGGTTAATTATCGAAGTATTTCTGTGCAAGACTTAAACTATTTCAATCGCAATTCCTTAGGGATTTATCGAAGACCTTTTTGACAAGGGTATTCCTCAATAAGAACTTTGATAATTCAAGACTGATTTGTGAAAAGATTTCTAAACTAGACTTTAACATATTTGATCTTCAATTATAAATTATTTTAGAAACAAACGAGATATGCTTATATTGTTCATACATCTATTCTAAGACATGTTTCAAGATTATTTCCATCTAAAACAGCGATCAAATGCACAGATCAATTGAAGAGCAACAAGAGTCAGATGCATACGTCAGCAATAACAGCTATCCCATGGATATTTCAACTGATTTATGAAGAACCAAGTATAAAAGAAGAAGCCAAAATGAGGAAGCTGAAAAGTTGGGAGACAAAATAAAAATAAGAGATGCTTACAATGCAGTTTGATCATACTCAATAAATATTATGAAGTCTCTGTTTCTCTTTAGTTTAGAGCATATCATTCTTCAAATGAGAGAAGCCTAGAGAGTCTTTTAGCTTAAATTTCTATCTTATCTACTCTACCAAGTGAGTTTCATATGTATAAATCATTTTATAAATTACTCAAGAGTGCGAATCTCTTGAGAGGGATTCTCACTAGTGATTACCTAGTAAGTTGTAAGGGGGAGTGAGGGGATTCTCTCATTGATATACTGAGGCACCAAGAGCTCATGGAATCTTAGGAAATAGTGGAACACTCAGAGGAACTTTTCAAAGCAAACGTTTTTGGACAAATGATGTATTTTGGAATATATCAATAAATATGAAAGCATATGTTTTGAAAGAGAACTTTCCAAAGGGCTTTCTTATAAGCACATTTACCAAAGAGCTATTCGATAAATCTAAGATATGTTTTAATGGAATTTATTGAAGATTTATCGAAGTCTCTTCCAATAAGGTTAATTATCGAAGTATTTCTGTGCAAGACTTAAACTATTTCAATCGCAATTCTTTAGGGATTTATCGAAGACCTTTTTGACAAGGCTATTCCTCAATAAGAACTTTGATAATTCAAGACTGATTTGTGAAAAGATTTCTAAACTAGACTTTAACATATTTGATCTTCAATTATAAATTATTTTAGAAACAAACGAGATATGCTTATATTGTTTATACATCTATTCTAAGACATGTTTCATGATTATTTCCATCTAAAACAGCGATCAAATGCACAGATCAATTGAAGAGCAACAAGAGTCAGATGCATACGTCAGCAATAATAGCTATCCCATGGATATTTCAACTGATTTATGAAGAACCAAGTATAAAAGAAGAAGCCAAAATGAGGAAGCTGAAAAGTTGGGAGACAAAATAAAAATAAGAGATGCTTACAACGCAGTTTGATCATACTCAATAAATATTATGAAGTCTCTGTTTCTCTTTAGTTTAGAGCATATCATTCTTCAAATGAGAAAAGCCTAGAGAGTCTTTTAGCTTAAATTTCTATCTTATCTACTCTACCAAGTGTATAAATCATTTTATAAATTACTCAAGAGTGCGAATCTCTTGAGAGGGATTCTCACTGGTGATTACCTAGTAAGTTGTAAGGGGGAGTGAGGGGATTCTCTCATTGATGTACTGAGGCACCAAGAGCTCATGGAATCTTAGGAAATAGTGGAACACTCAGAGGAACTTTTCAAAGCATACGTTTTTCGACAAATGATGTATTTTGGAATATATCAATAAATATGAAAGCATATGTTTTGAAAGAGAACTTTTCAAAGGGCTTTCTTATAAGCACATTTACCAAAGAGCTATTCGATAAATCTAAGATATGTTTTAATGGAATTTATTGAAGATTTATCGAAGCCTCTTCCGATAAGGTTAATTATCGAAGTATTTCTGTGCAAGACTTAAACTATTTCAATCGCAATTCCTTAGGGATTTATCGAAGACCTTTTTGACAAGGGTATTCCTCAATAAGAACTTTGATAATTCAAGACTGATTTGTGAAAAGATTTCTAAACTAGACTTTAACATATTTGATCTTCAATTATAAATTATTTTAGAAACAAACGAGATATGCTTATATTGTTCATACATCTATTCTAAGACATGTTTCAAGATTATTTCCATCTAAAACAGCGATCAAATGCACAGATCAATTGAAGAGCAACAAGAGTCAGATGCATACGTCAGCAATAACAGCTATCCCATGGATATTTCAACTGATTTATGAAGAACCAAGTATAAAAGAAGAAGCCAAAATGAGGAAGCTGAAAAGTTGGGAGACAAAATAAAAATAAGAGATGCTTACAATGCAGTTTGATCATACTCAATAAATATTATGAAGTCTCTGTTTCTCTTTAGTTTAGAGCATATCATTCTTCAAATGAGAGAAGCCTAGAGAGTCTTTTAGCTTAAATTTCTATCTTATCTACTCTACCAATGTGAGTTTCATATGTATAAATCATTTTATAAATTACTCAAGAGTGCGAATCTCTTGAGAGGGATTCTCACTGGTGATTACCTAGTAAGTTGTAAGGGGGAGTGAGGGGATTCTCTCATTGATGTACTGAGGCACCAAGAGCTCATGGAATCTTAGGAAATAGTGGAACACTCAGAGGAACTTTTCAAAGCATACGTTTTTGGACAAATGATGTATTTTGGAATATATCAATAAATATGAAAGCATATGTTTTGAAAGAGAACTTTCCAAAGGGCTTTCTTATAAGCACATTTACCAAAGAGCTATTCGATAAATCTAAGATATGTTTTAATGGAATTTATTGAAGATTTATCGAAGCCTCTTCCGATAAGGTTAATTATCGAAGTATTTCTGTGCAAGACTTAAACTATTTCAATCGCAATTCCTTAGGGATTTATCGAAGACCTTTTTGACAAGGGTATTCCTCAATAAGAACTTTGATAATTCAAGACTGATTTGTGAAAAGATTTCTAAACTAGACTTTAACATATTTGATCTTCAATTATAAATTATTTTAGAAACAAACGAGATATGCTTATATTGTTCATACATCTATTCTAAGACATGTTTCAAGATTATTTCCATCTAAAACAGCGATCAAATGCACAGATCAATTGAAGAGCAACAAGAGTCAGATGCATACGTCAGCAATAACAGCTATCCCATGGATATTTCAACTGATTTATGAAGAACCAAGTATAAAAGAAGAAGCCAAAATGAGGAAGCTGAAAAGTTGGGAGACAAAATAAAAATAAGAGATGCTTACAATGCAGTTTGATCATACTCAATAAATATTATGAAGTCTCTGTTTCTCTTTAGTTTAGAGCATATCATTCTTCAAATGAGAGAAGCCTAGAGAGTCTTTTAGCTTAAATTTCTATCTTATCTACTCTACCAAGTGAGTTTCATATGTATAAATCATTTTATAAATTACTCAAGAGTGCGAATCTCTTGAGAGGGATTCTCACTGGTGATTACCTAGTAAGTTGTAAGGGGGAGTGAGGGGATTCTCTCATTGATGTACTGAGGCACCAAGAGCTCATGGAATCTTAGGAAATAGTGGAACACTCAGAGGAACTTTTCAAAGCATACGTTTTTGGACAAATGATGTATTTTGGAATATATCAATAAATATGAAAGCATATGTTTTGAAAGAGAACTTTCCAAAGGGCTTTCTTATAAGCACATTTACCAAAGAGCTATTCGATAAATCTAAGATATGTTTTAATGGAATTTATTGAAGATTTATCGAAGCCTCTTCCGATAAGGTTAATTATCGAAGTATTTCTGTGCAAGACTTAAACTATTTCAATCGCAATTCTTTAGGGATTTATCGAAGACCTTTTTGACAAGGGTATTCCTCAATAAGAACTTTGATAATGCAAGACTGATTTGTGAAAAGATTTCTAAACTAGACTTTAACATATTTGATCTTCAATTATAAATTATTTTAGAAACAAACGAGATATGCTTATATTGTTTATACATCTATTCTAAGACATGTTTCAAGATTATTTCCATCTAAAACAGCGATCAAATGCACAGATCAATTGAAGAGCAATAAGAGTCAGATGCATACGTCAGCAATAACAGCTATCCCATGGATATTTCAACTGATTTATGAAGAACCAAGTATAAAAGAAGAAGCCAAAATGAGGAAGCTGAAAAGTTGGGAGACAAAATAAAAATAAGAGATGCTTACAACGCAGTTTGATCATACTCAATAAATATTATGAAGTCTCTGTTTCTCTTTAGTTTAGAGCATATCATTCTTCAAATGAGAGAAGCCTAGAGAGTCTTTTAGCTTAAATTTCTATCTTATCTACTCTACCAAGTGAGTTTCATATGTATAAATCATTTTATAAATTACTCAAGAGTGCGAATCTCTTGAGAGGGATTCTCACTGGTGATTACCTAGTAAGTTGTAAGGGGGAGTGAGGGGATTCTCTCATTGATGTACTGAGGCACCAAGAGCTCATGGAATCTTAGGAAATAGTGGAACACTCAGAGGAACTTTTCAAAGCATACGTTTTTCGACAAATGATGTATTTTGGAATATATCAATAAATATGAAAGCATATGTTTTGAAAGAGAACTTTTCAAAGGACTTTCTTATAAGCACATTTACCAAAGAGCTATTCGATAAATCTAAGATATGTTTTAATGGAATTTATTGAAGATTTATCGAAGCCTCTTCCGATAAGGTTAATTATCGAAGTATTTCTGTGCAAGACTTAAACTATTTCAATCGCAATTCCTTAGGGATTTATCGAAGACCTTTTTGACAAGGCTATTCCTCAATAAGAACTTTGATAATTCAAGACTGATTTGTGAAAAGATTTCTAAACTAGACTTTAACATATTTGATCTTCAATTATAAATTATTTTAGAAACAAACGAGATATGCTTATATTGTTCATACATCTTTTCTAAGACATGTTTCAAGATTATTTCCATCTAAAACAGCGATCAAATGCACAGATCAATTGAAGAGCAACAAGAGTCAGATGCATACGTCAGCAATAACAGCTATCCCATGGATATTTCAACTGATTTATGAAGAACCAAGTATAAAAGAAGAAGCCAAAATGAGGAAGCTGAAAAGTTGGGAGGCAAAATAAAAATAAGAGATGCTTACAACGCAGTTTGATCATACTCAATAAATATTATGAAGTCTCTGTTTCTCTTTAGTTTAGAGCATATCATTCTTCAAATGAGAGAAGCCTAGAGAGTCTTTTAGCTTAAATTTCTATCTTATCTACTCTACCAAGTGTATAAATCATTTTATAAATTACTCAAGAGTGTGAATCTCTTGAGAGGGATTCTCACTGGTGATTACCTAGTAAGTTGTAAGGGGGAGTGAGGGGATTCTCTCATTGATGTACTGAGGCACCAAGAGCTCATGGAATCTTAGGAAATAGTGGAACACTCAGAGGAACTTTTCAAAGCATACGTTTTTGGACAAATGATGTATTTTGGAATATATCAATAAATATGAAAGCATATGTTTTGAAAGAGAACTTTTCAAAGGACTTTCTTATAAGCACATTTACCAAAGAGCTATTCGATAAATCTAAGATATGTTTTAATGGAATTTATTGAAGATTTATCGAAGCCTCTTCCGATAAGGTTAATTATCGAAGTATTTCTGTGCAAGACTTAAACTATTTCAATCGCAATTCCTTAGGGATTTATCGAAGACCTTTTTGACAAGGCTATTCCTCAATAAGAACTTTGATAATTCAAGACTGATTTGTGAAAAGATTTCTAAACTAGACTTTAACATATTTGATCTTCAATTATAAATTATTTTAGAAACAAACGAGATATGCTTATATTGTTCATACATCTTTTCTAAGACATGTTTCAAGATTATTTCCATCTAAAACAGCGATCAAATGCACAGATCAATTGAAGAGCAACAAGAGTCAGATGCATACGTCAGCAATAACAGCTATCCCATGGATATTTCAACTGATTTATGAAGAACCAAGTATAAAAGAAGAAGCCAAAATGAGGAAGCTGAAAAGTTGGGAGACAAAATAAAAATAAGAGATGCTTACAATGCAGTTTGATCATACTCAATAAATATTATGAAGTCTCTGTTTCTCTTTAGTTTAGAGCATATCATTCTTCAAATGAGAGAAGCCTAGAGAGTCTTTTAGCTTAAATTTCTATCTTATCTACTCTACCAAGTGAGTTTCATATGTATAAATCATTTTATAAATTACTCAAGAGTGCGAATCTCTTGAGAGGGATTCTCACTGGTGATTACCTAGTAAGTTGTACGGGGGAGTGAGGGGATTCTCTCATTGATGTACTGAGGCACCAAGAGCTCATGGATTCTTAGGAAATAGTGGAACACTCAGAGGAACTTTTCAAAGCATACGTTTTTCGACAAATGATGTATTTTGGAATATATCAATAAATATAAAAGCATATGTTTTGAAAGAGAACTTTTCAAAGGGCTTTCTTATAAGCACATTTACCAAAGAGCTATTCGATAAATCTAAGATATGTTTTAATGGAATTTATTGAAGATTTATCGAAGTCTCTTCCGATAAGGTTAATTATCGAAGTATTTCTGTGCAAGACTTAAACTATTTCAATCGCAATTCCTTAGGGATTTATCGAAGACCTTTTTGACAAGGCTATTCCTCAATAAGAACTTTGATAATTCAAGACTGATTTGTGAAAAGATTTCTAAACTAGACTTTAACATATTTGATCTTCAATTATAAATTATTTTAGAAACAAACGAGATATGCTTATATTGTTTATACATCTATTCTAAGACATGTTTCAAGATTATTTCCATCTAAAACAGCGATCAAATGCACAGATCAATTGAAGAGCAACAAGAGTCAGATGCATACGTCAGCAATAACAGCTATCCGATGGATATTTCAACTGATTTATGAAGAACCAAGTATAAAAGAAGAAGCCAAAATGAGGAAGCTGAAAAGTTAGGAGACAAAATAAAAATAAGAGATGCTTACAACGCAGTTTGATCATACTCAATAAATATTATGAAGTCTCTGTTTCTCTTTAGTTTAGAGCATATCATTCTTCAAATGAGAGAAGCCTAGAGAGTCTTTTAGCTTAAATTTCTATCTTATCTACTCTACCAAGTGAGTTTCATATGTATAAATCATTTTATAAATTACTCAAGAGTGCGAATCTCTTGAGAGGGATTCTCACTGGTGATTACCTAGTAAGTTGTAAGGGGGAGTGAGGGGATTCTCTCATTGATGTACTGAGGCACCAAGAGCTCATGGAATCTTAGGAAATAGTGGAACACTCAGAGGAACTTTTCAAAGCATACGTTTTTCGACAAATGATGTATTTTGGAATATATCAATAAATATGAAAGCATATGTTTTGAAAGAGAACTTTTCAAAGGGCTTTCTTATAAGCACATTTACCAAAGAGCTATTCGATAAATCTAAGATATGTTTTAATGGAATTTATTGAAGATTTATCGAAGTCTCTTCCGATAAGGTTAATTATCGAAGTATTTCTGTGCAAGACTTAAACTATTTCAATCGCAATTCCTTAGGGATTTATCGAAGACCTTTTTGACAAGGGTATTCCTCAATAAGAACTTTGATAATTCAAAACTGATTTGTGAAAAGATTTCTAAACTAGACTTTAACATATTTGATCTTCAATTATAAATTATTTTAGAAACAAACGAGATATGCTTATATTATTTATAAATCTATTCTAAGACATGTTTCAAGATTATTTCCATCTAAAACAGCGATCAAATGCACAGATCAATTGAAGAGCAACAAGAGTCAGATGCATACGTCAGCAATAACAGCTATCCCATGGATATTTCAACTGATTTATGAAGAACCAAGTATAAAAGAAGAAGCCAAAATGAGGAAGCTGAAAAGTTGGGAGACAAAATAAAAATAAGAGATGCTTACAACGCAGTTTGATCATACTCAATAAATATTATGAAGTCTCTGTTTCTCTTTAGTTTAGAGCATATCATTCTTCAAATGAGAGAAGCCTAGAGAGTCTTTTAGCTTAAATTTCTATCTTATCTACTCTACCAAGTGAGTTTCATATGTATAAATCATTTTATAAATTACTCAAGAGTGCGAATCTCTTGAGAGGGATTCTCACTGGTGATTACCTAGTAAGTTGTAAGGGGGAGTGAGGGGATTCTCTCATTGATGTACTGAGGCACCAAGAGCTTATGGAATCTTAGGAAATAGTGGAACACTCAGAGGAACTTTTCAAAGCATACGTTTTTCGACAAATGATGTATTTTGGAATATATCAATAAATATGAAAGCATATGTTTTGAAAGAGAACTTTTCAAAGGGCTTTCTTATAAGCACATTTACCAAAGAGCTATTCGATAAATCTAAGATATGTTTTAATGGAATTTATTAAAGATTTATCGAAGTCTCTTCCGATAAGGTTAATTATCGAAGTATTTCTGTGCAAGACTTAAACTATTTCAATCGCAATTCTTTAGGGATTTATCGAAGACCTTTTTAACAAGTCTATTCCTCAATAAGAACTTTGATAATTCAAGACTGATTTGTGAAAACATTTCTAAACTAGACTTTAACATATTTGATCTTCAATTATAAATTATTTTAGAAACAAACGAGATATGCTTATATTGTTTATACATCTATTCTAAGACATGTTTCAAGATTATTTCCATCTAAAACAGCGATCAAATGCACAGATCAATTGAAGAGCAACAAGAGTCAGATGCATACGTCAGCAATAACAGCTATCCCATGGATATTTCAACTGATTTATGAAGAACCAAGTATAAAAGAAGAAGCCAAAATGAGGAAGCTGAAAAGTTGGGAGACAAAATAAAAATAAGAGATGCTTACAACGCAGTTTGATCATACTCAATAAATATTATGAAGTCTCTGTTTCTCTTTAGTTTAGAGCATATCATTCTTCAAATGAGAGAAGCCTAGAGAGTCTTTTAGCTTAAATTTCTATCTTATCTACTCTACCAAGTGTATAAATCATTTTATAAATTACTCAAGAGTGTGAATCTCTTGAGAGGGATTCTCACTGGTGATTACCTAGTAAGTTGTAAGGGGGAGTGAGGGGATTCTCTCATTGATGTACTGAGGCACCAAGAGCTCATGGAATCTTAGGAAATAGTGGAACACTCAGAGGAACTTTTCAAAGCATACGTTTTTCGACAAATGATGTATTTTGGAATATATCAATAAATATGAAAGCATATGTTTTGAAAGAGAACTTTTCAAAGGGCTTTCTTATAAGCACATTTACCAAAGAGCTATTCGATAAATCTAAGATATGTTTTAATGGAATTTATTAAAGATTTATCGAAGTCTCTTCCGATAAGGTTAATTATCGAAGTATTTCTGTGCAAGACTTAAACTATTTCAATCGCAATTCTTTAGGGATTTATCGAAGACCTTTTTAACAAGGCTATTCCTCAATAAGAACTTTGATAATTCAAGACTGATTTGTGAAAAGATTTCTAAACTAGACTTTAACATATTTGATCTTCAATTATAAATTATTTTAGAAACAAACGAGATATGCTTATATTGTTTATACATCTATTCTAAGACATGTTTCAAGATTATTTCCATCTAAAACAGCGATCAAATGCACAGATCAATTGAAGAGCAACAAGAGTCAAATGCATACGTCAGCAATAACAGCTATCCCATGGATATTTCATCTGATTTATGAAGAACCAAGTATAAAAGAAGAAGCCAAAATGAGGAAGCTGAAAAGTTGGGAGACAAAATAAAAATAAGAGATGCTTACAACGCAGTTTGATCATACTCAATAAATATTATGAAGTCTCTGTTTCTCTTTAGTTTAGAGCATATCATTCTTCAAATGAGAGAAGCCTAGAGAGTCTTTTAGCTTAAATTTCTATCTTATCTACTCTACCAAGTGTATAAATCATTTTATAAATTACTCAAGAGTGTGAATCTCTTGAGAGGGATTCTCACTGGTGATTACCTAGTAAGTTGTAAGGGGGAGTGAGGGGATTCTCTCATTGATGTACTGAGGCACCAAGAGCTCATGGAATCTTAGGAGATAGTGGAACACTCAGAGGAACTTTTCAAAGCACACGTTTTTCGACAAATGATGTATTTTGGAATATATCAATAAATATGAAAGCATATGTTTTGAAAGAGAACTTTTCAAAGGGCTTTCTTATAAGCACATTTACCAAAGAGCTATTCGATAAATCTAAGATATGTTTTAATGAAATTTATTGAAGATTTATCGAAGTCTCTTCCGATAAGGTTAATTATCGAAGTATTTTTGTGCAAGACTTAAACTATTTCAATCGCAATTCCTTAGGGATTTATCGAAGACCTTTTCGACAAGGCTATTCCTCAATAAGAACTTTGATAATTCAAGACTGATTTGTGAAAAGATTTCTAAACTAGACTTTAACATATTTGATCTTCAATTATAAATTATTTTAGAAACAAACGAGATATGCTTATATTGTTTATACATCTATTCTAAGACATGTTTCAAGATTATTTCCATCTAAAGCAGCGATCAAATGCACAGATCAATTGAAGAGCAACAAGAGTCAGATGCATACGTCAGCAATAACAGCTATCCCATGGATATTTCAACTGATTTATGAAGAACCAAGTATAAGAGAAGAAGCCAAAATCAGGAAGCTGAAAAGTTGGGAGACAAAATAAAAATAAGAGATGCTTACAACGCAGTTTGATCATACTCAATAAATATTATGAAGTCTCTGTTTCTCTTTAGTTTAGAGCATATCATTCTTCAAATGAGAGAAGCCTAGAGAGTCTTTTAGCTTAAATTTCTATCTTATCTACTCTACCAAGTGTATAAATCATTTTATAAATTACTCAAGAGCGTGAATCTCTTGAGAGGGATTCTCACTGGTGATTCCCTAGTAAGTTGTAAGGGGGAGTGAGGGGATTCTCTCATTGATGTACTGAGGCACCAAGAGCTCATGGAATCTTAGGAAATAGTGGAACACTCAGAGGAACTTTTCAAAGCATACGTTTTTCGACAAATGATGTATTTTGGAATATATCAATAAATATGAAAGCATATGTTTTGAAAGAGAACTTTTCAAAGGGCTTTCTTATAAGCACATTTACCAAAGAGCTATTCGATAAATCTAAGATATGTTTTAATGGAATTTATTAAAGATTTATCGAAGTCTCTTCCGATAAGGTTAATTATCGAAGTATTTCTGTGCAAGACTTAAACTATTTCAATCGCAATTCTTTAGGGATTTATCGAAGACCTTTTTAACAAGGCTATTCCTCAATAAGAACTTTGATAATTCAAGACTGATTTGTGAAAAGATTTCTAAACTAGACTTTAACATATTTGATCTTCAATTATAAATTATTTTAGAAACAAACGAGATATGCTTATATTGTTTATACATCTATTCTAAGACATGTTTCAAGATTATTTCCATCTAAAACAGCGATCAAATGCACAGATCAATTGAAGAGCAACAAGAGTCAAATGCATACGTCAGCAATAACAGCTATCCCATGGATATTTCATCTGATTTATGAAGAACCAAGTATAAAAGAAGAAGCCAAAATGAGGAAGCTGAAAAGTTGGGAGACAAAATAAAAATAAGAGATGCTTACAACGCAGTTTGATCATACTCAATAAATATTATGAAGTCTCTGTTTCTCTTTAGTTTAGAGCATATCATTCTTCAAATGAGAGAAGCCTAGAGAGTCTTTTAGCTTAAATTTCTATCTTATCTACTATACCAAGTGAGTTTCATATGTATAAATCAGTTTATAAATTACTCAAGAGTGTGAATCTCTTGAGAGGTATTCTCACTGGTGATTACCTAGTAAGTTGTAAGGGGGAGTGAGGGGATTCTCTCATTGATGTACTGAGGCACCAAGAGCTCATGGAATCTTAGGAAATAGTGGAACACTCAGAGGAACTTTTCAAAGCATACGTTTTTCGACAAATGATGTATTTTGGAATATATCAATAAATATGAAAGCATATGTTTTGAAAGAGAACTTTTCAAAGGGCTTTCTTATAAGCACATTTACCAAAGAGCTATTCGATAAATCTAAGATATGTTTTAATGGAATTTATTGAAGATTTATCGAAGTCTCTTCCGATAAGGTTAATTATCGAAGTATTTCTGTGCAAGACTTAAACTATTTCAATCGCAATTCCTTAGGGATTTATCGAAGACCTTTTTGACAAGGCTATTCCTCAATAAGAACTTTGATAATTCAAGACTGATTTGTGAAAAGATTTCTAAACTAGACTTTAACATATTTGATCTTCAATTATAAATTATTTTAGAAACAAACGAGATATGCTTATATTGTTTATACATCTATTCTAAGACATGTTTCAAGATTATTTCCATCTAAAGCAGCGATCAAATGCACAGATCAATTGAAGAGCAACAAGAGTCAGATGCATACGTCAGCAATAACAGCTATCCCATGGATATTTCAACTGATTTATGAAGAACCAAGTATAAGAGAAGAAGCCAAAATGAGGAAGCTGAAAAGTTGGGAGACAAAATAAAAATAAGAGATGCTTACAACGCAGTTTGATCATACTCAATAAATATTATGAAGTCTCTGTTTCTCTTTAGTTTAGAGCATATCATTCTTCAAATGAGAGAAGCCTAGAGAGTCTTTTAGCTTAAATTTCTATCTTATCTACTCTACCAAGTGTATAAATCATTTTATAAATTACTCAAGAGTGTGAATCTCTTGAGAGGGATTCTCACTGGTGATTACCTAGTAAGTTGTAAGGGGGAGTGAGGGGATTCTCTCATTGATGTACTGAGGCACCAAGAGCTCATGGAATCTTAGGAAATAGTGGAACACTCAGAGGAACTTTTCAAAGCATACGTTTTTCGACAAATGATGTATTTTGGAATATATCAATAAATATGAAAGCATATGTTTTGAAAGAGAACTTTTCAAAGGGCTTTCTTATAAGCACATTTACCAAAGAGCTATTCGATAAATCTAAGATATGTTTTAATGGAATTTATTGAAGATTTATCGAAGTCTCTTCCGATAAGGTTAATTATCGAAGTATTTCTGTGCAAGACTTAAACTATTTCAATCGCAATTCCTTAGGGATTTATCGAAGACCTTTTTGACAAGGCTATTCCTCAATAAGAACTTTGATAATTCAAGACTGATTTGTGAAAAGATTTCTAAACTAGACTTTAACATATTTGATCTTCAATTATAAATTATTTTAGAAACAAACGAGATATGCTTATATTGTTTATACATCTATTCTAAGACATGTTTCAAGATTATTTCCATCTAAAGCAGCGATCAAATGCACAGATCAATTGAAGAGCAACAAGAGTCAGATGCATACGTCAGCAATAACAGCTATCCCATGGATATTTCAACTGATTTATGAAGAACCAAGTATAAGAGAAGAAGCCAAAATGAGGAAGCTGAAAAGTTGGGAGACAAAATAAAAATAAGAGATGCTTACAACGCAGTTTGATCATACTCAATAAATATTATGAAGTCTCTGTTTCTCTTTAGTTTAGAGCATATCATTCTTCAAATGAGAGAAGCCTAGAGAGTCTTTTAGCTTAAATTTCTATCTTATCTACTCTACCAAGTGTATAAATCATTTTATAAATTACTCAAGAGTGTGAATCTCTTGAGAGGGATTCTCACTGGTGATTACCTAGTAAGTTGTAAGGGGGAGTGAGGGGATTCTCTCATTGATGTACTGAGGCACCAAGAGCTCATGGAATCTTAGGAAATAGTGGAACACTCAGAGGAACTTTTCAAAGCATACGTTTTTCGACAAATGATGTATTTTGGAATATATCAATAAATATGAAAGCATATGTTTTGAAAGAGAACTTTTCAAAGGGCTTTCTTATAAGTACATTTACCAAAGAGCTATTCGATAAATCTAAGATATGTTTTAATGGAATTTATTAAAGATTTATCGAAGTCTCTTCCGATAAGGTTAATTATCGAAGTATTTCTGTGCAAGACTTAAACTATTTCAATCGCAATTCTTTAGGGATTTATCGAAGACCTTTTTAACAAGGCTATTCCTCAATAAGAACTTTGATAATTCAAGACTGATTTGTGAAAAGATTTCTAAACTAGACTTTAACATATTTGATCTTCAATTATAAATTATTTTAGAAACAAACGAGATATGCTTATATTGTTTATACATCTATTCTAAGACATGTTTCAAGATTATTTCCATCTAAAACAGCGATCAAATGCACAGATCAATTGAAGAGCAACAAGAGTCAAATGCATACGTCAGCAATAACAGCTATCCCATGGATATTTCATCTGATTTATGAAGAACCAAGTATAAAAGAAGAAGCCAAAATGAGGAAGCTGAAAAGTTGGGAGACAAAATAAAAATAAGAGATGCTTACAACGCAGTTTGATCATACTCAATAAATATTATGAAGTCTCTGTTTCTCTTTAGTTTAGAGCATATCATTCTTCAAATGAGAGAAGCCTAGAGAGTCTTTTAGCTTAAATTTCTATCTTATCTACTCTACCAAGTGTATAAATCATTTTATAAATTACTCAAGAGTGTGAATCTCTTGAGAGGGATTCTCACTGGTGATTACCTAGTAAGTTGTAAGGGGGAGTGAGGGGATTCTCTCATTGATGTACTAAGGCACCAAGAGCTCATGGAATCTTAGGAAATAGTGGAACACTCAGAGGAACTTTTCAAAGCACACGTTTTTCGACAAATGATGTATTTTGGAATATATCAATAAATATGAAAGCATATGTTTTGAAAGAGAACTTTTCAAAGGGCTTTCTTATAAGCACATTTACCAAAGAGCTATTCGATAAATCTAAGATATGTTTTAATGGAATTTATTGAAGATTTATCGAAGTCTCTTCCGATAAGGTTAATTATCGAAGTATTTTTGTGCAAGACTTAAACTATTTCAATCGCAATTCCTTAGGGATTTATCGAAGACCTTTTCGACAAGGCTATTCCTCAATAAGAACTTTGATAATTCAAGACTGATTTGTGAAAAGATTTCTAAACTAGACTTTAACATATTTGATCTTCAATTATAAATTATTTTAGAAACAAACGAGATATGCTTATATTGTTTATACATCTATTCTAAGACATGTTTCAAGATTATTTCCATCTAAAGCAGCGATCAAATGCACAGATCAATTGAAGAGCAACAAGAGTCAGATGCATACGTCAGCAATAACAGCTATCCCATGGATATTTCAACTGATTTATGAAGAACCAAGTATAAGAGAAGAAGCCAAAATGAGGAAGCTGAAAAGTTGGGAGACAAAATAAAAATAAGAGATGCTTACAACGCAGTTTGATCATACTCAATAAATATTATGAAGTCTCTGTTTCTCTTTAGTTTAGAGCATATCATTCTTCAAATGAGAGAAGCCTAGAGAGTCTTTTAGCTTAAATTTCTATCTTATCTACTCTACCAAGTGTATAAATCATTTTATAAATTACTCAAGAGTGTGAATCTCTTGAGAGGGATTCTCACTGGTGATTACCTAGTAAGTTGTAAGGGGGAGTGAGGGGATTCTCTCATTGATGTACTGAGGCACCAAGAGCTCATGGAATCTTAGGAAATAGTGGAACACTCAGAGGAACTTTTCAAAGCATACGTTTTTCGACAAATGATGTATTTTGGAATATATCAATAAATATGAAAGCATATGTTTTGAAAGAGAACTTTTCAAAGGGCTTTCTTATAAGCACATTTACCAAAGAGCTATTCGATAAATCTAAGATATGTTTTAATGGAATTTATTAAAGATTTATCGAAGTCTCTTCCGATAAGGTTAATTATCGAAGTATTTCTGTGCAAGACTTAAACTATTTCAATCGCAATTCTTTAGGGATTTATCGAAGACCTTTTTAACAAGGGTATTCCTCAATAAGAACTTTGATAATTCAAAACTGATTTGTGAAAAGATTTCTAAACTAGACTTTAACATATTTGATCTTCAATTATAAATTATTTTAGAAACAAACGAGATATGCTTATATTGTTTATACATCTATTCTAAGACATGTTTCAAGATTATTTCCATCTAAAACAGCGATCAAATGCACAGATCAATTGAAGAGCAACAAGAGTCAGATGCATACGTCAGCAATAACAGCTATCCCATGGATATTTCAACTGATTTATGAAGAACCAAGTATAAGAGAAGAAGCCAAAATGAGGAAGCTGAAAAGTTGGGAGACAAAATAAAAATAAGAGATGCTTACAACGCAGTTTGATCATACTCAATAAATATTATGAAGTCTCTGTTTCTCTTTAGTTTAGAGCATATCATTCTTCAAATGAGAGAAGCCTAGAGAGTCTTTTAGCTTAAATTTCTATCTTATCTACTCTACCAAGTGTATAAATCATTTTATAAATTACTCAAGAGTGTGAATCTCTTGAGAGGGATTCTCACTGGTGATTACCTAGTAAGTTGTAAGGGGGAGTGAGGGGATTCTCTCATTGATGTACTGAGGCACCAAGAGCTCATGGAATCTTAGGAAATAGTGGAACACTCAGAGGAACTTTTCAAAGCACACGTTTTTCGACAAATGATGTATTTTGGAATATATCAATAAATATGAAAGCATATGTTTTGAAATAGAACTTTTCAAAGGGCTTTCTTATAAGCACATTTACCAAAGAGCTATTCGATAAATCTAAGATATGTTTTAATGGAATTTATTGAAGATTTATCGAAGTCTCTTCCGATAAGGTTAATTATCGAAGTATTTTTGTGCAAGACTTAAACTATTTCAATCGCAATTCCTTAGGGATTTATCGAAGACCTTTTCGACAAGGCTATTCCTCAATAAGAACTTTGATAATTCAAGACTGATTTGTGAAAAGATTTCTAAACTAGACTTTAACATATTTGATCTTCAATTATAAATTATTTTAGAAACAAACGAGATATGCTTCTATTGTTTATACATCTATTCTAAGACATGTTTCAAGATTATTTCCATCTAAAGCAGCGATCAAATGCACAGATCAATTGAAGAGCAACAAGAGTCAGATGCATACGTCAGCAATAACAGCTATCCCATGGATATTTCAACTGATTTATGAAGAACCAAGTATAAGAGAAGAAGCCAAAATGAGGAAGCTGAAAAGTTGGGAGACAAAATAAAAATAAGAGATGCTTACAACGCAGTTTGATCATACTCAATAAATATTATGAAGTCTCTGTTTCTCTTTAGTTTAGAGCATATCATTCTTCAAATGAGAGAAGCCTAGAGAGTCTTTTAGCTTAAATTTCTATCTTATCTACTCTACCAAGTGTATAAATCATTTTATAAATTACTCAAGAGTGTGAATCTCTTGAGAGGGATTCTCACTGGTGATTACCTAGTAAGTTGTAAGGGGGAGTGAGGGGATTCTCTCATTGATGTACTGAGGCACCAAGAGCTCATGGAATCTTAGGAAATAGTGGAACACTCAGAGGAACTTTTCAAAGCATACGTTTTTCGACAAATGATGTATTTTGGAATATATCAATAAATATGAAAGCATATGTTTTGAAAGAGAACTTTTCAAAGGGCTTTCTTATAAGCACATTTACCAAAGAGCTATTCGATAAATCTAAGATATGTTTTAATGGAATTTATTGAAGATTTATCGAAGTCTCTTCCGATAAGGTTAATTATCGAAGTATTTCTGTGCAAGACTTAAACTATTTCAATCGCAATTCCTTAGGGATTTATCGAAGACCTTTTTGACAAGGCTATTCCTCAATAAGAACTTTGATAATTCAAGACTGATTTGTGAAAAGATTTCTAAACTAGACTTTAACATATTTGATCTTCAATTATAAATTATTTTAGAAACAAACGAGATATGCTTATATTGTTTATACATCTATTCTAAGACATGTTTCAAGATTATTTCCATCTAAAGCAGCGATCAAATGCACAGATCAATTGAAGAGCAACAAGAGTCAGATGCATACGTCAGCAATAACAGCTATCCCATGGATATTTCAACTGATTTATGAAGAACCAAGTATAAGAGAAGAAGCCAAAATGAGGAAGCTGAAAAGTTGGGAGACAAAATAAAAATAAGAGATGCTTACAACGCAGTTTGATCATACTCAATAAATATTATGAAGTCTCTGTTTCTCTTTAGTTTAGAGCATATCATTCTTCAAATGAGAGAAGCTTAGAGAGTCTTTTAGCTTAAATTTCTATCTTATCTACTCTACCAAGTGTATAAATCATTTTATAAATTACTCAAGAGTGTGAATCTCTTGAGAGGGATTCTCACTGGTGATTACCTAGTAAGTTGTAAGGGGGAGTGAGGGGATTCTCTCATTGATGTACTGAGGCACCAAGAGCTCATGGAATCTTAGGAAATAGTGGAACACTCAGAGGAACTTTTCAAAGCACACGTTTTTCGACAAATGATGTATTTTGGAATATATCAATAAATATGAAAGCATATGTTTTGAAAGAGAACTTTTCAAAGGGCTTTCTTATAAGCACATTTACCAAAGAGCTATTCGATAAATCTAAGATATGTTTTAATGGAATTTATTGAAGATTTATCGAAGTCTCTTCCGATAAGGTTAATTATCGAAGTATTTCTGTGCAAGACTTAAACTATTTCAATCGCAATTCCTTAGGGATTTATCGAAGACCTTTTGGACAAGGGTATTCCTCAATAAGAACTTTGATAATTCAAAACTGATTTGTGAAAAGATTTCTAAACTAGACTTTAACATATTTGATCTTCAATTATAAATTATTTTAGAAACAAACGAGATATGCTTCTATTGTTTATACATCTATTCTAAGGCATGTTTCAAGATTATTTCCATCTAAAACAGCGATCAAATGCACAGATCAATTGAAGAGCAACAAGAGTCAGATGCATACGTCAGCAATAACAGCTATCCCATGGATATTTCAACTGATTTATGAAGAACCAAGTATAAAAGAAGAAGCCAAAATGAGGAAGCTGAAAAGTTGGGAGACAAAATAAAAATAAGAGATGCTTACAACGCAGTTTGATCATACTCAATAAATATTATGAAGTCTCTGTTTCTCTTTAGTTTAGAGCATATCATTCTTCAAATGAGAGAAGCCTAGAGAGTCTTTTAGCTTAAATTTCTATCTTATCTACTCTACCAAGTGTATAAATCATTTTATAAATTGCTCAAGAGTGTGAATCTCTTGAGAGGGATTCTCACTGGTGATTACCTAGTAAGTTGTAAGGGGGAGTGAGGGGATTCTCTCATTGATGTACTGAGGCACCAAGAGCTCATGGAATCTTAGGAAATAGTGGAACACTCAGAGGAACTTTTCAAAGCACACGTTTTTCGACAAATGATGTATTTTGGAATATATCAATAAATATGAAAGCATATGTTTTGAAAGAGAACTTTTCAAAGGGCTTTCTTATAAGCACATTTACCAAAGAGCTATTCGATAAATCTAAGATATGTTTTAATGGAATTTATTGAAGATTTATCGAAGTCTCTTCCGATAAGGTTAATTATCGAAGTATTTTTGTGCAAGACTTAAACTATTTCAATCGCAATTCCTTAGGGATTTATCGAAGACCTTTTCGACAAGGCTATTCCTCAATAAGAACTTTGATAATTCAAGACTGATTTGTGAAAAGATTTCTAAACTAGACTTTAACATATTTGATCTTCAATTATAAATTATTTTAGAAACAAACGAGATATGCTTCTATTGTTTATACATCTATTCTAAGGCATGTTTCAAGATTATTTCCATCTAAAACAGCGATCAAATGCACAGATCAATTGAAGAGCAACAAGAGTCAGATGCATACGTCAGCAATAACAGCTATCCCATGGATATTTCAACTGATTTATGAAGAACCAAGTATAAAAGAAGAAGCCAAAATGAGGAAGCTGAAAAGTTGGGAGACAAAATAAAAATAAGAGATGCTTACAACGCAGTTTGATCATACTCAATAAATATTATGAAGTCTCTGTTTCTCTTTAGTTTAGAGCATATCATTCTTCAAATGAGAGAAGCCTAGAGAGTCTTTTAGCTTAAATTTCTATCTTATCTACTCTACCAAGTGTATAAATCATTTTATAAATTACTCAAGAGTGTGAATCTCTTGAGAGGGATTCTCACTGGTGATTACCTAGTAAGTTGTAAGGGGGAGTGAGGGGATTCTCTCATTGATGTACTGAGGCACCAAGAGCTCATGGAATCTTAGGAAATAGTGGAACACTCAGAGGAACTTTTCAAAGCACACGTTTTTCGACAAATGATGTATTTTGGAATATATCAATAAATATGAAAGCATATGTTTTGAAAGAGAACTTTTCAAAGGGCTTTCTTATAAGCACATTTACCAAAGAGCTATTCGATAAATCTAAGATATGTTTTAATGGAATTTATTGAAGATTTATCGAAGTCTCTTCCGATAAGGTTAATTATCGAAGTATTTCTGTGCAAGACTTAAACTATTTCAATCGCAATTCCTTAGGGATTTATCGAAGACCTTTTCGACAAGGCTATTCCTCAATAAGAACTTTGATAATTCAAGACTGATTTGTGAAAAGATTTCTAAACTAGACTTTAACATATTTGATCTTCAATTATAAATTATTTTAGAAACAAACGAGATATGCTTCTATTGTTTATACATCTATTCTAAGGCATGTTTCAAGATTATTTCCATCTAAAATAGCGATCAAATGCACAGATCAATTGAAGAGCAACAAGAGTCAGATGCATACGTCAGCAATAACAGCTATCCCATGGATATTTCAACTGATTTATGAAGAACCAAGTATAAAAGAAGAAGCCAAAATGAGGAAGCTGAAAAGTTGGGAGACAAAATAAAAATAAGAGATGCTTACAACGCAGTCTGATCATACTCAATAAATATTATGAAGTCTCTGTTTCTCTTTAGTTTAGAGCATATCATTCTTCAAATGAGAGAAGCCTAGAGAGTCTTTTAGCTTAAATTTCTATCTTATCTACTCTACCAAGTGTATAAATCATTTTATAAATTACTCAAGAGTGTGAATCTCTTGAGAGGGATTCTCACTGGTGATTACCTAGTAAGTTGTAAGGGGGAGTGAGGGGATTCTCTCATTGATGTACTGAGGCACCAAGAGCTCATGGAATCTTAGGAAATAGTGGAACACTCAGAGGAACTTTTCAAAGCACACGTTTTTCGACAAATGATGTATTTTGGAATATATCAATAAATATGAAAGCATATGTTTTGAAAGAGAACTTTTCAAAGGGCTTTCTTATAAGCACATTTACCAAAGAGCTATTCGATAAATCTAAGGTATGTTTTAATGGAATTTATTGAAGATTTATCGAAGTCTCTTCCGATAAGGTTAATTATCGAAGTATTTCTGTGCAAGACTTAAACTATTTCAATCGTAATTCCTTAGGGATTTATCGAAGACCTTTTCGACAAGGCTATTCCTCAATAAGAACTTTGATAATTCAAGACTGATTTGTGAAAAGATTTCTAAACTAGACTTTAACATATTTGATCTTCAATTATAAATTATTTTAGAAACAAACGAGATATGCTTCTATTGTTTATACATCTATTCTAAGGCATGTTTCAAGATTATTTCCATCTAAAACAGCGATCAAATGCACAGATCAATTGAAGAGCAACAAGAGTCAGATGCATTCGTCAGCAATAACAGCTATCCCATGGATATTTCAACTGATTTATGAAGAACCAAGTATAAAAGAAGAAGCCAAAATGAGGAAGCTGAAAAGTTGGGAGACAAAATAAAAATAAGAGATGCTTACAACGCAGTTTGATCATACTCAATAAATATTATGAAGTCTCTGTTTCTCTTTAGTTTAGAGCATATCATTCTTCAAATGAGAGAAGCCTAGAGAGTCTTTTAGCTTAAATTTCTATCTTATCTACTCTACCAAGTGTATAAATCATTTTATAAATTACTCAAGAGTGTGAATCTCTTGAGAGGGATTCTCACTGGTGATTACCTAGTAAGTTGTAAGGGGAAGTGAGGGGATTCTCTCATTGATGTACTGAGGCACCAAGAGCTCATGGAATCTTAGGAAATAGTGGAACACTCAGAGGAACTTTTCAAAGCACACATTTTTCGACAAATGATGTATTTTGGAATATATCAATAAATATGAAAGCATATGTTTTGAAAGAGAACTTTTCAAAGGGCTTTCTTATAAGCACATTTACCAAAGAGCTATTCGATAAATCTAAGATATGTTTTAATGGAATTTATTGAAGATTTATCGAAGTCTCTTCCGATAAGGTTAATTATCGAAGTATTTCTGTGCAAGACTTAAACTATTTCAATCGCAATTCCTTAGGGATTTATCGATGACCTTTTCGACAAGGCTATTCCTCAATAAGAACTTTGATAATTCAAGACTGATTTGTGAAAAGATTTCTAAACTAGGCTTTAACATATTTGATCTTCAATTATAAATTATTTTAGAAACAAACGAGATATGCTTCTATTGTTTATACATCTATTCTAAGGCATGTTTCAAGATTATTTCCATCTAAAACAGCGATCAAATGCACAGATCAATTGAAGAGCAACAAGAGTCAGATGCATACGTCAGCAATAACAGCTATCCCATGGATATTTTGACTGATTTATGAAGAACCAAGTATAAAAGAAGAAGCCAAAATGAGGAAGCTGAAAAGTTGGGAGACAAAATAAAAATAAGAGATGCTTACAACGCAGTTTGATCATACTCAATAAATATTATGAAGTCTCTGTTTCTCTTTAGTTTAGAGCATATCATTCTTCAAATGAGAGAAGCCTAGAGAGTCTTTTAGCTTAAATTTCTATCTTATCTACTCTACCAAGTGTATAAATCATTTTATAAATTACTCAAGAGTGTGAATCTCTTGAGAGGGATTCTCACTGGTGATTACCTAGTAAGTTGTAAGGGGGAGTGAGGGGATTCTCTCATTGATGTACTGAGGCGCCAAGAGCTCATGGAATCTTAGGAAATAGTGGAACACTCAGAGGAACTTTTCAAAGCACACGTTTTTCGACAAATGATGTATTTTGGAATATATCAATAAATATGAAAGCATATGTTTTGAAAGAGAACTTTTCAAAGGGCTTTCTTATAAGCACATTTACCAAAGAGCTATTCGATAAATCTAAGATATGTTTTAATGGAATTTATTGAAGATTTATCGAAGTCTCTTCCGATAAGGTTAATTATCGAAGTATTTCTGTGCAAGACTTAAACTATTTCAATCGCAATTCCTTAGGGATTTATCGAAGACCTTTTGGACAAGGGTATTCCTCAATAAGAACTTTGATAATTCAAGACTGATTTGTGAAAAGATTTCTAAACTAGGCTTTAACATATTTGATCTTCAATTATAAATTATTTTAGAAACAAACGAGATATGCTTCTATTGTTTATGCATCTATTCTAAGGCATGTTTCAAGATTATTTCCATCTATAACAGCGATCAAATGCACAGATCAATTGAAGAGCAACAAGAGTCAGATGCATACGTCAGCAATAACAGCTATCCCATGGATATTTCAACTGATTTATGAAGAACCAAGTATAAAAGAAGAAGCCAAAATGAGGAAGCTGAAAAGTTGGGAGACAAAATAAAAATAAGAGATGCTTACAACGCAGTTTGATCATACTCAATAAATATTATGAAGTCTCTGTTTCTCTTTAGTTTAGAGCATATCATTCTTCAAATGAGAGAAGCCTAGAGAGTCTTTTAGCTTAAATTTCTATCTTATCTACTCTACCAAGTGTATAAATCATTTTATAAATTACTCAAGAGTGTGAATCTCTTGAGAGGGATTCTCACTGGTGATTACCTAGTAAGTTGTAAGGGGGAGTGAGGGGATTCTCTCATTGATGTACTGAGGCGCCAAGAGCTCATGGAATCTTAGGAAATAGTGGAACACTCAGAGGAACTTTTCAAAGCACACGTTTTTCGACAAATGATGTATTTTGGAATATATCAATAAATATGAAAGCATATGTTTTGAAAGAGAACTTTTCAAAGGGCTTTCTTATAAGCACATTTACCAAAGAGCTATTCGATAAATCTAAGATATGTTTGAATGGAATTTATTGAAGATTTATCGAAGTCTCTTCCGATAAGGTTAATTATCGAAGTATTTCTGTGCAAGACTTAAACTATTTCAATCGCAATTCCTTAGGGATTTATCGAAGACCTTTTGGACAAGGGTATTCCTCAATAAGAACTTTGATAATTCAAGACTGATTTGTGAAAAGATTTCTAAACTAGGCTTTAACATATTTGATCTTCAATTATAAATTATTTTAGAAACAAACGAGATATGCTTCTATTGTTTATGCATCTATTCTAAGGCATGTTTCAAGATTATTTCCATCTATAACAGCGATCAAATGCACAGATCAATTGAAGAGCAACAAGAGTCAGATGCATACGTCAGCAATAACAGCTATCCCATGGATATTTCAACTGATTTATGAAGAACCAAGTATAAAAGAAGAAGCCAAAATGAGGAAGCTGAAAAGTTGGGAGACAAAATAAAAATAAGAGATGCTTACAACGCAGTTTGATCATACTCAATAAATATTATGAAGTCTCTATTTCTCTTTAGTTTAGAGCATATCATTCTTCAAATGAGAGAAGCCTAGAGAGTCTTTTAGCTTAAATTTCTATCTTATCTACTCTACCAAGTGTATAAATCATTTTATAAATTACTCAAGAGTGTGAATCTCTTGAGAGGGATTCTCACTGGTGATTACCTAGTAAGTTGTAAGGGGGAGTGAGGGGATTCTCTCATTGATGTACTGAGGCGCCAAGAGCTCATGGAATCTTAGGAAATAGTGGAACACTCAGAGGAACTTTTCAAAGCACACGTTTTTCGACAAATGATGTATTTTGGAATATATCAATAAATATGAAAGCATATGTTTTGAAAGAGAACTTTTCAAAGGGCTTTCTTATAAGCACATTTACCAAAGAGCTATTCGATCAATCTAAGATATGTTTTAATGGAATTTATTGAAGATTTATCGAAGTCTCTTCCGATAAGGTTAATTATCGAAGTTTTTCTGTGCAAGACTTAAACTATTTCAATCGCAATTCCTTAGGGATTTATCGAAGACCTTTTGGACAAGGGTATTCCTCAATAAGAACTTTGATAATTCAAGACTGATTTGTGAAAAGATTTCTAAACTAGGCTTTAACATATTTGATCTTCAATTATAAATTATTTTAGAAACAAACGAGATATGCTTCTATTGTTTATGCATCTATTCTAAGGCATGTTTCAAGATTATTTCCATCTAAAACAGCGATGAAATGCACAGATCAATTGAAGAGCAACAAGAGTCAGATGCATACGTCAGCAATAACAGCTATCCCATGGATATTTCAACTGATTTATGAAGAACCAAGTATAAAAGAAGAAGCCAAAATGAGGAAGCTGAAAAGTTGGGAGACAAAATAAAAATAAGAGATGCTTACAACGCAGTTTGATCATACTCAATAAATGTTATGAAGTCTCTGTTTCTCTTTAGTTTAGAGCATATCATTCTTCAAATGAGAGAAGCCTAGAGAGTCTTTTAGCTTAAATTTCTATCTTATCTACTCTACCAAGTGTATAAATCATTTTATAAATTACTCAAGAGTGTGAATCTCTTGAGAGGGATTCTCACTGGTGATTACCTAGTAAGTTGTAAGGGGGAGTGAGGGGATTCTCTCATTGATGTACTGAGGCGCCAAGAGCTCATGGAATCTTAGGAAATAGTGGAACACTCAGAGGAACTTTTCAAAGCACACGTTTTTTTACAAATGATGTATTTTGGAATATATCAATAAATATGAAAGCATATGTTTTGAAAGAGAACTTTTCAAAGGGCTTTCTTATAAGCACATTTACCAAAGAGCTATTCGATAAATCTAAGATATGTTTTAATGGAATTTATTGAAGATTTATCGAAGTCTCTTCCGATAAGGTTAATTATCGAAGTATTTCTGTGCAAGACTTAAACTATTTCAATCGCAATTCCTTAGGGATTTATCGAAGACCTTTTCGACAAGGGTATTCCTCAATAAGAACTTTGATAATTCAAGACTGATTTGTGAAAAGATTTCTAAACTAGGCTTTAACATATTTGATCTTCAATTATAAATTATTTTAGAAACAAACGAGATATGCTTCTATTGTTTATGCATCTATTCTAAGGCATGTTTCAAGATTATTTCCATCTAAAACAGCGATGAAATGCACAGATCAATTGAAGAGCAACAAGAGTCAGATGCATACGTCAGCAATAACAGCTATCCCATGGATATTTCAACTGATTTATGAAGAACCAAGTATAAAAGAAGAAGCCAAAATGAGGAAGCTGAAAAGTTGGGAGACAAAATAAAAATAAGAGATGCTTACAACGCAGTTTGATCATACTCAATAAATGTTATGAAGTCTCTGTTTCTCTTTAGTTTAGAGCATATCATTCTTCAAATGAGAGAAGCCTAGAGAGTCTTTTAGCTTAAATTTCTATCTTATCTACTCTACCAAGTGTATAAATCATTTTATAAATTACTCAAGAGTGTGAATCTCTTGAGAGGGATTCTCACTGGTGATTACCTAGTAAGTTGTAAGGGGGAGTGAGGGGATTCTCTCATTGATGTACTGAGGCGCCAAGAGCTCATGGAATCTTAGGAAATAGTGGAACACTCAGAGGAACTTTTCAAAGCACACGTTTTTTTACAAATGATGTATTTTGGAATATATCAATAAATATGAAAGCATATGTTTTGAAAGAGAACTTTTCAAAGGGCTTTCTTATAAGCACATTTACCAAAGAGCTATTCGATAAATCTAAGATATGTTTTAATGGAATTTATTGAAGATTTATCGAAGTCTCTTCCGATAAGGTTAATTATCGAAGTATTTCTGTGCAAGACTTAAACTATTTCAATCGCAATTCCTTAGGGATTTATCGAAGACCTTTTTGACAAGGGTATTCCTCAATAAGAACTTTGATAATTCAAGACTGATTTGTGAAAAGATTTCTAAAGTAGGCTTTAACATATTTGATCTTCAATTATAAATTATTTTAGAAACAAACGAGATATGCTTCTATTGTTTATGCATCTATTCTAAGGCATGTTTCAAGATTATTTCCATCTATAACAGTGATCAAATGCACAGATCAATTGAAGAGCAACAAGAGTCAGATGCATACGTCAGCAATAACAGCTATCCCATGGATATTTCAACTGATTTATGAAGAACCAAGTATAAAAGAAGAAGCCAAAATGAGGAAGCTGAAAAGTTGGGAGACAAAATAAAAATAAGAGATGCTTACAACGCAGTTTGATCATACTCAATAAATATTATGAAGTCTCTGTTTCTCTTTAGTTTAGAGCATATCATTCTTCAAATGAGAGAAGCCTAGAGAGTCTTTTAGCTTAAATTTCTATCTTATCTACTCTATCAAGTGTATAAATCATTTTATAAATTACTCAAGAGTGTGAATCTCTTGAGAGGGATTCTCACTGGTGATTACCTAGTAAGTTGTAAGGGGGAGTGAGGGGATTCTCTCATTGATGTACTGAGGCGCCAAGAGCTCATGGAATCTTAGGAAATAGTGGAACACTCAGAGGAACTTTTCAAAGCATATGTTTTTCGACAAATGATGTATTTTGGAAGATATCAATAAATATGAAAGCATATGTTTTGAAAGAGAACTTTTCAAAGGGCTTTCTTATAAGCACATTTACCAAAGAGCTATTCGATAAATCTAAGATATGTTTTAATGGAATTTATTGAAGATTTATCGAAGTCTCTTCCGAGAAGGTTAATTATCGAAGTATTTCTGTGCAAGACTTAAACTATTTCGATCGCAATTCCTTAGGGATTTATCGAAGACCTTTTTGACAAGGGTATTCCTCAATAAGAACTTTGATAATTCAAGACTGATTTGTGAAAAGATTTCTAAACTAGGCTTTAACATATTTGATCTTCAATTATAAATTATTTTAGAAACAAACGAGATATGTTTATATTGTTTATACATCTATTCTAAGGCATGTTTCAAGATTATTTCCATCTAAAACAGCGATCAAATGCACAGATCAATTGAAGAGCAACAAGAGTCAGATGCATACGTCAGCAATAACAGCTATCCCATGGATATTTCAACTGATTTATGAAGAACCAAGTATAAAAGAAGAAGCCAAAATGAGGAAGCTGAAAAGTTGGGAGACAAAATAAAAATAAGAGATGCTTACAACGCAGTTTGGTCATACTCAATAAATATTATGAAGTCTCTGTTTCTCTTTAGTTTAGAGCATATCATTCTTCAAATGAGAGAAGCCTAGAGAGTCTTTTAGCTTAAATTTCTATCTTATCTACTCTACCAAGTGTATAAATCATTTTATAAATTACTCAAGAGTGTGAATCTCTTGAGAGGGATTCTCACTGGTGATTACCTAGTAAGTTGTAAGGGGGAGTGAGGGGATTCTCTCATTGATGTACTGAGGCACCAAGAGCTCATGGAATCTTAGGAAATAGTGGAACACTCAGAGGAACTTTTCAAAGCACACGTTTTTCGACAAATGATGTATTTTGGAATATATCAATAAATATGAAAGCATATGTTTTGAAAGAAACTTTTCAAAGGGCTTTCTTATAAGCACATTTACCAAAGAGCTATTCGATAAATCTAAGATATGTTTTAATGGAATTTATTGAAGATTTATCGAAGTCTCTTCCGATAAGGTTAATTATCGAAGTATTTCTGTACAAGACTTAAACTATTTCAATCGCAATTCCTTAGGGATTTATCGAAGACCTTTTTGACAAGGGTATTCCTCAATAAGAACTTTGATAATTCAAGACTGATTTGTGAAAAGATTTCTAAACTAGGCTTTAACATATTTGATCTTCAATTATAAATTATTTTAGAAACAAACGAGATATGCTTCTATTGTTTATACATCTATTCTAAGGCGTGTTTCAAGATTATTTCCATCTAAAACAGCGATCAAATGCACAGATCAATTGAAGAGCAACAAGAGTCAGATGCATACGTCAGCAATAACAGCTATCCCATGGATATTTCAACTGATTTATGAAGAACCAAGTATAAAAGAAGAAGCCAAAATGAGGAAGCTGAAAAGTTGGGAGACAAAATAAAAATAAGAGATGCTTACAACGCAGTTTGATCATACTCAATAAATATTATGAAGTCTCTGTTTCTCTTTAGTTTAGAGCATATCATTCTTCAAATGAGAGAAGCCTAGAGAGTCTTTTAGCTTAAATTTCTATCTTATCTACTCTACCAAGTGTATAAATCATTTTATAAATTACTCAAGAGTGTGAATCTCTTGAGAGGGATTCTCACTGGTGATTACCTAGTAAGTTGTAAGGGGGAGTGAGGGGATTCTCTCATTGATGTACTGAGGCACCAAGAGCTCATGGAATCTTAGGAAATAGTGGAACACTCAGAGGAACTTTTCAAAGCACACGTTTTTTGACAAATGATGTATTTTGGAATATATCAATAAATATGAAAGCATATGTTTTGAAAGAGAACTTTTCAAAGGGCTTTCTTATAAGCACATTTACCAAAGAGCTATTCGATAAATCTAAGATATGTTTTAATGGAATTTATTGAAGATTTATCGAAGTCTCTTCCGATAAGGTTAATTATCGAAGTATTTCTGTACAAGACTTAAACTATTTCAATCGCAATTCCTTAGGGATTTATCGAAGACCTTTTTGACAAGGGTATTCCTCAATAAGAACTTTGATAATTCAAGACTGATTTGTGAAAAGATTTCTAAACTAGGCTTTAACATATTTGATCTTCAATTATAAATTATTTTAGAAACAAACGAGATATGCTTCTATTGTTTATACATCTATTCTAAGGCGTGTTTCAAGATTATTTCCATCTAAAACAGCGATCAAATGCACAGATCAATTGAAGAGCAACAAGAGTCAGATGCATACGTCAGCAATAACAGCTATCCCATGGATATTTCAACTGATTTATGAAGAACCAAGTATAAAAGAAGAAGCCAAAATGAGGAAGCTGAAAAGTTGGGAGACAAAATAAAAATAAGAGATGCTTACAACGCAGTTTGATCATACTCAATAAATATTATGAAGTCTCTGTTTCTCTTTAGTTTAGAGCATATCATTCTTCAAATGAGAGAAGCCTAGAGAGTCTTTTAGCTTAAATTTCTATCTTATCTACTCTACCAAGTGTATAAATCATTTTATAAATTACTCAAGAGTGTGAATCTCTTGAGAGGGATTCTCACTGGTGATTACCTAGTAAGTTGTAAGGGGGAGTGAGGGGATTCTCTCATTGATGTACTGAGGCACCAAGAGCTCATGGAATCTTAGGAAATAGTGGAACACTCAGAGGAACTTTTCAAAGCACACGTTTTTCGACAAATGATGTATTTTGGAATATATCAATAAATATGAAAGCATATGTTTTGAAAGAGAACTTTTCAAAGGGCTTTCTTATAAGCACATTTACCAAAGAGCTATTCGATAAATCTAAGATATGTTTTAATGGAATTTATTGAAGATTTATCGAAGTCTCTTCCGAGAAGGTTAATTATCGAAGTATTTCTGTGCAAGACTTAAACTATTTCGATCGCAATTCCTTAGGGATTTATCGAAGACCTTTTTGACTAGGCTATTCCTCAATAAGAACTTTGATAATTCAAGACTGATTTGTGAAAAGATTTCTAAACTAGACTTTAACATATTTGATCTTCAATTATAAATTATTTTAGAAACAAACGAGATATGCTTCTATTGTTTATACATATATTCTAAGGCATGTTTCAAGATTATTTCCATCTAAAACAGCGATCAAATGCACAGATCAATTGAAGAGCAACAAGAGTCAGATGCATACGTCAGCAATAACAGCTATCCCATGGATATTTCAACTGATTTATGAAGAACCAAGTATAAAAGAAGAAGCCAAAATGAGGAAGCTGAAAAGTTGGGAGACAAAATAAAAATAAGAGATGCTTACAACGCAGTTTAATCATACTCAATAAATATTATGAAGTCTCTGTTTCTCTTTAGTTTAGAGCATATTATTCTTCAAATGAGAGAAGCCTAGAGAGTCTTTTAGCTTAAATTTCTATCTTATCTACTCTACCAAGTGTATAAATCATTTTATAAATTACTCAAGAGTGTGAATCTCTTGAGAGGGATTCTCACTGGTGATTACCTAGTAAGTTGTAAGGGGGAGTGAGGGGATTCTCTCATTGATGTACTGAGGCACCAAGAGCTCATGGAATCTTAGGAAATAGTGGAACACTCAGAGGAACTTTTCAAAGCACACGTTTTTTGACAAATGATGTATTTTGGAATATATCAATAAATATGAAAGCATATGTTTTGAAAGAGAACTTTTCAAAGGGCTTTCTTATAAGCACATTTACCAAAGAGCTATTCGATAAATCTAAGATATGTTTTAATGGAATTTATTGAAGATTTATCGAAGTCTCTTCCGATAAGGTTAATTATCGAAGTATTTCTGTGCAAGACTTAAACTATTTCAATCGCAATTCCTTAGGGATTTATCGAAGACCTTTTTGACAAGGGTATTCCTCAATAAGAACTTTGATAATTCAAGACTGATTTGTGAAAAGATTTCTAAACTAGGCTTTAACATATTTGATCTTCAATTATAAATTATTTTAGAAACAAACGAGATATGCTTCTATTGTTTATGCATCTATTCTAAGGCATGTTTCAAGATTATTTCCATCTATAACAGCGATCAAATGCACAGATCAATTGAAGAGCAACAAGAGTCAGATGCATACGTCAGCAATAACAGCTATCCCATGGATATTTCAACTGATTTATGAAGAACCAAGTATAAAAGAAGAAGCCAAAATGAGGGAGCTGAAAAGTTGGGAGGCAAAATAAAAATAAGAGATGCTTACAACGCAGTTTGATCATACTCAATAAATATTATGACGTCTCTGTTTCTCTTTAGTTTAGAGCATATCATTCTTCAAATGAGAGAAGCCTAGAGAGTCTTTTAGCTTAAATTTCTATCTTATCTACTCTACCAAGTGTATAAATCATTTTATAAATTACTCAAGAGTGTGAATCTCTTGAGAGGGATTCTCACTGGTGATTACCTAGTAAGTTGTAAGGGGGAGTGAGGGGATTCTCTCATTGATGTACTGAGGCACCAAGAGCTCATGGAATCTTAGGAAATAGTGGAACACCCAGAGGAACTTTTCAAAGCATACGTTTTTCGACAAATGATGTATTTTGGAATATATCACTAAATATGAAAGCATATGTTTTGAAAGAGAACTTTTCAAAGGGCTTTCTTATAAGCACATTTACCAAAGAGCTACTCGATAAATCTAAGATATGTTTTAATGGAATTTATTGAAGATTTATCGAAGCCTCTTCCGATAAGGTTAATTATCGAAGTATTTCTGTGCAGGACTTAAACTATTTCAATCGCAATTCCTTAGGGATTTATCGAAGACCTTGTTGACAAGGGTATTCCTCAATAAGAACTTTGATAATTCAAGACTGATTTGTGAAACGATTTCTAAACTAGACTTTAACATATTTGATCTTCAATTATAAATTATTTTAGAAACAAACGAGATATGCTTATATTGTTCATACATCTATTCTAAGACATGTTTCAAGATTATTTCCATCTAAAACAGCGATCAAATGCACAGATCAATTGAAGAGCAACAAGAGTCAGATGCATACGTCAGCAATAACAGCTATCCCATGGATATTTCAACTGATTTATGAAGAACCAAGTATAAAAGAAGAAGCCAAAATGAGGGAGCTGAAAAGTTGGGAGGCAAAATAAAAATAAGAGATGCTTACAACGCAGTTTGATCATACTCAATAAATATTATGACGTCTCTGTTTCTCTTTAGTTTAGAGCATATCATTCTTCAAATGAGAGAAGCCTAGAGAGTCTTTTAGCTTATATTTCTATCTTATCTACTCTACCAAGTGTATAAATCATTTTATAAATTACTCAAGAGTGTGAATCTCTTGAGAGGGATTCTCACTGGTGATTACCTAGTAAGTTGTAAGGGGGAGTGAGGGGATTCTCTCATTGATGTACTGAGGCACCAAGAGCTCATGGAATCTTAGGAAATAGTGGAACACCCAGAGGAACTTTTCAAAGCATACGTTTTTCGACAAATGATGTATTTTGGAATATATCACTAAATATGAAAGCATATGTTTTGAAAGAGAACTTTTCAAAGGGCTTTCTTATAAGCACATTTACCAAAGAGCTACTCGATAAATCTAAGATATGTTTTAATGGAATTTATTGAAGATTTATCGAAGCCTCTTCCGATAAGGTTAATTATCGAAGTATTTCTGTGCAGGACTTAAACTATTTCAATCGCAATTCCTTAGGGATTTATCGAAGACCTTGTTGACAAGGGTATTCCTCAATAAGAACTTTGATAATTCAAGACTGATTTGTGAAACGATTTCTAAACTAGACTTTAACATATTTGATCTTCAATTATAAATTATTTTAGAAACAAACGAGATATGCTTATATTGTTCATACATCTATTCTAAGACATGTTTCAAGATTATTTCCATCTAAAACAGCGATCAAATGCACAGATCAATTGAAGAGCAACAAGAGTCAGATGCATACGTCAGCAATAACAGCTATCCCATGGATATTTCAACTGATTTATGAAGAACCAAGTATAAAAGAAGAAGCCAAAATGAGGGAGCTGAAAAGTTGGGAGGCAAAATAAAAATAAGAGATGCTTACAACGCAGTTTGATCATACTCAATAAATATTATGACGTCTCTGTTTCTCTTTAGTTTAGAGCATATCATTCTTCAAATGAGAGAAGCCTAGAGAGTCTTTTAGCTTATATTTCTATCTTATCTACTCTACCAAGTGTATAAATCATTTTATAAATTACTCAAGAGTGTGAATCTCTTGAGAGGGATTCTCACTGGTGATTACCTAGTAAGTTGTAAGGGGGAGTGAGGGGATTCTCTCATTGATGTACTGAGGCACCAAGAGCTCATGGAATCTTAGGAAATAGTGGAACACCCAGAGGAACTTTTCAAAGCATACGTTTTTCGACAAATGATGTATTTTGGAATATATCACTAAATATGAAAGCATATGTTTTGAAAGAGAACTTTTCAAAGGGCTTTCTTATAAGCACATTTACCAAAGAGCTACTCGATAAATCTAAGATATGTTTTAATGGAATTTATTGAAGATTTATCGAAGCCTCTTCCGATAAGGTTAATTATCGAAGTATTTCTGTGCAGGACTTAAACTATTTCAATCGCAATTCCTTAGGGATTTATCGAAGACCTTGTTGACAAGGGTATTCCTCAATAAGAACTTTGATAATTCAAGACTGATTTGTGAAACGATTTCTAAACTAGACTTTAACATATTTGATCTTCAATTATAAATTATTTTAGAAACAAACGAGATATGCTTATATTGTTCATACATCTATTCTAAGACATGTTTCAAGATTATTTCCATCTAAAACAGCGATCAAATGCACAGATCAATTGAAGAGCAACAAGAGTCAGATGCATACGTCAGCAATAACAGCTATCCCATGGGTATTTCAACTGATTTATGAAGAACCAAGTATAAAAGAAGAAGCCAAAATGAGGAAGCTGAAAAGTTGGGAGACAAAATAAAAATAAGAGATGCTTACAACGCAGTTTGATCATACTCAATAAATATTATGAAGTCTCTGTTTCTCTTTAGTTTAGAGCATATTATTCTTCAAATGAGAGAAGCCTAGAGAGTCTTTTAGCTTAAATTTCTATCTTATCTACTCTACCAAGTGTATAAATCATTTTATAAATTACTCAAGAGTGTGAATCTCTTGAGAGGGATTCTCACTGGTGATTACCTAGTAAGTTGTAAGGGGGAGTGAGGGGATTCTCTCATTGATGTACTGAGGCACCAAGAGCTCATGGAATCTTAGGAAATAGTGGAACACTCAGAGGAACTTTTCAAAGCACACGTTTTTTGACAAATGATGTATTTTGGAATATATCAATAAATATGAAAGCATATGTTTTGAAAGAGAACTTTTCAAAGGGCTTTCTTATAAGCACATTTACCAAAGAGCTATTCGATAAATCTAAGATATGTTTTAATGGAATTTATTGAAGATTTATCGAAGTCTCTTCCGATAAGGTTAATTATCGAAGTATTTCTGTGCAAGACTTAAACTATTTCAATCGCAATTCCTTAGGGATTTATCGAAGACCTTTTTGACAAGGGTATTCCTCAAAAAGAACTTTGATAATTCAAGACTGATTTGTGAAAAGATTTCTAAACTAGGCTTTAACATATTTGATCTTCAATTATAAATTATTTTAGAAACAAACGAGATATGCTTCTATTGTTTATACATCTATTCTAAGGCATGTTTCAAGATTATTTCCATCTAAAACAGCGATCAAATGCACAGATCAATTGAAGAGCAACAAGAGTCAGATGCATACGTCAGCAATAACAGCTATCCCATGGATATTTCAACTGATTTATGAAGAACCAAGTATAAAAGAAGAAGCCAAAATGAGGAAGCTGAAAAGTTGGGAGACAAAATAAAAATAAGAGATGCTTACAACGCAGTTTGATCATACTCAATAAATATTATGAAGTCTCTGTTTCTCTTTAGTTTGGAGCATATCATTCTTCAAATGAGAGAAGCCTAGAGAGTCTTTTAGCTTAAATTTCTATCTTATCTACTCTACCAAGTGTATAAATCATTTTATAAATTACTCAAGAGTGTGAATCTCTTGAGAGGGATTCTCACTGGTGATTACCTAGTAAGTTGTAAGGGGGAGTGAGGGGATTCTCTCATTGATGTACTGAGGCACCAAGAGCTCATGGAATCTTAGGAAATAGTGGAACACTCAGAGGAACTTTTCAAAGCACACGTTTTTCGACAAATGATGTATTTTGGAATATATCAATAAATATGAAAGCATATGTTTTGAAAGAGAACTTTTCAAAGGGCTTTCTTATAAGCACATTTACCAAAGAGCTATTCGATAAATCTAAGATATGTTTTAATGGAATTTATTGAAGATTTATCGAAGTCTCTTCCGATAAGGTTAATTATCGAAGTATTTCTGTACAAGACTTAAACTATTTCAATCGCAATTCCTTAGGGATTTATCGAAGACCTTTTTGACAAGGGTATTCCTCAATAAGAACTTTGATAATTCAAGACTGATTTGTGAAAAGATTTCTAAACTAGGCTTTAACATATTTGATCTTCAATTATAAATTATTTTAGAAACAAACGAGATATGCTTCTATTGTTTATACATCTATTCTAAGGCGTGTTTCAAGATTATTTCCATCTAAAACAGCGATCAAATGCACAGATCAATTGAAGAGCAACAAGAGTCAGATGCATACGTCAGCAATAACAGCTATCCCATGGATATTTCAACTGATTTATGAAGAACCAAGTATAAAAGAAGAAGCCAAAATGAGGAAGCTGAAAAGTTGGGAGACAAAATAAAAATAAGAGACGCTTACAACGCAGTTTGATCATACTCAATAAATATTATGAAGTCTCTGTTTCTCTTTAGTTTAGAGCATATCATTCTTCAAATGAGAGAAGCCTAGAGAGTCTTTTAGCTTAAATTTCTATCTTATCTACTCTACCAAGTGTATAAATCATTTTATAAATTACTCAAGAGTGTGAATCTCTTGAGAGGGATTCTCACTGGTGATTACCTAGTAAGTTGTAAGGGGGAGTGAGGGGATTCTCTCATTGATGTACTGAGGCACCAAGAGCTCATGGAATCTTAGGAAATAGTGGAACACTCAGAGGAACTTTTCAAAGCACACGTTTTTCGACAAATGATGTATTTTGGAATATATCAATAAATATGAAAGCATATGTTTTGAAAGAGAACTTTTCAAAGGGCTTTCTTATAAGCACATTTACCAAAGAGCTATTCGATAAATCTAAGATATGTTTGAATGGAATTTGTTGAAGATTTATCGAAGTCTCTTCCGAGAAGGTTAATTATCGAAGTATTTCTGTGCAAGACTTAAACTATTTCGATCGCAATTCCTTGGGGATTTATCGAAGACCTTTTTGACCAGGGTATTCCTCAATAAGAACTTTGATAATTCAAGACTGATTTGTGAAAAGATTTCTAAACTAGACTTTAACATATTTGATCTTCAATTATAAATTATTTTAGAAACAAACGAGATATGCTTATATTGTTTATACATCTACTCTAAGGCATGTTTCAAGATTATTTCCATCTAAAACGGCGATCAAATGCACAGATCAATTGAAGAGCAACAAGAGTCAGATGCATACGTCAGCAATAACAGCTATCCCATGGATATTTCAACTGATTTATGAAGAACCAAGTATAAAAGAAGAAGCCAAAATGAGGAAGCTGAAAAGTTAGGAGACAAAATAAAAATAAGAGATGCTTACAACGCAGTTTGGTCATACTCAATAAATATTATGAAGTCTCTGTTTCTCTTTAGTTTAGAGCATATCATTCTTCAAATGAGAGAAGCCTAGAGAGTCTTTTAGCTTAAATTTCTATCTTATCTACTCTACCAAGTGTATAAATCATTTTATAAATTACTCAAGAGTGTGAATCTCTTGAGAGGGATTCTCACTGGTGATTACCTAGTAAGTTGTAAGGGGGAGTGAGGGGATTCTCTCATTGATGTACTGAGGCACCAAGAGCTCATGGAATCTTAGGAAATAGTGGAACACTCAGAGGAACTTTTCAAAGCATACGTTTTTCGACAAATGAGGTATTTTGGAATATATCAATAAATATGAAAGCATATGTTTTGAAAGAGAACTTTTCAAAGCGCTTTCTTATAAGCACATTTACCAAAGAGCTATTCGATAAATCTAAGATATGTTTAAATGGAATTTATTGAAGATTTATCGAAGTCTCTTCCGAGAAGGTTAATTATCGAAGTATTTCTGTGCAAGACTTAAACTATTTCGATCGCAATTCCTTAGGGATTTATCGAAGACCTTTTTGACCAGGGTATTCCTCAATAAGAACTTTGATAATTCAAGACTGATTTGTGAAAAGATTTCTAAACTAGACTTTAACATATTTGATCTTCAATTATAAATTATTTTAGAAACAAACGAGATATGCTTATATTGTTTATACATCTACTCTAAGGCATGTTTCAAGATTATTTCCATCTAAAACAGCGATCAAATGCACAGATCAATTGAAGAGCAACAAGAGTCAGATGCATACGTCAGCAATAACAGCTATCCCATGGATATTTCAACTGATTTATGAAGAACCAAGTATAAAAGAAGAAGCCAAAATGAGGAAGCTGAAAGGTTGGGAGACAAAATAAAAATAAGAGATGCTTACAACGCAGTTTGATCATACTCAATAAATATTATGAAGTCTCTGTTTCTCTTTAGTTTAGAGCATATCATTCTTCAAATGAGAGAAGCCTAGAGAGTCTTTTAGCTTAAATTTCTATCTTATCTACTCTACCAAGTGTATAAATCATTTTATAAATTACTCAAGAGTGTGAATCTCTTGAGAGGGATTCTCACTGGTGATTACCTAGTAAGTTGTAAGGGGGAGTGAGGGGATTCTCTCATTGATGTACTGAGGCACCAAGAGCTCATGGAATCTTAGGAAATAGTGGAACACTTAGAGGAACTTTTCAAAGCATACGTTGTTCGACAAATGAGGTATTTTGGAATATATCAATAAATATGAAAGCATATGTTTTGAAAGAGAACTTTTCAAAGCGCTTTCTTATAAGCACATTTACCAAAGATCTATTCGATAAATCTAAGATATGTTTGAATGGAATTTATTGAAGATTTATCGAAGTCTGTTCCGAGAAGGTTAATTATCGAAGTATTTCTGTGCAAGACTTAAACTATTTCGATCGCAATTCCTTAGGGATTTATCGAAGACCTTTTTGACCAGGGTATTCCTCAATAAGAACTTTGATAATTCAAGACTGATTTGTGAAAAGATTTCTAAACTAGACTTTAACATATTTGATCTTCAATTATAAATTATTTTAGAAACAAACGAGATATGCTTATATTGTTTATACATCTACTCTAAGGCATGTTTCAAGATTATTTCCATCTAAAACAGCGATCAAATGCACAGATCAATTGAAGAGCAACAAGAGTCAGATGCATACGTCAGCAATAACAGCTATCCCATGGATATTTCAACTGATTTATGAAGAACCAAGTATAAAAGAAGAAGCCAAAACGAGGAAGCTGAAAAGTTGGGAGACAAAATAAAAATAAGAGATGCTTACAACGCAGTTTGATCATACTCAATAAATATTATGAAGTCTCTGTTTCTCTTTAGTTTAGAGCATCTCATTCTTCAAATGAGAGAAGCCTAGAGAGTCTTTTAGCTTAAATTTCTATCTTATCTACTCTACCAAGTGTATAAATCATTTTATAAATTACTCAAGAGTGTGAATCTCTTGAGAGGGATTCTCACTGGTGATTACCTAGTAAGTTGTAAGGGGGAGTGAGGGGATTCTCTCATAGATGTACTGAGGCACCAAGAGCTCATGGAATCTTAGGAAATAGTAGAACACTCAGAGGAACTTTTCAAAGCATACGTTTTTCGACAAATGAGGTATTTTGGAATATATCAATAAATATGAAAGCATATGTTTTGAAAGAGAACTTTTCAAAGCGCTTTCTTATAAGCACATTTACCAAAGAGCTATTCGATAAATCTAAGATATGTTTGAATGGAATTTGTTGAAGATTTATCGAAGTCTCTTCCGAGAAGGTTAATTATCAAAGTATTTCTGTGCAAGACTTAAACTATTTCGATCGCAATTCCTTAGGGATTTATCGAAGACCTTTTTGACCAGGGTATTCCTCAATAAGGACATTGATAATTCAAGACTGATTTGTGAAAAGATTTCTAAACTAGACTTTAACATATTTGATCTTCAATTATAAATTATTTTCGAAACAAACGAGATATGCTTATATTGTTTATACATCTATTCTAAGGCATGTTTCAAGATTATTTCCATATAAAATAGCGATCAAATGCACAGATCAATTGAAGAGCAACAAGAGTCAGATGCATACGTCAGCAATAACAGCTATCCCATGGATATTTCAACTGATTTATGAAGAACCAAGTATAAAAGAAGAAGCCAAAATGAGGAAGCTGAAAGGTTGGGAGACAAAATAAAAATAAGAGATGCTTACAACGCAGTTTGATCATACTCAATAAATATTATGAAGTCTCTGTTTCTCTTTAGTTTAGAGCATATCATTCTTCAAATGAGAGAAGCCTAGAGAGTCTTTTAGCTTAAATTTCTATCTTATCTACTCTACCAAGTGTATAAATCATTTTATAAATTACTCAAGAGTGTGAATCTCTTGAGAGGGATTCTCACTGGTGATTACCTAGTAAGTTGTAAGGGGGAGTGAGGGGATTCTCTCATTGATGTACTGAGGCACCAAGAGCTCATGGAATCTTAGGAAATAGTGGAACACTTAGAGGAACTTTTGAAAGCATACGTTTTTCGACAAATGATGTATTTTGGAATATATCAATAAATATGAAAGCATATGTTTTGAAAGAGAACTTTTCAAAGCGCTTTCTTATAAGAACATTTACCAAAGAGCTATTCGATAAATCTAAGATATGTTTGAATGGAATTTATTGAAGATTTATCGAAGTCTCTTCCGAGAAGGTTAATTATCGAAGTATTTCTGTGCAAGACTTAAACTATTTCTGTAATATCCTTAATCTTCTGTACTGGTTCCTATGTACAGATTAAACGGAATATATGAGCTCTATTTCAGGAAAAACATGTGTACCTTTATGTAAAGAAAAGGATTAAATTGCAAAAGAAAGGAAATTAAGGGACCGAAATGCAATTATGGAAAGTTTAAAGTTAGGAATGAAAGGAAGACAAAAATATGGGGTCTTAAAGTGTAATTTTAGCCAAATTAAGGGACTTAATTATAAAGAAGGAAAAGTTCCCTGGGGTTAAAGTATAATTAAAGAAAATAGGCCAGAAGTGATTTGCACCGCCCGACAGCATTTCAGTCCCAGATTCTACCAGAAGGTAGGGCAGGTGACGCCGGGTAACCAAGCCTAATACCGGAATTTTTGAAGACTCCAGATAGCCAGAAATGGACTGATCGTCCAAAAGTTATAAAAATTTATACCGGATACCCTAGATTTCAGATATAAGTGGGAAAATACAGGATGATGCGCCTTTATGGGCGGATGTCGGGAAACTGACAGGATACCGATAGGAGGTCTGTAGGAAAAGTTATTCACAAAATAAAAAAATCCAGACGGAGTGTGAGGCCTCCGGGGATCCGGCTAGGAGATTTATCGGTATTTTTAAAGAGGCTGAATGCGATCGGATGACTTCGGTCAGATGACCGTTATAACCCCCAAGGATGCCTGAACACAGTAGGACACTATATCTGGGAAAAAGAGCTGGTGTCCGGAAAAGGTATATACTCGGTAAATAATAGTTAAAATATTCAATGAATTGTGTTAAAGGAAGATTCCTCGTAATGCGTGCCATACAGGTAATGGACCCAGGAAGCCCGAAAATGGCACCATTAGAGGCCCAATAAGACTCTTGGACTGATAGGTGGGCCAGTGTCCAGCAGAACCCCGGAAAAGTGCGAAATTACGAAAATGCCCCTATGTTGTACAAAAAGGGCAGCAGATGAATATAGGGTATTCTGGTCATTTTGGACAGACCCAGAGGTCAAGACATGTCTAAATAAGGTTGACTAGAGCCAGTATAAGCTTTGACCGGGTCCAGAAAGGTGTGAAATGACAATTTTGCCCTTAGGGATTAAAATAGGACAAGATAGGGCACCAAGGGCATTTTGGTCATTTCGCAGGGGATCTGTAATTGAGTCTGGACCCAGTATTAAAAAGTTAATGATATAAAGGGTCTAGATACTAAATGTGAGGTCAGTAGACATAAAAAGGATCTTCAGAAACATCAGATTCAGAAAACGGCACGTTTTTCGAGGCGATGGACCGGGCCGGTACCAGATTGGACCGGAAAGCTTCCAGAACCTCCAAATTTCGTCACATGAAGAATATGGGTGGTGAGGTGTCCTATGAGGTGTCCCATGAGGTGTCCAGGGTGATGCAGTAAAAAGAATTAAAGAAAATAGGAAATTCCAGGAAAAACCAGGAAAAACCAGGACCACATGTTCAGATGGCTTCAAAATTACAAGAATGCCATCCATTAAAGCTATAAATACCCCCTTCCCCTCCCATTTTATGCATCCCACGTTTTTGGCAAGAAAAGAGAGAGAAAGAAGAGAGAGAAGGAGAAAGAAAGAAAGAAAGGAAGTTCTGGTGGAGTTGGAAGTAGTAAGGAAGTTCTGAAGCTCTGCTTTTGAGGTAATAACTAATCCTAGCTCTTATGTAATGTCTTTGTGATGTGTTGTTTTGTTTGATTGATTGTTGTCCTATATGTTATGCTTGAAGCTCTATTCCAATGCTATGATCATATGTTATTGAATATGGAAGCATGCAGCATACTTATCTATACACAGTCACAAGCAAGCACCGTCACTTTGCATTACATATTTTATTATGATTGTTGTTACTGTGAGTCTTTTGAATCTCATTCCCAAACATAACATTACAGGGGAGGTTCTGTCAAAATAAAATTTGGAAATCTTAAGAGACGCCGGTAGGCTGCCAAAATTCCGACAACGAAGATGGAACAAAGAAAGGAACTGATACGTACTGTGTACGTAGTGCTGTCTAAGGAGGCTGGAAGTGAGTGGACCCAGCAGGTTCATCCAGTCTTTCCTGGGTACTACGTAGAATGGTAGTTCGCATAAGGGAATTACCGAATCGGTACAACATCAGTTACTTTCTAAAGAAGAATTGCAGCAGTTATGCTGCCGGTTTTTAGACAGAAAAGGATGTAATACAATATGAGGGAGTTAATCATGCACTAATATATAACAGTTGATTATTTATTAATTGTTATCTGGCCTGTATGACTGATATGTGTTGGCTGTATGCTTGAGTATGTAAAGACTAAATGCTGAAAATAGGCTCAGTGAACAGTAACTCGTGAAGACCCATTCATGTTTGATAAATCATTAAAAATAGTAAATGATTGAATTAATGTACGAAATTTTTAGGGTAAAAAGTAGACATAATAAGATTTAATTTGATATATATAATGTCTAATTTGGATGTATACACGAAAAGATATAAATTGTTAAAATTGGGACCAGAATGCTGGATTCAGAAGAAAGTCATTGGATGAACAATAAGATTGAAACGTTGACCCACGTGAAATTTGTCAAGGATTGGTCAACCAATGATTTTTCCCTGAAATATATTTGAGTTAGCTTCATGTAGCAATTTGAACCACTTCATTTTGATTTTTATAGAATTAGTTATAAATTTTCAAAATCAGGTCACTCATCTGGAATTTGCCACAGTGAACAGTACTCGATATGAATAAAATTCCAGATTAAGTGTTTAGACTTCAATGACCCTGAAAGTGGTTTAAGTGCTACTGAATGGTCCATAAGATATATAAATATAAGGATGTGACATTTTGGTATCAGAGCAAAGGATTCTGGCTTAAGAAATGCTCTGAATAGATGATTTATAGAAAGATATATCATGATAAAGCCGTCATAATTGACACTAAGTAGTGTTTGCAGGATGGCTAGACATAGATTTGGGTCTGAAACTACGGTAAACCAATGGGAATTAAGACCAGAGGTCTCTAGTTCAGATAGTTCAGAAGAAGAGATAGTAAGCAATGATTCTGACCTCTGGACACCTCCAGTAGCTGGTGATTCTGAGGAGGATAGTTCCTCGATAGGATCAAACTTTCCAATTGATGATCAGGAAGTGATGATAACAGAAGGCCCTATTCCTGCCATTTCCATATGTGCGGTACCCTTGAATATAACAGACAGTTCAGGGTCCAGCCAAGTATGTGTTCAGAGTAATGCGCCAGGTTCCAGTAGGCCCGAAGTGACTCTGGTAGAAATGTATTTGGGAGGTTTAATCGTAAGAATGGTCCCAAGGAGGAACCTGAGTAGAGAGCAACTTGAGAGCTCGGTAGCATTAGCCCGACAACTATACGAGTTGAGGCAGACCCTGTTCGAAAACATAGATCAAGATTATTCGGTCTACCAGGAGTTTATCACAAGGGTGAAAGCCATATATCAAGCCTGGGATTCAAATGTGTTAACCATGGGGCTTTGGCTAGAAATTATGAATGACGTATTGCCGAAGACTCCTACCTGGAGAACGGAGTTGGACCAGTATTTTGATAGAGAATCATATTGTACCATATCCGACTGGATCTACCTAGTAGAAGAATACATTAGAATAAAGTTTAAGAAAATTAGAGTATAAAAGACTAGAATGGTACTGTGATATGTACATATATTCTGTATGTATATTATGTGTAAAATGAAATTTATTGTATTCCCTTCTGTTTTTAAGTATAACAAAATGGTACGAACAAGGAGAACTATTCTAGCTGAGGAACCCCGAGAGGCTGGAAACCTTAATCAAATGATTCTAGAACGATTAGAACAGCAACAAAAGATGATAGAAGAAATGAGAGCTGCTCAAGCACGAAATGAACAAGACAGAGATGCTGCCATAGCCGTGGCAGTAGCAGCAGCTGTAAATAATTTAAGACCGCCAGAGCCTTCAGGAGCAACTAGTAGAGAACCTGAAGAAGTACCAAAGCAGGCAGAACAGCCCCAGAGAAGGGTTGAATCAAGGGAGGAGGCAGTTGGCATCCAACAATGGATGGTGCGATTTTGCAAACACAATCCTCCCATATTCGAAGGGACATTTGAAGTACATGTAGCAGAAAATTGGGTCAGCAGATTAGAGAAGATCTTTAAGGTCCTCGACTGCCCGACTGAAACCAAGGCCCAAATGGCCATCTATCAATTGGAAAAGGATGCGGATAGATGGTGGAAGAATACAGAATTACTTCTCCAAGCAAGAGATATTCCAGTTACTTGGGAAGTATTTCTTGAGCAATTTTATGAAAAATATTTCCCTCAATCTGTCAAAGATGAAAGGGAGGCTGAATTCCTTGTGCTAAGGCAAGGAGAAAAAGAAGCTTTTGATGAATATTTGGCCAAGTTCATCCGGCTATCTCAATATTCAACTTACCTACGCCAAGTGGATGACGAACGCTAGATGACAGAAAGAATGATTCGAGGGCTGAATTCTATGTTAAAGGAGAAGTTAACTCCCCAATAATACAGCCAGTTCAATAAGGCTGTGGAAGCATGTCGAATCGTTGAGAACAGCATGAATCAAAGAATGCTGTCCAGATCTGGGAGTAAAGATCAAGCGACTTTTGATAAGGCCGGACGGAATCAAGAAGCGGCCAGTGGGAGCGGCTATAAGAAAAGAAAGCGCCCGTGGCAGACCAAGAGGCCTAATAGGGGAAATTTTCGCGGAAGATCCAATAACAGGGATCCGAAGGCCCCAGTATGTGAAAAGTGTGGAAAGAATCATGGTGACAGACCATGTTTGATGGGCCAGAGTGTATGCTACACCTGCGGAAAGCCTGGACATTTTTCCAGAGAATGTCCTCAAGCTATAACTGATCCAAGGCCAAGGACGGCGGGACGAGTGTTTGCACTCACTAGAGAGGATGCTCAGCGATCATATGAGATGATCCAAGGTACAATCCATCTCAATGATCATGTTGTGACTGCCCTATTTGATTCGGGTGCAAGTCATTCCTTTATATCTTATGAATGTGCTAAATGCCTAGGCCTTCTGATAAGCAAGTTATGTTATGATATACAGGTGAAAACCCCCACCAACACTAGGGTGATCACATCTGATGCCTGTCTAAATAGTGTGGTGCGTTATGAGCACTGTAGTACCACCCTGGACCTGATCTGTATGCCTTTCCAGGAGATTGAAGTCATACTCGATTTAAATTGGTTATCCTCCAATAATGTGATGTTGGACTGCAGAAACAAGACCCTAGTTCTTGGTCCAAAGATCACTGATCGGAGCTTAGAAGTACAACTGAACTTCGTGACAGAGGCTCAGGCAGAAAAATGTCTACGGAAAGGATGTCAGGGATATGTGGTATTCTTTTCTGTTCAAACAGAAGTGGAGGAAGGCATCGATGAGGTTCCTGTAGTCAATGAATTTCCTAAAGTCTTTCCAAAGGAGATTCAGGGATTGCCTTCGGAGCGTGAAGTGGAGTTTGCGATCGACATTGTACCTGGAGCTGGACCAGTATCAAAAGCCCCATACAGGATGGCTCCCAACGAAATGATGGAACTGAAGAAGCAAATTGAGGAGCTATTGGAGAAAGGTTTTATACAACCCAGTGTATCGCCATGGGGTGCTCCAGTACTATTCGTCAAGAAGAAAGATGGTAGCTTAAGGCTGTGCATTGACTACAGGGAATTAAATAAGCTTACAGTTAAGAACAAGTATCCTCTTCCCAGAATTGATGACCTGCTAGATCAATTGGCAGGAGCGAGCTTATTCTCCAAGATTGACTTGAGATCTGGCTACCATCAACTAAAGGTCAAGCCAGATGATATTCCAAAGACGGCGTTCAGAACGCGCTACGGACATTTTGAATTTTTGGTGATGCCTTTTGGACTAACCAATGCACCTGCTATTTTCATGGACTATATGAAACGGATTTTCAGGCCTTATCTAGATCAGTTCGTTGTGGTCTTTATTGATGATATTCTGGTGTACCCTAAATCTCCAGAGGAGCATGAAAGGCATTTGAGGATTGTTCTTGGTATCCTTAAAGAGAAGAAGCTCTATGCTAAGCTGAGTAAGTGTGAGTTTTGGCTTTCAGAAGTCAAATTTCTCGGTCATGTCATATCCCGAGACGGGGTAGCTGTAGATCCTAGCAAAGTTGAAGCAGTTTTGAGCTGGGAACAGCCAAGGACAGTGACAGAGATTAGAAGTTTTCTCAGCCTAGCAGGGTACTACAGACGATTCATTCAAGACTTTTCTCGAATTGCCTTACCACTTACCAAGCTGACCAGAAAGAATCAGCAGTTTAAGTGGGATGAGAAGTGCGAGGCTAGCTTCCAGCAGTTGAAGCAGAGATTAACGACTACTCCCATGCTGATTATTCCAGACCCAACTCATACTTATGTAATCTACACTGATGCTAGCAAGCAGGGCCTGGGATGTGTGCTTATGCAGCAAGGTCGAGTAGTAGCCTACGCCTCTCGGCAGTTAAAGCCACATGAAGAGAATTATCCCACTCATGATCTGGAGCTTGCGGCGGTGGTCTATGCCCTGAAGATATGGAGGCACTATTTATACGGAGCAACGATAGAGTTGTTTTGCGACCACAAAAGCCTGAAGTATCTGCAGGATCAGAAAGAGCTGAACATGAGGCAGCGGCGATGGATGGAATTGTTAAAAGATTATGACTTCCAGATTAAATACCATCCAGGAAAAGCCAATGTGGTAGCTGATGCCCTGAGTAGAAAGGTGGTGCAGGTTGCATACATGATGATCAAGGAATTGGAACTGATAGAAGATATGCGCGACTGGAGCCCTCTATATCAAATGCAACTGACGGAGAATCCTTTTGGAGGAGTTCATGTCAGAACTTGCATAGAAGATGAGATCAAAGAGGCTCAGAAACAGGATAAGCTCGCAGCAATATTCAAAGACAAGCTGGAGAAAGGGAAGACAAGGGATTTTGAGATGTCCCCAGACGGATTGCTACAGTTTAGGGAAAAACCCTATATCCCAAATGTTGGGGGATTAAGGGAAAGAATTCTGGAGGAAGCACATAAAAGCCGATATACGGTACATCCAGGTATGACCAAAATGTACCATGATGTTAAAAGATTATTCTGGTGGCCTGGACTGAAGAAAGATGTTGTAGCTTACGTATCTAAGTGCTTAACCTGCCAGAAAGTGAAAGTTGAACATCAAAAACCAGCAGGAACGTTGCAGCCTTTAGCTATTCCTGAGTGGAAATGGGATGGGATTGCCATGGACTTTGTGGAAGGACTACCCTTGACACCAAGTAGACATGATGCGGTTTGGGTAGTAATCGATCGACTGATAAAGTCAGCACATTTCCTGGCAATCAATAAGAGAGATTCTCTAGAAAAGCTGGCAAAGCTGTATATAAAGGAAATCGTTAGGCTCCATGGTATCCCAAGCAGCATTGTGTCTGATAGAGATCCACGATTTACTTCAAATTTCTGGAGGGCTCTACAGGAAGAAATGGGCACTACTCTCAGATTCAGTACAGCTTATCATCCTCAGACAGATGGTCAATCTGAAAGAACAATACAGATGTTAGAGGATATGCTGAGAGCATGTGTCCTAGATTTCAAAGGCAGCTGGGATATCCATTTACCCCTTATAGAGTTTGCATATAACAATGGCTATCAGGCTAGTATACAGATGGCACCTTTTGAAGCACTCTATGGACAAAAATGTAGATCCCCCTTATGCTGGCTAGAGTTGAGCGAGAGAAGAATGCTTGGTCCGGATATAGTGGATCAAACTGCAGAACAAGTTGCGGTAATTAGAAAACGATTGTTGACGGCTCAAAGCAGACAGAAGAGCTATGCAGATGTCAGAAGGAAGCCGTTGGAATTTGAAGAAGGAGAACATGTATTCCTTAAGTTAACTCCAACCACAGGAGCCGGACGATCGATTAAGGTGAAGAAGTTGCATCCAAGATACATCGGGCCATTCCAGATTCTCTCAAAGATAGGAGCAGTAGCCTACGAGTTAGCTCTTCCTCCGAATCTCAGCCAGATACATGATGTGTTCCATGTTTCCCAATTAAAGAAGTATATTCCAGATCCATCTCATGTGATAGAGCAAGATGAGGTTACACTGCGAGATGACTTGACCTATGAGATTGGACCGGTGCGAATTGCTGATAGAAAAGTCAAGCAGTTGCGGAATAAGCAGATTCCTTTAGTTAAAGTGATCTGGAAAGGTTTGACTGAACAAGAGGCTACATGGGAAACAGAAGAAAAGATGAGAGAAAAGTACCCTGAATTATTGGTATAGGATAGATGTAATGTAAATTTCGGGGACGAAATTTATTTTTAAGGGGAGAGAAATGTAATATCCTTAATCTTCTGTACTGGTTCCTATGTACAGATTAAACAGAATATATGAGCTCTGTTTCAGGAAAAACATGTGTACCTTTATGTAAAGAAAAGGATTAAATTGCAAAAGAAAGGAAATTAAGGGACCGAAATGCAATTATGGAAAGTTTAAAGTTAGGAATGAAAGGAAGACAAAAATATGGGGTCTTAAAGTGTAATTTTAGCCAAATTAAGGGACTTAATTATAAAGAAGGAAAAGTTCCCTGGGGTTAAAGTATAATTAAAGAAAATAGGCCAGAAGTGATTTGCACCGCCCGACAGCATTTCAGTCCCAGATTCTACCAGAAGGTAGGGCAGGTGACGCCGGGTAACCAAGCCTAATACCGGAATTTTTGAAGACTCCAGATAGCCAGAAATAGACTGATCTTCCAAAAGTTATAAAAATTTATACCGGATACCCTAGATTTCAGATATAAGTGGGAAAATACAGGATGATGCGCCTTTATGGGCGGATGTCGGGAAACTGACAGGATACCGATAGGAGGTCTGTAGGAAAAGTTATTCACAAAATAAAAAAATCCAGACGGAGTGTGAGGCCTCCGGGGATCCGGCTAGGAGATTTATCGGTATTTTTAAAGAGGCTGAATGCGATCGGATGACTTCGGTCAGATGACCGTTATAACCCCCAAGGATGCCTGAACACAGTAGGACGCTATATCTGGGAAAAAGAGCCGGTGTCCGGAAAAGGTATATACTCGGTAAATAATAGTTAAAATATTCAATGAATTGTGTTAAAGGAAGATTCCTCGTAATGCGTGCCATACAGGTAATGGACCCAGGAAGCCCGAAAATGGTGCCATTAGAGGCCCAATAAGACTCTTGGACTGATAGGTGGGCCAGTGTCCAGCAGAACCCCGAAAAAGTGCGAAATTACGAAAATGCCCCTATGTTGTACAAAAAGGGCAGCAGATGAATATAGGGTATTCTGGTCATTTTGGACAGACCCAGAGGTCAATACATGTCTAAATAAGGTTGACTAGAGCCAGTATAAGCTTTGACCGGGTCCAGAAAGGTGTAAAATGACGATTTTGCCCTTAGGGATTAAAATAGGACAAGATAGGGCACCAAGGGCATTTTGGTCATTTCGCAGGGGATCTATAATTGAGTCTGGATCCAGTATTAAAAATTTAATGATATAAAGGGTCTAGATACTAAATGTGAGGTCAGTAGACATAAAAAGGATCTTCAGAAACATCAGATTCAGAAAACGGCACGTTTTTCGAGGCGATGGACCGGGCCGGTACCAGATTGGACCGAAAAGCTTCCAGAACCTCCAAATTTCGTCACATGAAGAATATGGGTGGTGAGGTGTCCTATGAGGTGTCCCATGAGGTGTCCAGGGTGATGCAGTAAAAAGAATTAAAGAAAATAGGAAATTCCAGGAAAAACCAGGACCACATGTTCAGATGGCTTCAAAATTACAAGAATGCCATCCATTAAAGCTATAAATACCCCCTTTCCCTCCCATTTTATGCATCCCACGTTTTTGGCAAGAAAAGAGAGAGAAAGAAGAGAGAGAAGGAGAAAGAAAGAAAGAAAGGAAGTTCTGGTGGAGTTGAAAGTAGTAAGGAAGTTCTGAAGCTCTGCTTTTGAGGTAATAACTAATCCTAGCTCTTATGTAATGTCTTTGTGATGTGTTGTTTTGTTTGGTTGATTGTTGTCCTATATGTTATGCTTGAAGCTCTATTCCAATGCTATGATCATATGTTATTGAATATGGAAGCATGCAGCATACTTATCTATACACAGTCACAAGCAAGCACCGTCACTTTGCATTACATATTTTGTTATGATTGTTGTTACTGGGATTCTTTTGAATCTCATTCCCAAACATAACATTACAGGGGAGGCTCTGTCAAAATAAAATTTGGAAATCTTAAGAGACGCCGGTAGGCTGCCGAAATTCTGACAATGAAGACGGAACAAAGAAAGGAACTGATACGTACTGTGTACGTAGTGCTGTCTAAGGAGGCTGGAAGTGAGTGGACCCAGCAGGTTCATCCAGTCTTTCCTGGGTACTACGTAGAATGGTAGTTCGCATAAGGGAATTACCGAATCGGTACAACATCAGTTACTTTCTAAAGAAGAATTGTAGCAGTTATGCTGCCGGTTTTTAGACAGAAAAGGATGTAATAAAATATGCGGGAGTTAATCATGCACTAATTTATAACAGTTGATTATTTGATATTAATTGTTATCTGGCCTGTATGACTGATATGTGTTGGCTGTATGCTTGAGTATGTAAAGACTAAATGCTGAAAATAGGCTCAGTGAACAGTAACTCGTGAAGACCCATTCATGTTTGATAAATCATTAAAAATAGTAAATGATTGAATTAATGTACGAAATTTTTAGGGTAAAAAGTAGACATACTAAGATTTAATTTGATATATATAATGTCTAATTTGGATGTATACACGAAAAGATATAAATTGTTAAAATTGGGACCAGAATGCTGGATTCAGAAGAAAGTCATTGGATGAACAATAAGATTGAAACGTTGACCCACGTGAAATTTGTCAAGGATTGGTCAACCAATGATTTTTACCTGAAATATATTTGAGTTAGATTCATGTAGCAATTTGAACCACTTCATTTTGATTTTTATAGAATTAGTTATAAATTTTCAAAATCAGATCACTCATCTGGAATTTGCCACAGTGAACAGTACTCGATATGAATAAAATTCCAGATTAAGTGTTTAGACTTCAATGACCCTGAAAGTGGTTTAAGTGCTACTGAATGGTCCCTAAGATATATAAATATAAGGATGTGACAATTTCGATCGCAATTCCTTAGGGATTTATCGAAGACCTTTTTGACCAGGGTATTCCTCAATAAGAACTTTGATAATTCAAGACTGATTTGTGAAAAGATTTCTAAACTAGACTTTAACATATTTGATCTTCAATTATAAATTATTTTCGAAACAAACGAGATATGCTTATATTGTTTATACATCTATTCTAAGGCATGTTTCAAGATTATTTCCATCTAAAACAGCGATCAAATGCACAGATCAATTGAAGAGCAATAAGAGTCAGATGCATACGTCAGCAATAACAGCTATCCCATGGATATTTCAACTGATTTATGAAGAACCAAGTATAAAAGAAGAAGCCAAAATGAGGAAGCTGAAAGGTTGGGAGACAAAATAAAAATAAGAGATGCTTACAACGCAGTTTGATCATACTCAATAAATATTATGAAGTCTCTGTTTCTCTTTAGTTTAGAGCATATCATTCTTCAAATGAGAGAAGCCTAGAGAGTCTTTTAGCTTAAATTTCTATCTTATCTACTCTACCAAGTGTATAAATCATTTTATAAATTACTCAAGAGTGTGAATCTCTTGAGAGGGATTCTCACTGGTGATTACCTAGTAAGTTGTAAGGGGGAGTGAGGGGATTCTCTCATTGATGTACTGAGGCACCAAGAGCTCATGGAATCTTAGGAAATAGTGGAACACTCAGAGGAACTTTTGAAAGCATACGTTTTTCGACAAATGATGTATTTTGGAATATATCAATAAATATGAAAGCATATGTTTTGAAAGAGAACTTTTCAAAGGGCTTTCTTATAAGCACATTTACCAAAGAGCTATTCGATAAATCTAAGATATGTTTGAATGGAATTTATTGAAGATTTATCGAAGTCTCTCCCGAGAAGGTTAATTATCGAGGTATTTCTGTGCAAGACTTAAACTATTTCGATCGCAATTCCTTAGGGATTTATCGAAGACCTTTTTGACCAGGGTATTCCTCAATAAGAACTTTGATAATTCAAGACTGGTTTGTGAAAACATTTCTAAACTAGTCTTTAACATATTTGATCTTCAATTATAAATTATTTTAGAAACAAACGAGATATGCTTATATTGTTTATACATCTATTCTAAGACATGTTTCAAGATTATTTCCATCGAAAACAGCGATCAAATGCACAGATCAATTGAAGAGCAACAAGAGTCAGATGCATACGTCAGCAATAACAGCTATCCCATGGATATTTCAACTGATTTATGAAGAACCAAGTATAAAAGAAGAAGCCAAAATGAGGAAGCTGAAAGGTTGGGAAACAAAATAAAAATAAGAGATGCTTACAACGCAGTTTGATCATACTCAATAAATATTATGAAGTCTCTGTTTCTCTTTAGTTTAGAGCATATCATTCTTCAAATGAGAGAAGCCTAGAGAGTCTTTTAGCTTAAATTTCTATCTTATCTACTCTACCAAGCGTATAAATCATTTTATAAATTACTCAAGAGTGTGAATCTCTTGAGAGGGATTCTCACTGGTGATTACCTAGTAAGTTGTAAGGGGGAGTGAGGGGATTCTCTCATTGATGTACTGAGGCACCAAGAGCTCATGGAATCTTAGGAAATAGTGGAACACTCAGAGGAACTTTTCAAAGCATACGTTTTTCGACAAATGATGTATTTTGGAATATATCAATAAATATGAAAGCATATGTTTTGAAAGAGAACTTTTCAAAGCGCTTTTTTATAAGCACATTTACCAAAGAGCTATTCGATAAATCTAAGATATGTTTGAATGGAATTTATTGAAGATTTATCGAAGTCTTTCCCGAGAAGGTTAATTATCGAAGTATTTCTGTGCAAGACTTAAACTATTTCGATCGCAATTCCTTAGGGATTTATCGAAGACCTTTTTGACCAGGGTATTCCGCAATAAGAACTTTGATAATTCAAGACTGATTTGTGAAAAGATTTCTAAACTAGACTTTAACATATTTGATGTTCAGTTGTAAATTATTTTAGAAACAAACGAGATATGCTTATATTGTTTATGCATCTATTCTAAGACATGTTTCAAGATTATTTACATCTAAAACAGCGATCAAATGCACAGATCAATTGAAGAGCAACAAGAGTCAGATGCATACGTCAGCAATAACAGCTATCCCATGGATATTTCAACTGATTTATGAAGAACCAAGTATAAAAGAAGAAGCCAAAATGAGGAAGCTGAAAAGTTGGGAGACAAAATAAAAATAAGAGGTGCTTACAACGCAGTTTGATTATACTCAATAAATATTATGAAGTCTCTGTTTCTCTTTAGTTTAGAGCATATCATTCTTCAAATGAGAGAAGCCTAGAGAGTCTTTTAGCTTAAATTTCTATCTTATCTACTCTACCAAGCGTACAAATCATTTTATAAATTACTCAAGAGTGTGAATCTCTTGAGAGGGATTCTCACTGGTGATTACCTAGTAAGTTGAAAGGGGCAGTGAGGGGATTCTCTCATTGATGTACTGAGGCACCAAGAGCTCATGGAATCTTAGGAAATAGTGGAGCACTCAGAGGAACTTTTCAAAGCATACGTTTTTCGACAAATGATGCATTTTGGAATATATCAATAAATATGAAAGCATATGTTTTGAAAGAGAACTTTTCAAAGAGCTTTCTTATAAGCACATTTACCAAAGAGCTATTAGATAAATCTAAGATATGTTTTAATGGAATTTATTGAGGATTTATCGAAGTCTTTTTCGATAAGGTTAATTATCGAAGTATTTCTGTGCAAGACTTAAACTATTTCAATCGCAATTCTTTAGGGATTTATCGAAGACCTTTTTGACAAGGGTATTCCTCAATAAGAACTTTGATAATTCAAGACTGATTTGTGAAAAGATTTCTAAACTAGACTTTAACATATTTGATCTTCAGTTGTAAATTATTTTAGAAACAAACGAGATATGCTTATATTGTTTATGCATCTATTCTAAGACATGTTTCAAGATTATTTACATCTAAAACAGCGATCAAATGCACAGATCAATTGAAGAGCAACAAGAGTCAGATGCATACGTCAGCAATAACAGCTATCCCATGGATATTTCAACTGATTTATGAAGAACCAAGTATAAAAGAAGAAGCCAAAATGAGGAAGCTGAAAAGTTGGGAGACAAAATAAAAATAAGAGGTGCTTACAACGCAGTTTGATTATACTCAATAAATATTATGAAGTCTCTGTTTCTCTTTAGTTTAGAGCATATCATTCTTCAAATGAGAGAAGCCTAGAGAGTCTTTTAGCTTAAATTTCTATCTTATCTACTCTACCAAGCGTACAAATCATTTTATAAATTACTCAAGAGTGTGAATCTCTTGAGAGGGATTCTCACTGGTGATTACCTAGTAAGTTGTAAGGGGGAGTGAGGGGATTCTCTCATTGATGTACTGAGGCACCAAGAGCTCATGGAATCTTAGGAAATAGTGGAGCACTCAGAGGAACTTTTCAAAGCATACGTTTTTCGACAAATGATGCATTTTGGAATATATCAATAAATATGAAAGCATATGTTTTGAAAGAGAACTTTTCAAAGAGCTTTCTTATAAGCACATTTACCAAAGAGCTATTCGATAAATCTAAGATATGTTTTAATGGAATTTATTGAGGATTTATCGAAGTCTTTTTCGATAAGGTTAATTACCGAAGTATTTCTATGCAAGACTTAAACTATTTCAATCGCAATTCTTTAGGGATTTATCGAAGACCTTTTTGACAAGGGTATTCCTCAATAAGAACTTTGATAATGCAAGACTGATTTGTGAAAAGATTTCTAAACTAGACTTTAACATATTTGATCTTCAGTTGTAAATTATTTTAGAAACAAATGAGATATGCTTATATTGTTTATGCATCTATTCTAAGACATGTTTCAAGATTATTTACATCTAAAACAGCGATCAAATGCACAGATCAATTGAAGAGCAACAAGAGTCAGATGCATACGTCAGCAATAACAGCTATCCCATGGATATTTCAACTGATTTATGAAGAACCAAGTATAAAAGAAGAAGCCAAAATGAGGAAGCTGAAAAGTTGGGAGACAAAATAAAAATAAGAGGTGCTTACAACGCAGTTTGATTATACTCAATAAATATTATGAAGTCTCTGTTTCTCTTTAGTTTAGAGCATATCATTCTTCAAATGAGAGAAGCCTAGAGAGTCTTTTAGCTTAAATTTCTATCTTATCTACTCTACCAAGCGTACAAATCATTTTATAAATTACTCAAGAGTGTGAATCTCTTGAGAGGGATTCTCACTGGTGATTACCTAGTAAGTTGTAAGGGGGAGTGAGGGGATTCTCTCATTGATGTACTGAGGCACCAAGAGCTCATGGAATCTTAGGAAATAGTGGAGCACTCAGAGGAACTTTTCAAAGCATACGTTTTTCGACAAATGATGCATTTTGGAATATATCAATAAATATGAAAGCATATGTTTTGAAAGAGAACTTTTCAAAGAGCTTTCTTATAAGCACATTTACCAAAGAGCTATTCGATAAATCTAAGATATGTTTTAATGGAATTTATTGAGGATTTATCGAAGTCTTTTTCGATAAGGTTAATTATCGAAGTATTTCTGTGCAAGACTTAAACTATTTCAATCGCAATTCTTTAGGGATTTATCGAAGACCTTTTTGACAAGGGTATTCCTCAATAAGAACTTTGATAATGCAAGACTGATTTGTGAAAAGATTTCTAAACTAGACTTTAACATATTTGATCTTCAGTTGTAAATTATTTTAGAAACAAACGAGATATGCTTATATTGTTTATGCATCTATTCTAAGACATGTTTCAAGATTATTTACATCTAAAACAGCGATCAAATGCATAGATCAATTGAAGAGCAACAAGAGTTAGATGCATACGTCAGCAATAACAGCTATCCCATGGATATTTCAACTGATTTATGAAGAACCAAGTATAAAAGAAGAAGCCAAAATGAGGAAGCTGAAAAGTTGGGAGACAAAATAAAAATAAGAGGGGCTTACAACGCAGTTTGATTATACTCAATAAATATTATGAAGTCTCTGTTTCTCTTTAGTTTAGAGCATATCATTCTTCAAATGAGAGAAGCCTAGAGAGTCTTTTAGCTTAAATTTCTATCTTATCTACTCTACCAAGCGTACAAATCATTTTATAAATTACTCAAGAGTGTGAATCTCTTGAGAGGGATTCTCACTGGTGATTACCTAGTAAGTTGTAAGGGGGAGTGAGGGGATTCTCTCATTGATGTACTGAGGCACCAAGAGCTCATGGAATCTTAGGAAATAGTGGAGCACTCAGAGGAACTTTTCAAAGCATACGTTTTTCGACAAATGATGCATTTTGGAATATATCAATAAATATGAAAGCATATGTTTTGAAAGAGAACTTTTCAAAGAGCTTTCTTATAAGCACATTTACCAAAGAGCTATTCGATAAATCCAAGATATGTTTTAATGGAATTTATTGAGGATTTATCGAAGTCTTTTTCGATAAGGTTAATTATCGAAGTATTTCTGTGCAAGACTTAAACTATTTCAATCGCAATTCTTTAGGGATTTATCGAAGACCTTTTTGACAAGGGTATTCCTCAATAAGAATTTTGATAATTCAAGACTGATTTGTGAAAAGATTTCTAAACTAGACTTTAACATATTTGATCTTCAGTTGTAAATTATTTTAGAAACAAACGAGATATGCTTATATTGTTTATGCATCTATTCTAAGACATGTTTCAAGATTATTTACATCTAAAACAGCGATCAAATGCACAGATCAATTGATGAGCAACAACAGTCAGATGCATACGTCAGCAATAACAGCTATCCCATGGATATTTCAACTGATTTATGAAGAACCAAGTATAAAAGAAGAAGCCAAAATGAGGAAGCTGAAAAGTTGGGAGACAAAATAAAAATAAGAGGTGCTTACAACGCAATTTGATTATACTCAATAAATATTATGAAGTCTCTGTTTCTCTTTAGTTTAGAGCATATCATTCTTCAAATGAGAGAAGCCTAGAGATTCTTTTAGCTTAAATTTCTATCTTATCTACTCTACCAAGCGTACAAATCATTTTATAAATTACTCAAGAGTGTGAATCTCTTGAGAGGGATTCTCACTGGTGATTACCTAGTAAGTTGTAAGGGGGAGTGAGGGGATTCTCTCATTGATGTACTGAGGCACCAAGAGCTCATGGAATCTTAGGAAATAGTGGAGCACTCAGAGGAACTATTCAAAGCATACGTTTTTCGACAAATGATGCATTTTGGAATATATCAATAAATATGAAAGCATATGTTTTGTAAGAGAACTTTTCAAAGAGCTTTCTTATAAGCACATTTACCAAAGAGCTATTCGATAAATCCAAGATATGTTTTAATGGAATTTATTGAGGATTTATCGAAGTCTTTTTCGATAAGGTTAATTATCGAAGTATTTCTGTGCAAGACTTAAACTATTTCAATCGCAATTCTTTAGGGATTTATCGAAGACCTTTTTGACAAGGGTATTCCTCAATAAGAACTTTGATAATTCAAGACTGATTTGTGAAAAGATTTCTAAACTAGACTTTAACATATTTGATCTTCAGTTGTAAATTATTTTAGAAACAAACGAGATATGCTTATATTGTTTATGCATCTATTCTAAGACATGTTTCAAGATTATTTACATCTAAAACAGCGATCAAATGCACAGATCAATTCAAGAGCAGCAAGAGTCAGATGCATACGTCAGCAATAACAGCTATCCCATGGATATTTCAACTGATTTATGAAGAACCAAGTATAAAAGAAGAAGCCAAAATGAGGAAGCTGAAAAGTTGGGAGACAAAATAAAAATAAGAGGTGCTTACAACGCAGTTTGATTATACTCAATAAATATTATGAAGTCTCTGTTTCTCTTTAGTTTAGAGCATATCATTCTTCAAATGAGAGAAGCCTAGAGAGTCTTTTAGCTTAAATTTCTATCTTATCTACTCCACCAAGTGAGTTTCATACGTATAAATCATTTTATAAATTACTCAAGAGTGTGAATCTCTTGAGAGGGATTCTCACTGGTGATTACCTAGTAAGTTGTAAGGGGGAGTGAGGGGATTCTCTCATTGATGTACTGAGGCACCAAGAGCTCATGGAATCTTAGGAAATAGTGGAGCACTCAGAGGAACTTTTCAAAGCATACGTTTTTCAACAAATGATGCATTTTGGAATATATCAATAAATATGAAAGCATATGTTTTGAAAGAGAACTTTTCAAAGAGCTTTCTTATAAGCACATTTACCAAATAGCTATTCGATAAATCTAAGATATGTTTTAATGGAATTTATTGAGGATTTATCGAAGTCTTTTTCGATAAGGTTAATTACCGAAGTATTTCTGTGCAAGACTTAAACTATTTCAATCGCAATTCTTTAGGGATTTATCGAAGACCTTTTTGACAAGGGTATTCCTCAATAAGAACTTTGATAATTCAAGACTGATTTGTGAAAAGATTTCTAAACTAGACTTTAACATATTTGATCTTCAGTTGTAAATTATTTTAGAAACAAACGAGATATGCTTATATTGTTTATGCATCTATTCTAAGACATGTTTCAAGATTATTTACATCTAAAACAGCGATCAAATGCACAGATCAATTGAAGAGCAACAAGAGTCAGATGCATACGTCAGCAATAACAGCTATCCCATGGATATTTCAACTGATTTATGAAGAACCAAGTATAAAAGAAGAAGCCAAAATGAGGAAGCTGAAAAGTTGGGAGACAAAATAAAAATAAGAGATGCTTACAACGCAGTTTGATTATACTCAATAAATATTATGAAGTCTCTGTTTCTCTTTAGTTTAGAGCATATCATTCTTCAAATGAGAGAAGCCTAGAGAGTCTTTTAGCTTAAATTTCTATCTTATCTACTCTACCAAGCGTACAAATCATTTTATAAATTACTCAAGAGTGTGAATCTCTTGAGAGGGATTCTCACTGGTGATTACCTAGTAAGTTGTAAGGGGGAGTGAGGGGATTCTCTCATTGATGTACTGAGGCACCAAGAGCTCATAGAATCTTAGGAAATAGTGGAGCACTCAGAGGAACTTTTCAAAGCATACGTTTTTCGACAAATGATGCATTTTGGAATATATCAATAAATATGAAAGCATATGTTTTGAAAGAGAACTTTTCAAAGAGCTTTCTTATAAGCACATTTACCAAAGAGCTATTCGATAAATCTAAGATATGTTTTAATGGAATTTATTGAGGATTTATCGAAGTCTTTTTCGATAAGGTTAATTACCGAAGTATTTCTGTGCAAGACTTAAACTATTTCAATCGCAATTCTTTAGGGATTTATCGAAGACCTTTTTGACAAGGGTATTCCTCAATAAGAACTTTGATAATTCAAGACTGATTTGTGAAAAGATTTCTAAACTAGACTTTAACATATTTGATCTTCAGTTGTAAATTATTTTAGAAACAAACGAGATATGCTTATATTGTTTATGCATCTATTCTAAGACATGTTTCAAGATTATTTACATCTAAAACAGCGATCAAATGCACAGATCAATTGAAGAGCAACAAGAGTCAGATGCATACGTCAGCAATAACAGCTATCCCATGGATATTTCAACTGATTTATGAAGAACCAAGTATAAAAGAAGAAGCCAAAATGAGGAAGCTGAAAAGTTGGGAGACAAAATAAAAATAAGAGACGCTTACAACGCAGTTTGATTATACTCAATAAATATTATGAAGTCTCTGTTTCTCTTTAGTTTAGAGCATATCATTCTTCAAATGAGAGAAGCCTAGAGAGTCTTTTAGCTTAAATTTCTATCTTATCTACTCTACCAAGCGTACAAATCATTTTATAAATTACTCAAGAGTGTGAATCTCTTGAGAGGGATTCTCACTGGTGATTACCTAGTAAGTTGTAAGGGGGAGTGAGGGGATTCTCTCATTGATGTACTGAGGCACCAAGAGCTCATGGAATCTTAGGAAATAGTGGAGCACTCAGAGGAACTTTTCAAAGCATACGTTTTTCGACAAATGATGCATTTTGGAATATATCAATAAATATGAAAGCATATGTTTTGAAAGAGAACTTTTCAAAGAGCTTTCTTATAAGCACATTTACCAAAGAGCTATTCGATAAATCTAAGATATGTTTTAATGGAATTTATTGAGGATTTATCGAAGTCTTTTTCGATAAGGTTAATTATCGAAGTATTTCTGTGCAAGACTTAAACTATTTCAATCGCAATTCTTTAGGGATTTATCGAAGACCTTTTTGACAAGGGTATTCCTCAATAAGAACTTTGATAATTCAAGACTGATTTGTGAAAAGATTTCTAAACTAGACTTTAACATATTTGATCTTCAGTTGTAAATTATTTTAGAAACAAACGAGATATGCTTATATTGTTTATGCATCTATTCTAAGACATGTTTCAAGATTATTTACATCTAAAACAGCGATCAAATGCACAGATCAATTGAAGAGCAACAAGAGTCAGATGCATACGTCAGCAATAACAGCTATCCCATGGATATTTCAACTGATTTATGAAGAACCAAGTATAAAAGAAGAAGCCAAAATGAGGAAGCTGAAAAGTTGGGAGACAAAATAAAAATAAGAGATGCTTACAACGCAGTTTGATTATACTCAATAAATATTATGAAGTCTCTGTTTCTCTTTAGTTTAGAGCATATCATTCTTCAAATGAGAGAAGCCTAGAGAGTCTTTTAGCTTAAATTTCTATCTTATCTACTCTACCAAGCGTACAAATCATTTTATAAATTACTCAAGAGTGTGAATCTCTTGAGAGGGATTCTCACTGGTGATTACCTAGTAAGTTGTAAGGGGGAGTGAGGGGATTCTCTCATTGATGTACTGAGGCACCAAGAGCTCATAGAATCTTAGGAAATAGTGGAGCACTCAGAGGAACTTTTCAAAGCATACGTTTTTCGACAAATGATGCATTTTGGAATATATCAATAAATATGAAAGCATATGTTTTGAAAGAGAACTTTTCAAAGAGCTTTCTTATAAGCACATTTACCAAAGAGCTATTGGATAAATCTAAGATATGTTTTAATGGAATTTATTGAGGATTTATCGAAGTCTTTTTCGATAAGGTTAATTACCGAAGTATTTCTGTGCAAGACTTAAACTATTTCAATCGCAATTCTTTAGGGATTTATCGAAGACCTTTTTGACAAGGGTATTCCTCAATAAGAACTTTGATAATTCAAGACTGATTTGTGAAAAGATTTCTAAACTAGACTTTAACATATTTGATCTTCAGTTGTAAATTATTTTCGAAACAACCGAGATATGCTTATATTGTTTATGCATCTATTCTAAGACATGTTTCAAGATTATTTACATCTAAAACAGCGATCAAATGCACAGATCAATTGAAGAGCAACAAGAGTCAGATGCATACGTCAGCAATAACAGCTATCCCATGGATATTTCAACTGATTTATGAAGAACCAAGTATAAAAGAAGAAGCCAAAATGAGGAAGCTGAAAAGTTGGGAGACAAAATAAAAATAAGAGACGCTTACAACGCAGTTTGATTATACTCAATAAATATTATGAAGTCTCTGTTTCTCTTTAGTTTAGAGCATATCATTCTTCAAATGAGAGAAGCCTAGAGAGTCTTTTAGCTTAAATTTCTATCTTATCTACTCTACCAAGCGTACAAATCATTTTATAAATTACTCAAGAGTGTGAATCTCTTGAGAGGGATTCTCACTGGTGATTACCTAGTAAGTTGTAAGGGGGAGTGAGGGGATTCTCTCATTGATGTACTGAGGCACCAAGAGCTCATGGAATCTTAGGAAATAGTGGAGCACTCAGAGGAACTTTTCAAAGCATACGTTTTTCGACAAATGATGCATTTTGGAATATATCAATAAATATGAAAGCATATGTTTTGAAAGAGAACTTTTCAAAGAGCTTTCTTATAAGCACATTTACCAAAGAGCTATTCGATAAATCTAAGATATGTTTTAATGGAATTTATTGAGGATTTATCGAAGTCTTTTTCGATAAGGTTAATTACCGAAGTATTTCTGTGCAAGACTTAAACTATTTCGATCGCAATTCTTTAGGGATTTATCGAAGACCTTTTTGACAAGGGTATTCCTCAATAAGAACTTTGATAATTCAAGACTGATTTGTGAAAAGATTTCTAAACTAGACTTTAACATATTTGATCTTCAGTTGTAAATTATTTTAGAAACAAACGAGATATGCTTATATTGTTTATGCATCTATTCTAAGACATGTTTCAAGATTATTTACACCTAAAACAGCGATCAAATGCACAGATCAATTGAAGAGCAACAAGAGTCAGATGCATACGTCAGCAATAACAGCTATCCCATGGATATTTCAACTGATTTATGAAGAACCAAGTATAAAAGAAGAAGCCAAAATGAGGAAGCTGAAAAGTTGGGAGACAAAATAAAAATAAGAGATGCTTACAACGCAGTTTGATTATACTCAATAAATATTATCAAGTCTCTGTTTCTCTTTAGTTTAGAGCATATCATTCTTCAAATGAGAGAAGCCTAGAGAGTCTTTTAGCTTAAATTTCTATCTTATCTACTCTACAAAGCGTATAAATCATTTTATAAATTACTCAAGAGTGTGAATCTCTTGAGAGGGATTCTCACTGGTGATTACCTAGTAAGTTGTAAGGGGGAGTGAGGGGACTCTCTCATTGATGTACTGAGGCACCAAGAGCTCATGGAATCTTAGGAAATAGTGGAGCACTCAGAGGAACTTTTCAAAGCATACGTTTTTCGACAAATGATGCATTTTGGAATATATCAATAAATATGAAAGCATATGTTTTGAAAGAGAACTTTTCAAAGAGCTTTCTTATAAGCACATTTACCAAAGAACTATTTGATAAATCTAAGATATGTTTTAATGGAATTTATTGAGGATTTATCGAAGTCTTTTTCGATAAGGTTAATTATCGAAGTATTTCTGTGCAAGACTTAAACTATTTCAATCGCAATTCTTTAGGGATTTATCGAAGACCTTTTTGACAAGGGTATTCCTCAATAAGAACTTTGATAATTCAAGACTGATTTGTGAAAAGATTTCTAAACTAGACTTTAACATATTTGATCTTCAGTTGTAAATTATTTTAGAAACAAACGAGATATGCTTATATTGTTTATGCATCTATTCTAAGACATGTTTCAAGATTATTTACATCTAAAACAGCGATCAAATGCACAGATCAATTGAAGAGCAACAAGAGTCAGATGCATACGTCAGCAATAACAGCTATCCCATGGATATTTCAACTGATTTATGAAGAACCAAGTATAAAAGAAGAAGCCAAAATGAGGAAGCTGAAAAGTTGGGAGACAAAATAAAAATAAGAGATGCTTACAACGCAGTTTGATTATACTCAATAAATATTATGAAGTCTCTGTTTCTCTTTAGTTTAGAGCATATCATTCTTCAAATGAGAGAAGCCTAGAGAGTCTTTTAGCTTAAATTTCTATCTTATCTACTCTACAAAGCGTATAAATCATTTTATAAATTACTCAAGAGTGTGAATCTCTTGAGAGGGATTCTCACTGGTGATTACCTAGTAAGTTGTAAGGGGGAGTGAGGGGATTCTCTCATTGATGTACTGAGGCACCAAGAGCTCATGGAATCTTAGGAAATAGTGGAGCACTCAGAGGAACTTTTCAAAGCATACGTTTTTCGACAAATGATGCATTTTGGAATATATCAATAAATATGAAAGCATATGTTTTGAAAGAGAACTTTTCAAAGAGCTTTCTTATAAGCACATTTACCAAAGAGCTATTCGATAAATCTAAGATATGTTTTAATGGAATTTATTGAGGATTTATCGAAGTCTTTTTCGATAAGGTTAATTACCGAAGTATTTCTGTGCAAGACTTAAACTATTTCAATCGCAATTCTTTAGGGATTTATCGAAGACCTTTTTGACAAGGGTATTCCTCAATAAGAACTTTGATAATTCAAGACTGATTTGTGAAAAGATTTCTAAACTAGACTTTAACATATTTGATCTTCAGTTGTAAATTATTTTAGAAACAAACGAGATATGCTTATATTGTTTATGCATCTATTCTAAGACATGTTTCAAGATTATTTACATCTAAAACAGCGATCAAATGCACAGATCAATTGAAGAGCAACAAGAGTCAGATGCATACGTCAGCAATAACAGCTATCCCATGGATATTTCAACTGATTTATGAAGAACCAAGTATAAAAGAAGAAGCCAAAATGAGGAAGCTGAAAAGTTGGGAGACAAAATAAAAATAAGAGATGCTTACAACGCAGTTTGATTATACTCAATAAATATTATGAAGTCTCTGTTTCTCTTTAGTTTAGAGCATATCATTCTTCAAATGAGAGAAGCCTAGAGAGTCTTTTAGCTTAAATTTCTATCTTATCTACTCTACCAAGTGAGTTTCATACGTATAAATCATTTTATAAATTACTCAAGAGTGTGAATCTCTTGAGAGGGATTCTCACTGGTGATTACCTAGTAAGTTGTAAGGGGAAGTGAGGGGATTCTCTCATTGATGTACTGAGGCACCAAGAGCTCATGGAATCTTAGGAAATAGTGGAGCACTCAGAGGAACCTTTAAAAGCATACGTTTTTCGACAAATGATGCATTTTAGAATATATCAATAAATATGAAAGCATATGTTTTGAAAGAGAACTTTTCAAAGAGCTTTCTTATAAGCACATTTACCAAAGAGCTATTCGATAAATCTAAGATATGTTTTAATGGAATTTATTGAGGATTTATCGAAGTCTTTTTTGATAAGGTTAATTATCGAAGTATTTCTGTACAAGACTTAAACTATTTCAATCGCAATTCTTTAGGGATTTATCGAAGACCTTTTTGACAAGGGTATTCCTCAATAAGAACTTTGATAATTCAAGACTGATTTGTGAAAAGATTTCTAAACTAGACTTTAACATATTTGATCTTCAGTTGTAAATTATTTTAGAAACAAACGAGATATGCTTATATTGTTTATGCATCTATTCTAAGACATGTTTCAAGATTATTTACATCTAAAACAGCGATCAAATGCACAGATCAATTGAAGAGCAACAAGAGTCAAATGCATTCGTCAGCAATAACAGCTATCCCATGGATATTTCAACTGATTTATGAAGAACCAAGTATAAAAGAAGAAGCCAAAATGAGGAAGCTGAAAAGTTGGGAGACAAAATAAAAATAAGAGATGCTTACAACGCAGTTTGATTATACTCAATAAATATTATGAAGTCTCTATTTCTCTTTAGTTTAGAGCATATCATTCTTCAAATGAGAGATGCCTAGAGAGTCTTTTAGCTTAAATTTCTATCTTATCTACTCTACCAAGCGTACAAATCATTTTATAAATTACTCAAGAGTGTGAATCTCTTGAGAGGGATTCTCACTGGTGATTACCTAGTAAGTTGTAAGGGGAAGTGAGGGGATTCTCTCATTGATGTACTGAGGCACCAAGAGCTCATGGAATCTTAGGAAATAGTGGAGCACTCAGAGGAACCTTTAAAAGCATACGTTTTTCGACAAATGATGCATTTTAGAATATATCAATAAATATGAAAGCATATGTTTTGAAAGAGAACTTTTCAAAGAGCTTTCTTATAAGCACATTTACCAAAGAGCTATTCGATAAATCTAAGATATGTTTTAATGGAATTTATTGAGGATTTATCGAAGTCTTTTTTGATAAGGTTAATTATCGAAGTATTTCTGTACAAGACTTAAACTATTTCAATCGCAATTCTTTAGGGATTTATCGAAGACCTTTTTGACAAGGGTATTCCTCAATAAGAACTTTGATAATTCAAGACTGATTTGTGAAAAGATTTCTAAACTAGACTTTAACATATTTGATCTTCAGTTGTAAATTATTTTAGAAACAAACGAGATATGCTTATATTGTTTATGCATCTATTCTAAGACATGTTTCAAGATTATTTACATCTAAAACAGCGATCAAATGCACAGATCAATTGAAGAGCAACAAGAGTCAAATGCATTCGTCAGCAATAACAGCTATCCCATGGATATTTCAACTGATTTATGAAGAACCAAGTATAAAAGAAGAAGCCAAAATGAGGAAGCTGAAAAGTTGGGAGACAAAATAAAAATAAGAGATGCTTACAACGCAGTTTGATTATACTCAATAAATATTATGAAGTCTCTATTTCTCTTTAGTTTAGAGCATATCATTCTTCAAATGAGAGAAGCCTAGAGAGTCTTTTAGCTTAAATTTCTATCTTATCTACTCTACCAAGTGAGTTTCATACGTATAAATCATTTTATAAATTACTCAAGAGTGTGAATCTCTTGAGAGGGATTCTCACTGGTGATTACCTAGTAAGTTGTAAGGGGAAGTGAGGGGATTCTCTCATTGATGTACTGAGGCACCAAGAGCTCATGGAATCTTAGGAAATAGTGGAGCACTCAGAGGAACTTTTCAAAGCATACGTTTTTCGACAAATGATGCATTTTGGAATATATCAATAAATATGAAAGCATATGTTTTGAAAGAGAACTTTTCAAAGAGCTTTCTTATAAGCACATTTAACAAAGAGCTATTCGATAAATTTAAGATATGTTTTAATGGAATTTATTGAGGATTTATCGAAGTCTTTTTCGATAAGGTTAATTATCGAAGTATTTCTGTGCAAGACTTAAACTATTTCAATCGCAATTCTTTAGGGATTTATCGAAGACCTTTTTGACAAGGGTATTCCTCAATAAGAACTTTGATAATTCAAGACTGATTTGTGAAAAGATTTCTAAACTAGACTTTAACATATTTGATCTTCAGTTGTAAATTATTTTAGAAACAAACGAGATATGCTTATATTGTTTATGCATCTATTCTAAGACATGTTTCAAGATTATTTACATCTAAAACAGCGATCAAATGCACAGATCAATTGAAGAGCAACAAGAGTCAGATGCATACGTCAGCAATAACAGCTATCCCATGGATATTTCAACTGATTTATGAAGAACCAAGTATAAAAGAAGAAGCCAAAATGAGGAAGCTGAAAAGTTGGGAGACAAAATAAAAATAAGAGACGCTTACAACGCAGTTTGATTATACTCAATAAATATTATGAAGTCTCTGTTTCTCTTTAGTTTAGAGCATATCATTCTTCAAATGAGAGAAGCCTAGAGAGTCTTTTAGCTTAAATTTCTATCTTATCTACTCTACCAAGCGTACAAATCATTTTATAAATTACTCAAGAGTGTGAATCTCTTGAGAGGGATTCTCACTGGTGATTACCTAGTAAGTTGTAAGGGGGAGTGAGGGGATTCTCTCATTGATGTACTGAGGCACCAAGAGCTCATGGAATCTTAGGAAATAGTGGAGCACTCAGAGGAACCTTTAAAAGCATACGTTTTTCGACAAATGATGCATTTTAGAATATATCAATAAATATGAAAGCGTATGTTTTGAAAGAGAACTTTTCAAAGAGCTTTCTTATAAGCACATTTACCAAAGAGCTATTCGATAAATCTAAGATATGTTTTAATGGAATTTATTGAGGATTTATCGAAGTCTTTTTTGATAAGGTTAATTATCGAAGTATTTCTGTACAAGACTTAAACTATTTCAATCGCAATTCTTTAGGGATTTATCGAAGACCTTTTTGACAAGGGTATTCCTCAATAAGAACTTTGATAATTCAAGACTGATTTGTGAAAAGATTTCTAAACTAGACTTTAACATATTTGATCTTCAGTTGTAAATTATTTTAGAAACAAACGAGATATGCTTATATTGTTTATGCATCTATTCTAAGACATGTTTCAAGATTATTTACATCTAAAACAGCGATCAAATGCACAGATCAATTGAAGAGCAACAAGAGTCAGATGCATTCGTCAGCAATAACAGCTATCCCATGGATATTTCAACTGATTTAAGAAGAACCAAGTATAAAAGAAGAAGCCAAAATGAGGAAGCTGAAAAGTTGGGAGACAAAATAAAAATAAGAGATGCTTACAACGTAGTTTGATTATACTCAATAAATATTATGAAGTCTCTGTTTCTCTTTAGTTTAGAGCATATCATTCTTTAAATGAGAGAAGCCTAGAGAGTCTTTTAGCTTAAATTTCTATCTTATCTACTCTACCAAGTGAGTTTCATACGTATAAATCATTTTATAAATTACTCAAGAGTGTGAATCTCTTGAGAGGGATTCTCACTGGTGATTACCTAGTAAGTTGTAAGGGGAAGTGAGGGGATTCTCTCATTGATGTACTGAGGCACCAAGAGCTCATGGAATCTTAGGAAATAGTGGAGCACTCAGAGGAACTTTTCAAAGCATACGTTTTTCGACAAATGATGCATTTTGGAATATATCAATAAATATGAAAGCATATGTTTTGAAAGAGAACTTTTCAAAGAGCTTTCTTATAAGCACATTTAACAAAGAGCTATTCGATAAATTTAAGATATGTTTTAATGGAATTTATTGAGGATTTATCGAAGTCTTTTTCGATAAGGTTAATTATCGAAGTATTTGTGTGCAAGACTTAAACTATTTCAATCGCAATTCTTTAGGGATTTATCGAAGACCTTTTTGACAAGGGTATTCCTCAATAAGAACTTTGATAATTCAAGACTGATTTGTGAAAAGATTTCTAAACTAGACTTTAACATATTTGATCTTCAGTTGTAAATTATTTTAGAAACAAATGAGACATGCTTATATTGTTTATGCATCTATTCTAAGACATGTTTCAAGATTATTTACATCTAAAACAGCGATCAAATGCCCAGATCAATTGAAGAGCAACAAGAGTCAGATGCATACGTCAGCAATAACAGCTATCCCATGGATATTTCAATTGATTTATGAAGAACCAAGTATAAAAGAAGAAGCCAAAATGAGGAAGCTGAAAAGTTGGGAGACAAAATAAAAATAAGAGATGCTTACAACGCAGTTTGATTATACTCAATAAATATTATGAAGTCTCTGTTTCTCTTTAGTTTAGAGCATATCATTCTTCAAATGAGAGAAGCCTAGAGAGTCTTTTAGCTTAAATTTCTATCTTATCTACTCTACCAAGTGTATAAATCATTTTATAAATTACTCAAGAGTGTGAATCTCTTGAGAGGGATTCTCACTGGTGATTACCTAGTAAGTTGTAAGGGGGAGTGAGGGGATTCTCTCATTGATGTACTGAGGCACCAAGAGCTCATGGAATCATAGGAAATAGTGGAACACTCAGAGGAACTTTTCAAAGCATACGTTTTTCGACAAATGATGCATTTTGTAATATATCAATAAATATAAAAGCATATGTTTTGAAAGAGAACTTTTCAAAGAGCTTTCTTATAAGCACATTTACCAAAGAGCTATTCGATAAATCTAAGATATGTTTTAATGGAATTTATTGAGGATTTATCGAAGTCTTTTTCGATAAGGTTAATTATCGAAGTATGTCTGTGCAAGACTTAAACTATTTCAATCGCAATTCTTTAGGGATTTATCGAAGACCTTTTTGACAAGGGTATTCCTCAATAAGAACTTTGATAATTCAAGACTGATTTGTGAAAAGATTTCTAAACTAGACTTTAACATATTTGATCTTCAGTTGTAAATTATTTTAGAAACAAACGAGACATGCTTATATTGTTCATACATCTATTCTAAGACATGTTTCAAGATTATTTCCATCTAAAACAGCGATCAAATGCACAGATCAATTGAAGAGCAGCAAGAGTCAGATGCATACGTCAGCAATAACAGCTATCCCATGGATATTTCAACTGATTTATGAAGAACTAAGTATAAAAGAAGAAGCCAAAATGAGGAAGCTGAAAAGTTGGGAGACAAAATAAAAATAAGAGATGCTTACAACGCAGTTTAATTATACTCAATAAATATTATGAAGTCTCTGTTTCTCTTTAGTTTAGAGCATATCATTCTTCAAATGAGAGAAGCCTAGAGAGTCTTTTAGCTTAAATTTCTATCTTATCTCCTCTACCAAGTGAGTTTCATACGTATAAATCATTTTATAAATTACTCAAGAGTGTGAATCTCTTGAGAGGGATTCTCACTGGTGATTACCTAGTAAGTTGTAAGGGGGAGTGAGGGGATTCTCTCATTGATGTACTGAGGCACCAAGAGCTCATGGAATCTTAGGAAATAGTTGAACACTCAGAGGAACTTTTCAAAGCATACGTTTTTCGACAAATGATGCATTTTGGAATATATCAATAAATATGAAAGCATATGTTTTGAAAGAGAACTTTTCAAAGAGCTTTCTTATAAGCACATTTACCAAAGAGCTATTCGATAAATCTAAGATATGTTTTAATGGAATTTATTGAAGATTTATCGAAGTCTTTTTCGATAAGGTTAATTATAGAAGTATGTCTGTGCAAGACTTAAACTATTTCAATCGCAATTCTTTAGGGATTTATCGAAGACCTTTTTGACAAGGGTATTCCTCAATAAGAACTTTGATAATTCAAGACTGATTTGTGAAAAGATTTCTAAACTAGACTTTAACATATTTGATCTTCAGTTGTAAATTATTTTAGAAACAAACGAGACATGATTATATTGTTTATGCATCTATTCTAAGACATGTTTCAAGATTATTTACATCTAAAACAGCGATCAAATGCACAGATCAATTGAAGAGCAACAAGAGTCAGATGCATACGTCAGCAATAACAGCTATCCCATGGATATTTCAACTGATTTATGAAGAACCAAGTATAAAAGAAGAAGCCAAAATGAGGAAGCTGAAAAGTTGGGAGACAAAATAAAAATAAGAGATGCTTACAACGCAGTTTGATTATGCTCAATAAATATTATGAAGTCTCTGTTCCTCTTTAGTTTAGAGCATATCATTCTTCAAATGAGAGAAGCCTAGAGAGTCTTTTAGCTTAAATTTCTATCTTATCTACTCTACCAAGTGAGTTTCATACGTATAAATCCTTTTATAAATTACTCAAGAGTGTGAATCTCTTGAGAGGGATTCTCACTGGTGATTACCTAATAAGTTGTAAGGGGGAGTGAGGGGATTCTCACATTGATGTACTGAGGGAACTTTTCAAAGCATACGTTTTTATACAAATGATGCATTTTGGAAGATATCAATAAATATGAAAGCATATGTTTTGAAAGAGAACTTTTCAAAGGGCTTTCTTATAAGCACATTTACCAAAGAGCTATTCGATAAATCTAAGATATGTTTTAATGGAATTTATTGAGGATTTATCGAAGTCTTTTTCGATAAGGTTAATTATCGAAGTATTTCTGTGCAAGACTTAAACTATTTCAATCGCAATTCTTTAGGGATTTATCGAAGACCTTTTTGACAAGGGTATTCCTCAATAAGAACTTTGATAATTCAAGACTGATTTGTGAAAAGATTTCTAAACTAGACTTTAACATATTTGATCTTCAGTTATAAATTATTTTAGAAACAAACGAGATATGCTTATATTGTGCATCTATTCTAAGACATGTTTCAAGATTATTTACATCTAAAACAGCGATCAAATGCACAGATCAATTGAAGAGCAACAAGAGTCAGATGCATACGTCAGCAATAACAGCTATCCCATGGATATTTCAACTGATTTATGAAGAACCAAGTCTAAAAGAAGAAGCCAAAATGAGGAAGCTAAAAGGTTGGGAGACAAAATAAAAATAAGAGATGCTTACAACGCAGTTTGATTATACTCAAGAAATATTATGATGTCTCTGTTTCTCTTTAGTTTAGAGCATATCATTCTTCAAATGAGAGAAGCCTAGAGAGTCTTTTAGCTTAAATTTCTATCTTATCTCCTCTACCAAGTGAGTTTCATACGTATAAATCATTTTATAAATTACTCAAGAGTGTGAATCTCTTGAGAGGGATTCTCACTGGTGATTACCTAGTAAGTTGTAAGGGGGAGTGAGGGGATTCTCTCATTGATGTACTGAGGCACCAAGAGCTCATGGAATCTTAGGAAATAGTGGAACACTCAGAGGAACTTTTCAAAGCATACGTTTTTCGACAAATGATGCATTTTAGAATATATCAATAAATATGAAAGCATATGTTTTGAAAGAGAACTTTTCAAAGGGCTTTGTTATAAGCACATTTACCAAAGAGCTATTCGATAAATCTCAGATATGTTTTATTGGAATTTATTGAGGATTTATCGAAGTCTTTTTCGATAAGGTTAATTATCGAAGTATTTCTGTGCAAGACTTGAAGTATTTCAATCGCAATTCTTTAGGGATTTATCGAAGACCTTTTTGACAAGGGTATTCCTCAATAAGAACTTTGATAATTCAAGACTGATTTGTGAAAAGATTTCTAAACTAGACTTTAACATATTTGATCTTCAGTTGTAAATTATTTTAGAAACAAACGAGAAATGCTTATATTGTTTATACATATATTCTAAGACATGTTTCAAGATTATTTACATCTAAAACAGCGATCAAATGCACAGATCAATTGAATAGCAACAAGAGTCAGATGCATACGTCAGCAATAACAGCTATCCCATGGATATTTCAACTGATTTATGAAGAACCAAGTATAAAAGAAGAAGCCAAAATGAGGAAGCTGAAAGGTTGGGAGACAAAATAAAAATAAGAGATGCTTACAACGCAGTTTGATTATACTCAATAAATATTATGAAGTCTATGTTTCTCTTTAGTTTAGAGCATATCATTCTTCAAATGAGAGAAGCCTAGAGAGTCTTTTAGCTTAAATTTCTATCTTATCTACTCTACGAAGCGTATAAATCATTTTATAAATTACTCAAGAGTGTGAATCTCTTGAGAGGGATTCTCACTGGTGATTACCTAGTAAGTTGTAAGGGGGAGTGAGGGGATTCTCTCATTGATGTACTGAGGCACCAAGAGCTCATGGAATCTTAGGAAATAGTGGAACACTCAGAGGAACTTTTCAAAGCATACGTTTTTCGACAAATGATGCATTTTGGAATATATCAATAAATATGAAAGCATATGTTTTAAAAGAGAACTTTTCAAAGAGCTTTCTTATAAGCACATTTACCAAAGAGCTATTCGATAAATCTAAGATATGTTTTAATGGAATTTATTGAGGATTTATCGAAGTCTTTTTCGATAAGGTTAATTATCGAAGTATTTCTGTGCAAGAATTAAACTATTTCAATCGCAATTCTTTAGGGATTTATCGAAGACCTTTTTGACAAGGGTATTCCTCAATAAGAACTTTGATAATTCAAGACTGATTTGTAAAAAGATTTCTAAACTAGACTTTAACATATTTGATCTTCAGTTATAAATTATTTTAGAAACAAACGAGACATGCTTATATTGTTTATGCATCTATTCTAAGACATGTTTCAAGATTATTTACATCTAAAACAGCGATCAAATGCACAGATCAATTGAAGAGCAACAAGAGTCAGATGCATACGTCAGCAATAACAGCTATCCCATGGATATTTCAACTGATTTATGAAGAACCAAGTATAAAAGAAGAAGCCAAAATGAGGAAGCTGAAAGGTTGGGAGACAAAATAAAAATAAGAGATACTTACAACGCAGTTTGATTATACTCAATAAATATTATGAAGTCTCTGTTTCTCTTTAGTTTAGAGCATATCATTCTTCAAATGAGAGAAGCCTAGAGAGTCTTTTAGCTTAAATTTCTCTCTTATCTCCTCTACCAAGTGAGTTTCATACGTATAAATCATTTTATAAATTACTCAAGAGTGTGAATCTCTTGAGAGGGATTCTCACTGGTGATTACCTAGTAAGTTGTAAGGGGGAGTGAGGGGATTCTCTCATTGATGTACTGAGGCACCAAGAGCTCATGGAATCTTAGGAAATAGTGGAACACTCAGAGGAACTTTTCAAAGCATACGTTTTTCGACAAATGATGCATTTTGGAATATATCAATAAATATGAAAGCATATGTTTTGAAAGAGAACTTTTCAAAGGGCTTTCTTATAAGCACATTTACCAAAGAGCTATTCGATAAATCTAAGTTATGTTTTAATGGAATTTATTGAGGATTTATCGAAGTCTTTTTCGATAAGGTTAATTATCGAAGTATTTCTGTGCAAGACTTAAACTATTTCAATCGCAATTCTTTAGGGATTTATCGAAGACCTTTTTGACAAGGGTATTCCTCAATAAGAACTTTGATAATTCAAGACTGATTTGTGAAAAGATTTCTAAACTAGACTTTAACATATTTGATCTTCAGTTATAAATTATTTTAGAAACAAACGAGACATGCTTATATTGTTTATGCATCTATTCTAAGACATGTTTCAAGATTATTTACATCTAAAACAGCGATCAAATACACAGATCAATTGAAGAGCAACAAGAGTCAGATGCATACGTCAGCAATAACAGCTATCCCATGGATATTTCAACTGATTTATGAAGAACCAAGTATAAAAGAAGAAGCCAAAATGAGGAAGCTGAAAGGTTGGGAGACAAAATAAAAATAAGAGATGCTTACAACGCAGTTTGACTATACTCAATAAATATTATGAAGTCTCTGTTTCTCTTTAGTTTAGAGCATATCATTCTTCAAATGAGAGAAGCCTAGAGAGTCTTTTAGCTTAAATTTCTATCTTATCTATTCTACCAAGTGTATAAATCATTTTATAAATTACTCAAGAGTGTGAATCTCTTGAGAGGGATTCTCACTGGTGATTACCTAGTAAGTTGTAAGGGGGAGTGAGGGGATTCTCTCATTGATGTACTGAGGCACCAAGAGCTCATGGAATCTTAGGAAATAGTGGAACACTCAGAGGAACTTTTCAAAGCATACGTTTTTCGACAAATGATGCATTTTGGAATATATCAATAAATATGAAAGCATATGTTTTGAAAGAGAACTTTTCAAAGGGCTTTCTTATAAGCACATTTACCAAAGAGCTATTCGATAAATCTAAGTTATGTTTTAATGGAATTTGTTGAGGATTTATCGAAGTCTTTTTCGATAAGGTTAATTATCGAAGTATTTCTGTGCAAGACTTAAACTATTTCAATCGCAATTCTTTAGGGATTTATCGAAGACCTTTTTGACAAGGGTATTCCTCAATAAGAACTTTGATAATTCAAGACTGATTTGTGAAAAGATTTCTAAACTAGACTTTAACATATTTGATCTTCAGTTGTAAATTATATTAGAAACAAACGAGATATGCTTATATTGTTTATGCATCTATTCTAAGACATGTTTCAAGATTATTTACATCTAAAACAGCGATCAAATGCACAGATCAATTGAAGAGCAACAAGAGTCAGATGCATACGTCAGCAATAACAGCTATCCCATGGATATTTCAACTGATTTATGAAGAACCAAGTATAAAAGAAGAAGCCAAAATGAGGAAGCTGAAAGGTTGGGAGACAAAATAAAAATAAGAGATGCTTACAACGCAGTTTGATTATACTCAATAAATATTATGAAGTCTCTGTTTCTCTTTAGTTTAGAGCATATCATTCTTCAAATGAGAGAAGCCTAGAGAGTCTTTTAGCTTAAATTTCTATCTTATCTACTCTACGAAGCGTATAAATCATTTTATAAATTACTCAAGAGTGTGAATCTCTTGAGAGGGATTCTCACTGGTGATTACCTAGTAAGTTGTAAGGGGGAGTGAGGGGATTCTCTCATTGATGTACTGAGGCACCAAGAGCTCATGGAATCTTAGGAAATAGTGGAACACTCAGAGGAACTTTTCAAAGCATACGTTTTTCGACAAATGATGCATTTTCGAATATATCAATAAATATGAAAGCATATGTTTTGAAAGAGAACTTTTCAAAGGGCTTTCTTATTAGCACATTTACCAAAGAGCTATTCGATAAATCTAAGTTATGTTTTAATGGAATTTATTGAGGATTTATCGAAGTCTTTTTCGATAAGGTTAATTATCGAAGTATTTCTGTGCAAGAATTAAACTATTTCAATCGCAATTCTTTAGGGATTTATCGAAGACCTTTTTGACAAGGGTATTCCTCAATAAGAACTTTGATAATTCAAGACTGATTTGTAAAAAGATTACTAAACTAGACTTTAACATATTTGATCTTCAGTTATAAATTATTTTAGAAACAAACGAGACATGCTTATATTGTTTATGCATCTATTCTAAGACATGATTCAAGATTATTTACATCTAAAACAGCGATCAAATGCACACATCAATTGAAGAGCAACAAGAGTCAGATGCATACGTTAGCAATAATAGCTATCCCATGGATATTTCAACTGATTTATGAAGAACCAAGTATAAAAGAAGAAGCCAAAATGAGGAAGCTGAAAGGCTGGGAGACAAAATAAAAATAAGAGATGCTTACAACGCAGTTTGATTATACTCAATAAATATTATGAAGTCTCTGTTTCTCTTTAGTTTAGAGCATATCATTCTTCAAATGAGAGAAGCCTAGAGAGTCTTTTAGCTTAAATTTCTATCTTATCTCCTCTACCAAGTGAGTTTCATACGTATAAATCATTTTATAAATTACTCAAGAGTGTGAATCTCTTGAGAGGGATTCTCACTGGTGATTACCTAGTAAGTTGTAAGGGGGAGTGAGGGGATTCTCTCATTGATGTACTGAGGCACCAAGAGCTCATGGAATCTTAGGAAATAGTGGAACACTCAGAGGAACTTTTCAAAGCATACGTTTTTCGACAAATGATGCATTTTGGAATATATCAATAAATATGAAAGCATATGTTTTGAAAGAGAACTTTTCAAAGGGCTTTCTTATAAGCACATTTACCAAAGAGCTATTCGATAAATCTAAGTTATGTTTTAATGGAATTTATTGAGGATTTATCGAAGTCTTTTTCGATAAGGTTAATTATCGAAGTATTTCTGTGCAAGACTTAAACTATTTCAATCGCAATTCTTTAGGGATTTATCGAAGACCTTTTTGACAAGGGTATTCCTCAATAAGAACTTTGATAATTCAAGACTGATTTGTGAAAAGATTTCTAAACTACACTTTAACATATTTGATCTTCAGTTATAAATTATTTTAGAAACAAACGAGACATGCTTATATTGTTTATGCATCTATTCTAAGACATGTTTCAAGATTATTTACATCTAAAACAGCGATCAAATGCACACATCAATTGAAGAGCAACAAGAGTCAGATGCATACGTCAGCAATAACAGCTATCCCATGGATATTTCAACTGATTTATGAAGAACCAAGTATAAAAGAAGAAGCCAAAATGAGGAAGCTGAAAGGTTGGGAGACAAAATAAAAATAAGAGATGCTTACAACGCAGTTTGATTATACTCAATAAATATTATGAAGTCTCTGTTTCTCTTTAGTTTAGAGCATATCATTCTTCAAATGAGAGAAGCCTAGAGAGTCTTTTAGCTTAAATTTCTATCTTATCTGCTCTACCAAGTGAGTTTTATACGTATAAATCATTTTATAAATTACTCAAGAGTGTGAATCTCTTGAGAGGGATTCTCACTGGTGATTACCTAGTAAGTTGTAAGGGGGAGTGAGGGGATTCTCTCATTGATGTACTGAGGCACCAAGAGCTCATGGAATCTTAGGAAATAGTGGAACACTCAGAGGAACTTTTCAAAGCATACGTTTTTTGACAAATGATGCATGTTGGAATATATGAATAAATATGAAAGCATATGTTTTGAAAGAGAACTTTTCAAAGGGCTTTCTTATAAGCACATTTACCAAAGAGCTATTCGATAAATCTAAGTTATGTTTTAATGGAATTTATTGAGGATTTATCGAAGTCTTTTTCGATAAGGTTAATTATCGAAGTATTTCTGTGCAAGAATTAAACTATTTCAATCGCAATTCTTTAGGGATTTATCGAAGACCTTTTTGACAAGGGTATTCCTCAATAAGAACTTTGATAATTCAAGACTGATTTGTGAAAAGATTTCTAAACTAGACTTTAACATATTTGATCTTCAGTTATAAATTATTTTAGAAACAAACGAGACATGCTTATATTGTTTATGCATCTATTCTAAGACATGTTACAAGATTATTTACATCTAAAACAGCGATCAAATGCACAGATCAATTGAAGAGCAATAAGAGTCAGATGCATACGTCAGCAATAACAGCTATCCCATGGATATTTCAACTGATTTATGAAGAACCAAGTATAAAAGAAGAAGCCAAAATGAGGAAGCTGAAAGGTTGGGAGACAAAATAAAAATAAGAGATGCTTACAACGCAGTTTGATTATACTCAATAAATATTATGAAGTCTCTGTTTCTCTTTAGTTTAGATCATATCATTCTTCAAATGAGAGAAGCCTAGAGAGTCTTTTAGCTTAAATTTCTATCTTATCTGCTCTACCAAGTGAGTTTCATACGTATAAATCATTTTATAAATTACTCAAGAGTGTGAATCTCTTGAGAGGGATTCTCACTGGTGATTACCTAGTAAGTTGTAAGGGGGAGTGAGGGGATTCTCTCATTGATGTACTGAGGCACCAAGAGCTCATGGAATCTTAGGAAATAGTGGAACACTCAGAGGAACTTTTCAAAGCATACGTTTTTCGACAAATGATGCATTTTGGAATATATCAATAAATATGAAAGCATATGTTTTGAAAGAGAACTTTTCAAAGTGCTTTCTTATAAGCACATTTACCAAAGAGCTATTCGATAAATCTAAGTTATGTTTTAATGGAATTTATTGAGGATTTATCGAAGTCTTTTTCGATAAGGTTAATTATCGAAGTATTTCTGTGCAAGACTTAAACTATTTCAATCGCAATTCTTTAGGGATTTATCGAAGACCTTTTTGACAAGGGTATTCCTCAATAAGAACTTTGATAATTCAAGACTGATTTGTGAAAAGATTTCTAAACTACACTTTAACATATTTGATCTTCAGTTATAAATTATTTTAGAAACAAACGAGACATGCTTATATTGTTTATGCATCTATTCTAAGACATGTTTCAAGATTATTTACATCTAAAACAGCGATCAAATGCACAGATCAATTGAAGAGCAACAAGAGTCAGATGCATACGTCAGCAATAACAGCTATCCCATGGATATTTCAACTGATTTATGAAGAACCAAGTATAAAAGAAGAAGCCAAAATGAGGAAGCTGAAAGGTTGGGAGACAAAATAAAAATAAGAGATGCTTACAACGCAGTTTGATTATACTCAATAAATATTATGAAGTCTCTGTTTCTCTTTAGTTTAGAGCATATCATTCTTCAAATGAGAGAAGCCTAGAGAGTCTTTTAGCTTAAATTTCTATCTTATCTGCTCTACCAAGTGAGTTTCATACGTATAAATCATTTTATAAATTACTCAAGAGTGTGAATCTCTTGAGAGGGATTCTCACTGGTGATTACCTAGTAAGTTGTAAGGGGGAGTGAGGGGATTCTCTCATTGATGTACTGAGGCACCAAGAGCTCATGGAATCTTAGGAAATAGTGGAACACTCAGAGGAACTTTTCAAAGCATACATTTTTCGACAAATGATGCATTTTGGAATATATCAATAAATATGAAAGCATATGTTTTGAAAGAGAACTTTTCAAAGGGCTTTCTTATAAGCTCATTTACCAAAGAGCTATTCGATAAATCTAAGTTATGTTTTAATGGAATTTATTGAGGATTTATCGAAGTCTTTTTCGATAAGGTTAATTATCGAAGTATTTCTGTGCAAGACTTAAACTATTTCAATCGCAATTCTTTAGGGATTTATCGAAGACCTTTTTGACAAGGGTATTCCTCAATAAGAACTTTGATAATTCAAGACTGATTTGTGAAAAGATTTCTAAACTACACTTTAACATATTTGATCTTCAGTTATAAATTATTTTAGAAACAAACAAGACATGCTTATATTGTTTATGCATCTATTCTAAGACATGTTTCAAGATTATTTACATCTAAAACAGCGATCAAATGCACACATCAATTGAAGAGCAACAAGAGTCAGATGCATACGTCAACAATAACAGCTATCCCATGGATATTTCAACTGATTTATGAAGAACCAAGTATAAAAGAAGAAGCCAAAATGAGGAAGCTGAAAGGTTGGGAGACAAAATAAAAATAAGAGATGCTTACAACGCAGTTTGATTATACTCAATAAATATTATGAAGTCTCTGTTTCTCTTTAGTTTAGAGCATATCATTCTTCAAATGAGAGAAGCCTAGAGAGTCTTTTAGCTTAAATTTCTATCTTATCTGCTCTACCAAGTGAGTTTTATACGTATAAATCATTTTATAAATTACTCAAGAGTGTGAATCTCTTGAGAGGGATTCTCACTGGTGATTACCTAGTAAGTTGTAAGGGGGAGTGAGGGGATTCTCTCATTGATGTACTGAGGCACCAAGAGCTCATGGAATCTTAGGAAATAGTGGAACACTCAGAGGAACTTTTCAAAGCATACGTTTTTTGACAAATGATGCATGTTGGAATATATGAATAAATATGAAAGCATATGTTTTGAAAGAGAACTTTTCAAAGGGCTTTCTTATAAGCACATTTACCAAAGAGCTATTCGATAAATCTAAGTTATGTTTTAATGGAATTTATTGAGGATTTATCGAAGTCTTTTTCGATAAGGTTAATTATCGAAGTATTTCTGTGCAAGACTTAAACTATTTCAATCGCAATTCTTTAGGGATTTATCGAAGACCTTTTTGACAAGGGTATTCCTCAATAAGAACTTTGATAATTCAAGACTGATTTGTGAAAAGATTTCTAAACTAGACTTTAACATATTTGATCTTCAGTTATAAATTATTTTAGAAACAAACGAGACATGCTTATATTGTTTATGCATCTATTCTAAGACATGTTACAAGATTATTTACATCTAAAACAGCGATCAAATGCACAGATCAATTGAAGAGCAATAAGAGTCAGATGCATATGTCAGCAATAACAGCTATCCCATGGATATTTCAACTGATTTATGAAGAACCAAGTATAAAAGAAGAAGCCAAAATGAGGAAGCTGAAAGGTTGGGAGACAAAATAAAAATAAGAGATGCTTACAACGCAGTTTGATTATACTCAATAAATATTATGAAGTCTCTGTTTCTCTTTAGTTTAGAGCATATCATTCTTCAAATGAGAGAAGTCTAGAGAGTCTTTTAGCTTAAATTTCTATCTTATCTACTCTACCAAGCGTATAAATCATTTTATAAATTACTCAAGAGTGTGAATCTCTTGAGAGGGATTCTCACTGGTGATTACCTAGTAAGTTGTAAGGGGGAGTGAGGGGATTCTCTCATTGATGTACTGAGGCACCAAGAGCTCATGGAATCTTAGGAAATAGTGGAACACTTAGAGGAACTTTTCAAAGCATACGTTTTTCGACAAATGATGCATTTTGGAATATATCAATAAATATGAAAGCATATGTTTTGAAAGAGAACTTTTCAAAGGGCTTTCTTATAAGCACATTTACCAAAGAGCTATTCGATAAATCTAAGTTATGTTTTAATGGAATTTATTGAGGATTTATCGAAGTCTTTTTCGATAAGGTTAATTATCGAAGTATTTCTGTGCAAGACTTAAACTATTTCAATCGCAATTCTTTAGGGATTTATCGAAGACCTTTTTGACAAGGGTATTCCTCAATAAGAACTTTGATAATTCAAGACTGATTTGTGAAAAGATTTCTAAACTAGACTTTAACATATTTGATCTTCAGTTATAAATTATTTTAGAAACAAACGAGACATGCTTATATTGTTTATGCATCTATTCTAAGACATGTTTCAAGATTATTTACATCTAAAACAGCGATCAAATGCACAGATCAATTGAAGAGCAACAAGAGTCAGATGCATACGTCAGCAATAACAGCTATCCCATGGATATTTCAACTGATTTATGAAGAACCAAGTATAAAAGAAGAAGCCAAAATGAGGAAGCTGAAAGGTTGGGAGACAAAATAAAAATAAGAGATGCTTACAACGCAGTTTGATTATACTCAATAAATATTATGAAGTCTCTGTTTCTCTTTAGTTTAGATCATATCATTCTTCAAATGAGAGAAGCCTAGAGAGTCTTTTAGCTTAAATTTCTATCTTATCTGCTCTACCAAGTGAGTTTCATACGTATAAATCATTTTATAAATTACTCAAGAGTGTGAATCTCTTGAGAGGGATTCTCACTGGTGATTACCTAGTAAGTTGTAAGGGGGAGTGAGGGGATTCTCTCATTGATGTACTGAGGCACCAAGAGCTCATGGAATCTTAGGAAATAGTGGAACACTCAGAGGAACTTTTCAAAGCATACGTTTTTCGACAAATGATGCATTTTGGAATATATCAATAAATATGAAAGCATATGTTTTGAAAGAGAACTTTTCAAAGTGCTTTCTTATAAGCACATTTACCAAAGAGCTATTCGATAAATCTAAGTTATGTTTTAATGGAATTTATTGAGGATTTATCGAAGTCTTTTTCGATAAGGTTAATTATCGAAGTATTTCTGTGCAAGACTTAAACTATTTCAATCGCAATTCTTTAGGGATTTATCGAAGACCTTTTTGACAAGGGTATTCCTCAATAAGAACTTTGATAATTCAAGACTGATTTGTGAAAAGATTTCTAAACTAGACTTTAACATATTTGATCTTCAGTTATAAATTATTTTAGAAACAAACGAGACATGCTTATATTGTTTATGCATCTATTCTAAGACATGTTTCAAGATTATTTACATCTAAAACAGCGATCAAATGCACAGATCAATTGAAGAGCAACAAGAGTCAGATGCATACGTCAGCAATAACAGCTATCCCATGGATATTTCAACTGATTTATGAAGAACCAAGTATAAAAGAAGAAGCCAAAATGAGGAAGCTGAAAGGTTGGGAGACAAAATAAAAATAAGAGATGCTTACAACGCAGTTTGATTATACTCAATAAATATTATGAAGTCTCTATTTCTCTTTAGTTTAGAGCATATCATTCTTCAAATGAGAGAAGCCTAGAGAGTCTTTTAGCTTAAATTTCTATCTTATCTGCTCTACCAAGTGAGTTTCATACGTATAAATCATTTTATAAATTACTCAAGAGTGTGAATCTCTTGAGAGGGATTCTCACTGGTGATTACCTAGTAAGTTGTAAGGGGGAGTGAGGGGATTCTCTCATTGATGTACTGAGGCACCAAGAGCTCATGGAATCTTAGGAAATAGTGGAACACTCAGAGGAACTTTTCAAAGCATACGTTTTTCGACAAATGATGCATGTTGGAATATATGAATAAATATGAAAGCATATGTTTTGAAAGAGAACTTTTCAAAGGGCTTTCTTATAAGCACATTTACCAAAGAGCTATTCGATAAATCTAAGTTATGTTTTAATGGAATTTATTGAGGATTTATCGAAGTCTTTTTCGATAAGGTTAATTATCGAAGTATTTCTGTGCAAGACTTAAACTATTTCAATCGCAATTCTTTAGGTATTTATCGAAGACCTTTCTGACAAGGGTATTCCTCAATAAGAACTTTGATAATTCAAGACTGATTTGTGAAAAGATTTCTAAACTAGACTTTAACATATTTGATCTTCAGTTATAAATTATTTTAGAAACAAACGAGACATGCTTATATTGTTTATGCATCTATTCTAAGACATGTTTCAAGATTATTTACATCTAAAACAGCGATCAAATGCACAGATCAATTGAAGAGCAACAAGAGTCAGATGCATACGTCAGCAATAACAGCTATCCCATGGATATTTCAACTGATTTATGAAGAACCAAGTATAAAAGAAGAAGCCAAAATGAGGAAGCTGAAAGGTTGGGAGACAAAATAAAAATAAGAGATGCTTACAACGCAATTTGATTATACTCAATAAATATTATGAAGTCTCTGTTTCTCTTTAGTTTAGAGCATATCATTCTTCAAATGAGAGAAGCCTAGAGAGTCTTTTAGCTTAAATTTCTACCTTATCTGCCCTACCAAGTGAGTTTCATACGTATAAATCATTTTATAAATTACTCAAGAGTGTGAATCTCTTGAGAGGGATTCTCACTGGTGATTACCTAGTAAGTTGTAAGGGGGAGTGAGGGGATTCTCTCATTGATGTACTGAGGCACCAAGAGCTCATGGAATCTTAGGAAATAGTGGAACACTCAGAGGAACTTTTCAAAGCATACGTTTTTCGACAAATGATGCATTTTGGAATATATCAATAAATATGAAAGCATATGTTTTGAAAGAGAACTTTTCAAAGGGCTTTCTTATAAGCACAATTACCAAAGAGCTATTCGATAAATCTAAGATATGTTTTAATGGAATTTATTGAGGATTTATCGAAGTCTTTTTCGATAAGGTTAATTATCGAAGTATTTCTGTGCAAGACTTAAACTATTTCAATCGCAATTCTTTAGGGAGTTATCGAAGACCTTTTTGACAAGGGTATTCCTCAATAAGAAATTTGATAATTCAAGACTGATTTGTGAAAAGATTTCTAAACTAGACTTTAACATATTTGATCTTCAGTTATAAATTATTTTAGAAACAAACGAGACATGCTTATATTGTTTATGCATCTATTCTAAGACATGTTTCAAGATTATTTACATCTAAAACAGCGATCAAATGCACAGATCAATTGAAGAGCAACAAGAGTCAGATGCATACGTCAGCAATAACAGCTATCCCATGGATATTTCAACTGATTTATGAAGAACCAAGTATAAAAGAAGAAGCCAAAATGAGGAAGCTGAAAGGTTGGGAGACAAAATAAAAATAAGAGATGCTTACAACGCAGTTTGATTATACTCAATAAATATTATGAAGTCTCTGTTTCTCTTTAGTTTAGAGCATATCATTCTTCAAATGAGAGAAGCCTAGAGAGTCTTTTAGCTTAAATTTCTATCTTATCTGCTCTACCAAGTGAGTTTCATACGTATAAATCATTTTATAAATTTCTCAAGAGTGTGAATCTCTTGAGAGGGATTCTCACTGGTGATTACCTAGTAAGTTGTAAGGGGGAGTGAGGGGATTCTCTCATTGATGTACTGATGCACCAAGTGTAACATCCTCACTTTTCATACGTCTTAGGGACCAAACAGTAGCATCTGGAACCACTTCCAAGGCTGTTGAAATCAAATTACTCAATCTAGAATTTTACTTTAGCGAGTACTGTTCACTGCACGAATTCCAAAGAAGTGACCTGACTTCAAAAAATCATAACTAATTCTATAAAAATCTGAATGGAGTGGTTCAAATTGCTACATGAAGCTAACATAATACTCTTTCAGGGAAAAATGACTCGTTGACCACGCCTTGACCAGGTCAACGTCAGTCAACGTCCGTAATTCACTGTTCATCCAGCGTCCTGTCCCTGATTCCAGCATTCTGGTCCCAACTTTGAAAAATCATATCTTTATGTGTAGACATCCAAATGATACGTTCTATATATAAAATCGAAGCTTGGTATGTCTACTATTTACTGGTAAAATACCATACATTTATTAAATCATTTACTATTTATAATTACAGCTCAAATGTCACTGCCTCCATCACGAGTTACTGTTCATAGTGATAATTTCCAGCAATTATACATACATGAATCACATATCAATCATGCTAAGTAATTAATATCTCTTCATGCATCTTTATCTCCTCCATCTTGAGAAGACCTGCTGTAATTGGATTGATATGGAAGGGTGAGATTTCTGGGGAAATCTCAGTAGCAAACAGCACTAAACAATGTATGCATTAATGTGAATACTTGTGCTTGCTTGTGAAAGTGTTAGCATTATGTCATGTGCATGCTTCCATGTTACATATGAAATACAATTGGCCAAAGTAATCATAGGAACAGAGCTTCATACATAGGCACATATTCAACACAATTCAACAAAGCCATAGCACATCAAGCATAACATTCAATGCATACAAGTTTAGGATTAGTTTACTACCTGACATGTAGCTTTTCCTTCTAGCTCTTAGCCTTTGCCCTAAGGTTCATTCTTTCCATAGGTTAGAGCCTATACATAGCATAATAATATATTTATTATTATTCTATCAGCATAGCTCTATTTAACTCATACATAGCTCAAGGGTAATATCCTTAATCTGACATTCCCCTGGCTTTCTCTCTACCTTTATCTACCTTTATTAATAGAGATATTTCTCTATTCTAACCACTAAGAGAAATCCTATACTTTATTAGAGAAGGGACTAGATAACTTTATTACCTCATTCCTAAGCTTTGCCCAGTCCCTTAGCTCCTTAGACTGCTCCTGGCTCCACCAGAACTCCTTCCTTCCTTTCCTTTCTTTCTTTCCTTCTCTCTCTCTCTTTCTCTCTTCTTTCTCTTCCTTTTCTTGCTAGATCCGTGGTGTGCCTTGAAATGGGAGGGGAGTGGCCTATTTATAGGTGAGAGGAGGTGGAATGAATGGCCCAGATTGATTCACAATGAATGGCTCAGATTGCTTGCTTCCTCAAGAAGCTTTGCCTGCATCATCATGATGACATCACCCTCCTTGCTGACTCACCACTCATGACATCATCTAGGACACCTCAAGGGACACCTAAGGGGTATATGTGGCGAAATGTGGGGCCCTTGGGACACCTCACCAGCTGAGTCAGCCTTTCCAGAGAGTTCCAGAGTCTTTTCCCTGAATGGACGGCCGAGATCGTGCCACGTGTCCTCTTGCTTTTTCTCCTTTTCTATAATCATGCCATGTGTCCTTTGCTTTTCCTCTTTTACTATAATCATGCCATGTGGCACATTGTGGGCCCCATTTATGTCCTCTCATAATTCCAGATCACTTTACCCAGTTCTATCTTGGACCGGGTCACTTTACTTTATTGAAAAAGCACTAAAACATTATTTTAATGCCTCTTGGGCCCACTTTACTCTTGGGCTACGTTTTTGGGCCTTTAAATATCAACTTGGGTTTCTAACCAAGCCCAAGCACTCTGGTGGCTCGGTTCCCAAGGAAAATCCTTAGTAAATTACCATAATGCCCTTACTACCTCTTTAGTACTTATAGGGGCACTATTGTCTTTCCATACCTTACCAGAGTATCTCTTGACCCTAGTCAACTATCCAAATACCCTTTCTTGACTGTCTAACCTTAGTCTAACGATCATAACACCCTTCATCTGACTCTAACTCAATGACACAATACAGTGGCATACCTTCAGTGGCATTTTCGTAATTCTTCATTTTTCTCGGTCTTTATTAGCCCTGGCCCATATATTTATCTGAAAATATCATTGGGCCTATAAGGTGCCATTCTGGACCCTCTGTATGATCCCCTATCTTCATGGGCTCAATTCCCGAGAAATTCCTCCGAAACCTATTTATCGGGTCTTTTGATCCACTGTAAATTCTGTAGTAAATTCTACAGAACTCCTTTTTGAGCTCTGTCAGTTTCAGAAATTCTTATATTAATTATAGGAATTTACTGCCACATTTCATCTGATTCTGAGGTCTAGAGCATACTGTATTAATTTTCCTTTTCTTTGGAAATTAATATAAATCTTTCATGACCTCTTATCAGAACTTTGTGTTGCATCACACTGATCAACATAATTTTCTCTATTTACTGAGACCTCTGCTCAACAGGGTCTGGTAGCATCGCTTTTTCAGGCTATATACTGGGCTTCTAAGCCTAAAAATTGGGATATGACATTTCTCCTCCCCTTAAATAAATTTCGTCCTCGAAATTTCAGGGCTAAATCTCTATTCATCCTTCGATGAAGAGTTCCTTTGAGGAGAATGTCCCTTTCTTCCATACTAAACTTTCTCATATACTCCTATATTCTGGAGTTTTTGTTGACTACTCATCATGATTCTTAGTGCAGTTACTTATTACTCATCTGAGTATTCAGCGGAATTCTCTAAACATCTGCAAAACTTTATCTCACATTCTCATATCATCATACGCTTTTATCATTTTTACTAATTCATCATAATACAGAGAGAGGACTTATATCATTATTCTTTCTTTTGTTGCTCTACTGCTAAACAGGAGCACATAATAGCATATAGGAGCATATAGGAGCACATACTCTAACATGCATAATGCTTGGCCAACATGCTGCAGGACTACATACCTGCTCATGAATGCAAAGCTCTAACAGCGGAGCTCAAGCATTCCTTCTCTCAATATGCACAGCTCTAACACTCGGAGCTTGCACAACTTTATCACATAGAGCTTGCACTGCTTTAACATTCGGAGCTTTAGCATATTTTACAAATATAACATAACATAGCATAACATAATGCCTGGCATTTCATGCAAGCAGTGAAAGCTCTCATTTTCTCTTTATCGTGTAACTCATCATTCAAACATCTTATTTCTTTCAAAGATAGAGCCTCTCAATCTGTTTACAAGGCTAGCTATAAAGCCACTTCATAGTGTACTTCTTAACACATACTTTTCATATCTTTCATAGCATATCTCATCATGTATCTTTTATGCCATATCACGGCATATATGGCCAAATCTGGCTATATCATAGTCTATCTTTTAAATCTATTTCATTTGGACTTGACATAAGGGTTCTATCTCTTTCTGTTCACAACCCTTTCCACTTTCCATAACTCTTTCTATAATTTTGTGTACATATGTGCCAACCTCTTGTGGCATTCATACCTCTTCCATTACTTCCCAGGGGGTCACCCATCATTGGGCTACTCTTGCCTGACCACGCTTAATTGAAATGTGCAGATATAAATCTGAAGCACAGATGCACACAGGCTCTAACCCTGGTACTCTACTATCTTAGCCCCATCTTATGCTATCTCTTTTGGGTCTATCTGGCATTCTAATCTCTTTATCCTCATCTGGAGGATTTACTTGTCTCTTATTTTCTGTAATCTTATCATAAGGATCTCTTCTTATATCTTATGTAATATTCCCATAAATCCTTGGGACTCAGCATTAACAGCTTTAACTTTGATCACTTAGTTCCTGATACGTGTAAGGAGATTCTGAGTTCAGTCCCTGATAGTAATAAGGCTATCTAACATCATGGGTACTCTCTCTGTTAGGAGCTAACCAACTTGTGAAGCTTCTGTACCTTAACTTTTCCTTGGTATTTGTCATTCCAAAGACATACTGTACTTATGGCTCAATATTTTCTCTCTCTAGACCAGGTCTACTGCGACCCTTGGGATCTACTGTGATCAACCATAAGCCTCTTTAGGATCTAACTGTGACCCTGGAATTCTATTCTCTGGGAGCCATACTAGGATCTAACTGCAATCCTCCAGAATCTACTGCGATTCTGTTGTACTGTATTCTCATCTTTGGAAGACCTAAACCAATGGACAAAGTTACAAGGTTAATCACTTCCACATAGTTGTTAACTCAACAGATAATTCCCCTAAAATGATCACATAAGCCAATATTATCTATCAGGTCTTTACTCATTTCCTCTATCACTTAGGAACTTCTCATACCATTCTCATCTTTTATAACTTTACTACATCCTTTACTGCAGAGAGCTGCATCTATCATTTATTCATCTCATCAGAGAGACCTTACTCTATCTGAGTTATACGGTCCCATCTCTTGGCTTTATTTCAAAAGCAATCCTTTTCTATTGCAAGAGCAATCTAGCTCTATTGCAACAATACTAACTTATGTCTTTACTGATCTTTCTTAGAGCTGTACCATCTTTCATAAATGCTTCTCATTTCATTTCATTTTCATCACTCATATACCTTACCCATACTGAAGGGATATATCCTGAGTATCGTAATCATGTATCTATAAATTCACTATTAAACATCATCTTAATCTCATTGCCTATTATTGTCTGATCATATTGTCCAGATCCTAACATTCATTTAGGAATCGGAAATAACTATTTATTTGACTTAGGCTGCCACATTACCCTCTTACTAGGGTATAGACTCAACCCTTTATTACCCTTTCTTACATAGGGAACAGGAGAGTCACTTTATCTTTAAAACTGTGGCTACCTTTCTCTTTATCAATCTTAGTCTACTCTAAACCAGACTGTGGTTCCTCTATCTTGGGAACATCAGTGGCCCATCTCGTCTCTTTAGGCTATGTGCTAGGATTATCCCTAGGCAAGTCTCATTCTTTTGTTCAGGAAACACTAGCTGAACAAATTCTTTCATAATGTAGATCTACTCACATAGAGGATCTACTTCTGAACATCGTCTAACCTTTCATATCTCCTTACTTTATACTATCTGGCTTGATTATGCTTTGTACCAATCCTCTAGTTGATTAACTTCAACCAGGTTGGTATTATCATTGTTACTGTAACGTCTGACAGTTTCCCTTGACCTGGGACTGGTCAGCTTCTATCTCTCTTCATAGGGAAAAACTGCTCCCTAGACGTTATCCTGCTTAGTCCAGCCACATCGTGCTAAGAAACACGAGACCTCGGCGGTAACGGCTGACTAAGACTAGCCACTTCTTTGAAGATTACCCCATACCGCTGTAAGTTATGGGGCACCATTCTATCTAGGTGTCACTATCTCTTGTCTGAATCATTCTCTAAGTAGTGAACACCATCCCCATATCTTATACTAGGGAGGAAACCTCTGTAGTTCATATCCCTAACTTGTTTTAAGGGGTTGGTCTATCTACTCCAGAGCATCACTGAGCCAGAACCTTCTGTTCTGTGCCAGAATCTTATGCTCTGATACCAAATTTAACATCCTCACTTTTCATACGTCTTAGGGACCAAACAGTAGCATCTGGAACCACTTCCAAGGCTGTTGAAATCAAATTACTCAATCTGGAATTTTACTCTAGCGAGTACTGTTCACTGCACGAATTCTAGAGAAGTGACCTGATTTCGAAAAATCATAACTAATTCTATAAAAATCTGAATGGAGTGGTTCAAATTGCTACATGAAGCTAACATAATACTCTTTCAGGGAAAAATGACTCGTTGACCACGCCTTGACCAGGTCAACGTCAGTCAACGTCCGTAATTCACTGTTCATCCAGCGTCCTGTCCCTGATTCCAGCATTCTGGTCCCAACTTTGAAAAATCATATCTTTATGTGTAGACATCCAAATGATACGTTCTATATATCAAATCGAAGCTTGGTATGTCTACTATTTACTGGTAAAATACCATACATTTATTAAATCATTTACTATTTATAATTACAGCTCAAATGTCACTGCCTCCATCACGAGTTACTGTTCATAGTGATAATTTCCAGCAATTATACATACATGAATCACATATCAATCATGCTAAGTAATTAATATCTCTTCATGCATCTTTATCTCCTCCATCTTGAGAAGACCTGCTGTAATTGGATTGATATGGAAGGGTGAGATTTCTGGGGAAATCTCAGTAGCAAACAGCACTAAACAATGTATGCATTAATGTGAATACTTGTGCTTGCTTGTGAAAGTGTTAGCATTATCTCATGTGCATGCTTCCATGTTACATATGAAATACAATTGGCCAAAGTAATCATAGGAATAGAGCTTCATACATAGGCACATATTCAACACAATTCAACAAAGCCATAGCACATCAAGCATAACATTCAATGCATACAAGTTTAGGATTAGTTTACTACCTGACATGTAGCTTTTCCTTCTAGCTCTTAGCCTTTGCCCTAAGGTTCATTCTTTCCATAGGTTAGAGCCTATACATAGCATAATAATATCTTCATTATTATTCTATCAGCATAGCTCTATTTAACTCATACATAGCTCAAGGGTAATATCCTTAATCTGACATTCCCCTGGCTTTCTCTCTACCTTTATCTACCTTTATTAATAGAGATATTTCTCTATTCTAACCACTAAGAGAAATTCTATACTTTATTAGAGAAGGGACTAGATAACTTTATTACCTCATTCCTAAGCTTTGCCCAGTCCCTCAGCTCCTTAGACTGCTCCTGGCTCCACCAGAACTCCTTCCTTCCTTTCCTTTCTTTCTTTCCTTCTCTCTCTCTCTTTCTCTCTTCTTTCTCTTCCTTTTCTTGCTAGATCCGTGGTGTGCCTTGAAATGGGAGGGGAGTGGCCTATTTATAGGTGAGAGGAGGTGGAATGAATGGCCCAGATTGATTCACAATGAATGGCTCAGATTGCTTGCTTCCTCAAGAAGCTTTGCCTGCATCATCATGATGACATCACCCTCCTTGCTGACTCACCACTCATGACATCATCTAGGACACCTCAAGGGACACCTAAGGGGTATATGTGGCGAAATGTGGGGCCCTTGGGACACCTCACCAGCTGAGTCAGCCTTTCCAGAGAGTTCCAGAGTCTTTTCCCTGAATGGACGGCCGAGATCGTGCCACGTGTCCTCTTGCTTTTTCTCCTTTTCTATAATCATGCCATGTGTCCTTTGCTTTTCCTCTTTTACTATAATCATGCCATGTGGCACATTGTGGGCCCCATTTATGTCCTCTCATAATTCCAGATCACTTTACCCAGTTCTATCTTGGACCGGGTCACTTTACTTTATTGAAAAAGCACTAAAACATTATTTTAATGCCTCTTGGGCCCACTTTACTCTTGGGCTACGTTTTTGGGCCTTTAAATATCAACTTGGGTTTCTAACCAAGCCCAAGCACTCTGGTGGCTCGGTTCCCAAGGAAAATCCTTAGTAAATTACCATAATGCCCTTACTACCTCTTTAGTACTTATAGGGGCACTATTGTCTTTCCATACCTTACCAGAGTATCTCTTGACCCTAGTCAACTATCCAAATACCCTTTCTTGACTGTCTAACCTTAGTCTAACGATCATAACACCCTTCATCTGACTCTAACTCAATGACACAATACAATGGCATACCTTCAGTGGCATTTTCGTAATTCTTCATTTTTCTCGGTCTTTATTAGCCCTGTCCCATATATTTATCTGAAAATATCATTGGGCCTATAAGGTGCCATTCTGGACCCTCTGTATGATCCCCTATCTTCATGGGCTCAATTCCCGAGAAATTCCCCCGAAACCTATTTATCGGGTCTTTTGATCCACTGTAAATTCTGTAGTAAATTCTACAGAACTCCTTTTTGAGCTCTGTCAGTTTCAGAAATTCTTATATTAATTATAGGAATTTACTGCCACATTTCATCTGATTCTGAGGTCTAGAGCATACTGTATTAATTTTCCTTTTCTTTGGAAATTAATATAAATCTTTCATGACCTCTTATCAGAACTTTGTGTTGCATCACACTGATCAACATAATTTTCTCTATTTACTGAGACCTCTGCTCAACAGGGTCTGGTAGCATCCCTTTTTCAGGCTATATACTGGGCTTCTAAGCCTAAAAATTGGAATCTTAGGAAATAGTGGAACACTCAGAGGAACTTTTCAAAGCATACGTTTTTCGACAAATGATGCATTTTGGAATATATCAATAAATAGGAAAGCATATGTTTTGAAAGAGAACTTTTCAAAGAGCTTTCTCATAAGCACATTTACCAAAGAGCTATTCGATAAATCTAAGATATGTTTTAATGGAATTTATTGAGGATTTATCGAAGTCTTTTTTCGATAAGGTTAATTATCGAAGTATTTCTGTGCAAGACTTAAACTATTTCAATCGTAATTCTTTAGGGATTTATCGAAGACCTTTCTGACAAGGATATTCCTCAATAAGAACTTTGATAATTCAAGACTGATTTGTGAAAAGATTTCTAAACTAGACTTTAAGATATTTGATCTTCAGTTATAAATTATTTTAGAAACAAACGAGACATGCTTATATTGTTCATGCATCTATTCTAAGACATGTTTCAAGATTATTTACATCTAAAACAGCGATCAAATGCACAGATCAATTGAAGAGCAACAAGAGTCAGATGCATACGTCAGCAATAACAGCTATCCCATGGATATTTCAACTGATTTATGAAGAACCAAGTATAAAAGAAGAAGCCAAAACGAGGAAGCTGAAAGGTTGGGAGACAAAATAAAAATAAGAGATGCTTACAACGCAGTTTGATCATACTCAATAAATATTATGAGGTCTCTGTTTCTCTTTAGTTTAGAGCATATCATTCTTCAAATGAGAGAAGCCTAGAGAGTCTTTTAGCTTAAATTTCTATCTTATCTGCTCTACCAAGTGAGTTTCATACGTATAAATCATTTTATAAATTACTCAAGAGTGTGAATCTCTTGAGAGGGATTCTCACTGGTGATTACCTAGTAAGTTGTAAGGGGGAGTGAGGGGATTCTCTCATTGATGTACTGAGGCACCAAGAGCTCATGGAATCTTAGGAAATAGTGGAACACTCAGAGGAACTTTTCAAAGCATACATTTTTCGACAAATGATGCATTTTGGAATATATCAATAAATAGGAAAGCATATGTTTTGAAAGAGAACTTTTCAAAGAGCTTTCTCATAAGCACATTTACCAAAGAGCTATTCGATAAATCTAAGATATGTTTTAATGGAATTTATTGAGGATTTATCGAAGTCTTTTTTCGATAAGGTTAATTATCGAAGTATTTCTGTGCAAGACTTAAACTATTTCAATCGCAATTCTTTAGGGATTTATCGAAGACCTTTCTGACAAGGGTATTCCTCAATAAGAACTTTGATAATTCAAGACTGATTTGTGAAAAGATTTCTAAACTAGACTTTAAGATATTTGATCTTCAGTTATAAATTATTTTAGAAACAAACGAGACATGCTTATATTGTTCATGCATCTATTCTAAGACATGTTTCAAGATTATTTACATCTAAAACAGCGATCAAATGCACAGATCAATTGAAGAGCAACAAGAGTCAGATGCATACGTCAGTAATAACAGCTATCCCATGGATATTTCAACTGATTTATGAAGAACCAAGTATAAAAGAAGAAGCCAAAACGAGGAAGCTGAAAGGTTGGGAGACAAAATAAAAATAAGAGATGCTTACAACGCAGTTTGATCATACTCAATAAATATTATGAGGTCTCTGTTTCTCTTTAGTTTAGAGCATATCATTCTTCAAATGAGAGAAGCCTAGAGAGTCTTTTAGCTTAAATTTCTATCTTATCTGCTCTACCAAGTGAGTTTCATACGTATAAATCATTTTATAAATTACTCAAGAGTGTGAATCTCTTGAGAGGGATTCTCACTGGTGATTACCTAGTAAGTTGTAAGGGGGAGTGAGGGGATTCTCTCATTGATGTACTGAGGCACCAAGAGCTCATGGAATCTTAGGAAATAGTGGAACACTCAGAGGAACTTTTCAAAGCATACGTTTTTCGACAAATGATGCATTTTGAAATATATCAATAAATAGGAAAGCATATGTTTTGAAAGAGAACTTTTCAAAGAGCTTTCTCATAAGCACATTTACCAAAGAGCTATTCGATAAATCTAAGATATGTTTTAATGGAATTTATTGAGGATTTATCGAAGTCTTTTTTCGATAAGGTTAATTATCGAAGTATTTCTGTGCAAGACTTAAACTATTTCAATCGCAATTCTTTAGGGATTTATCGAAGACCTTTCTGACAAGGGTATTCCTCAATAAGAACTTTGATAATTAAAGACTGATTTGTGAAAAGATTTCTAAACTAGACTTTAACATATTTGATCTTCAGTTATAAATTATTTTAGAAACAAACGAGACATGCTTCTATTGTTCATGCATCTATTCTAAGACATGTTTCAAGATTATTTACATCTAAAACAGCGATCAAATGCACAGATCAATTGAAGAGCAACAAGAGTCAGATGCATACGTCAGCAATAACAGCTATCCCATGGATATTTCAACTGATTTATGAAGAACCAAGTACAAAAGAAGAAGCCAAAACGAGGAAGCTGAAAGGTTGGGAGACAAAATAAAAATAAGAGATGCTTACAACGCAGTTTGATCATACTCAATAAATATTATGAGGTCTCTGTTTCTCTTTAGTTTAGAGCATATCATTCTTCAAATGAGAGAAGCCTAGAGAGTCTTTTAGCTTAAATTTCTATCTTATCTGCTCTGCCAAGTGAGTTTCATACGTATAAATCCTTTTATAAATTACTCAAGAGTGTGAATCTCTTGAGAGGGATTCTCACTGGTGATTACCTAGTAAGTTGTAAGGGGGAGTGAGGGGATTCTCTCATTGATGTACTGAGGCACCAAGAGCTCATGGAATCTTAGGAAATAGTGGAACACTCAGAGGAACTTTTCAAAGCATACGTTTTTCGACAAATGATGCATTTTGGAATATATCAATAAATAGGAAAGCATATGTTTTGAAAGAGAACTTTTCAAAGAGCTTTCTCATAAGCACATTTACCAAAGAGCTATTCGATAAATCTAAGATATGTTTTAATGGAATTTATTGAGGATTTATCGAAGTCTTTTTTCGATAAGGTTAATTATCGAAGTATTTCTGTGCAAGACTTAAACTATTTCAATCGCAATTCTTTAGGGATTTATCGAAGACCTTTCTGACAAGGGTATTCCTCAATAAGAACTTTGATAATTCAAGACTGATTTGTGAAAAGATTTCTAAACTAGACTTTAACATATTTGATCTTCAGTTATAAATTATTTTAGAAACAAACGAGACATGCTTCTATTGTTCATGCATCTATTCTAAGACATGTTTCAAGATTATTTACATCTAAAACAGCGATCAAATGCACAGATCAATTGAAGAGCAACAAGAGTCAGATGCATACGTCAGCAATAACAGCTATCCCATGGATATTTCAACTGATTTATGAAGAACCAAGTACAAAAGAAGAAGCCAAAACGAGGAAGCTGAAAGGTTGGGAGACAAAATAAAAATAAGAGATGCTTACAACGCAGTTTGATCATACTCAATAAATATTATGAGGTCTCTGTTTCTCTTTAGTTTAGAGCATATCATTCTTCAAATGAGAGAAGCCTAGAGAGTCTTTTAGCTTAAATTTCTATCTTATCTGCTTTACCAAGTGAGTTTCATACGTATAAATCATTTTATAAATTACTCAAGAGTGTGAATCTCTTGAGAGGGATTCTCACTGGTGATTACCTAGTAAGTTGTAAGGGGGAGTGAGGGGATTCTCTCATTGATGTACTGAGGCACCAAGAGCTCATGGAATCTTAGGAAATAGTGGAACACTCAGAGGAACTTTTCAAAGCATACGTTTTTCGACAAATGATGCATTTTGGAATATATCAATAAATAGGAAAGCATATGTTTTGAAAGAGAACTTTTCAAAGGGCTTTCTCATAAGCACATTTACCAAAGAGCTATTCGATAAATCTAAGATATGTTTTAATGGAATTTATTGAGGATTTATCGAAGTCTTTTTTCGATAAGGTTAATTATCGAAGTATTTCTGTGCAAGACTTAAACTATTTCAATCGCAATTCTTTAGGGATTTATCGAAGACCTTTCTGACAAGGGTATTCCTCAATAAGAACTTTGATAATTCAAGACTGATTTGTGAAAAGATTTCTAAACTAGACTTTAACATATTTGATCTTCAGTTATAAATTATTTTAGAAACAAACGAGACATGCTTCTATTGTTCATGCATCTATTCTAAGACATGTTTCAAGATTATTTACATCTAAAACAGCGATCAAATGCACAGATCAATTGAAGAGCAACAAGAGTCAGATGCATACGTCAGCAATAACAGCTATCCCATGGATATTTCAACTGATTTATGAAGAACCAAGTATAAAAGAAGAAGCCAAAACGAGGAAGCTGAAAGGTTGGGAGACAAAATAAAAATAAGAGATGCTTACAACGCAGTTTGATCATACTCAATAAATATTATGAGGTCTCTGTTTCTCTTTAGTTTAGAGCATATCATTCTTCAAATGAGAGAAGCCTAGAGAGTCTTTTAGCTTAAATTTCTATCTTATCTGCTCTACCAAGTGAGTTTCATACGTATAAATCATTTTATAAATTACTCAAGAGTGTGAATCTCTTGAGAGGGATTCTCACTGGTGATTACCTAGTAAGTTGTAAGGGGGAGTGAGGGGATTCTCTCATTGATGTACTGAGGCACCAAGAGCTCATGGAATCTTAGGAAATAGTGGAACACTCAGAGGAACTTTTCAAAGCATACGTTTTTCGACAAATGATGCATTTTGGAATATATCAATAAATAGGAAAGCATATGTTTTGAAAGAGAACTTTTCAAAGGGCTTTCTCATAAGCACATTTACCAAAGAGCTATTCGATAAATCTAAGATATGTTTTAATGGAATTTATTGAGGATTTATCGAAGTCTTTTTTCGATAAGGTTAATTATCGAAGTATTTCTGTGCAAGACTTAAACTATTTCAATCGCAATTCTTTAGGGATTTATCGAAGACCTTTCTGACAAGGGTATTCCTCAATAAGAACTTTGATAACTCAAGACTGATTTGTGAAAAGATTTCTAAACTAGACTTTAACATATTTGATCTTCAGTTATAAATTATTTTAGAAACAAACGAGACATGCTTCTATTGTTCATGCATCTATTCTAAGACATGTTTCAAGATTATTTACATCTAAAACAGCGATCAAATGCACAGATCAATTGAAGAGCAACAAGAGTCAGATGCATACGTCAGCAATAACAGCTATCCCACGGATATTTCAACTGATTTATGAAGAACCAAGTATAAAAGAAGAAGCCAAAACGAGGAAGCTGAAAGGTTGGGAGACAAAATAAAAATAAGAGATGCTTACAACGCAGTTTGATCATACTCAATAAATATTATGAAGTCTCTGTTTCTCTTTAGTTTAGAGCATATCATTCTTCAAATGAGAGAAGCCTAGAGAGTCTTTTAGCTTAAATTTCTATCTTATCTGCTCTGCCAAGTGAGTTTCGTACGTATAAATCATTTTATAAATTACTCAAGAGTGTGAATCTCTTGAGAGGGATTCTCACTGGTGATTACCTAGTAAGTTGTAAGGGGGATGAGGGGATTCTCTCATTGATGTACTGAGGCACCAAGAGCTCATGGAATCTTAGGAAATAGTGGAACACTCAGAGGAACTTTTCAAAGCATACGTTTTTCGACAAATGATGCATTTTGGAATATATCAATAAATAGGAAAGCATATGTTTTGAAAGAGAACTTTTCAAAGGGCTTTCTCATAAGCACATTTACCAAAGAGCTATTCGATAAATCTAAGATATGTTTTAATGGAATTTATTGAGGATTTATCGAAGTCTTTTTTCGATAAGGTTAATTATCGAAGTATTTCTGTGCAAGACTTAAACTATTTCAATCGCAATTCTTTAGGGATTTATCGAAGACCTTTCTGACAAGGGTATTCCTCAATAAGAACTTTGATAACTCAAGACTGATTTGTGAAAAGATTTCTAAACTAGACTTTAACATATTTGATCTTCAGTTATAAATTATTTTAGAAACAAACGAGACATGCTTCTATTGTTCATGCATCTATTCTAAGACATGTTTCAAGATTATTTACATCTAAAACAGCGATCAAATGCACAGATCAATTGAAGAGCAACAAGAGTCAGATGCATACGTCAGCAATAACAGCTATCCCACGGATATTTCAACTGATTTATGAAGAACCAAGTATAAAAGAAGAAGCCAAAATGAGGAAGCTGAAAGGTTGGGAGACAAAATAAAAATAAGAGATGCTTACAACGCAGTTTGATCATACTCAATAAATATTATGAAGTCTCTGTTTCTCTTTAGTTTAGAGCATATCATTCTTCAAATGAGAGAAGCCTAGAGAGTCTTTTAGCTTAAATTTCTATCTTATCTGCTCTGCCAAGTGAGTTTCGTACGTATAAATCATTTTATAAATTACTCAAGAGTGTGAATCTCTTGAGAGGGATTCTCACTGGTGATTACCTAGTAAGTTGTAAGGGGGATGAGGGGATTCTCTCATTGATGTACTGAGGCACCAAGAGCTCATGGAATCTTAGGAAATAGTGGAACACCCAGAGGAACTTTTCAAAGCATACGTTTTTCGACAAATGATGCATTTTGGAATATATCAATAAATAGGAAAGCATATGTTTTGAAAGAGAACTTTTCAAAGGGCTTTCTCATAAGCACATTTACCAAAGAGCTATTCGATAAATCTAAGATATGTTTTAATGGAATTTATTGAGGATTTATCGAAGTCTTTTTTCGATAAGGTTAATTATCGAAGTATTTCTGTGCAAGACTTAAACTATTTCAATCGCAATTCTTTAGGGATTTATCGAAGACCTTTCTGACAAGGGTATTCCTCAATAAGAACTTTGATAACTCAAGACTGATTTGTGAAAAGATTTCTAAACTAGACTTTAACATATTTGATCTTCAGTTATAAATTATTTTAGAAACAAACGAGACATGCTTCTATTGTTCATGCATCTATTCTAAGACATGTTTCAAGATTATTTACATCTAAAACAGCGATCAAATGCACAGATCAATTGAAGAGCAACAAGAGTCAGATGCATACGTCAGCAATAACAGCTATCCCACGGATATTTCAACTGATTTATGAAGAACCAAGTATAAAAGAAGAAGCCAAAATGAGGAAGCTGAAAGGTTGGGAGACAAAATAAAAATAAGAGATGCTTACAACGCAGTTTGATCATACTCAATAAATATTATGAAGTCTCTGTTTCTCTTTAGTTTAGAGCATATCATTCTTCAAATGAGAGAAGCCTAGAGAGTCTTTTAGCTTAAATTTCTATCTTATCTGCTCTGCCAAGTGAGTTTCGTACGTATAAATCATTTTATAAATTACTCAAGAGTGTGAATCTCTTGAGAGGGATTCTCACTGGTGATTACCTAGTAAGTTGTAAGGGGGATGAGGGGATTCTCTCATTGATGTACTGAGGCACCAAGAGCTCATGGAATCTTAGGAAATAGTGGAACACCCAGAGGAACTTTTCAAAGCATACGTTTTTCGACAAATGATGCATTTTGGAATATATCAATAAATAGGAAAGCATATGTTTTGAAAGAGAACTTTTCAAAGGGCTTTCTCATAAGCGCATTTACCAAAGAGCTATTCGATAAATCTAAGATATGTTTTAATGGAATTTATTGAGGATTTATCGAAGTCTTTTTTCGATAAGGTTAATTATCGAAGTATTTCTGTGCAAGACTTAAACTATTTCAATCGCAATTCTTTAGGGATTTATCGAAGACCTTTCTGACAAGGGTATTCCTCAATAAGAACTTTGATAACTCAAGACTGATTTGTGAAAAGATTTCTAAACTAGACTTTAACATATTTGATCTTCAGTTATAAATTATTTTAGAAACAAACGAGACATGCTTCTATTGTTCATGCATCTATTCTAAGACATGTTTCAAGATTATTTACATCTAAAACAGCGATCAAATGCACAGATCAATTGAAGAGCAACAAGAGTCAGATGCATACGTCAGCAATAACAGCTATCCCACGGATATTTCAACTGATTTATGAAGAACCTAGTATAAAAGAAGAAGCCAAAATGAGGAAGCTGAAAGGTTGGGAGACAAAATAAAAATAAGAGATGCTTACAACGCAGTTTGATCATACTCAATAAATATTATGAAGTCTCTATTTCTCTTTAGTTTAGAGCATATCATTCTTCAAATGAGAGAAGCCTAGAGAGTCTTTTAGCTTAAATTTCTATCTTATCTGCTCTGCCAAGTGAGTTTCATACGTATAAATCATTTTATAAATTACTCAAGAGCGTGAATCTCTTGAGAGGGATTCTCACTGGTGATTACCTAGTAAGTTGTAAGGGGGATGAGGGGATTCTCTCATTGATGTACTGAGGCACCAAGAGCTCATGGAATCTTAGGAAATAGTGGAACACTCAGAGGAACTTTTCAAAGCATACGTTTTTCGACAAATGATGCATTTTGGAATATATCAATAAATAGGAAAGCATATGTTTTGAAAGAGAACTTTTCAAAGGGCTTTCTCATAAGCACATTTACCAAAGAGCTATTCGATAAATCTAAGATATGTTTTAATGGAATTTATTGAGGATTTATCGAAGTCTTTTTTCGATAAGGTTAATTATCGAAGTATTTCTGTGCAAGACTTAAACTATTTCAATCGCAATTCTTTAGGGATTTATCGAAGACCTTTCTGACAAGGGTATTCCTCAATAAGAACTTTGATAACTCAAGACTGATTTGTGAAAAGATTTCTAAACTAGACTTTAACATATTTGATCTTCAGTTATAAATTATTTTAGAAACAAACGAGACATGCTTATATTGTTCATGCATCTATTCTAAGACATGTTTCAAGATTATTTACATCTAAAACAGCGATCAAATGCACAGATCAATTGAAGAGCAACAAGAGTCAGATGCATACGTCAGCAATAACAGCTATCCCACGGATATTTCAACTGATTTATGAAGAACCAAGTATAAAAGAAGAAGCCAAAATGAGGAAGCTGAAAGGTTGGGAGACAAAATAAAAATAAGAGATGCTTACAACGCAGTTTGATCATACTCAATAAATATTATGAAGTCTCTGTTTCTCTTTAGTTTAGAGCATATCATTCTTCAAATGAGAGAAGCCTAGAGAGTCTTTTAGCTTAAATTTCTATCTTATCTGCTCTGCCAAGTGAGTTTCATACGTATAAATCATTTTATAAATTACTCAAGAGCGTGAATCTCTTGAGAGGGATTCTCACTGGTGATTACCTAGTAAGTTGTAAGGGGGAGTGAGGGGATTCTCTCATTGATGTACTGAGGCACCAAGAGCTCATGGAATCTTAGGAAATAGTGGAACACTCAGAGGAACTTTTCAAAGCATACGTTTTTCGACAAATGATGCATTTTGGAATATATCAATAAATAGGAAAGCATATGTTTTGAAAGAGAACTTTTCAAAGGGCTTTCTCATAAGCACATTTACCAAAGAGCTATTCGATAAATCTAAGATATGTTTTAATGGAATTTATTGAGGATTTATCGAAGTCTTTTTTCGATAAGGTTAATTATCGAAGTATTTCTGTGCAAGACTTAAACTATTTCAATCGCAATTCTTTAGGGATTTATCGAAGACCTTTCTGACAAGGGTATTCCTCAATAAGAACTTTGATAACTCAAGACTGATTTGTGAAAAGATTTCTAAACTAGACTTTAACATATTTGATCTTCAGTTATAAATTATTTTAGAAACAAACGAGACATGCTTATATTGTTCATGCATCTATTCTAAGACATGTTTCAAGATTATTTACATCTAAAACAGCGATCAAATGCACAGATCAATTGAAGAGCAACAAGAGTCAGATGCATACGTCAGCAATAACAGCTATCCCACGGATATTTCAACTGATTTATGAAGAACCAAGTATAAAAGAAGAAGCCAAAATGAGGAAGCTGAAAGGTTGGGAGACAAAATAAAAATAAGAGATGCTTACAACGCAGTTTGATCATACTCAATAAATATTATGAAGTCTCTGTTTCTCTTTAGTTTAGAGCATATCATTCTTCAAATGAGAGAAGCCTAGAGAGTCTTTTAGCTTAAATTTCTATCTTATCTGCTCTGCCAAGTGAGTTTCATACGTATAAATCATTTTATAAATTACTCAAGAGCGTGAATCTCTTGAGAGGGATTCTCACTGGTGATTACCTAGTAAGTTGTAAGGGGGAGTGAGGGGATTCTCTCATTGATGTACTGAGGCACCAAGAGCTCATGGAATCTTAGGAAATAGTGGAACCCTCAGAGGAACTTTTCAAAGCATACGTTTTTCGACAAATGATGCATTTTGGAATATATCAATAAATAGGAAAGCATATGTTTTGAAAGAGAACTTTTCAAAGGGCTTTCTCATAAGCACATTTACCAAAGAGCTATTCGATAAATCTAAGATATGTTTTAATGGAATTTATTGAGGATTTATCGAAGTCTTTTTTCGATAAGGTTAATTATCGAAGTATTTCTGTGCAAGACTTAAACTATTTCAATCGCAATTCTTTAGGGATTTATCGAAGACCTTTCTGACAAGGGTATTCCTCAATAAGAACTTTGATAATTCAAGACTGATTTGTGAAAAGATTTCTAAACTAGACTTTAACATATTTGATCTTCAGTTATAAATTATTTTAGAAACAAACGAGACATGCTTCTATTGTTCATGCATCTATTCTAAGACATGTTTCAAGATTATTTACATCTAAAACAGCGATCAAATGCACAGATCAATTGAAGAGCAACAAGAGTCAGATGCATACGTCAGCAATAACAGCTATCCCACGGATATTTCAACTGATTTATGAAGAACCAAGTATAAAAGAAGAAGCCAAAATGAGGAAGCTGAAAGGTTGGGAGACAAAATAAAAATAAGAGATGCTTACAACGCAGTTTGATCATACTCAATAAATATTATGAAGTCTCTGTTTCTCTTTAGCTTAGAGCATATCATTCTTCAAATGAGAGAAGCCTAGAGAGTCTTTTAGCTTAAATTTCTATCTTATCTGCTCTGCCAAGTGAGTTTCATACGTATAAATCATTTTATAAATTACTCAAGAGCGTGAATCTCTTGAGAGGGATTCTCACTGGTGATTACCTAGTAAGTTGTAAGGGGGAGTGAGGGGATTCTCTCATTGATGTACTGAGGCACCAAGAGCTCATGGAATCTTAGGAAATAGTGGAACCCTCAGAGGAACTTTTCAAAGCATACGTTTTTCGACAAATGATGCATTTTGGAATATATCAATAAATAGGAAAGCATATGTTTTGAAAGAGAACTTTTCAAAGGGCTTTCTCATAAGCACATTTACCAAAGAGCTATTCGATAAATCTAAGATATGTTTTAATGGAATTTATTGAGGATTTATCGAAGTCTTTTTTCGATAAGGTTAATTATCGAAGTATTTCTGTGCAAGACTTAAACTATTTCAATCGCAATTCTTTAGGGATTTATCGAAGACCTTTCTGACAAGGGTATTCCTCAATAAGAACTTTGATAACTCAAGACTGATTTGTGAAAAGATTTCTAAACTAGACTTTAACATATTTGATCTTCAGTTATAAATTATTTTAGAAACAAACGAGACATGCTTCTATTGTTCATGCATCTATTCTAAGACATGTTTCAAGATTATTTACATCTAAAACAGCGATCAAATGCACAGATCAATTGAAGAGCAACAAGAGTCAGATGCATACGTCAGCAATAACAGCTATCCCACGGATATTTCAACTGATTTATGAAGAACCAAGTATAAAAGAAGAAGCCAAAATGAGGAAGCTGAAAGGTTGGGAGACAAAATAAAAATAAGAGATGCTTACAACGCAGTTTGATCATACTCAATAAATATTATGAAGTCTCTGTTTCTCTTTAGTTTAGAGCATATCATTCTTCAAATGAGAGAAGCCTAGAGAGTCTTTTAGCTTAAATTTCTATCTTATCTGCTCTGCCAAGTGAGTTTCATACGTATAAATCATTTTATAAATTACTCAAGAGTGTGAATCTCTTGAGAGGGATTCTCACTGGTGATTACCTAGTAAGTTGTAAGGGGGATGAGGGGATTCTCTCATTGATGTACTGAGGCACCAAGAGCTCATGGAATCTTAGGAAATAGTGGAACACTCAGAGGAACTTTTCAAAGCATACGTTTTTCGACAAATGATGCATTTTGGAATATATCAATAAATAGGAAAGCATATGTTTTGAAAGAGAACTTTTCAAAGGGCTTTCTCATAAGCACATTTACCAAAGAGCTATTCGATAAATCTAAGATATGTTTTAATGGAATTTATTGAGGATTTATCGAAGTCTTTTTTCGATAAGGTTAATTATCGAAGTATTTCTGTGCAAGACTTAAACTATTTCAATCGCAATTCTTTAGGGATTTATCGAAGACCTTTCTGACAAGGGTATTCCTCAATAAGAACTTTGATAATTCAAGACTGATTTGTGAAAAGATTTCTAAACTAGACTTTAACATATTTGATCTTCAGTTATAAATTATTTTAGAAACAAACGAGACATGCTTCTATTGTTCATGCATCTATTCTAAGACATGTTTCAAGATTATTTACATCTAAAACAGCGATCAAATGCACAGATCAATTGAAGAGCAACAAGAGTCAGATGCATACGTCAGCAATAACAGCTATCCCACGGATATTTCAACTGATTTATGAAGAACCAAGTATAAAAGAAGAAGCCAAAATGAGGAAGCTGAAAGGTTGGGAGACAAAATAAAAATAAGAGATGCTTACAACGCAGTTTGATCATACTCAATAAATATTATGAAGTCTCTGTTTCTCTTTAGCTTAGAGCATATCATTCTTCAAATGAGAGAAGCCTAGAGAGTCTTTTAGCTTAAATTTCTATCTTATCTGCTCTGCCAAGTGAGTTTCATACGTATAAATCATTTTATAAATTACTCAAGAGCGTGAATCTCTTGAGAGGGATTCTCACTGGTGATTACCTAGTAAGTTGTAAGGGGGAGTGAGGGGATTCTCTCATTGATGTACTGAGGCACCAAGAGCTCATGGAATCTTAGGAAATAGTGGAACCCTCAGAGGAACTTTTCAAAGCATACGTTTTTCGACAAATGATGCATTTTGGAATATATCAATAAATAGGAAAGCATATGTTTTGAAAGAGAACTTTTCAAAGGGCTTTCTCATAAGCACATTTACCAAAGAGCTATTCGATAAATCTAAGATATGTTTTAATGGAATTTATTGAGGATTTATCGAAGTCTTTTTTCGATAAGGTTAATTATCGAAGTATTTCTGTGCAAGACTTAAACTATTTCAATCGCAATTCTTTAGGGATTTATCGAAGACCTTTCTGACAAGGGTATTCCTCAATAAGAACTTTGATAACTCAAGACTGATTTGTGAAAAGATTTCTAAACTAGACTTTAACATATTTGATCTTCAGTTATAAATTATTTTAGAAACAAACGAGACATGCTTCTATTGTTCATGCATCTATTCTAAGACATGTTTCAAGATTATTTACATCTAAAACAGCGATCAAATGCACAGATCAATTGAAGAGCAACAAGAGTCAGATGCATACGTCAGCAATAACAGCTATCCCACGGATATTTCAACTGATTTATGAAGAACCAAGTATAAAAGAAGAAGCCAAAATGAGGAAGCTGAAAGGTTGGGAGACAAAATAAAAGTAAGAGATGCTTACAGCGCAGTTTGATTATGCTCAATAAATATTATGAAGTCTCTGTTTCTCTTTAGTTTAGAGCATATCATTCTTCAAATGAGAGAAGCCTAGAGAGTCTTTTAGCTTAAATTTCTATCTTATCTGCTTTGCCAAGTGAGTTTCATACGTATAAATCATTTTATAAATTACTCAAGAGCGTGAATCTCTTGAGAGGGATTCTCACTGGTGATTACCTAGTAAGTTGTAAGGGGGAGTGAGGGGATTCTCTCATTGATGTACTGAGGCACCAAGAGCTCATGGAATCTTAGGAAATAGTGGAACCCTCAGAGGAACTTTTCAAAGCATACGTTTTTCGACAAATGATGCATTTTGGAATATATCAATAAATAGGAAAGCATATGTTTTGAAAGAGAACTTTTCAAAGGGCTTTCTCATAAGCACATTTACCAAAGAGCTATTCGATAAATCTAAGATATGTTTTAATGGAATTTATTGAGGATTTATCGAAGTCTTTTTTCGATAAGGTTAATTATCGAAGTATTTCTGTGCAAGACTTAAACTATTTCAATCGCAATTCTTTAGGGATTTATCGAAGACCTTTCTGACAAGGGTATTCCTCAATAAGAACTTTGATAATTCAAGACTGATTTGTGAAAAGATTTCTAAACTAGACTTTAACATATTTGATCTTCAGTTATAAATTATTTTAGAAACAAACGAGACATGCTTATATTGTTCATGCATCTATTCTAAGACATGTTTCAAGATTATTTACATCTAAAACAGCGATCAAATGCACAGATCAATTGAAGAGCAACAAGAGTCAGATGCATACGTCAGCAATAACAGCTATCCCATGGATATTTCAACTGATTTATGAAGAACCAAGTATAAAAGAAGAAGCCAAAATGAGGAAGCTGAAAGGTTGGGAGACAAAATAAAAGTAAGAGATGCTTACAAAGCAGTTTGATTATACTCAATAAATATTATGAAGTCTCTGTTTCTCTTTAGTTTAGAGCATATCATTCTTCAAATAAGAGAAGCCTAGAGAGTCTTTTAGCTTAAATTTCTATCTTATCTGCTCTGCCAAGTGAGTTTCATACGTATAAATCATTTTATAAATTACTCAAGAGCGTGAATCTCTTGAGAGGGATTCTCACTGGTGATTACCTAGTAAGTTGTAAGGGGGAGTGAGGGGATTCTCTCATTGATGTACTGAGGCACCAAGAGCTCATGGAATCTTAGGAAATACTGGAACCCTCAGAGGAACTTTTCAAAGCATACGTTTTTCGACAAATGATGCATTTTGGAATATATCAATAAATAGGAAAGCATATGTTTTGAAAGAGAACTTTTCAAAGGGCTTTCTCATAAGCACATTTACCAAAGAGCTATTCGATAAATCTAAGATATGTTTTAATGGAATTTATTGAGGATTTATCGAAGTCTTTTTTCGATAAGGTTAATTATCGAAGTATTTCTGTGCAAGACTTAAACTATTTCAATCGCAATTCTTTAGGGATTTATCGAAGACCTTTCTGACAAGGGTATTCCTCAATAAGAACTTTGATAATTCAAGACTGATTTGTGAAAAGATTTCTAAACTAGACTTTAACATATTTGATCTTCAGTTATAAATTATTTTAGAAACAAACGAGACATGCTTATATTGTTCATGCATCTATTCTAAGACATGTTTCAAGATTATTTACATCTAAAACAGCGATCAAATGCACAGATCAATTGAAGAGCAACAAGAGTCAGATGCATACGTCAGCAATAACAGCTATCCCATGGATATTTCAACTGAATTATGAAGAACCAAGTATAAAAGAAGAAGCCAAAATGAGGAAGCTGAAAGGTTGGGAGACAAAATAAAAGTAAGAGATGCTTACAACGCAGTTTGATTATACTCAATAAATATTATGAAGTCTCTGTTTCTCTTTAGTTTAGAGCATATCATTCTTCAAATGAGAGAAGCCTAGAGAGTCTTTTAGCTTAAATTTCTATCTTATCTGCTCTGCCAAGTGAGTTTCATACGTATAAATCATTTTATAAATTACTCAAGAGCGTGAATCTCTTGAGAGGGATTCTCACTGGTGATTACCTAGTAAGTGTAAGGAATTGGAAGACACGCAGCGGAAATAAACTTTAAAAATTTTCCATTCCTTGCCAGGATCTGCCGTATGTGTTTAAGTCAAGTGGAAAGAATCATTACCCTTAGTGTTGCTCAGCGAATTTCACAGCTTCTCTACGTGGGTGGTGATCTCTTTCTGATCGCAAGAAATCGACGGAGTGTTCCTCAGCGACCTTCACAGATTCTCTCCGCGGACGGTGGTCTCTTTCCGATCACAAGAAGTCGACGCCTCAGGTCGGCTTCCTCTACTGGTATCCACACGAACAGCGTTCCAACCACGAACGACGTGCTAGCGTCTCCTGTCCCTCCAAGGCTTTCACAAGTCTCCGTCTCTATTTCAGCAGTTTCTTGTCTGCAAACCTTTTGCAGATTCCGTTCGGCCTTTTGTGTTCTGTGTTATTTTCAAACGTAGCTCCTCCAATCAGATATAGAGGATGCTATGCGTTTTTCCACCTGACCTAATTGGATTTTGGAGTTAATCTTATATTAATTCCGAATTGATACAATATCATATATTGTATAATTTTATAAGAAACTAATTAAATAAAATAATATTAAATCCGTCCCACAGATTTAATTACTTATTTATTTAACTTTAAATAAAGATGAGACTGAGTTATATTTGATTTATTCCCATAAATCAAATTTGAGATATCCTATCAATTTAAATTTCGAATTTCAAACGTGATAGAGATTTAATTTATCCTTATAAATTAAATCTTATAAATATCTCTTATATGAGATATCCTATCAATTTGAATTTCGAATTTCAAACGTGATAGAGATTTAATTTATCCTTATAAATTAAATCTTATAAATATCTCTTATATGAGATATCCTATCAATTTGAATTTCGAATTTCAAACGTGATAGAGATTTAATTTATCCTTATAAATTAAATCTTATAAATATCTCTTATATGAGATATCCTATCAATTTGAATTTCGAATTCAAACATGATAGGGATTTAATTTATCCTTATAAATTAAATCTCATATATCTCATATATATAATATATATATATATACGAATTTATATATATACGAATATAAATATAAATAAATATATATATACATTCACCTGGATCTTTCATTGAATCTGGACATGTCTTAGATTCAATGAATCTGGACATCATAGCTCGTGTTGGGCTATTTTGTGTGCGACCCTGTAGGCCCATATGAAGTTGGCAGTGGGCCATTTGCTATACTAGCCCACAAGTCGCAAGCGGTCTCTAGCAAGACATAACAACTACCCAAATCATATGAGGATCGATAAACGATGTAACCTTTTATACAACCATATCATGTCCCTTCTGTCACGCGATATTTTGGTCATGGATGAGGCATGGATAATGTCATCCTCCTATTCCCGACCGTTACTTTCTCGATCCCTGAGTAGTCTGACTATAGAAATGGAACTACCTTTCCATTACAGTATGGCCATACATTTCTCAGACTCACTCATCGAGGGGCCCAGTAATATCTCTCCACGAATGTGAGGGACAAATTCCATCTTGACCATTCACATTCCTCCGCATGAAAAACCACTAAGCCCAAACATAGTCTTTATGATCACTCGGTCAAAAGTGACTTTTGACTAGGTCAAAGCTGAGCGTTTTGTCATGTAGGAATCCATGATGATCTCAGGTCAAAGGGCATATTGACATGGTTTGTATATGAGAGAAGCTTATGACGTTACCCATGCAGTTCTCTCATAGCGGGTCGGTCCAACACCCTGTACTCTTACATGTGCTTATGACTTTGATTTATATCTCTATACATCTTCAAAGTCATACTGGTCTTATTTCATCTGTGCTCCCACATAGATGATCGACCAGGGACATTTAGGATAATATCATGAATTATCCAAGGATGGTCATCATAGTAAACATGCAAATAATATGATAACTCAATTAATAAATTCATAAATCAATAATGTTCATAAGACAATGATTGGCCCCTAGGGCACGATTTCCAACAGTAAGTTGTAAGGGGGAGTGAGGGGATTCTCTCATTGATGTACTGAGGCACCAAGAGCTCATGGAATCTTAGGAAATACTGGAACCCTCAGAGGAACTTTTCAAAGCATACGTTTTTCGACAAATGATGCATTTTGGAATATATCAATAAATAGGAAAGCATATGTTTTGAAAGAGAACTTTTCAAAGGGCTTTCTCATAAGCACATTTACCAAAGAGCTATTCGATAAATCTAAGATATGTTTTAATGGAATTTATTGAGGATTTATCGAAGTCTTTTTTCGATAAGGTTAATTATCGAAGTATTTCTGTGCAAGACTTAAACTATTTCAATCGCAATTCTTTAGGGATTTATCGAAGACCTTTCTGACAAGGGTATTCCTCAATAAGAACTTTGATAATTCAAGACTGATTTGTGAAAAGATTTCTAAACTAGACTTTAACATATTTGATCTTCAGTTATAAATTATTTTAGAAACAAACGAGACATGCTTATATTGTTCATGCATCTATTCTAAGACATGTTTCAAGATTATTTACATCTAAAACAGCGATCAAATGCACAGATCAATTGAAGAGCAACAAGAGTCAGATGCATACGTCAGCAATAACAGCTATCCCATGGATATTTCAACTGATTTATGAAGAACCAAGTATAAAAGAAGAAGCCAAAATGAGGAAGCTGAAAGGTTGGGAGACAAAATAAAAATAAGAGATGCTTACAACGCAGTTTGATGATACTCAATAAATATTATGAAGTCTCTGTTTCTCTTTAGTTTAGAGCATATCATTCTTCAAATGAGAGAAGCCTAGAGAGTCTTTTAGCTTAAATTTCTATCTTATCTGCTCTGCCAAGTGAGTTTCATACGTATAAATCATTTTATAAATTACTCAAGAGCGTGAATCTCTTGAGAGGGATTCTCACTGGTGATTACCTAGTAAGTTGTAAGGGGGAGTGAGGGGATTCTCTCATTGTTGTACTGAGGCACCAAGAGCTCATGGAATCTTAGGAAATAGTGGAACCCTCAGAGGAACTTTTCAAAGCATACGTTTTTCGACAAATGATGCATTTTGGAATATATCAATAAATAGGAAAGCATATGTTTTGAAAGAGAACTTTTCAAAGGGCTTTCTCATAAGCACATTTACCAAAGAGCTATTCGATAAATCTAAGATATGTTTTAATGGAATTTATTGAGGATTTATCGAAGTCTTTTTTCGATAAGGTTAATTATCGCAGTATTTCTGTGCAAGACTTAAACTATTTCAATCGCAATTCTTTAGGGATTTATCGAAGACCTTTCTGACAAGGGTATTCCTCAATAAGAACTTTGATAATTCAAGACTGATTTGTGAAAAGATTTCTAAACTAGACTTTAAGATATTTGATCTTCAGTTATAAATTATTTTAGAAACAAACGAGACATGCTTATATTGTTCATGCATCTATTCTAAGACATGTTTCAAGATTATTTACATCTAAAACAGCGATCAAATGCACAGATCAATTGAAGAGCAACAAGAGTCAGATGCATACGTCAGCAATAACAGCTATCCCATGGATATTTCAACTGATTTATGAAGAACCAAGTATAAAAGAAGAAGCCAAAATGAGGAAGCTGAAAGGTTGGGAGACAAAATAAAAGTAAGAGATGCTTACAACGCAGTTTGATGATACTCAATAAATATTATGAAGTCTCTGTTTCTCTTTAGTTTAGAGCATATCATTCTTCAAATGAGAGAAGCCTAGAGAGTCTTTTAGCTTAAATTTCTATCTTATCTGCTCTGCCAAGTGAGTTTCATACGTATAAATCATTTTATAAATTACTCAAGAGCGTGAATCTCTTGAGAGGGATTCTCACTGGTGATTACCTAGTAATTTGTAAGGGGGAGTGAGGGGATTCTCTCATTGATGTACTGAGGCACCAAGAGCTCATGGAATCTTAGGAAATAGTGGAACCCTCAGAGGAACTTTTCAAAGCATACGTTTTTCGACAAATGATGCATTTTGGAATATATCAATAAATAGGAAAGCATATGTTTTGAAAGAGAACTTTTCAAAGGGCTTTCTCATAAGCACATTTACCAAAGAGCTATTCGATAAATCTAAGATATGTTTTAATGGAATTTATTGAGGATTTATCGAAGTCTTTTTTCGATAAGGTTAATTATCGAAGTATTTCTGTGCAAGACTTAAACTATTTCAATCGCAATTCTTTAGGGATTTATCGAAGACCTTTCTGACAAGGGTATTCCTCAATAAGAACTTTGATAATTCAAGACTGATTTGTGAAAAGATTTCTAAACTAGACTTTAACATATTTGATCTTCAGTTATAAATTATTTTAGAAACAAACGAGACATGCTTATATTGTTCATGCATCTATTCTAAGACATGTTTCAAGATTATTTACATCTAAAACAGCGATCAAATGCACAGATCAATTGAAGAGCAACAAGAGTCAGATGCATACGTCAGCAATAACAGCTATCCCATGGATATTTCAACTGATTTATGAAGAACCAAGTATAAAAGAAGAAGCCAAAATGAGGAAGCTGAAAGGTTGGGAGACAAAATAAAAATAAGAGATGCTTACAACGCAGTTTGATGATACTCAATAAATATTATGAAGTCTCTGTTTCTCTTTAGTTTAGAGCATATCATTCTTCAAATGAGAGAAGCCTAGAGAGTCTTTTAGCTTAAATTTCTATCTTATCTGCTCTGCCAAGTGAGTTTCATACGTATAAATCATTTTATAAATTACTCAAGAGCGTGAATCACTTGAGAGGGATTCTCACTGGTGATTACCTAGTAAGTTGTAAGGGGGAGTGAGGGGATTCTCTCATTGATGTACTGAGGCACCAAGAGCTCATGGAATCTTAGGAAATAGTGGAACGCTCAGAGGAACTTTTCAAAGCATACGTTTTTCGACAAATGATGCATTTTGGAATATATCAATAAATATGAAAGCATATGTTTTGAAAGAGAACTTTTCAAAGGGCTTTCTTATAAGCACATTTACCAAAGAGCTATTCGATAAATCTAAGATATGTTTTAATGGAATTTATTGAGGATTTATCGAAGTCTTTTTTCGATAAGGTTAATTATCGAAGTATTTCTGTGCAAGACTTAAACTATTTCAATCGCAATTCTTTAGGGATTTATCGAAGACCTTTCTGACAAGGGTATTCCTCAATAAGAACTTTGATAATTCAAGACTGATTTGTGAAAAGATTTCTAAACTAGACATTAACATATTTGATCTTCAGTTATAAATTATTTTAGAAACAAACGAGACATGCTTATATTGTTCATGCATCTATTCTAAGACATGTTTCAAGATTATTTACATCTAAAACAGCGATCAAATGCACAGATCAATTGAAGAGCAACAAGAGTCAGATGCATACGTCAGCAATAACAGCTATCCCATGGATATTTCAACTGATTTATGAAGAACCAAGTATAAAAGAAGAAGCCAAAATGAGGAAGCTGAAAGGTTGGGAGACAAAATAAAAATAAGAGATGCTTACAACGCAGTTTGATTATACTCAATAAATATTATGAAGTCTCTGTTTCTCTTTAGTTTAGAGCATATCATTCTTCAAATGAGAGAAGCCTAGAGAGTCTTTTAGCTTAAATTTCTATCTTATCTGCTCTGCCAAGTGAGTTTCATACGTATAAATCATTTTATAAATTACTCAAGAGCGTGAATCACTTGAGAGGGATTCTCACTGGTGATTACCTAGTAAGTTGTAAGGGGGAGTGAGGGGATTCTCTCATTGATGTACTGAGGCACCAAGAGCTCATGGAATCTTAGGAAATAGTGGAACCCTCAGAGGAACTTTTCAAAGCATACGTTTTTCGACAAATGATGCATTTTGGAATATATCAATAAATAGGAAAGCATATGTTTTGAAAGAGAACTTTTCAAAGGGCTTTCTCATAAGCACATTTACCAAAGAGCTATTCGATAAATCTAAGATATGTTTTAATGGAATTTATTGAGGATTTATCGAAGTCTTTTTTCGATAAGGTTAATTATCGAAGTATTTCTGTGCAAGACTTAAACTATTTCAATCGCAATTCTTTAGGGATTTATCGAAGACCTTTCTGACAAGGGTATTCCTCAATAAGAACTTTGATAATTCAAGATTGATTTGTGAAAAGATTTCTAAACTAGACTTTAACATATTTGATCTTCAGTTATAAATTATTTTAGAAACAAACGAGACATGCTTATATTGTTCATGCATCTATTCTAAGACATGTTTCAAGATTATTTACATCTAAAACAGCGATCAAATGCACAGATCAATTGAAGAGCAACAAGAGTCAGATGCATACGTCAGCAATAACAGCTATCCCATGGATATTTCAACTGATTTATGAAGAACCAAGTATAAAAGAAGAAGCCAAAATGAGGAAGCTGAAAGGTTGGGAGAAAAAATAAAAGTAAGAGATGCTTACAACGCAGTTTGATGATACTCAATAAATATTATGAAGTCTCTGTTTCTCTTTAGTTTAGAGCATATCATTCTTCAAATGAGAGAAGCCTAGAGAGTCTTTTAGCTTAAATTTCTATCTTATCTGCTCTGCCAAGTGAGTTTCATACGTATAAATCATTTTATAAATTACTCAAGAGCGTGAATCACTTGAGAGGGATTCTCACTGGTGATTACCTAGTAAGTTGTAAGGGGGAGTGAGGGGATTCTCTCATTGATGTACTGAGGCACCAAGAGCTCATGGAATCTTAGGAAATAGTGGAACGCTCAGAGGAACTTTTCAAAGCATACGTTTTTTGACAAATGATGCATTTTGGAATATATCAATAAATATGAAAGCATATGTTTTGAAAGAGAACTTTTCAAAGGGCTTTCTTATAAGCACATTTACCAAAGAGCTATTCGATAAATCTAAGATATGTTTTAATGGAATTTATTGAGGATTTATCGAAGTCTTTTTTCGATAAGGTTAATTATCAAAGTATTTCTGTGCAAGACTTAAACTATTTCAATCGCAATTCTTTAGGGATTTATCGAAGACCTTTCTGACAAGGGTATTCCTCAATAAGAACTTAGATAATTCAAGACTGATTTGTGAAAAGATTTCTAAACTAGACTTTAACATATTTGATCTTCAGTTATAAATTATTTTAGAAACAAACGAGACATTCTTATATTGTTCATGCATCTATTCTAAGACATGTTTCAAGATTATTTACATCTAAAACAGCGATCAAATGCACAGATCAATTGAAGAGCAACAAGAGTGAGATGCATACGTCAGCAATAACAGCTATCCCATGGATATTTCAACTGATTTATGAAGAACCAAGTATAAAAGAAGAAGCCAAAATGAGGAAGCTGAAAGGTTGGGAGACAAAATAAAAATAAGAGATGCTTACAGCGCAGTTTGATTATACTCAATAAATATTATGAAGTCTCTGTTTCTCTTTAGTTTAGAGCATATCATTCTTCAAATGAGAGAAGCCTAGAGAGTCTTTTAGCTTAAATTTCTATCTTATCTGCTCTACCAAGTGAGTTTCGTACGTATAAATCATTTTATAAATTACTCAAGAGCGTGAATCTCTTGAGGGATTCTCACTGGTGATTACCTAGTAAGTTGTAAGGGGGAGCGAGGGGATTCTCTCATTGATGTACTGAGGCACCAAGAGCTCATGGAATCTTAGGAAATAGTGGAACGCTCAGAGGAACTTTTCAAAGCATACGTTTTTCGACAAATGATGCATTTTGGAATATATCAATAAATAGGAAAGCATATGTTTTGAAAGAGAACTTTTCAAAGGGCTTTCTCATAAGCACATTTACCAAAGAGCTATTCGATAAATCTAAGATATGTTTTAATGGAATTTATTGAGGATTTATCGAAGTCTTTTTTCGATAAGGTTAATTATCGAAGTATTTCTGTGCAAGACTTAAACTATTTCAATCGCAATTCTTTAGGGATTTATCGAAGACCTTTCTGACAAGGGTATTCCTCAATAAGAACTTTGATAATTCAAGACTGATTTGTGAAAAGATTTCTAAACTAGACTTTAACATATTTGATCTTCAGTTATAAATTATTTTAGAAACAAACGAGACATGCTTATATTGTTCATGCATCTATTCTAAGACATGTTTCAAGATTATTTACATCTAAAACAGCGATCAAATGCACAGATCAATTGAAGAGCAACAAGAGTCAGATGCATACGTCAGCAATAACAGCTATCCCATGGATATTTCAACTGATTTATGAAGAACCAAGTATAAAAGAAGAAGCCAAAATGAGGAAGCTGAAAGGTTGGGAGACAAAATAAAAATAAGAGATGCTTACAGCGCAGTTTGATTATACTCAATAAATATTATGAAGTCTCTGTTTCTCTTTAGTTTAGAGCATATCATTCTTCAAATGAGAGAAGCCTAGAGAGTCTTTTAGCTTAAATTTCTATCTTATCTGCTCTACCAAGTGAGTTTCGTACGTATAAATCATTTTATAAATTACTCAAGAGCGTGAATCTCATGAGAGGGATTCTCACTGGTGATTACCTAGTAAGTTGTAAGGGGGAGCGAGGGGATTCTCTCATTGATGTACTGAGGCACCAAGAGCTCATGGAATCTTAGGAAATAGTGGAACGCTCAGAGGAACTTTTCAAAGCATACGTTTTTCGACAAATGATACATTTTGGAATATATCAATAAATAGGAAAGCATATGTTTTGAAAGAGAACTTTTCAAAGGGCTTTCTTATAAGCACATTTACCAAAGAGCTATTCGATAAATCTAAGATATGTTTTAATGGAATTTATTGAGGATTTATCGAAGTCTTTTTTCGATAAGGTTAATTATCGAAGTATTTCTGTGCAAGACTTAAACTATTTCAATCGCAATTCTTTAGGGATTTATCGAAGACCTTTCTGACAAGGGTATTCCTCAATAAGAACTTTGATAATTCAAGACTGATTTGTGAAAAGATTTCTAAACTAGACTTTAACATATTTGATCTTCAGTCATAAATTGTTTTAGAAACAAACGAGACATGCTTATATTGTTCATGCATCTATTCTAAGACATGTTTCAAGATTATTTACATCTAAAACAGCGATCAAATGCACAGATCAATTGAAGAGCAACAAGAGTCAGATGCATACGTCAGCAATAACAGCTATCCCATGGATATTTCAACTGATTTATGAAGAACCAAGTATAAAAGAAGAAGCCAAAATGAGGAAGCTGAAAGGTTGGGAGACAAAATAAAAATAAGAGATGCTTACAGCGCAGTTTGATTATGCTCAATAAATATTATGAAGTCTCTGTTTCTCTTTAGTTTAGAGCATATCATTCTTCAAATGAGAGAAGCCTAGAGAGTCTTTTAGCTTAAATTTCTATCTTATCTGCTCTACCAAGTGAGTTTCATACGTATAAATCATTTTATAAATTACTCAAGAGCGTGAATCTCTTGAGAGGGATTCTCACTGGTGATTACCCAGTAAGTTGTAAGGGGGAGCGAGGGGATTCTCTCATTGATGTACTGAGGCACCAAGAGCTCATGGAATCTTAGGAAATAGTGGAACGCTCAGAGGAACTTTTCAAAGCATACGTTTTTCGACAAATGATGCATTTTGGAATATATCAATAAATAGGAAAGCATATGTTTTGAAAGAGAACTTTTCAAAGGGCTTTCTTATAAGCACATTTACCAAAGAGCTATTCGATAAATCTAAGATATGTTTTAATGGAATTTATTGAGGATTTATCGAAGTCTTTTTTCGATAAGGTTAATTATCGAAGTATTTCTGTGCAAGACTTAAACTATTTCAATCGCAATTCTTTAGGGATTTATCGAAGACCTTTCTGACAAGGGTATTCCTCAATAAGAACTTTGATAATTCAAGACTGATTTGTGAAAAGATTTCTAAACTAGACTTTAACATATTTGATCTTCAGTCATAAATTATTTTAGAAACAAACGAGACATGCTTATATTGTTCATGCATCTATTCTAAGACATGTTTCAAGATTATTTACATCTAAAACGGCGATCAAATGCACAGATCAATTGAAGAGCAACAAGAGTCAGATGCATACGTCAGCAATAACAGCTATCCCATGGATATTTCAACTGATTTATGAAGAACCAAGTATAAAAGAAGAAGCCAAAATGAGGAAGCTGAAAGGTTGGGAGACAAAATAAAAATAAGAGATGCTTACAGCGCAGTTTGATTATACTCAATAAATATTATGAAGTCTCTGTTTCTCTTTAGGTTAGAGCATATCATTCTTCAAATGAGAGAAGCCTAGAGAGTCTTTTAACTTAAATTTCTATCTTATCTGCTCTACCAAGTGAGTTTCGTACGTATAAATCATTTTATAAATTACTCAAGAGCGTGAATCTCTTGAGAGGGATTCTCACTGGTGATTACCTAGTAAGTTGTAAGGGGGAGCGAGGGGATTCTCTCATTGATGTACTGAGGCACCAAGAGCTCATGGAGTCTTAGGAAATAGTGGAACGCTCAGAGGAACTTTTCAAAGCATACGTTTTTCGACAAATGATGCATTTTGGAATATATCAATAAATAGGAAAGCATATGTTTTGAAAGAGAACTTTTCAAAGGGCTTTCTTATAAGCACATTTACCAAAGAGCTATTCGATAAATCTAAGATATGTTTTAATGGAATTTATTGAGGATTTATCGAAGTCTTTTTTCGATAAGGTTAATTATCGAAGTATTTCTGTGCAAGACTTAAACTATTTCAATCGCAATTCTTTAGGGATTTATCGAAGACCTTTCTGACAAGGGTATTCCTCAATAAGAACTTTGATAATTCAAGACTGATTTGTGAAAAGATTTCTAAACTAGACTTTAACATATTTGATCTTCAGTCATAAATTGTTTTAGAAACAAACGAGACATGCTTATATTGTTCATGCATCTATTCTAAGACATGTTTCAAGATTATTTACATCTAAAACAGCGATCAAATGCACAGATCAATTGAAGAGCAACAAGAGTCAGATGCATACGTCAGCAATAACAGCTATCCCATGGATATTTCAACTGATTTATGAAGAACCAAGTATAAAAGAAGAAGCCAAAATGAGGAAGCTGAAAGGTTGGGAGACAAAATAAAAATAAGAGATGCTTACAGCGCAGTTTGATTATACTCAATAAATATTATGAAGTCTCTGTTTCTCTTTAGTTTAGAGCATATCATTCTTCAAATGAGAGAAGCCTAGAGAGTCTTTTAGCTTAAATTTCTATCTTATCTGCTCTACCAAGTGAGTTTCGTACGTATAAATCATTTTATAAATTACTCAAGAGCGTGAATCTCTTGAGAGGGATTCTCACTGGTGATTACCTAGTAAGTTGTAAGGGGGAGCGAGGGGATTCTCTCATTGATGTACTGAGGCAACAAGAGCTCATGGAGTCTTAGGAAATAGTGGAACGCTCAGAGGAACTTTTCAAAGCATACGTTTTTCGACAAATGATGCATTTTGGAATATATCAATAAATAGGAAAGCATATGTTTTGAAAGAGAACTTTTCAAAGGGCTTTCTTATAAGCACATTTACCAAAGAGCTATTCGATAAATCTAAGATATGTTTTAATGGAATTTATTGAGGATTTATCGAAGTCTTTTTTCGATAAGGTTAATTATCGAAGTATTTCTGTGCAAGACTTAAACTATTTCAATCGCAATTCTTTAGGGATTTATCGAAGACCTTTCTGACAAGGGTATTCCTCAATAAGAACTTTGATAATTCAAGACTGATTTGTGAAAAGATTTCTAAACTAGACTTTAACATATTTGATCTTCAGTCATAAATTGTTTTAGAAACAAACGAGACATGCTTATATTGTTCATGCATCTATTCTAAGACATGTTTCAAGATTATTTACATCTAAAACAGCGATCAAATGCACAGATCAATTGAAGAGCAACAAGAGTCAGATGCATACGTCAGCAATAACAGCTATCCCATGGATATTTCAACTGATTTATGAAGAACCAAGTATAAAAGAAGAAGCCAAAATGAGGAAGCTGAAAGGTTGGGAGACAAAATAAAAATAAGAGATGCTTACAGCGCAGTTTGATTATACTCAATAAATATTATGAAGTCTCTGTTTCTCTTTAGTTTAGAGCATATCATTCTTCAAATGAGAGAAGCCTAGAGAGTCTTTTAGCTTAAATTTCTATCTTATCTGCTCTACCAAGTGAGTTTCGTACGTATAAATCATTTTATAAATTACTCAAGAGCGTGAATCTCTTGAGAGGGATTCTCACTGGTGATTACCCAGTAAGTTGTAAGGGGGAGCGAGGGGATTCTCTCATTGATGTACTGAGGCACCAAGAGCTCATGGAATCCTAGGAAATAGTGGAACGCTCAGAGGAACTTTTCAAAGCATACGTTTTTCGACAAATGATGCATTTTGGAATATATCAATAAATAGGAAAGCATATGTTTTGAAAGAGAACTTTTCAAAGGGCTTTCTTATAAGCACATTTACCAAAGAGCTATTCGATAAATCTAAGATATGTTTTAATGGAATTTATTGAGGATTTATCGAAGTCTTTTTTCGATAAGGTTAATTATCGAAGTATTTCTGTGCAAGACTTAAACTATTTCAATCGCAATTCTTTAGGGATTTATCGAAGACCTTTCTGACAAGGGTATTCCTCAATAAGAACTTTGATAATTCAAGACTGATTTGTGAAAAGATTTCTAAACTAGACGTTAACATATTTGATCTTCAGTTATAAATTATTTTAGAAACAAACGAGACATGCTTATATTGTTCATGCATCTATTCTAAGACATGTTTCAAGATTATTTACATCTAAAACAGCGATCAAATGCACAGATCAATTGAAGAGCAACAAGAGTCAGATGCATACGTCAGCAATAACAGCTATCCCATGGATATTTCAACTGATTTATGAAGAACCAAGTATAAAAGAAGAAGCCAAAATAAGGAAGCTGAAAGGTTGGGAGACAAAATAAAAATAAGAGATGCTTACAGCGCAGTTTGATTATACTGAATAAATATTATGAAGTCTCTGTTTCTCTTTAGTTTAGAACATATCATTCTTCAAATGAGAGAAGCCTAGAGAGTCTTTTAGCTTAAATTTCTATCTTATCTGCTCTACCAAGTGATTTTCGTACGTATAAATCATTTTATAAATTACTCAAGAGTGTGAATCTCTTGAGAGGGATTCTCACTGGTGATTGCCCAGTAAGTTGTAAGGGGGAGCGAGGGGATTCTCTCATTGATGTACTGAGGCACCAAGAGCTCATGGAATCCTAGGAAATAGTGGAACGCTCAGAGGAACTTTTCAAAGCATACGTTTTTCGACAAATGATGCATTTTGGAATATATCAATAAATAGGAAAGCATATGTTTTGAAGGAGAACTTTTCAAAGGGCTTTCTTATAAGCACATTTACCAAAGAGCTATTCGATAAATCTAAGATATGTTTTAATGGAATTTATTGAGGATTTATCGAAGTCTTTTTTCGATAAGGTTAATTATCGAAGTATTTCTGTGCAAGACTTAAACTATTTCAATCGCAATTCTTTAGGGATTTATCGAAGACCTTTCTGACAAGGGTATTCCTCAATAAGAACTTTGATAATTCAAGACTGATTTGTGAAAAGATTTCTAAACTAGACTTTAACATATTTGATCTTCAGTTATAAATTATTTTAGAAACAAACGAGACATGCTTATATTGTTCATGCATCTATTCTAAGACATGTTTCAAGATTATTTACATCTAAAACAGCGATCAAATGCACAGATCAATTGAAGAGCAACAAGAGTCAGATGCATACGTCAGCAATAACAGCTATCCCATGGATATTTCAACTGATTTATGAAGAACCAAGTATAAAAGAAGAAGCCAAAATGAGGAAGCTGAAAGGTTGGGAGACAAAATAAAAGTAAGAGATGCTTACAACGCAGTTTGATTATACTCAATAAATATTATGAAGTCTCTGTTTCTCTTTAGTTTAGAGCATATCATTCTTCAAATGAGAGAAGCCTAGAGAGTCTTTTAGCTTAAATTTCTATCTTATCTGCTATACCAAGTGAGTTTCATACGTATAAATCATTTTATAAATTACTCAAGAGCGTGAATCTCTTGAGAGGGATTCTCACTGGTGATTACCTAGTAAGTTGTAAGGGGGAGCGAGGGGATTCTCTCATTGATGTACTGAGGCACCAAGAGCTCATGGAGTCTTAGGAAATAGTGGAACGCTCAGAGGAACTTTTCAAAGCATACGTTTTTCGACAAATGATGCATTTTGGAATATATCAATAAATAGGAAAGCATATGTTTTGAAAGAGAACTTTTCAAAGGGCTTTCTTATAAGCACATTTACCAAAGAGCTATTCGATAAATCTAAGATATGTTTTAATGGAATTTATTGAGGATTTATCGAAGTCTTTTTTCGATAAGGTTAATTATCGAAGTATTTCTGTGCAAGACTTAAACTATTTCAATCGCAATTCTTTAGGGATTTATCGAAGACCTTTCTGACAAGGGTATTCCTCAATAAGAACTTTGATAATTCAAGACTGATTTGTGAAAAGATTTCTAAACTAGACTTTAACATATTTGATCTTCAGTCATAAATTGTTTTAGAAACAAACGAGACATGCTTATATTGTTCATGCATCTATTCTAAGACATGTTTCAAGATTATTTACATCTAAAACAGCGATCAAATGCACAGATCAATTGAAGAGCAACAAGAGTCAGATGCATACGTCAGCAATAACAGCTATCCCATGGATATTTCAACTGATTTATGAAGAACCAAGTATAAAAGAAGAAGCCAAAATGAGGAAGCTGAAAGGTTGGGAGACAAAATAAAAATAAGAGATGCTTACAGCGCAGTTTGATTATACTCAATAAATATTATGAAGTCTCTGTTTCTCTTTAGTTTAGAGCATATCATTCTTCAAATGAGAGAAGCCTAGAGAGTCTTTTAGCTTAAATTTCTATCTTATCTGCTCTACCAAGTGAGTTTCGTACGTATAAATCATTTTATAAATTACTCAAGAGCGTGAATCTCTTGAGAGGGATTCTCACTGGTGATTACCCAGTAAGTTGTAAGGGGGAGCGAGGGGATTCTCTCATTGATGTACTGAGGCACCAAGAGCTCATGGAATCCTAGGAAATAGTGGAACGCTCAGAGGAACTTTTCAAAGCATACGTTTTTCGACAAATGATGCATTTTGGAATATATCAATAAATAGGAAAGCATATGTTTTGAAAGAGAACTTTTCAAAGGGCTTTCTTATAAGCACATTTACCAAAGAGCTATTCGATAAATCTAAGATATGTTTTAATGGAATTTATTGAGGATTTATCGAAGTCTTTTTTCGATAAGGTTAATTATCGAAGTATTTCTGTGCAAGACTTAAACTATTTCAATCGCAATTCTTTAGGGATTTATCGAAGACCTTTCTGACAAGGGTATTCCTCAATAAGAACTTTGATAATTCAAGACTGATTTGTGAAAAGATTTCTAAACTAGACGTTAACATATTTGATCTTCAGTTATAAATTATTTTAGAAACAAACGAGACATGCTTATATTGTTCATGCATCTATTCTAAGACATGTTTCAAGATTATTTACATCTAAAACAGCGATCAAATGCACAGATCAATTGAAGAGCAACAAGAGTCAGATGCATACGTCAGCAATAACAGCTATCCCATGGATATTTCAACTGATTTATGAAGAACCAAGTATAAAAGAAGAAGCCAAAATAAGGAAGCTGAAAGGTTGGGAGACAAAATAAAAATAAGAGATGCTTACAGCGCAGTTTGATTATACTGAATAAATATTATGAAGTCTCTGTTTCTCTTTAGTTTAGAACATATCATTCTTCAAATGAGAGAAGCCTAGAGAGTCTTTTAGCTTAAATTTCTATCTTATCTGCTCTACCAAGTGATTTTCGTACGTATAAATCATTTTATAAATTACTCAAGAGTGTGAATCTCTTGAGAGGGATTCTCACTGGTGATTGCCCAGTAAGTTGTAAGGGGGAGCGAGGGGATTCTCTCATTGATGTACTGAGGCACCAAGAGCTCATGGAATCCTAGGAAATAGTGGAACGCTCAGAGGAACTTTTCAAAGCATACGTTTTTCGACAAATGATGCATTTTGGAATATATCAATAAATAGGAAAGCATATGTTTTGAAGGAGAACTTTTCAAAGGGCTTTCTTATAAGCACATTTACCAAAGAGCTATTCGATAAATCTAAGATATGTTTTAATGGAATTTATTGAGGATTTATCGAAGTCTTTTTTCGATAAGGTTAATTATCGAAGTATTTCTGTGCAAGACTTAAACTATTTCAATCGCAATTCTTTAGGGATTTATCGAAGACCTTTCTGACAAGGGTATTCCTCAATAAGAACTTTGATAATTCAAGACTGATTTGTGAAAAGATTTCTAAACTAGACTTTAACATATTTGATCTTCAGTTATAAATTATTTTAGAAACAAACGAGACATGCTTATATTGTTCATGCATCTATTCTAAGACATGTTTCAAGATTATTTACATCTAAAACAGCGATCAAATGCACAGATCAATTGAAGAGCAACAAGAGTCAGATGCATACGTCAGCAATAACAGCTATCCCATGGATATTTCAACTGATTTATGAAGAACCAAGTATAAAAGAAGAAGCCAAAATGAGGAAGCTGAAAGGTTGGGAGACAAAATAAAAGTAAGAGATGCTTACAACGCAGTTTGATTATACTCAATAAATATTATGAAGTCTCTGTTTCTCTTTAGTTTAGAGCATATCATTCTTCAAATGAGAGAAGCCTAGAGAGTCTTTTAGCTTAAATTTCTATCTTATCTGCTATACCAAGTGAGTTTCATACGTATAAATCATTTTATAAATTACTCAAGAGTGTGAATCTCTTGAGAGGGATTCTCACTGGTGATTACCCAGTAAGTTGTAAGGGGGAGCGAGGGGATTCTCACATTGATGTACTGAGGCACCAAGAGCTCATGGAATCTTAGGAAATAGTGGAACGCTCAGAGGAGCTTTCCAAAGCATAGGTTTTTCGACAAGTGATGTACTTTGGAATATATCAATAAATATGAAAGCATATGTTTTGAAAGAGAACTTTTCGAAGGGCTTTCTTATAAGCACATTTACCAAAGTGCTATTCGATAAATCTAGGATATGTTTTAATGGAATTTATTGAGGATTTATCGAAGTCTTTTTCGACAAGGTTAATTATCGAAGTACTTCTGTGCAAGACTTAAACTATTTCAATCGCAATTCTTTAGGGATTTATCGAAGTCCTTTCCGACAAGGGTATTCCTCAATAAGAACTTTGATAATTCAAGACTGATTGGTGAAAAGATTTCTAAACTAGACCTTAACATAGTTGATCTTCAGTTATAAATTATTTTAGAAACAAACGAGATATGCTTATATTGTTCATGCATCTATTCTAAGACATGTTTCAAGATTATTTACATCTAAAACAGCGATCAAATGCACAGATCAATTGAAGAGCAACAAGAGTCAGATGCATACGTCAGCAATAACAGCTATCCCATGGATATTTCAACTGATTTATGAAGAACCAAGTATAAAAGAAGAAGCCAAAATGAGGAAGCTGAAAGGTTGGGAGACAAAATAAAAGTAAGAGATGCTTACAGCGCAGTTTGATTATACTCAATAAATATTATGAAGTCTCTGTTTCTCTTTAGTTTAGAGCATATCATTCTTCAAATGAGAGAAGCCTAGAGAGTCTTTTAGCTTAAATTTCTATCTTATCTGCTATACCAAGTGAGTTTCATACGTATAAATCATTTTATAAATTACTCAAGAGTGTGAATCTCTTGAGAGGGATTCTCACTGGTGATTCCCCAGTAAGTTGTAAGGGGGAGCGAGGGGATTCTCACATTGATGTACTGAGGCACCAAGAGCTCATGGAATCTTAGGAAATAGTGGAACGCTCAGAGGAGCTTTTCAAAGCATAGGTTTTTCGACAAGTGATGTACTTTGGAATATATCAATAAATATGAAAGCATATGTTTTGAAAGAGAACTTTTCGAAGGGCTTTCTTATAAGCACATTTACCAAAGTGCTATTCGATAAATCTAGGATATGTTTTAATGGAATTTATTGAGGATTTATCGAAGTCTTTTTCGACAAGGTTAATTATCGAAGTACTTCTGTGCAAGACTTAAACTATTTCAATCGCAATTCTTTAGGGATTTATCGAAGGCCTTTCTGACAAGGGTATTCCTCAATAAGAACTTTGATAATTCAAGACTGATTGGTGAAAAGATTTCTAAACTAGACTTTAACATATTTGATCTTCAGTTATAAATTATTTTAGAAACAAACGAGATATGCTTATATTGTTCATACATCTATTCTAAGACATGTTTCAAGGTTATTTACATCTAAAACAGCGATCAAATGCACAGATCAATTGAAGAGCAACAAGAGTCAGATGCATACGTCAGCAATAACAGCTATCCCATGGATATTTCAACTGATTTATGAAGAACCAAGTATAAAAGAAGAAGCCAAAATGAGGAAGCTGAAAGGTTGGGAGACAAAATAAAAGTAAGAGATGCTTACAACGCAGTTTGATTATACTCAATAAATATTATGAAGTCTCTGTTTCTCTTTAGTTTAGAGCATATCATTCTTCAAATGAGAGAAGCCTAGAGAGTCTTTTAGCTTAAATTTCCATCTTATCTGCTATACCAAGTGAGTTTCATACGTATAAATCATTTTATAAATTACTCAAGAGTGTGAATCTCTTGAGAGGGATTCTCACTGGTGATTACCTAGTAAGTTGTAAGGGGGAGTGAGGGGATTCTCACATTGATGTACTGAGGCACCAAGAGCTCATGGAATCTTAGGAAATAGTGGAACGCTCAGAGGAGCTTTTCAAAGCATAGGTTTTTCGACAAGTGATGTACTTTGGAATATATCAATAAATATGAAAGCATATGTTTTGAAAGAGAACTTTTCGAAGGGCTTTCTTATAAGCACATTTGCCAAAGAGCTATTCGATAAATCTAGGATATGTTTTAATGGAATTTATTGAGGATTTACCGAAGTCTTTTTCGACAAGGTTAATTATCGAAGTACTTCTGTGCAAGACTTAAACTATTTCAATCGCAATTCTTTAGGGATTTATCGAAGGCCTTTCTGACAAGGGTATTCCTCAATAAGAACTTTGATAATTCAGGACTGATTGGTGAAAAGATTTCTAAACTAGACTTTAACATATTTGACCTTCAATTATAAATTATTTTAGAAACAAACGAGATATGCTTATATTGTTCATACATCTATTCTAAGACATGTTTCAAGGTTATTTACATCTAAAACAGCGATCAAATGCACAGATCAACTGAAGAGCAACAAGAGTCAGATGCATACGTCAGCAATAACAGCTATCCCAAGGATATTCCAACTGATTTATGAAGAACCAAGTATAAAAGAAGAAGCCAAAATGAGGAAGCTGAAAAGTTGGGAGACAAAATAAAAGTAAGAGATGCTTACAACGCAGTTTGATTATACTCAATAAATATTATGAAGTCTCTGTTTCTCTTTAGTTTAGAGCATATCATTCTTCAAATGAGAGAAGCCTAGAGAGTCTTTTAGCTTAAATTTCTATCTTATCTACTCTACCAAGTGAGTTTCATACGTATAAATCATTTTATAAATTACTCAAGAGTGTGAATCTCTTGAGAGGGATTCTCACTGGTGATTACCTAGTAAGTTGTAAGGGAGAGTGAGGGGATTCTCACATTGATGTATTGAGGCACCAAGAGCTCATGGAATCTTAGGAAATAGTGGAACGCTCAGAGGAGCTTTTCCAAGCATAGGTTTTTCGACAAGTGATGTACTTTGGAATATATCAATAAATATGAAAGCATATGTTTTGAAAGAGAACTTTTCGAAGGGCTTTCTTATAAGCACATTTGCCAAAGAGCTATTCGATAAATCTAGGATATGTTTTAATGGAATTTATTGAGGATTTACCGAAGTCTTTTTCGACAAGGTTAATTATCGAAGTACTTCTGTGCAAGACTTAAACTATTTCAATCGCAATTCTTTAGGGATTTATCGAAGGCCTTTCTGACAAGGGTATTCCTCAATAAGAACTTTGATAATTCAGGACTGATTGGTGAAAAGATTTCTAAACTAGACTTTAACATATTTGACCTTCAATTATAAATTATTTTAGAAACAAACGAGATATGCTTATATTGTTCATACATCTATTCTAAGACATGTTTCAAGGTTATTTACATCTAAAACAGCGATCAAATGCACAGATCAACTGAAGAGCAGCAAGAGTCAGATGCATACGTCAGCAATAACAGCTATCCCATGGATATTTCAACTGATTTATGAAGAAGCAAGTATAAAAGAAGAAGCCAAAATGAGGAAGCTGAAAAGTTGGGAGACAAAATAAAAGTAAGAGATGCTTACAACGCAGTTTGATTATACTCAATAAATATTATGAAGTCTCTGTTTCTCTTTAGTTTAGAGCATATCATTCTTCAAATGAGAGAATCCTAGAGAGTCTTTTAGCTTAAATTTCTATCTTATCTACTCTACCAAGTGAGTTTCATACGTATAAATCATTTTATAAATTACTCAAGAGTGTGAATCTCTTGAGAGGGATTCTCACTGGTGATTACCTAGTAAGTTGTAAGGGGAGTGAGGGGATTCTCACATTGATGTACTGAGGCACCAAGAGCTCATGGAATCTTAGGAAATAGTGGAACGCTCAGAGGAGCTTTTCAAAGCATAGGTTTTTCGACAAGTGATGTACTTTGGAATATATCAATAAATATGAAAGCATATGTTTTGAAAGAGAACTTTTCGAAGGGCTTTCTTATAAGCACATTTACCAAAGAGCTATTCGATAAATCTAGGATATGTTTTAATGGAATTTATTGAGGATTTATCGAAGTCTTTTTCGACAAGGTTAATTATCGAAGTACTTCTGTGCAAGACTTAAACTATTTCAATCGCAATTCTTTAGGGATTTATCGAAGGCCTTTCTGACAAGGGTATTCCTCAATAAGAACTTTGATAATTCAGGACTGATTGGTGAAAAGATTTCTAAACTAGACTTTAACATATTTGACCTTCATTTATAAATTATTTTAGAAACAAACGAGATATGCTTATATTGTTCATACATCTATTCTAAGACATGTTTCAAGGTTATTTACATCTAAAACAGCGATCAAATGCACAGATCAATTAAAGAGCAACAAGAGTCAGATGCATACGTCAGCAATAACAGCTATCCCATAGATATTCCAACTGATTTATGAAGAACCAAGTATAAAAGAAGAAGCCAAAATGAGGAAGCTGAAAAGTTGGGAGACAAAATAAAAGTAAGAGATGCTTACAACGCAGTTTGATTATACTCAATAAATATTATGAAGTCTCTGTTTCTCTTTAGTTTAGAGCATATCATTCTTCAAATGAGAGAATCCTAGAGAGTCTTTTAGCTTAAATTTCTATCTTATCTACTCTACCAAGTGAGTTTCATACGTATAAATCATTTTATAAATTACTCAAGAGTGTGAATCTCTTGAGAGGGATTCTCACTGGTGATTACCTAGTAAGTTGTAAGGGGAGTGAGGGGATTCTCACATTGATGTACTGAGGCACCAAGAGCTCATGGAATCTTAGGAAATAGTGGAACGCTCAGAGGAGCTTTTCAAAGCATAGGTTTTTCGACAAGTGATGTACTTTGGAATATATCAATAAATATGAAAGCACATGTTTTGAAAGAGAACTTTTCGAAGGGCTTTCTTATAAGCACATTTACCAAAGAGCTATTCGATAAATCTAGGATATGTTTTAATGGAATTTATTGAGGATTTATCGAAGTCTTTTTCGACAAGGTTAATTATCGAAGTACTTCTGTGCAAGACTTAAACTATTTCAATCGCAATTCTTTAGGGATTTATCGAAGGCCTTTCTGACAAGGGTATTCCTCAATAAGAACTTTGATAATTCAGGACTGATTGGTGAAAAGATTTCTAAACTAGACTTTAACATATTTGACCTTCATTTATAAATTATTTTAGAAACAAACGAGATATGCTTATATTGTTCATACATCTATTCTAAGACATGTTTCAAGGTTATTTACATCTAAAACAGCGATCAAATGCACAGATCAACTGAAGAGCAACAAGAGTCAGATGCATACGTCAGCAATAACAGCTATCCCATGGATATTCCAACTGATTTATGAAGAACCAAGTATAAAAGAAGAAGCCAAAATGAGGAAGCTGAAAAGTTGGGAGACAAAATAAAAGTAAGAGATGCTTACAACGCAGTTTGATTATACTCAATAAATATTATGAAGTCTCCGTTTCTCTTTAGTTTAGAGCATATCATTCTTCAAATGAGAGAATCCTAGAGAGTCTTTTAGCTTAAATTTCTATCTTATCTACTCTACCAAGTGAGTTTCATACGTATAAATCATTTTATAAATTACTCAAGAGTGCGAATCTCTTGAGAGGGATTCTCACTGGTGATTACCTAGTAAGTTGTAAGGGGAGTCAGGGGATTCTCACATTGATGTACTGAGGCACCAAGAGCTCATGGAATCTTAGGAAATAGTGGAACGCTCAGAGGAGCTTTTCAAAGCATAGGTTTTTCGACAAGTGATGTACTTTGGAATATATCAATAAATATGAAAGCATATGTTTTGAAAGAGAACTTTTCGAAGGGCTTTCTTATAAGCACATTTACCAAAGAGCTATTCGATAAATCTAGGATATGTTTTAATGGAATTTATTGAGGATTTATCGAAGTCTTTTTCGACAAGGTTAATTATCGAAGTACTTCTGTGCAAGACTTAAACTATTTCAATCGCAATTCTTTAGGGATTTATCGAAGGCCTTTCTGACAAGGGTATTCCTCAATAAGAACTTTGATAATTCAAGACTGATTGGTGAAAAGATTTCTAAACTAGACTTTAACATATTTGACCTTCAATTATAAATTATTTTAGAAACAAACGAGATATGCTTATATTGTTCATACATATATTCTAAGACATGTTTCAAGGTTATTTACATCTAAAACAGCGATCAAATGAACAGATCAACTGAAGAGCAACAAGAGTCAGATGCATACGTCAGCAATAACAGCTATCCCATGGATATTCCAACTGATTTATGAAGAACCAAGTATAAAAGAAGAAGCCAAAATGAGGAAGCTGAAAAGTTGGGAGACAAAATAAAAGTAAGAGATGCTTACAACGCAGTTTGATTATACTCAATAAATATTATGAAGTCTCTGTTTCTCTTTAGTTTAGAGCATATCATTCTTCAAATGAGAGAATCCTAGAGAGTCTTTTAGCTTAAATTTCTATCTTATCTACTCTACCAAGTGAGTTTCATACGTATAAATTATTTTATAAATTACTCAAGAGTGTGAATCTCTTGAGAGGGATTCTCACTGGTGATTACCTAGTAAGTTGTAAGGGGGAGTGAGGGGATTCTCACATTGATGTACTGAGGGACCAAGAGCTCATGGAATCTTAGGAAATAGTGGAACGCTCAGAGGAGCTTTTCAAAGCATAGGTTTTTCGACAAGTGATGTACTTTGGAATATATCAATAAATATGAAAGCAAATGTTTTGAAAGAGAACTTTTCGAAGGGCTTTCTTATAAGCACATTTACCAAAGTGCTATTCGATAAATCTAGGATATGTTTTAATGGAATTTATTGAGGATTTATCGAAGTCTTTTTCGACAAGGTTAATTATCGAAGTACTTCTGTGCAAGACTTAAACTATTTCAATCGCAATTCTTTAGGGATTTATCGAAGTCCTTTCTGACAAGGGTATTCCTCAATAAGAACTTTGATAATTCAAGACTGATTGGTGAAAAGATTTCTAAACTAGACCTTAACATAGTTGATCTTCAGTTATAAATTATTTTAGAAACAAACGAGATATGCTTATATTGTTCATGCATCTATTCTAAGACATGTTTCAAGGTTATTTACATCTAAAACAGCGATCAAATGCACAGATCAACTGAAGAGCAACAAGAGTCAGATGCATACGTCAGCAATAACAGCTATCCCATGGATATTCCAACTGATTTATGAAGAACCAAGTATAAAAGAAGAAGCCAAAATGAGGAAGCTGAAAAGTTGGGAGACAAAATAAAAGTAAGAGATGCTTACAACGCAGTTTGATTATACTCAATAAATATTATGAAGTCTCTGTTTCTCTTTAGTTTAGAGCATATCATTCTTCAAATGAGAGAATCCTAGAGAGTCTTTTAGCTTAAATTTCTATCTTATCTACTCTACCAAGTGAGTTTCATACGTATAAATTATTTTATAAATTACTCAAGAGTGTGAATCTCTTGAGAGGGATTCTCACTGGAGATTACCTAGTAAGTTGTAAGGGGGAGTGAGGGGATTCTCACATTGATGTACTGAGGGACCAAGAGCTCATGGAATCTTAGGAAATAGTGGAACGCTCAGAGGAGCTTTTCAAAGCATAGGTTTTTCGACAAGTGATGTACTTTGGAATATATCAATAAATATGAAAGCAAATGTTTTGAAAGAGAACTTTTCGAAGGGCTTTCTTATAAGCACATTTACCAAAGTGCTATTCGATAAATCTAGGATATGTTTTAATGGAATTTATTGAGGATTTATCGAAGTCTTTTTCGACAAGGTTAATTATCGAAGTACTTCTGTGCAAGACTTAAACTATTTCAATCGCAATTCTTTAGGGATTTATCGAAGTCCTTTCTGACAAGGGTATTCCTCAATAAGAACTTTGATAATTCAAGACTGATTGGTGAAAAGATTTCTAAACTAGACCTTAACATAGTTGATCTTCAGTTATAAATTATTTTAGAAACAAACGAGATATGCTTATATTGTTCATGCATCTATTCTAAGACATGTTTCAAGGTTATTTACATCTAAAACAGCGATCAAATGCACAGATCAACTGAAGAGCAACAAGAGTCAGATGCATACGTCAGCAATAACAGCTATCCCATGGATATTCCAACTGATTTATGAAGAACCAAGTATAAAAGAAGAAGCCAAAATGAGGAAGCTGAAAAGTTGGGAGACAAAATAAAAGTAAGAGATGCTTACAACGCAGTTTGATTATACTCAATAAATATTATGAAGTCTCTGTTTCTCTTTAGTTTAGAGCATATCATTCTTCAAATGAGAGAATCCTAGAGAGTCTTTTAGCTTAAATTTCTATCTTATCTACTCTACCAAGTGAGTTTCATACGTATAAATCATTTTATAAATTACTCAAGAGTGTGAATCTCTTGAGAGGGATTCTCACTGGTGATTACCTAGTAAGTTGTAAGGGGGAGTGAGGGGATTCTCACATTGATGTACTGAGGCACCAAGAGCTCATGGAATCTTAGGAAATAGTGGAACGCTCAGAGGAGCTTTTCAAAGCATAGGTTTTTCGACAAGTGATGTACTTTGGAATATATCAATAAATATGAAAGCATATGTTTTGAAAGAGAACTTTTCGAAGGGCTTTCTTATAAGCACATTTACCAAAGAGCTATTCGATCAATCTAAGATATGTTTTAATGGAATTTATTGAGGATTTATCGAAGTCTTTTTCGACAAGGTTAATTATCGAAGTACTTCTGTGCAAGACTTAAACTATTTCAATCGCAATTCTTTAGGGATTTATCGAAGGCCTTTCTGACAAGGGTATTCCTCAATAAGAACTTTGATAATTCAAGACTGATTGGTGAAAAGATTTCTAAACTAGACTTTAACATATTTGACCTTCAGTTATAAATTATTTTAGAAACAAACGAGATATGCTTATATTGTTCATACATCTATTCTAAGACATGTTTCAAGGTTATTTACATCTAAAATAGCGATCAAATGCACAGATCAACTGAAGAGCAACAAGAGTCAGATGCATACGTCAGCAATAACAGCTATCCCATGGATATTCCAACTGATTTATGAAGAACCAAGTATAAAAGAAGAAGCCAAAATGAGGAAGCTGAAAAGTTGGGAGACAAAATAAAAGTAAGAGATGCTTACAACGCAGTTTGATTATACTCAATAAATATTATGAAGTCTCTGTTTCTCTTTAGTTTAGAGCATATCATTCTTCAAATGAGAGAATCCTAGAGAGTCTTTTAGCTTAAATTTCTATCTTATCTACTCTACCAAGTGAGTTTCATACGTATAAATCATTTTATAAATTACTCAAGAGTGTGAATCTCTTGAGAGGGATTCTCACTGGTGATTACCTAGTAAGTTGTAAGGGGGAGTGAGGGGATTCTCACATTGATGTACTGAGGCACCAAGAGCTCATGGAATCTTAGGAAATAGTGGAACGCTCAGAGGAGCTTTTCAAAGCATAGGTTTTTCGACAAGTGATGTACTTTGGAATATATCAATAAATATGAAAGCATATGTTTTGAAAGAGAACTTTTCGAAGGGCTTTCTTATAAGCACATTTACCAAAGAGCTATTCGATCAATCTAAGATATGTTTTAATGGAATTTATTGAGGATTTATCGAAGTCTTTTTCGACAAGGTTAATTATCGAAGTACTTCTGTGCAAGACTTAAACTATTTCAATCGCAATTCTTTAGGGATTTATCGAAGGCCTTTCTGACAAGGGTATTCCTCAATAAGAACTTTGATAATTCAAGACTGATTGGTGAAAAGATTTCTAAACTAGACTTTAACATATTTGACCTTCAGTTATAAATTATTTTAGAAACAAACGAGATATGCTTATATTGTTCATACATCTATTCTAAGACATGTTTCAAGGTTATTTACATCTAAAACAGCGATCAAATGCACAGATCAACTGAAGAGCAACAAGAGTCAGATGCATACGTCAGCAATAACAGCTATCCCATGGATATTCCAACTGATTTATGAAGAACCAAGTATAAAAGAAGAAGCCAAAATGAGGAAGCTGAAAAGTTGGGAGACAAAATAAAAGTAAGAGATGCTTACAACGCAGTTTGATTATACTCAATAAATATTATGAAGTCTCTGTTTCTCTTTAGTTTAGAGCATATCATTCTTCAAATGAGAGAATCCTAGAGAGTCTTTTAGCTTAAATTTCTATCTTATCTACTCTACCAAGTGAGTTTCATACGTATAAATCATTTTATAAATTACTCAAGAGTGTGAATCTCTTGAGAGGGATTCTCCCTGGTGATTACCTAGTAAGTTGTAAGGGGGAGTGAGGGGATTCTCACATTGATGTACTGAGGCACCAAGAGCTCATGGAATCTTAGGAAATAGTGGAACGCTCAGAGGAGCTTTTCAAAGCATAGGTTTTTCGACAAGTGATGTACTTTGGAATATATCAATAAATATGAAAGCATATGTTTTGAAAGAGAACTTTTCGAAGGGCTTTCTTATAAGCACATTTACCAAAGAGCTATTCGATCAATCTAAGATATGTTTTAATGGAGTTTATTGAGGATTTACTGAAGTCTTTTTCGACAAGGTTAATTATCGAAGTACTTCTGTGCAAGACTTAAACTATTTCAATCACAATTCTTTAGGGATTTATCGAAGGCCTTTCTGACAAGGGTATTCCTCAATAAGAACTTTGATAATTCAAGACTGATTGGTGAAAAGATTTCTAAACTGGACTTTAACATATTTGACCTTCAGTTATAAATTATTTTACAAACAAACGAGATATGCCTATATTGTTCATACATCTATTCTAAGACATGTTTCAAGGTTATTTACATCTAAAACAGCGATCAAATGCACAGATCAATTGAAGAGCAACAAGAGTCAGATGCATATGTCAGCAATAACATCTATCCCATGGATATTCCAACTGATTTATGAAGAACCAAGTATAAAAGAAGAAGCCAAAATGAGGAAGCTGAAAAGTTGGGAGACAAAATAAAAGTAAGAGATGCTTACAACGCAGTTTGATTATACTCAATAAATATTATGAAGTCTCTGTTTCTCTTTAGTTTAGAGCATATCATTCTTCAAATGAGAGAAGCCTAGAGAGTCTTTTAGCTTAAATTTCTATCTTATCTACTCTACCAAGTGAGTTTCATACGTATAAATCATTTTATAAATTACTCAAGAGTGTGAATCTCTTGAGAGGGATTCTCACTGGTGATTACCTAGTAAGTTGTAAGGGGGAGTGAGGGGATTCTCACATTGATGTACTGAGGCACCAAGAGCTCATGGAATCTTAGGAAATAGTGGAACGCTCAGAGGAGCTTTTCAAAGCATAGGTTTTTCGACAAGTGATGTACTTTGGAATATATCAATAAATATGAAAGCATATGTTTTGAAAGAGAACTTTTCGAAGGGCTTTCTTATAACCACATTTACCAAAGAGCTATTCGATCAATCTAAGATATGTTTTAATGGAATTTATTGAGGATTTATCGAAGTCTTTTTCGACAAGGTTAATTATCGAAGTACTTCTGTGCAAGACTTAAACTATTTCAATCGCAATTCTTTAGGGATTTATCGAAGGCCTTTCTGACAAGGGTATTCCTCAATAAGAACTTTGATAATTCAAGACTGATTGGTGAAAAGATTTCTAAACTAGACTTTAACATATTTGACCTTCAGTTATAAATTATTTTAGAAACAAACGAGATATGCTTATATTGTTCATACATCTATTCTAAGACATGTTTCAAGGTTATTTACATCTAAAACAGCGATCAAATGCACAGATCAACTGAAGAGCAACAAGAGTCAGATGCATACGTCAGCAATAACAGCTATCCCATGGATATTCCAACTGATTTATGAAGAACCAAGTATAAAAGAAGAAGCCAAAATGAGGAAGCTGAAAAGTTGGGAGACAAAATAAAAGTAAGAGATGCTTACAACGCAGTTTGATTATACTCAATAAATATTATGAAGTCTCTGTTTCTCTTTAGTTTAGAGCATATCATTCTTCAAATGAGAGAATCCTAGAGAGTCTTTTAGCTTAAATTTCTATCTTATCTACTCTACCAAGTGAGTTTCATACGTATAAATCATTTTATAAATTACTCAAGAGTGTGAATCTCTTGAGAGGGATTCTCCCTGGTGATTACCTAGTAAGTTGTAAGGGGGAGTGAGGGGATTCTCACATTGATGTACTGAGGCACCAAGAGCTCATGGAATCTTAGGAAATAGTGGAACGCTCAGAGGAGCTTTTCAAAGCATAGGTTTTTCGACAAGTGATGTACTTTGGAATATATCAATAAATATGAAAGCATATGTTTTGAAAGAGAACTTTTCGAAGGGCTTTCTTATAAGCACATTTACCAAAGAGCTATTCGATCAATCTAAGATATGTTTTAATGGAGTTTATTGAGGATTTACCGAAGTCTTTTTCGACAAGGTTAATTATCGAAGTACTTCTGTGCAAGACTTAAACTATTTCAATCACAATTCTTTAGGGATTTATCGAAGGCCTTTCTGACAAGGGTATTCCTCAATAAGAACTTTGATAATTCAAGACTGATTGGTGAAAAGATTTCTAAACTGGACTTTAACATATTTGACCTTCAGTTATAAATTATTTTACAAACAAACGAGATATGCCTATATTGTTCATACATCTATTCTAAGACATGTTTCAAGGTTATTTACATCTAAAACAGCGATCAAATGCACAGATCAATTGAAGAGCAACAAGAGTCAGATGCATATGTCAGCAATAACATCTATCCCATGGATATTCCAACTGATTTATGAAGAACCAAGTATAAAAGAAGAAGCCAAAATGAGGAAGCTGAAAAGTTGGGAGACAAAATAAAAGTAAGAGATGCTTACAACGCAGTTTGATTATACTCAATAAATATTATGAAGTCTCTGTTTCTCTTTAGTTTAGAGCATATCATTCTTCAAATGAGAGAAGCCTAGAGAGTCTTTTAGCTTAAATTTCTATCTTATCTACTCTACCAAGTGAGTTTCATACGTATAAATCATTTTATAAATTACTCAAGAGTGTGAATCTCTTGAGAGGGATTCTCACTGGTGATTACCTAGTAAGTTGTAAGGGGGAGTGAGGGGATTCTCACATTGATGTACTGAGGCACCAAGAGCTCATGGAATCTTAGGAAATAGTGGAACGCTCAGAGGAGCTTTTCAAAGCATAGGTTTTTCGACAAGTGATGTACTTTGGAATATATCAATAAATATGAAAGCATATGTTTTGAAAGAGAACTTTTCGAAGGGCTTTCTTATAACCACATTTACCAAAGAGCTATTCGATCAATCTAAGATATGTTTTAATGGAATTTATTGAGGATTTATCGAAGTCTTTTTTGACAAGGTTAATTATCGAAGTACTTCTGTGCAAGACTTAAACTATTTCAATCGCAATTCTTTAGGGATTTATCGAAGGCCTTTCTGACAAGGGTATTCCTCAATAAGAACTTTGATAATTCAAGACTGATTGGTGAAAAGATTTCTAAACTAGACTTTAACATATTTGATCTTCAGTTATAAATTATTTTAGAAACAAACGAGATATGCTTATATTGTTCATACATCTATTCTAAGACATGTTTCAAGGTTATTTACATCTAAAACAGCGATCAAATGCACAGATCAACTAAAGAGCAACAAGAGTCAGATGCATACGTCAGCAATAACAGCTATCCCATGGATATTGCAACTGATTTATGAAGAACCAAGTATAAAAGAAGAAGCCAAAATGACGAAGCTGAAAAGTTGGGAGACAAAATAAAAGTAAGAGATGCTTACAACGCAGTTTGATTATACTCAATAAATATTATGAAGTCTCTGTTTCTCTTTAGTTTAGAGCATATCATTCTTCAAATGAGAGAATCCTAGAGAGTCTTTTAGCTTAAATTTCTATCTTATCTACTCTACCAAGTGAGTTTCATACGTATAAATCATTTTATAAATTACTCAAGAGTGTGAATCTCTTGAGAGGGATTCTCGCTGGTGATTACCTAGTAAGTTGTAAGGGGGAGTGAGGGGATTCTCACATTGATGTACTGAGGCACCAAGAGCTCATGGAATCTTAGGAAATAGTGGAACGCTTAGAGGAGCTTTTCAAAGCATAGGTTTTTCGACAAGTGATGTACTTTGGAATATATCAATAAATATGAAAGCATATGTTTTGAAAGAGAACTTTTCGAAGGGCTTTCTTATAAGCACATTTACCAAAGAGCTATTCGATCAATCTAAGATATGTTTTAATGGAATTTATTGAGGATTTATCGAAGTCTTTTTCGACAAGGTTAATTATCGAAGTACTTCTGTGCAAGACTTAAACTATTTCAATCGCAATTCTTTAGGGATTTATCGAAGGCCTTTCTGACAAGGGTATTCCTCAATAAGAACTTTGATAATTCAAGACTGATTGGTGAAAAGATTTCTAAACTAGACTTTAACATATTTGACCTTCAGTTATAAATTATTTTAGAAACAAACGAGATATGCTTATATTGTTCATACATCTATTCTAAGACATGTTTCAAGATTATTTACATCTAAAACAGCGATCAAATGCACAGTTCAATTGAAGAGCAATAAGAGTCAGATGCATACTTCAGCAATAACAGCTATCCCATGGATATTTCAACTGATTTATGAAGAACCAAGTATGAAAGAAGAAGCCAAAATGAGGAAGCTGAAAAGTTGGGAGACAAAATAAAAGTAAGAGATGCTTACAACGCAGTTTGATTATACTCAATAAATATTATGAAGTCTCTGTTTCTCTTTAGTTTAGAGCATATCATTCTTCAAATGAGAGAATCCTAGAGAGTCTTTTAGCTTAAATTTCTATCTTATCTACTCTACCAAGTGAGTTTCATACGTATAAATCATTTTATAAATTACTCAAGAGTGTGAATCTCTTGAGAGGGATTCTCACTGGTGATTACCTAGTAAGTTGTAAGGGGGAGTGAGGGGATTCTCACATTGATGTACTGAGGCACCAAGAGCTCATGGAATCTTAGGAAATAGTGGAACGCTCAGAGGAGCTTTTCAAAGCATAGGTTTTTCGACAAGTGATGTACTTTGGAATATATCAATAAATATGAAAGCATATGTTTTGAAAGAGAACTTTTCGAAGGGCTTTCTTATAAGCACATTTACCAAAGAGCTATTCGATCAATCTAAGATATGTTTTAATGGAATTTATTGAGGATTTATCGAAGTCTTTTTCGACAAGGTTAATTATCGAAGTACTTCTGTGCAAGACTTAAACTATTTCAATCGCAATTCTTTAGGGATTTATCGAAGGCCTTTCTAACAAGAGTATTCCTCAATAAGAACTTTGATAATTCAAGACTGATTGGTGAAAAGATTTCTAAACTAGACTTTAACATATTGGACCTTCAGTTATAAATTATTTTAGAAACAAACGAGATATGCTTATATTGTTCATACATCTATTCTAAGACATGTTTCAAGGTTATTTACATCTAAAACAGCGATCAAATGCACAGATCTACTGAAGAGCAACAAGAGTCAGATGCATACGTCAGCAATAACAGCTATCCCATGGATATTCCAACTGATTTATGAAGAACCAAGTATAAAAGAAGAAGCCAAAATGAGGAAGCTGAAAAGTTGGGAGACAAAATAAAAGTAAGAGATGCTTACAACGCAGTTTGATTATACTCAATAAATATTATGAAGTCTCTGTTTCTCTTTAGTTTAGAGAATATCATTCTTCAAATGAGAGAATCCTAGAGAGTCTTTTAGCTTAAATTTCTATCTTATCTACTCTACCAAGTGAGTTTCATACGTATAAATCATTTTATAAATTACTCAAGAGTGTGAATCTCTTGAGAGGGATTCTCACTGGTGATTACCTAGTAAGTTGTAAGGGGGAGTGAGGGGATTCTCACATTGATGTACTGAGGCACCAAGAGCTCATGGAATCTTAGGAAATAGTGGAACGCTCAGAGGAGCTTTTCAAAGCATAGGTTTTTCGACAAGTGATGTACTTTGGAATATATCAATAAATATGAAAGCATATGTTTTGAAAGAGAACTTTTCGAAGGGTTTCTTATAAGCACATTTACCAAAGAGCTATTCGATCAATCTAAGATATGTTTTAATGGAATTTATTGAGGATTTATCGAAGTCTTTTTCGACAAGGTTAATTATCGAAGTACTTCTGTGCAAGACTTAAACTATTTCAATCGCAATTCTTTAGGGATTTATCGAAGGCCTTTCTGACAAGGGTATTCCTCAATAAGAACTTTGATAATTCAAGACTGATTGGTGAAAAGATTTCTAAACTAGACTTTAACATATTTGACCTTCAGTTATAAATTATTTTAGAAACAAACGAGATATGCTTATATTGTTCATACATCTATTCTAAGACATGTTTCAAGATTATTTACATCTAAAACAGCGATCAAATGCACAGTTCAATTGAAGAGCAACAAGAGTCAGATGCATACGTCAGCAATAACAGCTATCCCATGGATATTTCAACTGATTTATGAAGAACCAAGTATGAAAGAAGAAGCCAAAATGAGGAAGCTGAAAAGTTGGGAGACAAAATAAAAGTAAGAGATGCTTACAACGCAGTTTGATTATACTCAATAAATATTATGAAGTCTCTGTTTCTCTTTAGTTTAGAGCATATCATTCTTCAAATGAGAGAATCCTAGAGAGTCTTTTAGCTTAAATTTCTATCTTATCTACTCTACCAAGTGAGTTTCATACGTATAAATCATTATATAAATTACTCAAGAGTGTGAATCTCTTGAGAGGGATTCTCACTGGTGATTACCTAGTAAGTTGTAAGGGGGAGTGAGGGGATTCTCACATTGATGTACTGAGGCACCAAGAGCTCATGGAATCTTAGGAAATAGTGGAACGCTCAGAGGAGCTTTTCAAAGCATAGGTTTTTCGACAAGTGATGTACTTTGGAATATATCAATAAATATGAAAGCATATGTTTTGAAAGAGAACTTTTCGAAGGGCTTTCTTATAAGCACATTTACCAAAGAGCTATTCGATAAATCTAAGATATGTTTTAATGGAATTTATTGAGGATTTATCGAAGTCTCTTTCGACAAGGTTAATTATCGAAGTACTTCTGTGCAAGACTTAAACTATTTCAATCGCAATTCTTTAGGGATTTATCAAAGGCCTTTCTGACAAGGGTATTCCTCAATAAGAACCTTGATAATTCAAGACTGATTGGTGAAAAGATTTCTAAACTAGACTTTAACATATTTGACCTTCAGTTATAAATTATTTTAGAAACAAACGAGATATGCTTATATTGTTCATACATCTATTCTAAGACATGTTTCAAGATTATTTACATCTAAAACAGCGATCAAATGCACAGATCAATTGAAGAGCAACAAGAGTCAGATGCATACGTCAGCTATAACAGCTATCCCATGGATATTTCAACTGATTTATGAAGAACCAAGTATAAAAGAAGAAGCCAAAATGGGGAAGCTGAAAAGTTGGGAGACAAAATAAAAATAAGAGATGCTTACAACGCAGTTTGATTATACTCAATAAATATTATGAAGTCTCTGTTTCTCTTTAGTTTAGAGCATTTCATTCTTCAAATGAGAGAATCCTAGAGAGTCTTTTAGCTTAAATTTCTATCTTATCTACTCTACCAAGTGAGTTTTATACGTATAAATCATTTTATAAATTACTCAAGAGTGTGAATCTCTTGAGAGGGATTCTCACTGGTGATTACCTAGTAAGTTGTAAGGGGGAGTGAGGGGATTCTCACATTGATGTACTGAGGCACCAAGAGCTCATGGAATCTTAGGAAATAGTGGAACGCTCAGAGGAGCTTTTCAAAGCATAGGTTTTTCGACAAGTGATGTACTTTGGAATATATCAATAAATATGAAAGCATATGTTTTGAAAGAGAACTTTTCGAAGGGCTTTCTTATAAGCACATTTACCAAAGAGCTATTCGATAAATCTAAGATATGTTTTAATGGAATTTATTGAGGATTTATCGAAGTCTCTTTCGACAAGGTTAATTATCGAAGTACTTCTGTGCAAGACTTAAACTATTTCAATCGCAATTCTTTAGGGATTTATCGAAGGCCTTTCTGACAAGGGTATTCCTCAATAAGAACTTTGATAATTCAAGACTGATTGGTGAAAAGATTTCTAAACTAGACTTTAACATATTTGACCTTCAGTTATAAATTATTTTAGAAACAAACGAGATATGCTTATATTGTTCATACATCTATTCTAAGACATGTTTCAAGATTATTTACATCTAAAACAGCGATCAAATGCACAGATCAATTGAAGAGCAACAAGAGTCAGATGCATACGTCAGCAATAACAGCTATCCCATGGATATTTCAACTGATTTATGAAGAACCAAGTATAAAAGAAGAAGCCAAAATGAGGAAGCTGAAAAGTTGGGAGACAAAATAAAAGTAAGAGATGCTTACAACGCAGTTTGATTATACTCAATAAATATTATGAAGTCTCTGTTTCTCTTTAGTATAGAGCATATCATTCTTCAAATGAGAGAATCCTAGAGAGTCTTTTAGCTTAAATTTCTATCTTATCTACTCTACCAAGTGAGTTTCATACGTATAAATCATTTTATAAATTACTCAAGAGTGTGAATCTCTGGAGAGGGATTCTCACTGGTGATTACCTAGTAAGTTGTAAGGGGGAGTGAGGGGATTCTCACATTGATGTACTGAGGCACCAAGAGCTCATGGAATCTTAGGAAATAGTGGAACGCTCAGAGGAGCTTTTCAAAGCATAGGTTTTTCGACAAGTGATGTACTTTGGAATATATCAATAAATATGAAAGCATATGTTTTGAAAGAGAACTTTTCGAAGGGCTTTCTTATAAGCACATTTACCAAAGAGCTATTCGATAAACCTAAGATATGTTTTAATGGAATTTATTGAGGATTTATCGAAGTCTCTTTCGACAAGGTTAATTATCGAAGTACTTCTGTGCAAGACTTAAACTATTTCAATCGCAATTCTTTAGGGATTTATCGAAGGCCTTTCTGACAAGGGTATTCCTCAATAATAACTTTGATAATTCAAGACTGATTGGTGAAAAGATTTCTAAACTAGACTTTAACATATTTGACCTTCAGTTATAAATTATTTTAGAAACAAACGAGATATGCTTATATTGTTCATACATCTATTCTAAGACATGTTTCAAGATTATTTACATCTAAAACAGCGATCAAATGCACAGATCAATTGAAGAGCAACAAGAGTCAGATGCATACGTCAGCAATAACAGCTATCCCATGGATATTTCAACTGATTTATGAAGAACCAAGTATAAAAGAAGAAGCCAAAATGATTAAGCTGAAAAGTTGGGAGACAAAATAAAAATAAGAGATGCTTACAACGCAGTTTGATTATACTCAATAAATATTATGAAGTCTCTGTTTCTCTTTAGTTTAGAGCATATCATTCTTCAAATGAGAGAATCCTAGAGAGTCTTTTAGCTTAAATTTCTATCTTATCTACTCTACCAAGTGAGTTTCATACGTATAAATCATTTTATAAATTACTCAAGAGTGTGAATCTCTTGAGAGGGATTCTCACTGGTGATTACCTAGTAAGTTGTAAGGGGGAGTGAGGGGATTCTCACATTGATGTACTGAGGCACCAAGAGCTCATGGAATCTTAGGAAATAGTGGAACGCTCAGAGGAGCTTTTCAAAGCATAGGTTTTTCGACAAGTGATGTACTTTGGAATATATCAATAAATATGAAAGCATATGTTTTGAAAGAGAACTTTTCGAAGGGCTTTCTTATAAGCACATTTACCAAAGAGCTATTCGATAAATCTAAGATATGTTTTAATGGAATTTATTGAGGATTTATCAAAGTCTTTTTCGACAAGGTTAATTATCAAAGTACTTCTGTGCAAGACTTAAACTATTTCAATCGCAATTCTTTAGGGATTTATCGAAGGCCTTTCTGACAAGGGTATTCCTCAATAAGAACTTTGATAATTCAAGACTGATTGGTGAAAAGATTTCTAAACTAGACTTTAACATATTTGACCTTCAATTATAAATTATTTTAGAAACAAACGAGATATGCTTATATTGTTCATACATCTATTGTAAGACATGTTTCAAGATTATTTACATCTAAAACAGCGATCAAATGCACAGATCAATTGAAGAGCAACAAGAGTCAGATGCATACGTCAGCAATAACAGCTATCCCATGGATATTTCAACTGATTTATGAAGAACCAAGTATAAAAGAAGAAGCCAAAATGAGGAAGCTGAAAAGTTGGGAGACAAAATAAAAATAAGAGATGCTTACAACGCAGTTTGATTATACTCAATAAATATTATGAAGTCTCTGTTTCTCTTTAGTTTAGAGCATATCATTCTTCAAATGAGAGAATCCTAGAGAGTCTTTTAGCTTAAATTTCTATCTTATCTACTCTACCAAGTGAGTTTCATACGTATAAATCATTTTATAAATTACTCAAGAGTGTGAATCTCTTGAGAGGGATTCTCACTGGTGATTACCTAGTAAGTTGTAAGGGGGAGTGAGGGGATTCTCACATTGATGTACTGAGGCACCAAGAGCTCATGGAATCTTAGGAAATAGTGGAACGCTCAGAGGAGCTTTTCAAAGCATAGGTTTTTCGACAAGTGATGTACTTTGGAATATATCAATAAATATGAAAGCATATGTTTTGAAAGAGAACTTTTCGAAGGGCTTTCTTATAAGCACATTTACCAAAGAGCTATTCGATAAATCTAAGATATGTTTTAATGGAATTTATTGAGGATTTATCGAAGTCTTTTTCGACAAGGTTAATTATCGAAGTACTTCTGTGCAAGACTTAAACTATTTCAATCGCAATTCTTTAGGGATTTATCGAAGACCTTTCTGACAAGGGTATTCCTCAATAAGAACTTTGATAATTCAAGACTGATTGGTGAAAAGATTTCTAAACTAGACTTTAACATATTTGATCTTCAATTATAAATTATTTTAGAAACAAACGAGATATGCTTATATTGTTCATATATCTATTCTAAGACATGTTTCAAGATTATTTACATCTAAAACAGCGATCAAATGCACAGATCAATTGAAGAGCAACAAGAGTCAGATGCATACGTCAGCAATAACAGCTATCCCATGGATATTTCAACTGATTTATGAAGAACCAAGTATAAAAGAAGAAGCCAAAATGAGGAAGCTGAAAAGTTGGGAGACAAAATAAAAATAAGAGATGCTTACAACGCAGTTTGATTATACTCAATAAATATTATGAAGTCTCTGTTTCTCTTTAGTTTAGAGCATATCATTCTTCAAATGAGAGAATCCTAGAGAGTCTTTTAGCTTAAATTTCTATCTTATCTACTCTACCAAGTGAGTTTCATACGTATAAATCATTTTATAAATTACTCAAGAGTGTGAATCTCTTGAGAGGTATTCTCACTGGTGATTACCTAGTAAGTTGTAAGGGGGAGTGAGGGGATTCTCACATTGATGTACTGAGGCACCAAGAGCTCATGGAATCTTAGGAAATAGTGGAATGCTCAGAGGAGCTTTTCAAAGCATAGGTTTTTCGACAAGTGATGTACTTTGGAATAAATCAATAAATATGAAAGCATATGTTTTGAAAGAGAACTTTTCGAAGGGCTTTCTTATAAGCACATTTACCAAATAGCTATTCGATAAATCTAAGATATGTTTTAATGGAATTTATTGAGGATTTATCGAAGTCTTTTTCGACAAGGTTAATTATCGAAGTACTTCTGTGCAAGACTTAAACTATTTCAATCGCAATTCTTTAGGGATTTATCGAAGACCTTTCTGACAAGGGTATTCTTCAATAAGAACTTTGATAATTCAAGACTGATTGGTGAAAAAATTTCTAAACTAGACTTTAACATATTTGATCTTCAATTATAAATTATTTTAGAAACAAACGAGATATGCTTATATTGTTCATACATCTATTCTAAGACATGTTTCAAGATTATTTACATCTAAAACAGCGATCAAATGCACAGATCAATTGAAGAGCAACAAGAGTCAGATGCATACGTCAGCAATAACAGCTATCCCATGGATATTTCAACTGATTTATGAAGAACCAAGTATAAAAGAAGAAGCCAAAATGGGGAAGCTGAAAAGTTGGGAGACAAAATAAAAATAAGAGATGCTTACAACGCAGTTTGATTATACTCAATAAATATTATGAAGTCTCTGTTTCTCTTTAGTTTAGAGCATTTCATTCTTCAAATGAGAGAATCCTAGAGAGTCTTTTAGCTTAAATTTCTATCTTATCTACTCTACCAAGTGAGTTTCATACGTATAAATCATTTTATAAATTACTCAAGAGTGTGAATCTCTTGAGAGGGATTCTCACTGGTGATTACCTAGTAAGTTGTAAGGGGGAGTGAGGGGATTCTCACATTGATGTACTGAGGCACCAAGAGCTCATGGAATCTTAGGAAATAGTGGAACGCTCAGAGGAGCTTTTCAAAGCATAGGTTTTTCGACAAGTGATGTACTTTGGAATATATCAATAAATATGAAAGCATATGTTTTGAAAGAGAACTTTTCGAAGGGCTTTCTTATAAGCACATTTACCAAATAGCTATTCGATAAATCTAAGATATGTTTTAATGGAATTTATTGAGGATTTATCGAAGTCTTTTTCGACAAGGTTAATTATCGAAGTACTTCTGTGCAAGACTTAAACTATTTCAATCGCAATTCTTTAGGGATTTATCGAAGACCTTTCTGACAAGGGTATTCCTCAATAAGAACTTTGATAATTCAAGACTGATTGGTGAAAAAATTTCTAAACTAGACTTTAACATATTTGATCTTCAATTATAAATTATTTTAGAAACAAACGAGATATGCTTATATTGTTCATACATCTATTCTAAGACATGTTTCAAGATTATTTACATCTAAAACAGCGATCAAATGCACAGATCAATTGAAGAGCAACAAGAGTCAGATGCATACGTCAGCAATAACAGCTATCCCATGGATATTTCAACTGATTTATGAAGAACCAAGTATAAAAGAAGAAGCCAAAATGGGGAAGCTGAAAAGTTGGGAGACAAAATAAAAATAAGAGATGCTTACAACGCAGTTTGATTATACTCAATAAATATTATGAAGTCTCTGTTTCTCTTTAGTTTAGAGCATTTCATTCTTCAAATGAGAGAATCCTAGAGAGTCTTTTAGCTTAAATTTCTATCTTATCTACTCTACCAAGTGAGTTTCATACGTATAAATCATTTTATAAATTACTCAAGAGTGTGAATCTCTTGAGAGGGATTCTCACTGGTGATTACCTAGTAAGTTGTAAGGGGGAGTGAGGGGATTCTCACATTGATGTACTGAGGCACCAAGAGCTCATGGAATCTTAGGAAATAGTGGAACGCTCAGAGGAGCTTTTCAAAGCATAGGTTTTTCGACAAGTGATGTACTTTGGAATATATCAATAAATATGAAAGCATATGTTTTGAAAGAGAACTTTTCGAAGGGCTTTCTTATAAGCACATTTACCAAATAGCTATTCGATAAATCTAAGATATGTTTTAATGGAATTTATTGAGGATTTATCGAAGTCTTTTTCGAGAAGGTTAATTATCGAAGTACTTCTGTGCAAGACTTAAACTATTTCAATCGCAATTCTTTAGGGATTTATCGGAGACCTTTCTGACAAGGGTATTCCTCAATAAGAACTTTGATAATTCAAGACTGATTGGTGAAAAGATTTCTAAACTAGACTTTAACATATTTGATCTTCAATTATAAATTATTTTAGAAACAAACGAGATATGCTTATATTGTTCATACATCTATTCTAAGACATGTTTCAAGATTATTTACATCTAAAACAGCGATCAAATGCACAGATCAATTGAAGAGCAACAAGAGTCAGATGCATACGTCAGCTATAACAGCTATCCCATGGATATTTCAACTGATTTATGAAGAACCAAGTATAAAAGAAGAAGCCAAAATGGGGAAGCTGAAAAGTTGGGAGACAAAATAAAAATAAGAGATGCTTACAACGCAGTTTGATTATACTCAATAAATATTATGAAGTCTCTGTTTCTCTTTAGTTTAGAGCATTTCATTCTTCAAATGAGAGAATCCTAGAGAGTCTTTTAGCTTAAATTTCTATCTTATCTACTCTACCAAGTGAGTTTCATACGTATAAATCATTTTATAAATTACTCAAGAGTGTGAATCTCTTGAGAGGGATTCTCACTGGTGATTACCTAGTAAGTTGTAAGGGGGAGTGAGGGGATTCTCACATTGATGTACTGAGGCACCAAGAGCTCATGGAATCTTAGGAAATAGTGGAACGCTCAGAGGAGCTTTTCAAAGCATAGGTTTTTCGACAAGTGATGTACTTTGGAATATATCAATAAATATGAAAGCATATGTTTTGAAAGAGAACTTTTCGAAGGGCTTTCTTATAAGCACATTTACCAAAGAGCTATTCGATAAATCTAAGATATGTTTTAATGGAATTTATTGAGGATTTATCGAAGTCTTTTTCGACAAGGTTAATTATCGAAGTACTTCTGTGCAAGACTTAAACTATTTCAATCGCAATTCTTTAGGGATTTATCGAAGACCTTTCTGACAAGGGTATTCCTCAATAAGAACTTTGATAATTCAAGACTGATTGGTGAAAAGATTTCTAAACTAGACTTTAACATATTTGATCTTCAATTATAAATTATTTTAGAAACAAACGAGATATGCTTATATTGTTCATACATCTATTCTAAGACATGTTTCAAGATTATTTACATCTAAAACAGCGATCAAATGCACAGATCAATTGAAGAGCAACAAGAGTCAGATGCATACGTCAGCAATAACAGCTATCCCATGGATATTTCAACTGATTTATGAAGAACCAAGCACAAAAGAAGAAGCTAAAATGGGGAAGCTGAAAAGTTGGGAGACAAAATAAAAATAAGAGATGCTTACAACGCAGTTTGATTATACTCAATAAATATTATGAAGTCTCTGTTTCTCTTTAGTTTAGAGCATATCATTCTTCAAATGAGAGAATCCTAGAGAGTCTTTTAGCTTAAATTTCTATCTTATCTACTCTACCAAGTGAGTTTCATACGTATAAATCATTTTATAAATTACTCAAGAGTGTGAATCTCTTGAGAGGGATTCTCACTGGTGATTACCTAGTAAGTTGTAAGGGGGAGTGAGGGGATTCTCTCATTGATGTACTGAGGCACCAAGAGCTCATGGAATCTTAGGAAAGAGTGGAACGCTCAGAGGAGCTTTTCAAAGCATAGGTTTTTTGACAAATGATGTACCTTGGAATATATCAATAAATATGAAAGCATATGTTTTGAAAGAGAACTTTTCAAAGGGCTTTCTTATAAGCACATTTACCAAAGAGCTATTCGATAAATCTAAGATATGTTTTAATGGAATTTATTGAGGATGTATCGAAGTCTTTTTCGACAAGGTTAATTATCGAAGTATTTCTGTGCAAGACTTAAACTATTTCAATCGCAATTCTTTAGGGATTTATCGAAGACCTTTCTGACAAGGGTATTCCTCAATAAGAACTTTGATAATTGAAGACTGATTGGTGAAAAGATTTCTAAACTAGACTTTAACATATTTGATCTTCAATTATAAAGTATTTTAGTAACAAACGAGATATGCTTATATTGTTCATACATCTATTCTAAGACATGTTTCAAGATTATTTACATCTAAAACAGCGATTAAATGCACAGATCAATTGAAGAGCAACAAGAGTCAGATGCATACGTCAGCAATAACAGCTATCCCATGGATATTTCAACTGATTTATGAAGAACCAAGTATACAAGAAGAAGCTAAAATGGGGAAGCTGAAAAGTTGGGAGACAAAATAAAAATAAGAGATGCTTACAACGCAGTTTGATTATACTCAATAAATATTATGAAGTCTCTGTTTCTCTTTAGTTTAGAGCATATCATTCTTCAAATGAGAGAAACCTAGAGAGTCTTTTAGCTTAAATTTCTATCTTATCTACTCTACCAAGTGAGTTTCATACGTATAAATCATTTTATAAGTTACTCAAGAGTGTGAATCTCTTGAGAGGGATTCTCACTGGTGATTACCTAGTAAGTTGTAAGGGGGAGTGAGGGGATTCTCTCATTGATGTACTGAGGCACCAAGAGCTCATGGAATCTTAGGAAATAGTGGAACGCTCAGAGGAGCTTTTTAAAGCATACGTTTTTCGACAAATGATGTACTTTGAAATATATCAATAAATATGAAAGCATATGTTTTGAAAGAGAACTTTTCAAAGGGCTTTCTTATAAGCACATTTACCAAAGAGCTATTCGATAAATCTAAGATATGTTTTAATGGAATTTATTGAGGATTTATCGAAGTCTTTTTTGACAAGGTTAATTATCGAAGTATTTCTGTGCAAGACTTAAACTATTTCAATCGCAATTCTTTAGGGATTTATCGAAGACCTTTCTGACAAGGGTATTCCTCAATCAGAACTTTGATAATTCAAGACTGATTGGTGAAAAGATTTCTAAACTAGACTTTAACATATTTGATCTTCAATTATAAATTATTTTAGAAACAAACGAGATATGCTTATATTGTTCATACATCTATTCTAAGACATGTTTCAACATTATTTACATCTAAAACAGCGATCAAATGCACAGATCAATTGAAGAGCAACAAGAGTCAGATGCATACGTTAGCAATAACAGCTATCCCATGGATATTTCAACTGATTTATGAAGAACCAAGTGTAAAAGAAGAAGCCAAAATGAGGAAGCTGAAAATTTTGGAGACAAAATAAAAATAAGAGATGCTTACAAGGGTATTTCAATCGCAATTCTTTAGGGATTTATCGAAGACCTTTCTGCCAAGGATATTCCTCAATAAGAACTTTGATAATTCAAGACTGATTGGTGAAAAGATTTCTAAACTAGACTTTAATATATTTGATCTGCAATTATAAATTATTTTAGAAACAAACGAGATATGCTTATATTGTTCATACATCTATTCTAAGACATGTTTCAAGATTATTTACATCTAAAACAGCGATCAAATGCACAGATCAATTGAAGAGCAACAAGAGTCAGATGCATACGTCAGCAATAACAGCTATCCCATGGATATTTCAACTGATTTATGAAGAACCAAGTATAAAAGAAGAAGCCAAAATGGGGAAGCTGAAAAGTTGGGAGACAAAATAAAAATAAGAGATGCTTACAACGCAGTTTGATTATACTCAATAAATATTATGAAGTCTCTGTTTCTCTTTAGTTTAGAGCATATCATTCTTCAAATGAGAGAAACCTAGAGAGTCTTTTAGCTTAAATTTCTACCTTATCTACTCTACCAAGTGAGTTTCATACGTACAAATCATTTTATAAATTACTCAAGAGTGTGAATCTCTTGAGAGGGATTCTCACTGGTGATTACCTAGTAAGTTGTAAGGGGGAGTGAGGGGATTCTCTCATTGATGTACTGAGGCACCAAGAGCTCATGGAATCTTAGGAAATAGTGGAACGCTCAGAGGAGCTTTTTAAAGCATACGTTTTTCGACAAATGATGTACTTTGGAATATATCAATAAATATGAAAGCATATGTTTTGAAAGAGAACTTTTCAAAGGGCTTTCTTATAAGCACATTTACCAAAGAGCTATTCGATAAATCTAAGATATGTTTTAATGGAATTTATTGAGGATTTATCGAAGTCTTTTTCGACAAGGTTAATTATCGAAGTATTTCTGTGCAAGACTTAAACTATTTCAATCGCAATTCTTTAGGGATTTATCGAAGACCTTTCTGACAAGGGTATTCCTCAATAAGAACTTTGATAATTCAAGACTGATTGGTGAAAAGATTTCTAAACTAGACTTTAACATATTTGATCTTCAATTATAAATTATTTTAGAAACAAACGAGATATGCTTATATTGTTCATACATCTATTCTAAGACATGTTTCAAGATTATTTACATCTAAAACAGCGATCAAATGCACAGATCAATTGAAGAGCAACAAGAGTCAGATGCATACGTCAGCAATAACAGCTATCCCATGGATATTTCAACTGATTTATGAAGAACCAAGTATAAAAGAAGAAGCCAAAATGAGGAAGCTGAAAATTTTGGAGACAAAATAAAAATAAGAGATGCTTACAAGGGTATTTCAATCGCAATTCTTTAGGGATTTATCGAAGACCTTTCTGACAAGGGTATTCCTCAATAAGAACTTTGATAATTCAAGACTGATTGGTGAAAAGATTTCTAAACTAGACTTTAACATATTTGATCTTCAATTATAAAGTATTTTAGAAACAAACGAGATATGCTTATATTGTTCATACATCTATTCTAAGACATGTTTCAAGATTATTTACATCTAAAACAGCGATCAAATGCACAGATCAATTGAAGAGCAACAAGAGTCAGATGCATACGTCAGCAATAACAGCTATCCCATGGATATTTCAACTGATTTATGAAGAACCAAGTATAAAAGAAGAAGCCAAAATGGGGAAGCTGAAAAGTTGGGAGACAAAATAAAAATAAGAGATGCTTACAACGCAGTTTGTTTATACTCAATAAATATTATGATGTCTCTGTTTCTCTTTAGTTTAGAGCATATCATTCTTCAAATGAGAGAAACCTAGAGAGTCTTTTAGCTTAAATTTCTATCTTATCTACTCTACCAAGTGAGTTTCATATGTATAAATCATTTTATAAATTACTCAAGAGTGTGAATCTCTTGAGAGGGATTCTCACTGGTGATTACCTAGTAAGTTGTAAGGGGGAGCGAGGGGATTCTCACATTGATGTACTGAGGCACCAAGAGCTCATGGAATCTTAGGAAACAGTGGAACACTCAGAGGAACTTTTCAAAGCATATGTTTTTCGACAAATGATGTATTTTGGAATATATCAATAAATATGAAAGCATATGTTTTGAAAGAGAACTTTTCAAAGAGCATTCTTATAAGCACGTTTACCAAAGAGCTATTCGATAAATCTAAGATATGTTTTCATGGAATTTATTGAAGATTTATCGAAGTCTTTTTCGATAAGGTTAATTATCGAAGTATTTCTGTGTAAGACTTGAACTATTTCAATCGCAATTCTTTAGGGATTTATCGAAGACCTTTTTTACAAGGGTGTTCCTCAATAAGAACTTTGATAATTCAAGACTGATTTGTGAAAAGATTTCTAAACTAGACTTTAACATATTTGATCTTCAATTATAAATTATTTTAGAAACAAACGAGATATGCTTATATTGTTTATACATCTATTCTAAGACATGTTTCAAGGTTATTTACATCTAAAACAGCGATCAAATGCACAGACCAATTGAAGAGCAACAAGAGTCAGATGCATACGTCAGCAATAACAGCTATCCCATGGATATTTCAACTGATTTATGAAGAACCAAGTATAAAAGAAGAAGCCAAAATGGGGAAGCTGAAAAGTTGGGAGACAAAATAAAAATAAGAGATGCTTACAACGCAGTTTGATTATACTCAATAAATATTATGAAGTCTCTGTTTCTCTTTAGTTTAGAGCATATCATTCTTCAAATGAGAGAAACCTAGAGAGTCTTTTAGCTTAAATTTCTATCTTATCTACTCTACCAAGTGAGTTTCATATGTATAAATCATTTTATAAATTACTCAAGAGTGTGAATCTCTTGAGAGGGATTCTCACTGGTGATTACCTAGTAAGTTGTAAGGGGGAGCGAGGGGATTCTCACATTGATGTACTGAGGCACCAAGAGCTCATGGAATCTTAGGAAACAGTGGAACACTCAGAGGAACTTTTCAAAGCATATGTTTTTCGACAAATGATGTATTTTGGAATATATCAATAAATATGAAAGCATATGTTTTGAAAGAGAACTTTTCAAAGAGCTTTCTTATAAGCACGTTTACCAAAGAGCTATTCGATAAATCTAAGATATGTTTTCATGGAATTTATTGAAGATTTATCGAAGTCTTTTTCGATAAGGTTAATTATCGAAGTATTTCTGTGTAAGACTTGAACTATTTCAATCGCAATTCTTTAGGGATTTATCGAAGACCTTTTTGACAAGGGTGTTCCTCAAAAAGAAATTTGATAATTCAAGACTGATTTGTGAAAAGATTTCTAAACTAGACTTTAACATATTTGGTCTTCAATTATAAATTATTTTAGAAACAAACGAGATATGCTTATATTGTTTATACATCTATTCTAAGACATGTTTCAAGGTTATTAACATCTAAAACAGCGATCAAATGCACAGACCAATTGAAGAGCAACAAGAGTCAGATGCATACGTCAGCAATAACAGCTATCCCATGGATATTTCAACTGATTTATGAAGAACCAACTATAAAAGAAGAAGCCAAAATGGGGAAGCTGAAAAGTTGGGAGACAAAATAAAAATAAGAGATGCTTACAACGCAGTTTGTTTATACTCAATAAATATTATGAAGTCTCTGTTTCTCTTTAGTTTAGAGCATATCATTCTTCAAATGAGAGAAACCTAGAGAGTCTTTTAGCTTAAATTTCTATCTTATCTACTCTACCAAGTGAGTTTCATATGTATAAATCATTTTATAAATTACTCAAGAGTGTGAATCTCTTGAGAGGGATTCTCACTGGTGATTACCTAGTAAGTTGTAAGGGGGAGCGAGGGGATTCTCACATTGATGTACTGAGGCACCAAGAGCTCATGGAATCTTAGGAAACAGTGGAACACTCAGAGGAACTTTTCAAAGCATATGTTTTTCGACAAATGATGTATTTTGGAATTTATCAATAAATATGAAAGCATATGTTTTGAAAGAGAACTTTTCAAAGAGCTTTCTTATAAGCACGTTTACCAAAGAGCTATTCGATAAATCTAAGATATGTTTTCATGGAATTTATTGAAGATTTATCGAAGTCTTTTTCGATAAGGTTAATTATCGAAGTATTTCTGTGTAAGACTTGAACTATTTCAATCGCAATTCTTTAGGGATTTATCGAAGACCTTTTTGACAAGGGTGTTCCTCAATAAGAACTTTGATAATTCAAGACTGATTTGTGAAAAGATTTCTAAACTAGACTTTAACATATTTGGTCTTCAATTATAAATTATTTTAGAAACAAACGAGATATGCTTATATTGTTTATACATCTATTCTAAGACATGTTTCAAGGTTATTTACATCTAAAACAGCGATCAAATGCACAGACCAATTGAAGAGCAACAAGAGTCAGATGCATACGTCAGCAATAACAGCTATCCCATGGATATTTCAACTGATTTATGAAGAACCAAGTATAAAAGAAGAAGCCAAAATGGGGAAGCTGAAAAGTTGGGAGACAAAATAAAAATAAGAGATGCGTACAACGCAGTTTTTTTATACTCAATAAATATTATGAAGTCTCTGTTTCTCTTTAGTTTAGAGCATATCATTCTTCAAATGAGAGAAACCTAGAGAGTCTTTTAGCTTAAATTTCTATCTTATCTACTCTACCAAGTGAGTTTCATATGTATAAATCATTTTATAAATTACTCAAGAGTGTGAATCTCTTGAGAGGGATTCTCACTGGTGATTACCTAGTAAGTTGTAAGGGGGAGCGAGGGGATTCTCACATTGATGTACTGAGGCACCAAGAGCTCATGGAATCTTAGGAAACAGTGGAACACTCAGAGGAACTTTTCAAAGCATATGTTTTTCGACAAATGATGTATTTTGGAATATATCAATAAATATGAAAGCATATGTTTTGAAAGAGAACTTTTCAAAGAGCTTTCTTATAAGCACGTTTACCAAAGAGCTATTCGATAAATCTAAGATATGTTTTCATGGAATTTATTGAAGATTTATCGAAGTCTTTTTCGATAAGGTTAATTATCGAAGTATTTCTGTGTAAGACTTGAACTATTTCAATCGCAATTCTTTAGGGATTTATCGAAGACCTTTTTGACAAGGGTGTTCCTCAATAAGAACTTTGATAATTCAAGACTGATTTGTGAAAAGATTTCTAAACTAGACTTTAACATATTTGATCTTCAATTATAAATTATTTTAGAAACAAACGAGATATGCTTATATTGTTTATACATCTATTCTAAGACATGTTTCAAGGTTATTTACATCTAAAACAGCGATCAAATGCACAGACCAATTGAAGAGCAACAAGAGTCAGATGCATACGTCAGCAATAACAGCTATCCCATGGATATTTCAACTGATTTATGAAGAACCAAGTATAAAAGAAGAAGCCAAAATGGGGAAGCTGAAAAGTTGGGAGACAAAATAAAAATAAGAGATGCTTACAACGCAGTTTTTTTATACTCAATAAATATTATGAAGTCTCTGTTTCTCTTTAGTTTAGAGCATATCATTCTTCAAATGAGAGAAACCTAGAGAGTCTTTTAGCTTAAATTTCTATCTTATCTACTCTACCAAGTGAGTTTCATATGTATAAATCATTTTATAAATTACTCAAGAGTGTGAATCTCTTGAGAGGGATTCTCACTGGTGATTACCTAGTAAGTTGTAAGGGGGAGCGAGGGGATTCTCACATTGATGTACTGAGGCACCAAGAGCTCATGGAATCTTAGGAAACAGTGGAACACTCAGAGGAACTTTTCAAAGCATATGTTTTTCGACAAATGATGTATTTTGGAATATATCAATAAATATGAAAGCATATGTTTTGAAAGAGAACTTTTCAAAGAGCTTTCTTATAAGCACGTTTACCAAAGAGCTATTCGATAAATCTAAGATATGTTTTCATGGAATTTATTGAAGATTTATCGAAGTCTTTTTCGATAAGGTTAATTATCGAAGTATTTCTGTGTAAGACTTGAACTATTTCAATCGCAATTCTTTAGGGATTTATCGAAGACCTTTTTGACAAGGGTGTTCCTCAATAAGAACTTTGATAATTCAAGACTGATTTGTGAAAAGATTTCTAAACTAGACTTTAACATATTTGGTCTTCAATTATAAATTATTTTAGAAACAAACGAGATATGCTTATATTGTTTATACATCTATTCTAAGACATGTTTCAAGGTTATTTACATCTAAAACAGCGATCAAATGCACAGACCAATTGAAGAGCAACAAGAGTCAGATGCATACGTCAGCAATAACAGCTATCCCATGGATATTTCAACTGATTTATGAAGAACCAAGTATAAAAGAAGAAGCCAAAATGGGGAAGCTGAAAAGTTGGGAGACAAAATAAAAATAAGAGATGCTTACAACGCAGTTTGTTTATACTCAATAAATATTATGAAGTCTCTGTTTCTCTTTAGTTTAGAGCATATCATTCTTCAAATGAGAGAAACCTAGAGAGTCTTTTAGCTTAAATTTCTATCTTATCTACTCTACCAAGTGAGTTTCATATGTATAAATCATTTTATAAATTACTCAAGAGTGTGAATCTCTTGAGAGGGATTCTCACTGGTGATTACCTAGTAAGTTGTAAGGGGGAGCGAGGGGATTCTCACATTGATGTACTGAGGCACCAAGAGCTCATGGAATCTTAGGAAACAGTGGAACACTCAGAGGAACTTTTCAAAGCATATGTTTTTCGACAAATGATGTATTTTGGAATATATCAATAAATATGAAAGCATATGTTTTGAAAGAGAACTTTTCAAAGAGCTTTCTTATAAGCACGTTTACCAAAGAGCTATTCGATAAATCTAAGATATGTTTTCGTGGAATTTATTGAAGATTTATCGAAGTCTTTTTCGATAAGGTTAATTATCGAAGTATTTCTGTGTAAGACTTGAACTATTTCAATCGCAATTCTTTAGAGATTTATCGAAGACCTTTTTGACAAGGGTGTTACTCAATAAGAACTTTGATAATTCAAGATTGATTTGTGAAAAGATTTCTAAACTAGACTTTAACATATTTGATCTTCAATTATAAATTATTTTAGAAACAAACGAGATATGCTTATATTGTTTATACATCTATTCTAAGACATGTTTCAAGGTTATTTACATCTAAAACAGCGATCAAATGCACAGACCAATTGAAGAGCAACAAGAGTCAGATGCATACGTCAGCAATAACAGCTATCCCATGGATATTTCAACTGATTTATGAAGAACCAAGTATAAAAGAAGAAGCCAAAATGGGGAAGCTGAAAAGTTGGGAGACAAAATAAAAATAAGAGATGCTTACAACGCAGTTTGTTTATACTCAATAAATATTATGAAGTCTCTGTTTCTCTTTAGTTTAGAGCATATCATTCTTCAAATGAGAGAAACCTAGAGAGTCTTTTAGCTTAAATTTCTATCTTATCTACTCTACCAAGTGAGTTTCATATGTATAAATCATTTTATAAATTACTCAAGAGTGTGAATCTCTTGAGAGGGATTCTCACTGGTGATTACCTAGTAAGTTGTAAGGGGGAGCGAGGGGATTCTCACATTGATGTACTGAGGCACCAAGAGCTCATGGAATCTTAGGAAACAGTGGAACAATCAGAGGAACTTTTCAAAGCATATGTTTTTCGACAAATGATGTATTTTGGAATATATCAATAAATATGAAAGCATATGTTTTGAAAGAGAACTTTTCAAAGAGCTTTCTTATAAGCACGTTTACCAAAGAGCTATTCGATAAATCTAAGATATGTTTTCATGGAATTTATTGAAGATTTATCGAAGTCTTTTTCGATAAGGTTAATTATCGAAGTATTTCTGTGTAAGACTTGAACTATTTCAATCGCAATTCTTTAGGGATTTATCGAAGACCTTTTTGACAAGGGTGTTCCTCAATAAGAACTTTGATAATTCAAGACTGATTTGTGAAAAGATTTCTAAACTAGACTTTAACATATTTGATCTTCAATTATAAATTATTTTAGAAACAAACGAGATATGCTTATATTGTTTATACATCTATTCGAAGACATGTTTCAAGGTTATTTACATCTAAAACAGCGATCAAATGCACAGACCAATTGAAGAGCAACAAGAGTCAGATGCATACATCAGCAATAACAGCTATCCCATGGATATTTCAACTGATTTATGAAGAACCAAGTATAAAAGAAGAAGCCAAAATAGGGAAGCTGAAAAGTTGGGAGACAAAATAAAAATAATAGATGCTTACAACGCAGTTTGTTTATACTCAATAAATATTATGAAGTCTCTGTTTCTCTTTAGTTTAGAGCATATCATTCTTCAAATGAGAGAAACCTAGAGAGTCTTTTAGCTTAAATTTCTATCTTATCTACTCTACCAAGTGAGTTTCATATGTATAAATCATTTTATAAATTACTCAAGAGTGTGAATCTCTTGAGAGGGATTCTCACTGGTGATTACCTAGTAAGTTGTAAGGGGGAGCGAGGGGATTCTCACATTGATGTACTGAGGCACCAAGAGCTCATGGAATCTTAGGAAACAGTGGAACACTCAGAGGAACTTTTCAAAGCATATGTTTTTCGACAAATGATGTATTTTGGAATATATCAATAAATATGAAAGCATATGTTTTGAAAGAGAACTTTTCAAAGAGCTTTCTTATAAGCACGTTTACCAAAGAGCTATTCGATAAATCTAAGATATGTTTTCGTGGAATTTATTGAAGATTTATCGAAGTCTTTTTCGATAAGGTTAATTATCGAAGTATTTCTGTGTAAGACTTGAACTATTTCAATCGCAATTCTTTAGGGATTTATCGAAGACCTTTTTGACAAGGGTGTTCCTCAATAAGAACTTTGATAATTCAAGACTGATTTGTGAAAAGATTTCTAAACTAGACTTTAACATATTTGGTCTTCAATTATAAATTATTTTAGAAACAAACGAGATATGCTTATATTGTTTATACATCTATTCTAAGACATGTTTCAAGGTTATTTACATCTAAAACAGCGATCAAATGCACAGACCAATTGAAGAGCAACAAGAGTCAGATGCATACGTCAGCAATAACAGCTATCCCATGGATATTTCAACTGATTTATGAAGAACCAAGTATAAAAGAAGAAGCCAAAATGGGGAAGCTGAAAAGTTGGGAGACAAAATAAAAATAAGAGATGCTTACAACGCAGTTTGTTTATACTCAATAAATATTATGAAGTCTCTGTTTCTCTTTAGTTTAGAGCATATCATTCTTCAAATGAGAGAAACCTAGAGAGTCTTTTAGCTTAAATTTCTATCTTATCTACTCTACCAAGTGAGTTTCATATGTATAAATCATTTTATAAATTACTCAAGAGTGTGAATCTCTTGAGAGGGATTCTCACTGGTGATTACCTAGTAAGTTGTAAGGGGGAGCGAGGGGATTCTCACATTGATGTACTGAGGCACCAAGAGCTCATGGAATCTTAGGAAACAGTGGAACACTCAGAGGAACTTTTCAAAGCATATGTTTTTCTTCAAATGATGTATTTTGGAATATATCAATAAATATGAAAGCATATGTTTTGAAAGAGAACTTTTCAAAGAGCTTTCTTATAAGCACGTTTACCAAAGAGCTATTCGATAAATCTAAGATATGTTTTCATGGAATTTATTGAAGATTTATCGAAGTCTTTTTCGATAAGGTTAATTATCGAAGTATTTCTGTGTAAGACTTGAACTATTTCAATCGCAATTCTTTAGGGATTTATCGAAGACCTTTTTGACAACAGTGTTCCTCAATAAGAACTTTGATAATTCAAGACTGATTTGTGAAAAGATTTCTAAACTAGACTTTAACATATTTGATCTTCAATTATAAATTATTTTAGAAACAAACGAGATATGCTTATATTGTTTATACATCTATTCTAAGACATGTTTCAAGGTTATTTACATCTAAAACAGCGATCAAATGCACAGACCAATTGAAGAGCAACAAGAGTCAGATGCATACGTCAGCAATAACAGCTATCCCATGGATATTTCAACTGATTTATGAAGAACCAAGTATAAAAGAAGAAGCCAAAATGGGGAAGCTGAAAAGTTGGGAGACAAAATAAAAATAAGAGATGCTTACAACGCAGTTTTTTTATACTCAATAAATATTATGAAGTCTCTATTTCTCTTTAGTTTAGAGCATATCATTCTTCAAATGAGAGAAACCTAGAGAGTCTTTTAGCTTAAATTTCTATCTTATCTACTCTACCAAGTGAGTTTCATATGTATAAATCATTTTATAAATTACTCAAGAGTGTGAATCTCTTGAGAGGGATTCTCACTGGTGATTACCTAGTAAGTTGTAAGGGGGAGCGAGGGGATTCTCACATTGATGTACTGAGGCACCAAGAGCTCATGGAATCTTAGGAAACAGTGGAACACTCAGAGGAACTTTTCAAAGCATATGTTTTTCGACAAATGATGTATTTTGGAATATATCAATAAATATGAAAGCATATGTTTTGAAAGAGAACTTTTCAAAGAGCTTTCTTATAAGCACGTTTACCAAAGAGCTATTCGATAAATCTAAGATATGTTTTCATGGAATTTATTGAAGATTTATCGAAGTCTTTTTCGATAAGGTTAATTATCGAAGTATTTCTGTGTAAGACTTGAACTATTTCAATCGCAATTCTTTAGGGATTTATCGAAGACCTTTTTGACAAGGGTGTTCCTCAATAAGAACTTTGATAATTCAAGACTGATTTGTGAAAAGATTTCTAAACTAGACTTTAACATATTTGGTCTTCAATTATAAATTATTTTAGAAACAAACGAGATATGCTTATATTGTTTATACATCTATTCTAAGACATGTTTCAAGGTTATTTACATCTAAAACAGCGATCAAATGCACAGACCAATTGAAGAGCAACAAGAGTCAGATGCATACGTCAGCAATAACAGCTATCCCATGGATATTTCAACTGATTTATGAAGAACCAAGTATAAAAGAAGAAGCCAAAATGGGGAAGCTGAAAAGTTGGGAGACAAAATAAAAATAAGAGATGCTTACAACGCAGTTTGTTTATACTCAATAAATATTATGAAGTCTCTGTTTCTCTTTAGTTTAGAGCATATCATTCTTCAAATGAGAGAAACCTAGAGAGTCTTTTAGCTTAAATTTCTATCTTATCTACTCTACCAAGTGAGTTTCATATGTATAAATCATTTTATAAATTACTCAAGAGTGTGAATCTCTTGAGAGGGATTCTCACTGGTGATTACCTAGTAAGTTGTAAGGGGGAGCGAGGGGATTCTCACATTGAATCTTAGGAAACAGTGGAACACTCAGAGGAACTTTTCAAAGCATATGTTTTTCGACAAATGATGTATTTTGGAATATATCAATAAATATGAAAGCATATGTTTTGAAAGAGAACTTTTCAAAGAGCTTTCTTATAAGCACGTTTACCAAAGAGCTATTCGATAAATCTAAGATATGTTTTCGTGGAATTTATTCAAGATTTATCGAAGTCTTTTTCGATAAGGTTAATTATCGAAGTATTTCTGTGTAAGACTTGAACTATTTCAATCGCAATTCTTTAGAGATTTATCGAAGACCTTTTTGACAAGGGTGTTCCTCAATAAGAACTTTGATAATTCAAGATTGATTTGTGAAAAGATTTCTAAACTAGACTTTAACATATTTGATCTTCAATTATAAATTATTTTAGAAACAAACGAGATATGCTTATATTGTTTATACATCTATTCTAAGACATGTTTCAAGGTTATTTACATCTAAAACAGCGATCAAATGCACAGACCAATTGAAGAGCAACAAGAGTCAGATGCATACGTCAGCAATAACAGCTATCCCATGGATATTTCAACTGATTTATGAAGAACCAAGTATAAAAGAAGAAGCCAAAATGGGGAAGCTGAAAAGTTGGGAGACAAAATAAAAATAAGAGATGCTTACAACGCAGTTTGTTTATACTCAATAAATATTATGAAGTCTCTGTTTCTCTTTAGTTTAGAGCATATCATTCTTCAAATGAGAGAAACCTAGAGAGTCTTTTAGCTTAAATTTCTATCTTATCTACTCTACCAAGTGAGTTTCATATGTATAAATCATTTTATAAATTACTCAAGAGTGTGAATCTCTTGAGAGGGATTCTCACTGGTGATTACCTAGTAAGTTGTAAGGGGGAGCGAGGGGATTCTCACATTGATGTACTGAGGCACCAAGAGCTCATGGAATCTTAGGAAACAGTGGAACAATCAGAGGAACTTTTCAAAGCATATGTTTTTCGACAAATGATGTATTTTGGAATATATCAATAAATATGAAAGCATATGTTTTGAAAGAGAACTTTTCAAAGAGCTTTCTTATAAGCACGTTTACCAAAGAGCTATTCGATAAATCTAAGATATGTTTTCATGGAATTTATTGAAGATTTATCGAAGTCTTTTTCGATAAGGTTAATTATCGAAGTATTTCTGTGTAAGACTTGAACTATTTCAATCGCAATTCTTTAGGGATTTATCGAAGACCTTTTTGACAAGGGTGTTCCTCAATAAGAACTTTGATAATTCAAGACTGATTTGTGAAAAGATTTCGAAACTAGACTTTAACATATTTGATCTTCAATTATAAATTATTTTAGAAACAAACGAGATATGCTTATATTGTTTATACATCTATTCGAAGACATGTTTCAAGGTTATTTACATCTAAAACAGCGATCAAATGCACAGACCAATTGAAGAGCAACAAGAGTCAGATGCATACATCAGCAATAACAGCTATCCCATGGATATTTCAACTGATTTATGAAGAACCAAGTATAAAAGAAGAAGCCAAAATAGGGAAGCTGAAAAGTTGGGAGACAAAATAAAAATAAGAGATGCTTACAACGCAGTTTGTTTATACTCAATAAATATTATGAAGTCTCTGTTTCTCTTTAGTTTAGAGCATATCATTCTTCAAATGAGAGAAACCTAGAGAGTCTTTTAGCTTAAATTTCTATCTTATCTACTCTACCAAGTGAGTTTCATATGTATAAATCATTTTATAAATTACTCAAGAGCGTGAATCTCTTGAGAGGGATTCTCACTGGTGATTACCTAGTAAGTTGTAAGGGGGAGCGAGGGGATTCTCACATTGATGTACTGAGGCACCAAGAGCTCATGGAATCTTAGGAAACAGTGGAACACTCAGAGGAACTTTTCAAAGCATATGTTTTTCGACAAATGATGTATTTTGGAATATATCAATAAATATGAAAGCATATGTTTTGAAAGAGAACTTTTCAAAGAGCTTTCTTATAAGCACGTTTACCAAAGAGCTATTCGATAAATCTAAGATATGTTTTCGTGGAATTTATTGAAGATTTATCGAAGTCTTTTTCGATAAGGTTAATTATCGAAGTATTTCTGTGTAAGACTTGAACTATTTCAATCGCAATTCTTTAGAGATTTATCGAAGACCTTTTTGACAAGGGTGTTCCTCAATAAGAACTTTGATAATTCAAGACTGATTTGTGAAAAGATTTCTAAACTAGACTTTAACATATTTGATCTTCAATTATAAATTATTTTAGAAACAAACGAGATATGCTTATATTGTTTATACATCTATTCTAAGACATGTTTCAAGGTTATTTACATCTAAAACAGCGATCAAATGCACAGACCAATTGAAGAGCAACAAGAGTCAGATGCATACGTCAGCAATAACAGCTATCCCATGGATATTTCAACTGATTTATGAAGAACCAAGTATAAAAGAAGAAGCCAAAATGGGGAAGCTGAAAAGTTGGGAGACAAAATAAAAATAAGAGATGCTTACAACGCAGTTTGTTTATACTCAATAAATATTATGAAGTCTCTGTTTCTCTTTAGTTTAGAGCATATCATTCTTCAAATGAGAGAAACCTAGAGAGTCTTTTAGCTTAAATTTCTATCTTATCTACTCTACCAAGTGAGTTTCATATGTATAAATCATTTTATAAATTACTCAAGAGTGTGAATCTCTTGAGAGGGATTCTCACTGGTGATTACCTAGTAAGTTGTAAGGGGGAGCGAGGGGATTCTCACATTGATGTACTGAGGCACCAAGAGCTCATGGAATCTTAGGAAACAGTGGAACACTCAGAGGAACTTTTCAAAGCATATGTTTTTCGACAAATGATGTATTTTGGAATATATCAATAAATATGAAAGCATATGTTTTGAAAGATAACTTTTCAAAGAGCTTTCTTATAAGCACGTTTACCAAAGAGCTATTCGATAAATCTAAGATATGTTTTCATGGAATTTATTGAAGATTTATCGAAGTCTTTTTCGATAAGGTTAATTATCGAAGTATTTCTGTGTAAGACTTGAACTATTTCAATCGCAATTCTTTAGGGATTTATCGAAGACCTTTTTGACAAGGGTGTTCCTCAATAAGAACTTTGATAATTCAAGACTGATTTGTGAAAAGATTTCTAAACTAGACTTTAACATATTTGGTCTTCAATTATAAATTATTTTAGAAACAAACGAGATATGCTTATATTGTTTATACATCTATTCTAAGACATGTTTCAAGGTTATTTACATCTAAAACAGCGATCAAATGCACAGACCAATTGAAGAGCAACAAGAGTCAGATGCATACGTCAGCAATAACAGCTATCCCATGGATATTTCAACTGATTTATGAAGAACCAACTATAAAAGAAGAAGCCAAAATGGGGAAGCTGAAAAGTTGGGAGACAAAATAAAAATAAGAGATGCTTACAACGCAGTTTGTTTATACTCAATAAATATTATGAAGTCTCTGTTTCTCTTTAGTTTAGAGCATATCATTCTTCAAATGAGAGAAACCTAGAGTGTCTTTTAGCTTAAATTTCTATCTTATCTACTCTACCAAGTGAGTTTCATAGGTATAAATCATTTTATAAATTACTCAAGAGTGTGAATCTCTTGAGAGGGATTCTCACTGGTGATTACCTAGTAAGTTGTAAGGGGGAGTGAGGGGATTCTCCCATTGATGTACTGAGGCACCAAGAGCTCATGGAATCTTAGGAAACAGTGGAACACTCAGAGGAACTTTTCAAAGCATATGTTTTTCGACAAATGATGTATTTTGGAATATATCAATAAATATGAAAGCATATGTTTTGAAAGAGAACTTTTCAAAGAGCTTTCTTATAAGCACGTTTACCAAAGAGCTATTCGATAAATCTAAGATATGTTTTCATGGAATTTATTGAAGATTTATCGAAGTCTTTTTTGATAAGGTTAATTATCGAAGTATTTCTGTGTAAGACTTGAACTATTTCAATCGCAATTCTTTAGGGATTTATCGAAGACCTTTTTGACAACAGTGTTCCTCAATAAGAACTTTGATAATTCAAGACTGATTTGTGAAAAGATTTCTAAACTAGACTTTAACATATTTGATCTTCAATTATAAATTATTTTAGAAACAAACGAGATATGCTTATATTGTTTATACATCTATTCTAAGACATGTTTCAAGGTTATTTAAATCTAAAACAGCGATCAAATGCACAGACCAATTGAAGAGCAACAAGAGTCAGATGCATACGTCAGCAATAAAAGCTATCCCATGGATATTTCAACTGATTTATGAAGAACCAAGTATAAGAGAAGAAGCCAAAATGAGGAAGCTAAAAAGTTGGGAGACAAAATAAAAATAAGAGATGCTTACAACGCAGTTTGATTATACTCAATAAATATTATGAAGTATGTGTTTCTCTTTGGTTTAGAGCATATTATTCTTCAAATGAGATAAACCTAGAGAGTTTTTTAGCCTAAATTTTTATCTTATCTACTCTACGAATTGAGTTTCATATGTGTAAATCATTTTATAGATTACTCAAGAGTGTGAATCTCTTGAGAGGGATTCTCACTGGTGATTACCTAGTAAGTTGTAAGGGGGAGCGAGGGGATTCTCACATTGATGTACTGAGGCACCAAGAGCTGATGGAATCTTAGGAAATAGTGGAACACTCAGAGGAACTTTTCAAAGCATATGTTTTTCGACAAATGATGTACTTTGGAATATATCAATAAATATGAAAGCATATGTTTTGAAAGAGAACTTTTCAAAGAGCTTTTTTGTAAGCATATTTATCAAAGAGCTATTCGATAAATGTAAGATGTATTTTGGTGGAATTTATTGAAGATTTATCGAAGTCTTTTTCGATAAGGTTAATTATCGAAGTATTTCTGTGTAAGACTTAAGCTATTTCAATTGCAATTCTTTAGGGATTTATCGAAGACCTTTTTGACAAGGATATTCCTCAATAAGAACTTTGATAATTCAGGACTGATTTGTGAAAAGATTTCTAAACTAGACTTTAACATATTTGATCTTGAATTATAAATTATTTTAGCAACAAACGAGATATGCTTATATTGTTTAGACATCTTTTCGAAGACATGTTTCGAGATTATTTACATCTAAAACAACGATCAAATGCACAGATCAATTGAAGAGCAACAAGAGTCAGATGCATACGTCAGCAATAACAGCTATCCCATGGATATTTCAACTGATTTATGAAGAACCAAGTATAAGAGAAGAAGCCAGAATGAGGAAGCTGAAAAGTTGAGAGACAAAATAAAAATAAGAGATGCTTACAACGCAGTTTGTTTATACTCAATAAATATTATGAAGTCTCTGTTTCTCTTTAGTTTAGAGCATATCATTCTTCAAATGAGAGAAACCTAGAGAGTCTTTTAGCTTAAATTTCTATCTTATCTACTCTACCAAGTGAGTTTCATATGTATAAATCATTTTATAAATTACTCAAGAGTGTGAATCTCTTGAGAGGGATTCTCACTGGTGATTACCTAGTAAGTTGTAAGGGGGAGTGAGGGGATTCTCCCATTGATGTACTGAGGCACCAAGAGCTCATGGAATCTTAGGAAACAGTGGAACACTCAGAGGAACTTTTCAAAGCATATGTTTTTCGACAAATGATGTATTTTGGAATATATCAATAAATATGAAAGCATATGTTTTGAAAGAGAACTTTTCAAAGAGCTTTCTTATAAGCACGTTTACCAAAGAGCTATTCGATAAATCTAAGATATGTTTTCATGGAATTTATTGAAGATTTATCGAAGTCTTTTTCGATAAGGTTAATTATCGAAGTATTTCTGTGTAAGACTTGAACTATTTCAATCGCAATTCTTTAGGGATTTATCGAAGACCTTTTTGACAAGGGTGTTCCTCAATAAGAACTTTGATAATTCAAGACTGATTTGTGAAAAGATTTCTAAACTAGACTTTAACATATTTGATCTTCAATTATAAATTATTTTAGAAACAAACGAGATATGCTTATATTGTTTATACATCTATTCTAAGACATGTTTCAAGGTTATTTAAATCTAAAACAGCGATCAAATGCACAGACCAATTGAAGAGCAACAAGAGTCAGATGCATACGTCAGCAATAAAAGCTATCCCATGGATATTTCAACTGATTTATGAAGAACCAAGTATAAGAGAAGAAGCCAAAATGAGGAAGCTAAAAAGTTGGGAGACAAAATAAAAATAAGAGATGCTTACAACGCAGTTTGATTATACTCAATAAATATTATGAAGTATGTGTTTCTCTTTGGTTTAGAGCATATTATTCTTCAAATGAGATAAACCTAGAGAGTTTTTTAGCCTAAATTTTTATCTTATCTACTCTACGAATTGAGTTTCATATGTGTAAATCATTTTATAGATTACTCAAGAGTGTGAATCTCTTGAGAGGGATTCTCACTGGTGATTACCTAGTAAGTTGTAAGGGGGAGCGAGGGGATTCTCACATTGATGTACTGAGGCACCAAGAGCTGATGGAATCTTAGGAAATAGTGGAACACTCAGAGGAACTTTTCAAAGCATATGTTTTTCGACAAATGATGTACTTTGGAATATATCAATAAATATGAAAGCATATGTTTTGAAAGAGAACTTTTCAAAGAGCTTTTTTGTAAGCATATTTATCAAAGAGCTATTCGATAAATGTAAGATGTATTTTGGTGGAATTTATTGAAGATTTATCGAAGTCTTTTTCGATAAGGTTAATTATCGAAGTATTTCTGTGTAAGACTTAAGCTATTTCAATTGCAATTCTTTAGGGATTTATCGAAGACCTTTTTGACAAGGATATTCCTCAATAAGAACTTTGATAATTCAGGACTGATTTGTGAAAAGATTTCTAAACTAGACTTTAACATATTTGATCTTGAATTATAAATTATTTTAGCAACAAACGAGATATGCTTATATTGTTTAGACATCTTTTCGAAGACATGTTTCAAGATTATTTACATCTAAAACAACGATCAAATGCACAGATCAATTGAAGAGCAACAAGAGTCAGATGCATACGTCAGCAATAACAGCTATCCCATGGATATTTCAACTGATTTATGAAGAACCAAGTATAAGAGAAGAAGCCAGAATGAGGAAGCTGAAAAGTTGAGAGACAAAATAAAAATAAGAGATGCTTACAACGCAGTTTGTTTATACTCAATAAATATTATGAAGTCTCTGTTTCTCTTTAGTTTAGAGCATATCATTCTTCAAATGAGAGAAACCTAGAGAGTCTTTTAGCTTAAATTTCTATCTTATCTACTCTACCAAGTGAGTTTCATATGTATAAATCATTTTATAAATTACTCAAGAGTGTGAATCTCTTGAGAGGGATTCTCACTGGTGATTACCTAGTAAGTTGTAAGGGGGAGCGAGGGGATTCTCACATTGATATACTGAGGCACCAAGAGCTCATGGAATCTTAGGAAACAGTGGAACACTCAGAGGAACTTTTCAAAGCATATGTTTTTCGACAAATGATGTATTTTGGAATATATCAATAAATATGAAAGCATATGTTTTGAAAGAGAACTTTTCAAAGAGCTTTCTTATAAGCACGTTTACCAAAGAGCTATTCGATAAATCTAAGATATGTTTTCATGGAATTTATTGAAGATTTATCGAAGTCTTTTTCGATAAGGTTAATTATCGAAGTATTTCTGTGTAAGACTTGAACTATTTCAATCGCAATTCTTTAGGGATTTATCGAAGACCTTTTTGACAAGGGTGTTCCTCAATAAGAACTTTGATAATTCAAGACTGATTTGTGAAAAGATTTCTAAACTAGACTTTAACATATTTGATCTTCAATTATAAATTATTTTAGAAACAAACGAGATATGCTTATATTGTTTATACATCTATTCTAAGACATGTTTCAACGTTATTTAAATCTAAAACAGCGATCAAATGCACAGACCAATTGAAGAGCAACAAGAGTCAGATGCATACGTCAGCAATAAAAGCTATCCCATGGATATTTCAACTGATTTATGAAGAACCAAGTATAAGAGAAGAAGCCAAAATGAGGAAGCTAAAAAGTTGGGAGACAAAATAAAAATAAGAGATGCTTACAACGCAGTTTGATTATACTCAATAAATATTATGAAGTATGTGTTTCTCTTTGGTTTAGAGCATATTATTCTTCAAATGAGATAAACCTAGAGAGTTTTTTAGCCTAAATTTTTATCTTATCTACTCTACGAATTGAGTTTCATATGTGTAAATCATTTTATAGATTACTCAAGAGTGTGAATCTCTTGAGAGGGATTCTCACTGGTGATTACCTAGTAAGTTGTAAGGGGGAGCGAGGGGATTCTCACATTGATGTACTGAGGCACCAAGAGCTGATGGAATCTTAGGAAATAGTGGAACACTCAGAGGAACTTTTCAAAGCATATGTTTTTCGACAAATGATGTACTTTGGAATATATCAATAAATATGAAAGCATATGTTTTGAAAGAGAACTTTTCAAAGAGCTTTTTTGTAAGCATATTTATCAAAGAGCTATTCGATAAATGTAAGATGTATTTTGGTGGAATTTATTGAAGATTTATCGAAGTCTTTTTCGATAAGGTTAATTATCGAAGTATTTCTGTGTAAGACTTAAGCTATTTCAATTGCAATTCTTTAGGGATTTATCGAAGACCTTTTTGACAACAGTGTTCCTCAATAAGAACTTTGATAATTCAAGACTGATTTGTGAAAAGATTTCTAAACTAGACTTTAACATATTTGATCTTCAATTATAAATTATTTTAGAAACAAACGAGATATGCTTATATTGTTTATACATCTATTCTAAGACATGTTTCAACGTTATTTAAATCTAAAACAGCGATCAAATGCACAGACCAATTGAAGAGCAACAAGAGTCAGATGCATACGTCAGCAATAAAAGCTATCCCATGGATATTTCAACTGATTTATGAAGAACCAAGTATAAGAGAAGAAGCCAAAATGAGGAAGCTAAAAAGTTGGGAGACAAAATAAAAATAAGAGATGCTTACAACGCAGTTTGATTATACTCAATAAATATTATGAAGTATGTGTTTCTCTTTGGTTTAGAGCATATTATTCTTCAAATGAGATAAACCTAGAGAGTTTTTTAGCCTAAATTTTTATCTTATCTACTCTACGAATTGAGTTTCATATGTGTAAATCATTTTATAGATTACTCAAGAGTGTGAATCTCTTGAGAGGGATTCTCACTGGTGATTACCTAGTAAGTTGTAAGGGGGAGCGAGGGGATTCTCACATTGATGTACTGAGGCACCAAGAGCTGATGGAATCTTAGGAAATAGTGGAACACTCAGAGGAACTTTTCAAAGCATATGTTTTTCGACAAATGATGTACTTTGGAATATATCAATAAATATGAAAGCATATGTTTTGAAAGAGAACTTTTCAAAGAGCTTTTTTGTAAGCATATTTATCAAAGAGCTATTCGATAAATGTAAGATGTATTTTGGTGGAATTTATTGAAGATTTATCGAAGTCTTTTTCGATAAGGTTAATTATCGAAGTATTTCTGTGTAAGACTTAAGCTATTTCAATTGCAATTCTTTAGGGATTTATCGAAGACCTTTTTGACAAGGATATTCCTCAATAAGAACTTTGATAATTCAGGACTGATTTGTGAAAAGATTTCTAAACTAGACTTTAACATATTTGATCTTGAATTATAAATTATTTTAGCAACAAACGAGATATGCTTATATTGTTTAGACATCTTTTCTAAGACATGTTTCAAGATTATTTACATCTAAAACAACGATCAAATGCACAGAGCAATTGAAGAGCAACAAGAGTCAGATGCATACGTCAGCAATAACAGCTATCCCATGGATATTTCAACTGATTTATGAAGAACCAAGTATAAGAGAAGAAGCCAGAATGAGGAAGCTGAAAAGTTGAGAGACAAAATAAAAATAAGAGATGCTTACAACGCAGTTTGTTTATACTCAATAAATATTATGAAGTCTCTGTTTCTCTTTGGTTTAGAGCATATTATTCTTCAAATGAGAGAAACCTAGAGAGTTTTTTAGCCTAAATTTTTATCTTATCTACTCTACCAAGTGAGTTTCATATGTATAAATCATTTTATAAATTACTCAAGAGTGTGAATCTCGTGAGAGGGATTCTCACTGGTGATTACCTAGTCAGTAGTAAGGGGGAGCGAGGGGATTCTCAGATTGATGTACTGAGGCACCAAGAGCTCATGGAATCTTAGGAAATAGTGGAACACTCAAAGGAACTTTTGAAAGCATATGTTTTTCGACAAATGATGTATTTTGGAATATATCAATAAATGTGAAAGCATATGTTTTGGAAGAGAACTTTTCAAAGAGCTTTTTTATAAGCACATTTATCAAAGAGCTATTCGATAAATGTAAGATGTATTTTAATGGAATTTATTGAAGATTTATCGAAGTCTTTTTCGATAAGGTTAATTATCGAAGTATTTCTGTGTAAGACTTAAGCTATTTCAATTGCAATTCTTTAGGGATTTATCGAAGACCTTTTCGACAAGGATATTCCTCAATAAAAGCTTTGATAATTCAGGACTGATTTGTGAAAAGATTTCTACACTAGACTTTAACATATTTGATCTTCAATTATAAATTATTTTAGCAGCAAACGAGACATGCTTATATTGTTTAGACATCTTTTCTAAGACATGTTTCAAGATTATTTACATCTAAAACGACGATCAAATGCACAGATCAATTGAAGAGCAATAAGAGTCAGATGCATACGTCAGCAATAACAGCTATCCCATGGACATTTCAACTGATTTATGAAGAACCAAGTATAAAAGAAGAAGCCAAAATGAGGAAGCTGAAAAGTTGGGAGACAAAATAAAAATAAGAGATGCTTACAACGCAGTTTGATTATACTCAATAAATATTATGAAGTCTCTGTTTCTCTTTAGTTTAGAGCATATCATTCTTCAAATGAGAGAAACCTAGAGAGTTTTTTAGCCTAAATTTTTATCTTATCTACTCTACCAACTGAGTCTCATATGTATAAATCACTTTATAAATTACTCAAGAGTGTGAATCTCCTGAGAGGGATTCTCACTGGTGATTACCTAGTAAGTTGTAAGGGGGAGGGAGGGGATTCTCACATTGATGTACTGAGGCACCAAGAGCTCATGGAATCTTAGGAAATAGTGGAACACTCAGAGGAACTTTTCAAAGCATATGTTTTTCGACAAATGATGTATTTTGGAATATATCAATAAATGTGAAAGCATATGTTTTGGAAGAGAACTTTTCAAAGAGCTTTTTTATAAGCACATTTATCAAAGAGCTATTCGATAAATCTAAGATGTTTTTTAATGGAATTTATTGAAGATTTATCGAAGTCTTTTTCGATAAGGTTAATTATCGAAGTATTTCTGTGTAAGACTTAAGCTATTTCAATTGCAATTCTTTAGGGATTTATCGAAGACCTTTTTGACAAGGATATTCCTCAATAAGAACTTTGATAATTCAGGACTGATTTGTGAAAAGATTTCTAAACGAGACTTTCACATATTTGATCTTGAATTATAAATTATTTTAGCAACAAATGAGACATGCTTATATTGTTTAGACATCTTTTCTAAGACATGTTTCAAGATTATTTACATCTAAAACGACGATCAAATGCACAGATCAATTGAAGAGCAACAAGAGTCAGATGCATACGTCAGCAATAACAGCTATCCCATGGACATTTCAACTGATTTATGAAGAACCAAGTATAAAAGAAGAAGCAAAAATGAGGAAGCTGAAAAGTTGGGAGACAAAATAAAAATAAGAGATGCTTACAACGCAGTTTGATTATACTCAATAAATATTATGAAGTCTCTGTTTCTCTTTAGTTTAGAGCATATCATTCTTCAAATGCGAGAAACCTAGAGAGTTTTTTAGCCTAAATTTTTATCTTATCTACTCTACCAAGTGAGTTTCATATGTATAAATCACTTTATAAATTACTCAAGAGTGTGAATCTCCTGAGAGGGATTCTCACTGGTGATTACCTAGTAAGTTGTAAGGGGGAGGGAGGGGATTCTCACATTGATGTACTGAGGCACCAAGAGCTCATGGAATCTTAGGAAATAGTGGAACACTCAGAGGAACTTTTCAAAGCATATGTTTTTCGACAAATGATGTATTTTGGAATATATCAATAAATGTGAAAGCATATGTTTTGGAAGAGAACTTTTCAAAGAGCTTTTTTATAAGCACATTTATCAAAGAGCTATTCGATAAATCTAAGATGTTTTTTAATGGAATTTATTGAAGATTTATCGAAGTCTTTTTCGATAAGGTTAATTATCGAAGTATTTCTGTGTAAGACTTAAGCTATTTCAATTGCAATTCTTTAGGGATTTATCGAAGACCTTTTTGACAAGGATATTCCTCAATAAGAACTTTGATAATTCAGGACTGATTTGTGAAAAGATTTCTAAACGAGACTTTCACATATTTGATCTTGAATTATAAATTATTTTAGCAACAAACGAGACATGCTTATATTGTTTAGACATCTTTTCTAAGACATGTTTCAAGATTATTTACATCTAAAACGATGATCAAATGCACAGATCAATTGAAGAGCAACAAGAGTCAGATGCATACGTCAGCAATAACAGTGATCCCATGGATATTTCAACTGATTTATGAATACCAAGTATAAAAGAAGAAGCCAAAATGGGGAAGCTGAAAAGTTGGGAGACAAAATAAAAATAAGAGATGCTTACAACGCAGTTTGATTATACTCAATAAATATTATGAAGTCTCTGTTTCTCTTTAGTTTAGAGCATATCATTCTTCAAATGAGAGAAACCTAGAGAGTTTTTTAGCCTAAATTTTTATCTTATCTACTCTACCAAGTGAGTTTCATATGTATAAATCATTTTATAAATTACTCAAGAGTGTGAATCTCGTGAGAGGGATTCTCACTGGTGATTACCTAGTAAGTTGTAAGGGGGAGCGAGGGGATTCTCACATTGATGTACTGAGGCACCAAGAGCTCATGGAATCTTAGGAAATAGTGGAACACTCAGAGGAACTTTTCAAAGCATATGTTTTTCGACAAATGATGTATTTTGGAATATATCAATAAATGTGAAAGCATATGTTTTGGAAGAGAACTTTTCAAAGAGCTTTTTTATAAGCACATTTATCAAAGAGCTATTCGATAAATCTAAGATGTTTTTTAATGGAATTTATTGAAGATTTATCGAAGTCTTTTTCGATAAGGTTAATTATCGAAGTATTTCTGTGTAAGACTTAAGCTATTTCAATTGCAATTCTTTAGGGATTTATCGAAGACCTTTTTGACAAGGATATTCCTCAATAAGAACTTTGATAATTCAGGACTGATTTGTGAAAAGATTTCTAAACGAGACTTTCACATATTTGATCTTGAATTATAAATTATTTTAGCAACAAACGAGACATGCTTATATTGTTTAGACATCTTTTCTAAGACATGTTTCAAGATTATTTACATCTAAAACGATGATCAAATGCACAGATCAATTGAAGAGCAACAAGAGTCAGATGCATACGTCAGCAATAACAGCTATCCCATGGACATTTCAACTGATTTATGAATACCAAGTATAAAAGAAGAAGCCAAAATGGGGAAGTTGAAAAGTTGGGAGACAAAATAAAAATAAGAGATGCTTACAACGCAGTTTGATTATACTCAATAAATATTATGAAGTCTCTGTTTCTCTTTAGTTTAGAGCATATCATTCTTCAAATGAGAGAAACCTAGAGAGTTTTTTAGCCTAAATTTTTATCTTATCTACTCTACCAAGTGAGTTTCATATGTATAAATCATTTTATAAATTACTCAAGAGTGTGAATCTCGTGAGAGGGATTCTCACTGGTGATTACCTAGTAAGTTGTAAGGGGGAGCGAGGGGATTCTCACATTGATGTACTGAGGCACCAAGAGCTCATGGAATCTTAGGAAATAGTGGAACACTCAGAGGAACTTTTCAAAGCATATGTTTTTCGACAAATGATGTATTTTGGAATATATCAATAAATGTGAAAGCATATGTTTTGGAAGAGAACTTTTCAAAGAGCTTTTTTATAAGCACATTTATCAAAGAGCTATTCGATAAATCTAAGATGTTTTTTAATGGAATTTATTGAAGATTTATCGAAGTCTTTTTCGATAAGGTTAATTATCGAAGTATTTCTGTGTAAGACTTAAGCTATTTCAATTGCAATTCTTTAGGGATTTATCGAAGACCTTTTTGACAAGGATATTCCTCAATAAGAACTTTGATAATTCAGGACTGATTTGTGAAAAGATTTCTAAACGAGACTTTCACATATTTGATCTTGAATTATAAATTATTTTAGCAACAAACGAGACATGCTTATATTGTTTAGACATCTTTTCTAAGACATGTTTCAAGATTATTTACATCTAAAACGACGATCAAATGCACAGATCAATTGAAGAGCAACAAGAGTCAGATGCATACGTCAGCAATAACAGCTATCCCATGGACATTTCAACTGATTTATGAAGAACCAAGTATAAAAGAAGAAGCCAAAATGAGGAAGTTGAAAAGTTGGGAGACAAAATAAAAATAAGAGATGCTTACAACGCAGTTTGATTATACTCAATAAATATTATGAAGTCTCTGTTTCTCTTTAGTTTAGAGCATATCATTCTTCAAATGAGAGAAACCTAGAGAGTTTTTTAGCCTAAATTTTTATCTTATCTACTCTACCAAGTGAGTTTCATATGTATAAATCATTTTATAAATTACTCAAGAGTGTGAATCTCGTGAGAGGGATTCTCACTGGTGATTACCTAGTAAGTTGTAAGGGGGAGCGAGGGGATTCTCACATTGATGTACTGAGGCACCAAGAGCTCATGGAATCTTAGGAAATAGTGGAACACTCAGAGGAACTTTTCAAAGCATATGTTTTTCGACAAATGATGTATTTTGGAATATATCAATAAATGTGAAAGCATATGTTTTGGAAGAGAACTTTTCAAAGAGCTTTTTTATAAGCACATTTATCAAAGAGCTATTCGATAAATCTAAGATGTTTTTTAATGGAATTTATTGAAGATTTATCGAAGTCTTTTTCGATAAGGTTAATTATCGAAGTATTTCTGTGTAAGACTTAAGCTATTTCAATTGCAATTCTTTAGGGATTTATCGAAGACCTTTTTGACAAGGATATTCCTCAATAAGAACTTTGATAATTCAGGACTGATTTGTGAAAAGATTTCTAAACGAGACTTTCACATATTTGATCTTGAATTATAAATTATTTTAGCAACAAACGAGACATGCTTATATTGTTTAGACATCTTTTCTAAGACATGTTTCAAGATTATTTACATCTAAAACGACGATCAAATGCACAGATCAATTGAAGAGCAACAAGAGTCAGATGCATACGTCAGCAATAACAGCTATCCCATGGACATTTCAACTGATTTATGAAGAACCAAGTATAAAAGAAGAAGCCAAAATGAGGAAGCTGAAAAGTTGGGAGACAAAATAAAAATAAGAGATGCTTACAACGCAGTTTGATTATACTCAATAAATATTATGAAGTCTCTGTTTCTCTTTAGTTTAGAGCATATCATTCTTCAAATGAGAGAAACCTAGAGAGTTTTTTAGCCTAAATTTTTATCTTATCTACTCTACCAAGTGAGTTTCATATGTATAAATCATTTTATAAATTACTCAAGAGTGTGAATCTCGTGAGAGGGATTCTCACTGGTGATTACCTAGTAAGTTGTAAGGGGGAGCGAGGGGATTCTCACATTGATGTACTGAGGCACCAAGAGCTCATGGAATCTTAGGAAATAGTGGAACACTCAGAGGAACTTTTCAAAGCATATGTTTTTCGACAAATGATGTATTTTGGAATATATCAATAAATGTGAAAGCATATGTTTTGGAAGAGAACTTTTCAAAGAGCTTTTTTATAAGCACATTTATCAAAGAGCTATTCGATAAATCTAAGATGTTTTTTAATGGAATTTATTGAAGATTTATCGAAGTCTTTTTCGATAAGGTTAATTATCGAAGTATTTCTGTGTAAGACTTAAGCTATTTCAATTGCAATTCTTTAGGGATTTATCGAAGACCTTTTTGACAAGGATATTCCTCAATAAGAACTTTGATAATTCAGGACTGATTTGTGAAAAGATTTCTAAACGAGACTTTCACATATTTGATCTTGAATTATAAATTATTTTAGCAACAAACGAGACATGCTTATATTGTTTAGACATCTTTTCTAAGACATGTTTCAAGATTATTTACATCTAAAACGACGATCAAATGCACAGATCAATTGAAGAGCAACAAGAGTCAGATGCATACGTCAGCAATAACAGCTATCCCATGGACATTTCAACTGATTTATGAAGAACCAAGTATAAAAGAAGAAGCCAAAATGGGGAAGCTGAAAAGTTGGGAGACAAAATAAAAATAAGAGATGCTTACAACGCAGTTTGATTATACTCAATAAATATTATGAAGTCTCTGTTTCTCTTTAGTTTAGAGCATATCATTCTTCAAATGAGAGAAACCTAGAGAGTTTTTTAGCCTAAATTTTTATCTTATCTACTCTACCAAGTGAGTTTCATATGTATAAATCATTTTATAAATTACTCAAGAGTGTGAATCTTGTGAGAGGGATTCTCACTGGTGATTACCTAGTAAGTTGTAAGGGGGAGCGAGGGGATTCTCACATTGATGTACTGAGGCACCAAGAGCTCATGGAATCTTAGGAAATAGTGGAACACTCAGAGGAACTTTTCAAAGCATATGTTTTTCGACAAATGATGTATTTTGGAATATATCAATAAATGTGAAAGCATATGTTTTGGAAGAGAACTTTTCAAAGAGCTTTTTTATAAGCACATTTATCAAAGAGCTATTCGATAAATCTAAGATGTTTTTTAATGGAATTTATTGAAGATTTATCGAAGTCTTTTTCGATAAGGTTAATTATCGAAGTATTTCTGTGTAAGACTTAAGCTATTTCAATTGCAATTCTTTAGGGATTTATCGAAGACCTTTTTGACAAGGATATTCCTCAATAAGAACTTTGATAATTCAGGACTGATTTGTGAAAAGATTTCTAAACGAGACTTTCACATATTTGATCTTGAATTATAAATTATTTTAGCAACAAACGAGACATGCTTATATTGTTTAGACATCTTTTCTAAGACATGTTTCAAGATTATTTACATCTAAAACGACGATCAAATGCACAGATCAATTGAAGAGCAACAAGAGTCAGATGCATACGTCAGCAATAACAGCTATCCCATGGACATTTCAACTGATTTATGAAGAACCAAGTATAAAAGAAGAAGCCAAAATGGGGAAGCTGAAAAGTTGGGAGACAAAATAAAAATAAGAGATGCTTACAACGCAGTTTGATTATACTCAATAAATATTATGAAGTCTCTGTTTCTCTTTAGTTTAGAGCATATCATTCTTCAAATGAGAGAAACCTAGAGAGTTTTTTAGCCTAAATTTTTATCTTATCTACTCTACCAAGTGAGTTTCATATGTATAAATCATTTTATAAATTACTCAAGAGTGTGAATCTTGTGAGAGGGATTCTCACTGGTGATTACCTAGTAAGTTGTAAGGGGGAGCGAGGGGATTCTCACATTGATGTACTGAGGCACCAAGAGCTCATGGAATCTTAGGAAATAGTGGAACACTCAGAGGAACTTTTCAAAGCATATGTTTTTCGACAAATGATGTATTTTGGAATATATCAATAAATGTGAAAGCATATGTTTTGGAAGAGAACTTTTCAAAGAGCTTTTTTATAAGCACATTTATCAAAGAGCTATTCGATAAATCTAAGATGTTTTTTAATGGAATTTATTGAAGATTTATCGAAGTCTTTTTCGATAAGGTTAATTATCGAAGTATTTCTGTGTAAGACTTAAGCTATTTCAATTGCAATTCTTTAGGGATTTATCGAAGACCTTTTTGACAAGGATATTCCTCAATAAGAACTTTGATAATTCAGGACTGATTTGTGAAAAGATTTCTAAACGAGACTTTCACATATTTGATCTTGAATTATAAATTATTTTAGCAACAAACGAGACATGCTTATATTGTTTAGACATCTTTTCTAAGACATGTTTCAAGATTATTTACATCTAAAACGACGATCAAATGCACAGATCAATTGAAGAGCAACAAGAGTCAGATGCATACGTCAGCAATAACAGCTATCCCATGGACATTTCAACTGATTTATGAAGAACCAAGTATAAAAGAAGAAGCAAAAATGAGGAAGCTGAAAAGTTGGGAGACAAAATAAAAATAAGAGATGCTTACAACGCAGTTTGATTATACTCAATAAATATTATGAAGTCTCTGTTTCTCTTTAGTTTAGAGCATATCATTCTTCAAATGAGAGAAACCTAGAGAGTTTTTTAGCCTAAATTTTTATCTTATCTACTCTACCAAGTGAGTTTCATATGTATAAATCACTTTATAAATTACTCAAGAGTGTGAATCTCCTGAGAGGGATTCTCACTGGTGATTACCTAGTAAGTTGTAAGGGGGAGGGAGGGGATTCTCACATTGATGTACTGAGGCACCAAGAGCTCATGGAATCTTAGGAAATAGTGGAACACTCAGAGGAACTTTTCAAAGCATATGTTTTTCGACAAATGATGTATTTTGGAATATATCAATAAATGTGAAAGCATATGTTTTGGAAGAGAACTTTTCAAAGAGCTTTTTTATAAGCACATTTATCAAAGAGCTATTCGATAAATCTATGATGTTTTTTAATGGAATTTATTGAAGATTTATCGAAGTCTTTTTCGATAAGGTTAATTATCGAAGTATTTCTGTGTAAGACTTAAGCTATTTCAATTGCAATTCTTTAGGGATTTATCGAAGACCTTTTTGACAAGGATATTCCTCAATAAGAACTTTGATAATTCAGGACTGATTTGTGAAAAGATTTCTAAACGAGACTTTCACATATTTGATCTTGAATTATAAATTATTTTAGCAACAAACGAGACATGCTTATATTGTTTAGACATCTTTTCTAAGACATGTTTCAAGATTATTTACATCTAAAACGACGATCAAATGCACAGATCAATTGAAGAGCAACAAGAGTCAGATGCATACGTCAGCAATAACAGCTATCCCATGGACATTTCAACTGATTTATGAAGAACCAAGTATAAAAGAAGAAGCAAAAATGAGGAAGCTGAAAAGTTGGGAGACAAAATAAAAATAAGAGATGCTTACAACGCAGTTTGATTATACTCAATAAATATTATGAAGTCTCTGTTTCTCTTTAGTTTAGAGCATATCATTCTTCAAATGAGAGAAACCTAGAGAGTTTTTTAGCCTAAATTTTTATCTTATCTACTCTACCAAGTGAGTTTCATATGTATAAATCACTTTATAAATTACTCAAGAGTGTGAATCTCCTGAGAGGGATTCTCACTGGTGATTACCTAGTAAGTTGTAAGGGGGAGGGAGGGGATTCTCACATTGATGTACTGAGGCACCAAGAGCTCATGGAATCTTAGGAAATAGTGGAACACTCAGAGGAACTTTTCAAAGCATATGTTTTTCGACAAATGATGTATTTTGGAATATATTAATAAATGTGAAAGCATATGTTTTGGAAGAGAACTTTTCAAAGAGCTTTTTTATAAGCACATTTATCAAAGAGCTATTCGATAAATCTAAGATGTTTTTTAATGGAATTTATTGAAGATTTATCGAAGTCTTTTTCGATAAGGTTAATTATCGAAGTATTTCTGTGTAAGACTTAAGCTATTTCAATTGCAATTCTTTAGGGATTTATCGAAGACCTTTTTGACAAGGATATTCCTCAATAGGAACTTTGATAATTCAGGACTGATTTGTGAAAAGATTTCTAAACGAGACTTTCACATATTTGATCTTGAATTATAAATTATTTTAGCAACAAACGAGACATGCTTATATTGTTTAGACATCTTTTCTAAGACATGTTTCAAGATTATTTACATCTAAAACGACGATCAAATGCACAGATCAATTGAAGAGCAACAAGAGTCAGATGCATACGTCAGCAATAACAGTGATCCCATGGATATTTCAACTGATTTATGAATACCAAGTATAAAAGAAGAAGCCAAAATGGGGAAGCTGAAAAGTTGGGAGACAAAATAAAAATAAGAGATGCTTACAACGCAGTTTGATTATACTCAATAAATATTATGAAGTCTCTGTTTCTCTTTAGTTTAGAGCATATCATTCTTCAAATGAGAGAAACCTAGAGAGTTTTTTAGCCTAAATTTTTATCTTATCTACTCTACCAAGTGAGTTTCATATGTATAAATCATTTTATAAATTACTCAAGAGTGTGAATCTCGTGAGAGGGATTCTCACTGGTGATTACCTAGTAAGTTGTAAGGGGGAGCGAGGGGATTCTCACATTGATGTACTGAGGCACCAAGAGCTCATGGAATCTTAGGAAATAGTGGAACACTCAGAGGAACTTTTCAAAGCATATGTTTTTCGACAAATGATGTATTTTGGAATATATCAATAAATGTGAAAGCATATGTTTTGGAAGAGAACTTTTCAAAGAGCTTTTTTATAAGCACATTTATCAAAGAGCTATTCGATAAATCTAAGATGTTTTTTAATGGAATTTATTGAAGATTTATCGAAGTCTTTTTCGATAAGGTTAATTATCGAAGTATTTCTGTGTAAGACTTAAGCTATTTCAATTGCAATTCTTTAGGGATTTATCGAAGACCTTTTTGACAAGGATATTCCTCAATAAGAACTTTGATAATTCAGGACTGATTTGTGAAAAGATTTCTAAACGAGACTTTCACATATTTGATCTTGAATTATAAATTATTTTAGCAACAAACGAGACATGCTTATATTGTTTAGACATCTTTTCTAAGACATGTTTCAAGATTATTTACATCTAAAACGACGATCAAATGCACAGATCAATTGAAGAGCAACAAGAGTCAGATGCATACGTCAGCAATAACAGTGATCCCATGGATATTTCAACTGATTTATGAATACCAAGTATAAAAGAAGAAGCCAAAATGGGGAAGCTGAAAAGTTGGGAGACAAAATAAAAATAAGAGATGCTTACAACGCAGTTTGATTATACTCAATAAATATTATGAAGTCTCTGTTTCTCTTTAGTTTAGAGCATATCATTCTTCAAATGAGAGAAACCTAGAGAGTTTTTTAGCCTAAATTTTTATCTTATCTACTCTACCAAGTGAGTTTCATATGTATAAATCATTTTATAAATTACTCAAGAGTGTGAATCTCGTGAGAGGGATTCTCACTGGTGATTACCTAGTAAGTTGTAAGGGGGAGCGAGGGGATTCTCACATTGATGTACTGAGGCACCAAGAGCTCATGGAATCTTAGGAAATAGTGGAACACTCAGAGGAACTTTTCAAAGCATATGTTTTTCGACAAATGATGTATTTTGGAATATATCAATAAATGTGAAAGCATATGTTTTGGAAGAGAACTTTTCAAAGAGCTTTTTTATAAGCACATTTATCAAAGAGCTATTCGATAAATCTAAGATGTTTTTTAATGGAATTTATTGAAGATTTATCGAAGTCTTTTTCGATAAGGTTAATTATCGAAGTATTTCTGTGTAAGACTTAAGCTATTTCAATTGCAATTCTTTAGGGATTTATCGAAGACCTTTTTGACAAGGATATTCCTCAATAAGAACTTTGATAATTCAGGACTGATTTGTGAAAAGATTTCTAAACGAGACTTTCACATATTTGATCTTGAATTATAAATTATTTTAGCAACAAATGAGACATGCTTATATTGTTTAGACATCTTTTCTAAGACATGTTTCAAGATTATTTACATCTAAAACAACGATCAAATGCACAGATCAATTGAAGAGCAACAAGAGTCAGATGCATACGTCAACAGTAACAGCTATCCCATGGACATTTCAACTGATTTATGAAGAACCAAGTATAAAAGAAGAAGCCAAAATGAGGAAGTTGAAAAGTTGGGAGACAAAATAAAAATAAGAGATGCTTACAACGCAGTTTGATTATACTCAATAAATATTATGAAGTCTCTGTTTCTCTTTAGTTTAGAGCATATCATTCTTCAAATGAGAGAAACCTAGAGAGTTTTTTAGCCTAAATTTTTATCTTATCTACTCTACCAAGTGAGTTTCATATGTATAAATCATTTTATAAATTACTCAAGAGTGTGAATCTCGTGAGAGGGATTCTCACTGGTGATTACCTAGTAAGTTGTAAGGGGGAGCGAGGGGATTCTCACATTGATGTACTGAGGCACCAAGAGCTCATGGAATCTTAGGAAATAGTGGAACACTCAGAGGAACTTTTCAAAGCATATGTTTTTCGACAAATGATGTATTTTGGAATATATCAATAAATGTGAAAGCATATGTTTTGGAAGAGAACTTTTCAAAGAGCTTTTTTATAAGCACATTTATCAAAGAGCTATTCGATAAATCTAAGATGTTTTTTAATGGAATTTATTGAAGATTTATCGAAGTCTTTTTCGATAAGGTTAATTATCGAAGTATTTCTGTGTAAGACTTAAGCTATTTCAATTGCAATTCTTTAGGGATTTATCGAAGACCTTTTTGACAAGGATATTCCTCAATAAGAACTTTGATAATTCAGGACTGATTTGTGAAAAGATTTCTAAACGAGACTTTCACATATTTGATCTTGAATTATAAATTATTTTAGCAACAAACGAGACATGCTTATATTGTTTAGACATCTTTTCTAAGACATGTTTCAAGATTATTTACATCTAAAACGATGATCAAATGCACAGATCAATTGAAGAGCAACAAGAGTCAGATGCATACGTCAGCAATAACAGTGATCCCATGGATATTTCAACTGATTTATGAAGAACCAAGTATAAAAGAAGAAGCAAAAATGAGGAAGCTGAAAAGTTGGGAGACAAAATAAAAATAAGAGATGCTTACAACGCAGTTTGATTATACTCAATAAATATTATGAAGTCTCTGTTTCTCTTTAGTTTAGAGCATATCATTCTTCAAATGAGAGAAACCTAGAGAGTTTTTTAGCCTAAATTTTTATCTTATCTACTCTACCAAGTGAGTTTCATATGTATAAATCATTTTATAAATTACTCAAGAGTGTGAATCTCCTGAGAGGGATTCTCACTGGTGATTACCTAGTAAGTTGTAAGGGGGAGGGAGGGGATTCTCACATTGATGTACTGAGGCACCAAGAGCTCATGGAATCTTAGGAAATAGTGGAACACTCAGAGGAACTTTTCAAAGCATATGTTTTTCGACAAATGATGTATTTTGGAATATATCAATAAATGTGAAAGCATATGTTTTGGAAGAGAACTTTTCAAAGAGCTTTTTTATAAGCACATTTATCAAAGAGCTATTCGATAAATCTAAGATGTTTTTTAATGGAATTTATTGAAGATTTATCGAAGTCTTTTTCGATAAGGTTAATTATCGAAGTATTTCTGTGTAAGACTTAAGCTATTTCAATTGCAATTCTTTAGGGATTTATCGAAGACCTTTTTGACAAGGATATTCCTCAATAAGAACTTTGATAATTCAGGACTGATTTGTGAAAAGATTTCTAAACGAGACTTTCACATATTTGATCTTGAATTATAAATTATTTTAGCAACAAACGAGACATGCTTATATTGTTTAGACATCTTTTCTAAGACATGTTTCAAGATTATTTACATCTAAAACGACGATCAAATGCACAGATCAATTGAAGAGCAACAAGAGTCAGATGCATACGTTAGCAATAACAGCTATCCCATGGACATTTCAACTGATTTATGAAGAACCAAGTATAAAAGAAGAAGCAAAAATGAGGAAGCTGAAAAGTTGGGAGACAAAATAAAAATAAGAGATGCTTACAACGCAGTTTGATTATACTCAATAAATATTATGAAGTCTCTGTTTCTCTTTAGTTTAGAGCATATCATTCTTCAAATGAGAGAAACCTAGAGAGTTTTTTAGCCTAAATTTTTATCTTATCTACTCTACCAAGTGAGTTTCATATGTATAAATCACTTTATAAATTACTCAAGAGTGTGAATCTCCTGAGAGGGATTCTCACTGGTGATTACCTAGTAAGTTGTAAGGGGGAGGGAGGGGATTCTCACATTGATGTACTGAGGCACCAAGAGCTCATGGAATCTTAGGAAATAGTGGAACACTCAGAGGAACTTTTCAAAGCATATGTTTTTCGGCAAATGATGTATTTTGGAATATATCAATAAATGTGAAAGCATATGTTTTGGAACAGAACTTTTCAAAGAGCTTTTTTATAAGCACATTTATCAAAGAGCTATTCGATAAATCTAAGATGTTTTTTAATGGAATTTATTGAAGATTTATCGAAGTCTTTTTCGATAAGGTTAATTATCGAAGTATTTCTGTGTAAGACTTAAGCTATTTCAATTGCAATTCTTTAGGGATTTATCGAAGACCTTTTTGACAAGGATATTCCTCAATAAGAACTTTGATAATTCAGGACTGATTTGTGAAAAGATTTCTAAACGAGACTTTCACATATTTGATCTTGAATTATAAATTAGACATCTTTTCTAAGACATGTTTCAAGATTATTTACATCTAAAATGACGATCAAATGCACATATCAATTGAAGAGCAACAAGAGTCAGATGCATACGTCAGCAATAACAGCTATCCCATGGACATTTCAACTGATTTATGAAGAACCAAGTATAAAAGAAGAAGCAAAAATGAGGAAGCTGAAAAGTTGGGAGACAAAATAAAAATAAGAGATGCTTACAACGCAGTTTGATTATACTCAATAAATATTATGAAGTCTCTGTTTCTCTTTAGTTTAGAGCATATCATTCTTCAAATGAGAGAAACCTAGAGAGTTTTTTAGCCTAAATTTTTATCCTATCTACTCTACCAAGTGAGTTTCATATGTATAAATCATTTTATAAATTACTCAAGAGTTTGAATCTCCTGAGAGGGATTCTCACCGGTGATTACCTAGTATGTTGTAAGGGGGAGTGAGGGGATTCTCACATTGATGTACTGAGGCACCAAGAGCTCATGGAATCTTAGGAAATAGTGGAACACTCAGAGGAACTTTTCAAAGCATAGGTTTTTCGACAAATGATGTATTTTGGAATATATCAATAAATATGAAAGCATATGTTTTGAAAGAGAACTTTTCAAAGAGCTTTTTTATAAGCACATTTATCAAAGAGCTATTCGATAAATCTAAGATGTTTTTTAATGGAATTTATTGAAGATTTATCGAAGTCTTTTTCGATAAGGTTAATTATCGAAGTATTTCTGTGTAAGACTTAAGCTATTTCAATTGCAATTCTTTAGGGATTTATCGAAGACCTTTTTGACAAGGATATTCCTCAATAAGAACTTTGATAATTCAGGACTGATTTGTGAAAAGATTTCTAAATGAGACTTTCACATATTTGATCTTGAATTATAAATTATTTTAGCAACAAACGAGACATGCTTATATTGTTTAGACATCTTTTCTAAGACATGTTTCAAGATTATTTACATCTAAAACGACGATCAAATGCACAGATCAATTGAAGAGCAACAAGAGTCAGATGCATACGTTAGCAATAACAGCTATCCCATGGACATTTCAACTGATTTATGAAGAACCAAGTATAAAAGAAGAAGCAAAAATGAGGAAGCTGAAAAGTTGGGAGACAAAATAAAAATAAGAGATGCTTACAACGCAGTTTGATTATACTCAATAAATATTATGAAGTCTCTGTTTCTCTTTAGTTTAGAGCATATCATTCTTCAAATGAGAGAAACCTAGAGAGTTTTTTAGCCTAAATTTTTATCTTATCTACTCTACCAAGTGAGTTTCATATGTATAAATCATTTTATAAATTACTCAAGAGTGTGAATCTCCTGAGAGGGATTCTCACTGGTGATTACCTAGTAAGTTGTAAGGGGGAGGGAGGGGATTCTCACATTGATGTACTGAGGCACCAAGAGCTCATGGAATCTTAGGAAATAGTGGAACACTCAGAGGAACTTTTCAAAGCATATGTTTTTCGACAAATGATGTATTTTGGAATATATCAATAAATGTGAAAGCATATGTTTTGGAAGAGAACTTTTCAAAGAGCTTTTTTATAAGCACATTTATCAAAGAGCTATTCGATAAATCTAAGATGTTTTTTAATGGAATTTATTGAAGATTTATCGAAGTCTTTTTCGATAAGGTTAATTATCGAAGTATTTCTGTGTAAGACTTAAGCTATTTCAATTGCAATTCTTTAGGGATTTATCGAAGACCTTTTTGACAAGGATATTCCTCAATAAGAACTTTGATAATTCAGGACTGATTTGTGAAAAGATTTCTAAACGAGACTTTCACATATTTGATCTTGAATTATAAATTATTTTAGCAACAAACGAGACATGCTTATATTGTTTAGACATCTTTTCTAAGACATGTTTCAAGATTATTTACATCTAAAACGACGATCAAATGCACAGATCAATTGAAGAGCAACAAGAGTCAGATGCATACGTTAGCAATAACAGCTATCCCATGGACATTTCAACTGATTTATGAAGAACCAAGTATAAAAGAAGAAGCAAAAATGAGGAAGCTGAAAAGTTGGGAGACAAAATAAAAATAAGAGATGCTTACAACGCAGTTTGATTATACTCAATAAATATTATGAAGTCTCTGTTTCTCTTTAGTTTAGAGCATATCATTCTTCAAATGAGAGAAACCTAGAGAGTTTTTTAGCCTAAATTTTTATCTTATCTACTCTACCAAGTGAGTTTCATATGTATAAATCACTTTATAAATTACTCAAGAGTGTGAATCTCCTGAGAGGGATTCTCACTGGTGATTACCTAGTAAGTTGTAAGGGGGAGGGAGGGGATTCTCACATTGATGTACTGAGGCACCAAGAGCTCATGGAATCTTAGGAAATAGTGGAACACTCAGAGGAACTTTTCAAAGCATATGTTTTTCGGCAAATGATGTATTTTGGAATATATCAATAAATGTGAAAGCATATGTTTTGGAACAGAACTTTTCAAAGAGCTTTTTTATAAGCACATTTATCAAAGAGCTATTCGATAAATCTAAGATGTTTTTTAATGGAATTTATTGAAGATTTATCGAAGTCTTTTTCGATAAGGTTAATTATCGAAGTATTTCTGTGTAAGACTTAAGCTATTTCAATTGCAATTCTTTAGGGATTTATCGAAGACCTTTTTGACAAGGATATTCCTCAATAAGAACTTTGATAATTCAGGACTGATTTGTGAAAAGATTTCTAAACGAGACTTTCACATATTTGATCTTGAATTATAAATTAGACATCTTTTCTAAGACATGTTTCAAGATTATTTACATCTAAAATGACGATCAAATGCACATATCAATTGAAGAGCAACAAGAGTCAGATGCATACGTCAGCAATAACAGCTATCCCATGGACATTTCAACTGATTTATGAAGAACCAAGTATAAAAGAAGAAGCAAAAATGAGGAAGCTGAAAAGTTGGGAGACAAAATAAAAATAAGAGATGCTTACAACGCAGTTTGATTATACTCAATAAATATTATGAAGTCTCTGTTTCTCTTTAGTTTAGAGCATATCATTCTTCAAATGAGAGAAACCTAGAGAGTTTTTTAGCCTAAATTTTTATCCTATCTACTCTACCAAGTGAGTTTCATATGTATAAATCATTTTATAAATTACTCAAGAGTTTGAATCTCCTGAGAGGGATTCTCACCGGTGATTACCTAGTATGTTGTAAGGGGGAGTGAGGGGATTCTCACATTGATGTACTGAGGCACCAAGAGCTCATGGAATCTTAGGAAATAGTGGAACACTCAGAGGAACTTTTCAAAGCATAGGTTTTTCGACAAATGATGTATTTTGGAATATATCAATAAATATGAAAGCATATGTTTTGAAAGAGAACTTTTCAAAGAGCTTTTTTATAAGCACATTTATCAAAGAGCTATTCGATAAATCTAAGATGTATTTTAATGGAATTTATTGAAGATTTATCGAAGTCTTTTTCGATAAGGTTAATTATCGAAGTATTTCTGTGTAAGACTTAAGCTATTTCAATTGCAATTCTTTAGGGATTTATCGAAGACCTTTTCGACAAGGATATTCCTCAATAAGAGCTTTGATAATTCAGGACTGATTTGTGAAAAGATTTCTAAACTAGACTTTAACATATTTGATCTTCAATTATAAATTATTTTAGCAGCAAACGAGACATGCTTATATTGTTTAGACATCTTTTCTAAGACATGTTTCAAGATTATTTACATCTAAAACGACGATCAAATGCACAGATCAATTGAAGAGCAACAAGAGTCAGATGCATACGTCAGCAATAACAGCTATCCCATGGACATTTCAACTGATTTATGAAGAACCAAGTATAAAAGAAGAAGCCAAAATGAGGAAGATGAAAAGTTGGGAGACAAAATAAAAATAAGAGATGCTTACAACGCAGTTTGATTATACTCAATAAATATTATGAAGTCTCTGTTTCTCTTTAGTTTAGAGCATATCATTCTTCAAATGAGAGAAACCTAGAGAGTTTTTTAGCCTAAATTTTTATCTTATCTACTCTACCAAGTGAGTTTCATATGTATAAATCATTTTATAAATTACTCAAGAGTGTGAATCTCGTGAGAGGGATTCTTACTGGTGATTACCTAGTAAGTTGTAAGGGGGAGCGAGGGGATTCTCACATTGATGTACTGAGGCACCAAGAGCTCATGGAATCTTAGGAAATAGTGGAACACTCAGAGGAACTTTTCAAAGCATATGTTTTTCGACAAATGATGTATTTTGGAATATATCAATAAATGTGAAAGCATATGTTTTGGAAGATAACTTTTCAAAGAGCTTTTTTATAAGCACATTTATCAAAGAGCTATTCGATAAATCTAAGATGTTTTTTAATGGAATTTATTGAAGATTTATCGAAGTCTTTTTCGATAAGGTTAATTATCGAAGTATTTCTGTGTAAGACTTAAGCTATTTCAATTGCAATTCTTTAGGGATTTATCGAAGACCTTTTTGACAAGGATATTCCTTAATAAGAACTTTGATAATTCAGGACTGATTTGTGAAAAGATTTCTAAACGAGACTTTCACATATTTGATCTTGAATTATAAATTATTTTAGCAACAAACGAGACATGCTTATATTGTTTAGACATCTTTTCTAAGACATGTTTCAAGATTATTTACATCTAAAACGACGATCAAATGCACAGATCAATTGAAGAGCAACAAGAGTCAGATGCATACGTCAGCAGTAACAGCTATCCCATGGACATTTCAACTGATTTATGAAGAACCAAGTATAAAAGAAGAAGCCAAAATGAGGAAGTTGAAAAGTTGGGAGACAAAATAAAAATAAGAGATGCTTACAACGCAGTTTGATTATACTCAATAAATATTATGAAGTCTCTGTTTCTCTTTAGTTTAGAGCATATCATTCTTCAAATGAGAGAAACCTAGAGAGTTTTTTAGCCTAAATTTTTATCTTATCTACTCTACCAAGTGAGTTTCATATGTATAAATCATTTTATAAATTACTCAAGAGTGTGAATCTCGTGAGAGGGATTCTCACTGGTGATTACCTAGTAAGTTGTAAGGGGGAGCGAGGGGATTCTCACATTGATGTACTGAGGCACCAAGAGCTCATGGAATCTTAGGAAATAGTGGAACACTCAGAGGAACTTTTCAAAGCATATGTTTTTCGACAAATGATGTATTTTGGAATATATCAATAAATGTGAAAGCATATGTTTTGGAAGAGAACTTTTCAAAGAGCTTTTTTATAAGCACATTTATCAAAGAGCTATTCGATAAATCTAAGATGTTTTTTAATGGAATTTATTGAAGATTTATCGAAGTCTTTTTCGATAAGGTTAATTATCGAAGTATTTCTGTGTAAGACTTAAGCTATTTCAATTGCAATTCTTTAGGGATTTATCGAAGACCTTTTTGACAAGGATATTCCTCAATAAGAACTTTGATAATTCAGGACTGATTTGTGAAAAGATTTCTAAACGAGACTTTCACATATTTGATCTTGAATTATAAATTATTTTAGCAACAAACGAGACATGCTTATATTGTTTAGACATCTTTTCTAAGACATGTTTCAAGATTATTTACATCTAAAACGACGATCAAATGCACAGATCAATTGAAGAGCAACAAGAGTCAGATGCATACGTTAGCAATAACAGCTATCCCATGGACATTTCAACTGATTTATGAAGAACCAAGTATAAAAGAAGAAGCAAAAATGAGGAAGCTGAAAAGTTGGGAGACAAAATAAAAATAAGAGATGCTTACAACGCAGTTTGATTATACTCAATAAATATTATGAAGTCTCTGTTTCTCTTTAGTTTAGAGCATATCATTCTTCAAATGAGAGAAACCTAGAGAGTTTTTTAGCCTAAATTTTTATCTTATCTACTCTACCAAGTGAGTTTCATATGTATAAATCACTTTATAAATTACTCAAGAGTGTGAATCTCCTGAGAGGGATTCTCACTGGTGATTACCTAGTAAGTTGTAAGGGGGAGGGAGGGGATTCTCACATTGATGTACTGAGGCACCAAGAGCTCATGGAATCTTAGGAAATAGTGGAACACTCAGAGGAACTTTTCAAAGCATATGTTTTTCGACAAATGATGTATTTTGGAATATATCAATAAATGTGAAAGCATATGTTTTGGAAGAGAACTTTTCAAAGAGCTTTTTTATAAGCACATTTATCAAAGAGCTATTCGATAAATCTAAGATGTTTTTTAATGGAATTTATTGAAGATTTATCGAAGTCTTTTTCGATAAGGTTAATTATCGAAGTATTTCTGTGTAAGACTTAAGCTATTTCAATTGCAATTCTTTAGGGATTTATCGAAGACCTTTTTGACAAGGATATTCCTCAATAAGAACTTTGATAATTCAGGACTGATTTGTGAAAAGATTTCTAAACGAGACTTTCACATATTTGATCTTGAATTATAAATTAGACATCTTTTCTAAGACATGTTTCAAGATTATTTACATCTAAAATGACGATCAAATGCACATATCAATTGAAGAGCAACAAGAGTCAGATGCATACGTCAGCAATAACAGCTATCCCATGGACATTTCAACTGATTTATGAAGAACCAAGTATAAAAGAAGAAGCAAAAATGAGGAAGCTGAAAAGTTGGGAGACAAAATAAAAATAAGAGATGCTTACAACGCAGTTTGATTATACTCAATAAATATTATGAAGTCTCTGTTTCTCTTTAGTTTAGAGCATATCATTCTTCAAATGAGAGAAACCTAGAGAGTTTTTTAGCCTAAATTTTTATCCTATCTACTCTACCAAGTGAGTTTCATATGTATAAATCATTTTATAAATTACTCAAGAGTTTGAATCTCCTGAGAGGGATTCTCACCGGTGATTACCTAGTATGTTGTAAGGGGGAGTGAGGGGATTCTCACATTGATGTACTGAGGCACCAAGAGCTCATGGAATCTTAGGAAATAGTGGAACACTCAGAGGAACTTTTCAAAGCATAGGTTTTTCGACAAATGATGTATTTTGGAATATATCAATAAATATGAAAGCATATGTTTTGAAAGAGAACTTTTCAAAGAGCTTTTTTATAAGCACATTTATCAAAGAGCTATTCGATAAATCTAAGATGTATTTTAATGGAATTTATTGAAGATTTATCGAAGTCTTTTTCGATAAGGTTAATTATCGAAGTATTTCTGTGTAAGACTTAAGCTATTTCAATTGCAATTCTTTAGGGATTTATCGAAGACCTTTTCGACAAGGATATTCCTCAATAAGAGCTTTGATAATTCAGGACTGATTTGTGAAAAGATTTCTAAACTAGACTTTAACATATTTGATCTTCAATTATAAATTATTTTAGCAGCAAACGAGACATGCTTATATTGTTTAGACATCTTTTCTAAGACATGTTTCAAGATTATTTACATCTAAAACGACGATCAAATGCACAGATCAATTGAAGAGCAACAAGAGTCAGATGCATACGTCAGCAATAACAGCTATCCCATGGACATTTCAACTGATTTATGAAGAACCAAGTATAAAAGAAGAAGCCAAAATGAGGAAGCTGAAAAGTTGGGAGACAAAATAAAAATAAGAGATGCTTACAACGCAGTTTGATTATACTCAATAAATATTATGAAGTCTCTGTTTCTCTTTAGTTTAGAGCATATCATTCTTCAAATGAGAGAAACCTAGAGAGTTTTTTAGCGTAAATTTTTATCCTATCTACTCTACCAACTGAGTCTCATATGTATAAATTATTTTATAAATTACTCAAGAGTGTGAATCTCTTGAGAGGGATTCTCACTGGTGATTACCTAGTAAGTTGTAAGGGGAGTGAGGGGATTCTCACATTGATGTACTGAGGCACCAAGAGCTCATGGAATCTTAGGAAATAGTGGAACACTCAGAGGAACTTTTCAAAGCATACGTTTTTCGACAAATGATGTATTTTGGAATATATCAATAAATATGCAAGCATATGTTTTGAAAGAGAACTTTTCAAAGAGCTTTTTTATAAGCACATTTATCAAAGAGCTATTCGATAAATCTAAGATGTATTTTAATGGAATTTATTGAAGATTTATCGAGGTCTTTTTTGATAAGCTTAATTATCGAAGTATTTCTGTGTAAGACTTAAACTATTTCAATTGCAATTCTTTAGGGATTTATCGAAGACCTTTTTGACAAGGATATTCCTCAATAAGAACTTTCATAATTCAAGACTGATTTGTGAAAAGATTTCTAAACTAGACTTTAACATATTTGATCTTGAATTATAAGTTATTTTAGCAACAAACGAGATATGCTTATATTGTTTAGACATCTTTTCCAAGACATGTTTCAAGATTATTTACATCTAAAACGATGATCAAATGCACAGATCAATTGAAGAGCAACAAGAGCCAGATGCATACGTCAGCAATAACAGCTATCCCATGGACATTTCAACTGATTTATGAAAAACCAAGCATAAAAGAAGAAGCCAAAATGAGGAAGCTGAAAAGTTGGGAGACAAAATAAAAATAAGAGATGCTTACAACACAGTTTGATTATACTCAATAAATATTATGAAGTCTCTGTTTCTCTTTAGTTTAGAGCATATCATTCTTCAAATGAGAGAAACCTAGAGAGTTTTTTAGCCTAAATTTTTAGCCTATCTACTCTACCAACTGAGTCTCATATGTATAAATCATTTTATAAATTACTCAAGATTGTGAATCTCTTGAGAGGGATTCTCACAGGTGATTACCTAGTAAGTTGTAAGGGGGAGTGAGGGGATCCTCACATTGATGTACTGAGGCACCAAGAGCTCATGGAATCTTCGGAAATAGTGGAACACTCAGAGGAACTTTTCAAAGCATACGTTTTTTGACAAATGATGTATTTTGGAATATATCAATAAATATGAAAGCATATGTTTTGAAAGAGAACTTTTCAAAGAGCTTTTTTATAAGCACATTTATCAAAGAGCTATTCGATAAATCTAAGATGTATTTTAATGGAATTTATTGAAGATTTATCGAGGTCTTTTTTGATAAGCTTAATTATCGAAGTATTTCTGTGTAAGACTTAAACTATTTCAATTGCAATTCTTTAGGGATTTATCGAAGACCTTTTTGACAAGGATATTCCTCAATAAGAACTTTGATAATTCAAGACTGATGTGTGAAAAGATTTCTAAACTAGACTTTAACATATTTGATCTTGAATTATAAGTTATTTTAGCAACAAACGAGATATGCTTATATTGTTTAGACATCTTTTCCAAGACATGTTTCAAGATTATTTACATCTAAAACGACGATCAAATGCACAGATCAATTGAAGAGCAACAAGAGTCAGATGCATACGTCAGCAATAATAGCTATCCCATGGACATTTCAACTGATTTATGAAGAACCAAGTATAAAAGAAGAAGCCAAAATGAGTAAGCTGAAAAGTTGGGAGACAAAATAAAAATAAGAGATGCTTACAACGCAGTTTGATTATACTCAATAAATATTATGAAGTCTCTGTTTCTCTTTAGTTTAGAGCATATCATTCTTCAAATGAGAGAAACCTAGAGAGTTTTTTAGCCTAAATTTTTATCTTATCTACTCTACCAAGTGAGTTTCATATGTATAAATCATTTTATAAATTACTCAAGAGTGTGAATCTCTTGAGAAGAATTCTCACTGGTGATTACCTAGTAAGTTGTAAGGGGGAGTGAGGGGATTCTCACATTGATGTACTGAGGCACCAAGAGCTCATGGAATCTTAGGAAATAGTGGAACACTCAGAGGAACTTTTCAAAGCATACGTTTGTCGACAAATGATGTATTTTGGAATATATCAATAAATATGAAAGCATATGTTTTGAAAGAGAACTTTTCAAAGAGTTTTTTTATAAGCACATTTATCAAAGAGCTATTCGATAAATCTAAGATGTATTTTAATGGAATTTATTGAAGATTTATCGAGGTCTTTTTCGATAAGGTTAATTATCGAAGTATTTCTGTGTAAGACTTAAACTATTTCAATTGCAATTCTTTAGGGATTTATCGAAGACCTTTTGGACAAGGATATTCCTCAATAAGAGCTTTGATAATTCAGGACTGATTTGTGAAAAGATTTCTAAACTAGACTTTAACATATTTGATCTTGAATTATAAATTATTTTAGCAACAAACGAGAGATGCTTATATTGTTTAGACATCTTTTCTAAGACATGTTTCAAGATTATTTACATCTAAAACGATGATCAAATGCACAGATCAATTTAAGAGCAACAAGAGTCAGATGCATACGTCAGCAATAACAGCTATCCCATGGACATTTCAACTGATTTATGAAGAACCAAGTATAAAAGAAGAAGCCAAAATGAGGAAGCTGAAAAGTTGGGAGACAAAATAAAAATAAGAGATGCTTACAATGCAGTTTGATTATACTCAATAAATATTATGAAGTCTCTGTTTCTCTTTAGTTTAGAGCATATCATTCTTCAAATGAAAGAAACCTAGAGTGTTTTTTAGCCTAAATTTTTATCTTATCTACTCTACCAAGTGAGTTTCATATGTATAAATTATTTTATAAATTACTCAAGAGTGTGAATCTCTTGAGAAGGATTCTCACTGGTGATTACCTAGTAAGTTGTAAGGGGGAGTGAGGGGATTCTCACATTGATGTACTGAGGCACCAAGAGCTCATGGAATCTGAGGAAATAGTGGAACACTCAGAGGAACTTTTCAAAGCATATGTTTTTCGACAAATGATGTATTTTGGAATATATCAATAAATATGAAAGCATATGTTTTGAAAGAGAACTTTTCAAAGAGCTTTTTTATAAGCACATTTATCAAAGAGCTATTCGATAAATCTAAGATGTATTTTAATGGAATTTATTGAAGATTTATCGAGGTCTTTTTCGATAAGGTTAATTATCGAAGTATTTCTGTGTAAGACTTAAGCTATTTGAATTGCAATTCTATAGGGATTTATCGAAGACGTTTTGGACAAGGATATTCCTCAATAAGAACTTTGATAATTCAAGACTGATTTGTGAAAAGATTTCTAAACTAGACTTTCACATATTTGATCTTGAATTATAAATTATTATAGCAACAAACGAGATATGCTTATGTTGTTTAGACATCTTTTCTAAGACATGTTTCAAGATTATTTACATCTAAAACGACGATCAAATGCACAGATCAATTGAAGAGCAACAAGAGTCAGATGCATACGTCAGTAATAACAGCTATCCCATGGATATTTCAACTGACTTATGAAGAACCAAGTATAAAAGAAGAAGCCAAAATGAGGAAGCTGAAAAGTTGGGAGACAAAATAAAAATAAGATATGCTTACAACTCAGTTTGATTGTACTCAATAAATATTATGATGTCTCTGTTTCTCTTTAGTTTAGAGCATATCATTCTTCAAATGAGAGAAACCTAGAGAGTTTTTTAGCTTAAATTTTTATCTTATCTACTCTACCAAGTGAGTTTCATATGTATAAATCGTTTTATAAATTACTCAAGAGTGTGAATCTCTTGAGAGGGATTCTCACTGGTGATTACCTAGTAAGTTGTAAGGGGGAGTGAGGGGATTCTCACATTGATGTACTGAGGCACCAAGAGCTCATGGAATCTTAGGAAATAGTGGAACACTCAGAGGAACTTTTCAAAGCATATGTTTTTCGACAAATGATGTATTTTGGAATATATCAATAAATATGAAAGCATATGTTTTGAAAGAGAACTTTTCAAAGAGCTTTTTTATAAGCACATTTATCAATGAGCTATTCGATAAATCTAAGATGTATTTTAATGGAATTTATTGAAGATTTATCGAGGTCTTTTTTGATAAGCTTAATTATCGAAGTATTTCTGTGTAAGACTAAAACTATTTCAATTGCAATTCTTTAGGGATTTATCGAAGACCTTTTTGACAAGGATATTCCTCAATCAGAACTTTGATAATTCAAGACTGATTTGTGAAAAGATTTCTAAACTAGACTTTAACATATTTGATCTTGAATTATAAATTATTTTAGCAACAAACGAGATATGCTTATGTTGTTTAGACATCTTTTCTAAGACATGTTTCAAGATTATTTACATCTAAAACGACGATCAAATGCACAGATCAATTGAAGAGCAACAAGAGTCAGATGCATACGTTAGCAATAACAGTTATCCCATGGATATTTCAACTGACTTATGAAGAACCAAGTATAAAAGAAGAAGCCAAAATGAGGAAGCTGAAAAGTTGGGAGACAAAATAAAAATAAGATATGCTTACAACACAGTTTGATTGTACTCAATAAATATTATGATGTCTCTGTTTCTCTTTAGTTTAGAGCATATCATTCTTCAAATGAGAGAAACCTAGAGAGTTTTTTAGCTTAAATTTTTATCTTATCTACTCTACCAAGTGAGTTTCATATGTATAAATCGTTTTATAAATTACTCAAGAGTGTGAATCTCTTGAGAGGGATTCTCACTGGTGATTACCTAGTAAGTTGTAAGGGGGAGTGAGGGGATTCTCACATTGATGTACTGAGGCACCAAGAGCTCATGGAATCTTAGGAAATAGTGGAACACTCAGAGGAACTTTTCAAAGCATATGTTTTTCGACAAATGATGTATTTTGGAATATATCAATAAATATGAAAGCATATGTTTTGAAAGAGAACTTTTCAAAGAGCTTTTTTATAAGCACATTTATCAATGAGCTATTCGATAAATCTAAGATGTATTTTAATGGAATTTATTGAAGATTTATCGAGGTCTTTTTTGATAAGCTTAATTATCGAAGTATTTCTGTGTAAGACTAAAACTATTTCAATTGCAATTCTTTAGGGATTTATCGAAGACCTTTTTGACAAGGATATTCCTCAATCAGAACTTTGATAATTCAAGACTGATTTGTGAAAAGATTTCTAAACTAGACTTTAACATATTTGATCTTGAATTATAAATTATTTTAGCAACAAACGAGATATGCTTATGTTGTTTAGACATCTTTTCTAAGACATGTTTCAAGATTATTTACATCTAAAACGACGATCAAATGCACAGATCAATTGAAGAGCAACAAGAGTCAGATGCATACGTCAGCAATAACAGCTATCCCATGGATATTTCAACTGACTTATGAAGAACCAAGTATAAAAGAAGAAGCCAAAATGAGGAAGCTGAAAAGTTGGGAGACAAAATAAAAATAAGATATGCTTACAACACAGTTTGATTATACTCAATAAATATTATGAAGTCTCTGTTTCTCTTTAGTTTAGAGCATACCATTCTTCAAATGAGAGAAACCTAGAGAGTGTTTTAGCTTAAATTTTTATCTTATCTACTCTACCAAGTGAGTTTCATATGTATAAATCATTTTATAAATTACTCAAGAGTGTGAATCTCTTGAGAGGGATTCTCACTGGTGATTACCTAGTAAGTTGTAAGGGGGAGTGAGGGGATTCTCACATTGATGTACTGAGGCACCAAGAGCTCATGGAATCTTAGGAAATAGTGGAACACTCAGAGGAACTTTTCAAAGCATATGTTTTTCGACAAATGATGTATTTTGGAAAATATCAATAAATATGAAAGCATATGTTTTGAAAGAGAACTTTTCAAAGAGCTTTTTTATAAGCACATTTATCAAAGAGCTATTCGATAAATCTAAGATGTATTTTAATGGAATTTATTGAAGATTTATCGAGGTCTTTTTTGATAAGCTTAATTATCGAAGTATTTCTGTGTAAGACTAAAACTATTTCAATTGCAATTCTTTAGGGATTTATCGAAGACCTTTTGGACAAGGATATTCCTCAATAAGAACTTTGATAATTCAAGACGGATTTGTGAAAAGATTTCTAAACTAGACTTTAACATATTTGATCTTGAATTATAAATTATTTTAGCAACAAACGAGATATGCTTATGTTGTTTAGACATCTTTTCTAAGACATGTTTCAAGATTATTTACATCTAAAACGACGATCAAATGCACAGATCAATTGAAGAGCAACAAGAGTCAGATGCATACGTCAGCAATAATAGCTATCCCATGGATATTTCAACTAACTTATGAAGAACCAAGTATAAAAGAAGAAGCCAAAATGAGGAAGCTGAAAAGTTGGGAGACAAAATAAAAATAAGAGATGCTTACAACGCAGTTTGATTATACTCAATAAATATTATGAAGTCTCTGTTTCTCTTTAGTTTAGAGCATATCATTCTTCAAATGAGAGAAACCTAGAGAGTCTTTTAGCTTAAATTTCTATCTTATCTACTCTACCAAGAGAGTTTCATATGTATAAATCATTTTATAAATTACTCAAGAGTGTGAATCTCTTGAGAGGGATTCTCACTGGTGATTACCTAGTAAGTTGTAAGGGGGAGTGAGGGGATTCTCACATTGATGTACTGAGGCACCAAGAGCTCATAGAATCTTAGGAAACAGTGGAACACTCAGAGGAACTTTTCAAAGCATATGTTTTTCGACAAATGATGTATTTTAGAATATATCAATAAATATGAAAGCATATGTTTTGAAAGAGAACTTTTCAAAGAGCATTCTTATAAGCACGTTTACCAAAGAGCTATTCGATAATTCTAAGATATGTTTTAATGGAATTTATTGAAGATTTGTCGAAGTCTTTTTCGATAAGGTTAATTATCGAAGTATTTCTGTGTAAGACTTGAACTATTTCAATCGCAATTCTTTAGGGATTTATCGAAGACCTTTTTGACAAGGGTGTTCCTCAATAAGAACTTTGATAATTCAAGACGGATTGGTGAAAAGATTTCTAAACCAGACTTTCACATATTTGATCTTGAATTATAAATTATTTTAGCAACAAACGAGATATGCTTATGTTGTTTAGACATCTTTTCTAAGACATGTTTCAAGATTATTTACATCTAAAACGACCATCAAATGCACAGATCAATTGAAGAGCAACAAGAGTCAGATGCATACGTCAGCAATAACAGCTATCCCATGGATATTTCAACTGACTTATGAAGAACCAAGTATAAAAGAAGAAGCCAAAATGAGGAAGCTGAAAAGTTGGGAGACAAAATAAAAATAAGATATGCTTACAACGCAGTTTGATTGTACTCAATAAATATTATGAAGTCTCTGTTTCTCTTTAGTTTAGAGCATATCATTCTTCAAATGAGAGAAACCTAGAGAGTTTTTTAGCTTAAATTTTTATCGTATCTACTCTACCAAGTGAGTTTCATATGTATAAATCGTTTTATAAATTACTCAAGAGTGTGAATCTCTTGAGAGGGATTCTCAGTGGTGATTACCTAGTAAGTTGTAAGGGGGAGTGAGGGGATTCTCACATTGATGTACTGAGGCACCAAGAGCTCATGGAATCTTAGGAAATAGTGGAACACTCAGAGGAACTTTTCAAAGCATATGTTTTTCGACAAATGATGTATTTTGGAAAATATCAATAAATATGAAAGCATATGTTTTGAAAGAGAACTTTTCAAAGAGCTTTTTTATAAGCACATTTATCAAAGAGCTATTCGATAAATCTAAGATGTATTTTAATGGAATTTATTGAAGATTTATCGAGGTCTTTTTTGATAAGCTTAATTATCGAAGTATTTCTGTGTAAGACTTAAACTATTTCAATTGCAATTCTTTAGGGATTTATCGAAGACCTTTTTGACAAGGATATTCCTCAATAAGAACTTTGATAATTCAAGACTGATTCGTGAAAAGATTTCTAAACTAGACTTTAATATATTTGATCTTCAATTATAAATTATTTTAGAAACAAATGAGATATGCTTATATTGTTTATACATCCATTCTAAGACATGTTTCAAGGTTATTTACATCTAAAACAGCGATCAAATGCACAGATCAATTGAAGAGCAACAAGAGTCAGATGCATACGTCAGCAATAACAGCTATCCCATGGAGATTTCAACTGATTTATGAAGAACCAAGTATAAAAGAAGAAGCCAAAATGAGGAAGCTGAAAAGTTGGGAGACAAAATTAAAATAAGAGATGCTTACAACGCAGTTTGATTATACTCAATAAATATTATGAAGTCTCTGTTTCTCTTTAGTTTAGAGCATATCATTCTTCAAATGAGAGAAACCTAGAGAGTTTTTTAGCCTAAATTTTTATCTTATCTACTCTACCAAGTGAGTTTCATATGTATAAATTATTTTATAAATTACTCAAGAGTGTGAATCTCTTGAGAAGGATTCTTACTGGTGATTACCTAGTAAGTTGTAAGGGGGAGTGAGGGGATTCTCACATTGATGTACTGAGGCACCAAGAGCTCATTGAATCTGAGGAAATAGTGGAACACTCAGAGGAACTTTTCAAAGCATATGTTTTTCGACAAATGATGTATTTTGGAATATATCAATAAATATGAAAGCATATGTTTTGAAAGAGAACTTTTCAAAGAGCTTTTTTATAAGCACATTTATCAAAGAGCTATTCGATAAATCTAAGATGTATTTTAATGGAATTTATTGAAGATTTATCGAGGTCTTTTTCGATAAGGTTAATTATCGAAGTATTTCTGTGTAAGACTTAAACTATTTCAATTGCAATTCTTTAGGGATTTATCGAAGACCTTTTTGACAAGGATATTCCTCAATAAGAACTTTGATAATTCAAGACTGATTTGTGAAAAGATTTCTAAACTAGACTTTAACATATTTGATCTTGAATTATAAATTATTTTAGCAACAAACGAGATATGCTTATATTGTTTAGACTTCTTTTCTAAGACATGTTTCAAGATTATTTACATCTAAAACGACGATCAAATGCACAGATCAATTGAAGAGCAACAAGAGTCAGATGCACACGTCAGCAATAACAGCTATCCCATGGACATTTCAACTGATTTATGAAGAACCAAGTATAAAAGAAGAAGCCAAAATGAGGAAGCTGAAAAGTTGGGAGACAAAATAAAAATAAGAGATGCTTACAACGCAGTTTGATTATACTCAATAAATATTATGAAGTCTCTGTTTCTCTTTAGTTTAGAGCATACCATTCTTCAAATGAGAGAAACCTAGAGAGTGTTTTAGCTTAAATTTTTATCTTATCTACTCTACCAAGTGAGTTTCATATGTATAAATTATTTTATAAATTACTCAAGAGTTTGAATCTCTTGAGAAGGATTCTCACTGTAATTACCTAGTAAGTTGTAAGGGGGAGTGAGGGGATTCTCACATTGATGTACTGAGGCACCAAGAGCTCATGGAATCTGAGGAAATAGTGGAACACTCAGAGGAACTTTTCAAAGCATATGTTTTTCGACAAATGATGTATTTTGGAATATATCAATAAATATGAAAGCATATGTTTTGAAAGAGAACTTTTCAAAGAGCTTTTTTATAAGCACATTTATCAAAGAGCTATTCGATAAATCTAAGATGTATTTTAATGGAATTTATTGAAGATTTATCGAGGTCTTTTTCGATAAGGTTAATTATCGAAGTATTTCTGTGTAAGACTTAAGCTATTTCAATTGCAATTCTTTAGGGATTTATCGAAGGCCTTTTGGACAAGGATATTCCTCAATAAGAACTTTGATAATTCAAGACTGATTTGTGAAAAGATTTCTAAACTAGACTTTAACATATTTGATCTTGAATTATAAATTATTTTAGCAACAAACGAGATATGCTTATGTTGTCTAGACATCTTTTCTAAGACATGTTTCAAGATTATTTACATCTAAAACGACGATCAAATGCACAGATCAATTGAAGAGCAACAAGAGTCAGATGCATACGTTAGCAATAACAGCTATCCCATGGATATTTCAACTGACTTATGAAGAACCAAGTATAAAAGAAGAAGCCAAAATGAGGAAGCTGAAAAGTTGGGAGACAAAATAAAAATAAGAGATGCTTACAACGCAGTTTGATTATACTCAATAAATATTATGAAGTCTCTGTTTCTCTTTAGTTTAGAGCATATCATTCTTCAAATGAGAGAAACCTAGAGAGTTTTTTAGCCTAAATTTTTATCTTATCTACTCTACCAAGTGAGTTTCATATGTATAAATTATTTTATAAATTACTCAAGAGTGTGAATCTCTTGAGAGGGATTCTCACTGGTGATTACCTAGTAAGTTGTAAGGGGGAGTGAGGGGATTCTCACATTGATGTACTGAGGCACCAAGAGCTCATGGAATCTTAGGAAATAGTGGAACACTCAGAGGAACTTTTGAAAGCATATGTTTTTCGACAAATGATGTATTTTGGAATATATCAATAAATATGAAAGCATATGTTTTGAAAGAGAACTTTTCAAAGAGCTATTTCATAAGCACATTTATCAAAGAGCTATTCGATAAATCTAAGATGTATTTTAATGGAATTTATTGAAGATTTATCGAGGTCTTTTTTGATAAGCTTAATTATCGAAGTATTTCTGTGTAAGAGTTAAACGATTTCAATTGCAATTCTTTAGGGATTTATCGAAGACCTTTCTGACAAGGATATTCCTCCGTAAGAACTTTGATAATTCAAGACTGATTTGTGAAAAGATTTCTAAACTAGACTTTAACATATTTGATATTGAATTATAAATTATTTTAGCAACAAACGAGATATGCTTATGTTGTTTAGACATCTTTTCTAAGACATGTTTCAAGATTATTTACATCTAAAATGACGATCAAATGCACAGATCAATTGAAGAGCAACAAGAGTCAGATGCATACGTCAGCAATAACAGCTATCCCATGGATATTTCAACTGACTTATGAAGAACCAAGTATAAAAGAAGAAGCCAAAATGAGGAAGCTGAAAAGTTGGGAGACAAAATAAAAATAAGATATGCTTACAACTCAGTTTGATTGTACTCAATAAATATTATGAAGTCTCTGTTTCTCTTTAGTTTAGAGCATATCATTCTTCAAATGAGAGAAACCTAGAGAGTTTTTTAGCTTAAATTTTTATCTTATCTACTCTACCAAGTGAGTTTCATATGTATAAATTATTTTATAAATTACTCAAGAGTTTGAATCTCTTGAGAAGGATTCTCACTGGTAATTACCTAGTAAGTTGTAAGGGGGAGTGAGGGGATTCTCACATTGATGTACTGAGGCACCAAGAGCTCATGGAATCTGAGGAAATTGTGGAACACTCAGAGGAACTTTTCAAAGCATATGTTTTTCGACAAATGATGTATTTTGGAATATATCAATAAATATGAAAGCATATGTTTTGAAAGAGAACTTTTCAAAGAGCTTTCTTATAAGAACATTTATCAAAGAGCTATTCGATAAATCTAAGATGTATTTTAATGGAATTTATTGAAGATTTATCGAGGTCTTTTTCGATAAGCTTAATTATCGAAGTATTTCTGTGTAAGAGTTAAACTATTTCAATTGCAATTCTTTAGGGATTTATCGAAGACCTTTCTGACAAGGATATTCCTCCATAAGAACTTTGATAATTCAAGACTGATTTGTGAAAAGATTTCTAAACTAGACTTTAACATATTTGATCTTGAATTATAAATTATTTTAGCAACAAACGAGATATGCTTATGTTGTTTAGACATCTTTTCTAAGACATGTTTCAAGATTATTTACATCTAAAACGACGATCAAATGCACAGATCAATTGAAGAGCAACAAGAGTCAGATGCATACGTCAGCAATAACAGCTATCCCATGGATATTTCAACTGACTTATGAAGAACCAAGTATAAAAGAAGAAGCCAAAATGAGGAAGCTGAAAAGTTGGGAGACAAAATAAAAATAAGATATGCTTACAACTCAGTTTGATTGTACTCAATAAATATTATGAAGTCTCTGTTTCTCTTTAGTTTAGAGCATATCATTCTTCAAATGAGAGAAACCTAGAGAGTTTTTTAGCTTAAATTTTTATCTTATCTACTCTACCAAGTGAGTTTCATATGTATAAATCATTTTATAAATTACTCAAGAGTGTGAATCTCTTGAGAGGGATTCTAACTGGTGATTACCTAGTAAGTTGTAAGGGGGAGCGAGGGGATTCTCACATTGATGTACTGAGGCACCAAGAGCTCATGGAATCTTAGGAAATAGTGGAACACTCAGAGGAACTTTTCAAAGCATATGTTTTTCGACAAATAATGTATTTTGGAATATATCAATAAATATGAAAGCATATGTTTTGAAAGAGAACTTTTCAAAGAGCTTTTTTATAAGCACATTTATCAAAGAGCTATTCGATAAATCTAAGATGTATTTTAATGGAATTTATTGAAGATTTATCGAGGTCTTTTTCGATAAGGTTAATTATCGAAGTATTTCTGTGTAAGACTTAAACTATTTCAATTGCAATTCTTTAGGGATTTATCGAAGACCTTTTTGACAAGGATATTCCTTAATAAGAACTTTGATAATTCAAGACTGATTGGTGAAAAGATTTCTAAACTAGACTTTAACATATTTGATCTTGAATTATAAATTATTTTAGCAACAAACGAGATATGCTTATGTTGTTTAGACATCTTTTCTAAGACATGTTTCAAGATTATTTACATCTAAAACGACGATCAAATGCACAGATCAATTCAAGAGCAACAAGAGTCAGATGCATACGTCAGCAATAATAGCTATCCCATGGATATTTCAACTGACTTATGAAGAACCAAGTATAAAAGAAGAAGCCAAAATGAGGAAACTGAAAAGTTGGGAGACAAAATAAAAATAAGAGATGCTTTCAACGCAGTTTGATTATACTCCATAAATATTATGAAGTCTCTGTTTCTCTTTAGTTTAGAGCATATCATTCTTCAAATGAGAGAATCCTAGAGAGTCTTTTAGCTTAAATTTCTATCTTATCTACTCTACCAAGTGAGTTTCATATGTATAAATCGTTTTATAAATTACTCAAGAGTGTGAATCACTTGAGAGGGATTCTCACTGGTGATTACCTAGTAAGTTGTAAGGGGGAGTGAGGGGATTCTCACATTGATGTACTGAGGCACCAAGAGCTCATGGAATCTTAGGAAATAGTGGAACACTCAGAGGAAGTTTTCAAAGCATATGTTTTTCGACAAATGATGTATTTTGGAATATATCAATAAATATGAAAGCATATGTTTTGAAAGAGAACTTTTCAAAGGGCTTTTTTATAAGCACATTTATCAAAGAGCTATTCGATAAATCTAAGATATGTTTTAATCGAATTTATTGAAGATTTATCGAAGTCTTTTTCAATAAGGTTAATTATCGAAGTATTTCTGTGTAAGACTTAAGCTATTTCAACTGCAATTCTTTAGGGATTTATCGAACTCCTTTTTGACAAGGATATTCCTCAATAAGAACTTTGATAATTCAAAACTGATTTGTGAAAAGATTACCAAACTAGACTTAAACATATCTGATCTTGAATTATAAATTATTTTAGCAACAAACGAGATATGCTTATATTGTTTAGACATATTTTCTAAGACATGTTGCAAGATTATTTACATCTAAAACGACGATCAAATGCACAGATCAATTCAAGAGCAACAAGAGTCAGATGCATACGTCAGCAATAATAGCTATCCCATGGATATTTCAACTGACTTATGAAGAACCAAGTATAAAAGAAGAAGCCAAAATGAGGAAACTGAAAAGTTGGGAGACAAAATAAAAATAAGAGATGCTTACAACGCAGTTTGATTATACTCAATAAATATTATGAAGTCTCTTGTTCTCTTTAGTTTAGAGCATATCATTCTTCAAATGAGAGAAACCTAGAGAGTTTTTTAGCTTAAATTTTTATCTCATCTACTCTACCAAGTGAGTTTCATATGTATAAATCATTTTATAAATTACTCAAGAGTGTGAATCTCTTGAGAGGGATTCTCACTAGTGATTACCTAGTAAGTTGTAAGGGGGAGTGAGGGGATTCTCTCATTGATGTACTGAGGCACCAAGAGCTCATGGAATCTTAGGAAATAGTGGAACACTCAGAGGAACTTTTCAAAGCATATGTTTTTCGACAAATGATGTATTTTGGAATATATCAATAAATATGAAAGCATATGTTTTGAAAGAGAACTTTTCAAAGGGCTTTTTTATAAGCACATTTATCAAAGAGCTATTCGATAAATCTAAGATATGTTTTAATCGAATTTATTGAAGATTTATCGAAGTCTTTTTCAATAAGGTTAATTATCGAAGTATTTCTGTGTAAGACTTAAGCTATTTCAACTGCAATTCTTTAGGGATTTATCGAAGTCCTTTTTGACAAGGATATTCCTCAATAAGAACTTTGATAATTCAAGACTGATTTGTGAAAAGATTTCCAAACTAGACTTTAACATATCTGATCTTGAATTATAAATTATTTTAGCAACAAACGAGATATGCTTATGTTGTTTAGACATCTTTTCTAAGACATGTTTCAAGATTATTTACATCTAAAACGACGATCAAATGCACAGATCAATTGAAGAGCAACAAGAGTCAGATGCATACGTTAGCAATAACAGTTATCCCATGGATATTTCAACTGACTTATGAAGAACCAAGTATAAAAGAAGAAGCCAAAATGAGGAAGCTGAAAAGTTGGGAGACAAAATAAAAATAAGATATGCTTACAACTCAGTTTGATTGTACTCAATAAATATTATGATGTCTCTGTTTCTCTTTAGTTTAGAGCATATCATTCTTCAAATGAGAGAAACCTAGAGAGTTTTTTAGCTTAAATTTTTATCTTATCTACTCTACCAAGTGAGTTTCATATGTATAAATCGTTTTATAAATTACTCAAGAGTGTGAATCTCTTGAGAGGGATTCTCACTGGTGATTACCTAGTAAGTTGTAAGGGGGAGTGAGGGGATTCTCACATTGATGTACTGAGGCACCAAGAGCTCATGGAATCTTAGGAAATAGTGGAACACTCAGAGGAACTTTTCAAAGCATATGTTTTTCGACAAATGATGTATTTTGGAATATATCAATAAATATGAAAGCATATGTTTTGAAAGAGAACTTTTCAAAGAGCTTTTTTATAAGCACATTTATCAATGAGCTATTCGATAAATCTAAGATGTATTTTAATGGAATTTATTGAAGATTTATCGAGGTCTTTTTTGATAAGCTTAATTATCGAAGTATTTCTGTGTAAGACTAAAACTATTTCAATTGCAATTCTTTAGGGATTTATCGAAGACCTTTTTGACAAGGATATTCCTCAATCAGAACTTTGATAATTCAAGACTGATTTGTGAAAAGATTTCTAAACTAGACTTTAACATATTTGATCTTGAATTATAAATTATTTTAGCAACAAACGAGATATGCTTATGTTGTTTAGACATCTTTTCTAAGACATGTTGCAAGATTATTTACATCTAAAACGACGATCAAATGCACAGATCAATTGAAGAGCAACAAGAGTCAGATGCATACGTCAGCAATAACAGCTATCCCATGGATATTTCAACAGATTTATGAAGAACCAAGTATAAGAGAAGAAGCCAAAATGAGGAAGCTGAAAAGTTGGGAGACAAAATAAAAATAAGAGAAGCTTACAACGCAGTTTGATTATACTCAATAAATATTATGAAGTCTCTGTTTCTCTTTAGTTTAGAGCATAGCATTCTTCAAATGAGAGAAACCTAGAGAGTGTTTTAGCTTAAATTTTTATCTTATCTACTCTACCAAGTGAGTTTCATATGTATAAATCATTTTATAAATTACTCAAGAGTGTGAATCTCTTCAGACGAATTTTCACTGGTGATTACCTAGTAAGTTGTAAGGGGGAGTGAGGGGATTCTCTCATTGATGTACTGAGGCACCAAGAGCTCATGGAATCTTAGGAAATAGTGGAACACTCAGAGGAACTTTTCAAAGCATATGTTTTTCGACAAATGATGTATTTTGGAATATATCAATAAATATGAAAGCATATGTTTTGAAAGAGAACTTTTCAGAGGGCTTTTTTATAAGCACATTTATCAAAGAGCTATTCGATAAATCTAAGTTATGTTTTAATGGAATTTATTGAAGATTTATCGAAGTCTTTTTCGATAAGGTTAATTATCGAAGTATTTCTGTGTAAGACTTAAGCTATTTCAACTGCAATTTTTAGGGATTTATCGAAGACCTTTTTGACAAGGATATTCCTCAATAAGAACTTTGATAATTCAAGACTGATTTGTGAAAAGATTTCCAAACTAGACTTTAACATATTTGATCTTGAATTATAAATTATTTTAGAAACAAACGTGATATGCTTATGTTGTTTAGACATCTTTTCTAAGACATGTTGCAAGATTATTTACATCTAAAACGACGATCAAATGCACAGATCAATTGAAGAGCAACAAGAGTCAGATGCATACGTCAGCAATAACAGCTATCCCATGGATATTTCAACAGATTTATGAAGAACCAAGTATAAGAGAAGAAGCCAAAATGAGGAAGCTGAAAAGTTGGGAGACAAAATAAAAATAAGAGAAGCTTACAACGCAGTTTGATTATACTCAATAAATATTATGAAGTCTCTGTTTCTCTTTAGTTTAGAGCATAGCATTCTTCAAATGAGAGAAACCTAGAGAGTTTTTTAGCTTAAATTTTTATCTTATCTACTCTACCAAGTGAGTTTCATATGTATAAATCATTTTATAAATTACTCAAGAGTGTGAATCTCTTCAGACGAATTTTCACTGGTGATTACCTAGTAAGTTGTAAGGGGGAGTGAGGGGATTCTCTCATTGATGTACTGAGGCACCAAGAGCTCATGGAATCTTAGGAAATAGTGGAACACTCAGAGGAACTTTTCAAAGCATATGTTTTTCGACAAATGATGTATTTTGGAATATATCAATAAATATGAAAGCATATGTTTTGAAAGAGAACTTTTCAGAGGGCTTTTTTATAAGCACATTTATCAAAGAGCTATTCGATAAATCTAAGTTATGTTTTAATGGAATTTATTGAAGATTTATCGAAGTCTTTTTCGATAAGGTTAATTATCGAAGTATTTCCGTGTAAGACTTAAGCTATTTCAACTGCAATTTTTAGGGATTTATCGAAGACCTTTTTGACAAGGATATTCCTCAATAAGAACTTTGATAATTCAAGACTGATTTGTGAAAAGATTTCCAAACTAGACTTTAACATATTTGATCTTGAATTATAAATTATTTTAGCAACAAACGAGATATGCTTATATTGTTTAGACATCTTTTATAAGACATGTTTCAAGATTATTTACATCTAAAACAAGGATCAAATGGACAGATCAATTGAAGAGCAACAAGAGTCAGATGCATACGTCAGCAATAACAGCTATCCCATGGATATTTCAACTGATTTATGAAGAACCAAGTATAAGAGAAGAAGCCAAAATGAGGAAGCTGAAAAGTTGGGAGACAAAATAAAAATAAGAGATGCTTACAACGCAGTTTGATTATACTCAATAAATATTATGAAGTCTCTATTTCTTTTTAGTTTAGAGCATATCATTCTTCAAATGAGAGAAACTTGGAGAGTTTTTTCGCTTAAATTTTTATCTTATCTACTCTACCAAGTGAGTTTCATATGTATAAATCATTTTATAAATTACTCAAGAGTGTGAATCTCTTGAGAGGGATTCTCACTGGTGATTACCTAGTAAGTTGTAAGGGGGAGTGAGGGGATTCTCACATTGATGTACTGAGGCACCAAGAGCTCATGGAATCTTCGAAAATAGTGGAACACTCAGAGGAACTTTTCAAAGCATATGTTTTTCGACAAATGATGTATTTGGGAATATATCAATAAATATGAAAGCATATGTTTTGAATGAGAACTTTTCAAAGAGCTTTTTTATAAGCACATTTACCAAAGAGCTATTCGATAAATCTAAGATGTATTTTAATGGAATTTATTGAAGATTTATTGTAGTCTTTTTCGATAAAGTTAATTATTGAAGTATTTCTGTGTAAGACTTAAACTATTTAAATTGCAATTCTTTAGGGATTTATCGAAAACCTTTTTGACAAGGATATTCCTCAATAAGAACTTTGATAATTCAAGACTGATTTGTGAAAAGATTTCTAAACTAGACTTTAACATATTTGATCTTGAATTATAAATTATTTTAGCAACAAACGAGATATGCTTATATTGTTTAGACATCTTTTCTAAGACATGTTTCAAGATTATTTACATCTAAAACGATGATCAAATGCACAGATCAATTGAAGAGCAACAAGAGTCAGACGCATACGTCAGCAATAACAGCTATCCCATGGATATTTCAACTGATTTATGATGAACCAAGTATAAAAGAAGAAGCCAAAATGAGGAAGCTGAAAAGTTGGGAGACAAAATAAAAATAAGAGATGCTTACAACGCAGTTTGATTATACTCCATAAATATTATGAAGTCTCCGTTTCTCTTTAGTTTAGAGCATATCATTCTTCAAATGAGAGAAACTTAGAGAGTTTTTTAGCTTAAATTTTTATCTTATCTACTCTACCAAGTGAGTTTCATATGTATGAATCATTTTATAAATTACTCAAGAGTGTGAATCTCTTAAGAGGGATTCTCACTAGTGATTACCTAGTAAGTTGTAAGGGGGAGTGAGGGGATTCTCACATTGATGTACTGAGGCACCAAGAGCTCCTGGAATTTTAGGAAATAGTGGAACACTCAGAGGAACTTTTCAAAGCATATGTTTTTCGACAAATGATGTATTTTGGTATATATCAATAAATATGAAAGCATATGTTTTGAAAGAGAACTTTTCAAAGGGCTTTTTTATAAGCACATTTATCAAAGAGCTATTCGATAAATCTAAGATATGTTTTAATCGAATTTATTGAAGATTTATCGAAGTCTTTTTAAATAAGGTTAATTATCGAAGTATTTCTGTGTAAGACTTAAGCTATTTCAACTGCAATTCTTTAGGGATTTATCGAAGTCCTTTTTGACAAGGATATTCCTCAATAAGAACTTTGATAATTCAAGACTGATTTGTGAAAAGATTTCCAAACTAGACTTTAACATATCTGATCTTGAATTATAAATTATTTTAGCAACAAACGAGATATGCTTATATTGTTTAGACATCTTTTCTAAGACATGTTGCAAGATTATTTACATCTAAAACGACGATCAAATGCACAGATCAATTGAAGAGCAACAAGAGTCAGATGCATACGTCAGCAATAACAGCTATCCCATGGATATTTCAACTGATTTATGAAGAACCAAGTATAAGAGAAGAAGCCAAAATGAGGAAGCTGAAAAGTTGGGAGACAAAATAAAAATAAGAGATGCTTACAACGCAGTTTGATTCTACTCAATAAATTTTATGAAGTCTCTGTTTCTCTTTAGTTTAGAGCATAGCATTCTTCAAATGAGAGAAACCTAGAGAGTTTTTTAGCTTAAATTTTTATCTTATCTACTCTACCAAGTGAGTTTCATATGTATAAATCATTTTATAAATTACTCAAGAGTGTGAATCTCTTCAGACGAATTTTCACTGGTGATTACCTAGTAAGTTGTAAGGGGGAGTGAGGGGATTCTCTCATTGATGTACTGAGGCACCAAGAGCTCATGGAATCTTAGGAAATAGTGGAACACTCAGAGGAACTTTTCAAAGCATATGTTTTTCGACAAATGATGTATTTTGGAATATATCAATAAATATGAAAGCATATGTTTTGAAAGAGAACTTTTCAGAGGGCTTTTTTATAAGCACATTTATCAAAGAGCTATTCGATAAATCTAAGTTATGTTTTAATGGAATTTATTGAAGATTTATCGAAGTCTTTTTCGATAAGGTTAATTATCGAAGTATTTCTGTGTAAGACTTAAGCTATTTCAACTGCAATTTTTAGGGATTTATCGAAGACCTTTTTGACAAGGATATTCCTCAATAAGAACTTTGATAATTCAAGACTGATTTGTGAAAAGATTTCCAAACTAGACTTTAACATATTTGATCTTGAATTATAAATTATTTTAGCAACAAACGAGATATGCTTATATTGTTTAGACATCTTTTATAAGACATGTTTCAAGATTATTTACATCTAAAACAAGGATCAAATGGACAGATCAATTGAAGAGCAACAAGAGTCAGATGCATACGTCAGCAATAACAGCTATCCCATGGATATTTCAACTGATATATGAAGAACCAAGTATAAGAGAAGAAGCCAAAATGAGGAAGCTGAAAAGTTGGGAGACAAAATAAAAATAAGAGATGCTTACAACGCAGTTTGATTCTACTCAATAAATATTATGAAGTCTCTGTTTCTCTTTAGTTTAGAGCATATCATTCTTCAAATGAGAGAAACCTAGAGAGTTTTTTAGCTTAAATTTTTATCTTATCTACTCTACCAAGTGAGTTTCATATGTATAAATCATTTTATAAATTACTCAAGAGTGTGAATCTCTTGAGAGGGATTCTCACTGGTGATTACCTAGTAAGTTGTAAGGGGGAGGGAGGGGATACTCACATTGATGTACTGAGGCACCAAGAGCTCATGGAATCTTAGGAAATAGTGGAACACTCAGAGGAACTTTTCAAAGCATATGTTTTTCGACAAATGATGTATTTTGGAATATATCAATAAATATGAAAGCATATGTTTTGAATGAGAACTTTTCAAAGAGCTTTTTTATAAGGACATTTATCAAAGAGCTATTCGATAAATCTAAGATGTATTTTAATGGAATTTATTGAAGATTTATTGTAGTCTTTTTCGATAAAGTTAATTATTGAAGTATTTCTGTGTAAGACTTAAACTATTTAAATTGCAATTCTTTAGGGATTTATCGAAAACCTTTTTGACAAGGATATTCCTCAATAAGAACTTTGATAATTCAAGACTGATTTGTGAAAATATTTCTAAACTAGACTTTAACATATTTGATCTTGAATTATAAATTATTTTAGCAACAAACGAGATATGCTTATATTGTTTAGACATCTTTTCTAAGACATGTTTCAAGATTATTTACATCTAAAACGATGATCAAATGCACAGATCAATTGAAGAGCAACAAGAGTCAGATGCATACGTCAGCAATAACAGCTATCCCATGGATATTTCAACTGATTTATGATGAACCAAGTATAAAAGAAGAAGCCAAAATGAGGAAGCTGAAAAGTTGGGAGACAAAATAAAAATAAGAGATGCTTACAACGCAGTTTGATTCTACTCAATAAATTTTATGAAGTCTCTGTTTCTCTTTAGTTTAGAGCATATCATTCTTCAAATGAGAGAAACCTAGAGAGTTTTTTAGCTTAAATTTTTATCTTATCTACTCTACCAAGTGAGTTTCATATGTATAAATCATTTTATAAATTACTCAAGAGTGTGAATCTCTTGAGAGGGATTCTCACTGGTGATTACCTAGTAAGTTGTAAGGGGGAGGGAGGGGATTCTCACATTGATGTACTGAGGCACCAAGAGCTCATGGAATCTTAGGAAATAGTGGAACACTCACAGGAACTTTTCAAAGCATATGTTTTTCGACAAATGATGTATTTTGGAATATATCAATAAATATGAAAGCATATGTTTTGAATCAGAACTTTTCAAAGCGCTTTTTTATAAGCACATTTATCAAAGAGCTATTCGATAAATCTTAGATGTATTTTAATGGAATTTATTGAAGATTTATCGAGGTCTTTTTTGATAAGCTTAATTATCGAAGTATTTCTGTGTAAGACTTAAACTATTTAAATTGCAATTCTTTAGGGATTTATCGAAAACCTTTTTGACAAGGATATTCCTCAATAAGAACTTTGATAATTCAAGACTGATTTGTGAAAAGATTTCTAAACTAGACTTTAACATATTTGATCTTGAATTATAAATTATTTTAGCAACAAACAAGATATGCTTATATTGTTTAGACATCTTTTCTAAGACATGTTTCAAGATTATTTACATCTAAAACGATGATCAAATGCACAGATCAATTGAAGAACAACAAGAGTCAGACGCATACGTCAGCAATAACAGCTATCCCATGGATATTTCAACTGATTTATGATGAACCAAGTATAAAAGAAGAAGCCAAAATGAGGAAGCTGAAAAGTTGGGAGACAAAATAAAAATAAGAGATGCTTACAACGCAGTTTGATTATACTCAATAAATATTATGGAGTCTATGTTTCACTCTATTTCTCTTTAGTTTAGAGCATATCATTCTTCAAATGAGAGAAACTTAGAGAGTTTTTTAGCTTAAATTTTTATCCTATCTACTCTACCAAGTGAGTTTCATATGTATAAATCATTTTATAAATTACTCAAGATTGTGAATCTCTTGCGAGGGATTCTCACTGGTGATTACCTAATAAGTTGTAAGGGGGAGTGAGGGGATTCTCACATTGATGTACTGAGGCACCAAGAGCTCATGGAATCTTAGGAAGTAGTGGAACACTCAGAGGAACTTTTTAAAGCATATGTTTTTCAATAAATGATGTATTTTGAAATATATCAATAAATATGAAAGCTAAGAGAACTTTTCAAAGAGCTTTTTTATAAGCACATTTATCAAAGAGCTATTCGATAAATCTAAGATATATTTTAATGGAATTTATTGAAGATTTTTCGTAGTCTTTTTCGATAAGGTTAATTATCGAAGTATTTCTGTGTAAGACTTAAATGATTTCAATTGCAATTCTTTAGGGATTTATCAAAGACCTTTTTGACAAGGATATTCTACAATAAGAACTTTGATAATTCAAGATTGATTTGTGAAAAGATTTCTAAACTAGACTTTAACATATTTGATCTTCAATTATAAATTATGTTATAAACAAACGAGATATGCTTATGTTGTTTATACATCTTTTGTAAGAGATGTTTCAAGATTATTTACATCTAAAACAATGATCAAATGCACAGATCAATTGAAGAGCAACAAGAGTCAGATGCATACGTCAGCAATAACAGCTATCCCAAGGTTATTTCAACTGATTTATGAAGAACCAAGTATAAAAGAAGAAGCCAAAATGAGAAAGCTGAAAAGTTGGGAGACAAAATAAAAATAAGAGATGCTTACAATGCAGTTTGATTATACTCAATAAATATTATGAAGTCTCTGTTTCACTCTGTTTCTCTTTAGTTTAGAGCATATCATTCTTCAAGTGAGAGAAATTTAGAGAGTTATTTAGCTTAAATTTTTATCTTATCTACTCTACCAAGTGAGTTTCATATGTATAAATCATTTTATAAATTACTCAAGAGTGTGAATCTCTTGAGAGGGATTCTCACTGGTGATTACTTAGTAAGTTGTAAGGGGGAGTGAGGGGATTCTCACATTGATGTATTGAGGCACCAAGAGCTCATGGAATCTTAGGAAGTAGTGGAACACTCAGAGGAACTTTTTAAAGCATATGTTTTTTAATAAATGATGTATTTTGAAATATATCAATAAATACGAAAGCTAAGAGAACTTTTCAAAGAGCTTTTTTATAAGCACATTTATCAAAGAGCTATTCGATAAATCTAAGATTTATTTTAATGGAATTTGATGAAGATTTATCGTAGTCTTTTTCGATAAGGTTAATTATCGAAGTATTCCTGTGTAAGACTTAAACGATTTCAACTGCAATTCTTTAGGGATTTATCGAAGACCTTTTTGACAAGGATATTCTTCAGAACTTTGATAATTCAAGACTGATTTGTGAAAAGATTTCTAAACTAGACTTTAACATATTTGATCTTGAATTATAAATTATGTTAGAAACAAACGAGATATGCTTATGTTGTTTATACATCTTTTGTAAGACATGTTTCAAGATTATTTACATCTAAAACAATGATCAAATGCACAGATCAATTGAATAGCAACAAGAGTCAGATGCATACGTCAGCAATAACAGCTATCCCATGGACATTTCAACTAATTTATGAAGAACCAAGTATAAAAGAAGAAGCCGAAATGAGAAAGCTGAAAAGTTGGGAGACAAAATAAAAATAAGAGATGCTTACAACGCAGTTTGATTATACTCAATAAATATTATGAAGTCTCTATTTGACTCTGTTTCTCTTTAGTTTAGAGCATATCATTCTTTAAATGAGAGAAACTTAGAGAGTTATTTAGCTTAAATTTTTATCTTATCTACTCTACCAAGTGAGTTTCATATGTATAAATCATTTTATAAATTACTCAAGAGTGTGAATCTCTTGAGAGGGATTCTCACTGGTGATTACCTACTAAGTTGTAAGGGGGAGTGAGGGGATTCTCACATTGATGTACTGAGGCACCAAGAGCTCATGGAATCTTAGGAAGTAGTGGAACACTCAGAGGAACTTTTTAAAGCATATGTTTTTCGATAAATGATGTATTTTGGAATATATCAATAAATATGAAAGCATGTGTTTTGAAAGAGAACTTTTCAAAGAGCTTTTTTGTAAGCACATTTATCAAAGAGCTATTCGATAAATCTAAGATATATTTTAATCGAATTTGATGAAGATTTATCGAAGTATTTTTCGATAAGGTTAATTATCGAAGTATTTCTGTGTAAGACTTAAACTATTTCAATTGCAATTCTTTAGGGATTTATCGAAGACCTTTTTGACAAGGATATTCTTCAATAAGAACTTTGATAATTCAAGACTAATTTGTGAAAAGATTTCTAAACTAGACTTTAACATATTTGATCTTGAATTATAAATTATGTTAGAAACGAACGAGATATGCTTATGTTGTTTATACATCTTTTGTAAGACATGTTTCAAGATTATTTCCATCTAAAACAATGATCAAATGCACAGATCAATTGAAGAGCAACAAGAGTCAGATGCATACGTCAGCAATAACAGCTATCCCATGGACATTTCAACTAATTTATGAAGAACCAAGTATAAAAGAAGAAGCCAAAATGAGAAAGCTGAAATGTTGGGAGACAAAATAAAAATAAGAGATGCTTACAACGTAGTTTGATTATACTCAATAAATATTATGGAGTCTCTGTTTCACTTTAGTTTAGAGCATATCATTCTTCAAATGAGAGAAACTTATACCGTTTTTTAGCTTAAATTTTTATCCTATCTACTCTACCAAGTGAGTTTCATATGTATAAATCATTTTATAAATTACTCAAGAGTGTGAATCTCTTGAGAGGGATTCTCACTGGTGATTACCTAATAAGTTGTAAGGGGGAGGGAGGCGATTCTCACATTGATGTACTGAGGCACCAAGAGCTCATGGAATCTTAGGAAATAGTGGAACACTCAGAGGAACTTTTCAAAGCATATGTTTTTCGATAAATGATGTATTTTGAAATATATCAAAAAATATGAAAGCATATGTTTTGAAAGAGAACTTTTGAAAGAGATTTTTTATAAGCACATTTATCAAAGAGCTATTCGATAAATCTAAGATATATTTTAATTGAATTTATTGAAGATTTTTCGAAGTCTTTTTCGATAAGGTTAATTAACGAACTATTTCTGTGTAAGACTTAAACGATTTCAATTGCAATTCTTTAGGGATTTATCGAAGACCTTTTTGACAAGGATATTCATCAATAAGAACTTTGATAATTCAAGACTGATTTGTGAAAAGATTTCCAAACTAGACTTTAACTTATTTGATCTTGAATTATAAATTATGTTAGAAACAAACGAGATATGCTTATGTTGTTTATACATCTTTTCTAAGACATGTTTCAAGATTATTTACATCTAAAACAATGATCAAATGCACAGATCAATTGAAGAGCAACAAGAGTCAGATGCATACGTCAGCAATAACAGCTATCCCATGGATATTTCAACTGATTTATGAAGAACCAAGTATAAAAGAAGAAGCCGAAATGAGAAAGCTGAAAAGTTGGGAGACAAAATAAAAATAAGAGATGCTTACAACGCAGTTTGATTATACTCAATAAATATTATGGAGTCTCTGTTTCACTCTGTTTCTCTTTAGTTTAGAGCATATCATTCTTCAAATGAGAGAAACTTAGAGAGTTTTTTAGCTTAAATTTTTATCCTATCTACTCTACCAAGTGAGTTTCGTATGTATAAATCATTTTATAAATTACTCAAGAGTGTGAATCTCTTGAGAGGCATTCTCACTGGTGATTACCTAATAAGTTGTAAGGGGGAGTGAGGGGATTCTCACATTGATGTACTAAGGCACCAAGAGCTCATGGAATCGTAGGAAATAGTGGAACACTCAGAGGAACTTTTCAAAGCATATGTTTTTCGATAAATGATGTATTTTGAAATATATCAATAAATATGAAAGCATATGTTTTGAAAGAGAACTTTTCAAAGAGCTTTTTTATAAGCACATTTATCAAAGAGCTATTCGATAAATCAAAGATATATTTTAATGGAATTTATTGAAGATTTATCGAAGTCTTTTTCGATAAGGTGAATTATCGAAGTATTTCTGTGTAAGACCTAAACTATTTCAATTGCAATTCTTTAGGGATTTATCGAAGACCTTTTTGACAAGGATATTCTTCAATAAGAACTTTGATAATTCAAGACTGATTTGTGAAAAGATTTCTAAACTAGACTTTAACATATTTGTTCTTGAATTATAAATTATATTAGAAACAAACGAGATATGCTTATGTTGTTTATACATCATTTCTAAGACATGTTTCAAGATTATTTACATCTAAAACAATGATCAAATGCACAGATCAATTGAAGAGCAATAAGAGTCAGATGCATACGTCAGCAATAACAGCTATCCCATGGATATTTCAACTGATTTATGAAGAACCAAGTATAAAAGAAGAAGCCGAAATGAGAACGCTAAAAAGTTGAGAGACAAAATAAAAATAAGAGATGCTTACAACGCAGTTTGATTATACTCAATAAATATTATGGAGTCTCTGTTTCACTCTGTTTCTCTTTAGTTTAGAGCATATCATTCTTCAAATGAGAGAAACTTAGAGAGTTTTTTAGCTTAAATTTTTATGTTATCTACGCTGCCAAGTGAGCTTCATATGTATAAATCATTTTATAAATTACTCAAGAGTGTGAATCTCCTGAGAGGGATTCTCACTGGTGATTACCTAATAAGTTGTAAGGGGGAGTGAGGGGATTCTCACATTGATGTACTGAGGCACCAAGAGCTCATGGAATCTTAGGAAATAGTAGAACACTCAGAGGAACTTTTCAAAGCATATGTTTTTCGATAAATGATGTATTTTGAAATATATCAATAAATATGAAAGCATATGTTTTGAAAGAGAACTTTTCAAAGAGCTTTTTTATAAGCACATTTATCAAAGAGCTATTCGATAAATCTAAGATATATTTTAATGGAATTTATTGAAGATTTATCGAAGTCTTTTTCAATAAGGTTAATTATCGAAGTATTTCTGTGTAAGACCTAAACTATTTCAATTGCAATTCTTTAGGGATTTATCGAAGACCTTTTTGACAAGGATATTCTTCAATAAGAACTTTGATAATTCAAGACTGATTTGTGAAAAGATTTCTAAACTAGACTTTAACATATTTGTTCTTGAATTATAAATTATTTTAGCAACAAACGAGATATGCTTATATTGTTTAGACATCTTTTCTAAGACATGTTTCAAGATTATTTACATCTAAAACGATGATCAAATGCACAGATCAATTGAAGAGCAACAAGAGTCAGATGCATACGTCAGCAATAACAGCTATCCCATGGATATTTCAACTGATTTATGATGAACCAAGTATAAAAGAAGAAGCCAAAATGAGGAAGCTGAAAAGTTGGGAGACAAAATAAAAATAAGAGATGCTTACAACGCAGTTTGATTCTACTCAATAAATTTTATGAAGTCTCTGTTTCTCTTTAGTTTAGAGCATATCATTCTTCAAATGAGAGAAACCTAGAGAGTTTTTTAGCTTAAATTTTTATCTTATCTACTCTACCAAGTGAGTTTCATATGTATAAATCATTTTATAAATTACTCAAGAGTGTGAATCTCTTGAGAGGGATTCTCACTGGTGATTACCTAGTAAGTTGTAAGGGGGAGGGAGGGGATTCTCACATTGATGTACTGAGGCACCAAGAGCTCATGGAATCTTAGGAAATAGTGGAACACTCACAGGAACTTTTCAAAGCATATGTTTTTCGACAAATGATGTATTTTGGAATATATCAATAAATATGAAAGCATATGTTTTGAATCAGAACTTTTCAAAGCGCTTTTTTATAAGCACATTTATCAAAGAGCTATTCGATAAATCTAAGATGTATTTTAATGGAATTTATTGAAGATTTATCGAGGTCTTTTTTGATAAGCTTAATTATCGAAGTATTTCTGTGTAAGACTTAAACTATTTAAATTGCAATTCTTTAGGGATTTATCGAAAACCTTTTTGACAAGGATATTCCTCAATAAGAACTTTGATAATTCAAGACTGATTTGTGAAAAGATTTCTAAACTAGACTTTAACATATTTGATCTTGAATTATAAATTATTTTAGCAACAAACAAGATATGCTTATATTGTTTAGACATCTTTTCTAAGACATGTTTCAAGATTATTTACATCTAAAACGATGATCAAATGCACAGATCAATTGAAGAGCAACAAGAGTCAGATGCATACGTCAGCAATAACAGCTATCCCATGGATATTTCAACTGATTTATGAAGAACCAAGTATAAAAGAAGAAGCCAAAATGAGAAAGCTGAAAAGTTGGGAGACAAAATAAAAATAAGAGATGCTTACAACGCAGTTTGATTATACTCAATAAATATTATGAAGTCTCTGTTTCTCTTTAGTTTAGAGCATATCATTCTTCAAATGAGAGAAACTTAGAGAGTTTTTTAGCTTAAATTTTTATCTTATCTACTCTACCAAGTGAGTTTCATATGTATAAATCATTTTATAAATTACTCAAGAGTGTGAATCTCTTGAGAGGGATTCTCACTGGTGATTACCTAATAAGTTGTCAGGGGGAGTAAGGGGATTCTCATATTGATGTACTGAGGCACAAAGAGCTCATGGAATCTTCGGAAATAGTGGAACACTCAGAGGAACTTTTTAAAGCATATGTTTTTCGATAAATGATGTATTTTGAAATACATCAATAAATATGAAAGCATATGTTTTGAAAGAAAACTTTTCAAAGAGCTTTTTTATAAGCACATTTATCAAAGAGCTATTCGATAAATCTAAGATATATTTTAGTGGAATTTATTGAAGATTTATCGAAGTCCTTTTCGATAAGGTTAATTATCGAAGTATTTCTGTGTAAGACTTAAACTATTTCAATTGCAATTCTTTAGGGATTTATCGAAGTCCTTTTTGACAAGGATATTCCTCAATAAGAACTTTGATAATTCAAGACTGATTTATGAAAAGATTTCTAAACTAGACTTTAACATATTTGATCTTGAATTATAAATTATTTTAGAAACAAACGTGATATGCTTATGTTGTTTATACATCTTTTCTAAGACATGTTTCAAGATTATTTACATCTAAAACAACGATCAAATGCACAGATCAATTGAAGAGCAACAAGAGTCAGATACATACGTTAGCAATAACATATCTCATGGATATTTCAACTGATTTATGAAGAACCAAGTATAAAAGAAGAAGCCAAAATGAGAAAGCTGAAAAGTTGGGAGACAAAATAAAAATAAGAGATGCTTACAACGCAGTTTGATTACACTCAATAAATATTATGAAGTCTCTGTTTCACTCTATTTCTCTTTGGTTTAGAGCATATAATTCTTCAAATGAGAGAAACTTAGAGAGTTTTTTAGCTTAAATTTTTATCTTATCTACTCTACCAAGTGAGTTTCATATGTATAAATCATTTTATAAATTACTCAAGAGTGTGAATCTCTTGAGAAGGATTCTCAGTGGTGATTACCTAATAAGTTGTAAGGGGGAGTGAGGGGATTCTCACATTGATGTACTGAGGCACCAAGAGCTCATGGAATCTTAGGAAATAGTAGAACACTCAGAGGAACTTTTCAAAGCATATGTTTTTCGATAAATGATGTATTTTGAAATATATCAATAAATATGAAAGCATGTGTTTTGAAAGAGAACTTTTCAAAGAGCTTTTTTATAAGCAAATTTATCAAAGAGCTATTCGATAAATCTAAGATATATTTTGATGGAATTTGTTGAAGATTTATCGAAGTCTTTTTCGATAAGGTTAATTATCGAAGTATTTATGTGTAAGACTTAAACTATTTCAATTGCAGTTCTGTAGGGATTTATCGAAGACCTTTTTGACAAGGATATTCTTCAATAAGAACTTTGATAATTCAAGACTGATTTGTGAAAAGATTTCTAAACTAGACTTTAACATATTTGATCTTGAATTATAAGTTATGTTAGAAACAAACGAGATATGCTTATGTTGTTTATACATCTTTTGTAAGACATGTTTCAAGATTATTACCATCTAAAACAATGATCAAATGCACAGATCAATTGAAGAGCAACAAGAGTCAGATGCATACGTCAGCAATAACAGCTATCCCATGGATATTTTAACTAATTTATGAATAACCAAGTATAAAAGAAGAAGCCAAAATGAGAAAGCTGAAAAGTTGGGAGACAAAATAAAAATAAGAGATGCTTACAACGCAGTTTGATTACACTCAATAAATATTATGAAGTCTCTGTTTCACTCTGTTTCTCTTTAGTTTAGAGCATATCATTCTTCAAATGAGAGAAACTTAGAGAGTTTTTTAGCTTAAATTTTTATCTTATCTACTCTACCAAGTGAGTTTCATATGTATAAATCATTTTATAAATTACTCAAGAGTGTGAATCTCTTGAGAGGGATTCTCACTGGTGATTACCTAATAAGTTGTAAGGGGGAGTGAGGGGATTCTCACATTGATGTACTGAGGCACCAAGAGCTCATGGAATCTTAGGAAATAGTGGAACACTCAGAGGAACTTTTCAAAGCATAGGTTTTTCGATAAATGATGTATTTTGAAATATATGAATAAATATGAAAGCATATGTTTTGAAAGAGAACTTTTCAAAGAGCTTTTTTATAAGCACATTTATCAAAGAGCTATTCGATAAATCTAAGATATATTTTAATGGAATTTATTGAAGATTTGTCGAAGTCTTTTTCGATGAGGTTAATTATCAAAGTATTTCAGTGTAAGACTTAAACTATTTCAATTGCAGTTCTTTAGGGATTTATCGAAGGCCTTTTTGACAAGGATATTCGTCAATAAGAACTTTGATAATTCAAGACTGATTTGTGAAAAGATTTCTAAACTATACTTTAACATATTTGATCTTGAATTATAAATTATTTTAGAAACAAACGAGATATGCTTATATTGTTTATACATCTTTTGTAAGACATGTTTCAAGATTATTTACATCTAAAACAATGATCAAATGCACAGATCAATTGAAGAGCAACAAGAGTCAGATGCATACGTCAGCAATAACAGCTATCCCATGGATATTTCAACTGATTTATGAAGAACCAAGAATAAAAGAAGAAGCCAAAATGAGAAAGCTGAAAAGTTGGGAGACTAAATAAAAATAAGAGATGCTTACAACGCAGTTTGATTATACTCAATAAATATTATGAAGTCCCTGTTTCTCTTTAGTTTAGAGCATATCATTTTTCAAATGAGAGAAACTTAGAGAGTTTTTTAGCTTAAATTTTTATCTTATCTACTCTACCAAGTGAGTTTCATATGTATAAATCATTTTATAAATTACTCAAGAGTGTGAATCTCTTGAGAGGGATTCTCACTGGTGATTACCAAATAAGTTGTAAGGGGGAGTGAGGGGATTCTCACATTGATGTACTGAGGCACCAAGAGCTCATGGAATCTTAGGAAATAGTGGAACACTCAGAGGAACTTTTCAAAGCATATGTTTTTCGATAAATGATGTATTTTGAAATATATCAATAAATATGAAAGCATATGTTTTGAAAGAGAACTTTTCAAAGAGCTTTTTTATAAGCATATTTATCAAAGAGCTATTCGATAAATCTAAGATATATTTTACTGGAATTTATTGAAGATTTGTCGAAGTCTTTTTCGATGAGGTTAATTATCGAAGTATTTCTGTGTAAGACTTAAACTATTTCAATTGTAGTTCTTTAGGGATTTATCGAAGACCTTTTTGACAAGGATATTCATCAATAAGAACTTTGATAATTCAAGACTGATTTGTGAAAAGATTTCTAAACTAGACTTTAACATATTTGATCTTGAATTATAAATTATGTTAGAAACAAACGAGATATGCTTATGTTGTTTATACATCTTTTCTAAGACATGTTTCAAGATTATTTTCATCTAAAACAATGATCAAATGCACAGATCAATTGAAGAGCAACAAGAGTCAGATGCATACGTCAGCAATAACAGCTATCCCATGGATATTTCAACTGATTTATGAAGAACAAAGTATAAAAGAAGAAGCCGAAATGAGAAAGCTGAAAAGTTGGGAGACAAAATAAAAATAAGAGATGCTTACAACGCAGTTTGATTATACTCAATAAATATTATGCAGTCTCTGTTTCACTCTGTTTCTCTTTAGTTTAGAGCATATAATTCTTCAAATGAGAGAAACTTAGAGAGTTTTTTAGCTTAAATTTTTATCTTATCTACTCTACCAAGTGAGTTTCATATGTATAAATCATTTTATAAATTACTCAAGAGTGTGAATCTCTTGAGAGGGATTCTCACTGGTGATTACCAAATAAGTTGTAAGGGGGAGTGAGGGGATTCTCACATTGATGTACTGAGGCACCAAGAGCTCATGGAATCTTAGGAAATAGTGGAACACTCAGAGGAACTTTTCAAAGCATATGTTTTTCGATAAATGATGTATTTTGAAATATATCAATAAATATGAAAGCATATGTTTTGAAAGAGAACTTTTCAAAGAGCTTTTTTATAAGCATATTTATCAAAGAGCTATTCGATAAATCTAAGATATATTTTAATGGAATTTATTGAAGATTTGTCGAAGTCTTTTTCGATAAGGTTAATTATCGAAGTATTTCTATGTAAGACTTAAACTATTTTAATTGCAATTCTTTAGGGATTTATCGAAGGCCTTTTTGACAAGGATATTCTTCAATAAGAACTTTGATAATTCAAGACTGATTTGTGAAAAGATATCTAAACTAGACTTTAACATATTTGATCTTGAATTATAAATTATTTTAGAAACAAACGAGATATGCTTATGTTGTTTATACATCTTTTCTAAGACATGTTTCAAGATTATTTACATCTAAAACAATGATCAAATGCACAGATCAATTGAAGAGCAACAAGAGTCAGATGCATACATCAGCAATAACAGCTATCCCATGGATATTTCAACTGATTTATGAAGAACCAAGTATAAAAGAAGAAGCCAAAATGAGAAAGCTGAAAAGTTGGGAGACAAAATAAAAATAAGAGATGCTTACAACGCAGTTTGATTATACTCAATAAATATTATGAAGTCTCTGTTTCTCTTTAGTTTAGAGCATATCATTCTTCAAATGAGAGAAACTTAGAGAGTTTTTTAGCTTAAATTTTTATCTTATCTACTCTACCAAGTGAGTTTCATATGTATAAATCATTTTATAAATTACTCAAGAGTGTGAATCTCTTGAGAGGGATTCTCACTGGTGATTACCTAATAAGTTGTAAGGGGGAGTAAGGGGATTCTCATATTGATGTACTGAGGCACAAAGAGCTCATGGAATCTTCGGAAATAGTGGAACACTCAGAGGAACTTTTCAAAGCATATGTTTTTCGATAAATGATGTATTTTGAAATATATCAATAAATATGAAAGCATATGTTTTGAAAGATAACTTTTCAAAGAGCTTTTTTATAAGCACATTTATCAAAGAGCTATTCGATAAATCTAAGATATATTTTAGTGGAATTTATTGAAGATTTATCGAAGTCCTTTTCGATAAGGTTAATTATCGAAGTATTTCTGTGTAAGACTTAAACTATTTCAATTGCAATTCTTTAGGGATTTATCGAAGACCTTTTTGACAAGGATATTCCTCAATAAGAACTTTGATAATTCAAGACTGATTTATGAAAAGATTTCTAAACTAGACTTTAACATATTTGATCTTGAATTATAAATTATTTTAGAAACAAACGTGATATGCTTATGTTGTTTATACATCTTTTCTAAGACATGTTTCAAGATTATTTACATCTAAAACAACGATCAAATGCACAGATCAATTGAAGAGCAACAAGAGTCAGATACATACGTCAGCAATAACATATCTCATGGATATTTCAACTGATTTATGAAGAACCAAGTATAAAAGAAGAAGCCAACATGAGAAAGCTGGAAAGTTGGGAGACAAAATAAAAATAAGAGATGCTTACAACGTAGTTTGATTGTACTCAATAAATATTATGAAGTCTCTGTTTCACTCTATTTCTCTTTAGTTTAGAGCATATCATTCTTCAAATGAGAGAAACTTAGAGAGTTTTTTAGCTTAAATTTTTATCTTATCTACTCTACGAAGTGAGTTTCATATGTATAAATCATTTTATAAATTACTCAAGAGTGTGAATCTCTTGACAGGGATTCTCACTGGTGATTACCTAATAAGTTGTAAGGGGGAGTGAGGGGATTCTCACATTGATGTACTGAGGCACCAAGAGCTCATGGAATCTTAGGAAATAGTGGAACACTCAGAGGAACTTTTCAAAGCATATGTTTTTCGATAAATGATGTATTTTGAAATATATCAATAAATATGAAAGCATATGTTTTGAAAGAGAACTTTTCAAAGAGCTTTTTTATAAGCACATTTATCAAAGAGCTATTCGATAAGTCTAAGATGTATTTTAATGGAATTTATTGAAGATTTATCGAAGTCTTTTTCGATAAGGTTAATTATCGAAGTATTTCTATGTAAGACTTAAACTATTTCAATTGCAATTCTTTAGGGATTTATCGAAGACCTTTTTGACAAGGATATTCTTCAATAAGAACTTTGATCTTCCTCCACCAACTCCTTCGGGTCTTCTTCAAGAAATTCATGAAGGTTTGGTTCTAGATCCTCTTCACGTTCCCCCTCAATATCCTCTTGAAGGTTTTCCTCTGGGTCATTGACATCTTGACCTTCTATAAGATCATTTTGTGGATCATCTTCACCAAGAAGTTTCGCATCCACATCATCACCCTGAGGTTCATACACTGGTAACTCATCATCCAAGTATGAGATGTCACCATATAAACCATATCTCAAAGTTTTAGTACTAGATAAAGACATTTTCACCTATATATTAAAACATATTAATTATCAGTGTCTTTGATTTACTAGGACCTGGAATATCTGTCTGATTTGATACTTGGCTAGGTCCTGGAACATCTATACTAACAGTCTATCTAGGTGTATGTTCTAGGGTACCCACAACATAAGAGTGGAATTCATCATACTATACTGACTAAGGGTATGCTATATCTCCTTCATCACTCTGGGCTGTATCAGCTTCTACACTAGGGTCTACTACCTCTGGAGCTACAGTATTTAAAGGAGAAGTTGGGATAGGTTCCTTTGATATACTACCATATGATATAATATCCATATTATTAGACCCCAATGAAGAACTATCCAATCTATCTAACTCCGAGTCAATAGAATCTGGAACATGTAATTAATTGGGGAGCCAATAATCAGGGTCATTCTCTATCATAAACAGCTCTTCTAAGTTTAACCTAGAATTATTTGAACTAAAGACCTCAGCCATAGGGTCTCCTTAATCACTGTGGTTTCTGACCGGGTCTTATGTTTAGTCGTCTTTGTCCTGCAACAACTTAGTGTCAATTATGAATATGTCTATAACTAATCTATTCAAAGCATTTCCTAAGCCAGAATCCTTTACTCTGATACCAAAATATCATATCCTTGTTTTTAACCTCAATTATACTCAATTGGAAGTTACTTGAATCAATTATATATCCCTTTGCTTTAGAAATATGCATTTTTAAGAAATTTCTTCCTGGGCACTGTTCATGGTTACTGTTCATTTGGTATCCATAATACAGACTTAAATTTGAAAATTCATAATTAAATATAGAAAAATTGAAATGAAGTGGTTCCAATTTCTAATGGAAGCTCTTTCATTTAACTTTAAAGGAAAAAAATATAAAACTGAGGTTTCATTGTCCCAATGAACTCAGTTTATTCGTTAAAAAATACTATTTATTTGGTAAATTTGGAAGTTTCAGTTTCTTTGCCTTAAATTCAAAAAATCATTCTCTTTGGTTACTTGTCCAAATGAAACGTGTTACCTATAGATTTAAAGCTTCAGATGTGTTGTTTAAGTCTATAAAATTTTGCAAAGAAATTCATTCATTTACTATATGAAATTAGTTATTGAACGTCACTACCTCCAGTCGCTCACTTTATCTCAATTCCAGATTTTATCTCCAACTTAGAAAAATCATAGTAAATTTAAAACTTAACCAATTGAGACGTTTTTTGTGTCCATTTAAAGCTATGTATCTTAATACCAAATTTCAAGTTCAAAATCATTGGTTAAATCATCGTAATTATCGTCATAAGGCTACTGCCTCATAATGCAACCACATGATAATATACTATGCATCCCATCATATCCTCCCATAGTGTGAAGTGACCAACATGACTTATTATACAAGTTCAACCATCTATATTTTACCTTTTTTCCTTGAGATGCTCAAGCACCTATAACATGGTTGTGCATATGGAAAGAATGAGATTTCATGGAAATCTCAATAGCAAGTCATACAAACTATAATATCATGCATGATTGATTAAATGCCTAACATGTAATCATGAGATGGGAGCGACTTCATAATAATACATAAGCAAATTCTAACATGCATATTGTCATGACATTAGTTTCAAAGAAGTTTCAATAATTCATACTTCATCATCATCATGATGGCATAATTTTAAGCTCAACCAAACATCATAACTAACAAGCAAGCATGCAATCAAACAAATACGAAATTATAGTTAGGTATTTGCTACCTCTTAACGTATCCTTATCACACTCTTCTTGAAATGGTCTTCTTCACACACAAATGTCAAAACTTAGCTATTACAAAGTAACATCAAGTTACAACTCAACTTCAAAATAATTCTAAGACTAGGATTTCACTAACTTCCTTTCTTTTTCCATTTTATGTTCTATACTTCCATCTTCCTAAAATAAATTCTCAAGGTTTATTTCCACATAATTTTTCACGTAGAATCCAAATATGAAACCAGAATTTCCAAAATCAAAACACATCCTTGGCTTTTGTACAGAACCAAAATGACTCTACCATTTTCCAAAAATTCACATTTTGATTCCAATGCTTCCAATACTTGTTTCTCTACTTTATCCCCACACAATTTTCCATTTTAAACCCATTGGAAGCATCAAAATCATGAAGTTTTAACATATGAACAGTAATTCATATAGTGGCAGCCAAGAACACAAAACTCTAACTCATGCATACTTGAATTTCCCAGCCTATACCACTTGATTCTAGCTTGTTTAAGCTTGTCTAAACTATCAATAACATAAAACTCATATTCTAGCTTGATTCTAGCCTATACCACTTGCCTAGCATCACCATCAAGGGAAATATGTCACAAAAACCTCTTAAAACCAAGAGCCAACTGTAACATCCTCACTTTCTTACGTCTTAGGGACCAAATGGTAGCAACTGGAACCACTTCTCAGGCTGTTGAAGTCAAATTACTCAATCTGAAATTTTACTCTTAGCGGGTACTGTTCACTATGCAAATTCCAGAGGAGTGACCTGACTTCGAAAATTCATAACTAATTCTAAAAAACTCAAAATAGAGTGGTTCAAATTGCTATGCGAAGCTAACATAATTATCTTTCAGGAAAAAATGACTTGTTGACAACGTTCCAATATCACTGTTCATCCAATGTCCTGTCCCTAATTCCAGCATTCTGGTCCCAACTTTGAAAAATCATATATTTATGTGCAGACATCTAAATGAGACGTTCTATATATCAAATCGAAGCTTGGCATGTATACTATTTAATGGAAAAATATCATACATTTATTCAATCATTTACTAGTTATAATTATAGCTCAAATGTCACTGCCTCCATCACGAGTTACTGTTCACAGTGACAATTTCCAGCAACTATACATACATGAATCACATCTCAATCATGCTAAGCAATTAACATCTCTTCATGCATCTTTGTCTTCTCCATCTTGAGAAGACCTGCTATAATTGGATTGATATGGAAGGGGTGAGATTTCTGGGAAATCTCAGTAGCAAACGGCACTAAACAATGCATGCATTAATGTGAATACTTGTGCTTGCTTGTGAAAGTGTTAGCATTATGTCATGTGCATGCTTCCATGTTACATATGAAATATAATTGGCCAAAGTAACCATAGGAACAGAGCTTCATACATAGGCACATATTCAACACAATTCAACAAAGCCATAGCACATCAAGCGTAACATTCAATGCATACAAGTTTAGGATTAGTTTATTACCTGACATGTAGATTTTCTTCTAGCTCTTAGCCTTTGCTCTAAGGTTCATTCTTTCCATAGGTCAGAGCCTATACATAGCATAATAATATCTTCATTATTACTCTATCAGTATAGCTCTATTTAACTCATGCTTAACTAGGGGTGATATCCTTAATCTGACATTCCCCTGGCTTCTTTCTACTTTTAGCTACCTTTATTAATAGAGATATTTCTCTATTCTAACTACTAAGAGAAATCCTCTACTTTATTAGAGCAGAGACTATATAACTTTCTTACCCCATTCCTAAGCTTTGCCCAGCCCCTCAGCTCCTTAGACTGCTCCTGGTTCCACCAGAACTCCTTCCTTTCTTTCCTTTCTTTCTTTCCTTCTCTCTTTCTCTCTTTCTCTCTTTCTCTCTTTCTCTCTTCTTTCTCTTCTTTCTCTTTCCAAATCCATGGTGTGCCTTGAAATGGAAGGGGAGTGGCCTATTTATAGGTGAGAGGAGGTGGAATGAATGGTCCAGATTGATTTGTGATGAATGGCTCAGATTGCTTGCTTCCTCAAGAAGCTTTGCCTAAATCATCACGATGACATCACCCTCCTTGATGACTCACCACTCATGACATCATCCAGGACACCTCAAGGGACACCTCAGGGGTATATGTGGTGCAATGGTGGGACCCTTGGGACATATCACCAGCTGACTCTGCCTTTCCAGAGTTCTAGAGTCTTTTCCCTAAATGGACAGCTGAGATCGTGCCACGTGTCCTCTTGCTTTTTCTCCTTTTCTTGTAATCATGCCATGTGTCATTTTCTTTTCCTCTTTTACTATAATCATGCCATGTGGCACCTTGTAGGCCCTATTCATGATTCCAGGTCACTTTACCCAGTTCTATCTTGGACCGAGTCACTTTACTTTATTGAAAAAGTACTAAAATAATATTTTAATGCCTCTTGGGTCCACATTCCTCTTGGGATACGTTTTTTGGCCTTGGATTGTCATCTTGGGTTTCTAATCTAGCCCAAGCACTCTGATGGCTCGGTTCCCAAGAAACATCCTTAGTAAATTACTAAAATGCCCTTGATACCTCTTTAGTACTTCTAGGGGTACTATTGTCTTTTCATACCTTACCAGAGTATTCCTTGACCCTGGCCAGCTATCAAGATACTCTTTCTTGACTGTCTAACCTTAGTCAAATGATCATAATACCCTTTTGTCTGACTTTGACTCAAGGACACAACATAGTGGCATACCTTCAGTGGCATTTTCGTAATTCTTCATTTTTCTCAGTCTTTATTAGCCCTGGCCCACATACTTATATGAAAATATCATTGGGCCTATAAGGTGTCATTCTAGACCCTCTGTACGATCCACTATCTTCATGGGCTCAATTCCCGAGAAATTCCCCTGAAACCTATTTATCGGGTATTTTAATCCACTGTAAATTCTGTAGTAAATTCTACAGAACTCCTTTTTAGGCTCTGTCAATTTTAGAAATTCTTATATTAATTATAGGATTTTACTGCCATATTTCATCTGATTCTGAGGTCTAGAGCATACTGTGTTAATTTTTCTTTTCTTTAGAAATTAATATAAATCTTGCGGGACCTCTTATCAGAACTTTGTGTTGCATCACACTGATCTGCATAATTTTCTCTATTTACTGAGACCTCTGCTCAACAGGGCCTGGTAGCATCCCTTTTTCAGGCTATATACTGGGCTTCTGAGCCTAAAAATTGGGATATAACACCAACTTGCTAGATTAAAGTCCAAGAACAAAAGAACTAGTTACCTTTCTTGTTGCTCCAAGTTGTATGCTTCTTTCTTGCTTCAAAGGAAATTTTGGTAGAGGTTCCCCAAGGTATCTAAGATGCTGAACCAAGTCTGAAATGGTGGGGTATTTAAAGGCAAAAGTGGGTGGAAATGGAAGGCCAAGATTAGTTTGGTTACTATTTGATCTAAAAGTACATAATTCACCTTCCATCAAGCTTACCCTAGAAGCCTTAGTAATGAAGTCATGCATGACCTCATTTAGGGTTGTGTTTGGCTAAAAAAAAGTAGAAATACTGATAGGAAAAATTTAGTCCAGTCCAATACCGATTTAAGCAATTTCAAAAAAACTAGACTGTTTTATATTCCCAATTTTTATAATATTCCAGAATATATATTCTCTCATGAAAACCAGTGTCTAAGTTTTTTCTACCTTTGACATTGTTAGACTGAGTATTTATTTGCCAACCATCCCTTGAGAAATAACCAAAATACCCTTATTGCACTTTCTTGCACTACATTAACCCTAACGGCATAATTGTCATTTCACACCTCTTTATACTTCATCAGAGTATATACTGGCTCTAACTAATCACCCTTGTACTTGATTGGACATTTTTTACCTATTCAAAATGATCAAAATACCCTCCATCCTTCTCTGGTACAATCCTACAACCTAGGGGCATTTTCGTAATTTTATACTATTTTGGGGTTGCTTTAGACTCTAGCCCACTTAACTGTTCAACCATCTCACTGGGCCTTTAGGATGCCATTTTGGGCCTTTATACGGGTCCATTGCTTTTATGGCACAAAGCCCAAGAAACATCTCCCGAATGTATTTATTGGATATTTTATTACACTGTAAATTCCCTTAAAAATTCTACAAGTTTCATTTTCTAACTCTGTCAATTTTATAAATTCTAATATTCATTATAGGAATTTATTGTAAAGTTTCATCTAATTCTGAGATCTGAAAAATATTGTAATAAGTTTGCCTGATTTTAGGAATTTGTATCAATTAATCGGGACCTCAAATCAAAAATCTGTGTTACGTTAAAGTGATTAGAATAATTTTATGTACTTACTGGTAAAATTTGGGACTAAACTATTTTCAGACAGTTTTAGGCATTTTTCTGGCTCAACTTTTACATAATTACATTTTTACCCTTGAACTTTGGGTAAATTACATTTAAGTCCCTTAACTTTTGGTAATTACACTTTTTAGCCTAACTTTTATCTCTACCTTTAGTTTTGGCGTTAAACCTTTTCTAAATTTTATTTAAGTCCTTGAACTTTCCTTAGTTACCGTTCACTCTCTTTCCTTCCTCAATCTGTTACAGTTTACTTCAAGAATCTCATGTCAATTACATATAAACTGTACATCTACATCAGATAAGAAAATTGAGGATATGACAGCATCCATAGATACTTTATCGTCCGTAGATAAACTGGTCTGAATCTCTCCATTGAAACTCTTCCAGAATACAAGAATACCAAAATTCATAGAATACCAAGCCCATCAACTTATTTGTTATAGGATCATAATCAAACACATTTTCTTGCCTAAAGCTGAAAAAGAAGTGGGAGGAATAGTAAAGGAGTTAGAGTTTGATGATGTTTTAAAAGAGAAGAACGCCATTAAAGAAACACGTATTGACAATGAAAAGAAGAAATCTGAAGAATTCTAAAACATCAATATATTATTCATGTATCACAAATTTGAGTCTTGAAAGCTTCTAATCAATAAAAGCTCGCCAAAAGGCTTTAGCCTTCCTCCAATTTCCTGTCAATTAGCTTTTGAAATATGCCCTTATTCTCCTTCTATGCCTCACTAAACGCTAGACAATTTAGGCACACGTAACTACTTTCTCTAGGTTAAGATTATTATATTTATGTCGAAGGGAAAAATAAAAGCTCTTATCACAGAAACATAAAACTAAATACTCCCTCCATCCTTTATTAGAAGATCCTTTTTGTTGAAATGACTTGTCCCCTTTTATAATAAACCCATTTTACCCTTAATTAATATACTCTCTCTCATTATCTTTTCCTATACATTCCCCCTCACATTTTTTCTCAACCTCACCTACCCACTTATAAATAAGGGTATATTTGGAAAACTAGTATATTTCCTACATATTTATTTCTTTTAACTAAATGTAACAGTTTTCTTGAACATAATTCAGTTAAAAGGTTATAATAAGGGATAGAGGGAGTAGTATAATACCAACATTTATCTAATGGTGATACTAGGAATAACAATTTATAACTAGTGGACCTTCCATCGCCATACCTACTTGTCATTAATCTGAGAAAAAAATAGATAAAGTGATCATTATTACTATATGCATTGTGGACTTCAAAGAATGTCAAAAAAACCTCTCCAAGAAAAAGGAATGGCTATGGTCAATCAAAATTTATGAAACAATGATGTTCCTTTACAAAACCAAGTGATTACGCATTAACCCAAAAAAAACATTAAACACTAAAGAGCATACCATCGAACAGCGTCGTGTGCTTTTTCAATGTTGTCTTGCATAAAAAAAACAATATGAAGTCAAAATGAACTGCATAGTACTCTGATCCACAAGTAAAACTTTATATCCATAATAAAAACTTCAAAAAGCATCGAGACAGCACAATGACAAAAAAAACTTGTATCAATGACAAATTCATTTAACTATCAACTATTAATATTAAAAATCAATAAAAATAACCTTGAAGCCAAAAATGCAGATTTGATGCTTTAACTTTACACAAGGCTTCATTTTGATCCCTTAATTTTATAGTGTTTTCTGAATCCTCTAACCCTAGCCCCTTTAGTTTCATAAGCAAAACAATGCCACCATTAAAATTTTAAATGTTGATAAAACATTTACAAACAATGACATTAAATTTAATTTTCAAAATTGACTATGATAGACACAAAAAATCATATTTAAGACTAGCATTATTAGGATTAGAGGACTTACTACATGTTTGGAAAGTTTCTAAACCTTGGTTTTATAAGCTCTTTTGTGCAAAATCTAAGTTTGAAGAAATTTTAAAACAAACAGTCATATTTGTCCAAAAGGGCTTTTAGATCAAACTATGGTTTAAAGCCAAAGTTTTGGATAAGCTAGTGAAACTAGCTTCTGGAATAGTAAAAGAGCTTATGGACTACTAATTATTATTTGCCCTTATTTTTCCCTACTCTCTCCCCTCTCCCTTTACTTTCTCTCTTACTCTCTCTACTTCCTCTCTGACTCTTTATGGATCTGCCCTACCTCTGGCGCCGTGCTCTTCCTTCTCTGTCACCGTCCTTGTGCAAGTCGCCATTAAGCTCGTCGTCGCCACTGGTAGAGAAAGAAGAAGATGATCGGTTATGGTGTCCGTCGATGGAGGAGGGAGAAGAATGTGAACTGTACGCGTGAACAATGATGTAAACAGTGTGAGTGATGTGCACAGTGACTGATAAACAGTGTCGATACTGATTTAATTAATATTTTTTATCTTATACCTTTTTTGGTAATTTACCAATCACAAAATCCCTTCTAATAATAATTATTCAAACACTCATTTATTCAAAACTATTTTTTCCATAAACTCTTCTTCAAAAGCCCTTTTTCAAAAGCTATTCAAAAGTCCTTTTTTTTCATAAGCCTATTTCTACAAACCTATCCAAACAAGCCCTTAAACTTTATAAAACTAAGAGATCAAACTAAAAATTTGTACAAAGAGGACCAAAAGTACATTTTTGCCTAATCACGAAAGACCAAAAGATAATTCTATCCAAATTAACACAAAATTAGAGTCAAATAAACATCTTTAATAAAAGATGAGCAAAAATCTTAAACTCAACAACTAATAAAGGCAATATAGAACCTCTGCAAATAAAAACAAATATTGGTTAAAGGGTTATGGTGAGCCCAACAGAACTAATTTTAGTAGTGCAATTGGTACCCTAAACTATTTTAGAGTGCAATTAACACTATAAAGTAATTTTTAGGTGCCATCAGCATTCTCCACTAACTTCTGTGAAAATTTCCATCCAAGCATGTCCACATAGGCTTTTTCCCATGTCATTATTTAGATTACACTCTTTCCAATTCCACCTGTAAAAATATTTTTTAATAAAATTCCCCCTGTAAAAATATTTTTTTGAAAAAAAATATAGCAAAATAGAATAGAACAGGGATCTGGAAGTGAAAATTGAAGGGGAAGAGAGAAGACGATGAAACTCTAAAAAGGCTCCATCAAACTCATCTTTTCCTGGGGGAAATTGAAAAACAAAGCTGCCATAATGCATTGATATTGATAATGTGGTCCAGGCAATAATATTTGCCAAGTCAATAGTAAAAATCAAGCAAAGAGATATTAATTTTGGGTTTGAATTTCTCAATTTTTTTTCAGACACAATTTCTTGATAGGGGTTGCTTCCTATTGCCAAAGACCATTGGCACTAATAGTGTATGGGTTTATGCAAGAAGTCTTTGTATGGGTTTATGCATTTTACTCAATTCTTTAGCTTATTCGTCTATTTCACTAAAGCAAAATGTTTTGATGATAGTGTTATAAACGTGGTCTCATACATATATGAAATTATTATCTATATGACCATACTAACAATTTTGCTAGAAAGGAAGAAATTTTCATTATTTTTGATAGGAGAATAAAGACATTTCTCACCGAACTACACTGATACATCAAATATGAGAATTGTCACAAAGAAGCATGGAGCTGCAAAGATAATTGGCAAAAAGATGCTCAAATACAATGAGAGAAAAGGGCAAAAGAATTTCAAGCCAAAACTGAATAAGCATCTCTTAACTCTATTTCTCTTTATTGAAAATATATTTAAGTCATTTCAATGATGTTTCTGTGCTATATATGTTTTTATGTTTCTTGATACACCATATTTTAAGTCGTGTTTCAAAACTTATCATAATTTTTTATGATCTTATTAAAGAGGTTGTCAATTAAAGATCTTATTGATAAATACTTCGATAAACTAAAGAAGAGATATATGTTTTAATAAATTGATTTTTTTTTCAAAAATCCATTCGATAAAGTCATTGAATTGTTTTGAAAATTCTAGCAAGTATTCTATGTAATTTCTCATCGATAAATTCTTCAAAAAGAATACTAGTCCAATTGTTGTTAGATTAAACTTTTGAAAAAGCTTTGATGTTTATCGAACAACTTATCAATAAAGTTATTTATTGAAAAATTATTCGATAAATGAAATATTCTTAGAAAAATGACTGAAATTCTTGATCGAATAACTATTTGATAAATATACTCTTCAAAGGATTCTTGATAAATTTTATATAATTTATGCGAAAAAAGTAGATATTTATCGAACATTTCATCGTTAAGGAGGATTATCAAAGAATTATTCGAATAAAGCACTATCAATAAATTGTCATATATTTAGTTAAAATATGACTATTACTGTTTATTTCATTAAAAACCCTTTTAGAAAAATACTCCTGATTTTCTTAAACTAGACCTCATAATGTTCCAAAGCATACTTTCAGTCACGCAATGGCAAGAACCAAGGTACTAAAAGTTAGGCTAGAAAAGAAAAAAGGAAAGAAAAAGGAAGATGATTCAAAATCAAAAGAGGCAAAAGAAAAGAATTCTTCATAGGCTTAGAAGCGCACACGGGAGTCCCGCTCAACAAAATCTTCATCATACCTCAAAAAGAAATAAAAAGGAAGAGACTCCTCAAGGTAACTCTGGGTCTTCATCATCAAACTTTGCCTCTCTACCATTACTTTATGGTAATCTAGATCAAGGAGTAGATTGAGGAAAGTTGAAGACAAAATATGCTCATAGGGACTTATGTCCTATCATTGTTATGGACTTAGCCTATCTAAAGCTCAACGACAAGACTAAGTTGGATTTAAGTAACCTTATGGTGCATTACAAAAACTTGTTAGGTGTAAATCCATCTTATTGCCTAGAAGTAGTTAAAATATTCTATTGCAATATGAGAATAATTGATGAGGTAGGAGATGATGGTGAGTTGCTGAATAGCCATATGATCACATATAAGAGGAAGGGAAATAAGGCTAGATTCCAATATGATTAATTCACTCCTGAAGACAACAAATTTTGAAAAGAGACCAGAATTATCAATGAGAGAGATTTATGAGATTATGATGCTAAATGAAAACTTCTAGGGTGAACTAAAATTTGTACCAAAAGACATGTGCGATTATCATAAGATAATCCACTATATCTACTCGTGAAGCATGGTTAACAAGTCAGGCAGCTTCACATACATGACTCAAGAGATTGTAGATTGCTGGCAAGGATAATTAGTCAGGAAAGGATCAATGTTGGGGATTTAATCTACAATTAAATAAGGAATTTTTATTTTTTTAAATCCAACACCACTCGTATGCCCTATCCCCAACTAATTTCTCTCTTCCTTCAACATTACAACATAGAGTATCTGGAAAGAGGGAAGAAGAAAGTAAAGGTGCCTAGATTTGGGGCTGAGCAAATCCATCACATGAGGATTTCACTACAACTAGATGCTAGAGGAAAGAAGCCACAGAAAGAGAAGAAACCTATACAAGATGAAGCTAAATCTTCAACCACTTTTTCTACCACTTTCACTGCACCTTCCTTTGCCCAAGTAGCAGTGAACCATATGGTACAACAAGAACTTAGAAGTTTTAAAGAAGATTTATTTGCTCAAATCAAGGAAAGTGTGAAGCCATCTCAATCTAAAGCTAACCTTTCTAAGTTGCTTAAAGAGCTTGGACAATCTTTGGAGAATAAAATGGCTTCAGATGAGGAAAGGGGAATTGAATCTAGCAAGACTTATTCAGTTCATCTTCTTGAAATCATTGTGCTGTAGGCTCAACCCATCACATTTCTAAGACAAGAGGTGATTGAATTGAAGAATCAAGTTGGATTTACCTCTTCTGGTACTCCTAACCAAACCCGTCTATCCACCATTACCCCTAGACCTACCTACAAATTACCTCACCCACAAGGCTCTATTTTTAGAACTTTATGACCCCTTTTTTATAGATGTCAAAGAGGGAGAGAATAGATAGATGAACTTGTTCAGTCAGTTGTTTGTGTTTTATTCTTTAATTTTTGTAATTGTTTAACATGAATACAAATTTACATTTGGGGCAATTTGAATTCTCTATGTGTGATTGCTGTGTTTGCATTGGTGCTAATTGTATCTCAATAATCTTAAATTACAAGTCATAGTTTTTCAAAAGATTCTCAATTAAGTTTTGACATCATCAAAAAGGGGGAGAAATGACAATATTAATGCTTTGATTATGACAATTAACTGAGAAAGAATTTCAAAAGATTTCAAAAGGTATTTCCTTAAATTGATAAAGAATATTTATTGATAAACTTATCGATAAGATAGTTATTCGATAAATCAAAAAGAACTTTTAAAAGAAAATATATTTTCTAAAAGGTATTTATTGATGACTTATTTGATAAGATTTTTTATAGATAAAGATTTCGATAAATCAATCATATTTAGTTTAAAAAATTCTGAGTCATGCTATTCTAAAACTGAAATTATTCTAAGATATTTTCGATAAGTGGACCTGTCGAATAAGCTTTTGATAATATTTGAAAAAGACTCAGTTGGTATATAAAAAGTATATAAAAAGTCTTATCGAAGAGTTGATTGAATAATAGATTTATCGATGAGACATTCGATCAATCAACTCTAACTTTCAAAGAAGATATTTGATTTTTTAAAAACTCATTTATCAAAAGAATATTCGATAAGTGGATTTATCGAATAACTCTTCAATAAATAAAGATAAGTTTCTAAATTTTTCAAAAGCACTGATAAATAATTTTTCATATATTTCACCATTTGCTTTTGATATTATGTTTTATAAAATCTTATGATCAGAGATTTGAAAAGGTTTATAGGTTTAAAATTTGATCATTGAAAAGGCTTTTGAAGTTGTCCAGATCACTAATTTTTAATTATCTTATAAATAACCTTTACAAGTGATCTCTTTGTTTTCTTCTTGATTTGATCTTTAGAATTTCAAGTTACAAATTTATAAATCAAATGAATGAAGGAGAAGATAATATGTTTCAAATACAAATAACTAGGATCTTAATTTGATAAATACTTTGTGATTTGATTATTTTGAATGTTTTGATGATAATTCAATTTCTATAATATTTGATTAACTTGTTTGGATAATCTATGGATTGTTTAGACTTGAAATTATGAAGAAAAGATCATTCATGAAAGATTCATAGTTTAATTAATTATGTTTTTATCAATAAAGTATCACTTAGAATATTTATTGAAAAGATCTTCGAGAAGATCTCTCATTAAGACTAAACTGAATTATCTTGAAATATCTTATTGGTTGGGATATATTTGTTGAACTTATGAATTACTTGGAATTTGATTGGAGGAATGCTCTTGTATAGGCTACTCTTAATTGATTATATATGCTTATGACTGTTTTGGCATGGTAAATCTTTCAAGTCATGCTTTGATCTGTGGTTTGATCTATTATGCTAAAATCACAAATCTTGTTATCTGTATTATTAAGTGATCTTGTGAACTATTGTTTCCAAACATGATATATGATTTAAGAAAAGATCAAAATCATTGAAAGTCTATTTAAAAGTTCTTTAGTATTTATCGATAAGTTATTCAAAGAATCCAGTTATTGAGGAACACTTCGATAAATGATGTATCGTGAAATATATCGATAAGTCAAAAGCATACATTTTGAAGAATAGTTTTTAAAGATTTTATCTATAAGGACATTTATCCAATATCTATTTGATAAATCATGAACTATCTCTTCAAAATTTATTTAAGATTTATCAAAGGCATATTAAACTTCATCCAAAGCTTAACTTGATCTCATGACAACTCAATCCCCCTTTAACTTAATTTTAGGGTCTTCGGTTCAATAATCCTAAAAATTAATTTCATGACCCTAACAATTATGGATTTATAATTACCAAATTCACACTCTTTCAAAACTAGCCAGAAACCTGTGGGTTCCCTTAATTGAATCCAAAAATTCTAATTATAGTTCCAATACTTCTAATATTTGTTTCCCTACTTAACCCCACACAATTTTCCATTTAAATACATTGGAAGTATCAAAATTAACAAATTCTAATTCCCTCTCTAGGTTCTGTACTGTGGTAGAACATGGGTCAAAATGAAATTCTAAGATTACATTGATATTCTAAGCTTAAATCAAGTAATCCTAACTTGTTTCACTTGTCAAGCTATGTAAAACATGAAACTCATATTCCACCCACATGAACATCATGTCATCCAGCACCTTTAAGGAAAGAAACTAGTATTTCAACTATCCTAATCTAAGAGAAATCATCCTATAACATAGTCTAAATGTAGGAGGAAGAAGTTACCTTGGTGGCTTGAGTTTGGAAACTTGAAAGATTGGATTCTTGGTTGAGTTTTAATTTTGTAATAGTTTTCCCTCTATTGCCATATGAGTGCCGACTTCAAGGGAAGGGGAGGGGTATTTATAGGCCAAGCAAGGGGGTTCATTCAAAGGCCAAGATTCTCTCTTGAAAACATAGTTCATCCAATCCAAGGGCTCACATTAATCCACATGGCTTTGCTAACATCATCTAGGTGACATCACAAGGGACACATGGCATACTAGGTGGAACAATTCTAAGAGGGAAGAGGGATAGTAGGAAAAATCAAGTCCAAGATAGTATCAGCTTAGTCAAATTTTCTAAAAAACAGACTATTTATGAACAAAATTTTTGTGAGGTTCCATAATTTGTATTATGACATTAGAGTCCGTATCTAGGTTTTTCCAACTATTGGCATTCTTAGACTATGTATAAATTTAATTACTGGCTCTTAGAAAATGATCAAAATGCTATTGGTTCATTTTATTCACTACTCTTACCATACAGGTATTTCTGTCATTTTACATTCGTTCTAGGGCGTTTCTTGACTTTGGCCAACTATTCTTGTAGCCCCCTTTGACTTTTTAACCTGAGTTAAATGACTAAACTACCTTCAATTCATCTTTATTTACTTTTATCATACTAGGGGTATTTTCATCTTTTCATATTTTTCAGGGTATTTCTTGTCACTGTCCCCTTTCTTGGGCCTACCTAAATTCTTGTTCTGGTTTATACCCTTTTATTGTCCAGATTTATACCCTTGTATTAGATACTTGACCCAACCTTATCTAGAAACCCCTATTGAAATTTAATTGTTTCAGTAATTAATATCAATTAATTAGATCCTAAAATCAAAATTCTATATCACGTTAAATGGATAAAAAAATTCCTCTACACTCTCATAACTTCAAATTTATTGCAGTTCTAGATAATTTAATATTCACTGATTGCAGCATTTTATTATTATCCTTTAACTTTTCCAAAATTCTATTTATGTCCCTTCTTTAATCATAATTACTCATAGGTCCCTTAATTCTTCAAAATTGCACATTTGCCCTTAACTCATGTTTACCTTAACTTTATGCCTTGAGACTTTTATAATTTTTATTTTAGTCCCTTTAAGCTTTCTACTTAAGCCCTAAAGGACTTCCTGTCCTTCCTCTAACCATATTCCTTCCATTATTTCCTTTTACTAGCTAGATAGTATTTTTTAGGGATGTGACAGACTCCTTTCTAGAAGTCGATGACCCCTCTTCCTGAAATTGATTTTGACAATTATATTTTGATTGATCCCTTTTAAGGTTTTCCCCTCCTTTTTCCTGATCCATTAAGGCTTGAATGATGTTGTTAAGCATTTGAGGGCCCAGAAAAAGAATGCTGATAAAAGGCATGAATGTTTTATAGATACGTATATAATTGTTGGATGATAATCTAATCCATATCAGTATGTTGGAAGTAGACTCTACCTTGAATTTGTGGAAGATACATGTTTAGTATTTTATGTGCTTAATATTTTAAGCTTTAACTAAAATTTAAGCAATAAATCTTAGGGTTAATACAATATAAGGTCCTAAAGTTTACATGAATTTTGGTTTTTGTCTCTCAAGTTTCAAACTATGGGTCTTAGTCTATTAAGGGGCAAATGATCTAGATTTTTATTGATTTATAGGGCCAATGTTTTAAAAAAAAGAAATTAAAGGGACTAAAACCTGTAGTTTGAAACTTGAGGGATTAAAACTAAAATAAGGGCAAATATGAGGAACTAAAGATTATATTAACCCTAAATTTTATGATTGAAAAGTGTAAATCAATCAAATGCATTATGTTTTATAAAATTGTGTATACCGAAATTCAACTATGTTAAAATTCTCTATAGATACTACCGTGCGCTGCTTGGTTTTTTTCCAAATTGAAGGTTTCGGGCGTACCTGGAATCCTTTGCTTGACTCACTGGATACTCACACGAGGACTAGAGCACTATGGAAGGCTCTTGGTCACGTTTACACGGCAAATGCACTTTGAGGAATAATAAAAACAGAGTGTCAGAAACAAAGATGTATTGTTTTTCAACCAACTACATTTCTATCCGTGTATGCACATATATATAGCCTGTGGGGAGGGGAGTTAGATAACCGTATCTAACTCCCTCATTTCAACTTCAAATGTTCCCTCGGTTCTCATGTAAATGGCTCTCTGTTTCCCATCGGTCGGGTCTGATTCACCATGGGTGTATCACCCCTTTCCTTACATCTCCCACTCACACATGGTGGATTATATATTATGGCTCAAATCTCATTTTCTTCCTTCTTTCATACTAGGTGCTTTTCCGTGACCGCCTAGGCATGACGTCTCCTTTTGGACGTTTGTACTAGAAATCACTTTTTCAGAGACCAGCGCAAAGCAACCCTTGAGTGCAGCTTGATCAAAATAAGTTATGGTGCCTGGATGTCCTAGATTTGCCCGTATACACTTTTCTCATGGCAAATCTAATCCCTCTTGAGTCAGTTTATAACTCAGATAGCCTTCTACTTATGCATAGTATCCACACTTATGAAATTAACAAAATAATATCACAAGGGACCGGTCACAGACACTAGCATGGATATGTATATTTTGGCAATCTTTCTTTCGCCCATATATCATTTTGATATGAATCAACCGCTTTCCTAGCATAATACCTTTGGTTCATATATAATTTTAACCATAGGACATATACCAAAGTAGCAATCGCTGAAACATACCTCCATAATATTGTCAAAGTCAAAGGACATTAATGAAAGGATTATACCTTTTTGAAACTCACATAACAATGAAGCAGGGATTGATTCACTTGCTTTCCATTTGCGGTTCTTTAGCACATGTGGTATGAATCACATGTTACGGTGTTCCTCTTATCCTTAAATAGTATACGTCATTTTGATTCTATTAATCACACCGTACAGACTTAATTCTAGACACTCATAGTATCTAAACCCAAACTCTTCAATTATATTCACATAATATGACGTCAATTTTTGAAGAATTTGTCATCTGGCAACAGGTTTTATGGATGTGGGAATCCATTGTTCGATCTATACCCTTACTCATGGATCTCATCTTGACTCACTGCACTTTTAAGCCAAGGTGACACTTATTGTGTTTCTTCTCTACCATATCAGCACTCTTGCTGTTTTACTAGTGAACACATGTCTCATCTTTGAACGCTTCTATAGCATCAAAGGCGGTTGCTCATGTGAGAGAGCTACCTCTTTCAACCTATATGACATACTAGACATTGTATACTTTTATCCAGACATATAAGTAATAATAAATGACATGATATCATTAATAAAAATAAAAGTATTACATACAGTCTGTAACTTTACATTTTTAACATGCTAATGGCTTTTACATGTTTCTCGAATGTTTCTTTGCCTATTGTCTTGGTTAGGGGATCTGCAACCATACACTTGGTTGAAATGTATTGTACAATTACAATTTTCTGTGCTATATAATCCCTCACAAAGTTATATTTTATATCAATGTGTTTGGTCTTACTGTGATACTTAGGGTCTTTTGTGTAGGCTATAGCTGCAGTATTGTCATAGTGTATCAACATCGGATTGGTACTCTCGTTCCCAAATCCTAGGTACTCGATAAATCTCTTCAGCCAAACAGCCTCTTGCGCTGCTGCAGTGCATGCCATAAACTCAGCTTTCATAGAGTGTAAAGCAATGCACGTTTACTTCTTGCTACTCCAACATATGGTGTCGTTGTTAAGCAAGAAGGTGTATCCTGAATGATCCAGGGTTGATGTATATATTTATTTATATTTATATTCGTATATATATAAATTGGTATATATATTATATATAAGGGATATATAGGATTTAATTTATAAGGATAAATTAAATCTCTATCACGTTTGAATTTGAAATTCAAATTGATAGGATATCTCAAATTTGATTTATAAGAATAAATCAAATACAGTCTAATCTTATCTTTATTTAAATTAAATAAATAGGTGAATTAAATCTGTGGGACGGATTTTAATATAAACATTATTTATTTAATTAGTTTCTTATCAAATTATACAATATGTGATATTGTACTCGGATTTAATATAGATTAATTCCAAAATCCAATTCGGTTGAGAAAAATGCAGAGCATCCTATATATATGATTTTAGGAGCTACATTTTGTACACAACATATAACACAAAAGGCTAAATGGAATCTGCAAAAGGTTTGCAGATAAGAAACTGCTGAGGTAGAGACGGAGAGGACGAACTCTTGAGAAAGCCTTGGAGGGACAGGAGACGCTAGCACGTCGTTCGTAGTTAGAACACTGTTCGTGTGGATACCAGTAGAGGAAGATGACCTGAGGAGTCAACTTCTTGCGATCACAAAGAGAGCACGAGCCGCGAAGAGAAGCTGTGGACGTCTCCTTACGATTGGAAAGAGATCACCAGCCGCGGAGATAAGCTGTGGAAGTCGCTGAGAAACACTGAGGGTAATACTTCTTCCCACTTGACTTAAACACATACGGTAGATCCTGGCAAGGAATGGAAAAATTTTTAAATTAATTTCCGCTGCGTGTCTTCCAATTCCTTACAGGGTCCGATGACCTGACTCATTTTTCACTCATAACTTCTCTGTCTGACGTCTGATTTTGACGTTCTTGGAGTCATTTTCCATTGTTTTTTGTGCTCTACATAATGGGATCATTTTCAAGGCCTAAAACCTCTGTTTTCTAATGACCCAATTTAAAAAAATGAAAATTTTCAATTCAGTTTACATTGAAAATGCTTCTCTTTATCGTTTAAAAGCTCTATGCATATTATCACTAAACAAACACTTTAAGACATATATATATGCAAAGGAATAGTGCATAACCAGAAAAAAATGAAAATACAGAGAAGCATGCGGAAGCGAATAACCATGCTCTGATGCCACTGAAGGTTTCGGGCGTATCTAGAATCCTTTGCTTGACTCACTGGATACCCACACGAGGACTAGAGCACTACGGAAGGCTCTTGGTCACGTTTACACAGCAAATGCACTTTGAGGAATGATGAAAACAGAGCGTCGAAAATAGAGAAGTATTGTTCTTCAACCAACTACATTTCTGTCCATGTATGAATATATATATAGCCTGTGGGGAGGGGAGTTAGATAACCATATCTAACTCCCTCATTTCAAATTCAAATGTCCCTCGGTTCTCATGTAAATGGCTCTCTGTTTTCCATCGGTCGGGTCTGATCCACCATGGGTGGATCGCTCGTTTCCTTACACAAATAATTAAGAAAGCGAATATTCAAATTATTTTAATGGAGTATAAACAACAAAGGCTTATTAAACTTTTTTAGAACAAGAAACCAAATTCTTCAATTCATGGTTTATATTGTTAATAATCAATTATCTTTTCTATAATATATATAGAAATCTTACATTTCAAAAATTAATGATCCAGCAAAAATATATATTAGATAAGTATATTTTTAATTTAGAAAATTTATTTCATTTAGAGTGAGAATGGAAAACTTTGTTGGTATCTGATTTGATTTAAGGAGGAAAGTGAAAAATTGGTCAAAATCAAAGAATTTAAATTGTAGAAAAATATCAAAACTATAAAGACATAAAATACCTTACCTTATAGTGCATGTGCTTGCTCCAACAAACTCAAATCATTTTACATTTGGTTAGAAATGTTAAATAATTCCTAACAACAAATTAAATTCACCATCATTAATAATATAAGTGAAAGAATATAAACATATATCAAAGAGAATAAAGGATATACATTTTTTAATTTATTATATCAAAGATGCATGTTTAACAAATATTAAAAAACTAAATTCAAAAAGTTAATTATCCATATATAATTTTACTTTAAACCCTCATCTTATTTATCTAAAAACTATGTTAAGGGTTGATGCTGATAAACATTGAGCTCAATACACACAACAACCATTATATAGGCATGCAAAACCGTTGATCCAATGATAACCTAATAGTGAAATCAGTATCTAATTTTTGAGATAGCAATCCACACCATGCAAACTACGTATGCAAAAAGGAGAGGGGAGGGGAGGTTATGGGCTTTGTTTGGTTGGAGGGTATAATAAGGAAGGAAGGTTTCTTTTTTGGTCCTAGAAGGGGAGGTAATTAAAAAGTAACAAGTGCCAGAATGTCTGCTCTGATTCCAAATTGAAATATCCTTACTTTTACCTATCAGAGTACACATTTGCATCCATTACATGCGTGGAAGCTCTACTTAGACTGAAAAAATAAAATTTTGTAAGCTGGTCATCAAGTACTATTCATCGTGCTTCTTTCCAAATTTGTCAATCTAACTTTGAAAAATTATAACTAATTCTACAAAAATTGTGTGGAGGTGTTACAAATTTCTACTTGAAGATCTTTCTATTTTATTTAAGGAAAAAAATAGAAAATTGGATATTTACTTGGCCAATTCTTACAGTTAAATCGTTAAAATTTCCTCTTCATTTAGTCAATTTTGGAACTTCTAGTTTTTGTGCCTCAGCTTTAGAAATTAATATCTCCTAGTGTACATATGCAATTGAGGCAAACTATCCATGCTTTTAAATCTTGGGATGTATACTATTTGCTCACTAAATTTTATGGTCAGATTCAACCATTTACTTAGTCAAGCCAAGCCTGGAACATAACTCCATAATGCCTAACCTATATTGGTTGGTTATTGGAGAGGTGAGATTGTCAGGAATTGGAAGACACGCAGCGGAAATTAATTTAAAAATTTTTCCATTCCTTGCCAGGATCTACCGTATGTGTTTAAGTCAAGTGGGAAGAAGTATTACCCTTAGTGTGCCTCAGCGACTTCCACAGCTTTTGGTCATGACGTTTACAGCTTCTCTCTGCGGCTCGTGCTCCCTTTCTGATCACAAGAAGTCGACGACTCAGGTCGGCTTCCTCTACTGGTATCCACACGAATAGCGTTCCAACCACGAACGACGTGCTAGCGTCTCTTGTCCCTCCAGGGCTTTCTCAAGAGTTCGTCCTCTCCGTCTCTATTTTGGCAGTTTCTTATCTGCAAACCTTTTGCAGAGTCCCCTTCGGCCTTTCTATGTTCTATATGTTTCTCTGTGTAAAACGCAGCTCCTAGAATCAAATATATAGGATGCTATGCATTTTTCCTCTCTCAACCGAATTGGATTTTTGGAGTTAATCTTATATTAATTCTAAAATTAATACAATATCATATATTGTATAATTTTATAAGAAACTAAATAAATAAATAATATCAAATTCGTCCCACAGATTTAATTACCCATTTATTTAATTTTAAATAAAGATGAGACTAAACTATATTTGATTTATTCTCATAAATCAAATTTGAGATATCCTATCAATTTGAATTTCAAATTCAAACGTGATAGGGATTTAATTTATCCTTATAAATTAAATCTTATAAATATCTCTTATATGAGATATCCTATCAATTTGAATTTCGAATTTCAAACGTGATAGAAATTTAATTTATCCTTATAAATTAAATCTTATAAATATCTCTTATATGAGATATCCTATCAATTTGAATTTCGAATTTCAAACGTGATAGAGATTTAATTTATCCTTATAAATTAAATCTTATAAATATCTCTTATATGAGATATCCTATCAATTTGAATTTTGAATTTCAAACGTGATAGAGATTTAATTTATCCTTATAAATTAAATCTCATATATCTCATATATACATATAATGTATATATACGAATTTATATATATATATATATACGAACATAAATATAAATAAATATATATACATCTATCCTGGATCATTCATTGAATTTGGACATGTCTTAGATTCAATGAATCTGGATATCATAGCTCGTGTTGGGCTATTTTGTGTGCGACCCTGTAGGCCCATATGAATTTGGCAGTGGGCCATTTGCTATACTAGCCCACAAGTCGCAAGCGGTCTCTAGCAAGACATAACGACTACCCAAATCATATGAGGATCGATAAACGATGTAACCTTTTATACAACCATATCATGTCCCTTCTGTCACGCGATATTTTAGTCATGGATGAGGCATGGATAATGTCATCCTCCTATTCCTGACCGTTACTTTCTCGATCCCTGAGTAGTCTGACTATAGAAATGGAACTACCTTTCCATTACAGTATGGCCATACATTTCTCAGACTCACTCATCGAGGGGCCCAGTAATATCTCTCTACGAATGTGAGGGACAAATTCCATCTTGACCATTCACATTCCTCCGTATGAAAAACCACTAAGGCCGAACATAGTCTTTATGATCACTCGGTCAAAAGTGACTTTTGACTAGGTCAAAGCTGAGCGTTTTGTCATGTAGGAATCCATGATGATCTCAGGTCAAAGGGCGTATTGACATGGTTTGTATATGAGAGAAGGTTATGACGTTACCCATGCAGTTCTCTCATAGCGGGTCGGTCCAGCACCTTGTACTCTTACATGTGCTTATGACTTTGATTTATATCTTTATACATCTTCAAAGTCATACTGGTCTTATTTCATCTGTGCTCCCACATAGATGATCGACCAGGGATATTTAGGATAATATCATGAATTATCCAAGGATGGTCATCATAGTAAACATGCAAATAATATGATAACTCAATTAATAAATTCATAAATCAATAATGTTCATAAGATAATGATTGGCCCCTAGGGCACGATTTCCAACAGGTAATGATTAAGAGAAAAAGGGATTAATGGAGGATAGAAGGAGAACAATGGTAGCTAGGAACCTAAGAAGATGCAAGCTGAGCAGATTAAGAGAAAACATGGGGAAAAGGAAGGAGAGCAATGGAACGATGACCAAAGAAAAATGATACTTTTAGGAAAAGGTAAAAATTAGGATAAGAAGGATGAGAACTCACCGACGGGGGAAGATATATAAATAAAGTAGGATAATTTTCAAATAAGAACCTAGATTAAACATAGAAGCAAAAGAAAGAGGAAAGAAGAGGAAGAAAATTACTCTTCTCTAAGGAGAAGGAATGAGAGTATCTTTCTCTAGTTTCTCTCACTGAAGGCACCGATGTCAATAAGTTTGAATTTAGTCTCAATTCATATGAATATAAATCTCAACTGTAAATAGAAAATTAAAATCTTAACAGTAATTTATAATCCTTTATTTTCTTGCAACAAATTATAATCACTGCTTTAAGGCTTGGGATTCACTTAAAATGGCCAGAACATAAAAGGATAAATTGGTCTTGGTTGGAAAGTCGCATTTTGTCACATCCTAATTTTTCCCTATCTGTATAATATTGATAGTGGAAAGAGTTTAGAAAGGATTATGATGATGAATATAAAGGAAAAACAATGATTACATAAAGGTATAAAGATAAAGAACTAAAATGAAAAGTCTAAAAGTTCTATAGTGTAAGTAAAGTAGACAAAAGCTTTGGGCCATTAAGTATAATTACAAAAAAGTTGAGGGCATAAAGTCTAATTTTTGAAAGTTCTAGGGCAAAACAGTAATTATGAAAAGTTGAGCTAAAAAATGTCCAAAAATACCCAAAATCAAATTAGTCTCAAATTTTCCCAGTAGATAGAGAAAATTATTCTGATTAGTTTGACACAACACATAATTTTGATTTGAGGTCTCGAAAAATTAATATGAATTTCTATAGAAAGAAAAATTAATACAGTATAACCTGGACCTCAAAATCAGATAAAATTTGGAAGTAAATTCTTATAATTAATATAATAATTTATGAAACTAATATGGCTCATAAAAGAGTTTTGTAGAATTTATTATAGAATTTACAGTGGATTAAAACATTCAATAAATATGTTTCGGGGAAATTTCTTAGGAGTTGAACTCATGAAGGTAGTGGATCATGTAGAGGGCCCAAAATGATGTCTTATAGGCCTAATAATATTTTTAAATAAGTGGTGAGCTAGGGCTAATAAAGACAAAAAAAATTATGAAAATGCCATTATGTTGTGGCATTAAGTCAGAGATAGATGAAGGGCATATTGGTCATTTGGACATGGTCAAAGATGTCAAGGAAAGTATAGGGATGAATAATCAGAGTCAATACATACTCTGATAAGATATAAAGAGATGTGAAATGACAATTATGTCCTTAGGATTAATGTAGTGCAAGATAGTGAACCAAGGGCATTTCAGTCATTTGCCAAGGGATCTATAATTAAGTTTAGACTCCATCTAAGAATGTCAATGGTAGGAAGAATCTGGATGATGGATTTAAGGTTAGAAAGCATATTGTGGAATTTCAAAAAAATTAGATTTAGAAAAGCGTCTGGTTTTTGGGAAATCAGACTAAGTCGGTCCCGGATTAGACTGAAATTTTTCCAAATTCTTCTTTCCTTTGCAATTTCGTCACATGGGCTATGAGGTGTCCTTTGATGATGTCATCTCATTGGCTTCTAGGGCAAGCTAATCAAAAATTAAATATGAGCCATTAGATTAAATAGTGCACAAAGTGATCTTGGGCATGCATTTTTCATAGAATTTTTCTATAAATGCAAAATGCAAACTCAAGCCAAGACAAAGAAGATTCAAAGCACCAAAGTTCAAGCTATTTAGGAATTAATGTAAGCAATCTATCCTAACTTATTTTCCTTTGATTTGAGGGCTTGGACTTAAGATTTTCATGAAAGAAAGTTGAGTTTTCTCTAAGATGTATGTGCTGTTCAAAACCTTAGATGAAAGGAGAAAGAAGAAATTAAAGTTAGAGTTATGTTATTGAACCTTAAACAAGTTAGTTAGATGATTGGTTATTGAATCAAGTTTATATTCTTGACTTTGCCATAATTGAGACCTTTCGATCTGCACTATTCATGATAGAGGGAGATGGAATTTTAATGATATAATGTTTCCATTTAATTTATATGATGATTTTGTGTAGGATTGGTTTTGAACCTTAGAAGCATTGAAATTTAAAGTTATAATTCTTGGAGTTCTTCTCTATTACTGTTCACTCACATGAACAGTAATTATAATTTCATGATTTTTATGCTTCTAATGGTTTTAAAATAAAAAGTTGTGTGGGATAAAGTAGAGAAACAAGTATTGGAGGCATTGGAATCAAAATGAGAATTTTAGGAAGAATTATGTATATTTTGTAAATCTGTCTAGAACAGTGCATAGGAGCTAGAATTTCATGATTCTAAGCTTATAAATGGATTCAAAAGATGAAATTGTGTAGGATAAAGTCAAGACATTAATTGATTCAAAGGCCAAGTTAATTAGTAATGCATGGATGGTGATGCTATATTAAGAATTGATTGTGGACTTAAAAGAGGCAGCCACACATCAAGGAGAAGTAAGAAGAAAATGTGAGGTTAAAGTAAAAGAAGTCAAGCATGTGAGGTAGTAAATTTATTCTAAACTTGTATGTATTGAATATTATGCTTAGTTGTGCTATGGCTATGTTGAATGGTGTTGCATATGTATTTATAGTTGAAGCTCTATTTCTATGATTACTTTGGCTAATTGTATTTCATATGTTACATGGAAGCATGCATATTACAAAATGTTAATACTTTCATAAGCAAGCACAAGTATTTACATTAATATATGCATTGTTTAGTACGGTTTGCTACTGAGATTTACCTAGAAATCTTACCCCATCCATATAATCCCAATCCCACAGGTTTGTTAATGATGAAACAGGATGAATAAGCATGAAGAGAAGTTAGGGATTGGATAATATAAATGTTATATGATGAATGTATAAATTATTGTAAGTAATGATGTTATATGACATGTTAAAGCCACAATATTCACGATATAATGAAAAATAGTAAATAATGAGATAAATGTATAAAATTTTATAGACATTTAGTTAACATGTCAAGCTTCGTTTTGACTCCAAGAACATCTTATTTCGATGTCTATACAAAGAGAAAGAATTTTCCAAAATTAGAGATCAGAATTTGTTTTCAAGATTTTTGACCAAATGAACTGTATTAATTGACTAAGAATTTGGTCAGAAAATTATTTTTTCCTTAAATTTCAAGATGTTATCTTCATGTTGCTTTTTGAACCACTTCATTTCAATTTTTTAAAATTAATTATGATTTTTTAAAATTCATCGCTTAATTTGGAATACTATATGAACAGTAACTCGAGAAGAGTAAAATTTCATATTTAACTAATAAACTTCCAAGATCTTATAAGTAGTTCTAAATGCTACTGAATGGTCACTAAGACGTATGAAAGTAAGGATGTTTCCCATTTGTAGTTTCAATTTTGCAAAATCATATCTAGGTACAGAGAGTAGAAAGGAGCTCATGATTTTCTCATTGAAAATGGCACTTTCATCAATACCGGGCAGCATTTATTTTTCTAAAAGCATAAAAATGGGAAATAGAAACAAAGTCGCCTTTAGTAATGCTGTACCAAGTAATGAAAAATGAGTAGAGTATCATTCATATGGAGAACACAAAACAATATTTTAGATGGCAAAGTTCTAATCTTTATTTAAATTAAACAATTCATAATAGAATTAATTAAATGAATAAAAATAAAAACAAACAGAAAACTATCAATATTAAAGGCGATTTAGAGTCACTAATCCCTTATTAACTTCAAAGATTTTTGTTTCTCAATGTTAATTTAGTTAATCTAGGGACTCAATAACTAAAAGTGTATTTAGATTTACTAATAACCCTCTCTAGAGTTAATTATGTCATGTCTATTTCAATTACTCAAGAGGCAAATACATCAAATTCACCCTTTATCAATTATATAGGGTTCTTATGTATATATGTCTATCCTAATTGCAAATGACTTTTGATTTTTGGAAGCTATGATGACTTTTGCACTCTTTCCCATAATTTTTCATATTGATTTTGGTAGCTATGATGACTTTTGAAATGCAGGTGAAAAGGGTAATGCCACAATTTTTTGAGTTATGTCCAGATGCAGAAACTTGTGCTCGAGTCCCTGCTGATGAAATAACAAAGACAATCCACAGTCTTGGTTTCCAGGAGATAATGCCTAGGATCTTAAAATGCTTTTCATTGGACTATTTGAAAGATAATTGGACTCATGTCACAGTTATATGGCGTTGGCGGGTAAGTTAGAATGTGCAATTTTGTTTTATTGGTCAATTAATTATAATTTTTGTTCAGTTTTATACAGCCGAGGCAAGCAGACAAGGAAGATGCCATTGAAAAGAATAAGTTCAAGCTTGAGTGCCCCTGTAGTAAAAAAAAAAATTTAAGTTTTGTGGAATGATGAAGGAAGACCATGCCATTAGAGGAAGGGTGGTTTGCTGCTCTTCAAGTCAGAGAAGGACTTACACCATCTGGGGACCAAGGCTGCGTAGCCTATGCGAAGCAAGTCTACCTAGCTCCGCGAGACCATTTCGATCCATATTGGAGAAGTCATCTCTCGGGCTAAGCTCTATTGGGCGGAGGTGATCCTTTGCAATCTTGAAAAAAAGCAATTGTGAAACCATCTGGTCCGTCAGCCTTATTTCTACTCATTTGAGTGTGTGAAGCAGGTTGGAAGGATGGGAGAGAACAATGGTACTAGGGTTTCTCCCAATGGTGAACCAGAAATTGCTGAGATCGAACCATCAAAATAGGTTGAACAGATCAACAATCCCTCTCCTCCTATTGATTAGGATGGAATGGGGGAACAAAGCCCCGTCGTAGCTTCAGACTCTGCTCCAGTGGACAGGGGTACGCTGTTAATACCCGGTTGTTCTTAGAGGTTTGTGAGACTATAAAGAAGAATTTTTGGATTGAGATGTTGAAGTTGCGCATGAAGTAGTCTCTATCTCCCGGTCGGAGACAAGGGATGGATGTCGCTAGGATAGGTCAACTCTATCTTGGCCGACAGGGACTCTATTTCAATCAGGTATGCAGCCGATGCATAAGCAATACTTGTACAGGAAGAAGGAAGGATGTGGTACCTTGGGATCGCAAGCTAGTTGACTACTGGAGGAGTCTTCATAGATACAATTGACAAGTGCTTGAGTTTTTGGAAGTCACCTATTTTGAGGTATGAAACTTTAGTAACGATTAATGTTTAATGTCAATAGTTGTCTCCCAAATTTTATTGATCCCAAGTTTGATGTCAATAGTTGGATGAAGCTGAAGTTTTTATCACAAATTACTGTGAATGCTTTGAATAAATCTTATTTCAGGAACTAGCTGATTGGGCATGTCTATATTTCTAGCTAAAGATGTTGACTTGTGATAAACTCATATTTGTAGTGATTTTTAGTATGTTTACAGTGAGTTTTATTATTGATTTTATCTCCATTTACCAAAATGATGAGCAATTATTATTAAAATTAAAATGGAATAAGTGGAAATTAATTGATTGGATTTTAGTGATTAATTGGATAAATAATCTATTAAATTTCCATTATGCAGCAACTAATCAGCATACAGTTGGGCAGGAAATTAGACATGTGCTGGATTGAACAAGTGGGCTACAGTTGTTGAACGCACTGCTAACAAAATCACATGCTGGAATGAGTTGCTAATAGAACCAAATGGTCTAACAGCTGGCTGGAAAACATGTGCTAGCATTGAAGGAGAAATTAATCACGTATGACACACACAGATGCTCTGAACTGAATCACTCACACTAGCAGCACATCATTTCAAATTTGACAGCACATGTGTAGCACAATAGAATGCAACTTGGTGATTCACACATGTTCAGTAACATATTCATGCAGCTGCCATTGAATCCATTCACTCCACACTCTGCTATATATCACGCCTAGACCACCTGAAGCAAGGGGACTGATCATTACACTTCATGCCTACATCTCCATACCACTTTCCACTCCATTTAGCTTCCCCCAGTCACCCCATTCTTCTATTTCTTCTCCATCTCCATTTCTATTCTCTCATCTGCAACTTTTCTCTGTTCTAGACAATAGAACCGGAGGAAAGTTCAGCTGTCATCTTCATCTTCTTTCACTTTCACCATGACTGCTGCTGTGTTTTCTGTTATAGGAAATCGTGGAGTAAATGAGAGAATTAAAAGAAATTAAATGAGGGAGATCATAGGCAATTAATTAGTTGATTACCCATGATCAATTGCCTGATTGTATGATGTCCAATCCCATGATATTTGGGATCTCATTATGTCTATATGTGTATATATGTACCTAGCTACATGATATTTGGGATCTCATCTGCTCTAGCTGCTCGGACAGTCGAAACCCAGAAAGAGCGTCCCACCTTTGACCACTACAGAAAGCAGGGTCACACATGGGATAAGTGCTAGGTTCTCCACGGCAAGCCACCTGATTGGAGACCCCGACAGCGAAAGCACAGAGGTCATCTGGCAGAGACGCACCACGGTGCTGGAGAAATAAGCTATGTGAACAGTGGACAATACACAATGGTGGGCTCAGGAGTTACAGGAGGAACAAGCCCAATGTAAAGTCCAAAAGAGATCGGAAAGAGATCACCAACCGCGGAGAGAAGCTATGAACGTCGCAACTAGAAGCTGAGGAAGTCGCGACTGAATACTAAGGGTAATACTTCTTTCCACTTTTCTTAAACACAATCGGTAGATCTTGGCAAGGAATAGAAAATTTTTTAAGTTAATTTCTGCTGCGTGTCTTCCAATTCCTTACATCATCATGTCAGGATCCTTTAACACACATCCTGGAGCGCGCTTCTTACCCTTGAAAATTAGTCCCGAAAACAACATGTTGCCAGTGTAGTCCAGAAAGGTAACTTCTTCAAAGAACTTGCTACCATTAGATGTAAGAGTACATGGCCTTATTGGATAGTGGACTCTGGTGCCTCAGATCACATGACTGATGATGTGTCATTATTTTCAAATTATACACCTGTCACTTCCCATCTGGCATTTAAAATTGCTAATGCGTCTGATTCCTTGGTAGCTGGTAGTGGTACCATTAAAGTCTCTGATACATTAATACTTCATGATGTCTTGCATGTTCCCAAATTAAAATGCAATTTATTGTTTGTGAGCCAACCAAGTAAAAAGGAAAAATGTCATGCTAATTTTTTTGCCACTCACTGTGTGTTTCAGGATCTGCTCACGGGGACGATGATTAGTGTTGCTAAGGAGTTTGATGGATTATATTACTTGGATGACTGTCACAGATCCACACCTCACTCCTATAATAAAGTGTCACTCCCTCGGACTATTGAGTTGAAATTATGGCACAAAAGATTAGGGCATCCAAATTTTCAATATATATGTAAGATGTTTCCCTCAATCTGTGGCAATAAAGAGTTTGATTTTAATTGTGATTCTTGTAAACTTGCTAAACATCACTGTACATATTTTCCTAGTAGCATCTATCGCCCATCTAAACCTTTCTCAGTGATTCAAAGTGATGTATGGGGCCCATCTCATATCCCGAACTGTATCCGTTCAAAATGGTTCATGACCCTTATTAATGACCACACTCGTGTTAGTTGGGTTTTCCTCTTAAAGGATAAATTCAAGGTAAGCCAAACCTTTATTAAACTTTACCATATGATTCACACCCAATTCCACACCAAAATTCAAACTCTTCACACCGATAATGGTACCGAATATTCTAACCACCATTTATCCACATTCCTCAAACAACATGGTGTTACCCATAAAAGTTCGTGTCCGCACAGTCCCCAACAAAATGGTATTGTTGAATGCAAAAATAGATATCTCCTAGAGACAGCTAGGGCTCTTCTCTTTAGTAGCACTGTTCCTATCTATTATTGGGATGACACAGTTCTAACTGCCACATTTCTTATCAATCGAATGCCTTCTAAACCATTATCCTTCCAAACACCCATCCAAGTTCTCCATAGTCACTTTAACCTACCCTATTTGGAGAATACCTTACCACTAAGAGTGTTTGGCTATACTGCCTTTGTTTACTTATATCACACCCACAAACTCGAGCCCAAAGCTGTCAAATGTGTTTACCTAGGACCTGCTGGAAGTCAAAAGGGGTACAAATGCTTTGACCCTATCTCAAAACGTTTCTATGTCACCTGTGACGTCACCTTTCATGAAACCACTACTTTTTATACCTCATCCTTAGTTCAAGGGGCGACTTGGAATGAACTGTAGTACCCCACTCAGAGTGATACTGAATTCATACACACTCAATGAACTAGATCAAATCTATGTCCTTGAGGAAACCACAAATGAGATGCCTAGAGAGAATAACAGGGAAACCAGTTCAGGGGGAGATGATAACAGGTGGGGACAAGTCTATACTCATCGTAACATAAACATGATAGGTAATACTTCCTAAACTCTTGACACATTCCAAGAATATGAACCAAGAGTAGGTCCTGTGGAAGAAGAAGAGCAACTCACTGATGATCTTGATCTTCCAATAGCAGTACAAAAGCAACAAAGAACATGCACGAGATACCCTATAGAGAGGTTTGTATCTTATCTAGCTCTATCATCAAAACACTTTGCTTTCGTATCTCACCTTGATCAGGTCAAGATACCAGAGAATATAAATGAAGCACTTGCCAGTTTTGAATGGAGACAAGCAGTGGCAGAAGAAATGAAGGCCTTGAACGATAACAACACGTGGGAGGTCATTGAGTTACCCAAAGGCAAGAAAGCAGTAGGCTATAAATGGGTATTCACTCCCAAGTATCGTGATGATGAAAGCCTCGACAAATATAAACCCAGATTAGTGGTAAAAGGTTTCACACAAGTATATAGGATGGACTACACAGAGACATTTGCTCTAGTTGCCAAACTAAGCACCATAATAATTCTATTTTCTCTTGCTGTAAACCTAGACTGGCCATTACACCAGATGGATGTCAAAAATGCATTCTTAAATGGTGAACTTAAAAAAAAAGTGTACATGAAGATGCCTCCCGGATTCCCTGAAACCCGGGCAAATCAAGTGTGCAAACTGAAGAAGTCTTTGTATGGCCTAAAACAATCTCCTCAAGCATGGTTTGAGCGATTTACCAAGGTGCTAAAAGTTCAAGGGTACACAAAGGGTCAGAGTGATCACACCCTATTCTTCAGACTTTGAGAAGGGAAGATGGTGATCTTGACAGTTTATGTGGATGACATTGTCTTCACAGGAAATGATTAGACAGAGATAGATAGAATAAAAGAAGCATTAAACAAAGAATTCCAGGTTAAAGATCTCAGAGAGATGAAGTACTTTCTGGGAATGGAAGTCGCAAGATCTACAAAGGCATCAGTATCTCAGAAAAAGTACATACTAGACCTCTTAGAAGAAATAGGCATGCTAGGATGTAGACCAAACGATACTCCTATAAGGATGGACAAAATCAAGGAAGCAGAAGACATGGGGAAGGATGTTGATATAGGAAGGTACCAACGTTTGGTTGGGAAGTTAATTTATCTATCACACACGAGACCAGATATTGCCTATGCCATCAGCATGGTGAGCCAGCATTCCCATAATCCTAAGCAAAAGCACCTGAATGAAGTCTGCAGGTATCTTAGATATTTGAAAGGCTCTCTCGGGCTAGGTCTCTTCTTCAAAAAATCCAACAAAAGAACCGTGGAAATGCTAATCTATGCTGATTGGACAGGAGATCAGGAAGACAGAAGATCCTTACCTATGTATAGGGAAATTTGGTTACATGGCAAAGTAAAAAACAAAGTGTGGTAGCCAGAAGCAGTGCTGAAGCCGAGTTTGGGCCATAGCTCTTGGAATATGTGAAAGTCTGTGGATAAAATGGGTTTTGGAAGAATTACGAATGTCAATGGAATTGTCAATTAAATTATATTGTGATAATATGACAGCAATCAGTATGTCACACAATCCAGTCCAATATGACAGAAAAAAGCATATGCAAATAGACAGACATTTCATCAGAGAAAAGATTGACGAAAGGACTATTGATCTCATGCATATTCCCTCAAAAGAACATACGGTAGATATACTTACAAAGGGATTAACATGGGACAAATTTGAATACTTACTTGGCAAGTTGGACATGATCAACATCTATGTTCCAACTTGAGGGGGAGTGTAAGAAATCGTGGAGTAAATCAGAGAATTAAAAGAAATTAAATGAGGGAGATCATAGGCAATTAATTAGTTGATTATCCATGATTAATTGCCTGATTGTATGCTGTCCAATCCCATGATATTTGGGATCTCATTATGTCTATATGTGTATATATGTACCTCACTATAGCAATACAAAAAGTACAGAAGAACAATTATACCTTCATTGATGTGCTCTTTACCTAAAACCCTATTTTCGGGATCATCCCAGAAGAATGCGGTCTAATATCTGTTGTTGCTGAAGTTCAGATGGCAATGCAAGGCTAAGCTGTTATGCTCTCTTGAAGATGATGCTGAACCAGAATCCTTGGGCTGAATAGGATGTTTCATTGAGTCTTAAATCAGACTTAATTGTATCGATTTGATGTAGTTACTTCTGGTTTATTGATTCAATTAAAGTTTGTGGATGACAAAGGAGTAGGGAACAGAGTTGGATTTCTTATTCCTATATAATTGATCTCTGATTGATTTTCATCATTGGACCAAGTTGGACATGGTTGTAGTTGATTAGAGTAATCATTAAATAGAGTATAGTTGTATCTATTAATTCTTCTTCTATCTCTGAGTTGAATGATTCATAATCTCTATTAATGTCTGTGAGTTGTAGATTTGATTAAGATTTAGCTGGCGAGTTATTAGTTAACATATTCTAATTCAACTGATTAACTTCTTATATTTTATAGATAATGAATGTAAGGTAATCTCTAAGGGAACACACTTGTTATTCATTTATCTCGTCATCATAAACACTTAAAAGCATAAACAATAGCATACAATTTACTTTTAGAAGTTACATAAGATCTCATCACACACCGTCTTTTTAACTTGTTAATTTGTTGCTCATTAAATTAATTAGGTACAGTAGCATCCATCTAGGTTTCTTGTTAATTGATTTAGGTTAACCTCCACTTTATAGGTTAGCTTAGTTTTGTTTGATAATTAAAACGCCAGTTATCAAAATGACGCTGTTGTTGAGAAGCCTTGTTAAGGTTTCCTAAGCAATCTGTTGGGCCTAAAAATCATAAAAAGTAGATAGGTGTTTCAGTTTTTCTGCAAATTTAGTGTTTTCTCTTGTGGAGTCGCGACCAATTGCCTTTTGAGTCGCGACTAAAGTGCTTAAAATTGATTTCTGAGTGTCTTTGCGAACTTTAGTCGCAACCAGAAACACATTTGGTCGCAACCAACAATTTGTTTTAAGCTCATTTTGCTCTCTGTTACTTTTTGTCATGACCAGAGTGCTTTGTGGTCTTAACAAAAAATATTTTTCATTAAATTTTTTCTCTGTGATTTCTAATCGCAACCAAATTGACATTTAGGCAGGACCAAAAATCAGTATTTCAATTAGATTTACTCTGTGATTTTTAGTCGCAACCGGAGTGATAATTGGTCGCAACCAGAAACTAAAAATTTCAAGCAATTGCTCTGTGATTTTTAGTCACAACCAAAGTGATATTTGGTTGCAATCATAAATCCTGATTCAAAATTTTTCTTGTGACTGACAGTCGCGACTTGAAATTCATTTTTGTCACAATCTTTGTTCTTTGTGATTATTAGTTGTGACCTGGTGACCTTTTTGTCGTGACCTGATTGTTTTAAACTGCGATTATTTAATTTTTGGAATTACTGCGTCTATGATATATTTGATATCCTGCATCATTATTGAGTTTGATTTGCATGAACATAAGCTCTGAATTCTTTCATTTGGACATAGAAATCAAAAGAATACTTAGGCAAATTAAGAATAATAAAATCTTAAATCAAGTTGGTGTTGCGGCTATTGTTGAGCTTAGTGAATCTATTGCAGTTGAAGCTGATTGTGCATCAGGTGCTATATTAGATAATTATTTTGTCATAGAGCATGTTAATTAAGGAGCTCATACTCATAATCAGATTAATCAAAATGAGTAACGTGGAGAGAATAATATGAATAATACAAAAGCTCGTAGGAGCATAAAAGAACTCACTTCATATAATGCAAAGTTTGATCATTTTCACACTTATCCTGCTCTGGATGTTAACTTTGAGTTGAAAGGTCCTTTATTAAGTAACTTACCAAAGTTTTATGGATTAGCAGGTGAGGATCCTTTTAAGCATTTAAATACCATGCAGTGGATTTGCTCATCCATGAAACCTGTAGGTGTTGACATGGATGTTGTGTAGAGACAAGTATTCCATTTTACACTTGAAGGAAAGGCAAAGGAATGGTTTTATATGCTGCCACATCATACACCTCAAGCCTTGGACTCCTGGAATAACTTGAGGACTGCCTTCTTAGAGAGATACTTCCCTACTATATGATAACTTGAGAGATACTTCCCTTCTTAGAGAGATAACTTGAGGAAGGGATTTTTGCTGCAAAAAAAAATATGATAAACAGTCTTTCCATGAGTTTTGGGGAAGGTTTCAAGAGTTGCTAGCTAAATGTCCATACTATCAGATTTCATGTAAGCATTTGGTGCAGTGTTTTCATTCAGGATTGCGCTATGCATGGACAAAGAATTTGGATGTAGCTGCTAGATATTCTATTGATGATTTAACTCCAGATGAAGTATGGAACTTGATTGAGAAGATAGCAAGTAATAATCAGCAATATAGGACCTATAATTCTAGGCAAGTCTATGAAGTTTCGGCAAGGCCTTCTCAAGATCACAGTAACTTATCTTCTCAAGTTGCTGCCATGAATGCTCATATCAATAATCTAGCTGCTCAGCTAAGCAATTCACATGTTCAAAGCTTATACTCTCAAGATCTCATTGCTCCTAGTTGTCAACTTTGTTATTTTCCTATGCACACTACTATCAATCGTCCTACACATTGTGCAGATGTATCAGTTATCTATTAAGGAAAACCAAATCAATATCCACAAAGGAATCCATACTCCAACATATATAATAAAGGATGGAGAGATCATCCTAATCTCATATGGAGGGATGGAGGTGCAAACAGGAATTTTGTTCAGAATAGATTCACCAATGATAGACAAATAGCTTAATCTTCTAGAGTTATAGAATTGCCTATTGTTGTAAAAGATGATGGTATATCTGAGATAATCAAGAGCATTAATGTGATGAATTCAAATATAAACTCTATTAACATAAACTTCTGCTATAACTTCAAGGACTTGAGATCTACTGTGGATAACAACCAAGCAATGATAGAGTATAAGTTTGCTGCCTTGGATAATAAAATAGAAAATTGGGAAACAAAAGGTGCAAACATGAATGGCTATATATCACAGCTAGCCAATTCAATAAATGATGTTCAGGTAAGGATTAGTGAAGATCTACTTTCAAATAAAGTTGTTAACCCCAAATCTGTGAATGCTATAAGTTTGATAAGTGAAGAGTAAGTTGGGGAATAAGTTACAATTGTTAAAAGTGAAGAGAAATATAAGGAAGATACTGATTCCAGTGGTAGCATTGAGAAGTCTGAAAATAAGAAAGTATAACTACTTGGGAAGGAAAATGTTATAGAAAGTCAAATCAATTCTGCACCAGATTCATAAGATTGTGGACAGCCAAATAGCAAGGAAACTGAGCTACTTGAAGTTATGGATTCTGAGTTAAGAAATCCTATAGTAGACATAACTGAAGAAACACAATCAGAGCTTAAGTAGCAAGAAACAGCCTACGGTTTAGCTGAGAAAAAGGTGCATTTGAAGGAACTACTTGTCTTAAGGGAATTCATAAGCAACAAGAAGAAAGACTTAGAGGAGCACAACAAGGAAGTGATTAATTCTTTCAGTAAGATTGAAGTAAACGTGTCTATGCTGGAGAGAGTTCAAAGTGTTAGAATATGCAAAGTGTTTGAAGGATAGTTAAACACACAATGACAGATGTAAACCTAATAAACTGGTGCAAGTAGGACCTAAAGCTTCTGCACTGTTCAACTCTCAACTTTAACTAAAATGTAAAGATGTAGGTGCATTTTCTATTCCTTGTACAATTGGTAAAATAATTATTCCTAAAGCATTGTTAGATTTAGGTGCTATTATTAATGTAATACCAAGTTCCATTTATCATGCATTAGGAGTAAATCTGATTAAACCTACTAGCGTGTTAGCTCAATTGGCTTATAAGAGAATTATAAATCCTAAGGAAATTTTAGAAGACATTTTAGTTCAAGTTAAGAAACTTGATTTTCCTGTGGATTTTTATGTTTTGGATATGTCAAATAAGTCTCTTGATGATAGTACTCTTATCATAGGAAGGCCATTCTTGACAACAGCTAACACCATGATTTGCATGAAAGATGGAATTATTAAAATAGAATTTGGTGGGCACATAATTTGGTTTAACATGTATAGACACCCACATCAGGATCATTGTCTCCTAGGACTTAACATGATTGATCACTTGAAAATAAGTGTGATAATATTCATGAGTTTAAAAATAATAAAGTTGAAGAACCTTCCATTTCTAACTCCACTAATTTCTCTGCTTTTTCTTCATCTAATGGTGATGTATTATGCATTAATTCTAAAGTTGATGGCTGGCTTACTACTATGGGTGATTTTTCTTCATCTTCATCTAATATTGTTTCTATTAGAACTAACCTCACTATTTCTAGTGATAAACAATATCCAGGAAAGTTTGTAGCAGATTTAATAGAATTACAGGACAAGGATTATGTAGCATACTTTGAGAAACAAGGAGTTGGAATCTCTGAGCTAGGGAGTTTTCAATTCAATAATTATATCCTGCATTCTAACCTTGTTCACGAGAGTTTCAACTTAGAATTTTTTAGACATTTCAAGACTGCAACAATTGAAGGATCTAATCCAACATCAACAGAATTTTATGGCAAGGACAAATCTAGATAATACAGCAGTTACATCATCAAGACCATTCTCACTATCTGTTGGCTATGCCTATATTCTACTAGCTGTGGATTATTTTTTAAGATAGGTAAGGGCTATACCAACAAGATAGGATGAAGCAGATGGTACAGCATTTCATGTCAATGGCCAATTATTCAAGCTGTACAAGGAGAATTTCAAACCCTCATGATACTTAAGTTGTCTCCTTTCTTGTTTCCCCACTTACAATAGTCTATTCTACATAGTTTCCTTATATAATTGAGCTCATAATTGTTGATTAAGTGTGGGGGAGGAGACCAAGTCAGTAAGAGTAGATAAAAATTAACAAGTTTATCTTGGATTCTGATTCAGCTTTGTCCTCTTTATTATTTCTTCCTTTGCATGTGCCTAATTACTTCTTCACATTGAGGAAAATGTAGAATTTAAGTGTGGGGGAGTAGTTTGTGAAATTAGGTAAATAAAATCCAATAAGTACTATGATTCTATATTCTAGTCGCGACCTTGTGATGTATTGTTGCGACTAATATGTGCGAATATATCAAGTTTCTTCTCTGTGAAATGTAGTCTCGACCGATTCTTACTTTTGTCGTGACTTTAACTCTCTGTGACAATTAGTCCCGACCAGTAATTCCTATTTTTTGATGTTTACCTATCTATGATGTTTAGTCATGATCTGTGTTTATCTTTGTCATGACTGTAATTGTGAATTTTGGTCATGATTGGATGGACACTTGGTCGCGACCTAAGCTTTTGTGTTTGGCAAGATTACTCTCTGTGATCATGAGGTGCGACCAGTGTCCATAAACGTCGCGACTAATATTCCCTACTTTTTAAAAACTCCTTTTTGTAACATAATCGTGACCTGAAGTCCTTTTTGTTAAGACTAAAATTGATCCTCAGCTAAAAAATTCTTCTGTTTTCATCTGATTATTGCTTGGTCTAATGGGATCTACTATCATGGATTTAAAATTGAATTTTAAACATATACTTTTGAACATTGGCAAGCTTGATGAAGTTAAGTTGCTTGTTTCATTGATTGATTACTGGAAATTGTGCAGCATGAATGTTGATCTCATGTATTTAGTTAATATTCATGCAATCTTGTCACTGTGAGTTGATTAGGGTGAGTAAGACATATGGAAGGATTTTGAGCCTCCAACAGATACTTATTATATTGTGTGACACCATCTTGTTTGGTAACTTTGCAGAACTCGTCTAAATCCTTGATTCAAAACCATGTTAGCTTATTGAAATTGTGGATATGATAAGGGCATTTCTATCCAAACCCTCTTTACCAAATTGTAGCCATATAAAAATTAAATTCTTTGTTTACCCCTTTGAGACCTTCACTTTCTTTTAAAATTTCATCATTGGTTAATGAATGATGTACAGGATATTTACTGCTATAGTAAGTTTCTAAAATTGTGAAATAACTGATAAAGTGTACCACTTGTTGGATATCTGAATTTTAATGTATTTGCTATCTGGTTCAATAGTTGAAAGAAAAGAAAAGCAAAAAGAAAAAGTACGTAAATGAGAAAGAAGAAAGAGAAAAATAAGAGATATACCAGATAAAAAGATATGATATTCAACTTGTACGAAAGAAAATTATTTGGTGATTTGTGATTCGCTTCAGTTGCACAATTGAAACTATGATCAAGACTTGAAATAGCTTGAAGAAATAAGATCATGTGCAGTATTTCATTAATCATTGACATATATTTCTATTTTATCACTTAGTCTTTCCAACATTACAACCTAATAAAGACCCTTTGATTCATTAACCTTGTGGCACGCAGTGGTGGAGATGTAGGATGGTTACAAGCCTATGGAAAACCTAAACTAGATGGTTGAGTGAAACTACCTTGATAAGAGAATGAGTGAAACACTACACCTTGTAAGGAAATCTCCCCTTGCTGCTTACTATGATTTAATTGCATGAGTTGGATTATTTTGATTGATATGAGATTAGTTTGGACTCTTGCCAACTAAAGGGAAAGGATTGATGACTACAAATACTTATGTTGAATCTGTTTTGCCAAATTTGCTAAACATGAGTGTTTAAATTTCAATTTTGATCCATAATTTTGCTCGGAGTGCAAAAGCTAAGTGTGGGGGAGCGGATAAACTCATATTTGTAGTGATTTTAGTATGTTTACAGTGAGTTTTATTATTCATTTTATCCCCATTTATCAAAATGATGAGCAATTAATTAATAAAATTATAATGAAACAGGTGAAAATCAATTGATTGGGTTTTAGTGATTAATTGGATAAATAATCTATTAAATTTCCATTATGCAGCAACTAAACAGCATACAGTTGGACAGGAAATTAGATATATGCTGGATTGAACAAGTGGGCTATAGTTATTGAACGCACATGCTAACAAAATCACATGCTGGAATGAGTTGCTAATAGAACTAAATGGTCTAACAGCTGGCTAGAAAACATGTGCTAGCATTGAAGGAGAAATTAATCACGTATGACACACACAGATGCTCTGAACTGAATCACTCACACTAGCAGCACATCATTTCAGATTTGACAACACATGTGTAGCACAATAGAATACAACTTGGTGATTCACACATGTTCAGTAACATATTCATGCAGCTGCTATTGAATCCATTCACTCCACACTCTGCTATATATCACGCCTAGACCACTTGATGCATGGGGGACTGATCATTACCCTTCACGCTTACATTAATCATATTCCACTCCACAACACTTTCCACTCCATTTAGCTTCCCCCAGTCACCCCATTATTCCATTCCTTCTTCATCTCCATTTTCTATTCTCTCATCTGCAACTTTCCTCTATTCTAGACAATAGAATTGGAGGAAAGTTTAGCTGCCATCTTTATCTTCTTTCACTTTCACCATGACTACTACTGTGTTTTCTGTTGTTGCTGAAGTTCATATGGAAATGCAAGGCTAAGCTGTTATGCTCTCTTGAAGATGATGTTGAACTAGAATCCTTGGGCTGAACAGGCAGTTGCATTGAGTCTTAAATCAAATTTAATTGTATCGAGTTAATGTAGTTACTTCTGGTTTATTGATTCAATTAGAGTTAGTGGATGACAAAGGAGTAAGAAATCGAGTTGGATTTCTTATTCCTATATAATTGATCTCTGATTGATTTTCATCCTTGGACTGAGTTGGACATGGTTATAGTTGATTAGAGTAATCATTAAACAGAGTACAATTGTATCTGTTAATTCATCTTCTTCTATCTCTTAGTTGAATGATTCATAATATCTATTAATGTCTGTGAGTTGTAGTTTTGATTGAGATTTAGCTGGCGAGTTGTTAGCTAACATATTCTAATTTAACTGATTAAATTCTCATATTTTATAGATAATGAAGGTAATCTCTAGGGGAACATGCTTGTCATTTATTCATCTCATCATCATAAACACTTAAAAGCATAAACAATAGCATTGAATTTACTTTCAGAAGTTAGAAAATATCTCTTCACACACTATCTGTTTAACTTATTAATTTGTGGCTCATTAGATTAATTAGGTACCTTAGCATCCATCTAGGCTCTTTATAAATTGACCTAGGTTAGCCTCCACTTTACTATTAGTTAGCTTAGTTTTTGATAATAAAATGAAAGTTATCAAATTGCAAGTCCTTTGGAATACAGTGATGGTGGCCCCTTTCTTTGATGAATCAGAGTAGGAAGTTGAATGCTTTTGAATATTTTGTTCATGTAGAGTTGACAGTTTGTTTTGCGGTTCAAACTCTTGGAACATGATTTATGTCTCTTAATTAAAGTAAGAGCTGACTTCAAATGGACCTTGGTAATTATCTATCTGCCAGGTTACTGAGTTGATGGATTTAGATTATGCTAACTTAACCAACAAAATTATTCCTTTTATGCTTTTGCTAAATTATTGTTATAACTTGGTACATTCTGCTATATTGCAAGTGCTTTATTGACCTCAAAAATAGGAATTGCACTCCATTTATTGGACTTTAATATGTTTCCTAAAGCACATGCTAAATTTATTGTCAATGTTATTTTAATATTTCCACAACTGTTGTGTGCTTTTCAATTAATATTGTGAAAAATTTGTCTGAGATTGGGAACAATAACAAAATTTTCAAGACGGTAAGGTCATTAAGAAAAATATGGGCTTTAACAATAACAGTAAGAAAAATAATAAGATAAATAAGGATATTAACAAGAAGAATAGGGCTTTAATAAGATAAATATAGGCTTTAATATGACAAATAGGGGTCTTGATAATAATGCTCATATTCTTCTTTCTTTCATTGGTAGAGTATTTTTGTCTTTTGGCATCACAAAAGTAAACCCAGTTAATCCCCTATATTGTAGTGAAGTTTTAGATTTTTCTGAATTTTTTTTTGAAATAAATTTGTTACAATGGTCCTTATATGAAAGTTTCCAAAAATATATGTTCCATTGATTGACCTACTTGCTTTATTAGTTCTAATTTGTCTTCATTTTGATGCTTCATGACCAGTTTGTTCTTCTTCAAGGTTAGATATGTCCTTAGTTCTAGAGAAAAATGTCTGGATTAACTTTAAGATAATAGTTTCTCGAGAAAAATGATAAAAAGTGATTTTGATAAAAAGATGATATTTGAATAGTTATTATCAAAATCAATTTTTTATGTAAAAGTTATCAAAAAGGGCATAAATTAATGTTATAATTAAATCAGGGATATATCTTATCATGTACATTTTTGTTTAAAGTAATACATTAATAATATATAAAATAAATTTATTATTTATATAATTAATTAATACTCCTATGTTATTTAATATAAGACATATTTAACTAATTTGATTGTATTTAGAAAGTTAGTTAATATAACATGTTTGTTATAAAATACCTTAATCATCTTTCTTAATCTCTTCACTCATCTCTTACTTGATTATTATTGAGGGGATATCAATAGGAGTAATTTAGAAAAAATTTATAAATATAAGAAATATGTCTTATATTTAGGATTAAAATTAACTTCTCAATTAACTCATATATTATGGACAGAAGGAGTAATTAATATATATTAATATATTTTTAATATAATATAAGATTGAATATATGTTTAGAAAAATTACCAAAACAAATGTATGTTTATAACAAAAAAATTGTTTTGGGTAAAAATATCCGGACTCTATAATAATTACCTAACCACATTTGTTTTTGTTCCCCAAGTAAGAAAAACAATTTCCCTTTTCTAAAAGCATGGTTTTGTGACAAAAAGTGATTTTTGAAACTGCATATTTGGCTACCCAACTTTTAAAACAATGATTTTGAAAGTTTACCAAGCTTGTTAGCCTAATTTGTTGAGGGAGTCCATCCAACTCAATCATCTTCACCTTAGTGTGCTTGGACTAGATTCTAGAAAATAGATTATGGTAGAATATATTGAGTAAAATATATTATGGAAAAGTCATTCTTAAAAAATTTAATATCCCTAACTTATAACAAAACAATATTTTTGGTAGAGAAATATAATGCCTGTTTGGTTTGGTTTGCCAAAAGTTGTTGACCAGTCATCAAATGTCCAAAAGTGTTTTTAAACTAAACAATAGTTTTAGACTCCAATATTTTGAAGATGACAAATGATTTAAATAATTTTCAAGAGGTATTTTTAATTTAGCTTATTTGTTTTTGGTAAAGAGTATTTATCGATAAGCTTATCAATAACGGGTTTAATCGACAAACTTTTAAATAAATGAGAAAGAAATTTTTGAAGAAAATCTATTTTCTAAAGTGAATTTATGAAGCCCTATTCGATAAGGCTACTTATCGATAAAGCCTTCAATAAATGAATAATAGAATATGTTTTAGAAAAAGTCTGAGTCTTTGAAACTTCAATTCTTCGAGGACTTATTCGATAAGATTGTTTATCGAAGAAGCTTTCAATAAATAAGGAAGTGACTCAATGATTTATATGAATGAAATTATCGAGGTAGTTATCGAATAAGGACTTGATCGATAAAGACTTCAATCAAGATGTGCTTGAGAAAATAGTTTTCAAAAATGAATTTAAAGAAGCATTACTCAAAAAATAGATTTATCAATAAGGCTTTCGATAAATAAATTAAAATCAATATTTTCTCTGTTTTTAAAGAACTTCCAATTTATTGATAAGATATTCGATAAATACTAAGTCTTTTGTCTAAACTATATTTTCAAGACTCATTTATCGAAAAATTATTCAATAAAGGAATTTAACAAAGAATACTTATATAAATAGAGAAAATTTCTGGTTCTTTTGTCTAAACTATATTTTCAAGACTCATTTATCGAAAAGTTATTCGATAAAGGAATTTAACAAAGAATACTTATATAAATAGAGAAAATTTCTAGTTTATAAAGTGTTGGAAAATGTGCCCTAGGGGCCAATCATTGTCTTATGAACATTATTGATTTATGAATTTATTAATTGTGTTATCATATTATTTGCATGTTTACTGTGATGACCATCCTTTGATAATTCATGATCTTATCCTAAATGTCCCTGGTCGGTCATCTATGCGGGAGCAGAGATGAAATAAGACCAGTATGACTTTAAAAATGTATAGAGATATAAATCAAAGTCATAGGCACATGTAAGAGTATAAGGTGTTGGACCGACCCGCTATGAGAGAGCTGCATGGGTTACACCATAAGCTTCTCTCATATACAAACCATGTCACTATGCCTTGTGACCTGAGATCATCATGGATTCCTACATGACAAATGCTCAGCTTTGACCTAGTCAAAAGTCACTTTTGACCGAGTGATCATAAAGACTATGTTCGGCCTTAGTTTTTTTTCATGCGGAGGAATGTGAATGGTCAAGATGGAATTTGTCCCTCACATTCATAGAGAGATATTACTGGGCCCCTCGATGAGTGAGTTTGAGAAATGTATGGCCATACTATAATGGAAAGGTAGTTCCATTTCTATAGTCAGACTACTCAGGGATCGAGAAAGTAACGGTCAGGAATAGGAGGATGACATTATCCATGCCTCATTCATGACCAAAATATCGCGTGACAGAAGGGACATGATATGGTTGTATAAAAGGTTACATCGTTTATCGATCCTCATATGATTTGGGTAGTCATCATATCTTGCTAGAGACCACTTGCGACTTGTGGGCCATTATAGCAAATGGCCCACTGCCAACTTCATATGGGCCTATAGGGTCACACACAAAATAGCCCAACACGAGCTATGATGTCCAGATTCATTGAATCTAAGACGTGTCTAGATTCAATGAATGATCCAGGGTTGATGTATATATTTATTTATATTTATATTCGTATATATATAAATTCGTATATATATTATATATAAGGGATATATAGGATTTAATTTATAAGGATAAATTAAATCTCTATCACGTTTGAATTTGAAATTCAAATTGATAGGATATCTCATATAAGAGATATTTACAAGATTTAATCTATAAGGATAAATTAAATCTCTATCACGTTTGAATTTGAAATTCAAATTGATAGGATATCTCAAATTTGATTTATAAGAATAAATCAAATACAGTCCAATCTTATCTTTATTTAAATTAAATAAATAGGTGAATTAAATCTGTGGGATGGATTTTAATATAAACATTATTTATTTAATTAGTTTCTTATCAAATTATACATATGTGATATTGTATTCGGATTTAATATAGACTAACTCCAAAATCTAATTCGGTTGAGAAACACGCAGAGCATCCTATATATCTGATTTTAGGAGCTACATTTTGTAAACAACACATAACACAAAAGGCCGAACGGAATCTCCAAAAGGTTTGTAGATAAGAAACTGCTGAGGTAGAGACGGAGAGGACGAACTCTTGAGAAAGCCTTGAAGGGACAGGAGACGCTAGCACGTCGTTCGTGGTTGTAACACTATTGGTGTGGATACCAGTAGAGGAAGCCGACCTGAGGCGTCAACTTCTCGCGATCAGAAAGAGAGCACGAGCCGCGGAGAGAAGCTGTAGACGTCTTCTTGCGATCAGAAAGAGATCACCAGCCGCGGAGAGAAGCTGTGGAAGTCGCTAAGAAACACTGAGGGTAATGCTTCTTCCCACTTGACTTAAACACATACGGTAGATCCTGGCAAGGAATGGAAAAATTTTTAATTAATTTTCGCTGTGTGTCTTCCAATTCCTTACATAAAGAACTATGAAATGTGGATTTAACAAATGATTTTTTATGGTGATTTATTGCTTATAATGTTGCTAAGTTGTTTGAATTATCTATTTCTCAAAGTACTTTAAGCAATCTTGCAAAAAAGAAGAGAGATTAAATATGAAAGAAGAAAGTCTGAGTTTGCTTTTCTGAAATCTAAAATTATGATATTTATTGGATCGCTATTTCATTAGGCCATTTATTGAAGTCATTTTAGATAATGGCCATTTTATATAATCACTTCAATAAATAGAAGAAAATTCATACTCTAAAGTTATTAAAGATTTATCAAATAATTCTTTGTGTGATCTTAATAAACTTATAACTTACTTTGATTTGTTAAATGATCTTATAAATTATTATTTCTAGATATATTACATGATTTAAGAAAAAGATTAAAAGATCAAAGAATAATTGAAAGTTTGTACTTCAATATTTATCAATAAGCTACTTGATAATCTTATTTATCGAAGTTGGTGGGCAAGCTAGTTTTAAGATGCAATACAAACCATTGGATTAAATAGTGAACAAACTAATCCTAGCCTTCTATTTCCACCCAAACTTTTTTATAAATACCCCATCACAGCCCATTTTGACATCCCTTAGTATCCTTGGGGAAATTCTGCCAAAATTTATTTTGAGCTAGGAGAAAGCATACAACTTGGAGCAAGAAGAAAAGTAATTGTTTCATATGATCTTGAACTGTATTCTATGAAGTTTGCTCTTGGTTTTAAGTGATTTTTATGACAATTTTCCTTTAGTATGGCTGCTGGAAATTCTGCTCATATGTGATGGGAATATGAATATTAATTTGTAGATGATTTAGATAAGCTCAAACAAGTGAAAATCAAGTAGTATTGGCTTAGAAGTTGAAGTATGCATGAAATTAGGATTTTGTATTCTTGGCTGCCACTATTCAAATCCCTATTCATATGTGAGAATTTCATGATTTTGATGCTTATGTATGATCATGAAGTAGCTCCCATATCATGATAACATGTTAGGCATAGTCAAGCATGCATAGTATTATAGTTTGTATGACTTGCTATTGGGATTTCAATAAAATCTCATTCTTTCCATATGTATAACCATGTTATATGTGCTGGAACCTCAAAAGGGAAAAGGTTAAATGTGAATGAATGAATGAATGAATTTGTATTATAAGATAAGTTGGTTATATAACATTATGGGATGCAATAGTACATTATAATGTGTATGTAATATAAGGTAGTGACATTATGACGGTATTTTCAGTGACTTACAATACGAGTTATGACGAGGAATTTGGTATGAATATAACTAATATACATAGCTTTAAATGGATGTCAAGAATACTTCAATTGGTTAAGTTTTCAATTTAATATAATTTTTCAAATTTAGAAATAAAATCTAGAAATGAGGTAAAATGAGTGTCTAGAGGTAGTGAGGTTTAGATGACAATTTGAAATAGCAAATGAAAGATTTTTTTTCACAATATTTTATGAGCTTAAAGAACACGTCTTGTGCTTTAAATCCATATATAACACTCCTTAATTGGATGAGAAATCAAGGAGAAATAAATTTTTGAAGTTAAGGTAAGAAAACTGAAATTTTCAAATTTATCAAATGAACAGGGCTTCTTCAATAAAAATTTGTATTCATTTAGACAATGAAACCTCATTTTTATATTTTCCCCCTCATATTTTGATAAAATAGATTTCAATGGAAATTTGAATCACTTTATTTCTATTTTTATATTTAATTATGAATTTTAATTATGAATTTTTAAAATTGGGTATGTATATAGAATTACCAAATGAACAGTACCCGCATAATTTATTTTTTAAATTTCACTTTTTTTTAAGTTAAAGAGATTTTAAATTAGTTCAAACTACTTCCAATTGAGCATAACTAAGGGTGAAAATAAGGTCATGATATTTTGGTATTAGAGTAAAGGATTCTGATGTAGAAAATACTCTGCTTAGATTAGTTATAGACAAATAAATTATCATAAATTGTCACAATTAACCTTAGGATAGTGGGTGTAGGATAAATATGGCCATACATAGATCAGGATTGGAAACAACAGTTAACCAAGGAGACCATATACCTGAAGTCATATGTTCATATGTATCTAGTTTAGCTTCAGAAGAAGAACTTTTGTTTGATCCATAAGAGTTTTAGCTTCCAATCATTGATGATTTGGATTCTGAACTCTCTGGTTTAGATAAACCAGATAGTTCATCTATAGGGTCTAATGATATGGATATAATATTTGAATAATCTATTCCAGCCCCTCCTTTACATGCTGTACCTCCAGATATGTCAGACCAGACCCTAGCCCAGTAATTAATACAGTTTAGCTGGATGAGAGATGTATACCATACCCTGAGCCATTACAATATGATGAGTTATATTCCCACGTTTGGGTATAATGGATCCTATACCTAGACAGTCTGGTAGCCCAATTTTACTTGGACTTAGTCAGTTTCCTAACTCGACAGATTTACAGGTCTAAGTTAACCTAGAGTAGTGATACATTTGGAGTCTAGAGACATAGAAATAGAACCTGAAGAGGCAATTAGTGAGGAACATTTCAAGAAGGCCATGGAACTAGCCAAATAGTTGTATGATTTAGGCGACTTTTGGTCAGAGAAATAGATCAAGATTATAGGATATATCATGATTTTTTATTTAGAGCTTGGGAATCCTATCAAGCTTTTGATCGAGATACTCTCTCTTTAGAAGATTGGGTTAATATCATGAATGATATTTTTCCTGCAACAGATCTGGAGATCGGGCTTATACTGATGTTTTGTTGAAGAACCTGCAATATATGTACCAGACTAGATCTTTCTAGTAAAGGAGTTTATTAGAAAAACTTTTAAGAAAGTATAATGTGATGTGACATCTATGGATGCAAATGTTATGTATGTGCATAAGCCATGTATAATAGATATGTTCATAGAATCTTTGTGTGAAAGATATGCACTTGAGAAATGAGATGTGATAGCATGTAGATATGATGTTTTGGAACTATCTGTACATTATGTTATAAATGAAATATGAGTTATATTATTTATGTTATTCCTTCTCATATCTATATAGTAAAAGATATAGTTAGAACTAGAAGAACAGTTTTACCTGACCTAGAAGTACCCCTAGAACGACTATAGGTCCTCTTCAGCTTATATTAGAATGATTATATCAACAACAGAGAACTATAGATGGGATGAGTGATAGAAGCTCGACAAGCTGAGAAAAGAGATACGGCTATTGCAATAGCAGTCGCAGTTACAATGGTAAATCTTCAACAACCTGAGGTACAAACAGTCGTAGAAGAACAGCCAATACCTGAACAGATACAGCCTGTGACAGGCAAGACCTGCTATATGAAATATCCTTACTTTTATACATTTTAGGGACCAATCAGTAGCATTTAGAACCACTTACAGGTCTTTGGAAGTCCATTAGCTAAATCTGGAATTTTTCTCTTTCTCGGGTTATTGTTCATATGGTATTATAGACTACGCAAAGAACTTCAAAAAATCATAATTAATTCTAAAAAAATTGAAATGAAGTGGTTCAAAAAGATACATGAAGCTAACATCTTTAAATTTAAGGGAAAAATAATTTTAGACCAAATGATTAACCAATTAATATAGTTTATTCGTCAAATTTACTGTTCATTTGGTCAAAAATTCTGAATATAGATTCTGGTCCCTTATTTTGGAAATTCATTTCTCTTGTTATACACATCCAAATGAAACGTTCTACGTATGCATTTAAATCTCTAGATGTGTGCTACATGCTCATAAAATTTTATAAAATAATTTCTTCATTTGCTAAGTCAAGCTAAAGCCACAACAAAACTGCTTCAGGACCTACATTTTTACTATTTTAGTTTCTTTTCTTTCACTTTCAATAATTGTTCCAACATGTATAAGCCATCAAATAAGCTTCTCAATATTCATATGCATCATGTACATATTCCATAATTATTACAAATAGTTTCATCACATAAATGGACACCTTACATGGCATTTACATACATAGAAATTCATAGATATACTAAGATCTTAATTACTTCTATTCCTTTCTTCCATTCTTTAGCTCTTCTCCATGTATACCTTTTCCATCATACTTGACCTAAATTGGTTGGTTATGGGAGAGTGAGATTATAGGGAATCTCACTAGCAAACATTTTCACTTAAATATGCAAGATGGATGCTAATGCATGATATGTAATTTCATTAAACTTTCTTTGATTAGTGATATGCCATCATGCTATATGCTTTTGCATAAAAGTGCATGGACATGGAAACATGTTATTCACAATACATTCAACATCATTTATCATATCACAACATCATTCAAATAACATATACATGTCAACACATAAGCATACCACATCAAGCACATAAAGAGGTAAGTTCACTACCTTGCACTTAAGCTTTTCTCTTGTTCTTTTGCACTTGCTCCCTAGCTTTCCAACCATGAAGCCTTTATGTCAATCACTTCCCAACATCTTCTTAGATGTTTCAAGGTCCTAAACACATTCATATATATCACATAATTTATTAGGACTCATGAACTCCAACCATGTTCAAGACTAACCTTGTTACACTCTTTATTATCATAACTTTCTCTAATCTTCACTAATCCACTTGGCTCTTGAACCAATTGATGTCTTGACTTTACCCTATACAATTTCATCTTTTGAATTCATTTATGAGCTTAGAATCATGAAATTCCAGCTCCTTCATGGCCTGCTGTACAGAACCGAAACATGTACACAATTCTTTCAAAAATTCTCATTTTGATTCTAATGCTTCCCATACTTGTTTCTCCACTTTATACCACACAAATTTTCATTTTAAAACTATTGGAAGTATCAAAATTATGAAATTCCAATAACTATTCATATGAGTGAACAGTAATAGAGAAGAATTTCAAAAACTACCATCTTGGAATTTCAATGTTTCCAAGGTTCAAAACATTTCCAATCCTACACAAAATCATCATATAAATTCAATGGAAGCATTAAATCATTAAAATTCCATTTCCTTTCATCATGAATAGTGCATACTGAACAGGTTCATCCATGGCAAAGTCAAGAATATCAATTTGATTCAACAACCAATCACTTAGCTAGCTTGTTTAAGCTTCAATCATATACTTCTAACTTTAATTTCTTCTTTCCCCTTTCATCTAACTTAGAGAAAACTCAACTTTTCCCTATGAAAACTGTAAGTTCAAGCTCCCAAATCAAAGAAAAATAAGCTAGGAGAAATTGCTTACCTCTAATATCTACCTTGCTTGAACTTTGGTACCTTGAATCTTCTTTATCTTGGCTTGAGTTTCTATTTTACAAGAGTTTCCCCAAGGTTCATGAGGCCACAGTTTTGAACCAGATTTGAGGGGGTATTTATAGAAAATTTCATGGAAAATCAATGGCCAAGATTACTTTGTACACTATTTGATCTAAAGGCTCATATTTAAATTTGGATTTAACTTTTTCAAAAAGGAAACTTATGGCATCATCCATGACATCACAAGGGACAACTCATGGGGTATGTGGCGTAATTTTCATAGGGAGGAAGCTTCTGAAAAAATTTCAGTCTAATCCGGTACTAGCTCAGTCCGATTCCCCAAAAACTAGACTGTTTTCTGTTCCTAATTTTTATAATATTCCAGGATATGTATTCTGTCTTGGAAATCAATATCTAAATTTTTCATACCATTGAAATTTTTGTACTGGGCCACAATTTAATTGTAGATCCCTTGGGAAATGACCAAAATACCCTTGGTGTCATTTCTTGCACTATATTAACCCTAAGGGCATATACTGGCTCTAATTAATCATACTTATACTATATACCACATTTTTAGCCTATCTCATATGACCAAAATGCCCTCCATCCATCACTGGTACAATATGGGCATCCAGAGGCATTTTTGTAATTTCACACTTTTTCTGGACACTAGCCCCTTCTACTGATGAATTGGTACCCTGGGTTTTGGGCCCTCCTTGGCGTCATCATGGGCCTATATATGAGGTCATCTGATCTCAATCTATCCAGGCTTACATACTGCTAAATCCCATAATCGGATCACGGGTGTTCTCAAACTCCCGTCAAAATTCACTTATATGGGAATAACTTTTTATACAAAACTCTTTCTGGGGTTCTGTCAGATCCATGACATCTGACACTATATGGCATACTTTCCTGTAATTTGTCCACTTAAATCTGAAGTCCATGAAATCTGTTAAATTTCAGATAACTTTTAGACTATCAGATAAATATCTACTGTCTAGAGCCCTAATAAAATTTCTATATCATGCTAGATTAACCAGCATGACTTCCTCTATTTACTGATGGAATGTGGGAATGAAATATTTCCAGGCAGTTCTAAGCCTTTTATGGCTAAACTTTTCCATAATTACATTTAGGTCCCTGACTTTTTGCTAATTACATTTAGGTCCCTAAACTTTTGGAAATTACTACTTTTGGCCCAAATCTTTTTTCTACTTTAACTTTTTGCCTTCAACATTTTCTAATTTTCGCTTAGGTTATTTTCTTTCTTCAAGACTCATTTAACCTTTATCATTTCTTCTGATCTTCGCTATAATCCTTTCCAAATCTCTTTCACTATCAGTATTATATAGATAGGGAAAATTAGGATATGACACTATAGATGCATGGGATATCCAGGAGTAGATTACAAGGTTTTGTCAACACAGTCCTCCTTCTTTTGACGGAACTTTTGACACAAGAAGTTAAGGAATGGATCAACAGATTGGAGAAGATCTTCAAGATTTTAAATTGTCCATCAAAGTACAAAGCTCAGATAAAAATCTATAAGTTGGAGAAGGATGCATATAGATTATGGAGGAACACAGAAATTATTCTGCAGTCCCATGAGACTCTGATTACTTTGGAAATATTTTTGGGACAGTTATATGAGAAATACTTCCCCTTTTCCATTCGAGATAAGAAGAAAGTCGAGTTCTTAACCCTACGTCAGGTTGAAGGGGAACCATTCGATGAATATCTAGCAAATTCATCCGCCTTTCCCATTATTCTACTTGCCTTAAAACAAGTCAAAAATGAGAGGTGGACAAGAGAAAAGCTTATCAGGGAATTGAACTTAACCTTGAAAGAAATGATTGCTCCTGGATAGTTATAGAAGTGTAATGAAGTAGTAGAAGCTTGTCGTATCATTAAGAATAGTTTGAATTACGTAATGACAACCTGAATAGTTCTAAAGAATTAGTGCTCAGTAGTTAAACTCAGTCTAGTAGGAACCCAAGTCAAGGGAACAATTTCAACAAGAAACAAAAAAGGTCAAAGTTTGACAAAAGGTTTAAGAGAGGAGCAAGGCAAGGAGGCACAACCTATCTGTCTCGACCAAGAGAATGTGATAAATGTGGCAAGAATCATGGAAATAGGCCACGTTTAGTGGTTCAGAATGTGTGTTACAACTATGACAAACTGGGGATTTTGCCAAGGAGTGTCCACAGAATACTAAAGGGTCAACACCACAGACACAGGGAAGAGTATTTGCCCTTACTCAAGAGGAGGCATAACAGTCACCTGATATGATACAAGGTACGATCAGAGTTAATGATTGCCTTATGAATGCTATGTTTGATTCAGGTGCCTGTCATTCATTCATAGTGCTGGGCAATTAGATCTCCCTATCAGTACCCTGCTATTTGATATATGTGTTTCTACTCTCACTGCTCTAGAGTAATTACTGAACATGCATATTTGAATTGTTTCATTTGATATGAGCATTGTTGCAGTATATTAGACCTGACACGCATGTCATTCCAAGATATTGATGTCATTATTGGTCTAAACTGCTTGTCTTCCCAAAATGTACTCCTTGAGTGCAAGAATAAAACCCTAATCCTTTCTCAGATAGAAACGAGTTCCCATACTAACCTTAAGTTAAACTTTATAACTGAGGCCCAAGTGGACAAATGCCTACGTAGAGGTTGTCAAGGGTGAGTAGTATTCTTCTTAGTAGATTTAAACATCCTTACTTTTATACATCTTAGGGACTATTCAGTAGTATTTGGAACCACTTGCAAGACCTTGGAAGTCCATTAGCCAAATCTGGAATTTTACTCTTTCTCAGGTTACTGTTCATGTAGTATTCCAGATTACACAACGAACTTCGAAAAATCATAATTAATTCTACAAAACTCAAAATGAAGTGGTTCAAAAAGCTACATGAATATAACATCTTGAAATTTAAGGGAAAAATAATTTCCAGACCAAATGATTAGCCAATTAGTATAGTTTATTTGTTAAAGTTTACTGGTCATTTGGTCAAAAACTCTGGAAACAGATTCTAGTCCCTTACTTTGGAAAATTATTTCTCTTGATATACACATCCAAATGACACGTTCTACATATGAATTTAAAGATATGGATGTGTACTACATGCTCATAAAATTTCGTAAAATAATTCCTTCATTTGCTAGGTCAAACTGAAGCCACAACAACACTGCTTCAAGACCTACGTTTTTTTTTTACCATTTCAGTTTCTTTTCTTTCATTTCCAATAATTGTTTCAGCATGCACAAGCCATTAAATAAGCTTCTTAACATTCATATACATCATGTACATATTCCATAAGTATTACAATAGTTTCATCACATAAATGGATACCTTACATGGCATTTACATACATGGACAATTTATAGTATATGCTAAAATCTCAATACTTCACTTCCTTTCTTCCATTCTTTAGCTCTTCTCCATGCATACCTTTTCTTCATGCTTGCTAAATTGGTTGGTTATAGAAAAGTGAGATTCTAGGGAATCTCAGTAGCAAACATTACCACTTAAATATGCAAGATGGATGCTAATGCATGATATGTAATTTCATTAAGCTTTCTTGGATTAGTGACATGCCATCATGATATAAACTTTTACATAAAGTGCATGGCCATGAAAACATGTTATTCACAATACATTCAACATCATTTATCATGCCACAACATCATTCAAATATCACATACATGTCAACACATAAGCATACCACATCAAGCACATAAAGAAGTAAGTTCACTACCTTGCACTTAAGCTTTCCTCTTGATCTTTAGCATTTGCTCCCTAGCTTTCCAACCAATAAGCCTTTATGTCAATCACTTCCCAACATGTTCTTGGATATTTCAAGGTCCTAAACACATTCATATTCATCACATAATTCATTAGGACTCATGAACTCCAACCATGTTCAAGATTAACTTTGTTACATTCTTTATTGTCATAACTTTCCCTAATCTTAACTAATGGACTTGGCCTTTGAATCAATTGATGTCTTGACTTTACCCTACACAATTTCCTCTTTTGAATCCATTTATGAGCTTAGAATCATGAAATTCCAGCTCCTTCATGGTCTTCTGTACATAATTGAACATAAGCACACAATTCTTTTAAAAATTCTCATTTTGATTCTAATGCTTCCCATACTTGTTTCTCCACTTTACCCCACACAACTTTTCATTTTAAAACCATTGGAACCATCAAAATCATGAAATTCCAATCACTGTTCATGAGAATGAACAGTACTGTAAGGAATCTCAAAGACTACAACCTTGAGATTAAAATGTTTCCAAGGTTCAAAACCTTTCCAATCCTACACAAAATCATCATACAAACTCAATGGAAGCATTAAATCATTGAAATTCAATTTCCTTCCCTCATGAACAGTGCAAACTGAACAGTGCACATCATGGCAAAGTCAAGAATATCAATTTGATTCAACAACCATTCTCTTAACTAGCTTGTTTAAGCATCAATTATGTGTTTCTAACTTTAATTTCTTCTTTCTCCTCTCATCTAAGATTTTTGGGCAGCACAACACCTTAGAGAAAACCTAACTTTTCCCATGAAAACCCTAAGTTCAAGCTCCCAAATCAAAGGAAAATAAGCTGGGAGAGATTGCTTACCTTTAATCTCTAGCTTGCTTGAACTTTGGAACCTTCAATCTTCTTTATCTTGGCTTGAGTTTTCATTTTGCAAGAGTTTCCCCATGGTATCACAAGGCCACGGTTGTGGGCAGAATGAGGGGGTATTTATAGCCAAAATCCAAGAAAAATGAATGGCCAAGATTGATTTGGTTACTATTTGATCTAAAGGCCCACATTTAATCTTGGATTTAACTTTTTCATAAAATAATAATTATGACATCATGTGGGACAGCTCAAGGGACACCTCATGGGGGTATGTGGCGTGGTCATGGTGTAAGGAAGCTTATGGAAAAGTTCCAGTCCAATCTGGTACCGATTGGTGCAGTTTCACAGCAACCGGACTGTTTTCTGTTCCTAATTTTTTATAATATACCAGGATATGTATTATGTCCTGGAAATCAATATCTAGGCTTCCCACACCATTGACATACTTGTACTGGCCAACACTTACTTACAAATCCCTTGGAAAATGACCAAAACGCCCTCGGTTCACTGTCTTGCACTGTACTAACCCTAAGGGCATAATTGTCATTTCACCCTTCTTTGTACTGCCTCAGGTCATATACTGGCTCAACTAATCATATTATACCATGTGCCACGTTTTTAGCCTGTCCCAGATGACCAAAGTGCCCTTCATCCATCTCTGGTACAATCTGGGCATCCAGGGACATTTTCGTAATTTCGCACTTTTTCTGGGCACTGACCCCTTCTACTGATAGACTGGTACCCTGGTTTTGGGCCCTCCTTGGTGTCATTATGGGCCTATATATGAGGTCATCTGATCTCATTCTGTCCAGGCTTACATACCGATAAGTTCCATTATCGGATCACGGGTGTTATCAAACTCCCGTCAAAATTCACTAATATGTGAATAACTTTTTATACAGAACCTCTTCCGGAGTTCTGTCAGATCCAGGCCATATGACATTGTAGGGCACACTTTCCTGTAATTTGTCCACTTATATCTGAAGTCCATGAAATCTGATAAAATTTCAGATAACTTTTAGACTATCAGATAAATATCTGCTGTCTGGAGCCCTAATAAAATTTCTGTATCATGTCAGATTATCCAGCATACCTTCCTCTATTTACTGATGGAATATGGGACTAAAATACTTCTAGGCAGTTCTAACCCTTTTCGGGCTGATCTTTCTATAATTACAATTTTACCCTTGAACTTTTTACTTAATTACATTTAAGTCCCATAACTTTTGGAAATTACCACTTTTGACCCAAATCTTGTTTCTACTTTAACTTTTGGCCTTTAACCTTTTCTACTTTGCATTTTAGTCCTTCTCCTTCTTCAAGACTCATCTAACCTATATCTTTTCTTCTGATCTTCGTCATAATCCTTTCTAAACCTCTTTCCACTACCAGTACTATACAGATAGGGAAAAATCAGGATATGACATTTCTACCCCCCTTAAAATAAATTTCATCCTCGAAATTTATTTAACACGTCAATCAAGGTTTGGGGTATCTATCTCTTAGCTTTTATCATGTTAATCTTAGCGGAGCACTTTTCATATCCACAATTCTTCATATCCTTACTATTATTACTTTCTCTTCTTCTGAATCAACTTAGTCAGAGTTGAACTCCAGTTCATTCTAGTACTTTCGTACTTGCTATACATCTATCTATATATGGACTTTTCACCATACAAAACTCGTGAGTAGTATCCATTTCTTTCATATTAAACTCTCTCGAATGCTATTATATTTGGGAGTTTCTGTTAACTATTCATCATACTTCTTCGTACAATTACTTATTACTCATTTGAGTGTCTAGTGGAATTCTCTGAACATATGCACACTTTAACTCTCATTCTCATATCATTATACATTCTTATTATCTTCAATAACTCATCATAATACAGAGAGAGGACTTATATCATTATTCTTTCTTCCATTGTTCTACTTCCCAGCAGGAGCACATAGGAGCACATATGAGCATATAGGAGCACATACTTTAACATGCATAATGCCTGGCTAACGTGTTGCAGGACTACATACTTGCTCATGAATGCAAAGCTCTAACATTGGAGCTCAAGCATTCCTTCTCTTAATATGCACAGCTCTAACATTCGGAGCTTGCACAGCTCTATCACATAGAGATTGCACTGCTCTAACATTTGGAGCTCTAGCATATTTTACAAACATAACATAACGTAACATAAGGCCTGGCATTCTATGCAAGGAGTGAAAGCTCTCAAAGCTCTCATTTGCTCTTTCACATATAGCTCAGCATTCAAACGTCTTACCCCTTTCAATAGGGAGCCTCTCTATCTGTTTATAGGGCTAGCTATAAAGCCACTTCGTATTGTATTTCTCAATACATCTTTCTCATAACATAACTCATTTCATATCTTTTCATGCCATAACATAGCATATCTGGCCAAATCTGGCTATATCATAGTCTATCTTTCTAATCCATTCCATTTGGACTTGGCATAAGGGCTTTAGTCTTACTATTCATAACCCTTTTTAACTTTTCATAGCTCTTTCTATCATCTTATATAGCTTTGTGCACATATGCCAATTTCAATGGCATTTACACACTTTTCCATTATTTTCCAGGGGGTCACCCATCCTTGGATTACCCTTGCCTGAGCACGCTTAACTGAAATGTGTAGATAAAAATCTAAAACACTAGTGATTACAGGCTCCAACCCTGGTACTTTACTATCTTAGACACATCTTATACTATCTCTCTTGGGTCTATCTGGTCTTCTTATCTCTTTATCATCACTTGGAGAATCTATTGGTTTCTTATTCTTACTCTATATAATCTTATCATAGGGATCTCTTCTCATATCTTACGTAATATTCCCATAAATCCTTGGGACTCAGCATTAACAGCTTTAACTTTGATCACTTAGTTCCTGATACGTGTAAGGAGATTCTGAGTTCAATCCTTGATAGTAATAAGGCTATCTGAAACTAGCATCATGGGTACTCTCTCTGTTATGAGTTAACTAACTTGTGAAGCTTCTATACCTTAACTTTTTCTTGGTATTCGTCCTTCCAAAGACATATTGTACTTATGGCTCATTACTTTCTTGCTCTAGGCTTGGTCTACTGTGGCCTCGGGATCTACTGCGATCAACCGTAAGCCTCTTCAGCATCTAACTGCGACCCTACGAGCCATACTAGGATCTAACTGCAATCCTCCAGAATCTACTACGATTCTATTGTACTGTATTCTCATCTCTGGAAGATCTAAACTAGCGGACAAAGTTACAAGGTTAGTCACTTTCACATAGTTGTTAACTCCACAGATAATTCCCTAAAAATGATCACATAAGCCAATATTATCTATTAGGACTTGACTCATTTCCTCTATCACTTAGGAACTTCATATAGCATTCTCATCTTTATAACTTACTAGATCCATCACTGCAGAGAGCTACATAGGCTCTACCATGCATATGTCTATCATCATTTATTCATCTCATCAGAGGGACCTTACTCTATCTGAGTTATACTGTCCCATCTCTTGGTTTTATTTCAAAAGCAATCTTACTCTATTGCAAGTGCAATCTAGCTCTATTGCAAAAACATTAACTTACATTACTTAGAATTACTCCTTCTTGGAGCCATATCATTCATACATCTTACCCCTACTGAAGGGATATATCCTGAGTATCATAATCATTTATCTTCGGATTCACTATTAATCCTCATCTTCAATCTCATTCTGTATCTCATTGACTATCACTGTCTGATCATAATTTCTCTTTATACTCTTTGGGACTTAACTGGCTAACTATTGCGTTTAGCCCTTTGCTGTTGCTTCATCCTTACTAAATTGAATTATTTAATTGCATGTCGTAGGGCATGGGAGCAACATAACTTTCTCATCATATCTACTCTACCCTGCATGTAATGCGTAAGGGGAGTATTCATTTATCATAACATACTCAATATGCATAATATGCAAGGAGATGCAATCCTTTAAGCATTCTCTAACATGCATGTCATCACATGACAACTGCAAGGAGATGCAACTTCTCATCACAACTTATGGCAACACAATCCATATCATTTTCACATAATTTGCTCCACCATCCCTTATAACCTTTAATCACTAGGTCCTGATCATTTATTCAGGTACCTGAGTCATTTACTTGTTTCAATTAGGATGCCACATCACCCTCTTACTAGGGTATAGACTCAACCCTTCTTTACTCTTTCTTACATAAGGAATAGGGGAGTCACTTTATCTTTGAATCTGTGGCAATCTTACTAGGCCATATTCATTATATCATATCATCTCTTATCGCCTATAAGACTTCTATGTCTCTAACCTGAAGGATTTATGTGTCCTTGGCCTCATAGTAATCTATAACTGAGTCAGCTATTCTCTTTCAGCTAACTGAGGAAAGGCTTGTTCTTTATACCATTTGAACTTTCAAGTTTTCCCTTATCCTCTTGGATTACTAACAGGCAAGAAAATATCTCTTATTAAGTCTCAAGGTTCATATAGATGAACTTGGCTAATTATTCGTCAAAGGGTTTCTCTTTCCTTTATTCTAACCCTTAACCTCACGCTCACCTCTCTCTCTAATTGAGAGGAATACTTCTTTTGAACTCTTGTAGAAAAACTTCTCAAGTGAGAGAATCATTCTCCATCTCGTATGGAGTAACTTCGTATCTCTTAACTTTTTCTGTATGTCTCAATCTGTTCTTGACTGGACGGTGATCTCTTTCTAGTGTGTCTCTAGATCCTGACCAATTCAGGTAACTTGGATCTCATTCATCATCTAACATTATTTTTGTCCTCTAGGGTGATCTACCCTAGGTGTACTAGGTTACTGTCTCTTCGTGATGGAATCCCTCTGTTTTAGGAACATTAACTTTCTATCTATCAGCCATCACATCTTTAACCTTAGGCCATGTATTATATCATTCTTAGGCAAGTTCTATTCTAACTTCTCATTATTCTTTTCCTTAAAGACTAGCTGTACAAAGTCTTTCATACTGCATATCAACTCCTGATAATCATACGGAGGATCTACTGCTGAACCTCTTCTAAATTGATCTTCTGTATCTTAGTGATTCATACTGCTTAACTTGCCTACACTCAGTACTAAACCTCTAACTGATAGACTTCAGTGAGGTTGGCATCTTTAGTCTCATGACACTTGACTTACTATCATCTCATACCAATCCTCTAATGTATATTAGGTTAATGCCCTCTACTGGATGTCTGTTTATCATTCTTGCTACGGCATTGAGGAACTGTAAATAACTAACTGTTCTTAATCTATCCTTTTGTCTATCCCTTGACCTAGATTGAGTAATTCACTCTCCACAGCTTTCTTCAGACCAATATGGTCAACACTATATGTCTTTAATGAAGAAGGCTGGGGTTGACTAGGACTAGGAACATCCCACTGATCTCTCTTTATAAAGTCACATACTCTTGGACTTTAGGAATGGACAAGAACTATCATTAACTCTGACTGGATATCTGAATTAGGGGACTATTATATCTGAATTATCTTAAATCTATCCTCAAACTCTGGTAGAGGAGGAATAATATATGGTCTACCCATAATCCAGTACCAGTACTTAGCTTCCTCAGTCGTAATCTATTATCTCGTAAGAGGGATAAAGCTTATATCAGGGTTAGAGGGCGTTCCAACAAACTTATACCGTATAGAGTCACTAGACTCAACATTAATTAGTGCATATTAGGCTTCAGGATGCATCTCTACATGACCTCCAGACTGCAGATTTGAGTCTACAGAAATATCAATAGGGTATTCTACTGTAGACTTTCCTGATTGATCCCCCATACTCTCATTTGGACTCTCTTCATTGTGTAAGGGATGCTCTTCATATATCATTACTGGTATGGGGTCTCCTTTATTAACTGAAGCCTCTAACTTAACCTCATGGAATCTCATATATATTCCTACAACATTTTCTTAATTAAGCAATGTTAACCATCCCATAACATACACTAACTTAACAAAATACTTACTGTTTAGAGCTAGGGTCTGGGTATAATCTCATATTAGTCCATAAATAATCTATTCAGCACATTTCTTAAGCCAGAATCCTATGCTCTGATACCATAATGTAAACATCCTTACTTTTATACATCTTAGGGACTATTCAGTAGTATTTGGAACCACTTGCAAGACCTTAGAAGTCCATTAGCCAAATCTGGAATTTTACTCTTTCTCAAGTTACTGTTCATGTAGTATTCCAGATTACGCAACGAACTTCAAAAAATCATAATTAATTATAGAAAACTCAAAATGAAGTGGTTCAAAAAGCTACATGAATATAACATCTTAAAATTTAAGGGAAAAATAATTTCCAGACCAAATGATTAGCCAATTAGTACAGTTTATTTGTTTAAGTTTACTGTTTATTTGGTCAAAAACTCTGGAAATAGATTCTAGTCCCTTATTTTGGAAAATTATTTCTCTTGATATACACATCCAAATGACACGTTATACATATGAATTTAAAGATATGGATGTGTACTACATGCTCATAAAATTTTGTAAAATAATTCCTTCATTTGCTAGGTCAAACTGAAGCCACAACAACACTGCTTTAGGACCTACGTTTTTTTTTACCATTTCAGTTTCTTTTCTTTCATTTCCAATAATTGTTTCAGCATGCACAAGCCATTAAATAAGCTTCTTAACATTCATATACATCATGTACATATGCCATAAGTATTACAATAGTTTCATCACATAAATGGACACCTTACATGGCATTTACATACATGGACAATTTATAGTATATGCTAAAATCTCAATACTTCACTTCCTTTTTTCCATTCTTTAGCTCTTCTCCATGCATACCTTTTCTTCATGCTTGACCTAAATTGGTTGGTTATGGGAAAGTGAGATTCTAGGGAATCTTAGTAGCAAACATTACCACTTAAATATGCAAGATGGATGCTAATGCATGATATGTAATTTCATTAAGCTTTCTTGGATTAGTGACATGCCATCATGATATAAACTTTTACATAAAGTGCATGGCCATGAAAACATGTTATTCACAATACATTCAACATCATTTATCATGTCACAACATCATTCAAATATCACATACATGTCAACACATAAGCATACCACATCAAGCACATAAAGAAGTAAGTTCACTACCTTGCACTTAAGCTTTCCTCTTGATCTTTAGCATTTGCTCCCTAGCTTTCCAACCAATAAGCCTTTATGTCAATCACTTCCCAACATGTTCTTGGATATTTCAAGGTCCTAAACACATTCATATTCATCACATAATTCATTAGGACTCATGAACTCCAACCATGTTCAAGATTAACTTTGTTACATTCTTTATTGTCATAACTTTCCCTAATCTTAACTAATGGACTTGGCCTTTGAATCAATTGATGTCTTGACTTTACCCTACACAATTTCCTCTTTTGAATCTATTTATGAGCTTAGAATCATGAAATTCCAGCTCCTTCATAGTCTGCTGTACAGAATTGAACATAAGCACACAATTCTTTCAAAAATTCTCATTTTGATTCTAATGCTTTCCATACTTGTTTCTCCACTTTACCCCACACAAATTTTCATTTTAAAACCATTGGAACCATCAAAATCATGAAATTCCAATCACTGTTCATGAGAATGAACAGTACCGTAAGGAATCTCAAAGACTACAACCTTGAGATTTTAATGTTTCCAAGGTTCAAAACCTTTCCAATCCTACACAAAATCATCATACAAACTCAATGGAAGCATTAAATCATTGAAATTCAATTTCCTTCCCTAATGAACAGTGCAAACTGAACAGTGCACATCATGGCAAAGTCAAAAATATCAATTTGATTCAACAACCATTCTCTTAACTAGCTTGTTTAGGCATCAATTATGTGTTTCTAACTTTAATTTCTTCTTTCTCCTTTCATCTAAGATTTTTGGGCAGCACAACACCTTAGAGAAAACCTAACTTTTCCCATGAAAACCCTAAGTTCAAGCTCCCAAATCAAAGGAAAATAAGCTGGGAGAGATTGCTTACCTTTAATCTCTAGCTTGCTTGAACTTTGGAACCTCAATCTTCTTTATCTTGGCTTGAGTTTTCATTTTGCAAGAGTTTCCCCATGGTATCACAAGGCCACGGTTGTGGGCAAAATGAGGGGGTATTTATAGCCAAAATCCAAGAAAAATGAATGGCCAAGATTGATTTGGTTACTATTTGATCTAAAGGCCCACATTTAATCTTGGATTTAACTTTTTCATAAAATAATAATTATGACATCATGTGGGACAGCTCAAGGGACACCTCATGGGGGTATGTGGCGTGGTCATGGTGTAAGGAAGCTTCTGGAAAAATTCCAGTCCAATCTGGTACCGATCGGTGCAGTTTCACAGCAACCGGACTGTTTTCTGTTCCTAATTTTTTATAATATACCAGGATATGTATTATGTCCTGGAAATTAATGTCTAGGATTCCCACACCATTGACATACTTGTACTGGCCACAACTTACTTACAGATCCCTTTGAAAATGACCAAAACGCCCTCGGTTCACTGTCTTGCACTGTACTAACCCTAAGGGCATAATTGTCATTTCACCCCTCTTTGTACTGCCTCAGGGCATATACTGGCTCAAATAATCATATTTATACCATGTGCCACGTTTTTAGCCTGTCTCAGATGACCAAAGTGCCCTTCATCCATCTCTGGTACAATCTGGGCATCCAGGGGCATTTTCATAATTTCGCACTTTTTCTGGGCACTGACCCCTTCTACTGATAGACTGGTACCCTGGGTTTTGGGCCTTCCTTGGCGTCATTATGGGCCTATATATGAGGTCATCTGATCTCATTCTGTCCAGGCTTATATACCGATAAGTTCCATTATCGGATCACGGGTGTTATCAAACTCCCGTCAAAATTCACTAATATGTGAATAACTTTTTATACAAAACCTCTTCCGGAGTTCTGTCAGATCTAGGGCATATGACATTATAGGGCACACTTTCCTGTAATTTGTCCACTTATATCTGAAGTCCATGAAATCTGATAAAATTTCAGATAACTTTTAGACTATCAGATAAATATCTGCTGTCTGGAGCCCTAATAAAATTTCTGTATCATGTCAGATTATTCAGCATACCTTCCTCTATTTACTGATGGAATATGGGACTAAAATACTTCTAGGCAGTTCTAACCCTTTCCGGGCTGATCTTTCTATAATTACAATTTTACCCTTGAACTTTTTACTTAATTACATTTAAGTCCCATAACTTTTGGAAATTACCACTTTTGGCCCAAATCTTGTTTCTACTTTAACTTTTGGCCTTTAACCTTTTCTACTTTGCGTTTTAGTCCTTCTCCTTCTTCAAGACTCATCTAACCTATATCTTTTCTTCTGATCTTCGTCATAATCCTTTCTAAACCTCTTTCCACTACCAGTACTATACAGATAGGGAAAAATCAGGATATGACATTTCTACCCCCTTAAAATAAATTTCATCCTCGAAATTTACTCAACACGTCAATCAAGGTTTGGGGTATCTATCTCTTAGCTTTTATCATGTTAATCTTAGCGGAGCACTTTTCATATCCACAATTCTTCATATCTTTACTATTATTACTTTCTCTTCTTCTGAATCAACTTAGTCAGAGTTGAACTCCAGTTCATTCTAGTACTTTCGTACTTGCTATACATCTATCTATATATGGACTTTTCACCATACAAAACTCGTGAGTAGTATCCATTTCTTTCATATTAAACTCTCTCGAATGCTATTATATTTGGGAGTTTCTGTTAACTATTCATCATACTTCTTCGTACAATTACTTATTACTCATTTGAGTGTCTAGCGGAATTCTCTGAACATATGCACACTTTAACTCTCATTCTCATACCATTATACATTCTTATTATCTTCAATAACTCATCATAATACAGAGAGAGGACTTATATCATTATTCTTTCTTCCATTGTTCTACTTCGCAGCAGGAGCACATAGGAGCACATATGAGCATATAGGAGCACATACTCTAACATGCATAATGCCTGGCTAACGTGTTGCAGGACTACATACTTGCTCATGAATGCAAAGCTCTAACATTGGAGCTCAAGCATTCCTTCTCTTAATATGCACAGCTCTAACATTCGGAGCTTGCACAGCTCTATCACATAGAGATTGCACTGCTCTAACATTCGGAGCTCTAGCATATTTTACAAACATAACATAACGTAACATAAGGCCTGGCATTCTATGCAAGGAGTGAAAGCTCTCAAAGCTCTCATTTGCTCTTTCACATATAGCTCAGCATTCAAACGTCTTACCCCTTTCAATAGGGAGCCTCTCTATCTGTTTATAGGGCTAGCTATAAAGCCACTTCGTATTGTATTTCTCAATACATCTTTCTCATAACATAACTCATTTCATATCTTTTCATGCCATAACATAGCATATATGGCCAAATCTGGCTATATCATAGTCTATCTTTCTAATCCATTCCATTTGGACTTGACATAAGGGCTTTAGTCTTACTATTCATAACCCTTTTTAACTTTTCATAGCTCTTTCTATCATCTTATATAGCTTTGTGCACATATGCCAATTTCAATGGCATTTACACACTTTTCCATTATTTCCCAGGGGGTCACCCATCCTTGGATTCCCCTTGCCTGAGCACGCTTAACTGAAATGTGTAGATAAAAATCTAAAACACTAGTGCTTACAGGCTCCAACCCTGGTACTTTACTATCTTAGACACATCTTATACTATCTCTCTTGGGTCTATCTGGTCTTCTTATCTCTTTATCATCACTTGGCGAATCTATTGGTTTCTTATTCTTACTCTATATAATCTTATCATAGGGATCTCTTCTCATATCTTACGTAATATTCCCATAAATCCTTGGGACTCAGCATTAACAGCTTTAACTTTGATCACTTAGTTCCTGATACGTGTAAGGAGATTCTGAGTTCAATCCCTGATAGTAATAAGGCTATCTGAAACTAGCATCATGGGTACTCTCTCTGTTATGAGTTAACCAACTTATGAAGCTTCTATACCTTAACTTTTTCTTGGTATTCGTCCTTCCAAAGACATATGGCCCAATTGCCAATCAGTGAAGATACTTACATCAAACAGGATTCACTCCTAAAGGCTATATAAAGGACCCCAAGGTTTCTCCATTCAAGACACCAATCACCACCATCACAATCATCTTCTTCATCTCTTCCACAATTCCATCATTTTCCTTCTAAGTTCTTAAGGAGAGATGTAGTGGCTTGAGTTTCAGTGCTTTAGAGTTAGGAGTTGAACAATTTTATGTTTTGATCTTTTCCTTTATACAAATTTATGATTTCCGAGATTTAGGTTTTGAGATTTGTATATGTTGGACCTAGGGTTTCGATTGAGACATCTTTGTGATCAAACCCTTGTGATTTATTATTTCAATTTATGATTTGATATTCTTTATTTAATATCCTTAATTTCCTCTTATAATTATTCATGCTGGATTCACATGATTAGTTATAGGATTTTCGATTGAATATCTATGTAAGAGAAACAAATCATTTATTGTTTAATTTATCACATGCTAAGTGGATCTTCACTAATCATTCTTGATACAGTTGTATGCTAGATTTAGGTATAATTGTGGATTATATGATTATGACCATGACGATTGTCTGGGATTTTGCACGTTAAGGACTTAGTATATTTAATTGTTATAAATAATATATTATTGAATGATGATAGCCACGCATCAATCCTTGGGAACGTCAAACTTACTGGTAATCGTATCTTTAAACTCTTTTACTTTCTTACAATTATCGCTTTAATTAAACCAAATATTCTTCTCTACCCATATTTATTCCTTAATCACTTTAATTAATCATAATCAAGCTACGCATTGACTCCGCCTTGAGATCGACCTAGGGTTAGCTCCTATACACATAGGGTTAGAACTAGTAATTAATTTGAGCGATAACAACAAGCGACATCAAACTTTGGCGCCATTGCCGGGGAGTCAATTCCCTTGATTCTTGATTTCTTATTGTGATTTTTTTTTAATTATTCACATTTTCTTTGTTTCCTTCTCTAAATCATATTATGTCTTGATTTAACAATCATCATCAATATAATCCTAATCTAATCATGCACTCCCAGTCTTTTACATGTTATAATATTTCAAGGGATCATACAAGAGCGTAAATATCATCCTTTGCACAAAATATTCATGAATCTTTTGCTGAATATTGGGATCGATTCCAATACATCCTACACAATTACCCACATCACCAAATACCTGATGAATACCTCATATTATATTTCCATAGGGGATTGAAAGAGCAGGACCGAAAAATAATAGATGGTGCAGCAGGAGGAGACTTGTTGGACTTAAATGTAGACGAGGCTTGGGAATTTCTTAGATCATTTGCCATGAGTAACCAACAATACATGGCCCAATTGCCACCTCAACTATATCATGAACCGTCCTCCCTAACACATAAACCCTACTTTAAGCCTCCATTTACTACATATGTGCCAATCCAAGACCTTTCTAACAAGAATGATGATATGACATTAGTTCTTAAAGGTATATCAGATCTGACCTCTGCTGTCACAGGTGTAACTTCTCAACTCTCAAATTTGTCATCCCGATTTGATATAGAGAAATCTAGTATGGATGCTAAACTTGACAAGCTAACCTCGGGTTATGCTACCTTAGATAGTAAGTATGATAATCTATCAACTTATGTGACTCAATTGGCTAACTCTATAAATGAGCAACAAGCGAAGAATGGAGGGACCATCCCCTCCAATACTGTCATCATTCCTAGATCCTTAAATGGCATTACACTGAAAGGTGGCAAAAAGGTAGGATTCTTAGAAAATGATGATGTGACAAACACTACTGAGGATATCATTGGAGATACTATTGAACACATCCATGAACACACAATTGAAGGTATGGAAGACGTTACTGAACACATCCCTGAAGTGCCCAATCAATCAGCAAGTCTGAAAGAGAAAGAACTACTTAAGAAAGATGAGGCTACTCAAGTAGAGACTCCCACAACCATCAGTAAAGAGGTAAGTATTCCTTTCCCTAAATCTTATGCAATGAGTAAGAGAACTGCTAATAAAGAACAGGACAAGGAGATTTATGACTTGTTGAGCAAACTTGAGGTAAATACTCCATTATTAGAATTACTTAAAGGCTCGCCTAGAGTTGCTAAATTTATCAAAGACCTGTGTATCCATAAAAGTAGGTTTAGACCAAATGAAAGAGTCCAAGTTTCTTCTAATGTCTCTACCCTCTTTAAACCTTAACTTCCAATTAAATACCAAGATCCAGGGGCTTTTACAATTCCTTATATTATTAATAAGGCTTTATTAGATCAAGGAGTAGCTATTAATGTTATGCCTACAATTAATGATGATGAAAATGAGGGTGCTAGTAAGGATGAGGTGTTATCATGTGATTTGCCACCCGATAAAGAAATAATTATTGACGATTATATTTCAATTTCTCATGTTGAAGTCAAGGGTCTTACTGAAGGGAGTCTTATTGATTTTATTGGATGTGAGAAATATTTGTATTCTTATATGTCTTATAGAGTTCTCACATCTGGTGTCTTGATTACTAATATTGCACGCTTGATGGCGTTCCATGGTTTCCAAGTACTTTGATTCTTGTCCCATACTTGGAGTTGGAAAATGTGCTGCTTGTGGTTTGTTGAATTTCTTGCAGGAATCTCACTTAGGAGGATTTTATGGTGATCACCATACTCTCTATATTGTGGTGCCTCCACAAATTGACCCCGAGCCACCACCCTAAACATTTAGAGAAAGCTATGTAGAGAAAGTACACTTACATAAGAGCATGTTCCTCATCATAGATGAGAATTTTAATTTTAAAACCCTTAAGCGGTATAAAGGCACCAGGTTGTCTCTTTCCTTATCTTATTCTTCTATATATTCTTAGCTTTATTATTTGAGATAAGTGTGGGGGAGGGACAATCCCAGTAGTAAAAGGTAGATTTATTGCTTTATGTCTTTTAACAATTTTCTAGAATATGTTGCATTTTAAAGATTTCTTAGTTTTATGTTAGTTTTTCTTTGAATAAAATATCCTCTTTTAGCATATGACTCTTTAACCATCTCCCTGCTCCCTCTTATATATGCCTTAATGCTGCATTGAGGACAACGCATGATTTAAGTATGGGGGAGAAAATGAATTTGATTGATTGTCTGAGAGCTCTTGAAAATGCCTATTTTTTAAAATTTTTCCACACTTATACTTATGAATACTCATGTTTCAAATTAAAATATCATCTTGAGTACACTGATACAAGTATGAATCTTTCAATTTCATTGCTGATTGTGATAGTTCAGTTAATTAATATTCTAAGAGTTATCCTAGAAACATATAATGTAATGCATTGAGAACAGTTGAAGTCTTCAGTGAGGCTCTGTAAATAAAAATGAAGAGAGACAACCATGTTAGAAGGATTCTTGGCCTTAAATTCCTAAATTGAGTGAGTACCTCCCATACTAATTTCTCTTCAGAACTTGTCTTATTTCTTTTATCTGCTGTCTAACTCATGTGCAATTTTTTAAAATGATTGAGGCCATCATATTCTAAACCCTTTTTATCCCAAACACAAGCCCATTACATATTATATCCCTAGTCACCCTCTTTGAGCCCATCACTTTTCTTTTTCCATCACAGAAAGTCATATATGCATCGACATCTTTTTGAAATAAAATTGTTATTCATGTCAGAAAATCATTATTATTGAAATATTGTGCTATATCTTTTATATACAAGGTGCCAAAAAAAAGAGAAAAAAGAAAAAAAAGAAAAAGAAAAAAAAAGAAAAGATAGTGCAAAAAAACAAATTGAAGAAAAAAAACAAAGACAAGAAAAAAAAGAGAAAAGATAAATGAAGAAGGCACTATTATCACATCTTATTAGCACAATTATTACCTATACATCTCTTATGACATGAATTCATGATATACATTCATTATTACATGCATATACTACTTTCTATTCTTCATATTCCATTTCACGTGGCCTATTTCCAATATTACAAGCTTATAAAGTCCTCTTGATTAAAGAATGCACATGTAACTGACGATAGAGACTTAGAACTTTTACAAGCCTATGGTAGGGGCTAGTATAGGCAGGATTGAGTGAAATAACCCGTAAAATGTGAGATGAGTAAAAAGAATATATCCCTGAGTGTGCTCTCTTCTATCCTATTCCTCTGTCTTAACTATATTCATAGAGATTGATCACGTTGCATTGGTTATTATGTGACCAGCCTGACTTGAAGGATTTGATTGATTTAATTATCACTTTCATGCTCGAATTTGTTTGGTTCCTCTACTTGTTTTCAATGTTTATCAATATATTCTTCATTGCTTTGCCCAGGAGTACAAAGGTTTAAGTGTGGGGGAATTTGATGAATCCCTATTTTATCATATTATTTTCTATCTATTTCAAATGATTTATCATGATTAATAGATATTATTATAATAATTATGGTTATTTTGTGCCTTAGTTGACTATATGAATTAAATAACTAAAAATGTCATTTTTGTGTATTTTTACTAATTTTATTATCACACTGGTATGCACGAAGATATTTTTATCTAGATACAGGCAACATATCTCACAGATTGAATATCCAAGGGAAATTTAGTTCAAATTACAAAAAAAGAGGAGCCAATCACAAGTCAAGATTCAAAGCAAGAGGATAAATATTAATTATTTCTTATCTCTGATTCCTTATATTATATCATATATCATTTGAATTGATTCAAAGATAATTTATCAATATCTAACATTTGAATCTAATTAAAGGATAATGATAAATATGTTATCTTTTCCTATTTTCCTATTAATTGTTTTATCTCTTTTATCCTATTACTTTTTATTTGAATTGTTTATATGATATTTGAGTTTAAAAATATTATCTCTGGAGATATTAGAAAAGATGACAGCTTGAAAGGATATTGAAGATAAATGGAGACTATCATTATCTTTTGAAGAGCCAATCAGTGAAGAGACTTACATCAAACAGGATTCACTCCTAAAGGCTATATAAAAGACCCCAAGGCTTATCCATTCAAGACACCAATCACCACTATCACAATCATCTTCTTCATCTCTTCAACAATTCCATCATTTTCCTTCTAAGTTCTTAAGGAGAGATGTAGTGGTTTGAGTTCCAGTGCTTTAGAGTTAGGAGTTGAACAATTTTATTTTTTGATCTTTTCCTTTATACAAATTTATGATTTCCTAGATTTAGGTTTTGAAATTTGTATATGTTGGACCTAGGGTTTCGATTGAGACATCTTTGTGATCAAACCCTTGTAATTTATTATTTCAATTTATGATTTGATATTCTTTATTTAATATCCTTAGTTTCCTCCTATAATTCTTCATGCTGGATTCACATGATTAGTTATAGGATTTTCGATTGAATATCTATGTTAGAGGGACAAATCATTTATTGTTTAATTTATCACTTGCTAAGTGGATCTTCACTAATCATTTTTGATACAATTGTATGCTAGATTTAGGTATAATTGTGGATTATATGATTATGACCATGACGATTGTCTGGGATTTTGTACGTTAAGGACTTAGTATATTTAATTGTTATAACTAATATATTATTGAATGATGATAGCCACGCATCAATCCTTGGGAACGCCAAACTTACTGGTAATCATATCCTTAAACTCTTTTACTTTCTTACAATTATCGCTTTAATTAAACCAAATATTATTCTCTACCCATATTTATTCCTTAATCACTTTAATTAATCATAATCAAGCTACGTATTGACTCCGCTTTGAGATCGACCTAGGGTTAGCTCCTATACACATAAGGTTATAACTAGTAATTAATTTGAGCACTAACGACAAGCGACATCAGTATAACAACGGGATGATTGAGGCGCAGTCCATCTTTTCTTACAAGTCCAAAGGTGACATATCCCCTCTTGCCAAGCGTGAGGCGAAAAAGGAAGCCTATAGAAGGAAGAGTCCAGATAACACCTGGAAGCCTCCACATTATGAGCCTCCTTTACTCCAAGAGGAGCATGCCCATGACCCTTGGAAGGTCATGGTAATATGTATACTCCTAAATCGTGCCATGGGAGAGCAGGTCTATTTTTATGTATCTCCTTTTATCTTTTAATTCTATACAAGGAAAGAAAATTATTTACTCATTTGTACTATTTCCCAGAATTCTTCATATTGATTTTGGAAGCTATGATGACTTTTGAAATGCAGGTGAAAAGGGTAATGCCACAATTTTGAGTTATGTCCAGATACAGAAACTTATGGTCGAGTCCCTGCTGATGAAATAACAAAGACAATCCACAGTCTTGGTTTCCAGGAGATAAAGCCTAGGATCTTAAAACGCTTTTCATTGGACTATTGAAAGATACTTGGACTCATGTCAAACAGTTATATGGCGTTGGCGGGTAAGTTAGAATGTGCATTTTTGTTTTATTGGTCAGTTAATTATAATTTTTGGTTAGTTTTCTATAGCTGAGGCTATCTTGACTGACAGGGATTCTATTTCAATCAGGTATGCAGCCGATGCATATGCAATACTTTGTACAGGAAGATGGAAGGATGTGGTACCTTGGGATCGCAAGCTAGTTGACTACTGGAGGTTTCTTCATAGATACAATTGACAAGTGCTTGCGTTTTTGGAAGTCACCTATTTTTTAGGTATGAAACTTTAGTAACGATTAATGTTTAATGTCAATAGTTGTCTCCCAAATTTTACTGATCCCAATGTTTGATATCAATAGCTGGATGAAGCTGAAGTTATTACAAATTACTGTGAATGCTTTGAATAAATCTTATTTCAGGAACTAGCTGTTTGGGCATGTCTATTTCAAGCCAATGATGTTGACTTGCAGGTCCTTTGGAATACAGTGATGGTGGCCCCTTTCTTTGACGAATCAGAGTAGGAAGTTATAAGCTTTTGAATATTTTGTTCATGTAGAGTTGACATTTCAGATGACAGTTCGTTTTGCGGTTCAAACTCTTGGAACACGATTTATATCTCTTAATTGAGAGCTGACTGTCAAATGGACCTTTGTAATTATCTATCTACCAGATTACTGAGTTGATGAATTTAGATTATGCTAACTTAACCAAAAAATTATTCCTTTTATGCTTTTGCTAAATTATTGTTATAACTTGGTACATTCTTCTATATTGCACGCGCTTTATTGACCTCAAAAATATGAATTGCACACCATTTATTGGACTTTAATATGTTTCCCAAATCACATGCTAAATTTATTGTCGATGTCATTTTAATATTTCCACAACTTTGTGTGCTTTTCAATTAATAGTGTAAAATTTGTCTGACAGATTGGAAATAAGTGCACTTGACTAATGGGATTCAATATAGAAAGGAAGTCGAATTGGGAAAAACCAGAATGGGCCAGATTTTATGGAGGAATGATTTGGAGTGCAATTCCAATTATGATCTTGTTTTGGTTAGATATCGTGTTGTATTGTGTTACATACTAGGCTTGTGTTTTTTCTATGTTTCGTTATCTTGTTCTAGGACGGGTGTATTAGTTTTTGTTTGTTTTCATTTGCTTTATTGATTAATCAGTACTGCAAGACACCACTGGCAGGTGATACTCCTAATCCTTAAATTTTTCTTTTTTTTTAAATAATATTAGGATGCACAGTTTTAAGAGCATTGCTAGAAAAAGTGGAATTAGGATGCTCTAGAAAGATCAAGACTTGCAAGGATGAGATGCAAGGATGAGTAAGTAGGAGCAAGACTTGCAAGGATGAGATGCATTGTTTTTTTTTTGGTATACAAATTTTTGAAAAAGGTGAGCATTATCTAGGCGATACTAATGTTAAGTAGGGTGAGTCGTCAATTATCCTTAAGTGTAAACTTAAATGCACAAGAGTTAAGATATCTCTCTAAACATCTCGATTGAAATTATAATAAAATGGTATTATCTAGGGATCGAATATGTTCTAAATAATCACATGTCTCTTTATCAGTTGAACTCAAGGACACAAGGACCGGTGATGCATTGTTGATTGATAATGATACCTTGTTTACCTTATCATAATAAGCAAGATTGGGCATACTATAATTACAAAACAACTGAAATTTCACAACTCAAAATGGGTAGGGTTGGCTTTCAAATTGCTTGACAAAACCATCATTAGATAAAATGTTAGGATATGAAATAAATACAAACCACCAATAAAGAACAATCAAGACCTGGTACAATATTAAGAAAATTCATAATGATATAATGGTGAAATGGAGCAGGTGTAGAGAAGCATAACACTCAATAATTTTATCTCAAAACAAAAATGACATTTCTAAATATTATCTTTACAAAAATATGGACCCGTACAAAATCACTTGGCAATACTGAAGTCAAGCTTTTACTATTATAGGGGAATACCAAGAAGCTTTACTAAAGAGAAGATTTCATCTAAAATATATATGCTTCTCTTACTTAGACTCCTATGTTAATATTTTGATGATGACAATTAAATGAGAAAAAAATTAGAAAAATAAATTAATTAATATAGAATATTTATCGATAAGCTTATCGATGAGATAGTTATTATATAAATTATTCGATAAATCAAAAAAGAATTTTTGAAGAAACATATGATTTCTAAAAGGTATTTATCGATGATCTATTCGATAAGGTTTCTTATCGATAAATTCTTCAATAAATCAATTGTATTTAGTTAAGAAAATTCTCAGTCACACTATTTTTAAAATTGATATTATTCGAAGTTTGATTCGATAATAGATTTATCGAATAAGCATTTGATAAGTCTTAAAAAGGCTCAGTTTATTTATAAAAAGTTTTATTGAATAGTTGATCGAAGTATAGATTTATCGATAAGGTATTCAATCAATCAGCTCTAATTTTCTAAAGAGGATACTCTATTTTCAAAGTATTCTTTATTGAAGGACTATTCGATGAGAAGATTTATCGAATAACTCTTAGATAAATAAGGAAAAGTTTTTGAATTTTTTAAAAGCACTAATAAATGACCTTTCATATATTCAATCACTTTGCTTTTGATAAAATAATATCTTATTTGTTTGACATATTTTAGAAATACCTATGAGAAATTGGGAAAGTTTAAAGGTTTAAAATCTTATCATTAAAAAATGGTTTTTATTATTGAAATCACTGAGTTTCTTCTTTAATTTATTAAATGATTTGTTGGTGATCTAATTGAATTACTTTCTTTTTAATATTGATCTTCAGAATCTAGAGTCATCCTTTTTATTCATTGAATGATTATATGCTCATGACTTGTTATGATATGATAAATCATTCTTAGTCAAGCTTATGATATATGATCTTGTGGCTTGTTCTGATGTACTAACTTAATTTTTAATGAATTCATCAAGTCTATAATCTTATATCTTGTGAAATTGCTCTATTGTGTTAAATGATATTATTGATATGATTTAATGAATGATATTATTAGATATGGTTTCCAAATATGATTATGATATAAGAAAATATCAATGAAAGTTCAAAGTTTGTATTTGAAAAGAATGCTATTCAGTATTTTTCTATAAGATATTCACATAATTCATTTATCGAAGAACACTTCAATAAATAATGTTTTGTAACATATATCGATAAGTCTAAAAATATATATTTTGAAAGAATTTTTTTGAAAAGTTATTTGATAATGACATTTATCTAATACATATTCAATAAATCATGAACTATCTCTTCATAATTTATTGAAGATTTATCGAAGTCTTTTTTGATAAGAGTAATTATTGAAGAATTGGTCTATAAGATTTTAACTGTTTCAAATATGATTCTTCAGCTTGTTATAGAAGACATTTTCAATAAGGATGTTCTTCAATGAATTGTTGGATAAGTCAAACTAATTTGCAAAAAGAATTTTAAACTATGCTTTATTAGATTTTGATCTTTAATTCTAAATCATTTGGAAACAATTGATTTAGCTTACATATTTATTTTATCCACTCTACTAAGAGAGAAATATGTTTGTACCAATTATTTTTAAGATTGTTCAAGAGTGTGATCTCGAGTGGATTATGACCTTACGGGTGTAAGGGGGAGTGAGAGATTCTCACTAAAAATACTTTACAAGTTGTTGTAAGGGGAAGTATGAGGAATTCACATGTTGATTGTAATAAAGTACCAAGAGCCCACTGAATCTTAAAGTATAGTGGAATACTCAGATGAGCTCTCTAAGGACTGGATGTAGGCCAAATGAATTGGGTCGAACCAATATAAATCATCTTATACAATCTTTCTTGGTCAACTTCTTCATTCGGCGATATCATTCTAAACTCTACTCTTTAAATTTATTTTAAATATATTCAGAGTTTTCAAAAATTTTAAAATCACCAAATTCACCTCCCTCTTAGGTGATAGAGCCAGATTCAATAATAACTAGATTTTACACATACACGACTTATGTTTTGATTGTGGAAAAAATGGAAAGAAAATTAAGGGGAAAATATTATGAAAAATTTTCCCTCAATTTTCTTGAATAATACAGTCAGATTCAACAATAACTATATTTTACACATACACAACTTACGTTTTGATTTAGGAAAAAATGGAAAGAAAATTAAAGAAAAAATATTATGAATTTTTTTAAATTATTATTTTTGAGATCTTTCCCTCAATATTTTTCTCTCTCTAATTTTGTTCTCATCAAAACATAAAGTACTTAATATAAGTTAAATATTAAGGAAATATCAAATTGATAATTTTATAAAAGTAATAATATTTGGAAGGTATAAAATAGAATTGTATAAGAAATTATAAATAAATAACTATAATAATAAAAATATAAATAATTTTTTTATTACTTAATGAACATGGATGTTTTTAGTATTTAGAACGTAGAAATAAAAATCAGTTTATTTTATTCCATGAGTTGTTATACCCATACAAATTAAAAAACTATAACACATGTTTTGTTTTTTAATTTATTTCTTTCATAATGTATAAAGAACTTATTTTATTTTGTGAAAACAACTTATTCTTTTGCGACAAATAATAACTTATTTTATTTTAAAATTATCTTTAGCCAAATTTTAAAATTATTTTCTAATTCATGCCGGGAAATTTAAAATACTTCTTTTGCGATTCATCCTTTACCGGCGGTGACCATAAATGTTCAAAGACAAAGTTATCCTAACAAAATATCTTGCCATAGTTCTCTTTTCACTTCTAAAAATTTACAGGCAATATCTCTTAAGATTGTTATAGAAATCTACAAAATAACAAAATATATAGTTTGAGTCGCATTCGAGGATACTGTACTTAAGAGATAATCTATGACTCCTTAGTAAATTAAGAAGCGGCACTCCCTAAAATTAAGTGAACTCTATCTGTAAGGATATAGGGTAACATAACTGGTGAAAGATAATATAATTTAGTATGACACATGTAAAAGGAGAAAGATCTTAACAGGCATATATTATTACTCAATAATCATATGTTATTATTCAATAACCTTATATCTTAAATCTTTCTTCAACAATCCCTTTTATAGACTGTGGAAAGATACGGGACATGTCTTTTAGACATATTTCCTTTAGATTCAAGAGTCATGTTAGAAAGACACTTTTTTCTTTAACCCACCCTTTCACAATATTTAAAATATTTCCAACAATAATCATACCCAATTGTAATATATCATCGCAATTTTTATTTAAGCATAATTTAGATATTATTTATCAATAAATGAAGGTTTATAATATATTAAATATATGGTTTAAAGTTTAGAAATATATAAAATTAGAAAAATAAGAGAAAATTAAATTATCAATTGTTAGAAATTTTCTATGCAGGGTTAAAGAAATTATAGTGTTATAAGAGTGAATAAATAATCAATAGTCATTTTAAATGGTTAATGATATGTATATATAAGTAGATGTAGGGAATATATTTATAATAATATATATATCTTTAGTTAAATATATATAATAATATACCTATTTTTACTATAGCTATAATATAGTATAAATATATATATGGAATATATATATATATATATCTATCTATCTATAAGGATAAATAAATGGTGTTTTATCCCTTAGAGATTATCTAAGGTGCCTTTGATTATATTCATTAATAAATTATCTTGTGTATTCATCTTTTAAGGAGTCATCTTAGGATATTTTTTATAAGGAGAATTATCTCGTTGATTTGTTATAATCTACTAGCATAATGTAATTTTTGCATGAATGTATAAACTAGATTACCCTAAGATATTATTTCAAATTATAATTGATGAAAAATAAGATAAGATTGGATATATGAGCAAGATAATAATAATACAAAAAAATAAGATTAGATTAGATAAGATTAGAATTTTAAACCTTATATATATATTAGAACCCTAAAACCTAGTCCATAACTCTTATTGTCATACAATTTCTATATTCACTCCCATCAAACTATCATTGAGATTTTGGAATAACATTTATTAATTCACCATATCGTTTGTTATTGATGTTGTTATGGTAACCACTTTCTACCTGTTATACATGTTAATGTCTTGCTTCTTGATGTTTCCATGTAAAATATAAAATACAATTGGTCGAATTAATCATAGATATGGAACTTTAATCATATACATATGTAACATAATTCAATAAAGCCATAACACCACTAAGCATAACATCCAACATATACAAGTTTAGGATAGTTTACTATCTTATTGCTTTGCTTTCTTTTACTCTTTTCCTTGTCCTATTTCCTTAATAAGTGGTTGCCTTCTTGAACATACATAAACCAATTCCTAAATAACACATATTTATTCATTTATCATTGTCCATTTCAACTAACATTCAAGAACAATAAATTCATTACTCCCTTAATCCCTAACTTTCTAAATTTGAGGTTGATTTGCCTTGTCCTTTGAATTAACTTGTGTCTTGACTTCACCATACACAATTTTTTCTTTTGAATCCATTTATGAGCTTAGAATTAGGAAATTCTACTTCCTACATGAAATATATACAAAACCGAAAAATAGTCTCAAAATTATAAAAGTTCCTATTTTGAATACAATGCTCCCAATACTTATTTTTCTACTTAATTCCACTCAATTTTTCATTTTAAATCCATTGAAAACATCAAAATCATGAAATTCTTATTACTGTTCATGCATATGAAAGTAATAGAAAGGGTTCCAATTTTCCTTTTTCAATTTCAATGTTTACAAAGTTCCAATCTTATTCAATCCTACATAAAATCATCATTTAATTTCAATGGAAGCATTAGATCATTGAAATTCAATCCTAGGCCAAATGTGTAACATCCCAATTTTTATCGTTTTATTTATGTAAAATTAAAAATATTATTTATCAATAACTTAAAAATATTATATAATTAAATTCTTATGGTTTAGTATTTTTACTATTTTAAATAAAATATAATATATGGATTATCTTATTATTATATTTACTTAGGGTTTTATGATTTGATTGTTATTATTAGTCAAGGAATTATTAGAATTTGGGTTCAAATTTAGATATGCATTTGAATTTTGAATATTATTATGACTTTATGAATAGAGCTAAGGCCCTCAGTTATTCCTTAGAATTGATTATTGAGTCAATTCCTCTATTTTTAGTACTCTCTCTCTCAGTCCCTTTCCTGTTTCTATAGAATTTGACCTCTATTTCCCTCCCAAACACGCCCTTATTTCAAGTCACCCGAAGCTAAGATTTATCCGTCATATCTTTTATGGTAATTATTCATATATTTAGACGAGAGGTAACTATTTTATACATGTTGTGTGTACTAATATGATGTTTGTGAGTGATTTGATATATATATATATATATAAATTTATTGATATTGATATGATTATATTGAAAAAACTTGTTTAATTATTCTTATTGAAAATAGTCTTGTGGGATTTAAAGTTTAATTTACAAAGTTTGAGTTGAGATTATAAACTTTTTATATCTTGATATTGAAATTGAAGAAATTTATTATCTTGAGAAAAACCCTTTTGTGACATTTATCAAACTATTGAGATTTTGATTAATATGATTATTTTGAGAATTATGCACTAGGATGGGTGATGATAGAGTTATATTTTTACCACGTGGTATAGCCTACATTAGAGCTCGATGGTTGGATTTTGTCTTATTAGTTTATCAAGCAAAGTGCCCCACCTATTTATCGAAGGGTTACGACACCCCCACCTATTTATCGAGGGGAATGAACCCATGTTCCGGTCATGTGCTCTATGAATTTTAACCTAACTATAACATTTGACAGGTTATATTTTTTAGTGGCTAGGTATATGATAATTATCTCTAGCCTATTGGTTCGGTTAGCAGGGATAAGGCGGTTCTGTTGAATTGATGAAAGGAACTTGGGTGGTTTATCCATTTAATTTTATTTTGATAATGTTATTTTTTATATATTGTATTTTGTGAATTGTCTCACTTGATATCTCATGAGCACATGTTAGTACTCATGATGAGTAGAATTGTTGGTTACTGAGACGTATGTCTCATCCTATTTTTATTAACATTTTTCATGTGATAGTCTTATCTTAGGACCCCAGGGAAAACTTCATAGGCTTGATTAACGCTATATTAATTGTATAGCATTATCCTCTGAATGTATGTGTATAATACTTGTATATTGCCATAGTAGGGTTCATTATGTATACTCTATTATTATATAATACATTATTTGGATTTGATTATAGGAGTTAGTCTTGGGGTAATATTTTAATATCCATGCTAGACTCTTCTAAATTATTAATTTTTTGTTCAATTTTATTAAAATTGCATAGGCTCTTACATTATTTTTATATATACACTTTAATCTATTTTTTTAATATCTTTAAGAATATTTTTAATCTAATAGTCCAAAATTGCTCTCATTCTTGACTTAATCTCCAAGCAAAATTGATAGTTCACACACTAAAATTCTCTTCCCATATTTGCTACCATGTGGCGCAAGGTGTAACACCTTACTTTTGTATGTCTTAGGGATCATTTAGTAGTATTTAGAACCACTTATATGATCATTAAAGTTCAATCTCAAAATCTGGAAAATTTCTAACTAAATTATACTGTTCATATGGTATTTTCAGATTAAGTGACTAATTTTGAAAAATCATAATTAATTCTAGAAAAATTGAAATGAAGTGGTTCAAAAGGATACTTGAACCTAACATGTTGAAATTTTAAGAAAAAAAATAAGTTTTAGACCAAATGATCAGCCAATCAGTACAGTTAAATCGACAAAGGTCACTGTTCATTTGGTCAAAAATTATGGAAAACAGTTTCTGGTCCCTAATTTTAAACAATTTGTTCTCTTTGTATTCTCATCAGAATAAGGTATTCTTGATGTCAAAAAGAAGCTTGAAATGTTATCTAAATATTGGTAAAATTTCATAAATCTATTTCAATGTTTACTATTTTTAATTACAACTTAATTGCCATTGCCGCCTCAAGAGTTACTGTTCACAATAACAAATTTCATCATCAACTTCACATACATATACACATAAATCATGCAACTAATTTCTATCTCTTCTTGCATCTTCATCTTCCATCTTTGAAGAACATGCTAGTGTTGGGGTGATATGGAGGGGTGAGATTTTGGAGAAAATTTCAGTAGCAAACATAAACTATACAATGTATGCAAATATGTACTTGATGTTACTATGTGTGCACTTAATAATGATGCTTGTACAATGATATCTTACACACTTCCATGTCCCTTAATTATAATATATAACCATAGCATAAAAAGAAATAAAGTATCACTTAATCGTACATGCTTTGCATAATCAAAATAAGTAAAAATCACATAAACATCCAAGCAATATACGTATACAAGTAGGTAAGTTTATTACCTTGTAATAACTTTCTTTCTTTATACTTTCCCTTTACCTCTTGCTTATCCTTACTCTTTTCCTTCCATCATGGTCCTTGTTTTATGGTCTTCTTTACTATATTAATCAAGGCCTAACTTAGCATAATAGCATATATATTACAACTTTATTTACCCAAGTTATAATCTTAATCCGTTAAGTCTATCTTTTTCTAATTTTTTATTAATTAGTTTGTCCTTTGAATTAATTGATATATTGACTTTACCTTACACAATTTTGCCTTCTAAATCCATTTATGATCTTAGAATTATGAAATTCCATCTTCTTCATGCACTTCTAGATAGAACTGAAATATGTCCTCTTTATTTCCAAAAATTTTCATTTTGATCCTAATGCTTCCAATACTTATTTTTCTACTTTATCCCACACAATTTTTCATTTTAAAATCATTGGAAGCATCAAAATCATTAAATTATCATCACTGTTCAGGCATATGTATAGTAACATAAAGGGTTTCAAAACTTCCTTTTCTAATGCTTCCAAGGTTCCAATCATACACAAAATCATCATTTAAATTCAATGAAAACATTATATTATTGAGAATCAATCTCTTCTTACCCAGAACAGCACTGGCCAAATGGCCTCAAGAAAAAGTAAAGTCAAGAACACAATTTAAGTCCATAACTAACCATTTAGTTTAGCTTGTCTAAGTATGAATTGCATGATTTTAACTTAATATGCCTTTTCTTTCTTCATTTGTAAATTTTGGCCAGAAAGGGGATGAAGGTAGAAATCCATTTTTTAACCATTAAAACCTAAGTTTTATCCTTCTAAAATACTTATAAATAAATTAGGAAGTATTACTTATCTTAGGTACTTGCTTGGGTGACTTCTCCTTGATCTTATTTTGAGTTCTCTATTTATTTTGGCATGGTTTCCCCAAGGGTCCTCTAGGTGCACAAAATTGTGAAGGAGGAAGGGGATATTTATAGTGAAATTTCAAGACCTTAGGTGTAGCATCCCAATTTTTATTATTATATTTAAGAACAATTAAAAATATTATTGATCAATAACTTAGAAACATTATCTCATTAAATTATTATGGTTTAGTATTTTTATTATTTTTAGTAAAATAAAATATCTTGATTTCCTATTATTATGTTTACTTAGGGTGTTATGATTTGAATGTTATTATTAGTTATGGATTTATTAGGATTTGGGTTCAGATTTGGATATGGAGTTAAATTTTGAAAAGTGGGTTTAAATTTTAAATTACTATATCTAATAGGATTTTTATGAGAATAATAATATACAATGAGTTATAAAGATAATAATCTAATAATCTGACTAGATAAGATTTATATATCAGTACCCTAAGCCTATTGTCTAATTCCTATTATTATCTAGATTATCTCTTCACTCCCATCAAACTTGTCAATCTCATGAATATTTTCCTACTCTTAACGTTGTGGAACTCATGAGGTGTCATATTCTGATTTTTAGACCTAGAAGCCCAATATGTAGCCTAAAAGAGGTAGGCTACTAGGTCTTATTGAGCAGGAGTGTCAAAAGTATACAAATGATGTTCAGGGACTAAACTGTAAATAATGAAAGTTTAGGGACTAGATTGTAAATAGTAAAAGTCTCTGGGGGTATAATGGTCATTTTGAAGAAATAGAGGGACAAAACTGAAAAGTCTAAAAGTCCCAAGGCCAAAAATAAAAGTAGATACAAGTTATGGGCTATTAAGTGTAATTATGAAAAGTTGAGTGACTAAAGTGTAATTTCCAAAGTTTCCAAGGGTAAAATTGTAATTATAGAAAGTTGAGTCAAAAAAGGCTTTGAACTGCTTGGAAGCATTTTAGTCCCAAAATTCATTAGTAAATAGATAAAGTTATGCTATTTAATCTAGCATGATATAGAAATTTTATTGGAGTTCTAGATAGATGATATTTATCTGATAATCTGTGAGTTATCTAAAAATTTTATTAGATTTTTTGGACCTCAGATATAAGTGAAAAAGTTATAGGAAGGTGTGTCCTATGAAGGTAGAGGTTAGGAAACTAACGGAACCCCGAAAAGAGTTCTGTAGGAAAAGTTATTCACATTTTAGTGAATTTTGACAGGCGTTTGTGAACGCCAATATCTGATTGTGAAACTTAAGCAGTAAGCAAGTTATGACTGAATGAGCTCAGATGACGTCACGGAGAGGCCCATGATGACACCAAGAAAGAGCCCAAGCCCATGATATCAATTCATCGGATAAAGGGGCCAGTGTCCATAAATATCCAGAAAAAAGTACAAAATGAGGAAAATACCCCTATTTAGAAAATAATTAAAGAATGATTGAAGGGTATTTTGGTCATTTCATTAAGGTTAGACAGTCAAGGAAGGTTATCTAGATAGTTGACCAGGGTCAGAAAATACTCTGGAAAGGTGTGAAAAGACAATAATGCCCCTAAAATTATTAAAGAGGAACTAAGGGTATTATGGTAATTTGCTAAGGGATTTTTCTTGGGAACTGAGTCACCAGAGTGTTTGAGCTTAATTAGAGACCCAAGATGGTATTCTAAGATGTCCAAAAATGTGGCCCAAGAGTTTATGTGGATCCAAGTGGCATTAAAATAATATTTTAATAATTTTCAATAAAGCATAGTTACCCGGTTAGAGATAAAACAGGGGAAAGTGATCAGTGGAGTCTTGGGACCCACAAGGCACCACATGGCATGAGTCTAGGGAAAGGTGTTTTCTTGGGACCCACAAGGCACTACATGGTATGAGTCTAGGGAAAGAAGAAAAAGCTAAGGACACTTGGTACGATCTTAGTCGTTCATTCCTAGAAAAGACTCAAGAATTCTCTGGAAGCGCTGAGTTAGCTGATAAGGTGTCTCAAGGGCCCCACCATTATGCCACCTAAGTATGTGAGGTGTCATGGATGATGTCATTTTGATGAGTCATCTCGGATGATGATGTCATCTTGATGATGTAGCTAAGCTTCTTGAGAAAGTTAAGCGATCTAAGTTGTTCATCGCGATTCAATCTGAGTCGTCAATTCCACCTCCATTCAACTATAAATACCCCTCACCCCCTTGCCATTTCACAACACAGACAAGAGCCAAGAAAGAACATAAAAGAAGAGAGAGAAAGAAAGAGAGAAAGAGAGAAACGAAGGAAGGAAAAAGAAGGAGTTGTGGTTGAGCTAGGAACAATCCAAGGAACTTAGGGACTTGGCTAGCTTAGGAATAAGGTAAGTAATTTATTCTAATCCCTAATATAATAAATTAGAGGATTGTTCTTATGAATTTAATAGTTAGAATAGAGAATATTTCTCTCTTGATAAGGTTAGTCATGGATATAAAGAAAGTTAGGGGATTGTCAGATTAAGGGTATTATTTCAAGTTAAGGTTGAGTTAAGTAGAGTTATACTAGATAGGACAATAATGAAGATATTATTATGCTATGTATAGGCTTTGACCTATGAAAAGAAGGAAACTTAGAGCAAAGGCTAAGAACTAGAGGAAATGCTACGTCAGGTAGTAAACTTACCTAAACTTGTATGTGTTGAATGTATGGTTGTTGGTGTTATGGCTTGATTGATGTTGTTCATATGTAAATGTTGAAGCTTTATGCTATGATTAATTTGGCCAATTGTATTTCATATGTTACATGGAAGCATGCACATTACATTATGTTAACACAATCACAAGCAAGCACTAATACCAAGCATTAATGCATACATCCTTTAGTACCATTTACTACTGAGATTTCCCCAGAAATCTCACCCCCTTTCATATCAATCCATTTATAGTATGTCTTCTCAAGATGGAGGAGATGAAGATGCATCAAGAGAACTTAAGAATTATTTAGCATGATTGATATGTGACTAATATATGTTATGCATATGTATGTAAAGTTGGGTGCTAAAATTTGCCACTGTGAACAGTAACTTGTGGTGAGTCAGTGGCAATTGAGTTGTAATTAGAAATAGTAAATATTGGAATAAATATATATTTTACTAGTAAATAGTAGACATACTAAACTTTTATTTGATATATAGAACGTCTTATTTAGATGTCTACACATGGAGATATGATTTTTCAAATTTGGGACCAAAAATGCTGGAATCAGGGAAGGACGCTAGATGAACAGTAAAATTGGATCGTTCATCAATGTTGACTTGGTCAAGACGTGGTCAACAAGTTATTTTTCCCTAAAAGAGTATTAAGTTAGCTTCATGTAGCAATTTGAACCACTTCATTTCGAGTTTTTTGGATTTAATTATAATTTTTTGAAGGTCATTTCTCTGGATTTTACACAGTGAACAATACTCAGTAGAGTAAAATTGCAGATTGTATAATTTGACTTCAATAACCTTAAAAGTGGTTCCAGATGCTACCATTTGATCCCTAAGATGTAAAAAAATTAGGATGTTATATGAGGCCTCCCTTGGAAAGCAAAACTCAGAGCCTCATATAACATTTCTTTTATTCTACCCTACATATTTGAAGAAACTTTGCTTAGCTAAAAGCCTATTTTGATGAGCCTAGAATAAGCTTATAACTAGTCACGAATTCATATTGCATAGCTCCTGAAGTATTTATTCTAGAAGTGAGATCCTCCTTATTAAAGCTTGTCACTGTCGAGTAATCTATTCACCATATTGGGATAACGATGGATTCAATTTGTTTCACCAGATATAAGTCCTACCATGAATGATTTTAAAGGCATAAGAGTGATTTATATTGTGATACATGAAGCTACTAAGTTATTCATTACTTTCGCAAGAGGTAACCACTTTTATAATCGTTGTGTGCACTAATATGATGTTTATAAGTGATTCAATATATATGTAAATATATTGATATTGATATGATTATATTGAGAAAACCTATTTGATTATTTTTATTGAAAATAGCCTTGTAGGACTTAAAAAATTTAATTTAGTTTGAATTGAGATTAGAAACTTGTTATATCTTGATATTGGAATTTGAAGAAAGTTATATTATCTTTATAAAAACCCTTTTGTGATATTTATCAAGCTATTGATATTTTGATTAATATGATTATTTTAATAATTATGCATTGGGATGGGTGATGATAGAGTTGTATTTATACCACGTGGTATAGCCTCTATTGGAGCTTGATGGTTACCTTTTGTCCCACCAGTTTACCGAGGGACGTGCCCCACCAGTTTACTGAGGGGAAATGAATCTATGGTCCAGTCAGGTGCTTTGTGGATTTTGGCTTATCCATACCACTTGATCAATTAGCTTTTTGAGTGATTAGATATCACTAGCCCATGGGTTCAGTCGATGGGAATAAGGTAGTTCGGTTGGATTACTAGGAGGAACTTGGGTGGATTATGCATTTGATTTTATTATAATAATATGCTATTTCATATATATTATACATTGTGAGGTCCTGCTTGACACCTTATAAGCACATGTTAGTTTGCGTAATGAGTAGGATTGAAGGTTACTGAGACGTTTGTCTCCCCTAGTATTATTAACATTTTTCAGGTAATAATCTTATCTTAGGATCTCAGGGAAAACTTCAGAGGCTTGACTAAAGCTATATTAATTGTATAGTCTTCCCCTTTGAAGGTATGTGTAAAATATTTGTATATTGTCACAATAGGATTTATTTTGTATAATTATATATCCTATTACTTTATTTATATTTTAAGAAAAGTCTTTTATAATCATGGTAGGGTTCATTCAAATTTTAGTTAAACTCTTTTCTACCATGGTTAGCTCTCTTGAAATAAACTAAACACAAAAATAGGTTTAAGTAATTAATATGATAATATAGAAGAAGGATTTTACATTAGGGAATAAAATATTCCTCCTTCAACTAATTATTACAATGTCTTAATCTTGAATCTCATTGGTTACTTAATTCCTTAATTTTTATTAAATTAATTTTTTATTATTTAATAATTTCAACACGTGGGATAACCCTTTCTTCCTTTTCTTTAGTGCCATGTACCCTTCGTGTGGGTCCCATAAGGACACCTCACAAGCTAACTCACTTTATCTCTTGATTTTTATTGATTTCTTTCTTTAAAAATATATAAAATATACTAGAAAATTCATTTAGCCACATGATAAATTCATTAACTTCTTGGGACTCCACATGACATTATTTTTGGGCTAAATTGAGTCCAACTTAATATTTGGTACATATCCCAATGCACTTACCATTATTTCTTATACTGATATCCTTAAATTCCCCTAATTTTTGAGATAAATTCTATAAAATTATTTTAATAGTTCTTACATTTTTATAAATTTATTCCAATATAAAATGAATTTTTTACAAAGTCTCATAATTTTCTGAAATCCAGAAGTCCTGATAAAAATTCTATACATTTCTTTTAATACTTTATCGGTGTCCTTTTTCACCTTAAATTCTCTAATCAATTTTACAGGAATCCTTTTTTCACTTTTGGCGGTTTTATAAATTATTTTTAGTAATTATAAGAATTTACTATAAAAGTTTATCTGATTTTGAGGTCCACAAGATACAATAATAATTTATAGACTTTAGAAATTCATATTAATTTATCAGGACCTTAAATCAAAATTTTATATTGCATTAAACTAATCAGAATACTTTTCTCTATTTTATAGTAAATTTTTTGACAAAAACAATTTTGGGCAATTATGGGTTATTTTTTGCTCAATTTTCTCATAATTACCATTTTGTCCCTATTTTGGCAAACTGCACTTTAGTCCCTAAAATTGCCAAATTCTACATTAGTCCGTTAATATACTTTTTATAATTACACTTGTCCCATAAATTATCTATACATTTAATTTAGGCCTTGGGACTTTTCCCTATTTGCAATTTAGTCGTTGACTTTAATTATTTAAAGTTTAGTCTCTGAACTTTCACTAAATTGTAGTTTAGTCCCTTTAACTTTACAATTTTATACATTCTCTCTTGACTTAAACCTTATATAATCATTATCTTTTCTTATAATCATCGTCATAATCCCTTCCTAATCTCTTTCCTCTATTAGTCTTATACAGATAGATAAAATCAGGATATGGCACAAGGTGGGTTCCACAAGGGACACTTCACATGCCACCATTCTTCTTGAAATTTCCTCCTTTCTTTTTTTTTTTTATGAAATAACATATAAATCCATTTGATCACATGGCACATTTTTATCACCTTAGGCCTCTTACTTGATGCACTTTGGGTCCTCTTTGAGCCTAACCCATTATTTGGCAGATATCCCAAGGCATTTCCTTTACTGTATATCCTAACATACTTTAAAATTTGGAATAAATTTTATAGAGATATTTTAAGGGTTATTATATTTTTACAAATTTATTCTACTATAAAATGAATTTCTTGCAAAGTTTCATAATTTTCTGAGACCTGAAGTCCTGATAAAATTCCATATGTTTTCTTTAAATCTTTTATCAATGTCTAATTTCACCTTCAATTCTATAATAAATTTTACAAGATTCATTTTTGACTTGTTTTAATTTCATAAATTCTTATATTAATCATAAGAATTTCCTGTAAAATTTTATCTAATTATGAGATCCAGGAGATACTATACTAATTTTCTAACTTAAAAAATTAATATCAATTTATTGGGTCCTTAAATCAGAATTCTAAGAAATATAACTGACCTAAATTATGTCCTCTATTTAATGATAATATTTAGGATTGAAATATTTCTACGTAATTTTGGACATTTTCTGACTTTTCTCATAATTACCATTTTGCCCCTTAATTTGGTAAGATTGCTTTTTAGTTCCTAAATTTGTCAAGTTCTACTTTAGTCCCTTTATACCAAATTTAAAACTCTAATTTGGTACCTAAAATATCAAAACTCTATTTAGGTCCCCTTTTTTTCTATTTTCTCTTAAATTTTCTATATTTAACTTTTGGCCAAATGACATTTATGTTCTTAGGCTTTATAGCTTTATACTTTTCTATCTTTCTTTAACTTAAACTTATCTAACCATTGTGTTTTCTTCTAATTATTATCCCAATCCCTTCTAAAAATCTTTCTCTATTAGTCTTATATAGATAGAAAAAAATTAGGTTTCTACAATAGAACCCACGCCAACGAATATGGGTGGCCATGAAACTTGAAGTTAACATATGCTTTGATGGCTATATGCGTGGCTAGAGCGTCTAACACCGCTAATTCAACGGTAAAAATAGAATCTTGGGATCTTAAAGGGGAGTTTGAGTTACTCTAATCTTCTACCTAATATTATAAAATAATTCATAGGTCTTATGATAATTTTATAATTATTAAAACAATTATAATAATTTATATATATTTATTGAGGATTATTGCAACTGAATTACTGTTTGACATTTGATATTGAGATAATTATAACTTACTTTTATTACTTTATTTTTTGTCAAGACTTTATATTGATGTTTTAGTGAATATTTGGTGATTTTTCAAGGTGCCTTGAATTATTGGATCATTATATCTCTTGTTGGCTTTAATCATATATTTATGAATTATTGAGTTATTTTTAAACATTGGTTTTATGATTCTTAGTTTTAATTTATTATTCTAGTGGCATTTAATAGATTGAAACTTTGGAGAATATATTGTGACAATTCGAGGTAGATCAGTTGTTGGATTAAAAAGTTTAATTATAATTCTTGATTCATTATTTTGAACTCCCATATCTATTGAAGCTATGATTGCCTGCGCTATTGAATTGGAGAATTGCTTTTATCATTGTTAATTACTTATATTTCCATTCTATTCACTCCCTATCATTTAATTATTAAATTAAAAATGCCAAAAATATTTTTTTCAAAATCATTTTAATTCTTGTTATTTCAAATCAAACCCCATTTTAAAACTTAGGTTGTATTGCATTTAGTTATTAAGGTATTTAATTTCATCATGTGATTCCATGGGTCTTGGAAAATACAACAAAAACATCTTTCTCAAGTTTTTTAGGACTATTACAAATCAGAGGAATGCCATAATTATCAACCCCATCATGTACATGCAATGTGGCTAGCATTCTACATAATGTAATACAATTCATGCAAAGTGAACTGTCACTACATGTAAAGGAAAGGATGTATGTGAGGTATCATTATTAGCATTTTCTTTAAGAACTTTATTATCCTTATGTGCATTCAAGGGGGAGAAGGAGATTCAAGCCAAGTTCTAATTACATGATAAGTCAATATTAGTACTCAACCAAAGCTCAATGTATGCAACATGTTCACTATCACCCCTAATATAAGATGATACACATGTAGTACTAGGAATACTAGGAAGAGACACTTGGGCAAGCACATTATTATCATCACATAAAGAGGTAGAGTCATTACAAGTAACATCTTTATTTAAGGTATTACTATTAGAATCAACTTCAAGGATATGAGCTATATTACCAAAGGGAGAGGATGGCTCCTCTACGACTTGTTCTTGACTTACCTTTTATTGACAGTTGTTTGAGGCTGTCTAAAGTTGTTAATTGCTCCTCACATGAATATTGAGGACATGAGGCTCCTTCTTTTCCTTTAGATTCAATATGGGCTATGTCACTCAAAAGCTATCCATAATTTGCTTATGTTCGTCCAACTCTTCAAACCTTCCAAACACCTTTACTTCAATAAGTAATGCTGGGTATTGTAATACCAATTGATCATATAGTTTTTTTCATAAATTGTATCTCCTCATCCTTGGAAATAGAAAGGATTGATAAATGTCTACTAAATTGAGAGTTACCATATGTCTTGCATAGCTGGGTTAGGGTTTGACAAGGTGGCACATATGAGGTAAATGGAGGGTTAGAGAGGGGTCTATATGGTGGGAAGGGCAATTCATGATATAGTTAAGATGACAGTTGAGCCATGTATTGTTAGTTACTCATGACAATTCTAAGAAGCCCCTAAGCTCATCTACAATTGATCCAACAAGTCTCGTCCCTACACTATCTATTATTTTTCAGTCTACTCTTTTAATCCCCTATAGAAATATAGTATGAGGTAGTCATAAGGTATTTGGTGATGCGGGACTTGTGCAGGATATATTGGAATCGATCCTAATATTCAACAAAAGATTCATGGATGTTTTGTGCAATGTAGTATATTTTATTTCTTGCCCAATCCCTTGGAATATTATAACTTGTGAAAGATTGGGAGAAAATGGTTAGATTAGGATTATATTAATGATAATTATTAAACCAAGCCATTATATAATTTAGAAAAAGGAAGAAAATGCAAATAACTTATAAATTGAAAAAAAATTGAAAAAAATAAAAATAGAAAAATAACTTAAATGTCCAAATTTAGCACAAATAGTTTAGATCTAATAGCGAAGGCTATAAAAATGTTTAGAATGTCAAAACTTGCAGTATGAATTTTCTCAAATTTTTCTAGCCAACTCATAAATAATTCCAGCAAAGTAGTGAGGATCAAACTGAAATTTACTAAACTAAAAAATACCTAAAGACTAGACTCTATGATTAAGAAAATAAAGGTAGAAAAAACAAAAAGAAGAAAACACACTTAATTAACCTAGTAGTCAAGGGAATTACTCCCCCGCAATGGCACCAAAATTTGATGCCTCTTGTCTTTAATGCTCAAATTATTTACTAAATTAATCTCTATATAGTATAGAGGTCAACATAGGTCATATTCTTTACATGGAGTCAATGCTTGACTTAACTCTATATTATACTAAGTGTGAGAAGGAATAGTAGTAGAAGAGAAATTAATTAATAATTTTTAAAAAATAAAAAGGAGATAATAACAAAAATAAAATAAAAGTAATAGTATGGAAGAATATCACCAATAAGAAGAGTGTTCATAAGGATTGATGCATGGCTATCAACGTTCAATAATATATTAGAGTTATAACAATTATACATGCTAAGTCCCTATCATGTAAAACCCAAGACAACCGCTATGTCATAATCAAACAATCCACAATTATATCTCGATCTAGCATACAATTGTATCAAAAATGATTAGTGAAAATCCAATTACCATGTGATAAATTAAACAAAAAATGATTTGTTCCTCTAACATGGATATTCAACTGAACACCCTATAAATAAACATGTGAACTTAACATAAATAATTATAATAGGAAATCAAAGATATCAAATAACAATATCAAATCATAAATTGAAATAATAAATCACAAGAGTTCGATCACACAGGTGTCTCAACCGAGACCCTAGATCCAACATATACAAATCTCAAAATCAAAACTTAGGAAATCATAAACTTGTATAAAGGAAAAAGATTAACTCATAAAATTGTTCACTCCTACTTTAAAGCACATAAACTTAAACCCCTACATCTCTCCTCAAGAACTAAGAAGGAAATGGATGAAATTGTGAAAAACATGAACATGATTGTGATGGTGGTGATTGGTGTGTTAAATAGAAGAGGCTTGAGGTTCTTTATATAGCTTTTGGGAGTGAGTCCTGTTGATTTGGGTCTCTTTACTAATTGACTCTCCAAAAGATAATGATAATTTATATTTATCTTCAATATTCTTCTAAGCTGTCATCTTTTCCAATATTTCTGGAGATAATATTTTTTTAACTAAAATATCTTATAAACAATTCAAATGAAAGTAATAGGATAAAAGAGATAAAATAATTAATAAGAAAATAGAAAAGATAACACATTTATCTATTATCCTTTGATTAAATTCAAATGTTAGATATTGATGAATTATATTTGAATTAATTCAAATGAAATATAATATGACATAATACTAATATAATATAATATTATATTAAAGGAACTAATTAATATAATAAAATACAATATTAATATAATATTATAAATTACCCTTCCTTATGGATTTATAATATAATATTTCCTAATTTCCTAAAATAAGATCAAAATACCTTCATGAAAATAGATTTAATCAAGAGAAATAATAAAATCAATAAAAACACAAAAAATGGCATTTTTATTCATTTAATTCATATAATCAATTAAAACACAAAATACACACAACTAGTACAATAATGCCTATTAAATATGATAAATTCCGTACAATATATATGAAATAATATGATAAGATAGGAATTCATCATACTTATAACCCAGGTTGGAGAGATCACTTTAACTTTAGAAGGGTCAAGCCAATACTCAAGAAATTTTTTTCACATCAAATAGTGTATAATCAATGGGCATATTCTTTTTCAAAATAGGATGCATTTGCTATGATCGTGGAAGGTATTATCGGGATTATTTCAAAATTAGTTCAATGGGAGACATAAATTGAGGCTGAGTTGAATGCTATAGAGAATAAGACAAACTCATGACTACAAATTGTATTCTCTAAGTTGGAGCAGGAGACTAAGTATGAGAACTTGAACATTTGTTTTACTTGAATCTCCAACAACTTGAGCGCATGAAAAGAAAAGAGTACTAGTTCTATATGTTAGTTCTAGGCATACATACCCAAGAGGGGTGAATTGGGTGTCTTAAAATTTGTAATGGAAATTTAATATTCAAAGACAACAAGAGTATGATTAAACAAAGAAATAGAGATTAGAAATATTTCACCAAGGGATAGAAAAATCAACACATATCAGTTTATCCTAGTTCAGACTAACCCTCATGTCCTACGTCTAGTCCTCATAGACCTTATGAGATTTTTAACTATCTCCAATATTTGATCGGGCTCTTGGTGCCTCAGTATAGCAAGCAATTGATTTACTCAATCACTCACCTTACTTCCTGTAAGGTTATAATCCCAACTTAAGAGAACCAATCTCTTAAGCTAACAAAATGAGAAAAAATATCCACAATCTCTTTCAAAGATATATGATGATGAACACTAAACTCAATAAATGTCGGGTTACAGAATGAAGAAACTGATACTATAATAAATTCAAAAGTTGTTGTATCATCAATTGGTTGGTTTCTTCATCAATGCCGAGTTCTTAAATAGCATTTACTTCAAATGTAGTCGCTAGACTCAGACTTGTAATCGTTGGAGTGAAGGCATGGTTGGTCGTTCTTGGGTATATGAGCATTTAATGTTTTTCCAGAAGTAGAAAGTTTTCATTGCATAGCCTTTATCATTACAATTTCCTATCCTTTTCTGAATACACTTAATCTCAAAAGATTTGTTACTTGTTAAAGTATTGATTAAGTATATGAACCATTAATAATCAAATTATTTATCAAAGATCAAGTTTAGATGGTTTCAAAAAATATGCTGTATTAATTGATTAATTATCATTAATTCAATCAATGTTTCAATTAATATGAGAAATAGAAAACAAAGCATCACATTGATTGGATGTTTCAAGCATATATAATGTAATTTTGATAATACAAGTTTCTCAAAAATTTATCATGAATAATGAAGAGAAACATAAGCATACTTTGTACTTGGATCAATCATATATAGGATAGAGAGAGAGTTGAAATCAGTTTTAGCTCAAACAGATAAAGATATTTGAAATATATGAAGTTAATCAATTAACTAATCGATTAATATAAGTTAATCGAATACCTAATTGATTAATGTTTCTAGAAGAATTGAATCAAGAAGTTTTTCAAAATAGATTAATTGAACTAGTTAATCCATTAATGTAAATTAATCGATTAACTAATCAATTAATTGATCCAGATTTAAATTTCACAAAAAGGATTATTCACTAATTAATCGAATAGAATGGATTAATATAAATTAATCGATTAATAGAGTTATCCTTGCGCAAAGGAAAACTGTTCTTAAAGGATTAATTGAATAGGCAATCGATTAATTGTAATTAATCGATTAACCAATCGATTAATTGGCTTATCTGTTCAATTCTAGAGAGCAATCTTATGACATTAATCGAACACTTAATCGATTAATGGACATTCATTAATCGATTAATTAAATTTTCTTTATAGCACAGAATATTGCCCTTACATTAATTGAATAACCAATCGATTAATTGATACTGATTAATCGATTAACTAATGGATTAGGTATCATTAATCGACTAACTTGATTAACTTTAATATTTAAACACAAAAACAACCTTGATCATTTTAAATCACTTTTGACATCATTTCACAAAAATAACTTAATCATTTGAATTCCCTTTAACATAATCAAAACATTATGGAATTTAACACTATACCCTCTAACACAATGATAAATCATAAATCTTTGAACGCAATCATATTGAGAAGTGGTAAGGAAATTATATTTAAGAAAGTGGAATTCAAACATAATGAAGAGGATGAAGAACCGGTTGATGAGAAAATAGAAGTTGAGTCTCCTTAGGTCAACACTGCTCAAGAAACTTCCTAAGCTATGAAATAAGCCTCTTTAATCTGAAAGCCTGCAAGAAAATAAGCTCTTGGAAAAGTATCAGAAACAACTAGTGGAAAATGATCACTTTCTGACTCCACAAGTGACGAGGAGATTGATGTTCATGAGCCTAACGGATATAGCATTGTTGTGAAGCATGATTATCATCTACTTGTTCTCCTCTGCCTATTCTTCTAATTTATGTACATGTGAGGGTGAAGTATCATGTATATATTTCTTAGAGATAGATAGGATTTCCCTTTTGCATGATTTTGATACATCATCTTGTTTTAATTGTGATATTACTACTAATTCTTCACTTGATAAGCTTGAGAAAGGTGTTTTTACTGTATTGCCAGGATCCAAGGAATCACTTGCTAAAGTAAAAGCTACCACAACAATGAGGAAGTTGCTCTACCAAAATAAAATGCCAAAACAAAGGAGGCATAAGGCTAAGTCCAAACTATTGCAAATATGCCTACCATTCAGGAGGATGGAAATGAGGGTGCTGATAGGGATGGAATATTATCATCTGATTTATCACTTGATAAAGACTTAATCATTGATGATTACATTCCAATTTCTCATGTTGAAGTTGAAGACTCTTACTAAAGGAAGTCTTATTGATTTTATTAGATGTGAGAAATATTAGTGTTCTTATATATCTTATAGAGTTCTCACATCTGGTATCTATATTACTAACCTTGCATGCTTGAAGGCTTTTTATTTCTTCAAGTATTTTGATTCTTGTCCCATACTTGGATTTAGAAAAGGTGTTGCTTTTGTTTTGTCGAATCTCTCACAGGTACCTCTCTTAGGAAAAATTGAATGGTGATCACCATATTCCCTATATTGTGGCACCTCCACATATTGACTGGGTCCACTACCCAAACAACTAGAGATAGCTATCTAGAGAAGATATACTTACATGTGAGCATGTTCCTAATTAAAGATGATAACTTTAATTTCAAGATCCTCAAGTGGCATAAAGGTACCAGGTTGCCTCTTTCCTTATCTTATCCTGCTCTATATTTTGAACTTTATTGTTTGAGGTAAGTGTGGATAAGGGACTATCCTAGTAGTAAAAAGTAGAATAATTTATATTTATTGCTTTATATCTTTTAACAATTTCTTAGAATAGGTTGCATTTTAAGGATTTTTTAGTCTTATGCTAGTTTTTTCTTTTAATAAAGAACCCCTTTAGTACATGACTTTTTCACCATACTTCTCCCTTTGATATATTCTTTAGTGCTGCGTTGAGGACAACACATGATTTAAGTATGGGGAGGGATTGCTTTCTTTTGCCATTGCTTGAATTGCCATTGATCTAGAATAACCTAAAAACTTCAAAAAAAAATTTTGAACTTTTTAAGCTAAATTGATTGATTTACTATTGTAGTTTCCACCTTCTGACTTATTTTTGAAATCCTTGGGCTTTGTTTTTAAAACCTTATTGCTTTATGCATGTAAATATTGAAATATCTAGGTTTGAATACATTTTGAATGAGTAACTTTTATTCTTAGTTGATTAGCATAATGGAGTGCCTTTGGTGTAGTTTTATTAACTTTATTTCATAGCTTGATTTCAAGGAGAAAATATATTAGAGAAAGCCTTGATGGAAGGATTTTGAGCCTTACTTTTCTTTCTCATCTTGTGTGATTTCCACTTAGTTTTGGTTATCCACTAGAACTTGTCTAGATTTGTTTTTAAAGATGCATTAATAACTAGATATGTGAGTATGATAGGGGCATTCATTTCTAAACCCTTTTTACCCTAACACAAGCCATCATAATTGACATTTGCTTTTACCCTTTGACCCCATCACTTTCATTTCATTCCATTACTTTTGACAATATTTTGCATGAGTTACATTATATTTTTCATGGTTAAATATGCATAACTGATGTTGTTATCTTTATCTTTATGGGTTAGGTTTGCCAATATAAAAAGATAGAAAAAAAGAGAAATAGAAAATACAAGAAAAAGAAGAAAATGTGTAGAAAAAGCCAAGAAAGAAGTTTGAAGAAAAGAAAGAGATAAAAAGAAAAGAAAAAAAAATTTGGAAACAAGGAATAAAGTTCAAAATAAGGCATCATTTTGTGGTTGAAGATTAAATATTGGTTCTATTGTCAGATTGGTGTTAATTTGATGGTCACACTTTAGCAGACTTTATTTTTTCTTAACACTTATGCATTTAACTTGTTCTACATTCCATTTCATCCATTCATTAGCCTTTCACCTACATTACATCTCTACAAAGTCCCCTTGATCATGAATCTATGGTATGATAGTGGTGGAGATAGTAGAATATTTATAAGCCTATGGTAGGTGCTAATCTAGGTAGATTGAGTGAAAATTTCCTATATTTGAGAGTTGAGTGAGACACTTATACCTGAGAGATCTATTATATTTCTCTTCCTTCTATCTTACTAGGTCTCTTGTGTTAATTTCTTTGTGCCGAAGCATTCTATGACTATTGATTGATTAGGGATAGAGGTTGTTTGAGTTGATTGCATATTATTGCCTTGCCGGGTTTATGTTTGCTTGCATTAAGTTTAACAGTTGGATTTCTCTTTATTGATATTTTGCCAAGGAGTACAAAATGATAGTGTGGGGTAGTTGACAAACCCATATTTTTATATATTTATTCATATCATTCTGATGGGTTTTTTGTCATTATTTTGGTCCTTAATTGTATAATTTGTGTACCATTTTGATTAATGTGCCTTACATTGAATCAGTGCTTAACATGGGTATAATTGTCACATTTTTATGATTTCTCTGAAGCAATTATTTTTGGACTAAAATGTTTTGTATTTTAGGTATTTGGGAGAAATCAAAATTTATAAATGATAAAAAGGACCACAACTTTAGAAATTGCACATAAGGACCTATGGGCCAAACTTTGTAATTTGATCATTAGATTTTTTGTTCTTTTCTTCATAAGCAATCACTAGACACCATGAGGGGCATCTCTGCCACCATCATCATCTATCTCCTCCATGCATTCACCTTCACGCTCCCATTCCTTCATCCATCCATTCCCTATAATCCACCACACAAAGCCGTCACCTTCATCATCTTCATCACACCTCCACGTCTTTACCACATAAACCTCACACCCATTTATCTGTCAAGGCATAAAAGTAGCGATAGAGAAGACATAAAGGGTGACGGTGGAGACTTGAATCAGTAGCAGAGTGACGCATAGACCAGCGGAGAATAGAGACAGCACTCACGAATAGTGACACGAATATAGGTATGAAATTTTGACTTTGGCATCTGCTTTGATGGCTATGACTGGCTAGATCATCTTAATCCCCCAATTCAATGGTAAATACATGAGCTTTGGATCTCAAATAGGAATTTGACTACTTTAATCTTCTACCCAATGATTATAAAATGATTCATAGGTCTTAAAATAAGTTTATAATTATTAGAATGTTTTATAATAATTTATTTATATTTATTGAGGATTATTGTAACTATAATACTATTTGAAATTTGGATTGAGCTGGTTATAACTTAATTTTATTACTTTATTTTGGGTCAAGATTTTATATTCATGTTTTAGTGAATATTTAGTGATGTTTCAATGTGGCTTTAATTATTGGATCATTGTATCTCTTGCTAGCTTTAATCCTACATTTGTGAATTATTGATTTATTTTTATACATTGGCCTTTATTATTCTTAGTCTCAATTTATTATTCTGGTGGCAGTTAATAAATTGAAACTTTGGAGAATATCTTGTGACAATTTGAGGTAGCTCAGTTGTTAGATTAAAAGTTTAATTATAATTATGGATTCATTATTTTTAACTCCTATATATATTGAAGCTATGATTACATCATCTCTTAATTATTAAATTAAAAATATCAAAAATATTTTATTCAAATTCATTTTAATTCTTGGAATTTCAAATAAAACCCCATTTTATAGCTTAGTTTACATTGTATTTAGTTAATTAGGAATGTAATTTCATTTTTGTCTCCTCAAAGAGAATGACCCGAGGTTACACTAGACAAAATTCTTAGTTTAATTTTTGAAGTAACCTTAAGGAGACCCGAGGTTACATTAGACACAATCCCTAACTAGAGTCTAATACAAATGCTCTAGTTTCGTGTGGGTACTTAAAGAGTATCACATCCAAATTTTTCTCTATATGTATAGAATAGACAGTGTAACCTGTAACAGACAGATAGAGGAAAGAGTTTTAGAAGGGATTGTGATGATAATAAGAATAAATGATAATGGTTAGATGAGTTTTAAGTGGAAGAAGAAAAGAAAAGTATAAAGTTATAATGTCAAGGGACATAAACATCATTTTGATGAAAGATTAATATAAAATATTCAAGGAACCTAAATGGAGTTTAGAGATTCCAGAAGTTAAACTAGAATTTCAAAATTCCTAGAAAGGGACTAAAGTGACATTTTAAAAAGAGTAGAAAGGGACCAAAATGGAATTTGACAATTTCAGGGAGTAAAGTGTAATTTGTCAAATTTAAGGGCAAAAACGTAAGTATGAGAAAATTGAGCTAAAAAGGCCCAAAACTTCCTATGTGTTATGAATATTAAAGAATGGATGCCCATAACCCCTAACACTTAGGTTTCCTTTTCTCTTTATATCCTTAACTTCATAACCTCCTCAATGAATTGCTTGGAGAAGTTTCATATTGTAAATGTCATTATGTTACTATTTATTTCATTGTAACCTTTGCATTAGCTTTAAGAGTTAGAGGGACCTATAAATAGAGTCCATGTACAAGGCATATGCAAGATGAAAAAGACACACATGCGAATGAGAAAAACTCCCTTACTCCCTCTCCTAATTCTTATTTTGTCAATCTTTTTTTCTACTCTCTTAATGACTTATTTTTATAACACTATAAACTTTACAGTCCCAAATTTCACCAATAAATAGAGAATGAAATTTAGGCTAGGCATATTTTTCATAATTTTAGTTTGAGGTTTCAAAAAATTAATATTAATATGGAAAGTCTGGAAACTGGTACAGTATCTTTTGGACCTTATAATCAGATAAAATTTGGTAAAAAATTCTTATTATTATTATAAGAATTTATGAAGTTAACAAAACTCAAAAAGGAGTTCTTTAGAATTTATTATAGAATTTAAGGCAAAAAGAAGACACCGATAAAAGGATTTAATAAAACATATAGAATTTTTAATAAGGCATAAGGAAAGTGCCTTGGGATTTGTGCCATATAGCAGTTGGACTCAAGAGGAGGTCCAAATGGTGTCAAGATAAAGCCTAAGAAGACCAAGGAAGTGTCTTGGAGCTTAAGCCAATTTTATATATTATATGAATTTTTAAATAGAAAAATCAAAGGAAATTGTAAAAAATGCAAGGTGGCATGTTAGGTGTCCCTCATGGGCCCCACTTTGCACCACATAGAGGCTAGATAAGGAAGGAAATAATTATTCCATGTACTAAAATTTATTAAAATACTATAAGAATTAAGTTAATGATGATTAAGTGTAATTAATCCATAAATCGACCAATAAAAGAAAAGATAATCAAGGAAGAAGACAAGAGCACATGGTGGGCCCCACACCTTTTCCAAATAGCACCATATGCAAGGAAAGAAGAAGGATTTTGGCAAGTGATTTTTACTTGAAGATTAAGCCAAGAATGAGAGCAATTTTGGACCATTGATTAAATAGTGTTGGAAGCAATCTTGGCCATCCATGACTTTGGATTTTAGCCTATAAATACCCCTCCATTCCTCTTTATTTTGGCATGAAACAAGGGAGCTATGGGGAGGTGATGCCAAAATGAAATCCAAGTAAAAAGAAGAAGCAATACGAGAGACAATCAAGTAAAGATTCAAGGTAACTCGTTCCTTCTATCTTTGTATTAAGTTATAGAAGATTTTTCTTGGATTTGGATGGTTAAAACACCATTTTTTTCTTTATCATGGCCACTGGACATGATATGGAATTAGAAGGGAAATGTGAATTTTGACTTATGGAATGTTTAGACAAGCATAAACAAGCTTGAATCAAGCGGTATTGGCTTAGAAATTCAAGTATGCATGCAATTAGGTTTTATGCTCTTGACTGCCACTATACGAATCACTATTTAAATGTGATAATTTCATAATTTTGGTGCTTCAAATATGTTTAAAATGAAAAATTGTGTGGGATAAAGTAGTGAAACAAGTATTGGAAGATTAATGAAAATGAGAATTTTAGAAATAAAGAGGGTTTGATTTGTTTCTATACAGAAGTCAAAGAAGGAGTTTAATTTTCATAAATTTAAGCTCATATTTGGATTCCTTGGACAAAATTATGTAGGATTGGTCTAAGGAAATAGTTATTACAAAGCTAAACCACTAACTCAAATAATTAAGAGTTAAGGGTTTTGAGGAACTTAATGTGCAAAGTTTATGTAATGACTCTAATGAGTTGTACACACAATGTAATTGCATTTAGGGCCATGATATGTCAAAGGAGATGAGTTAAAGAAGATAATCAAGCAATCAATGTTTGGTTGGGAGACAAAGGGAGCAAAGAGAAAAAGATAAAGTTTTAAGGTAGTGAACTTATCTCTTTATGTACTTGATGTGGTATGCTTATGTGTTGACATGTATATGATGATTGATTGTTGTTATGATATGATATGATATTGAATATGTTATGAATAACATGCTTTCCATGGCCATACATTTGTATGATGGAAGAATCATGCTTGATACATAAGCTAAGGAATGGAAGAGAAGAAGTAGACAAGTGATGGCTTGTTATGTATTATTCTCTTGATGTAATGATTATGTACTATGCCATTAGATATAAATAAAAATATATGAAATAATTATGGTATAACCCATGATGTATGAATGTATGGGAGGGCAAACAGATGGTTTATGCATGCTGGAACAATTATTGAGAATTAAAGAAACAAAACTAAAATGGTAAAAACGTAGGTCCTAGAGCAGTTCTATTTTGGCTTCAGTTTGACCTATCAAATAAAGGAATTAATTCACGAAATTTTATAATCATGTAGTAAACATTAACATATTTATATGCATAGGTAATACGCCTCATTTGGATGTGTATATCAAGAGAAATAAATTTCAAAATTTACAAGACATAATCTAGAACTTCCAGAATTTATCATATAAATAGAAAAAAGTAATGACTTGACTATATTAATTGGAAAGGTAAATGTCTAGATTTATATTTTTCATTAAAAAGCTATGAAAGAGCTTCAACTAGAAATCTGAAGCACCTCCACAAGACATTTCTAGAATTAGATATGAATTTTCAAAGTTGGGCTGTTAATTTGAATTTTACCAAATGAATAGTACTCGATAAGTAAATTTTAAAATTTTAATTTTTGGGAAAAATAATAATAATGCTAATCAAATATACTTCCAAATACATACTCTAGGGGGTTATAATTAGGTTGTTTCAAAGAGTCAGAGTAAGATTCCATGTACGCCTGAACTCTTATATTGGTATGGGAGAGGTTTTATTTTACTGCTTCCACAGTACTGTGCTTCTGTCTGTATATTTGTAAAATGCATTTTTATGCTTTAAAATTGCTCCCATTGTGTAAAGCATGAAAAAGGAACATCAGACGAAAGAGTTATAGATGGGGGATGACTCAAGTCCAACATACCTAACTTGCACACTAGTCAGGTCTGGTGTGACCCAGCTATAGGTTAGTGATGACCTTTGCACACATTTTTGACCTTAAAAAAAAGGTTTATGGGCCTCAGATCAAGCTCCAAATAGAAAAAAATGTGTTAGGCTTCTAACAGACTAGGTACAGTTTAGTCTGAGAGAGAAATAAAAAAATTTGTAGGTTGCTATTAGACCAAGCCCATCCTAGTCTGAGGAAAACCTTTTCTAAGGCTGTATCGAACTGGTCCTGCCCAGCCCAGTCTAAGAACAAAAAAATTATTCTTTGGGCAGTATGGGTATTAGGTTTGGTTAGATTAGTGGATCCAACCTAGGCTGACAACAAAAAATAATTAAAAATTAATTTTAGTTAAGAAAATAGAAAAAAAGAGAAGGCAAAAATGCCATATGTCACAAGTTTTGTTTTTTATTTTTTCTTCTTGGGGCATGTGAGGGAGCATAAGACCTCTGATTGTGGTACGGGTTATCTCTAAAAGTCTCTAAAATCAAAGTCTTTATTTTGATATATATTTTTCCTATTTTTTGTGGCAATTCCGGACCAATTTGTGAGTATCCAATGTATTTTCTATTGTTTTTAGTGCTTAAAAATTCTAAAAAATTATGATAATTAATATATTTTAATATATAGGTGACAATATCTTTATCTAGCCATGAAACCCTGGATATGGTTTATATGATGACGTCTCATTCCTGGATAATGAGTTACCAATGCATGAACCTCAAAGTAATGATGAGGATGCATAACTTCTTTGTGAAGATGATCCATAGAATGATCTTATAGAAGGTCAAGATGTAAATGATAAAGAGAACCTTCAAGAAGACCCCGAGGGGAAACCTAAATAGGATCCATAACCAAAACTTGATGAATTTCTTGAAAACAATCCGTAGGAGTTTGTAGAGGAAGTACCACAGGAGGAACCTCAAGTAATATGTGATTTTGCACTGAGGTCAAAAACTTTATTCCCCATCAAACCCTTGCTAAGCGATAAATTTCTAGTTAAGGATAGAGAGGAAGTGAACTAACCTTGTGCCCTTGCTTTGGCTATGAGTATAACTAAAAGAGATACATCTAAACTAACATATAAAAGGCATTAATGGCATGCTCGCCAAATACATTGGTTTTATGACAGATAAGGAGAATAATGAATTTTACCAAAAAGTCATAATGGAATATATGAGAGCAACTAGGGTAAGAGGGAAACTTAAAGGAAGCCCCATAAGGAAGGTGTACTAGCTTAAGATAATAGAGTTTGTATCTAGCTATATGAAAGCCCCTCGCAAAGTTAAGAAACTTAGAAAAGTGATGCTTGCATATTGTCATGCTCATATCAAAGGATGTATATTTGTGTTTGATTTCTTTTGCTTTATTTTGTTAAAGACATGTTTATTACCCTTCCGTTGTAAAGACTTACAATTTATTACATGCCTCATATGTTAAAAAAACATGTTTAATTTTTCCTTAGTAAATGATTCATGTATACTTTTTATAAGTAGGAGCCTTTTAGATAATGAGTCTTCTAAAAGCAAAACTTAATGAGTAGATGTATGCAAGATTAGGAAAAGAAGTTTATGATGTCTAGAGAGAGAAAGGTAGCCACAACTTAAAATATAAAGAGACTCCCCTATGTAAGAAAGAGTAATGATCAAGAGTCAGATAGTGTAATGAAAGGTTGAGTCTATACCCTAGCAAGGGATTAACGTGACAGTCTAAGTTAAATAAGTAGTTATCTCAGGTTCCTGAATAAATGATCAGGATATGGCAGATAATGTGATAAAGGAAAGAATGCTTTAAAATTTACCTAGTTAATTGTTTAATTGTAGTGTGTGTATAATGGATTATTGAACAAATTTTGTGATGATGATATTGCTTATGTTGCCATAAGTTATGATGAACAGTTGCATCTCCTTAGAGTTGTTAGATAATGACATGTATGTGAGAGTATGCTTAAATAATTGCATCTCCTTGCATATTATGCATGTTAAAGTATATTATGATGAATGAATACTCCCTTTTTCACATTGCATGCAGGGTAGAGTATGTATGATGAGAAAGCTATGTTGCTCCCATACCATATGACATATAATTGGATAATTTAACTTTGTAATGATAAAGCAATAGAAAAAAGTAGTAACGAGATAGTTAGCCAGTTAATCTCTAAAGATCAGAATGATAGTTTACAACCATATAATGATAGTTAGTTAGGCAAAGAATAAGAATAGAGATAGATGCTAGTGGCAAACCTAATAGATATATGATTAAAATACTCAGGATATATGCCTTCCGTAGAGATGAGATACATGAATGATGTACCATGAACATGAAATGGAATGTGACGTAGTTATGAAAGATGATGCAGCTCTAAGAGCATAGTGTCTATGTAATAGAAGATAAAACTCGCAATTGAGCTAGATTGCTTTTGAGATAAAGCCAAGAGAATGGATAGTGTAGCTCATGTTAAAGCCATGTCCACCATATGAGATATACATATTATAATAGTTACGTGCATTGTAGAGCCTGTGTAGCTCTCTTTAGTACTGTATATAGAAAAGTTATGAAAAATGAGAATGATATGAGAAATTCCTGAGTGATAGAGAAAATGAGTAAAGTATTAATAGATAATATTGTCTTATGTATTAGTCTTGGGGAATTATCAGTTGAGTTACCAATTAAGTAGAAAGTCTTTTGGTTTTAGGTATTCTAAAGATAAGGATACAGTATAACAGAATCACAGTAGATTTTGGAGGGTCATAGTTACATCCTAGTATGGCTCACAGAGCATATAATTCCAAATTCATAGTTAGATCCTAAAAAGGCTTACGGTTGATCACAATTAGAACTTGAGGGTCATAGTAGACCTAGCCTAAGGAAATGAATAATTCATAAGTACAATATTTCTTCAGAAAGATGAATACCAAGGACAAGGTTATGGTAGGGAAGCATCACAAGTTGGTTAACTCAAAAAGGAGAGAGTATCCATGATGTTAATTTCATATAGCCTTATTACTATTATGGATTGAATTCACAATCTTCTTACCAAAGAAAGAATTAAAGTTAACAAAGTTAAAGTTTCTAGTTTTGAGTACCAGGTATTTTTAAGTCTGTAAGTAGTATGCCTAAGGAAGAGAAAAACAATATCCCATAAGATATGAGAAAGGGTTAAGTAATAACAGAGAGATCCCTAAGATGAGGTTACAGAGAATGACAATAAGAGCCAGATATACCCAAGAGAGATAATATAAGAAGGGTCTAAGATAGTAAATTACTAAGGTTAGTTCCTGTTAGCACTAGTGCTTTAGATTTTTATAGGCACTTTTCAGTTAAGTGTGCTTAAACAAGAGTAGCCCAATGATGGGTGACTCACTGGGAAGTGATGAGAAAGGGTGTAAATGCCATAGAAGGTTGGCATAGATACACAAAGTTTTGTAAGATAGTAAGAAAAGTTAAGCAGAGTTAAAAAAGTCAGGAAAAGTTATGAAATGTAAGGGATATTCTTCTAAGAGAAACTCTTCATCAAGTAATGAATAGAGATTTAATCTTGAAATTTCTTGGATGAAATTTATTTTAAGGGGAGGAGAAATAACATATCCTAATTTTTAGGCCTAGAAGCCTAATATGTAGCCTGAAATATGTAGGTTACCAGGCCCTTTGAACAGAAGTCCCAAAAATATACAAATGATGTTTAGGGACTAAACTGCAAATAATGAAAATTTAGGGATTAAATTGTAAATAGTAAAAGTTCCTGAGGGAAAATATATAAATGAGTTAAAGACTTCAAAAGAGTCTCCTAGGCATAGAAAAGGAAAAAAAGGTTAGTTAGGGCATAAGGTTAAGATAAATATCTCAAATGGATGATTTACGATGTTAAAGCCCAAATAAGGGTAAAATCGTAATTTTAGAAAAGTCCCAAGGGCATAATTGTCATTTTAAAACTGAGAGGGACTAAAAACTCTAAAAGTTTCATGATACAAAATGAGATTAACTATAATCATAAAAAGTTGAGGGCCTAAAGTGTAATTTTTAAAAGTTCAAGGGCAAATTGGTAATTACATAAAGTTAAGCCTAAAAAGGCACAAAAATGGCCAACAATTTTTTTGCCCCAAATTTTACCAATAAATAGAGAAAATCATTCTGATTAGTTTAACGTAACACATAATTTTGATTTAAGGTCCTGATAAATTGATGTGAATTTTTGAAAATTGGAAAATTATTACAGTATCTTCTGGACTCAGAATCAGATGAAATTTAAAAGTAAATTCTTATAATCAATATAAGAATTTATGAAATTCATAGAAGTTAAAAAGGAGTATTGTAGAATTAATTATAGAATTCACGGTGAAAAAGGACACCGATAAAGGGTTTAAAGAAACATGTGTAATTTTTATTAGTACTTCTGGGTCTCAGAAAATCATGATACTTTGTAAAAAATTCAATTTATATTAGAAAGAATTTCTAAAATTTTAGAATCAATAAAATAGGCATTTAGAATTTATCTCAATAATTAGGGATATTTAAGGATATTGGTATAGGCAGTTCCTTGGGATTTGTACCAATTAGCAATTGGACCCAAGGAAGCCCCAATAATGGATTTATGCAGTAACCCAATAAGTCCCAAAAATATTTTGGAGCCCAAGTCCAATAATGGATAATTTATAAATTTTTAAAAAAGAAAAGAAAATTAAAGAAATTAAGGAAGCTTCAAGAGGAAGATTACGGTTTGCACATGGTGGCCCCCACATGAGCAACACACATGGGGTCCAAGCAAGAAGGAAGAGAAGATTTTTAACATGTGATGTTATCTCAAATTTGGCTTCTAGGGCAAGCCAATATCAAGAGCAAATATGAGCCATTAGATCAAATAGTGCACAAAGTGATATTGGGCATCCATTTACATGCCTTAAGGTCTATAAATACCCCATCTTAAGCTGCTTAAAACTGTGGTATAAGGAGACCTTGGGGAGGTGCTGGTCAAATGGAAACTCAATCCAAGACAAAGAAGAATACAAGGACCAAAGTTCAAGCTAGCTAGGGATTAAGGTAAGTAATATATCCTAGCTTATTTTTCTTTAATTTGAGGGCTTCAACTTAAGGTTTTTATGGAAGAAAGTTAAGCTTTTCCTAGGGTATATATGCTGTCCAAAACCCTAGATGAAAGGAGAAAGAAGAAATTAAAGTTAGAGCTATGTGATTAATGCTTAAACAAGCTAGTTAGATGATTGGTTATTTAATCAAGTTGATATTCTTGACTTTGCCATGGAAGAAACCTTTCAATATGAACTATTCATGATAGAGGGAGATAGAATTTCAATGATCTAATGCTTCCATTGAATTTATTGATGATTTTGTGTAGGATTGGAAAGGTTTTGAACCTTGAAAGTATTGGAATTGAAAGATAATTTTTTGAAGTCTTCTTTTTTACTGTTCACACATATGAATAGTGATTAAAATTTCATAATTTTGATGCTTCTAATTGTTTTAAAATAAAAAGTTGTGTGGGATAAAGTAGAGAAACAAGTATTAGAATTATTGGAATTAAAATGAGAATTTTTGAAAGAAAAAGAGGAGTTATGTAGTTCTATCTAGAACAGTGTATAGTTGCTAAAATTTGGGAATTCTAAGTTTATAAATGGATTTAGAAGGCCAAATTGTGTAGGGTAAGGTCAAGACATCAATTAGTTCAAAAGTAAAGTTAAGTAGTAAAGATTAGAGAAAGTTATATTAGTTAAAGTAAGTTCAATGTTCAAGAAAGTTAGATTGTAATGAATGGATAATGCTATGTTAGAAATTGATTAGTGTGCTCTAAAGAGGGCAGCCGCACATAAAGGAGAAGTAAGAAGAAGCAAATATACAGTAAAAGAAAATCAAGCATGTGAGGTAGTAAACTATCCTAAACTTATATGTATTGGATGTTATGCTTGGTTGTGCTTTGGCTATGTTGAATTGTGTCACATCCTTATATTTATACATCTTAGGGACCATTCAGTAGCACTTAAACCACTTTCAGGGTCATTGAAGTCTAAACACTTAATCTGGAATTTTATTCATATCGAGTACTGTTCACTGTGGCAAATTCCAGATGAGTGACCTGATTTTGAAAATTTATAACTAATTCTATAAAAATCGAAATGAAGTGGTTCAAATTGCTACATGAAGCTAACTCAAATATATTTCAGGGAAAAATCATTGGTTGACCAATCCTTGACAAATCTCACGTGGGTCAACGTTTCAATCTTACTGTTCATCCAATGACTTTCTCCTGAATCCAGCATTCTGGTCCCAACTTTAACAATTTATATATTTTCGTGTATACATCCAAATTAGACATTCTATATATCAAATTAAATCTTAGTATGTCTACTTTTTACCCTAAAAATTTCGTACATTAATTCAATCATTTACTATTTTTAATGATTTATCAAACATGAATGGGTCTTCACGAGTTACTGTTCACTGAGCCTATTTTCAGCATTTAGTCTTTACATACTCAAGCATACAACCAACACATATCAGTCATACAGGCCAGATAACAATTAATATCAAATAATCAACTGTTATAAATTAGTGCATGATTAACTCCCTCATATTTTATTACATCCTTTTCTGTCTAACAACCGGCAGCATAACTGCTACAATTCTTCTTTAGAAAGTAACTGATGTTGTACCGATTCGGTAATTCCCTTATGCGAACTACCATTCTACGTAGTACCCAGGAAAGACTGGATGAACCTGCTGGGTCCACTCACTTCCAGCCTCCTTAGACAGCACTACGTACACAGTACGTATCAGTTCCTTTCTTTGTTCCGTCTTCGTTGTCGGAATTTCGGCAGCCTACCGGCGTCTCTTAAGATTTCCAAATTTTATTTTGACAGAACCTCCCCTGTAATGTTATGTTTGGGAATGAGATTCAAAAGAACACCAGTAACAACAATCATAACAAAATATGTAATGCAAAGTGACGGTGCTTGCTTGTGACTGTGTATAGATAAGTATGCTTCATGCTTCCATATTCAATATCATATGATCATAGCATTGGAATAGAGCTTCAAGCATAACATATAGGACAACAATCAACCAAACAAAACAACACATCACAAAGACATTACATAAGAGCTAGGATTAGTTATTACCTCAAAAGCAGAGCTTCAGAACTTCCTTACTACTTCCAACTCCACCAGAACTTCCTTTCTTTCTTTCTTTCTCCTTCTCTCTCTTCTTTCTCTCTCTTTTCTTGCCAAAAACGTGGGATGCATAAAATGGGAGGGGAAGGGGGTATTTATAGCTTTAATGGATGGCATTCTTGTAATTTTGAAGCCATCTGAACATGTGGTCCTGGTTTTTCCTGGAATTTCCTATTTTCTTTAATTCTTTTTACTGCATCACCCTGGACACCTCATGGGACACCTCATAGGACACCTCACCACCCATATTCTTCATGTGACGAAATTTGGAGGTTCTGGAAGCTTTCCGGTCCAATCTGGTACCGGCCCGGTCCATCGCCTCGAAAAACGTGCCGTTTTCTGAATCTGATGTTTCTGAAGATCCTTTTTATGTCTACTGACCTCACATTTAGTATCTAGACCCTTTATATCATTAACTTTTTAATACTGGGTCCAGACTCAATTACAGATCCCCTGCGAAATGACCAAAATGCCCTTGGTGCCCTATCTTGTCCTATTTTAATCCCTAAGGGCAAAATCGTCATTTCACACCTTTCTGGACCCGGTCAAAGCTTATATTGGCTCTAGTCAACCTTATTTAGACATGTCTTGACCTCTGGGTCTGTCCAAAATGACCAGAATACCCTATATTCATCTGCTGCCCTTTTCGTACAACATAGGGGCATTTTCGTAATTTCGCACTTTTCCGGGGTTCTGCTGGACACTGGCCCACCTATCAGTCCAAGAGTCTTATTGGGCCTCTAATTGCGCCATTTTCGGGCTTCCTGGTTCCATTACCTATATGGCACGCATTACGAGGAATCTTCCTTTAACACAATTCATTGAATATTTTAACTATTATTTACCGAGTATATACCTTTTCCGGACACCGGCTCTTTTTCCCAGATATAGTGTCCTACTGTGTTCAGGCATCCTTGGGGATTATAACGGTCATCTGACCGAAGTCATCCGATCGCATTCAGCCTCTTTAAAAATACCGATAAATCTCCTACCCGGATCCCCGGAGGCCTCACACTCCGTCTGGATTTCTTTATTTTGTGAATAACTTTTCCTACAGACCTCCTATCGGTATCCTGTCAGTTTCCCGACATCCGCCCATAAAGGCGCATCATCCTATATTTTCCCACTTATATCTGAAATCTAGGGTATCCGGTATAAATTTTTATAACTTTTGGACGATCAGTCCATTTCTGGCTATCTGGAGTCTTCAAAAATTCCGGTATTAGGCTTGGTTACCCGGCGTCACCTGCCCTACCTTCTGGTAGAATCTGGGATTGACATGCTGTCGGGCAGTGCAAACCACTTCTGGCCTATTTTCTTTAATTATACTTTAGCCCCAGGGAACTTTTCCTTCTTTATAATTAAGTCCCTTAATTTGGCTAAAATTACACTTTAAGACCCCATATTTTTGTCTACCTTTCATTCCTAACTTTAAACTTTCCATAATTGCATTTAGGTCCCTTAATTTCCTTTCTTTTGCAATTTAATCCTTTTCTTTACATAAAGGTACACATGTTTTTCCTGAAACAGAGCTCATATATTCCGTTTAATCTGTACATAGGAACCAGTACAGAAGATTAAGGATATTACAAATTCTGTTGCATATGTGTATATGATTGAAGCTCTATTTCTAATATTACTTTGACCAATTTTATTTCATATGTTACATGGAAACATGCCCATTACACAATGTTGACACTTTCACAAGCAAGCACAAGTATTTACATTGATGCATACATTGTTTAGTACAGTTTGCTACTGAGATTTCCGCAGAAATCTTACCCTATCCATGCAATCTTAATCCCAACAAGTTCATGAATGATGAAAGAAGATGAAGAAGCATGAATATAAGTTAGGGATTGGATAATATAAATATTATATTATGAATTGTTCTATGTAATGATGTAATGTGACCAGTTTGAGCAACAATGTTCATGATGTAATGAAAAATACAAAATGATTGAATAAATGTATGAAATTTTATAGACATTTAGTTAAAATACAAGATTTTTTTTTTAACATCAAGTACAACTTATTTCGATGTATGTACAAAGAGAACAAATTTTCTAAAATCAAGCACCAGAATCTGTTTTAGAATTTTTGATCAAATGAACAATAAACTTTGACGTTAGAGTTGAATGGTCAATTGTGTAAAATCCTTCTTCTTTATAATTAATATTAATTACGTAAGCCCATTTTTGTATTCAATATAAATAAAAATAATATTATAAATAAATTTAGTTTTTTTCAAAAGAGTTAACCATGGTAGAAAAGAGTTTACTAAAATTTAAAAGCAATCCTACCATGGTTATAAAAGACTTTTCTTAATCGATAATTAACATGGTAGAAAACCACACATCTAACACTAACACGGTTAATAGAGTTTAACTTATTTTGAAAAGGATATCCATGGTGGAAAAAAGTGAAACTTATAAAATGATACTATCATGGATATAAAAACTTTACATATTTTTCACACGTAAAACCATGTTGAAAGAATTCAACCCCACTAACATGGCTAAAGGATTCAAGCCCCCAATTCAACATCATCAAAGTTATCAATTCGAATTTTCTTGAGTAACGGACTCAGATGAACAACACCAATGCCCATAACGTGAGCAAAATTTCCAAATAACACTCACAATGTAGTAAATAGTCTCTGTGGGTTCATCATGTCATATACTCAATCCTAAAAGGCTCTAGTCTCCTACCAGCACACATTATTTAGTACGATCATAAAAATAGCAAATCATCATAGTATAAATAAAAGTAGGCCATATAGTAGCAATATATACCTACTCAACACATAAATACAAGGGAGGGTGATGTACAGTTCAACTAGTATAACTATGCCTCCGTCACCTTCCCTTTTGAACTAGCAATTGAACTAACTCCTGAAAAATGTTAATAAAAATATGGTAAGATAAAATCCTCAGTAACCAATAGTCATACTCATCATGTATACTAATATGTGCTCGTGAGGTGCCAAGTGGGATAGTTTATAAAGTACAACATATAGAAAATAATATTTCATCATATTATAATTAAATGGATAAACCACCTGAGTTCCTCCCATCAATCTAACCCAACTGCCTTATTCCTGCCGACCAAACCCATGGGCTAGTGATAACTACCATATGATTGGCCACCCAAAAAGCTAACCGATCAAGTGTTATACACCAACCAAAATCTACAGAGCATGTGACCGGACCATGGGTTTATTCCCCCTCGATAAATGGGTGGGGGTGTTATAGCCCCTCGATAAATAGGTGAGACAAAAGCCAACCATTTAGCTTCATTAGATTGATAATCAATAATATCAATAAATATCAATAAAATTTTTTCAAGAAAATAACTTTCTTTAAATTCCAATCACAAGATATAATATATTTATGATTTCAATTCAACTTCCTAAATGAAACTTTAAGTCCCACAAGACAATAAAATTATCAATAAAATTTTTTCAACATAATCATATAATTTCAATAGATTTGTATATATCAAACAACTCACACACATCACATTAGCACACATAATGAGTAGAAAGTGATTACCTCTTGTCAAAACAAGGAATAATGACCACCAGTAAAGTGGCCTCGTTTATAACAATGTCAATCACAAACAATCTAGTGCTCCACTAGGAGTTACTCGAGAACCCCAATGATAGTCTACAAAATCATCACACAAGAATTATCACTATATTACTTATTAATGCCATGAAATTATTCTAAAGCTACCCTAGAGTCTTAGAGCTTATCCCCAAAAATATGAATCTTTTTCTAAATTTACATTCATTTATAATTTAATTAGTTTAATATAATAATACATTAAGTTGAAGGCAACAATTCTATTAAAAATTTCTAAATATAAGGACATACAGAAAGGAACTTTTTGTTTATAAACTATTTCTAAAAAAATATTCATTACATATTGTTTTTATTTTATTTCCCTTGTCAGGTAGTGATTTCTAAAAGTGGTCAAGGCAATTAAATCTATATTACAGTACCCATGCATATATATGCATATATATATACATGGGTACCATAATGACAAGACAGGGACAATTGATGAAGCATATATCCATTTATATAATGAAGATAGAAAACTGTATAGGAAGAGAGAGAGAAGAATAGATATTGCACATGATATTACCAAAGCCATGGATATGTCTTACCAAAAGTATGTTGTGGGCAGAGCAAGGAGATCAAAGAAATCCTTGTTATATATGACAAAACTGTGCTAGAAATTATGCACGCACTGTAAGCCTAAGAAGTTTGGTGGGTGTGGCGCATAGGAGAGGTTATAAAGAGAAGAGAAAAGGAAAGAAAAAGTGACGGTTGACATAATAGAGAGAAGTGAGAAAGGTATAAATTTAGGTTTAACATTTTAATTTTATCTAATATAATCTTGTTATCTTATTATTTTTATCTTTATAATTTGTTATAATCTTATCAGATATAGTAATTTAAAATTTAAATCATATCTTTAAAATTTAAATTCATATATAAATTTGAACATAAATCTTAATATATTTCTAACTAATAACATCAATAAAATCATAAACTTTAAGAAAGATGATGGTGGGATAATTTAGATATCCTAAGTTTTATTCAAAATAATAAAACAATTAAACTATAATAATTTTAATTATTTACTATTTTTGAGTTATTGGTAAATAATATTTTTAGTTATGCTTAAAAATAAAAATAAAAATTGGGATGTTACAAATTAGGCCAAGGAATTATTTTTTCCTTAAAGTTCAAGATGTTAGCTTCTTATAGCTTTTGGAACTGCTTCATTTAATTTTTCTAGATTTAGTTATGACTTTTTTAAGTTCGTCGCCGAATCTGGAAATATCTTATGAACAATTACTCGTTAGAGTTAAATTCTAGATTTAGCTAATGTACGTCAAAGGTCATGTAAGTAGTTCTAAATGCTACTAAATGGTCCCTAAGATGTACAAAAGTAAGGATATGATAGAAGGTATTTTTCTTTCATATTCAAAGCTTGAATTTAAGAAGGGTAAGAAATTCTATAAGAATGGAAAGAAAGGCGGTCATCCACCCAATAAAGGCAAGCAACAATATAAGAAGAAATAAAAGAAAGGTTGCAAGAAAAAGCAAGACCTAAAGGTAAAATGCTTTGCCTGCCACAACATGTGTCATTTCTCGTGCGATTATTCTAAACAGGCCAATAGCAGAAAGGCTCCAAAGACCACATAAGTCGAGATTGAGGATATTTTATAGAATACTGCAAAGATCGAGGTTTAAGGCATTGACACCTGCAAACTTGTTTTGCATGGTGGAAAGACCTTGATGCTGCATGATGTGTTTCATGATCTTAACATCTGATGAAATTTAGTTTCTGTTATTTGATTATTATACTTTGGATTTAATGTAAACTTTCATGGTAAAGTTACAGACATTTATAGTAGCTCAATATTTTATTTTTTAACTTTATATTTTCAAAAGTTCTTTATTATGGATATTGCTAGTGATTTTAAGGCTCACAATTGTTTTGCTATTACTTTGAATAATCTTGATATTAATATCAAGTATACTAGAATATGACATATTAATCATAATAGAATGATTAAACTGGCAAAAAAAGGCATGTTGGGGGTAATCCTTAATATGGATATGTCATTATGAGAAAGATGTGAGCTGGGAAGGCAACTGTGAGCCGAATATCTATTGCAATTAATCCATGCTGATATTTATGGTCCAATGAGTGTGAGGGTGAGACATAAAACATGGTATTCCATTACCTTTATTGATTATTTTTTACGATATAGTCATGTATGTTTGATCTCACATAAGTACAAGACACTAGAGTGCTTTAGACGATATATAAATAAAGTAGAGAATCAAATGGAAAATACAATCAAAGCATTATGTACAGATCGAGGTCATGAAACCTTTTAAATCAATTTTAACAACTCTGTGAAGAAAAATAGATTATTAGGAAAAACTAACTATCCCTGGAACACCTCAATAAAATAGGGTTTCCGAAAGAAGAAATAGAACTCTCCTAGACATAGTTAGGTATATGATGGCTCAGGAAAACCTTCCAATTTTATATTGGGGTGATGCTCTATTGACAGTAACCTTTATACTTAAACATGTGCCCTCAAGTCATTCACTTCTATGCCCTATAATTTATAGACTAAATGCCATCTAAATCTAAGTATCCCTAAACCTTAGGGCTCAGTGACATATATCCATAACAGTTCTAATAGACATGGGAAAATGGGTGCTATACAGAAGAAATGTATCTTCATAAGGTACTCTGAACCCTAAAAAAGATATGTATTCATAAATGAAATTGAAGATGGAAAAGTGACTGAAATAAAATATAGAGATGATGTATTCATTGAGACAGAATTTCCCGTAGGGGATATGTTGACCACACTATATCTCTTTATGAGACTCAAGAACAAGGTAGTTCTGAACAAATTGACAGACCATAATCCTCTAGGTATGTCAATCTAAGTGGGAGCCAAGATGATCAACACAAAGGTTGAGACAAATGAGAAAAGATAAACAAGTAGCTCAAGTAAGGAGTAATAGGGAAGGTGTTCCAAAGAGACTTTTCCAAATAAAAGGTGAAGTACTCTTAGTACTCCAAAAAGGGATGATGAACCCCACACTGTTCATAAAGCCTCGGCAGGTCCTGCTAAGGAGGAATAGAAGAAAGCAATGAAAGAGGAGATTGACTCAATGATGAAAACCAAGTTTGGGAGTTGGTTGATCTGCAAAAAGGGCGTAAAGTGTAACATCCCAAATTTTCCCTATCTGTATAAGACTATTATAGGAAATATGTTATAAAGGGATTAGGATGGTAATCAGAATAGAAGGTAATGATTAAGATAAGTTTTAAGCCAAAGAAAGAGATAAGGGGTTAAATTGCAATTTAGAGAAAATCTAAGGATTAAATTGCAATGAATGGAAGTTTAAGAACTTAAATGAAAATTAGAAAAGTCCTAAGGCCAAAAATGAAAGTACATACAAGTTATGGGCTATTAAGTGTAATTATAAAAGTTGAGGGACTAAAGTGTAATTTTCAAGAGTTTAAGGGCAAAATGATAATTATAGAAGTTGAGCCCGAAAAGGCTTAGAACTGCCTGGGAGTATTTTAGTTTCAAATTTTGTCAGTAGATAGAGAAAATTGTGCTAGTTAATCTAGCTTACTACAGACATTTTATTAGAGTTCTAGATAGTGATATTTATCTAATAGTCTAAAAGTTATCTGAATTTTTATCAGACCTTTTGGACCTCATATATAAATGAGAAGTTATAGGAAGGTGAGCCTGTGAAGCCAGAGGTTAAGGAACTGACAGAACCCTGGAAGGAGTTCTGTAGGAAAAGTTATTCACGTTTTATTGAAATGTGACGGGAGTTTGTGGACACCCATTACAAAACTTAAGCATTAAGCAAGCTGGGACTGAATGAGCCAAGATGACATCACAGGAGGCCCATGATCATGCCAAGTGAGGCTCAAGCCCATGATATCAGTTCATCGGTTAAAGGGGCCAGTGTCCAAAAATATTCAAAAAATGTACAAAATGATGAAAATGCCCCTATATTATAAAAATAATTAGAAATTAAGAAAGGTAATTTTAGTCATTTTACCCAGGTCAAAAGGGGAAAGAGAACTATAGGAATAATTGACCAGGGATAGGAAATATTCGTTTGAAATGTGAAAAGACAATAATGCCCCTAGAATCATTAAAGTAAATATAGAGGAACCAAGGGCATTTTTGTAATTTGCCAAGGGATCAATAATTGAGTTTAGACCTAGTCCAAGAATGTCAATGGTAGGAAGAATCCAGATATGGGATTTAAGATAAGAAAACATATTTTGGAATCTAAAAAAATAGATTTAGAAAATAGTCTTGTTTTTTGGGAAATTGGACTAAACCGATACTGGATTAGACTAGAATTTTTCTAGACTCTTCTTCCCTTGGAATTGTGCCACATAGAGTATGAAGTGACCCTTGATGATGCCATGGATGATGTCATCAAAACTTGGTGGGCAAGACAAGTTTCAAAAGTGAATATGAGCCATCGGATCAAAAAATGCACATTGATCTTGCCCATTCATTTCAATGCCTTCAAGTCTATAAATACCCTCCTTTTCCTTCAAATTTGTGTCAAGTTAAGAAGCCATAGGGAGATTCTACCCAAGTTAGAACCAAGTAAAGACAACAGGAAATCCAAGCTACCCAAGTCAAGTTAGCTAGGAATTAAGGCAAGTAATCTATCATAGTTTAGTTTCCTTCAATTCAAGAGCTTGATCTTGGGATTCTAATGGAATAAAAGTGAGATATTCCTTATGTTGTTCTACTGTATAGAACTATACAATATTGGGGAAAGAAGAAATTGAAGTTAGAGAAATGAAAGTAAGACTTAGATAAGCTTAGATTGATGGCTATTGCTTGAATTAATTGTGTAGTTTTCATTTTCCCACATTGAGACTTCTTCATCTATGCTGGCATAGTATCAAGAAAGTTGATTTTGATACTTCCAATGAGTCCATAAGTCAAAATTGTATAGGATTGAGACAAGGGACAACAGTTGAAAGAATTAAAATCAAGAGTAAGATTTTTGAAAAGGAACCCTTACTGCCATAGTTCTATTCTAACTAGTGCACTAAGTAGGAGTTAGAATTTGTTGATTCTAACTTCATATTTGGATTCATTGGGCAAAATTGTGTGCATATGATCAAGGAACAATTTTATTCAAAAGGAAAAGTAATTAACCAAATTAAAGAAAGATAAGGACTTATTAGTTTAGGAAGTTTAGAACTTAATAGTAATAGATTGTAATGAGTATGCTGTTATGTTAGGATTTGGTTGGTGTGCTCAAAGAGGTAAGTCACAACTCAAGGAGAAGTAGGAAGGAAGAAGTAAAGGAAAATGATAAGGAAATCAAGGAGTATGAGGTAGTGAAATTACCTAAACTTGTATGTGTTGAATTTATGGTTGATTGTGTTATGGCTTGATTGATATTATTCATATGTAATTGTTGAAGCTCTGTGCTATGATTACTTTGGCCAATTGTATTTCAAATATTACATGGAAGCATGCACATTACATTATGTTGACACAATCACAAGCAAGCACTAATACCAAGCATTAATGCATATATTGTTTAGTACCGTTGACTACTGAGATTTCCCCTGAAATCTCACCCTAACACCAACAAGTTCTTCAAAGATGAAAGAATATGAAGATGCAAGAAGAGGAGTTAGGGGATAGATGACATGATTGAGTGTAATTTATGTTATGATTTATGTGATGTATACATGTAGTAGGTGCATGAAAAGTAGTATAGTAGTTGCTATAATTAAAAATAGTAAATATTGGAATAAATATACAAAAGTTTACAGACATTTATTTAACAGGTCAACCTTCCTTTTGACAATAAGAATGCCTTATTCTAACATCTATACAAAGAGAACAGAATTTTTAAAGTTGGGGAACAGAAACTATTTTCCAAAATTTTTTATCAAATGAACAATAATATTTGATGATTAAACTATACTGATTGGCTAAGCATTTAGTATAAGACTTATTTTTATCTTAAATTTTAATATGTTAGATCTTATTATTGTTTTGAACTATTTCATTTCATTTTTTCTAGAATTAATTATGATTTTTTGAAGTTCGTCACTAAATATGGAAATATCATATGAACAGTAACTTGTTAGAGTGAAATTTCAGATTTAGCTAATAGACTTCAAAGGTCATCAAAGTGGTTCTAAATGCTACTTAATGGTCCCTAAGACATACGAAAGTAAAGTGTTATATTTTTAGTATCAGAGCAAAGTTTTTACCATCAGATAGGATAATTCATTGACCCTAAACCTAAGTAATTAAAATTATGTTAAGGTCAGGGTACTTAGTTAATATCACTTAAGCCTGAATCTTAGATGAACTAAGGAGATCCCATCCCTAGATGATTAGTTCACTGCTTAAAGTAAGATTAAGATAAGGTATCTTAGGAAAAAATGTTTAGAGAAAGATATGTATAGGTCACGATGGGAGAAGACCTTTGGTCTGACAGAAAAACACAAGAGCTGTCTGGTTGTGACAAGAAGAATGAGATGGTCATAATAGAATTCATAGGAACGTGAGTCATGACTATCCAATACTCAAGTTGCAACTGGGATACACAAAGGATGTTAGATATAGCAAGCTAGTATGATAGATAAAGCAACAGTCGATTGGTCTTAGTTAGCCAATAGCTCTGAGGTCTCGTGTTTCTTAACACGATATGGCTAGACTAAGTGGAACAACAATAGAGAACAATTCCTTCTACTGACAGAGATAGAAACTAATTAGTCTAAATTCAAAGAAGTTGACCAGTCCCAGATCAAGAAAGCTAAGATACAATAAGTTTGTTCAAGATAACGCTAAGGAACGAAATAGAATCATTTCGTAAACCTAAAATCCTTAGAAATCAAGATTAGACATTACGGGAATAATGAGAACAGAGTTACTAACCTCACAGAAGTTTATCACCTAGAGGTTTAGTACGAGGTGCTAGGAAGTTAGATGTACAAGGTGCTAGGACACAGAAGACCATCTTAAGAAAGTATTTAGCAATAGATCCTCTATATGATAGTCAAAAGTTGATATACTCTGTGAAAGACTTCACTAGGTTAGTCTTTCCTAAAGAGAGCTTATAAGTATGAGACCAAAACTTGACTACTAATATGATGTGAATAGACAGAGAGCTAATGTTCCCAAAATGGAGAAACCCAATCAGGAAAGAACTCGTAGACCAATGTAGGGTACTCTATATGGTAGAAGTAACAGTAGTAGATGATAAATGGGATCCTGGAACTGTAAGTTTGCTAAGAACAGCGAGATGTTAATATCATGATAGCCGTAGCAGTAGCTATTGTAGAATTAAGGATTAAAGAAAGAAGTCATCAAGGAGTTACATTCCATATAGGAATAAACTAGGACTAGCAGATGGTCAGGATCTGCTAAAGAAGAAGATAGATATAGCTATTGAATGTATAATTTCGTAAGCCTAATCAGCTTGCGTTTAAAGGTGTATTAGATGCCCAAGAAACAGAGTTAGATGAATCGCTTGGAAAAGATTCCCAAAGTGATGAAATGTCTTATAGAAAGGAAGGCATTATTAGCCAATTACTAGCAAGAGAAAGATGTAAAAAATAGTAGAAAGGTATATAAGTTATTGTATGAAAATGATCTGCTTACCTATGAAGTTTTTCTTGAGCAGTTTTATGAGAAGCATTCTCCTCAGTCAGATATAGATATGAGCATGAGGCTAAGTTAAAGTGTTAAAGCAGGTAAGAGGAACCCTTTAATGGGTACTTAGCCAAGTTTATCCTCGTGAATAGAGTTAAATGACTAAGAAGTTAAGTAAGATTAAATTCTATGCTATAAGAAAGAAATTTTCCCAGGAAGTGGCAGAGGTTCAATAAAGCGGTAGAGGCAAGCAAGATTACAAAGAGAAACTTGTGACGCCTAGAAAAGATAAAGGCAACTCTAAAAGATGAATCCTCTCGGTGTTTCTGATAGGGATGTTCCAGAGGGCCTTTAGCTTTTAGAAAAGGTAATAAGAAGTAATGAAGAAGTAGAAGAGTAGTAAGCTTGGAGATGTAGACATGCAATAAGAGCCTAACATATATGAGAACTGTGGTAGAGACCATAGGAATAGACTTTGATTGACAGGTCGAGGAAGTTGCTACAGATATGGCAAGCTCAGACATTTTGCCAAAGAATGTTTACAGAATATGATAGATAAGAGATTCCAGAAGCAAAAGAAAGTTTTGCATTAATAGAGAGGAGGCAATAAAGTCACCTGAGGTAATCCAAATAAATGATTAAGGAATAACAATTGCTACATAGATGCGATATGTGATTAGGCGCCAATCATTTGTTAGCAATAATGACATTAAAGGCAATTACACCCATTAGTTTAAGATGATAATATCTTATGCATATTTAAATGGTAATGTCTTGCATGCATAAGTAGAGCTATCCTAGACTTGGTATGTTTGCTCCACATTATTAGAAAAATAGATAGGTAGTTAGTGTTAGAGACTTTGATTGATAGGACAAGAAAGTTGCTACAGATGTGGCAAGTTGAGACATTTTGCCAAAGAATGTTTATAGAATATGACAGATAAGAGATTCTAGAAGTAGAAGAAAGTTTTGCACTGATATGAGAGGAGGAAATAAAGTCCCCTGAGGTAATCCAAAGAAATGATTAAGGGATAACAATTGCTAAGTAGATGCGATATGTGATTCAAGCACCAATTATTTGTTAGCAATAATGACATTAAAGGCAATTACTCCTATTAGTGTAAGATGATAATATCTTATGCATATTTATATGGTAATGTCTAGTATGCACACGGTAGAGCTATCCCAAACCTGGTATGTTTGCTCCACATGATTAGAGAAATAGATAGGTAATTAGTGTTAGTTAATCCTCAAGGATTATGATTAAGAGTACAATGGAATTAAGATCAGGATCAGAGTTTGATTAAAATTAGAAATAAGAATAATAGTTTGAGATAAGATAATGACAGAGAGTTAGTTAGATGAGGAACCTTAAATAGGTAAGCAATATAAAGTACCAAAATAATAGACAGTCCTAGTAAGTGGGACAGTTAGTTATAGTATGATTGGGGTTACTCATGTATTTCTACAAGCTTATGAATACAATACTTAGAGCCATTTCTTATGGTAGGGTTACAACAAGTACCAAGAGAGTGATAGTGTTATAACTCTATTGAAAGAAATGGTATACAGAAAGAATAACAGACAATAGTAAAGAGATTATTTTTAGATCACTCTTCAGATAAGAGTTGGATCGAAAACAAATGCTCTCAAATAAAGTTAGACTCAGCTGAGCTAAGATCACTCTTCATAAAAGAGTTAGATCTTACATATTACAAACAAATATAGCATAGATTCAGATGAGATGAGATGAGAAAGTTATTATACGGATCGATAATAGCAGAAGGCAAAGGCCTATGGCAATTACCGATGGCAAATTGTAAATGGCAATAGCTCATGGTAAGTTGCAAGAAAGAAAAAAGTTGAGAAAAACTCCTAAGTAAAAGAGAGATTAAGTGAAGTCTTGATAAGTAAGATGGGCTAGAGAACATGGTAATGGAGAATTATCTATTGAGTTATCAACAAAAAGGGAGTAATTAGTTCATTGATTGAAGTCTTTTAGAAGAGTTGCAGTTGATCCTAACATGATTCACAAAGGAGTGATATCTCATAATCCCATAGTTCTTAAAAAGGCTTAGGACGACAATGAGTGATTTTGAGTCATGAATAACCTAGCCTAAGGACAAGATAATGTGAATCATGAAGAAAAGGAATAGGACAACTTGATATCTTTCTAATAAGACAGAAATCACTAAGGACAAGGTGTTGACTAACTCATACAGGAATAGTATCTAGGGTGTTACCAGCTAGCCTCTAAACTAAACTTAGTTCTCTTAAATGAAGATGAAGTCCAAAGTTTAAATCTGAGTACTAGAATTCAAAAGATTATTGGGGTATGCCTGAGGAATAGAAGAGATAACCCCATATGTCTAAAGAATAAATAAGTATGAGCAGATAGATTCTCCAGATAAGGATAAAGAGATCCAGAGAAGAGGGTCTAAGGTAGAGTAAAGATAGAACTCAATTCTATGAAAAAAAATATGCTAGGGTTCAGAGTCATATGAATAGTAACTAGTCTTAACCCAGCAACAAGCTTAATTGAAAGTGCTCAGGCCAGAGTAACCTAGAGATGGGTGACCCATTGGAAAATATAGGGTTAAGTCACAGAGTTAGAAAGATATTCTAGAACAATGAAAAAGAATATTGATAGCTAGCCAAATAAAAAGAAAGAATAGCACAAGTACTCAGTAGAGAAAATAAGGGACTTCAATATCCCTTGTACCAATTCCAAATAACAGAACTATAAAGAAAGAAAGAGATAATTATATGACGAGTATTTCCTTATGTCATTTTCTACAAGAGGAACTGTGGAAAGGAAAGAGACAGATAGATTAATAGAAAAGTTAAGAAAAGTTAGAAAGGGTTAGAAAAGGTAAGGGATTAGAACCCTTATGTCAAATCTAAGTGTAGAAGATCTGAAAGAAAATATTCAAGTTATAATTTTATGTTAAAAGGAGGTTAGAAAGGCTTAGGAGCAAGATCCTCCCTAGATACAGGCAAAGCTATAAGCCAAAGAGTATTCTAGAATGCAAAAGAAAAGTGTGATGAAAGAATCACAATGCATAATGATAAATATACAATACGCAAGAAAAGATTCATAATAAGAGAGATGTAATGAGAATATGATGTATGATAGAAACCCCATAATTACATCAAATTTCTAGAAGATTATGTATGAAAGAAATGGACACTACTCACAAGTTCAGTACAATAAGTTGTCCATAAGTATAAGTAGATAGATAGAAATAAGAGATAGATACCCCTATCCTTAGTCATAAAGTATAAATAGATATACAAAGGAGACATATCCGAGATTACTTGACTAAGGTATGAATTAAATTTTGAGGATGAAATTTATTTTAAGGGGGTAGAAATGTAACATCCCAAATTTTCTTTATCTGTATAAGACTGATAGAGGAAAGAAGTTATGAAAGGATTGTGATGATAATCAGAAGAAAAACTAATGATTAAGATAAGTTTTAAGCCAAAGAAAGAGATAAGGGGCTAAATTGCAATTTAAAGAAAGTATAGGGACTAAATTGCAATTAATGGAAGTTCAAGGACTTAAATATAAATTAGACAAGTCCTAAGGCCAAAAATGAAAGTAGATAGAAGTTATGGGATATTAAGTGTAATTATGAAAAGTTGATGGACTAAAGTGTAATTTTCAAGAGTTCAAAGGCAAAATTATAATTATAGAAAGTTGAGCCAGAAAAGACTTAGAACTGCCTGGACGTATTTTGGTCCCAAATTTTATCAGTAGATAGAGAAAATTGTGCTAGTTAATCTAGCCTACTACAAAAATTTTATTAGAGTTCCAAATAGCTGATATTTATCTAACAGTCTAAAAGTTATCTGAATTTTTTATCATACCTTCTGGACCTTGTATATAAATGAGAAGTTATAGGGAGGTGAGTCTATGAAGCCAGAGATTTGGGAACTAACGGAACCCTAGAAGGAGTTCTATAGGAAAAGTTATTCACGTTTTAGTGAAATTTGACGGGAGTTTGTGGACGCCCGATATCTGATTATGAAACTTAAGCAGTAAGCAAGTTGGAACTGAATGAGCCCAGATAAAGTCATAGGAGGCCCATAATGATGCCAAGTGAGTCCCAGGCCTATGATATCATTTCATCGGTTAAAGGGGCCAGTTCCCAAAAATATTCAAAAAATATGCAAAATGACGAAAATGCCCCTATATTATAAAAATAATTAAAAAATGTGGAAAGGGAATTTTAGTCATTTTACCTAGGTCAAAAGGTCTAAGAGAGCTATAGGAATAATTGACCATGGAAAGGAAATATTCTGTTGAAATGTGAAATGACAATAAACATTCAAATATTGTACTGCCTGGAAAATTAGTTAACATTCAAATAAATATATGATATTTGATATATTAATAGTATACATGTTAAGCTTTGTTTTGACATATAGTACACCTTATTTGGACGTATGTGCATGGAGAAATAGTTTTCTGAAGTCAGTGGACCAAATATGGAATAAACAGAAACTGACAAAATAAATAGTGATTTTAACATTCAACCTGTATTAATTGGCTAAGAATTTGGTCAAAATTATATTTTCCCTTAAAGAGACATGAGTTATCTTTGCGTAGCAACTTGAACCACTTAAATTGAATTTGTCTAGAATCAATTATGATTTTTTGAAGTTGGGTCACTTGTCTAGAATTTTCATAGTGAACAATAGCCCGAGAAGGGTAAAATTCTATATTGTACAATTTGACTTCAATGACATTATAAGTGGTTTCAGATGCTACCATTTGGTCCCTGAGGCATAGGAAAGTAACGTGTTACACATCCTTGGTTACACGTGCTAAGGACAATATATACAAAAAAATCTCTTGATTACATGCTCACTATGCCTAATTTATTCCTACAACAATTGATGAGGCATTTACCCTAATTAGACTCAGGTTGCCTAAGATAATATGAAGCTCTTCTTAAATTTGGCACTTGGGAATTGGTTCCTCTACCTACTAGCTAACATACCATTGGGTGTAAGTAGCTATTCAAGAAGAAGCAAAATGCTATTATATTTCATGTGCATTATAAAGGGCGTCTTGTGGCAAAAGGCTTCTCAAGAAATTGGAGTACATTGTATAGATACATTTAGCCCTATTGTTAAGTCTCCCACAATTCGAATTCTGCTTACATTGAATGTCACTCATCTTGGAAACTTCATCAACCTCCTGGCTTTGAGCAAGTTTCTAGCACTGGCCAACCTCTTGTCTACAAATTAAAAATTATGGTTTGAAGCAAGGTCCCATAGGCATGGTTTCATACTTTACAATAGAGCTTATATACACCAAGAAGGTTCTACTGTTACATATCTCATTGTATATGTTGATGATCTTCTTACTATAGGGAGCTATGAGAGTCAAGTGCAGTCTCTTATTCATGCTATAGGAAAAATGTTCTTAAAATATTTGGGACATCTTTCATATTTCTTGAGGTTGTTTCTGTCTAGGCTAACCCATTTGTAAGTGTCATTCACATGGAAAATTTCCCCACTTTGGCATTTAAAGTTCTTATTTGAATATTTGCTACTTCCACCAAGATATGTACCTAGGGAAGCTCCACCAGGGCTCACACCCCAAGTTTTGTACTGATAGCGTGGCAGTTGCCCTGATGGCCAAGCATAGGTTGCACGCTTCAGTGCCATCCATTTTTTAGGGCTAGTTGACTTGGCAAGTCAGTTGTTACACACTCCTTAGTGGATTTTGATTTCCATGACAATCGTTATGTTGTCTTAATTGACTAATTCCCTTTGTGGGATCTAGGCTAGCGCATAGTTAGGTACCATAACCCAGCTTCTAGTTTATCCTGCATTACCAGTTCTGCTTACCAAAAATGCCTCACTTAAAGGTCTTGATTCTTTGGTGTGGCTCAATAGAGTAGTTGTGCTGTCCTACTTATTTAAAGTTTGATAATAGGTCAAGGGCATTTTGCCCCTAAAGCCTCTAATCATTGGCTTTACTCGATTGAACTTACACTTGAGCTCTAGCTATCCTGAGGGAAACTTCAGAGGGAACCTGCTGCTAGATGGTTTGATAAGTCTTTCACCCCTATACCCAAGTTAGACGAACGATTTCTATGTCAATATCACTGCGACCCTCAAGCAGATTTTCCTCTGACTTTGCCCCACTAAGGCATAGTTCATCATCTTTTATGTCCTAATAGGTATGCTCTCACTCGAACCCTTCAGAAGATCAAGTCGGTCAATGGTATAACCAACAGGGGGTCCCACTAATTAGTTCCCTTGTGCCTTACAGGCTTACTTACCCACTACTAGAACACATGTCAAACTCCTTGGTCTGTGTTACAAGATAGGCTAAATGGGTAGATTTAGGCTAATGCTAGGAGCACGCACATGTCAAGGCAGCCATTATGCCAACAACCTAAGCTTTGACTACTGCTGTAATCTGTTTCGATCTGCTATCATCATTCCATATCTAATCAGGGCACATCACCAACCCCTATCTACTTCTTTCCCAATAATTTCAAGCACTATTTGACACTCTTTTCAAAGTCCTTTTCATCTTCCATTTCACATTTGTTCGCTATCAGTCTCTTGCTAGTATTTAGCCTTGGAGACAATTTACTGCCTTATTAGTTCTACATTCCCAACTAACCCAACTCGCTGACAACGTATGGTATGACAAGGTCTGGGTATGACGGGGCTCCTACCCTCTCTAGTGCCTTCTTCCATGGACCTTAGGCCCAATCTGCTACTGAGGACCTTATCTAGACTATAATTTTGATGTTGGGGGTGATCAATTCTCATTATAGGCTATTCCTAGTTCACTCGTCGTTACTAGAAGAATCCTTGTTAGTTTCTTTTCCTCTACTATTGATATGCTTAAACTCAATAGGTGGCCCCACCTAACCTGAGGTCACATAAGAGTCAGGGGTGCTCCTGTCGGTGGTACCAGAAATTGGCTATTATGGTGGGACGATGTGCTCATGCCTAGCCTCGAAAGCATGTAGCTCACTCATCCACCTTGGATCATGGCGTTAGTCATATTGGGGCCCTTTTTTGATACGTTAGGAGACATGGCTCCAAAGAATCCATCATCCACCTTGTATGAGGGACGAGTGGTGGCGACATTGCATGACAACTAGTAAGACTTGCCTTCAGCCTAATGGCTTCTGGTTGCATTCAAAAACTCGATGGTTCACGGGATTCTGTAATTTACGCCATGTATCACATTTCACTATTTCTTTATCGATGCAAGAGCTGAGATATCTATTGCTGAGAGTCATTTTGGATGTATATGTCATCAGACGCAATACTGGGTCATCAACGTTATTACTAGGCAGTCCAGCGGTGTGTTCACTTTGTGACTCTTCCTTATACCTGTGGCATAGGAATTGGTTATTGAGCCGGGGGCCTAGCTTGTTGTGTACTAGAGAGGATGCCCCTGTGCTTTTGCCAACCATTTCATGGGTCACTCTTGTTACAGGGGGTCACATCCTACTTTTTCCCTATTTGTATAATACTGATAGTGGAAAGAAGTTTGGAAAGGATTGTGATGATGAATAGAAAGGAAAAATAATGATTAGACAAAGGTATAAAGATGAGGGACTAAAATGAAAAGTTTAAAGATTCCATGGTGGAAAATGAAAGTAGACAAAAGCTTTAGGCCATTAATTGTAATTATGAAAAGTTGAGGGCCTAAAGTGTAATTTTCAAAAGTTCAAGGGCAAAATAGTAATTATTAAAAGTTGAGCCGAAAAAAGTCTAAATATACCCAAAATTAGATTAGTCCCAAATTTTCTTAGTAAATAGAGAAATTTATTTCAATCAGTTTGACGCAACACAAAATTTTGATGTAAGGTCCCGAAAAATTTATATTAATTTTTAAAACAAGGAAAATTAATACAGTATCCTCTGGACCTAAGAATTAGATGAAATATGGCATTAAATTCATATAATTAATATAAGAATATATTAAACTGATAGACCTCAAAAAGGAGTTATGTAGAATTTATTATGGAATTTATAGTTGATTAAAATACCCTATAAATACGTTTAAGGGAATTTCTTGGGAGTTTAGCCCATGAAGGTAGTGGACCATGTAGAGGGCCCAAAATAACATCTTATAGACCCAATAATATTTTTAGATATGTATGTGGGCCAGGGCTAATAAAGATCGGGAAAAATATAAAATTACAAAAATGCCACTGAGAGTGCCAGTGTGTTGTGTCAATAAGCTAGAGACAAATAAAGGGTATTTTAGTCATTTGAATAAGGTTAGATAGTCAAGGAGAGTTACCAAAATAATTGACCAAGGTCAGGGAATACTTTGCTGATGTGTGAAAAGACAATATGCCCTTTGAGAAATTAAAGTAAAATCGGACACCGATAAAAAGTCTTAAGGAAATGTAGAGAATTTTTATGAGGACTTCTGGGTCTCAAAAAATTATGAGACTTTACAGGGGATTTATTTTATATTAGAATTAATTTGTAAAAATGTTATAACCCTTAAAAGAGGTATCTAGCATTTATTTCAAAATTATGATATTTTAAGGACATCAGTATAAGGAAAATGCCTTGGGAATTATGCCAATTAGCTATTGGATCCAAGGAAGGCCTAGGGCAGTCCAATATTTCATCCTAGGGCATCCCAATAAGTCCTAAAATTTGTCTTGGAGCCCAAGTCCAATAATGAATAATTTATGAATTTTTGAAAAACAAAAGAAAAGGAATAAAGTGAGAATTAGGGTTTTCACATGGTAGGACCCACACACCCTCACACATGGTGTCCAAGACAAGGGGGAGGAGAAGATTTTTGTCATGTGATCTTATCTCAAGTTGGCTTGGTGGGTAAGCTTGTTGTAAGAGCAATTGTGAGCCATTAGATCAAATAGTGCACAAAGTGATATTGGCATTCATTTTCTATGAGATTTTTCTATAAATACCCCCGCATTTCAGCTTCAAAACTGTGGCATGAGAACCCTTGGGGAACCTCTTACAAAATGAAAACTCAAGCCATGACAAAGAATAATCCAACGTCCAAAGTTCAAGCAAGTTAGAGATTAAAGGTAAGCAATCTATCATAGCTTATTTTCCTTTGATTTGGGAGCTTGAACTTTGTATTTTCATAAAAGAAAGTTAAGTTTTCTCTAAGGTGTTGTACTTTTCAAAAACCTTAAGATGAAAAGGGAAAGAAGAAATTAAAGTTAGAGTTATGTGATTGAAGCTTAAATAAGCTAGCTAGGGGATTGGTTGTTGAATCAAGTTGATATTCTTGACTTTGCCATTGTTGAAAAATTTTGATCTGCACTATTCATGATAGAAGGAGATGGAATTTCAATTATTTAATGCTTCCATTGAATTTATATGATGATTTTGTGTAGGAATGGATAGGTTTTGAACCTTGGAAGCATTGGAATTCCAAGTTGTAGTTTTTGAAGTTCTTCTCTATTACTATTCATTCACATGAACAATTATTGGAATTTCATGATTTTGATGTTTCCATTGGTTTTAAAATGAAAAGTTGTGTGGGATAAAGTAGATAAACAAGTATGAGAAGCATTGGAACCAATATGAGAATTTTTGGAAGAATTATGCATGTTTTTTAAATATGCCTAGAATAGTGCATAGAAGGTGGAATTTCATGATTCTAAGCTCATAAATAGAGTCAAAATATGAAATTGTGTAGGGTAAAGTCAACACATCAATTAGTTCAAAAATAGAGTCAAAATATGAAATTGTGTAGGGTAAAGTCAACACATCAATTAGTTCAAAGGCCAAGTTAATTAGCAAAGATTAAAGGAAATTATGATAGCTAAAGTGAGTTTAATGTCCAAGAAAGTTAGATTGTAATGGATGAATGATTATGTGATGTTAGGATTTGATTGTGGACTCCAAATAGGCAGCCACACAACCAAGAGAAGTGAGAAAAAAAAGGCAAGATAAAGTTAAAGAAAGTCAAGTATATGAGGTAGTAAACTTATCATAAACTTGTATGCATTGAATGTTATGTTTGGTTGTGCTATAACTTTGTTGAATTGTGTTGCATATGTGCTTATGATTGAAGCTCTGTTTGTATGATTACTTTGGCCAATTGTAATTCATATGTAACATGGAAGCATGTACATTACATAATGTTAACACTTTCACAAGCAATCACAAGTATTTACATTAATACATGCATTGTTTAATACCATTTGCTACTGAGATTTCTCCAAAAATCTCACCCCCTCCATGTAATCCCAATCCTAGTAGGTTTATGAATAATGAAAGAGGATGATGAAGTATGAAGAGAAGCTAGGGATTGAATAGCGTAAATGTTATGTGAAGAATTGTTATGTGTAATGATGTTATATGTCATGTTTAAGCCACAATACTCATGATGTAATGAAAAATAGTAAATGATGAAATAAATGTATAAAATTTTACAGACATTTAGTTAACATGTCAAGCTTTATTTTGGCACCAAGAATGCCTTATTTTGATGTCTATACAAAGAGAATGGAGTTTCTAAAGTAAGGGACCAGAATCTATTTTCAGAATTTTTGACCAAATGAATAGTAATGTTTGACGAATAAACTGCATTAATTGATTAAGCATTTGGTCTGGAAATTATTTTCCCTTCAATTTTAAGATGTTATCTTCATGTATCCTTTTGAACCACTTCATTTCAATTTTGTTATATTTAATTATGATTTTTTAAATTTTGTCACCGAATCTGGAATACCATGTGAACAGTAACTCGAGAAGAGTAAAAATTCCAGATTTAGCTAATGGACTTCCAAAGTCTTGTAAGTGGTTTTTAATGCTATTGAATGGTCTCTAAGAAGTATGAAAGTAAGGATGTTTCACAGGGTACCTACAATGAGCCTTCTGTAGGTTTGCCTACAGAAACCTTGTTACAACTTTTCCTTCCTCTAAATGATAAAGTTCAGTGGAGTTCTCGTGATGCCGCTCGTAATGAACTGCTAATGTCGCTGATATTCAAACACTTCATTAGACCATTCAATCGGTTGGAGTGATGGGTGATGTGTAAAAAGGTTAGGGACATAGTCAATGTGAGCTGATGACTCGTGCTTACTAGGAGTTCCTCGTTGAAGACTAACAATTACAATGATCTATCCCCATCACGATGAAATTTTAAAGATTACCCAAGCTTGTTGGCCAAGGCTATAAACTTATTGAATACATCAGTGTAGCATGTGTATGGCCTAGAACATCTAAGGGTATCATAGATCTATTATTGCCTCAAACTTCATTGCCTTAAATGGCTAGAGTCCCTCTAAGAAACTGGCTGTAGAGGTTACCTCTACATAGCTAGTTAGCAGGTTAAGGTCTCATTCGTTAATGGAATTAACTAGAAACATCACTCCACCATCTAAGAATGGCCATGAACCATCACTTATAGAATCAAGAAAGAGCTCTCAGTTTGTCAATCCTTACTATGTCTGGACCTGGTAAGTTTCCCTATGTTGGGTAAAATTAAGTTGTAGGCTCTACTCCTTGTGGTGCCATTCCATCAAATCCTTTAAGTTTTAGCCTTGTGACCATACTCCACTTGGAACCTAAAAACTTTGATTTCTCATAAGCTACTAAATGAGTCCTATAAGCAATATCCATTTATCCTTGGACGGCATCGTTTAAGGTTAAGACTAGGACGCTATCTTATCGTATTTGAACCCCCAACTTTCATTCTTAATTAATGAAAACATCCTTGGCAAATGCTTTTGCAGTTGTTCATCTTTTATAAATCCAAGAATTTCACCTATGATTGTGAAAAACTAATGCCCCAACTGTCCCTATTAATCATTATTCCGATCCTGAGGGCTAACACAATATGATTAGAATCTTATAAGGTTATCCTATGCTAATGTATCAAGAGCATAGGCATACTTTGAGCACTCTAATTTCTTCAAAGTAATAGCGTCATAAGCATGACTTGTCCAATTAAGGCCAGAAGCATATCGCCGATAGAAAGGACAAGCTGATTGGTGCACACTAGAGGCTGACTGACCGACCCAGCCCAAAGACCAACTATGAGCTAGCTTGATTTTTGGCCAGTTTCTTATATATGAATCAAAGGTATTATGCTAGGGTTGGCCAACCCTACACAATTTTCCCTTCTAGACTCAATTTGTCCAAGAGGCCTCATTTTGTGGAAGTTAAAGATTACACAATTAATTCAAGGTATAAACATCAATCTAAGCTTGTTTGTGCCTCAATTACATAGTCCTAGCTTTGTTTTACCCTCCCTCTTTATCATAGATTTTTTGTCAGCAAGGTACCCAATGCATTTCTTACATTTTCTTCCATTAAAATTCTAAGTCCAAGCTCCTATATTGAAGTAATATAAGCTAGAATCAATTACTTATCTTGCTTTCTAGCTAGCTTGATCACTTAGGCCCCATGGTTCTTGCCTTTTCCTTTATGTTCGGGTGGAATTTGTGCATAGTTTCTCTTCTACTATTAGCTGCATGAAATTCTCAAGTGTGTGGGGGTATTTATATCAAAACGATGGGGTTTGAGGGAATAATATGTACATAAAATTTGCTAATTATTACAACCCCTTAATATAGCTCTTAATTGGTCAATTTTTCCCTTAAGTACAATTAGTAAACTTTCTTAACATTATTTTATTCTTAATGTGTGGTTTAAAATTCCTCCTTCTTGAGCTCATGACATGTGAAACGACGTGTAGGTCCTACAGGGACACCTCACATGGTGACTCACCTTTTATATGCCTCTAAGGGCTTCCTACAATAAACGACCAAGATCTCTTAATAATTTTTATGTGTACCAATGGTATTTAATTTCATAGGAATACTGTACAAAGAGATTATTGATAAAAATCTCTTAATCATATCAATTCCCTATTTATAATTGTAACTGGGTAACTATACTAAAAATTACCAAAATTTTATTTTTATGTACTTGGGCTTTCAAGAACTATTAGAGTACGTTTTTGTGTTGTATCATACTTTTAACTCTATAAACTACATATTCATAATCATATTTAACTAGTGGAAGTATTACTTTGGCCAAAAATTAAATTTTTTCAATTTAACTCTCGGGGACTGTTCTTTTGGTAACATCCAAATTGGTAGTTCAACTTTGAAAATTCATTACTAATTATAAAAAAATGTATGGAGATGTTTCAAATCTCTATTGAAAGCTCTTTCATTGTTCTTTAAGAAAAAAATGAAATTGAACATTTACTGGTCTATTTAATCCAGTTAAATTATCAAAGTTTACTATTCATTTGGTAAAAGTTATGGAAGTTCAATTATGTCTCTTAAATTTAGAAATTAATTTCTCTTAATATGAACATCCAAATGAGGAGTGTTATTATGCATTTAAATCTTTTGATGTGTACTAATTGCTCATAAAATTTTGTGAATTAATTCCTTTATTTGCTAGGTCAAACTGGAGTCATAATAGAACTACTCTATGGCATATATTTTTACCATTTCACTTTCTTCTTTTAATTCTCATAAATTCATTCAACTTTCATAAACCATCAACTTGGTCTCTCATATGATCATACACATCATGGGGTTATGCCATAATTATTTCATATATTTTCTTTACATATAATGACATAATACATAACATGAACATAGTTGGCAAATTGTAAAATTCTTGCTAAAATAAATAATTGCCCACTTTATTTCTTCCATTCTTTAGCTCATATTCATGCATACATTTTCCATCTTGCTTGACCTAAATTGGTTGATTATGGAAGGGTAAGATTCTGGAGAATCTCAGTAGCAAACATTACCACTTAAATATGCTAAATGGATGCTAATGCATGATATGTATTATCATTAAACTCTCTTTTATTAGTGACATGCTATCGTGCTTTATGCTTGGAATAAAAATGCATGGGCATGAAAAGCATGTTATACATAACATATTCAAATCATTTATCATGTCACAACATCATTTAATCATCTTATATATGTAAACACATAAGCATACTATATCAAGAACATAAAGAGGTAAGTTCACAACCTTAAATATTATTCTTTTCTCTTTGCTCCCTTTGTCTCAAACCAAACATTTGTTACTTCCTTATCTTCTTTAACTTATTTTATTTGACATATCATACCCCTAAACACAATTACATATTGTATACAACTAATTAGAGCCATTACATAAACATTATACATCAAGTTTCTTAAAACCCCTAACTCTCAATTTAATTCTTGGAGTTAGTGCTATAGCTTTGTAATAGTTATTTCCTTGGACCAATTCTACACAATTTTGTCCAAGGAATCCAAATAAGAACTTGGAATTATGATAATCAAACTCCTTCTAGCATAGCTATAGAGAACCGTGAAGCACCCTCCAATTTTCCAAAAAAATTCTTTTTAATTTTAATGCTTCCAATACTTGTTTTTCTACTTTATCCCGCACAATTATTCATTTGAACATATTAGAATCATCAAAATTATGAAATTCTCATCACTTACAGGGGAATGTATAGTGACAGCAAGGGTTTCACAATTTCAATTTCAAGATTACATGATCTCTCAAGTAAAAGCCACTTGATTCTTACATGTTTAAGCTTATCTAGACTATCTATAGCATAAAATAGATATTTCATCCATAAAAGAAAGCACGTCAAGCATCATATTCAAGGGAAGAATTGCCATTAAAACCCTTTAAATTCAAGAGAAATCTTCCTATTACACATTATAAAGATAGGATAAAGAAATTACCTTTAACCTTTACTTGATTGGCTCTTTGATTGCTTCTTCTTCTTGGATTTCATTTTGGAAGCCCATCCCCATGGTTCTCATATGGTTAAGCCAAATGAAGAGAAATGGACAGGTATTTATAGGCAAAAATTAAAAGACAAGAATGGCTAAGATTAATTCAAACACTATTTAATCTAATAGTCCAAAATTGCTCTCCCTTTTTACTTAACCTCCAAGCAAAATAAAGGATAAAATCACATTCTAAAATCCTTCTTCCTCCCTTGCATCTGACACCATTGAACTTGAGGTTGGTCCCACAAGGACACCTCACATATTCTTGAATTTTCTTTGCTTTTTCTCTTTTAAAAAATTATAAAATATCCTAGATAATTCATTTAGCCACATGATAAATTTCTTGACCTCTTAGGCCTACACATGACACCATTTTAGGCTATGTTTGAGTTTAACATGTGGCACATATCCCAAAGTATTTCCTTTACTAGGTACCATAACATACCTTAATTTTTGGAATAAATTCTATAAATCTCTTGTAAGAGTCCTGACATTTTCAGAAATTCATTATGCTATTAAATGAATTTGTTGCAAAGTTTAATAATTTTCTAAGACCCAAAAGTTTTGTTAAAAATTCCACATATTTCTTTCAAGAGTTTTGACATTTTTAGAAATTCATTATGTTATTAAATGAATTTGTTTCAAAGTTTAATAATTTTTTGAGACCCAAAAGTCCTGTTAAAATTCCATAATAAATTCTACAGGACTCCTTTTTTAGTTCTATCAGGTTCATAAATTCTTATAATAATTATAATAATTTCCTATAAAAGTTCATATGATTTTGAGTCCTAGAAGGTCCTGTAGTAGTTTTTAGACTTTACAAATTAATATTAATGTTTCAAGATCTCAAATCAAAATTATGAAAAATATATCTAACCCAATTACCATTATCTATTTACTAGTAAAATTTGGGACTATAACATTTTTGGGCAGTTTTGGGCCTTTTCAGCTCAACTTTCTAATAACTATAATTTTATCCCTGAATTTGACAAATTACACTTTAGTTCCTTTTTGTCAAATTCCGTTTTGGTCCCTACTTGACTTTTTGTAATGTTATTTTAGTCCTTTTCAAGACATTTTTTAAATTCTAATTTAACTTCTAAATTCACAAAACTCCATTTAGATCCCTTGAATTCTTTATATTAAACTTTCGTAAAATGACGTTCACGTCCCTAAGTTTGTTCACTTTATATTTTTCATTTCTTTCTTCAACTTGAAACTCATCTAATCATTATAATTTTTCTAATCATCATCATAATCCCTTCCAAATCTCTTTTCCTCTATCCGTCGTCTATATATAGGGAAAAATCAATCGTCTAAAAATAGGGAAAAATTAGGTTGTGATATTTCTCCCCTTAAATAAATTGTCCTCAAAATTTAACATGTACCTTGGTCAAACCATTTTGGATATATCTCTTTTATATCCTTCTCTATTTCATTACTAAGGTTTAGGGTACTTTTACAAAATTGCATTTCTTGTCTTAGCATCTAGCTTAATTTTCTAAGTATCCGCATAGCTTTACATCCTTCTTGTGCTATCACTCTCCTTTTCTAACTCAACTCAATTAGAGTCGAAGTTCACTTCTTTCTATTTTTTTATCATTTGTCATCTATTCGTATATTTATGGATGACTCACCATACTGGTCTTGTGAGTAGTGTCCATTTCTTTCATAGATAACCATCCAAAAATTTGATGAAATTATGGGTTTCTATCTTTCATCATACTTCTTATCTTATTACATGTCTCATTACATGTTTCTCTTTATATATCTTGAGATATCATTAGTCTAATACTTTCTTTGACATAACGCTTTGACAGTCTCTTAGGAGAACTTTGCTATCATGTCTTTCTAATTTTCTCTTGAAACAACCATAATCTGAGTCTACCCTCTCATATCTTCTTTATGTAGATTTGTCATAAAAGTTCTTATCCCTTCTTTTTATAATTTTTCATGACTTTTCTTAACTTTTCTCATCATCTTACGTACCTTTATGCATTTTTGTTAACTCTTTTTGGCATTTGCACCTTTTCTTATCACTTCTTAGGGGTCACCCATCATTGGGCTAATCTGGCCTGAGCACACTTAACTGAAAATGCTGATAAAAATCTAAAGCACTGGTGCCAACAGGCTCCTACATTAGTACTTCATTATCTTGGACCCCTTCTCATATTGTCTCTCTTAGATCTATTTCGCTCTCATTCTTTTTAATTCCATCTTAGGAATTTATCTGCTTATACTTGATCCCTCTTATTTCATATAGGGTGCTCTTCTTTTTTTCTTAGGTATTCTCCCTATAGATTTATGAATACCTTTTACTCAGGACTAGAAATTTTAACTCTATTAACTTTAATTCCTTCTTCATGTAAGAGGATTCTGAGTTCAGTCCATATAATAAAATTATCTAGAAAATTGATGTGGGTACTCTCACTCTTTGTGTATGAGTTAACCAACTCATAAGGCTTTGCTACCTTAACCTTACTTAGGTAATGTCTTCCTAGAGAAATACTACACTATACCCATAACTTCATGGCTCATTCCTTTCCTTAGGCTAGGTTTACTGTGGCCCTCAGGATCTATTACGATCTATGATAAGCCTCTTCAGGATCTAACTACCCCTGAAACTCTATATGAACCATGCGAGGATCTAACTATGGTCCACCATAATCTACTGTGATTCTATTGTACTGTATCATAATTCTCTGGAAGACCTAAAATCAACGGACTAAGTTACAAGGTTAGTTACTTTTACTTAGTTGGTAACTCAATTGATAATTTCCTCAATTTTTTAAAAACAATAATTTCCATTAAGACTTTACTAATTTTCTCTTTCACTCAGGAATTTCTCATACCATTCTTATCTTTCATTTCAAAACATGACTTTGATCTATGTAGTACTATAGAGAGATATAAAAGCTCTACCATACATGTTAATACTATACATCTCATATTTCTTATTATGGTTATTCGTAGAACTACTAAAAATTTATTAGCTCATCTGGTGGTTATGGCTTTAATATGAGATGCACTAAAAATTCCTTAAACTGGATCTATCTCAAGAATGATCTAGCTCTATTGCAAGAGTAATCTAGCTCTATTGTAAGAACATTAACCTTTATTACATAGATGCTACAACATCCTTACTTTTATACATCTTAGGGATCATTTAGTAGTATTTAAAACTACTTACAAGACTTTGGAAGTCCATTAGATAAATCTAAAAATTTTACTCTTCTCGAGTTACTGTTTATATGGTATTCCAGATTTGGCAAAAGACTTCAAAAAATCATAATTAATTTTAGAAAAATCAAAATGATGTGTTTTAAAAAGCTACATTAAGATAACATATTGAAATTTAAGGGAAAAGTAATTTTCAGACCAAATGCTTAGTTAATTAATACAGTTTATTCGTTAAAGTTTACTGTTTATTTGGTCAAAATTTCTGAAAATAGATTTTGGTCCATTTGGAAAATTTGTTCCCTTTGTACAGACATGAAAATAAGATGTTATTGGTGTCAAAATTAAGCTTGACATGTTAATTAAATGTCTGTAAAATTTCATACATTTATCTCATCATTTACTATTTTTTATTACATCATGACCATCACTATTATATTGGTCACATAGCAACATTACATATAACAATTCTTCATGTAACATTTATACTCTCCAATCTCTAACTTCTCTTCATGCTTCTTCATACCCTTTCATCATCATTGAACCTGTTAGGATTGGGATTGCATGGATAGAATGAGATTTCTGGGGAAATCTAAGTGGCAAACGGTACTAAACAATGCATGCATTAGTGTAAATACTTGTGCTTGCTTATTGTGTAATGTGCATGCTTCCATGTAACATATGAAAGACAATTGGCCAAAGTAATCATAGAAATAGAGCTTCAATCATAACCACAATTCAAAATAGCTATAGCACAACTAAGCATTATATTCAATACATACAAGTTTAGGATAAGTTTACTACCACATATACGTGACTTCCTTTCACTTTAACTTTGCTTAGCATCTTTCTTCTTACTTCTCTTTGATGTGGGGCTGTCTATTTGGAGTCCACAATTAAATCCTAAAATCACATAATCATCCATCCATCACAATCTAACTTCCTTGAGCATTAAACTCACTTAACTAACATAACTTCCTTTGATCTTTACTAATTGACATGGTCTTTGAACCAATTAATGTCTTGAATTTACCCTACATAATTTCATCTTTTGAACCCATTTAGAAGCTTAGAATCATGAAATTCTAGCTCCTATGCACTGTTCTAAACAAATTTGCAACACATACACAATTCTTCCAACAATTCTCATTTTCATTCCAATACTTGTTTCTCTACTTTATCCCACACAACTTTTCCTTTTAAAACAATTGGAAGCATCAAAATCATAAAATTCTAATCACTATTCATGCGAGTGAATAGTAATAGAGAAAACCTATCACTATTCAATTCCAATATTTTAAAGGTTTAAAACCTATCCAATCCTACACAAAATCATCATATAAATTCAATAGAAGCATTATATCATTGAAATTCCATCTCCCTCTATCATGAACAGTGCAGACCTAAAGGTTTCAACCATGATAAAGGAAAGAATATCAACTTGATTCAGCAACCAATCATCTAATTAGGTTGTTTAAGCATCAATCATATAATTCTGGCTTTAATTTCTTTTTTCTCCTTTCATCTAAGGTTTTGGATATCACATACACCTTAGAGAAAACTCAAGTTTCTTCCATGAAAACCCTAATTTCAAGCCCCCAAATTAGAGAAAAATAAGTTAGGATAGATTGCTTACCTTTCATCTCTAGCTAGCTTGAAATTTGGTGCCTTGAATCTTCTTTGTCTTGGCTTAAGTTTCCATTGTGACATAGCTTCCCCAAGGGTTCTCATGCCACAGTTTTGAATAAGAAATATGGGGGTATTTATAGAAAAATTTCATGAAAAATGAATGTCCAGATCAATTTGTGCACTATTTGATCTAATGGCTCATATTTGATCTTGTATTAGCTTGCCCTAGAAGCTAATGAGATGACATCATCCATAACATCATGAAAGGGTACCTCATAGCCCATGTGACAAAATTACAAAGGGAGGAAGTATTTGGAAAAATTCCAATCTAATCCGGTACTGACTCAGTCCGATTTCCCAAAACTAGCCTATTTTTTTAATCTAATTTTTTTGAGATTCCATAATATGTTTTCTGACCTTAAATCTAGTATCTAGATTCTTCGTAATATTGACATTCTTGTACTGGGTCTAAACTTAATTACAGATCCATTGAAAAATTACTAAAATGCCCTTTGGTTCTTCTTTATTTACTTTAACATCTCAAGGGCGTTATCGTCTTTTCACACATCATTAGAGTATTCCCTGACCTTGGTCAACTATTTTGGGAACTCTTCTTGACTATCTAACCTTAGTCAAATGACCAAAATGCCCTTCGTCTATCTCTGACTTTACAACACAACAAAGTGGCATTTTCATAATTTTATATGTTTCTGGGTCTTTATTAGCCGAGGCCCACACACTTATCTAAAAATATTATTAGGCCTATAAGGAGCCATTTTGGGCCCTCTACATGATCCACTACCTTCATGGGCTCAATTCTCGAGAAATTCTCCTGAAATGTATTTATCAATGTTTTAATCCACTATAAATTCTACATAACTCCTTTTTGAGCTCTGTCAGTTTTATAAATTCTTATATTAATTATAAGAATTTACTTCCAAATTTAATCTAATTGTGAGGCCTAGAGAATACTGTATTAATTTTTCTTTCTTCAAAAATTTAGATCAATTTTTCGGGACCTAAAATCAAAATTATGTGTTGTGTCAAACTGATCAGAATAATTTTCTCTATTTACTGGGAAAATTTGGAACTAATGTAATTATGGGCATTTTTGGGCATTTTTCAGCTCAACTTTCAATAATTACCGTTTTACCTTGAACTTTTGAAAATTACACTTTCGGCCCTCAACTTTTCATAATTACACTTAATAGCCCAAAGCTTTTGTCTACTTTACACTTTGCACTATAAAACTTTTAGACTTTTCATTTTAGTCCCTCATCTTTATACGTTTATCTAATCATTGTTTTTCCTTTATATTCATCATCACAATCATTTCCAAACCTCATTCCATTATCAGTATTTATACAGATAGGGAAAAATTAGGATGTGACAGATGCTGCTTTCTCAGAGCTGCATAATCATTTTCATAATTATCTCTCATTTCATTACTTATCACATATGCAATGTTTATGGCTCATTACTCATACTCTAACACCTTACTTTTGTACATCTTATGGATCGTTAAGTAGAATTTTGAACTATTTAAACATCCAATGAAGTTCAATTAAAAAACCTGGAATTTCCAAGCTTCATGGGTACTGTTCGTATGATAATTTCATATTAAGCGATGAACTTCAAAGAGTCATAATTAATTCTAGAAAAATTGAAATGAAGTGGTTCAAAAGGATACTCGAAGCTAACATGTTTAAATTTAAGGGAAAATAAGTCTTAGGCCAAATGCTTAGTCAATCAGTATAGTTTAATCGTCAAAAAGTACTATTCATTTGGTCAAAAATTCTAGAAAATAGTTTTTGGTCCCCTACTTTAAAAATTTTGTATAGGCATTGAAATAAGGTATTCTTGGTGTTAAAATGAAGCTTGACATGTTAACTAAATGTTAGTAAAATATCATACATTTATTCTATCATTTACTATTTTTAATTATAACTCTAAGATCGCTACCTCATCATGAGTTATTGTTCACAACAAAATATTTCCATCAACTCAACATATGTACATACATTCCAAATTCCTACATTACATTTTTAAATAAACAATCAATAGCATCATCAAATATCCTTCTCGTCTTGTGCTTGAATGTCCTGTTATTGGGAATGGAAGTAGGGATGATATTTTTGGTGAAATCTCAGTAGCACAATAATACCATACAATGTATGCCACTATATACTTTATATTAATATGTGTGCACTTAATGATCATACTTGCATAATGATAACTTACATGCTTCCATGTGCCTTAATTATAACATATGGACATAGCATAAAAAGAAATAGAGCATCAATTAATCATACATACTTCATATAATCAAAGGAAGTAAACACCACATAAAATATCCAAGCCATATAAGCATACAAGTAGGTAAGTTCAATACCTATATTCCTTGCCTTTCCTTTCTCACTTTTCCTTGCTGTGTTACTACCTTCTTTGAGCACACAAGTCAAATCCTAACCATTGCATAATCATTCATTCATCAATACCATTACCTAACGTTCATGAACATTAAACTTAATTAACCACTTAACCCCTAACTTTCTTTATTTGTGGTTAATTACCTTGTCCTTTGAATTAATTTGTGTCTTGACTTTACCCTATACACTTTTATCTTTTAAATCTATTTATGAGCTTAGAATCATGAAATTCTAGCTTCTTTATGGCCTACTAAACAGAACTGAAATAGTGTACATAATTCCTCAAAAAATTGTCATTTTGATTACAATGCTTCCAATACTTGTTTCTCTATTTAATCCCACACAAATTTTCATTTTAAAACCATTGGAAGCATCAAAATCATGAAATACACATCACTGTTCACTCATTGAATAGAATTAGGGAGGGTTTTGAAATTCCTTTTTCCAATTCAAATGCTTCTAAAGTTCCAATCATATTCAATCCTACACAAAATCATCATTTGAATTCAATAGAAGCATTAGATCATCAAAATTCATTCTTCTTGGTCTTGTACATTAGGTGGCATAATGGTCATCATGATAGGAAAAGTCAAATTACAAATTAATTCCATAACCAATCATCAAATATAACTTATCTAAGTGCTATTACATTATTCTAACTTAATCTTCCTTTTCTTCCCTTCCTTTAGCATTTCGGCCAGCATAGGTTCAAGGGGAAAACCTCAACTTTCAATCATTAAAACCTAGGTTTTATCCTTCCAAAACACTTATAAATAAACCAGGAAGGATTTCTTAAATCCTTAGCTACCTTGCACCAAAGTACATTGGATCTCCTCTTGAATTTGCCTTGGAATGGTTGACTTTTCATTTTGCAAGAGGTTCCCCTTGGTCCTTCAAGAGCATCACATTTTTGTGCATATAAGGGGGTATTTATAGCAAATTTTCAAGGGTCTTGGGACTAAAATATCCTCCATTGTCCTAATAATTACATAGTCTTAATCTTGAACTTGATTGGTTCATTTTTGGATTAATTAACCTTAATCACAACTACCTTAATTCTTATATTATTTTATTATATTTTAGCACATGGTATAAACTCCTCCCCTTGCTCTTGGTGCCACGTGGGCTCAGTGTGTGTCCCACAAGGACACTTTACATGCCACCTTTGACTTTCTTAAATTTTCTTGATTTATTTTCTTTTTAAAAATTCATAAAATATCCTAAATCTAACTTGTTCTCCAAGACAATACCTTGGGTTGTTTGGTCTCTTCACTTGACACCATATAAAGCTTGGATTGGATCTAACCCATTATTTGGTCACATTCCAAGGAATTCCTATTAATTCCTTATACCAATATTCTTAAATTATTCTAATTTTTAAGATAAATTCTATATAAAACTTTTAATAATTTCAACATTTTTAGAAATTCATTCTAATTTAAAATGAATTTCTTACAAAGTCTCATAAGTTTTTTAGACTCATAAGTCCTGATAAAAATTCATACGTCTTCCTTAAATCTTTTATCGGTATCTTATTTCACTTTAAATTCTATAATTAATTCTACATGACTCTTTTTTAACTTCTATCAATTTCATAAATTCTTATACTAATTATAAGAATATACTGCAAAATTTTATCTAATTTTGAGATCCAAAAGATAATGTAATAATATCTAAATTTTGAAAATTAATATCAATTTATTGGGACTTTAAATCAAAATTATGAGAAATACACCTAATCCAAATTTAGTCTTATATTTATTGGTAAAATTTAGGACTACAATATTTTTGAGTAATTTTGGGTATTTTCTGGCTCAACTTTCCAAAATTATACTTTCGCCTATATAAAGTTTTAAACTTTTCATTTAGGTCATTTTTCATTTTTCACCTTCCTTAATACTTTTAATCTTTTCAATTTAGTCCCTTTATTTATAAACTTATCTAATTATTATATATTTTTTAGTTTATCATCACAATCCCTTCTAAATATCTTTCCTTTATCAGTCTTATATAATGGGAAAATATTGGGATATTACACATCTCATCCTTATTAATGGAACATGTACTAAGTACTATAATAATTTGTCTATAGGTATGCTAATAACATTTATCTGTATAACCATACTAAACATAATCTATCATCTCCTTTATTGTAACTCCCTGGCTAGCTAACTATCATCGTATTATCTCAAGCTCTCATTCTAATCTTGACTTTAATCTTTGAGGATTATTTGAAGCTAATTATATCATTTATCTTTAACATGTAATGCAAACATATCAGGTCTAGGGTAGCTCAATAATGCGCATGTTGGACACTACTATTTAAACATACATAGGGTACTACCACCCTTAAGCCAATGGGAATAGGAACACATTTATCATATGGTAGAATACGAACAAGAAGATTCAATTTCCCTTTACAGTTATCATTATAAATGAAAGACTAGTACCTGAGTCATATATTTTATCTACTTAATGATTATTAATCCATACCATCTTTTGGACTATCTCTGACGACTTCCTTAACTCTTGTCTTATTAGAGCAAAAACTCTATTTGTCTGGGGTTTCTCACATATTGTATTATGTAGACATTCCTTAGCAAATGTCCTAGCTTGCCACATATGAAGAAACTTTCTCGACCTGTTAAATAAAACCTATCTCCATTGTCTCTACCACGTATCTCACATCTCTTAAGTTATGATTTCATGTTTGCACTTCTTAATTCATTATCTCTTCTCAAATTCTAGCATTTACCCTTTTCTAGGCATTGCAAACTTCTCTCTATAATCTTTCATGCCCCTACTGCTCCATTAAACCTTTGTAACTGACTAGGAAGAATCCTTTCTTATAGCACAAAACTCAGTCTGTAAGCCCCCTTCATAGTCGAACATCTCTCATTGTTCGTGTGATTGAACTTGGCTAAGTATTTATCAAAAGGGCCCTTCTCTCACCCTATGTTAACACTTAAACTTAGTCTTATGCTCATCTCTATTTAACTGAGATAAATGCTTTCGTAAAACTACTTAAGTTAAACTTCCCAATTGAGCAGGTTATTCTTTGCCAATAGGGTAACTTGTACGTTCTTTACTATCTCTTAAACATCTTTCTCTAATTTATAAATGCCTAGTTATGCCCTTTACTATAAGGGACATTTTAACACTTTAGATATCTTGAACATTCATTCAAACGTAAGCGGTTCATGGTTACATAACTGGATATTATTTTATTCCTTAGTAGACCCTGACTATCTTACAGTCCCAGTCTACTCCTATCATATTCTAGCTCTTTTCTAGTCCATTCTTCAAGACATCACAGGTTAGCAACAATCATTGGCACTACTACTGCAATAGCATTATCTCTTTCTTGTTCTTGGAGAACATGAGTCTCTCTAATATCATTCATCATTTACTGTCATTGCTCCTACCTATTCGTAATATTTATACTAGGTTTGCTAGATCACCATTTCCTTTCATGATAGGATTTTTCTTAATTTTGGGAACATTAACTTTCTGTCTATTACTCATCATGTCTCTAACCTTAGATCGTATGCTAGGCATGTAACTAGACAAGCTTCGATCTCGCCTCTGCTTCTTTTTTTTGGAGAAGACTAACCTGACTCAATAGATGTTGTTAGAGAGCATTTGATATTTTTAAAACCATCCCACGAGAGTATGTTTCTTGGAAACTACATGGGGGACAACTAGATATGACTGCTATGAGATGCTTCTTGCATTCATGAAAGTGAGGAGCCGGATGAATTAGAAGCAAAACTTCCTGGGAGTTTTCTGACTTCATGAACGAAGCAAATAAACCTCTTTATTCTAGGTGCACAAAGCATTCTAAGTTATCTTTCTTGGTCAAGCTATATCATATCAAATGCTTATACAGTATGACTGAAAAGGCGATGTCCATGTTGTTAGAGTTACTAAGAGATGCCTCCCTCAAGCCAAATTCCCTTCATCATTTTATGAAGCAAAGAAGATTATTAACAAACTTGGCTTGAACTACAAGAAGATAGATGCATGTCCAAATGACTGTATGATATATTGGAGAAAGGATGTAAACATGAAGATTTGTAAACGATACAATACATCTTGATACAAGTCAATATGGAAGGGGAAAAAGCAAAAGAATATCTATATTTGTCTTATAAAGTTTAAATATAGATATTCTCCTATTGAAAATAATTCTATTCGAGATACTGTCAGGTACTAAATATGAGCATCTTTGATTCGCACGGGCTATCGTCATCCTATGCATCAAAATAAAATGAATTGCACCATATTAATATAGTATAAGGAACAACCCTATCGTTCTTCTCGAGGAACCTTTCTATTAGAAACCTAGCAAACTGGTGACAAAACCATGAAAACTTGAGTTAAAGTAAAATCTGGTTTTTGGGTTTGATTATTTTTGAAGCAATAAAATAAGGGTGCAATAAATTAAATATTTTTTTATTTTTGATTAAGTTGGAAAATGAGTAGATTTTGAAAGGAATGTGTTGAGACAGACTCTTGATGATGGAAAATTATCTATCCTTACTCTTAATATGATGTGGGGTTTTAAAATCACTAAGTCTTAAAAGAAAACCCAATCGATCGATTGAGTCCAGAATATTAACATTCCTTAAACTCCTTTGATCAAAGCTAGTTTAAAAACTCTTAATGAACTATTAAAAGCCACTTAGCTTGCAATTCAAATCAAATGATGTAGATGCCCTCAAGTGATATTCGATTGATGACCATAGATTTCAAGTAATTAAATTAGTTCGCAACTATCGTTGATAAAAACCCAATTATCTAGAAATTAAATCTGAAATATTAATATTAAATCGACATCCAAATCATCCAAATTCTATTACAAAACTTAATCTCAGAAAAATCAATTGATATTCAATCCTTACTCATAAAATCAAAGCCCTAGATCTAGGAATTCCAAAAAAAATAAGAAAGGTGAGATTAAAACAGAAAAATCCCTATGTGCACTATAGTCTATGAGCTCAAGATATGCGATCCATCACCAAGAGACTAAAGATTTAGCCTCTCGTGACTCCTACTCTACCACAATCGATGCCTAGATATGATGCCATGAAGAAAATAGAAAGAGATGATGGATTAATGATGTACAGATGTGACATTCTATGGAAAAGTGCATAGAGATTGATGATGAGTGTGTAGGTTATGGAGAAAGTGTAGAGAGAATTTGAGTACTGCTTCTTAGCCTAATCAGGTCCAAAAACTAGCCCCCTCGCGTCTGCAGCTTCCTCCTCCTTTTATTTCAGCATGACCTAATTCAAAACGCGTAGCTTTAGTTATTGTCTCTTTTAGTCGCGACCAGATCCATGTTGTGGTCGCGACCTGTAAACACAAAGAACTTCCTAGAAGAAATTATGTCGCGACCTTCAGACACTTTGGTCATGACTAAAAGGCACAGAGACGTGATCTGGTTTTCTTTGTCTTGTGATTTCTTTTATGCTCACATTAGTCTTTAGTTCTCCCCCAAAATACTTACAATTCAAAAACCAAAGCTCTCTATAAAAGTCCAAATTAGTGGAGAACAATATTTATACAGTTTGGAAGAGTTAATTTACCATTTTACCCTTGAATTAGCACATTGCCAAGCACAATCATATATTACCACAAAAGCACGAATACATGCATAAAATGAAAAGTAAAGTTGTAATAAAACCCTAAAAATGTCATAGAAACCATACACAATTTGTGTCTTAACAATCTTTAATATTCTTCATGACTATTAATGTATTATACATTAAGAAAATATCAAGGATATTTTATGAAGTTAGTAATTTATAATATCTAAAAATACAACGGTCAAACTTTTCCAGCGATTATAAAATCATGAATAATGGTCAAACATTTAATTGCTAGAAATATTCGGGCTGGAGGAAAATTTGAATTTCAAACTTTAAAATTTGTGAGGAGGTTTCTAGAAAAGTTAGAGGGAAAATTGTTTTTAGATGTTCTAAACAATATTAACTTAAAATTGTTAGACTCCATATTTTGATGATGATATTTCAAATCTGTTTTAACATAGCTTATTTTTTCAATAAGCTTTTCGATAAGGGTGTTTATCAATAAGCCTTTCAATAAATAAGAAGTTAACTAAGTTATGAAATATGCTTTACAAAAGGAATTTATCAAAAAAGACATTGATAAAAGCATTAAGAAAACTTGTGAAGTCTATTTTCAAAAGATTTATTGAAGCATTTACCGATAAGCTCTTCGATAAATAAAGACAAAGCTATTGTAAAGTGTGTTTCAAGCTTCATTTATCGAAGTATTAATCGATAAGGTAGTTTATTGATAAACACTATAATAAATAGCGAAAATTTGGTTTATACCAAAGCTCTGAACTGTTAAACGATTTTGACAACTTTGTTAATCAATTCAAGAATGATCTTATGACTTGCCTTGAAATATAGTCTTATTAAATCTTATTTTGAAATATATTATATAACATTTGACATAAGATTAGAGAAATCAAAGAAAGTTTTAAAGTCATATCATTGTTTTTCAATGTCAGTCATTTATCCAATAACTATTCGATAAACCTATTTATCGAAGGATACTTCGATAAATTGGCTCTTCTAATAATATTTTGAAAAGAGTTTTCTTGATGAACATTTCAATAAGTCTGAACCAAGCCAAGAGTATATTTTTTGAAAGACATTTTGATATGGCTGTTATTGAAGTATTATTCGATAATAATTAATATGTTTCAATACAAAATGTTTGATATTTATCGAAGCTCCTTTCGATAAACACTTCTATAAATTTAACCAATCTTCGAAAAGATTTTCAGAACAGACATTGACAGACTTTGATGTTTCAATCCAAAATGTTATGAATTAATTGATATGTGCTTAAACACTTTCTATATATTTTATACAACAATTTCCAAATCAATTGCAGGAAGAAACAAAACTAAACTAAGAGATTCATCAAAAATCAAAACCTGTCATAATACGGTCAGCAACCAATGACTCTATTATTCAACAGTTACTTCAATGAGTCCAATGGATTTTCAAATGAATCAACTATAAAGAAGCTAGAGTAAATGCTAGAACTAAGAAGCTCAGTGAACACAAACAAACTACTTTACTGGAGAATTCATGATAGCATTCAATATACTCTTTTTACCCTATTTTTCATTCTCTGAATAGAGTATTTTTCTTTAAGAGAGAATTTAAAGATTTTGATATTCAATGCTTATAATAATTACTCTAATAGAGAGAAAGCCAAAAATCTTCATTTTTAATTGATATACTCAAGAGTCGAACTCTTGAGTAGGATTGTTGTTGAAACTAGTTGTATCACCAAAGAGGGGGTGAATTGTTTGATTTTGGAAAGTTTATTTTGAACTTTACTCTAGTATCAAAATTCAATCTCCATTTGTTCATCTTCGTCAAGATTTGAATCATGTTTCTTTGAATTCATAAATCTTGAAATGAACCTTGATAATCATATTTCCTACATAACAATTTAACTTTTTTGTTTTTAAGTATCTAGCTTTACTCAGATCTGTTAAGTTAGTTTATAGAAAACATGTAAAATTCACATGCTCTATAGATATAACCAATTCAAATAATTTGACAATGTTTACTTTATGCATATAGAAGTGCTATATTCATTTTCCAAAAATATGTATTCATAAAGAATTAATCTTACTGATCACTGTAGTTTTCCCTTTAAAAATATTTATCAGTTAAGTTTTTCGCAAGAGTATGGAGAATTTTAGATATCAGTTGCAATGAACATTACTAAAGTGTAGAGGTAAACTTTAAAGATGTACATATGATGATGCATGGAGTTTATCATTGTACCTTTTACCTCATGTGGAAAAATGATTGCCTTTGTATATCCTTGGCATCTTTGAATTTCTTCTGATAGTTGTTTGTGATGGTCTCTCAACTTATATGAACTTTGATGCTTGAGAGATCCTCCTTCTTCTTTTATTCTCCTCAAGATAATTGAATGGTTATAGTATGATAGCTTATTCTTGAGACAGAACGTACTTCTTGGGACTTTCTTCATTACTTCCTATAAATTGACTTTGAAATTGTAGCAATGAATAATTATTGAGTTCTCTTAGATGATGTAGCTTTCACATATGCATGAAGAACTCCTGGACGCCTTTTTGTCTTTGTACCGTTTCTATTCCTTTTAATGTTATCCTGAATATTTGAAATACTATAAAGATATTTTGGTACCTATTTGACTTTGAGTCCTTAGACATTAATTTTAGATCTTGATTGTCTTTTAGGTACCCAAATTAAATTTCTCACATTAGAATTTCTACTAGTATAGTATGTGTGAGAAATATAACCTGATTTCTATAATAGTTACAGATAATAGAATGATGTGTTTTAAAAGTATATCTATATTTATTGTGTTGGTCGAGTGGAAGCATATTATGATCAATATAAAAAATTTCTTTCTTCCTAAATTCTTCAGCAATATCTTTAAGATGTAAAATATATGAAAAATTATTTATTAGTGCTTTTGAATAATCAGAGATTTTTTACTATTTATTGAAGAGTTATTGGTTAAATCTCCTTATCGAGTAGTCATTAGATAAATGAGTATTTGAAAGAAGGATTTCTTCTTTTGAAAAATAGAGTTGATTGATTGAATATCTTACCGATAAATCTATTGTTTGATCAACTCTTCGATAAAACTTTTCGTAAACAAACTTAGTCTTTTCAAAACTTATCAAAGGCTTATTCGATAAATCCGTTTATCAAATAGAGTTTCGAATAAATGTCTAATTTATTGAATAATTGTCTTATCGATAAATACTATTTATCAGTTTAAGAAAATACTTTTTGAAATCTTTTGAAATTTTTCTCAATTAATTATCATCTTCAAAAGTACTAATAAATGATTTTTACTTTTTGTAATAACATCAGTAATTGGTTGAAAATAATTTTATGACAATATTTATCATATTTTTTCATAAATCCACAAGAAGAATTGAAATGATTTACCCTTGGGACATTTTTGAGCTCTGAATGATGATTATTCAGTTTTACATGAATTGAACTATACTTCTTGATACTCTTCTCTCTCTTATTGCTCCGTGTTGATTATTTCATGGAGATGTTTAGTGGTTTCTTCTTTTTTAGCATCATCCCCATTTGTTCATCACATATTGATTTGCAAATTTCAATCACTAATGATGAACTGTCAACACTAACTTCAATATGATCGTTAGAGGAATAAATAGACTCAATAGTTTCAAAAATATCTCTCACATTAAAGCAAAATTTAATTTTTAAATAATTACTTTTAGATAAAGCATTAAAATTTTCATTGCTCTAAGATTTAAGGAAAACAATTTCTTTTCATTTTTATTCCAATCCTTTCTTGGTTTAAAATCAAAATTATTTGAAAAGATTTTTCTCATATCAAAATCAGAGTTTTCAAAAATATAGTCATCCAACATTTCCAATACAAAAATTCAGAATTTTCTAAGCCAGGTGGAATAGTGATACCAAAACCTTCATAAACCATTTCACAATCAAATACATCCATGATCTTTGTACTTTAGATCATTAGATCCTTAAACAAGTTACCTTACTCTGATACCAAATGTTGAAACTTGTTGTATCAACCAAGAGGGGGTGAATTGAGCAATTTTAAAAGCTTTTGAAAACTCTAAAGATATTTAAAACAAATTTAAAGGGTAAAGTTTAGAATGATATCACTGAACGAAAAAGTTGATGATGAAAGATTGCACAAGACAATTTATATTTGTTCGATCTAATCCTTTTGAGTTATGTCCAATCCCCAGAGCCCCTCTCTGAGTGTTAAACTATATTCCAAGATTCAATGGGCTCTTGGCGCCTCAGTACAATCAACATGTAAATCCCTCACATTCTCCCTTAAACCTATAAGGTATTTTCAATTAGAATTCTCTCACTCCCCTTACATTCATAAGTTTATAATCTACTCAAGAAATTAAACTTTGGAGCAATCTTAAAATAATTGATACAAAGATATTTTTTTCTCCATAGAGTGGATAAAATCATCACTTAAGCTCACCATCTAAGTTTCTCTCTTAAAATGAATATGTATTCTCTGAACCAAAAGAAGAGAAATAGAGTAAAACAAAGATACAATCAGTGAATATGATTGAAGTGCATTATAAGCATTTGATATATATTATTTTTGATTTCCAGATTCATCTTCTTTCTCACTTTTGCTTCTTCTTGTATTTTATACTTGGTCTTCATAATTGTGTTAAAGCATTGAAGTAATTGTTGAGATAGCTATTATCAAATATAGCCTTTATTTACTGACGTAGGCATTTGGCTCTTTTTGCTTTATGATCATTTTCTTCAATCGATTATGCAAATGATCTTAAAACATGCTTTAGTAACGATATATAATCAGTGTAAGCATATAGCAAATGTTTTCAAATGATTTAAAATTAAAGATCAAAATTTGATAAAATCTATTTTAAAATTCTTTCGCAAACTGACTTGACTTATCAAAAAATATCCTTATTGAAAAAGTCTTTGATAAATTGCTTTAGAATTGTATTTAGAACAATTAAAATCTTATCAAGCAATTCTTCGATAATCAGCCTTATCGAAAGGACTTTGATAAATCTTTGATGAATTATAAATAGATAGTTCATGATTTATCAAATAGGTATTGGATAAATGTACTTATCGAATAACTCTTTGAAAAATATTCTTTCAAAACACATGCTTTTAGACTTATGATATATTTCATAATACATCATTTATCGAATTGACCTTCGATAAATGGATTCTTTGAATAGCTTATTGTTAAAAGCTGAAGAACATTCTTTTCAAACAAATTCAAAGATTCTTTGATCTTTATGACATTGTAGCATAGTTGGAAACATATATTCTAAAGATCATTTGACAATATAGATAACAAGATTTATCACTTTAACACAACAAATCAAACTAGAGATCAAAGCATGACTTGAAAGATTTATCAGAACAGTCATCAATGTATATAATCAATTAAGAGTAGGCTATACATTTATGCAGATCAATCATTCCATCAAATTCAAAGAATCTGTAAGCTCATCCATGATATTCTAGGACTTATTTAATCATAATTTAACAGATTAATATTAACAAAGAATCTTATCAAAGATCTCTTTGATAAATGACCTGATTGAATAGGTTATCTATAAATGCTTTCAGAAAACATATTTTCCTTCTAAAGTTATTTCTTATTTATCGAATAATTGCCTTATCAATAAGCTTATCGATAAATGCTCTTTATCAGTTTAAGAAAATACTTTTTGAAATCTTTTGAAGTTCTTTCTCAATTAATTGTCATCATCAAAATATTGGATCTAACAATTGTTACCTTATGTGAAGTAAGGGGAGTGAGAGAGATATTCTCTTGTTGATGTACTGAGGCACCAAGAGCCTAAAAAATCTTGAAGATTAGTGAAATCCAGCTCGACTGTGTGCAATTCTCCTTTATCTGCTTCTTTATGTGAAATCTTTCTAAACTCAACCTTTATATTTTCATTTAAGTTTTAAAATTTTTAAATCTCCAAATTGACCCTATATTGGGTGATACTACCGTACTAAAAAAATAATATTATCCAATATTAACTTAAAATTAACAGTAGTAAAAAATGTAGAGACATTGTAAATTTTTTTAATTATAATTAAAATTTTAATGAAACAAATGTCAAATAATACTATTTTTATCAGGGGTATGGGATAGTATCAGCTTCATCTTGATCAAGGTTGGGCAGGCTGTTGGGTCATGTTTACTCTAGGATCGACGATATCTAAAGGTTTATAGCCAGTATCTTTACTAGCTTATGCAAGGCATATCTATTGCATGGAACTGGTCAAGCTAGATTTGCATCTCCCTAATCTCTTCCCCATGTTGCCTCATCTTACCCCCACTTATCGTCTGACCTCCTTACCCACTTTTTGCCACATCTCCTCCTCTACAAATAGAGGAAGTTTAGGGACTAAGGTATAAATAGAGAAAGTTCCTATGGTAGATATACAAATAAATGTAGGGACTCCAAGAGAGTCTCAAGGGCCCAAAAAGAAAAATGAGGTTAGTTATAGGCCCAAAGTTGAGGTAGAGACCTCAAAATAATGGTTGATGAGGTTGAACTCAAGTATGGATAAAATTGTAATTTTAGGAAGTTTAGGCCAAATAGGGTAATTATGAAAAAATGTACAAAAATTATAGAAAAATCCTAAAAAATGGGAAATGATATATTAACGCCCATTTGAGAGGAAAAATGATAAAAATGCTCCTAGAGTAATTTTTAAAGAATTTTTAGATATTTAGCTAATTGTGAGTTATTTAGCCATATTTAATTATTTGAGTTATGAGTGTTGGAAAACGTGCCCTAGGGGCTAATCATTGTCTTATGAATATTATTGATTTATGAATTTATTAATTGTGTTATCATATTATTTGAATGTTTACTGTGATGACCATCCTTGGATAATTCATGATCTTATCCTAAATGTCCCTGGTCAGTCATCTGTGCGGGAGCAGAGATGAAATAAGACCAGTATGACTTTGAAGATGTATAGAGATATAAATCAAAGTCATATGCACATGTAAGAGTACAAGGCGTTGGACCGACCTGCTATGAGAGAGTTGCATGGGTTACGTCATAATCTTCTCTCATATACAAACCATTTCACTATGCCCTTTGACCTGAGATCATCATGGATTCCTACATGACAAACGCTCAGCTTTGGCCTAGTGAAAAGTCACTTTTGACCGAGTGATCGTAAAGACTATGTTCGGGCTTAGTGGTTTTTCATGCGGAGGAATGTGAATGGTCAAGATGGAATTTGTCCCTCACATTCGTAGAGAGATATTACTGGGCCCCTCAATAAGTGAGTTTGAGAAATGTATGGCCATACTGTAATGGAAAGGTAGTTCCATTTCTATAGTTAGACTACTCAGGGATCGAGAAAGTAACGGTCAGGAATAGGAGGATGACATTATCCATGCCTCATCCATGACCAAAATATCGCGTGACAGAAGGGACATGATATGGTTGTATAAAGGTTATATCGTTTTTCGATTCTCATATGATTTGGGTAGTCGTTATGTCTTGCTAGAGACCGCTTGCGACTTGTGGGCCAGTATAGCAAATGGCCCACTGCCAACTTCATATGGGCCTATAGGATCGCACACAAAATAGCACAACACGAGCTATGATGTCCAGATTCATTGAATCTAAGACGTTTCTAGATTCAATGAATGATCCAGGGTTGATGTATATATTTATTTATATTTATATTCATATATATATAAATTCATATATATATATTATATATAAGGGATATATAGGATTTAATTTATACGGATAAATTAAATCTCTATCACGTTTGAATTTGAAATTTAAATTGATAGGATATCTCATATAAGAGATATTTACAAGATTTAATTTATAAGGATAAATTAAATCTCTATCACGTTTGAATTTGAAATTCAAATTGATAGGATATCTCAAATTTGATTTATAAGAATAAATCAAATACAGTCCAATCTTATCTTTATTTAAATTAAATAAATAGGTGAATTAAATCTGTGGGACAGATTTTAATATAAACATTATTTATTTAATTAGTTTCTTATCAAATTATACAATATGTGATATTGTACTTGGATTTAATATAGATTAATTCCAAAATCCAATTCGGTTGAGAAAAACGCAGAGCATCCTATATGTCTGATTTTAGGAGCTACGTTTTGTACACAACACATAACACAAAAGGCAGAACGGAATCTGTAAAAGGTTTACAGATAAGAAACTGCTGAGGTAGAGACGGAGAGGACGAACTCTTGAGAAAGCCTTGGAGGGACAGGAGACGCTAGCACGTTATTCGTGGTTGGAACGCTGTTCGTGTGGATACCAGTAGAGGAAGCTGACCTAAGACGTCTACTTCTCGCGATCAGAAAGAGAGCACGAGCCGCGGAGAGAAGTTATAGACGTCTTCTTGCGATCGGAAAGAGATCACCAGCCGCGGAGAGAAGCTGTGGAAGTCGCTAAGAAACACTGAGGGTAATGCTTCTTCCCACTTGACTTAAACATATACGGTAGATCCTGGCAAGGAATTAAAAAATTTTTTAATTAATTTCCGCTTCGTGTCTTCCAATTCCTTACAATGAGGATGCCTAAAAAAATTGGAGAAAAAAGGGGATTAGTTATTTAAGTATAAATGTGAGTTTATATAATTCGTTTGATCCCAATAGAAGAGAATGTTGACTTTAAAAGTATTTAAAGCCAAATTTGATTTTGGCCAATTTACCAGAAATTTAAAAAGAAATACCTACAAACAGAGTTTTGGACTAAGAAAACATAGAGAATTTCCATATAATTAATTAGGGGTAATGGCTCAAATAGAATAATTTTATGAGGAGTATAAGGTCAAAAAGCATTTCTAGAAGAAAATAATTACTTTATGATTAAGGAAGCCAATTCCAACTTGACTTCCTTAGTTTGTCATTAATGGCCTACTAATGACATCATGTGAAAGCCATTATGTAGAGAGAACAAACGTATAATAGGACAAAGATGATGTGACAAATATTTGAGCACTCCAAAAGACCAGAATTGAAAAAAAACTCAGATAAAGTGTATTTCAGACAAGATTGCATGGAAGCTTATTGGAGAATCTTTACAATTTTCTTCTTTCTTCATGATGGTACTAAATGGAAGGATTTTATTGGTTAGAAATTTTAAGACTGCCTAGTCATATGCTTAGTGATCAAGTTAACTAATTAAGCAATTAATGAGAGAGCATGTGGACCAATCAAGAGATAACAAATGGCTCACATATGGACCAATCATATAAGAATGCACTTGTTGCCAAGTAGACCAATGAGGAGTAGCCACTTATTAAGGAAGAGGATAAGGTAATGTTGGCTAAGGATATGTGGACCAATATGAAGAGGGCACATGTGGACCAAGTAGAAGTGGATACAGAGGCATATATGGACCCATAAAAGGAGGACAAGTACTATTGTAATTTCTATCAACTTGGAAAGTGCAAAGTTAACCATTACAAATAGCAACTACTCCCCCTCCCATTTGGATATTTTTACCAACTATAGATAGTGAAGGTTTTGCCCAGGTTTCTCTTGAAAAGAGGATGAAGAAGAAGGCTCTTGCACAAACCAAGCTTGGAATTAAGGTTAGTCATGGTCCTAGCACTATCAATTTGATGTTTAGATAACTTAATTTGATGTTTAGATAACTTAATTTGAGTTTAGTGGATTTGAGAGCATGAAATATCTAGTTTAAGGTGCTGCACAAAATTCAAATGCTAAGAGGAAGATGAAATTGATGTTAGAAACATGTTTAAGGGTTGGAAAAGAGCATGAATCAAGTGGTTTTATAAGAAGCTTAAATAAATTTCATGAAATGGCACTTTGAAGGGGTGTTTTGACCAAGGCTAAAACTTTGTTATAGAGATGAAATTTTATGATTTTGATGCTTACACTGAGTTTAAAATGAGAAATTGTGTAGGAACAAGATGAGAAAGTAGCTTTGGAAGCATTACAAATCAAAATGCAATTTTAGGGTAAAATAGCCTATATGTCTCGACCAAGAGGAATCCATGGGGTAGGAATTTGATTTTGTTAAATCTAAGCTCAAAAGTAGATTTCTCATGAAAAAATGAGTAGGAAATGGCCTAGAGAGTAATTTTAGAATTCAAGGAATAGAAAGTGAAATTTAAAGTTAAAAGGAAGCAAGTTTAAGAGTTAAGAGTTCTAACATGGTCAATGGCTCTAATAAATGAAATAAATGATGTAGGTTGTGTTGTTAGGGCCATGAGTTGTCAAAGAGAATAATTTATATAGGTTGAGCAAGCAACCTCAATGGTTGGAAGTAATGGGAGCAAGAGGAAAACATAAAGTTACAAGGTAGTGAACTTACCTAACTTGTGTGCTTGATACTTATACTTGTGTGTGTGGATGTGTTGATTGCTTTGCTTAATTACATGAAGCATGTACAAGTATTTGAAGCATTGTTTCTATGAATTCAATGGCCTTATGTATAATTCATGAAACATTGAGCATAAGAACATATCATTAGTTGAGCATGAGTTAACTATATAAGTATGCGTGTTATGCACCAAGCATTTATCTTGCATGCATTAGTTGTAACATTTACTACTGAGATTCTCCAAAATCTCACCTTCTCTTACTCAATCATAATAGGTAATGTGAACATGGAAGAAGCATGAATGTAGAAAAGTAAAGGAAATGAAGAAGAGAAAGTGAAGAATAACTTATGCAATCATGTTACCTAGTTATTCTTCTTCATGAAAATGATGAATAAACATGCCCATTTATGTAAATTAATTATGTATGACATGTTTGGAATGTCAAATTATATATAAGCACAGATGAGAGAAAGTCATGTATGCTAGAATGATTAGTTAACAAAAGAAAAGTAATTATTGAGGATAAAATATAGGTCTTGGAGTAGTTTTGTTCTGGTTCCAGTTTGACCTAGCAAATGGACAAATTTGCCCATAAAATTTGGGAGACATAAAGTAAACATCACAATATTTAAAATCCTAGGTAACATGCCTCAATTGGATGTGTATATTAGGCGATATTAATTTCCAAAGATGAGGCAAAAAAACTAGAAATTACAATTTTTATCAAATGAACAGTAAACTTAGATGAATAAGCTGTATTAATTGGCAAGGATTAAATTCAATTTTATATTTTTTTTTCTTAAAGGGAATTGAAAGAGATTTAAATATAGACTTAAACTACTTTCATACAATTTTTCTAGAATTAGTTATAATTTTTTAAAATTGGACAACTAACCTGAAAATCCTGAGTAAATGTTAACCCCGAGAACTAAAGAAAAAAATTAGCTGGGCTCAGTTAACATTTCAATTACTCTATTTAACTTCTAGAGGCTTACTCTAAGAAGCTAAAGCTAAGGTGTGACATATTGCTCCTATTCTCTTGAGTGTATCCACCTTCAGCTCCTCTCCCACTATAAATTTGCCTATAGTTAAATAAATGCTAAAATTTTATTAATTATATAAATGATAAACATTTAATGTAAACTATATATAATGTATATTAAATCTATATAGATTACTTAGTTTCAATTTATTAAATTTATATATAATCTATATGACATAAGGACATAAGGACATAAGAACAATTATCTCTTTTCTTAGGCGCATTTCTCTCAACAAATTTAAGAAACCTTCAACCTTATTGTGTATATCATTAATGTCTAGGGTTTCTTATTATGTATATATATCTATTCAACATATCCAATACAAGATGAACTTTTCTCTTTTAATTAACATGGTATCAAAGCAGTAAATTTGGTTCACCTCGGTTGGTTTTTGGCATATGTTTTTTGGTGTTTTGGTCCTTATTTTTTGACAGCACTGTGCTTGCCACTGACGTCCCATTTTCCAATGATGAATCAAGACATGTGCTAGACAGGGAAGGTCACAAGGCTTTGATTGGTGTGTCCCTAAAGTTTCATTGCCATTTGAGCAGCGCGTGAGTGTCAGGTGCCAATGCCAATTCGCCATCAATCTCACGTGCTGGCAGGTGAGGCCTTCTCCAGTGACCTTTTCTGATGGCACTGCACTCCTTTTGGATCGACTCACCGTCCTGAGTATACCCCTAAAGTTTTATGCCCTGGTTTTTACTGTCCCATACTAGGTCTTTCATTTCTTATCTGTATTTTCTGTCTATAGATTTGCATTTTATGATTCTAGATCTGTTTGTTCACTGTGGTGATTTTATTTGACCCTTAGAGTAGTTTTCCTCTACTTGTTTGAATATTTGTTCTTACGTAGCTCTCAGTGAAGCTATGGAAATTCGGTAATATAGTTCTTTTGGTTAATCATTGTCCGGTTGCTTTCATTTTTAGTACTAATCTATTTTGATGGATGCAACTAAGTCTACCACAATTTATGAGATGGTTTCAGTAGTCACTAAGATTACTAAATACAAATTAACTTGGAGAAATTATCTAGATTGGAGTAATTCTATTCGTATTTATTTTCTAAGTATTGAGAAGGAAAATCACTTGACTGATGATCCTTTAGAAGAGAAAGATCCCTCTTGCAAGTTATGGTTAAGGGATGATATACGGCTTCTCTTGCAAATTCATAACTCTATTGATAGTGAGATCATGCCCTCTATTACTCATTGTGAATTTGTTAAAGAACTAATGGACTACTTGACATTCTTATACTCAGGCAAGAATAATATTTCTCGAATATATGAGGTTTGCAAATATTTCCATTGTGCCAAGATGCTAGATGATCGTCCCCTTATAGCCTTCTTTATGGATTTCAAAGGAATGTATGAAGAGCTCAATGTCGTCATGCCTATTTTCGATAAGAGGAAGGCCAATGTGTCTGACCGAGAGCAGATGACTACAATGAGTTTTACTACTGTACTTTTACCTCGATATGCGGCTGCTCATTCTCAAATTTTATTTAGAGATCATTTCCCCTCTCTTGAAGAAGCCTTCTCTCATGTGTTGAGAACTGAACAAATCTTTTCACCGGCCTCTACTGTGCCTTCAAGCATAGTGCTTAGTCGTGGTTAGATTACTATTCGTAGGCCACCTAATCATCGTGGTTCTACACTAGGGGTTTTAATTAGGAGTCGAAGGATGTGATATGTTACTACTGTAATGAGACTGATCATATGAAATGTACATGTCGTAAACTTCAGAACAAACATAATCGACAGAATTTTGCACATGTGGCCATGATAGCAAATGACACAATTACAATTTCTGCTACTGAATATGCTCAATTAAAGCCTAGCAATTCTCCTGCTAGTGTTGTTATTGCAACAGGTAATGAAGCTACTGCCCTTATTTCTTCCTCCAAATAGATCATAGACTCTACTGATACTGACCACATGATATGTAACCACTATCTCTTTTCTACTTATAATTCTTATGTCAACCCTTCTAACATCACCATTGTGGACGGTTCCTAATCCCATGTTCTTGGTTCTAGTACTGTTAAACCTACCTCTTCTATTCATTAAGACTATGTGCTCAATGTCCCTAACCTTGCTTTTAACCATTTGTCTCCTAGTAAACATACTCATCAATTAAACTGTTGGGTCTCACTTTTCCCTGATCATTGCTTGATACAGGATTTATTGACGAAGAAGATTATTGGTAGAGGTTACGAATATGGTAGTCATTACTTCATTGATGATAAGGGGTCACGTGCGATGGCTTGTGCTGGTGGTGTCACTCCTTTTGAAGCACATTGTCATTTAGGTCATTTATCTTTATCACATTTGAAAAAGGTTTATCTTAAGTTTTAGCATTTATTAGTCATGTCAGTTTGCGAAACATCATCATCTTCCTTTAGTTTCTCGAGTCAATAAACCAGCTTCGTCTCCTTTTGAGTTAGTTCACTCTAATGTTTGGGATCTATTTCCAGTTGAGTCCAAAGTTGGTTTCAAGTACTTTGTTACATTTGTTGATGGTTATTCCCATACTACTTGGTTATATTTAACGAAAAATCATTTTCAGTTGTTCTCTAATTTTTGTGCCTTTACTACTGAAATTAAGAATCAATGCAATACTTCTATCTATACTTTGTGCAGTGATAATGCTAAAGAATATTTTTTAGAATAATTTTGCTCTTTTATGCTTCAAAATGGCATTTTCCATCAATCTTCTTGTGTGGATACACCAGCTCAAAATAGCATTACTGAAAGAAAAAATTGCCACCTATTGGTAGTAGCTCGGGCTCTTATATTTCAAATGAAGGTTCCAAAACCATTTTGGGCCAATACTGTCTCCACTGCTTTCTTTGCCTTCCACTATTCTTGATGGTGACATTCCTTACACTACTCTATTTCCTTCCAAACCTTGTTTTCCTACTAACCCTAAGATTTTTGGATGTGTGTGTTTTGTTTGAGATGGTATCTGAGCATCTCTAAATTAGATCATAAGTCCCTCAAGTGTGTCTTCCTTGGCTACTCTCAAGTTCAGAAAGGTTATAGTGTTTCTCTCTATCTCTTAATCATTACCTTGTTTCTACTGATGTTACTTTTCAGGAATATGTTGCTTATTTTGCTTCTAGCACTTTAGCTCCTCCTTTTCCATCTACGGAAGAGGATACTCTTCTGGTATACTCTATCCTTCCTTTACCATCACTGGACCTAACTCCCATACTGGCACCTGGTCAACCACCTTTGTCTCGGGTTTATACCAGACATTTGCAGGACACCATTATTACTGTTACGCCAGATTCTATCATACTATTGTCTACTCCCTCATCAGATCCTACAGAGAACCTTACTCATCCAGAGCCTGACCCTGTCCCTACCTCTAAGATACCTCCTATTCCTTATCTAGATCCCTCCCTTGATCTACCTATTGCCCTTCGCAAAGCTAAATAGCCTTGTACCTATCCTATTTCTTCTTTTGGTTCATATGACCTTCTCTCCTATGCTTCTCATACTTTCCTTACCTCTTTAGACTATATTTCCATCCCTCAATCTCTTTTTGAGGCCTTATCCCACCTAGGTTGGTATACTGGTATGGAAAAGGAGATGGTGGCCCTTGATCGTGCAGGTACATGGTCCTTAGTAGATTTACCGATGGGAAAGAAAGCCATTGGGTGTAAATGGGTGTTGACACCTAAAACTAAGGCTGATGGCACACTTGAACGTCTTAAAGCTCACCTTGCTGCTAAAGGTTATGTTCAGAAGTATGGTGTTGACTACTCTGAGACTTTTTCTCCTATGGCAAAGCTCTCCTCTATTCTTCTCTTTATTTCTCTGGATGCTACTTATGGTTGGGATCTCTCTCAACTAGATATCAAAAATGCCTTCTTACATGGTGATCTTCTTAAAGAAATATACATAGAGCAACCACCTAGTTTTGTTGCTTAGGGGGAGCATGGTAAAATGTGTCATCTTAAGAGATCCTTATACGACTTGATGCAAAGTCCTCAGGCATGGTTTGATAGATTTAGTACTATCATGAAGGACTTTAGCTTGTGCCAGAGTAAGTGTGATCATTCTGTGTTCTATCAGAGAACAAGTGCTATCATAATTCTACTAGTTATGTATGTAGATGACATCATGATTTCAGGGAGCGATACCTTGGGGATCTCGTCACTCAAGTTATTCCTTAACTCCTATTTTTAGATGAAGGATCTGGGTTTATTAAAGTACTTCTTTATGAGGAGTAGGAAGGGTATCTTATTGACTCAAAGAAAATATGTTCTTGTATGCTAAAAGAAACTGGCAAACTAAGAGCTGCCCCAACTAGCTTTCCTATGGTTTATAATCCTTTGCTTGATGCTGATGGTAGTATGCCGTATAACAATCCCATTGAAGCTGCTAAGAGCACGCCATTTGAGAACCCAAAGAGGTACATGGGATTGATTGGAAAATTGAATTATCTTATAGTTACCCGTCCTGATATCACTTATCTCAGTGAGTGTCCTTAGCCAATTTATGGTCTCTCTAATTGTTCGATAGTGGGAAGCCTTAGAACATGTGTTACATTATTTGAAGGGATCTCCAGGTCATGGGCTATTGTACAAGAATCATGGCCACATGGATATTGAGTATTTTTGTGATGCCGACCATGGTGGATCAAAGGCAATAAGACAGTCCACTACAGGAACTGTGTATTTGTAGTAGGAAATTTGGTATCTTGGAGAAGCAAGAAACAAAATGTAGTGTGTCACGATTGAGTACAGAAGTGAAATACAGAGCCATGGCACAATCTGTATGCAAGATAGTTTGGATATATCAGTTAATGAAGGATGTTGGCCTTAAAACCTCATTACTAGCAAAGTTGTGGTGTAATAATAAAGCGTCCCTACACATAGCTTCTAATTCAGTATTTAATGGATGCACAAAACATATTGAGATCGAATGTCATTTTATTCGAGACAAGCTCAAAGAAAATTTTATCTCTATAGGACATGTCAGATCCAGTGCTCAACTAGGTGATCTCCTCACTAAAGATCTTAATAGGGTTTGAATTGAATATCTTTATAATAAGTTAGGTATGATTGATATCTATACTCCAACATGAGGGGTAGTGCAAAGATATTATATTATATATGAATGTCCTATAATTAGTACATAGGATACGATATGATACTGATATGATATTATATCATTAATGTCTAGGGTTCCCTATTGTGTATATATATCTATTCAACATATCAATAAAAGATGAACTTTTCTCTCAGAATCAACATCAAGTTTCTTTTTGACCAAAGCTTTTAACTTAATTTATAAGTTTCCTAAATAATACTACATTGCTTAAACAAAAAATAACACAAAAGATACAAAATATATTTATCTCAAAAATAAAAAATAATAATACATGAGAAATAATTTACATCCAATGTTCATAACTATTTTACGTATACAACCCATCTATGTAGATTATATAGTTTCAATGTATTAAATTTATATATAATCTATATGACACAAGGATAGAAGTACAACCGATCTATTTTCTTAGATGTATTTCTCTCAACAAATTCAAGAAACCTTTCAACCCCATCCTCATATTCCTTGCTAGTTCTCTGCTTTCATCCAACTACGATCCATTATTCTACATCATCATTTAGCATAGTTGTCAAATTAAAGGAAATGCCTTTTATATTTTATAAAAATTTTGGCAGAGTTTCCCCATAAATATGAACAATCCCAAATAACAATATAAGTACATAAACCAATAAAGCCAGAGTAAGCAACAAACCAATTTCAATAAACTCCATTCCACAATACCATAAGAAGATAGCAAAAGTTCTGAGTTCATAATAAAAACTCAAATGAAGTTGGTTATCCATCAAACTTGGTAATAAAGTTTCTTATTAACCAAAGCTTTTAACTTAATTTATAAGTTTCCTAAATAATACTGACATTGCTCAAACAAAAAATAACACAAAAATACAAAATATATGTATCTCAAAAATAAAAATCAATATAACATGAGAAATAATTTACATCCAATGTTTATAACTATTTTATAGATACCCATAACAAATAATTAAGTTATTCATACCAATTAATAACAAAATGTACCAATTAATAGGAATCCTTATAACAACTAAAACAATACCAAATTTAAGTAAATCTTGAACACAAGGAAATATAGGCCTTAACACCTATTCAAGTATAAAAACAAAAAAATCGAGAGAAACCATGAAAAAATAGAGAAGAACGACTTTTGAGAAACGTAATGGAGATAACGATGGTGAAGGCGACAGTGCAAGTAGTGGCATAGAAACTAGAGGAATGGCCGGTCTTGGGCTGTTGTCGACTTCTATGGTGGTGGGCGCATGGCATAAGGGACCACAACAGAATGAAAGGGAAAGTGAAAGTAAAATTGTCTCGATATGATCTTTAAAATTTTGAAGACTTGTACCGGTGGTTTGGCAGATTTTTAAAATCCACCATTATAAGTCTTAACCACACATTTTTTAAAAAGTTGTGGTAAGTTTTTTGTGCAAGCCATATTTTAACTAACTTGGACTTCTTTCCATAGCGGTTTGGCTAAGAAATGCGCCATTAAAAGTTTTTTTATAGCTCATTATTTACAAAAATGCCACCCCTTGTATTTTTTAATAATCGCTGTGAATTGGTGTTGTTAAAAGTATTTTTCCAGTAGTGTATATAGTAAGATTCTAATTTCATTAGAATTGTCAACTTGCTAGATATAATTGAGATATTTAAATGTGTGGGATTGCCTAACATGTGAAGGTACCTTTAAATATGTTTCTTTTTATAGTTGTAAACTTATTGCTAGCCTAATTTAATTTGATAAATGTTAAGTTGTGTTTTAAAATGAAGTGAATGCTTTTTTATTTGCTATTTAGACAAAATTCTATGTATTATCAAAATATTGTGTGGCTCAAACCAAGGTTATGATTTTGGTATGGAAATTTAATCATTTATCTAGCAGGGAAATAAATATGTTTTAATTTTTGTCATCATTATTTGTGAGTGTATATTTATCTTGGTATAAGTATGTATGATTATTATGAATATTAAATTCTTAATTATAGAAATATAATGTTTTGTTGCTTCAAAGGAACAATGATAATATATCATCTTGAGAAATGTTTCAGTTTTTTAGAACCATTATGTAAATATTCATTATAATGCTAATACGTTATTTGAAGTGGTTTTGTAGCTGAATATGAGTATGCACAAATTGTTGAGAATTTATTGCATTAATGGATATTAATCCTTGTGATATAGCTTATGCTTCATGGTGATCGAGTGTATATAAATATGCAATCTATTGGGAAATGAAATTTTTAAGGGGTACCACAAATATTGGTATCATTACTAATAGTGATAGAGAATCACCCAAGAGGGGTGTGAATTGGATGACTAAAAAATAATGGGCAAATTAAAATCTTAAAAAAAATATGAAGGATAATAGAAGAATATTACCTATCAAATGTAGATGGAAAGAGAAGAGTATATGAGTAGTACACAACAAGATTTATATTGGTTCAATCTACCCCTTGACTTACGTCTAGTGTAAATTGTCCTTATTTTACTATAAATATATGTGTATTTGGAAGCTTATTGAACCACATTAAGACCTCTTAAAGTAGGAAATGTGAACTTTCAAAAATATGTCTCTTGGGTATTATTCATGTAGTAAATTCCATATTACTACCCAACTTTGAAAATTCAAAATTAATTCTAGAAAAATTGAAATTAGGTGGTTCAAATTCCAACTTGAATTTCTTTCAATGCTATTTAAAAGATAAATATAAAACTAGACATTTACTGACTAATCAATACAGTTAAATCATTTAACTTTACTATTCACTTGGTAAATTCAATACCTTACAATTTTTATGTCTTAATTTAGAAATTCACATCTCCTAGTTCAAATATCCAAATAAGGCAAATTGCCTCTACTTTTAAAGTTTTGGATGTGAACTACTTGCTAACCAAATTTCATGGGTAAATTCATCCATTTACTAGGTCAAAAGTAAGCTGGAACTTGCTGCTATGAGATCTACGAATTTGGCTTATTTCTAGTTTTCTAGATTATGAGCTCTAACTTTGAAAAATCATATTTAATTGTATACTTAACCAACTTATTTGATCTTAGCGTCCATTTAAAGATTATTGTCTTAATTATACACATGCCAAATATTACATTAAAATTTGTCCAGCAACATAATCAAAACATAGCAATAAAGTCACTACCTCACTTAAGATTACATGCCATCATTCCAAATCTTTCAATGCAAAATGTGTTATCATGTTCACATAACATATCATGCCTAGTTGTCCACATTTAAGCCCTGATTCATCCCCTATAACAATGGCAAATTTATGGAAGGAATGAGATTTCAAAGAAATCTCAATAGCAAGAGATATGCACTTTAACATTCACCAAGTTAAATTATCTAATCATATGTATATGATATATGTCATATATCCAATTTTCTTACCTGATGTAGCTATACAGTTTATCTGCAATGGATATGAGATTCTTGGAATAAACTGTATCAGATTGAGAAAGGAAAGGGAAGAATTAATAACTAAGGAAAGAATAGGGACCAAAACAAAAATTTAAAAGTTTGAAGGTGAAAAGTGAAAGTAGAAGAAAAAGGAGGGACCTAAATGCAATTAATGAAAAGTTCAGGAACTAAAGTGCAATTATTCAAAAGTTAAGGGACCTAAATGTAAATATGAAAAAGTTGAGCCAAAACAGGCCAAAAAGGCCCTGAATCATATCAGACCAAAATTTTACCAGTAGGTAGACAAAAATATTTCGGTCAGTTTAACGCAACACAGAATTTTGATTTGAGGTCCCGATTAATTGATATAAATTCTTGAAGTCAGAAGGAATTATTGTAGTAGTTTTCAGATCTCAGAATCATATGAGACCTTATAGGAAGTTCATATATTTAATGTAAGAATTTATAAAATTGTCAGAGTCAGAAAAGGAATCCTGTAGAAGCCACACGGGATTTTACAGTGAAATAAAATACCCGATAAATAGGATCGGAAGAGCTGTAGTATGAATTGGGCCATAAAGGCAATACAGGCAATAAGCTCATACTGAGGCCCAAATGGCGCCATCATGAGCCCATTAAGGTGACTGGACAGTTATGTGGTCCAGAGACCAGAGCAGTCCAGGAAAAGTGAGAAATTATGAAAATGTCCCTAGATGCCCATACTGTACCAGTGATGGATGGAGGTCATTTTGGTCATTCTAGATAGGCCAAAAATATGGTACATGATATAAATATGATTAATTAGAGCCAGTATATGCCATAAGACAGTACAGAGAGGGGTGAAATGACAATTATGCCCTTAGGGTAAGTACAGTGCAAGAAAGGACACCAAGGGTATTTTGGTCATTTCCTAATGGATGGATGGCAGATAAATACTCAGTCTAACATTTTCAATGATATGATAAGCCTAGACATTAATTTATAGGATAGAATACATATCCTGGTATATTATAAAAAATTAGGAACAGAACACAGTCCAGTTGTTGTGAAACTGCACTGATCAGTATCGGATTAGACTGGAATTTCTCCAGAAGGTTCCTTGCATGGGAAGCACACCACCTATTAGGTGTCCCATGAGCTGTCCCACATTATGTCATAATTATTAATTTTAAAAAAATGATATCCAAGATTAAATGTGAGCCCTTGGATCAAATAGTAATCAAATTAATCTTGGCCATCCATTTCAACCCAAATTTTCTATAAATACCCCCTCATTTCAGACCATGTGCGGCAGCCTTGAGAACCATAGGGAAACTCTTGCAAAATTTCCATTCAACCAAGAAAGAAGCAACCAAAGTGAAGTAACAAGCAAGGTAATCATCTCCCTTGATCTTGAGCTTTGTTCTAGTAGGTAAGCTCATGGTTTTAAGGGGTTTTCATGCTATATTTCCCTTATGGTTGCTGCCTAAAGTGTTTCTAATATATGGTTAAAATATGAGCTTTATGTTATGTATAATTTATGCAAGCTTAAACAAGCTAAAATCAAGTGGTATAAGCTTGGGAATTCAAGTATGTTTGGATTTAGGGTTTTGTGTTCTTGCTGGTACTGTGCATTGCACTATTAATATGATGGAATTTCATGATTTTAATGCTTCCAATGAGTTTAAAATGGAAAATTGTGTGGGGATAAAGTAGGAGAACAAGTATTGGAAGCATTGGAATCAAAATGTGAATTTTTGGAAAAAGGGACATCCATTTCGGTTGGTACAGTAGCAATTGGTGTGTTTTGATTTTGGAAATTCTGATTTCATATTTGGATTATAAATGAAAAATTATGTGGAAATGAACCATGAGAATTTATTTTGAAAAGATGGAAGTAGGAAACATAAAGTAGAGAAAGAAAGGGATCTAGTGAAAACCTAGTCTTAGATTTGGTTTCAAGTTGAATTATAACTTGATATTATTTTGTAATGGCTAGGTTTTGACATTTTTGAAGGAAGGAAATCATCCCAAGAAGGTCTTGACCAATATAGCTAAGAGGTAGCAAGGATACCTAACTATAACTTATGTTTATTTAATTGTTTTGCTTGCTTGTTGATTGTGGTGTTTGGTTGAACTTAAGCTTATGTCATCATGTTATGATGAAGTATGAATGATTGCAACTCCTTGCAAGTTATGTCATGACAATATGCATGTTAGAGTTTGCTTATATACCATTATGAAGTAGCTCCCATCTCATGATAACATGTTAAGCATACAATTATCCATGCATGATATTATAGTTTGTGTAACTTGCTATTGGGATTTCCATGAAATCTCATTCCTTCCACATGCATAACTATGTTTTAGGTGCTGGATCCTTTCAAGGGAAGAGAGTAAATGTTGATGAATAAGTTTGTATAATAAGTTACGTGACTTACATGACACTATGGGATGATATGCTAGTATGCATGGTGTATGTTTATGTAATCCTGTTTTGAGGCCCTGGTGATGTGACAATGTTTATGACATCTAAATTAAAGAGTTTTAGCTTGAAACTTGGCATGATTAAATTTAAGATACAAATATTTAAATGAACACCAAGAACGCCTCATTTGTATAAGTATATGAATTGTTATGATTTTCCAAAGTTGGAAATAAGATCTGGAATTGAGTAAACCGAGTGCTGAGAGGCAGTGACGTTCACGCAATGATTTCATATATCAAATGAATGGGTTTTTCTATGAAATTTTATGAGCTTAAAGATAAAATCTAGAGATTCAAATCCATAGGTAACAAAATTCTTTTGGATAAGTAACCAAAGAGAAATTAATTTTTGAAGTTAAGCAAAGAAACAGGAACTTCCAGATTTTACCAAATGAATAGTGATTTTCAATGATTAAACTGATTTCATTGGGATAAGAAAACCTTAGTTTCATATTTTTTCCTCAAATATATGTGAAAGAGATTTCATTAGAAATTAGAACCATATTATTTCGATTTTTCTACAATTAATTATGAATTTTCAAAGTATGGTACATGTTCTGGAATTACCAAATGAACAGTAAAAGTGAACAGTACCTGAAAGTTAATATTTTGGAAATGGATGTTTTCAAAGCAAATGATCATGTAATTGGTTCAAATCACTTATAATAAAGTATAATTGAGGTTAAAAGTAAGGATGTGACAATATAAGAGCAACATGACCTTATCATTGAGCAAACTCTACCATGTATATTTTCATGACATATAGTGCAAGGAGATGCAACAACCCATCATAGCTCATGGCACATAGGGCATTGTATCATTACATAACAAGCTCAGCCAAGCACAATAAATACAATAAATTAAACAATCAATATAATAAACTTTAAAGTGGGATATCATTGCTACCTCTTGAAGAATCCTTGTTCTTTTCCTCTAGTGTGGGAATTTTCCTTGGTAAATTTCAAAGTGTCATACCTAATTTTATAGGCCCAGAAGCCCAAAAAAATAGTCTAAAATAGATAAGCTACTAGGCCCCTTTGAGCATAAGTTTCATAAATATATGGAGTTTTGTGCGAGTAAAGTGTAAATAACAAAAGTACAGGGACTTAGATGTAAATATGAAATCTCTAGGGCAAGTGTGTAAATATAGAAAATTCAAAGGAAAAAGAAAAAGGACCTAAATAGAGCTTTAAGATTACAGGTACTAGACTAAAATTTCAGTAATTTGTAATAAGGGACTAAAGTAAAATTTAGCAAATTCAGGAACTAAAGTGAAATTTGGCAAATTCAGGGGTAAAATTGTAATTATGAGAAAATTGAGCCAGAAATGGCCCAAAACTACCAAAAAATATTTCAGTACCAAATAATTGATATTAATTTTTAAAGTCTAGAAGTTATTATAGGACCTTCTGGACCTTAGAATTAGATAAAATTTTATAAGAAATTCTTATAATTAATGTAAGAATTTATGAAATTGACGGATCTAAAAACTGAGTTATGTAGAATTTATAATAGAATTTAAAGTAAAATAAAATCCAGATAAATATGTTTTAGTGAAGTTTTTTGTGAATTGAGCCAATAAAAGAGATTAGACATGGTCAAAGACCCAAGATGATGCCTTAGAGGTCCAATAATGTGCTCAATGGTTATGGGGGCTAATGTTCAGAAAAATCCTAAAAAATACGAAATGATAAAAATGTCCCTATGTTATAATATTGAAAAAGAGATTAATGGAGGCCATTTGGTCATTTAGATATGGTCAAAAGGTTAAAGAGAGGCATAGGAATTATTGACCAGAGTCATAACATGTTTTGATGAAAGTGTAAAATAACAATTATGCCCTTAAAGTTAATGTAGTATAAAATAGTGAACCAAGAGCATTTTAGTCATTTTCTAACGGATAATAATCATATGAATACCAAGTCTAACAATATCAGTGGTAGAAAAAATCCAGACACTAGATTTAATGACAAAATATATATTTTGGAATATTATAAAAATTATAATTTTAAAAGTCTGATATTATAAAATTGGACTAAGTCAATACCGGATTAGAATGTAATTTTTTCTATTAGTGTTTTGAACTATGGTTCACCAAATAAGGTCTTATATGATGTCGTGGATTATGTCATTTTTGACTTGGTGGGCAAGCAAAGCTTCAAGAATGAATATGGACCCTTGGATTTAATAGTATCTAGATCAATCTTGACCCTTCATTTTCACCCAAGATTTTCTGTAAATACTGCCTCATTTCCCTCACATTTTGGAAGGACATGGACACCAAAGGGAACCTCTATCAAAATTTACATTGAGCCAAGAAAGAACACTTAGACTTAGAAGCAAATCAAGGCAATTAATTTCCTAGTTCTTGAACTTCATTGTAGCAAGTTTACTCTTGGGATTAAGTGGTTTTGATGGAAATAATTCCCTCAAAAGTTCTACTAGACATGCTATTTATACGTGATGGGAATATAAATTTTATGTTATAGATAGTTTAGATAAGCTTAAACAAGCTAGAATCAAGTAGTATTGGCTTGAGACTTCAAGTATTCATCAATTATGGTTTTATATTCTTGGATGCCACTGTATGGATCACTGTTCATATGTGGAAATTTCATAATTTTGATGCTTCCATTGTGTTTAAAATGAAAATTTGTGTGGGTAAAGTAGAGAAATAGTATTGGAAGCAATGGAACAAAAATGATAATTTTTAGAAAAATGGAGGGGTGGTTCGGTCATGTACAATAGACAAAGGAAAAGTTTGAATTTTGAAATTATAACTTCATATTTCGATTTCTTGCACAACATTATGTAAGATTAGTCTAAGGAAATCATTATTACAAAGATAAACCACTAACTAACTCCAAGAATTAAGTTAAGCGTTAGGGGTTTTAAGGGAAGTATTGTAAAATATTTATGTAATGGCTCTAATGAGTTGTATAAACAATGTAATTATGTTTAGGGCCATGATATATCAAGGGTACTGAGTTAAAGAGTTTGGTTGGAGACAAAGGGAGCAAAGAGAAAAGGATAAAGTTTTAAGGTAGTGAACGTACCTCTTTATGTGCTTGATGTGGTATGCTTATGTGTTGACATGTATATGATGATGAATGATGTTGCGATATGATAAATTATGTTGAATATGTTATGTATAAAATGTTTCCCATGGTCATGCATTTTTATACATGATAGCATGTCACTAATTAAAGAGAGTTTAATGAAATTACATACCATGCATTAGCATTCATGTTATGTATTTAAGTGGTAATGTTCACTACTGAGATTCCCCATAATCTCACCCTCCCATAACCAACCAATTAGTTCAAGCATTATAGAAAATGTTTGCCTGGAGCAGAGCTAAAGTATGGAAGAAAGAATGTGAAGAAAATGCATGCTCAAGCATGAGTTGTATACTTTGCCAATTATATTCATGATATGTAATATTCTATTATATGCAAAAGAAAATGTATGAAATATTTATAACATGATCCCATGATGTATATGAGTGTATGAGAATCTGAGTTGATGGTTTATGAATGTTGGATGAATTTATGAGAAATAAAAGCAGAAAGTGACATGGTAAAAACGTAGATCTTGAAGCATTTTTGTTATGTCTTCAATTTGACATAGCAAGTGAAGGAATTAATTCACAAAATTTTACGAGGTTGTAGTACACATCAAGATCTTCAACTTTATAGGTAACATACCTTATCTGGATATGTATACTAAGAGAAATGAATTTCTAAAGTTAAGAGATAGAATCTGGAACTTTTAGGATTTATCATATGATAGTAAAATTTGGCTTTTTAACTGTATTAAATAGGCCAGTAAATATTCAATTTCATATTTTTTTCCTTAAAGAGAGATGGATGATCTTTCATTATAGCTTTGAATCATCTCTATACAATTTATTTAGAATTAGTTATGATTTTTCAAAGTTGGGCTGTTAATATGGAATTTACCAAATGAATAGTACTCAAGAGTTAACTTTAAAAATTTTAATTTTTAGGCCAAAGTAATACTTCCGCTAATTAAATACACTTCTGAATGCGTACTCAGAGGGTTAAAATTAGGATATGACACAAAACCTATACAGTATAAAGCAATGGCATGTCACAATACAATCTATAAACATAATTTTAAAGTTTAAGCCCTCTAAGTACCCTTTTAATTCACTTTTAGAGCTTTAGGTTTCATCTATCTAAAATTAGTTCCCCAGGTTCAATCATACATAACTTTTCATGTATAATTCAATTATGAAGTTAGCATTTTGAAGTTCCAACTCCTTCCTCAAAACTAGACAAAACCATGGTGCTTACTTCCAATATAAAAAAATTCCATATTTTGATCCTAATACTTCTAATACTTGTTTCTCTACTTAACCCCACATAATTTTTATTTTCAACCCAATGGAAGCATCAAAATTAAATAAAATCAACTTCCTTCCTATAGTTATAATTAGTAGCAGCAAGCATGCCATACGTAGAATTCCTGTAATATATTGATTCCATAAGCATAAATAACCTAAATCTAGCTTATTTCAACTTATGTTAGCTACTTATAAATTGAAATTCATCCTCCCCTTCTAACTATACATTTCAGCAAGCATACCCAAGGGAGAAAAAATGATAGTTCAACAACTAAATCAAGAGATTAATCTTCCAACTACACAACCTAAAGCATAAAGGAAGAATTTACCTTGATTTCTTTGAAGTTTGGAGGATTGGAAGCTTGATCTTGAGTTGAATAAAAATTTTTCAAGAGGTTCCCTATGGTTCCAAGTGATGGCTGACCAAGGAGTGAGGGGTATTTATAGGCAACTTCAAGATTATATCAATGGTATAGATTGAATCTTGCAATAGATGACCAAGATTGTATCTTACAAATCAAGGGTCTAGATTTAACCACCTACTTTCTTACATCATCAACTCCTTCCCATGACATCATCCATATGACATCATCATGCTTAGGTGGTGCCATCTCTTAGGATAAGAGGCTTCTTGAAAAATCTTGTCCCATCTAATACTAACTCAGTCATATTTTCTAAAAATCAGATTGTTTTCTAAATCTAATTTTTACGAGGTTTCATAATTTATTTTCTAATATTAGATTCAGTATCTATATTATTCTTTCCTTTAACATTATTGGACTGGGTAAGGATTTTATTACTTGACCTTTAAAAATTACCAAAATGTCATTTATTCCCTTTTATAACCTAGGGGCATTTCTGTCTTTTCATATTTCACCAGGGTATTACTTAGCCCTAGTCCCCTATTCTTGTAACCCTCTTTAACTTCTTGCCCAAGGTTATCTCCTTTGTTAGATATTTAATGTAACAATACTAAAAACTTCTATTGTAAATTAATTACTTTATAAATTCAATTAATTAATCTAGCCTCAAATCAAATTTCTGACTCCCACTGAACGGATAAAAAATCCCCTCTATCTTTTCTTGATTTCAGAGTTAGTGTGATTCTGGGTATATTTACTATTCACCTTTGTATCCTTGGACTATTTAAGAATGCCATTCATACCTTTCCTTGTTCATAATTAAACTTAATTCCCTTAACTTGTTTCTACATTAACTTTAAGCTTGGAACCTTTTTAATTTTCACTTTAGTCCCTTTCAACTTCTTACTTATGCCCCAAAGGACTTTCTCTCATTATAATTTAGTCCTTCCTCTTTTCACTTTCTAGGTTTCAAGGGCTCACATGGAGTCCTTTACTTTATTTACATACTTGCTCCATGAACTTTTAATATTTACAATTTAGTTCATGTACTTCCTCTATTTACATTTTAGTCTGTATGTTTTTGGGACTTCTGCTAAAAGGGGCCTAAAAATTGAGATGTTACATCTAGTCCTCAGAACACCTTTGAGAGTTTCTACTATAGTCACCAAGATTCAATGGGTTTTTTGTGCGTCAGTGTATCAACAACCTCGCCACTTGAGGTAAGCTCTTCCCTTACTACACGTAAGAGTATAACCCAATAAGGTTTCCACAGACCATATTAACTCAATCAAAGAATACAAATTTATATCACTAAGTGTTCTTTCTCCTTTTATAGAGTAAATACTAAACATTGAAGTACAAAATATTCTTCCTGGGAAAATGTTAAGCTCTTGAGCACGAAGAATTAACAATAAATTTGCTTTAGAGAATGTTTCTCAACTCTTGAATGTACATTCTAATTGTTGTTTGAACATTGAAGTCTTATGCTACTTATATCCCAATTATGGAAAGATCCGTTGGACCCAATTAATCTGCCTATTATAATTCTTTTGTCTTTCCAAAGAAGCTTTGAATATTGGTAGGTGAAGCATTAAATGTTCTTCTTCCTGTTGGACTTCTTGAAGTTATAGCTAGGTATGAGTATAATAAGATCTCTCATTTTTCCTATGTCTTCTTTTTCACTTCTAGTTCACCGTAACTAATAATTAAATCTAAACTAAGGCAATTATTAGTATGAAAACCTTTTAAGATAATTCTAAGGTTATTTTGAAATCAATTGAAGTCTATAATATATTTTCATAGAAAGTAGCTTGAGAGGGTTCTCGAGGTGAATTTGACTTTTAAAGTACGTTCACATAACGTAAATCTTCAAACAAAATTTATAATGTGAGATACTCTGAGAACTCAAGAGGGTGTTTAGACAACTTTAGACTTTCACAAAACTTTCATAGCACTTTAGATGTTGAGTGCGATTATAACATAAATGTCTCATGAAAACATGAGAGGATCTTGGAGTATTTTTTTTCTTTTAACACATGTTCCATATGACTCACGTTTTGGTAGAAAAATGTGTTCTAATATCAACAGAGGCCCTAACTCAGAAGGGTTATTGAGTCCAATTTGACTTTTAATACACCTTCTTATGACTCAAGTTTATGGGCACGGAAGCAAATATAGAACTAAAAAATCCTTCTCGATGTATTTTTGTCTTTCATAACTACTCTCTTTTGACTCAAGACGTTGTTCATAACTCTGCACTCAAAAATCGAGAGGATCTTCGATATAGAAATGACTTTTACACAAACTCTTACTTAACTCGAGGTGTTTAACTATAAATCTAAATGTAGACTTGAGATGATGATCGAGGTTAATTCTAGACTTAATTTTCCAAAATATTTTCAAATATTGTAATATATAACCTACAAAACAAATTACTTCTAATTTTTTTATCATCAAAATATTGAATCTAACATGTACTGTGGTTTCCTATTGTATTGAGATAGATGATTGTTAATTGAATTTTATATTCAGATGATGAAAAATCCACTAGTGACCAAAATGTATATCATGAGAGTAAGAGTTTTACTTTAAAGATGGCTGGAATTGGTAGCTAAGTTGTTGAGAACATCTTAGAAAATATTTTCTTTTGTGTAAAATTGATACTTAATGGGGATGAATTGTGGTTGCTAAAAGGCAATAGTCATTATAGAGAACTGCAAGTAGACATCATTTGAGATAATATGTGAATTAAGTGTTTAAAAATTATGAAGTTATCCGAATCGATCTTGTGAGGTCAAAAGTGGATCTATCAATATGCTAACTAAAGACCTAGAAAGAAACAAATTATTAAAACATCAAGGGGAATGTGACTAAAGAGAACTTGAAATTAATAGTGATGTTCAACTATCCTTTATGATTGGTGATCCATGAAGAAGGCTCATATGGGTAAGCACAAATTATTTGTTAGTTCTGCTAACACTAAAATAAATTATTAGTTCATTCCTATATTGCGAGAGAGTGCTAGAATACATTTTTGGAGGGCTAAGCGAATGTTCTTAATGATTTCATAATCATAAAAGATGTTTCTTAATTAAAGGTACACTTAATATATGAATATGGAGTAGGGCCGCTCCTATGAGATTGTGGCAAAATCTGGAGCATTCGTTAAATACAGGATGCCCATAGTGCCATTTTAACGTGTAAAAATGCTATTAGTTATGGGAAATGTGGGGGTTTAATCGACTCTTAAATCCTTCAGTATACACCCAAGAGTTGTTGGTTCATATAAGCAGGCTTCACTGACGTCTCTATGTGCTAATTATTATTAGTATAGGTCTGAGAACCACTAGATACAATGATTATATTCATATGTGTAACTCAGCTAATAGGATTTCCTTTGACACAATTGGGGAACTGTTGTTAATTTTGTGTATAGGTGTGTCAAAGAAAGAAGTATCATATTGCTCAAGATTTGGGGACACCCAAGTATACACCAAAATGAGAGCTTGAGCTAGTAAAAAGGTTAAAACGAAGAGCCTATGAATTGACCGTTGGAGCTTTTGTGTTTTAATTAACCAATTTTAATGATACTTAAATGGTTTTATTATATTAAACCATCATTAATATTCATTTTGTAAATGACATTTTAATTATCATAAAATTTTCTTTAATAACCAATATGGCTCCCAACGGTCACATGTTTTCTTCTTATAAATGGCACTCTATGACAAAATACTATCAACAGTACCAAGGTTAGAAATAACCAAGGTCAACTAAAATTGAGCTCTATCCATAGCTCCCCTCCTCTCTCTCTTCTCCTAAGTTATAGTTATCTTCTTGTTGTTTTGTCAGCCTACTTTTGTGTAGGAAGGGTTCATTTAATCTTGGGGAGTGTCGCTTCCTAATTTACTAAAGGATTATTGAATATCTCCTAAGGATAGTGTCCTCGGATACTACTCGAACCATATACTTTTCTTGTATTTTTGTATGTGTCGCCAACCACTAGCTTATACCAACTCTATTGTCATCAAGGTATTAAAAATTAGACTAGTCATTAAATCGATTGAGATAGAAATTCAATACTAGTGATCTAATTGTGGTTGAGGTAAGGTTAACTCAATCAGGATTAAAATAATATAATATAATTAAAATACAAAAAAATCACATATAACCCTAAAAATAGTCATATTTAAATAAAAATGCATTAATCTATAAGTAAATAGAGTATTTATGTATAAATCAGACATAATCCAACAAAATAGAGTTATTAAAGTACCAAATTTATGGATTGTTATTTGTTTAACTCAAAATGGCTATTTACTTTTATTGTCATGCCAATGTCTTGATGTCATGAATGGCACAAAAAACTCTTCATTATTATAGAGGGAGGTTACAAGCTTAAAGTCCCCCATGTGTGAGTATGTGTGTAGGGTGTGTACTTGAAAGGAGAAAAAACATTTCTTTTGTGCAAAAAATTGAGAAAAAAACATAATGTCTTTGGAAAAGTTTCCATATAGGTGTATGAACCATAAAACTATAAAAACAATGGGTCTTGATATACAATACTCACTTGATTCTAAATGGAAAGGTCAAATATTATAGCTAGCAAGTTTGAATATAAATCTTATTCAACACATAAATTTTGTGAACCAGCACAAAATGGTTTCAAAGTTATATCTATATATTTGTATAAGGGAAATTAATATTGTTTATAACTTATAACAAAGTGACTTATTTTTTAAACTCTACAACAATCGCCAACAATATGTTTTATACAAATAATCACCAACTATATTGTCATTAAGGTTTTAAAAATCAATATACTCATTAAACAAGTAAAGGTAGTAATCTAAAGGTCAGTGATCTAGCATGGTTAAGAGTGGAAATAAGTCAAGTAACATGTCATACGTCTGGTATGTTTTAGAAAATGCACAGGCTCAAGCCTTTATCAAGGCTTGATTTGCTTAATAGGTTAAGTCTAGGTTTCCTAAGAAGCCTATTATTAGGCCTTTTAAGTTGTCTGACATATTTTAAACTAATTAAAATAATATGTAAAATAATTATTTAATATTCATAAATATATGTGCATTTTAGAAACTTTTTATAGTGCTTTTAAATACAACTACCATTAAAAGTGAGAACGAGAACTTATAACAGTGAATTTTCTAAAAACAACCGTTATAAGTCAATCGTTTTGCCTTCCCATCTTCACGTCTTATCTGCAAGACTAAATTGTACATCTCTTACCTCTTTACTTCCCAAAGTCCCTACCTATCATGAGAGAAGGCCAATAGATAACTCTTACTAATCGTTTTTCCTCAATCTTAAATACCTTTCCATTGTACTTTTTGTTCCACTTCCTTTTCCTCAATATGTTTCCTCTTATATTGTCTTTGTCTTACTCTCTTTTTAGCTTTCTTAAAATGGCATCCTCTTCAGGTACTTCTCCTTCCCTTTTGAGGATAAGCATCCTCACCCACACCTGATACCTGCTTGGCCGTTTCCAAACATGCTTAAGCATCTAGAAGAATCGATAAACATAATAGATAATTTGGAGAACTTTGTTGAAGATTTCTCCCTGTAGGTAGAGAACCTGCAAGAAAGGTTTGATCATCTCCATTCTGATCTCTGCCACCAATATAACCATTGGCACTTCCACCACCCTTCAGATGACCCAGATGACTCCCAAAACATAGACGACTCTGCTTCATCATCTGATTGAAAGGCTTCACACCTTTTGTTCATCTCTTTTTTTGATACATTTTGGTGCTTGGTGTAACATCCCAAATTTTCCCTATCTGTATAAACTGATAGAGGAAAGTAGTTATGCAGGGATTGTATGGTAATTAGAAGAAAAGATAATGATTAAGGTAAGTTTTAAACCAAAGTAAGAGAGAAGATATAAAGCTGTAAAGAAAAGGGGTTAAAATGCAATTTAGTGAAAGTTAGGGACTAAGTTGCAATTAGTGAAAGTTTCAAAGACATAATGGTCATTTTGGAAAAGAAAGGGCAAAATGTCCTTACTTTTGTATGTCTTAGGGACCATTCAGTAGCATTTACAACCACTTATAAGAACTTGAAAGTCCATTAGCTAAATCTGGAATTTTACTCTTCTCGAATTATTGTTCATATGGTATCCAGATCCAGCGACAAAATTCAAAAAATCATAATTAATTCTAGAAAAATTAAAATAAAGTGGTTCAAAAAGATACGTGAAGATAATATCTTGAAAGTTAAGAGAAAAATAATTTCTAGACTAAATGCTTACTAAATTAATACAGGTTATTCGTCAAAGTTTACTATTCATTTGGTTAAAAATTCTGAAAACATATTCTGGTCCCTTATTTTAGAAACTCTGTTCTCTTTGTATAGAAATCTAAATAAGGTATTCTTGGTATCAAAACAAAGCTTGACATGTTAAATAAATGTCTAAAAATTTTCATACATTTATCTCATCATTTACTATTTTTCATTACATCATGAACATTGAGGCTCAAACGTGTCATATAACAACATTACATATAACAATTCTTCACATAACATTTATACTATCCAATCCCTAGCTTCTCTTCATGCTTCATCATCCTCTTTCATCATTCATAAACCTGTGGGATTGAGATTAGATGGAGGAAGTGAGATTTCTGGGGAAATCTTAGTAGCAAACGGTACTAAACAATACATGCATTAATGTAAATACTTGTGCTTACTTGTGAAAGTGTTAGCATTGTGTAATGTGCATTCTTCCATGTTACATATTAAATACAATTGACCAAAGTAATAATAAAAATAGAGCTTCAATATAAACACCTTTGCAACACAATTCAACTAAGCCATAGCACAACCAAGCATAACATTCAATACATACAAGTTTAAGATAAGTTCACTACCTCACTTGCTTGATCTCTTTCACTTTAACCTTGCCTCTTTCTTTTCACTTCTCTTTGATGTGTGGCTGACTCCTTGGAGTTCACAATCAATCCTAACATCACATAATCATTCATCCGTTACAATCTAACTTTCTATTGAACATTGAGCTCATTTAACTACATTAACTTTCCTTAATCTTAACTAATAGACTTGGCCTTTGAACCAATTCATGTCTTGACTTTACCTTACACAATTGCATCTTTTGAATCCATTTATGAGTTTAGAATCATGAAATTCCAGCTCCTATGCACTGTTATGGACAGATTTGAAAAATATGCATAATTCTTCCAAAAATTCTCATATTGATTCCAATGCTTCCCATACTTGTTTCTCTACTTTATCCCACACAACTTTTCATTTTAAAACCATTGGAAATATCAAAATATTGAAATTCCAATCACTGTTCATGTGAGTGAACAGTAATAGAGAAGAACTTCAAAAACTACAACTTGAAATTCCAATGCTTCCAAGGTTCAAAACCTATCCAATCCTACACAAAATAATCATAATCATATGAATTCAATGGAAGTATTACATCATTGAAATTCCATCTCCTTCTATCATGAATAGTGCAGACCAAAATGGTTCAACGATGGCAAAGTCAAGAATATCAACTTGACTCAACAACCAATCACCTAACTAGCTTGTTTAAGCTTCAATCACATATCTCTAACTTTAATTTCTTCTTTCTCCTTTCATCTAAGTTTTTGGACAGCACATACACCTAAGAGAAAACTCAACTTTCTTCCATAAAAACCCTAAGTTCAAGCTCCCAAATCAAAGGAAAATAAGCTAGGATAGATTACTTACCTTTAATCTCTAGCTTGCTTGAACTTTGGTCCTTGGATTCTGTTGGAAATTGTGCCCTGGGGGTCAATCATTTTCTCATGAACATTGTTGATTTATGAATTTATTAATTGTGTTATCATATTATTTGCATGTTTACTATATGACCATCCTTGGATAACTCATGATCTTATCCTAAATGTCCCTGGTAGGTCATCTATGCGAGAGCAGAGATGAAATAAGACCAGTATGACTTTGAAGATGTATAGAGATATAAATCAAAGTCATAGGCACATGTAAGAGTACAAGGTGTTAGACAGACCCGCTATGAGAGAGCTGCATGGGTTAAGTCATAAGCTTCTCTCATATACAAACCATGTCACTATGCCCTTTGACCTGAGATCATAATGGATTCCTACATGACAAAACGCTCAGCTTTGACCTAGTCAAAAGTCACTTTTGACCGAGTGATCATAGAAACTATGTTCGGGCTTAGTGGTTTTCCATGTGGAGGAATGTGAATGGTCAAGATGGAATTTGTCCCTCACATTCATAGAGAGATATTACTGGGCCCCTCGATGAGTGAGTCTGAGAAATGTATGGCCATACTGTAATGGAAAGGTAGTTCCATTTCTATAGTCAGACTACTTAGGGATCAAGAAAGTAACGGTCAGGAATAGGAGGATGACATTCTCCATGCCTCATCCATGACCAAAATATCGTGTGACAAAAGGGACATGATATGGTTGTATAAAAGGTTACATTGTTTATCGATCCTCATATGATTTTTGTAGTCGTGATGTCTTGCTAAAGACCGCTTGTGACTTGTGATTCAGTATAGTAAATGGACCACTGCTAACTTCATATGGGCCTACAGGGTCACACACAAAATAGCCCAACACGAGCTATGATGTCCAGATTCATTGAATCTAAGACATGTCCAGATTCAATAAATCATCCAGGGTAGATGTATATATTTATTTATATTTATATTCGTATATATATATATTCATATATATATAAATTATATATAAGAGATATTTACAAGATTTAATTTATAAGGATAAATTAAATCTCTATCACGTTTGAATTTGAAATTCAAATTGATATGACATCTCATATAAGAGATATTTACAAGATTTAATTTATAAGGACAAATTAAATCTCTATCACGTTTGAATTTGAAATTCAAATTGATATGATATTTCATATAAGATATATTTACAAGATTTAATTTATAAGGATAAATTAAATCTCTATCACGTTTGAATTTGAAATTCAAATTGATATGATATCTCATATAAGAGATATTTATAAGATTTAATTTATAAGGATAAATTAAATCTCTATCACGTTTGAATTTGAAATTCAAATTAATATGATATCTCAAATTTGATTTATGAGAATAAATCAAATATAATTCTGTCTTATCTTTATTTTAAACTAAATAAATAGGTGAATTAAATCTGTGGGATGGAAAGAGATCACGAGCTGCGGAGAGAAGCTGTGAACGTCACCACCAGAAGCTGAGGAAGTCGCGACGAATATTAAGGGTAATGCTTCTTTCCACTTGACTTAAACACATACGGTAGATCCTGGCAGGGAATGAAAAAATTTATAAGTTAATTTTCACTGCGTGTCTTCCAATTCCTTATAGATTCTTCTTTGTCTTGACTTGAGTTTTTATTTTGCAAGAGGTTCCCCAAAGGTTCTCATGCCATTGTTTTGAAGCTGAAATGTGGGGGTATTTATAGAAAAATATCATGGAAAATTAATGGCCAAGATCACTTTGTGCACTATTTGATCTAATGGCTCATAATTGCTCTTACATTAAACTTGCCCACTAAGCCAACTTGAGATAAGATCACATGACAAAAATCTTAACTAATGTGCAAACCCTAATTCTCACTTTATTCCTTTTTCTTTTCTTTTTCAAAAATTCATAAATTATTCATTATTGGACTTGGGCTCCAACAACTTTTGGGACTTATTGGGATACCCTAGGACAAAATATTGGACTTCCCTTAGCCTTCCTTGGGTCCAATAGCTAATTGGCACAAATGCCAAAGCACTTTCCTTTTACCGATATCCTTAAAATATCCTGATTTTGAAATAAATGCTAGACACCTTTTTTAATGGTTCTAACATTTTTAGAAATTCATTCTAATGTAAAATAAATCCTCTAAAAAGTCTCACAATTTTCTAAGACCCAACAATTTTGATAAAAAATCCCTATATTTCCTCAAGACCCTTTATCGGTGTTTGATTTCACTTTAATTTCTCAAAGGGCATTGTTGTCTTCTCACACATCATCAAAGTATTCCTTTACCTTGGTCGACTATTTTGGGAACTGTCCTTGACTGTCTAATCTTAGTCAAATGACTAGAATGCTATCCGTTTGACTCTGACTCGATGACAACACAATGGCATACATTCAGTGGCATTTTCGTAATTTTATATTTTTCTCGGTCTTTATTAGCCTTGCCCCACATACTTATCTAAAAATATTTTTGAGCCTATAAGGCACTATTTTGGGCCTTCTACATGGTCCATTACCTTCATGCGTTAAATTCCTGAGAAATTCTCCCGAAACATATTTATCTGGTGTTTTAATCAACTATAAATTCCATAATAAATTCTATAGAATTCCTTTTTGAGCTTTATCAATTTCATAAATTCTTATACTAATTATAGGAATTTAATACCAAAGTTTATCTAATCTTGATGTCTAGAGGATATGTATTAATTTCCCTTTCTTCATAAATTAATATAAATTTTTCAGGACCTCACATCAAATTTCTGTGTTTCGTCAAACTGATCAGAATAATTTTCTCTATTTATTGGGAAAATGGGACTAATATGATTCTAGGCCTTTTTAGGCCTTTTTCGGCTCAAATTTCAATAATTAGCGTTTGCCCCAGAACTTTTAAAAATTACACTTTACACCATAAAACTTTTAAACTTTTCATTTTAGTCCCTCATCTTTAGACATTTGTCTAATCATTGTTTTTTCTTTCTATTCATCATCACAATCCTTTCCAAACATATTTCCACTATCAGTATTATACAGATGGGGAAAATGTAGGATGTGACAAAGGGATTAAAGTGAAAACTCTAAAAGTTCCATGGTTCAAAATGGAAGTAGACATATGCTTTGAGCCATTAAGTGTAATTATGAAAAATTGAAGGCCTAAAGTGTAATTTTCAAAAGTTCATAGGCAAAATGGTAATTATAGAAAGTTGAGTTAGAAAAGGCCAAAAATTGCCCAAAAGCATTTTAGGCTCAAATTTTACTATAAAATACAAAAAAATATTCTCATCAGTTTAAAGCATTCCAAATTTTTTATTTGAGGTCCTGATAAATTGATGTGAATTTTTGAAGTCTAGAGATCAGTTCAGCATATTGCGGACCTCAGAATCAGATAAAATTTGGTAGTAAATTCTTTTAAATAATATAAGAAGTTATAAAATTGATAGAAGTCAAAAAGGAGTCATGTAGAATTAATTATAAAATTTACGGTGAAACCATACACCGATAAAGGGTTACAGGAAATGTATGTAATTTTTATCAAGACTGCTGGATCTCAAAAACTTATGAGACTTTGGAGGAAATTTATTTTACATTAGAATGAATTTCTAAAAATTTTATAACTATTAAAAGATGTGTGTAGAATTTATCTCAAAATAAGGAGAATTTAAAGATATCGATATATGAAATAAATGGAAATGCCTTGGGAATTGTGCCAATTGGCAATTGGACTCAATTTTGGGCCCAAGTGACATCTTGTAGCAACCCAAGATGACAAGGAGTGGATTTGTGGCCAAATGGATTTTCCAGTGTATTTTTATGGAAAAAGAAAGGAAGGAAATAATTAACTTAATAATTATTAAGTTTTAATTAATCATGAAACTGACCAATCAAAGTAAAGATTAAGGGTTTGAAATAATTAGGAAATGGAAGGATAGATTAGTCCTAAGGTGCCACAAATTACTCTATAAATACCTCCCTCAATTCCTTCGTAATGGCGTCAAGTTAAGACAGGAAATACTTGAGAATGTAAAACTCGACCAAGCATAAAGAAGAGACAAGGCACTTTGGTTCAAAGTAATCAAGGTTTAAGGTAAGCAATAAAAAATTTTAGATTTTGTAATTTGACTTCATTGACCATATAAGAGATTTTAGATGCTACGTTTTGGTTCCTGAGATGTAAAAAAATAAGGTGTTACTTTTTTGGTATCATAGTAAGAGATTCAACCCAAGTTTTGGTTCAAAACTACTCTAATTTAGACAGTTTACCTATCTTAGATAAGTGAGTATTCATTTAAGTTAATTTTTGCTAGGATAGATAATGGTTGTTCATAGGCATAACTCCATTCCCACAGTAAACCAAGGTGAGGAAGACCTAAATCTTATAGATACCTCATCAGAGGAGGAGTCTTTCCATAGCAAATAAGTAGTGTTAGTAGGGTCTAGACAGTCTTCCAAAGGCTCGAACATGCAGTTGAGAGAGCCAGTAGATATAGTACCTATTTATGTAGCTTCTCTTAATGATGCTGAGTCAAGTATTTATCCTTAGCCAAATTATAGTGTTCCCCCTGCAATTCCAGTAGATGAGTATGATATTCCATACCCATAACTGTTATGTCCAAAGGAGTCTATTTTAGATAATGATATTTTCTTAGATTGGGTTGGCCTAGATCCAGAGTTCCAACCATGTTATCTAGTAGAGTCACACCCTTATCATCTAAACCTTAGCCCATATGATCTTATTGACTTTCATCAATTTGACATCCCTGGTCCAAGTATGCTATTACTCCCAACACTCTACGTTCCCAAAGTTGGATAAGACAAGGCCCAGGGAATATTTCCTTTAGTAAGAGGAAGGTGTTGATGAATGGATACGAGTCAAGAAAAATGTGGAAAGCAAACTACTTAAGTTAGGAAATGGATTAGATAGAAGCAAGAATCAAGACCAGACAATATATCTGACTTTTCTGGGGCAGTATCAAGACTATTTTCACTATGAAAGTTTAGATACTAATCTTGACTAAGTATACACTATAACAGAGTAGGATGAGCTTATGATGATCTAGATACTTTCATACACAATGACATGGAAATCAAGTTTCAGGGAGTGCATTAAGCACAACTCTTCAAGCACTATCTAGGAATGGATAGTGTAGAGAAATATGTGCGACTAGTTCTTCCTAAAAAGAGGACTTGAGTTAGAAGGTCAATGCTTGGCTAGGAGTATAGGTAAAATGAGATTTATTATATGATGATGATCTACCTATATGTTTTGTAGGAGACAGTTGATTATGGTTTGCATATATATATCTGTGATATGTAAACATGGTTTGTTAATATCAATGAATAATATTCTACTATATGTATATATGTTTGATAGTAAGTAAAAGAAAGTTAATATACATACATTTGATTGTGTTTTCTCAATTATAGACTAGAGGAAATAGAGACAATAGTTAACACCCATAGAATAGTTAGATCTCACATGGCAGAGCCCCATAATGATAGACTAGCAACCAAGTAGACCATGTGCAAATTATTATGGATAGGCTAGAGCAACATCAATAGGTAATGGATGAAATCTGAGAGACACAAGCACATCAAGATCATGAAAGAGATGCCACTGTAGCAACATTAGTGACAGTAATTATTAATAATATAAGATGAACAGAAGAAGGAGTTATCAAGGAACCACAGTTTGGCCAAGGACCGACTGGAACTATATCAAATAGACAATAGGGGTCTATAGTGGAGCAAGAAAGTATATAGACATTGATAGAATGATTTTGCAGGCACAATCCACCTGAATTTGTGGGAGTCTTTGATGTTCAAATTATAGAGGATTGGGTGAATCATTTAGAGAAAATTTTTAAGGTTCTCAATTGTCCTTCAGAGCAAAGGCATAATGGCTATATATAAGTTAGAAAAAGATGTTGACTGGTGGTGGAGAAATATAGAGATTATTCTGTGAGCAAGAAATAACCCTCTTACATGGGAGATCTTTCTCAAACAATTATACGCCAAGTATTTTCCTTAGTCCATAAGGGATGAGTGCGAGGCTGAGTTCTTGATGTTAAAATAGGGTGAGAAGGAACCCTTTGATGACTACTTAGCCAAGTTCATCCACCTCTCATGCTATTCTACATATCTGAATCATATGAGCAATGAGAGATGGACAATAAAGAAATTAACTCAAGAACTGAACTCTTCACTGAGAGAAAGGATTTTGCCTAGACAAATACAAAGATTTAACGAAGCAGTCAAAGCATGTAGAATTACAGAGAATAGCTTGATATACCCTGAGTGCCTAAAAGATGAACCTATTACAATACCTCCAATAAGAATGGTTCCAGCAGGGCTGTCAATCTCAGCAAACAGTAATAGGAAGAGGCAACATGCAACCAAGGCTATGAAATCTGTGGTAAGAACCATGGAGGTAGGCCTTGTTTAGTAGGTCAAGGAGTTTGTTATAGATATGGCAAGCTACGAAATTATGCCAAGGAGTGCCCACAAAATGTTGTAGGTGAAAAATCTTAACATTAGGGAAGAGTATTTTCCTTGAATAAGGAAGATGCAATAAAGTCACCTCAACTGATACAAGGTATGAATTGAATTAACATTCAAACTCTACTCTCATTGGCATAAGAACAATTACATATGTAAATTGAATGTCCGACATGCATATTCTATGTTACTCTAGACATGTTATGTTGCACTTGTATGATATGGAAATGATTATTATCCAGAGAAGATAAGTATGAATGGAACATATATAAGTAGAGGAAGAAATAAATAAGCTAGCCAGTCCTAATTAATTTTTAATAAATTAGGTTTGATTTTAAGATTAGAAATAAGAGTTTATTATGAGGTGACAACTGTCAATTAAATAAAGAACTGAAGCAAAGAAGTTGCTAGAAGTTAAATTAGAGAGATACTATAGGCATACCTATAGACATATGATTATAATACTCATGACATATTCTTTTAATAGAAATATGACATATAAATTATGTACTATGAACAAGAAATGAAATGAGATATGAAAGAATGATATAGCTCTGAGAAAGGGAGCAACCTCTATGCAATGAATGATATTACTCATGAAATAGAACCAGATGTTCTTGAGATAGAACAATTTTAGAGGGATGGATAGTACAACTTATGATAGAGCCATGTCTACCAGATAAGATGAGAAAATTCTTTAGTAGCTCTGCGTAGAGCCATAAAAGAGAATGATGTTATGAAAAACTCCACTCATGTTGAGAGAGAGTTATAGAAAGAAAGTAAAGGTATTATTAGAAAGATAGAAATAATATGAGGAACTCTTGACTGATAAGGAAATGAGTAAAGTCTAGATAGATAATAGACGTTTTTATAAATTGTCTTTGGGAAATATAGTTGAGTTATCAATAAGTGGAAGTGGCTGTCCTTATGACTTAGTCCATTGGTTTTGAATCTTCCAGAAAACTGTGATATGTTTTCAACATGGTTTTCATCGAAACATTATTTTGAGATTCAGTAAATTCTGAAAAAGGTTTAGAGCAATATAATAGAAGAATATGATAATATAAGTTGGGATAGGCAATGAACTATAACCCTATAGATTATAATCAAGTGTTAACCCATCAATATACAAAAGTTAAGCATGCTCAAGCAAGGGTAGTATAATGATGGGTGACCATTGGGAAGTTAGTGTAAACACCTAGAGAACTAAGAAGTGAAAGGAATAATAGAAACCTCAGAATTTCATCAAACTTTTGAAGGGTTATGTATGAAAGAAGTGGACACTACTCACAAGTCCAGCATTATGGGTCATCCATAAATGGATGGATACATACAGATGAGAGAATAACATGAATAAGCAATTCTCAAAGATACCCCTAAACGTTAGTCACAAAACAAAAAGGATATAAGGAAGAGATATGTCCAACGTTACGTGACTAAGGTGTTAATTAAATTTTGAGAACGGAATTTATTTTAAGGGGCAGAAATGTAACATTCCAAATTTTCCTTATCTATATAAATTAATAGAGGAAAGAGGTTATGAAGGGATTGTGATGATAATCAGAAGAAAAGATAATGTTTAAGATAACTTTTAAGATAATGCTTAACTTCAAAAATTCATTTCTCTTTGGTTACTTATCCAAATGAACTGTGTTACCTATGGAATTGAAGCTCTAGATGTCCTCTTTAAGATCATAAAATTTCATAGAAAAATTCATTCATTTAATATATGAAATCATTGCTTGAATGTCACTACCTCTTAGCACTCATTTTATCTCATTTCCATATCTTACTTCCAAATTTGGAAAATCATAAAAATTTGGATACTTATCCAAATGAGGCGTTCTTGGTGTTCATTTAAATCTCTGCATCTTAAAGTTAACCATGACAAGTTTTAGACTAAAAATCATTGATTTAAGGATCATAAACATTATCACATCACCACGGCCTCAAAACAAGATTACAGAAACATACACCATGCATACTGGCATATCATCCCATAATGTCATGTAATTCATGTAACTTATTATACAAACTTATTCATCAACATTTAATCTCTTCCCTTGAAAGGATCCAGCACCTAAAACTTAGTTATGCATGTGGAAGGAATGAGATTTCATGGAAATCCCAATAGCAAGTTACACAAACTATAATATCATGCATGAACAATTGTATGCTTAACATGTTATCATGTGATGGGAGCTATTTCATAATGGTACATAAGCAAACTCTAACACGTATATTGTCATGACATAACTTGCAAGGAGTTGCAATCATTCATACTTCATCATAACATGATGACATAAGCTCAAGCTTAACCAAACATCATAATCAATAAGCAAGCAAAACAATTAAACAAACATGAGTTATAGTTAGGTATCCTTACTACCTCTTAGCTATCTTGGTCAAGACCTTCTTGGGATAATTTCCTTCCTTCAAAAATGTCAAAACCTATCAATTACAAAATAATATCAAGTTACAATTCAACTTGAAACCAAATCCAAGACTAGGTTTTCACTAACTTGCTTTCTTTCTCCCTTTTATGTTTCATACTTTCACCTTTCCAAAATAAATTCTCATAGTTCATTTCCACATAATTTTTCATGTAGAATCCAAATATGAAACCAGAATTTCCAAAATCAAAACATACCAATTGCTACAGTACCAAACCGAAATGGATGTCCCTTTTCCAAAAATTCACATTTTGATTCCAATACTTCCAATACTTGTTCTCCTACTTTATCCCCACACAATTTTCCATTTTAAACTCATTGAAAGCATTAAAATCATGAAATTCCATTATATGAACAGTGCCACACACAGTTCCAGCAAGAACACAAAACCCTAAATCTAAACATACTTGAATTCCCAAGCTTATACCACTTGATTGTAGCTTGTTTAAGCTTGTCTAAACTATCCATAACGTAAAACTCATATTTTAACCACATATGAGCAACACTTACAGCAGCAACCATAAGGTAAATATAGCATGAAAACCCCTTAAAACCATGAGCTAACCTACTAGAACAAAGCTCAAGATCAAGGGAGATGATTACCTTGCTTGTTACTTCACTTTGGTTGCTTCTTTCTTGGTTGAATGGAAATTTTGCAAGAGTTTCCCTATGGTTCTCAAGGCTTATGCACATGGTCTGAAATGAGGGGGTATTTATAGAAAATTTGGGTTGAAATGGATGGCCAAGATTAATTTGGTTACTATTTGACCCAAGGGCTCACATTTAATCTTGGATTTCACTTTTTTTTAAATAATAATTATGACATCATGTGGGACAGCTCATGGGACACCTAAGAGGTTTAGGTGGCGTGCTTCCCATGCAAGGAAGCTTCTGGAGAAATTCCAGTCCAATCTGGTACCGATCAGTGCAGTTTCACAACAACCGGACTGTGTTCTGTTCCTAATTTTTTATAATATACCAGGATATGTATTCTATCCTGGAAATTAATGTCTAGGCTTCTCTACCATTAAAAATGTTATACTGAGTATTTATCTGCCATCCATCCCTTAGGAAATGACCAAAATACCCTTGGTGTCCTTTCTTACACTGTACTGACCTTAAGGGCATAATTGTCATTTCACCCCTTCTTGTACTGCCTCAGGGCATATATTAACTCTATATAATCATATTTATACTATGTCCCACATTTTTGTCCTGTCTAGAATGACCAAAATGACCTCCATCTATCATTGGTACAGTATGGTCATCTAGGGGCATTTTCGTAATTTCGCACTTTTCTTGTACTGCTCTGGTCTCTGGCCCACATAACTGTCCAATCACCTTAATGGGCTCATGATGGAACCATTTGGGCCTCAGTATGGGCTTACTTCTTGTATTGCCTTTATGGCCCAATTCACACTACAGCTCCCCCGATCCTATTTATCGGGTATTTTATTTCACTGTAAAATCCCGTATAGCTTCTACAGGATTCCTTTTCTGACTCTGTCAATTTTATAAAGTATTACATTAAATATATGAATTTCCTGTAAGGTCTCATCTGATTCTTAGATATGAAAAATGCTATAATAATTTCTTCTGACTTCAGAAATTTATATCAATTAATCGGGACCTCAAATCAAAATTCTATGACTCCTTAAACTGACCGGGATATTTTTGTGTATCTACTGGTAAAATTTGGGTCTGATCTGACTTCGGGCATTTTTGGCCTGTTTTGGCTCAACTTTTCCATATTTACATTTAGGTTCCTTAACTTTTGAATAATTGCACTTTAGTCCCTAAACTTTTCATTAATTGCATTTAGGTTCCTCCTTTTTCTTCTACTTTCACTTGTCACCTTCAAACTTTTCAATTTTCATTTTAGTCCCTATTATTTCCTTAGTTATTAATCATTCCCTTTCCTTTCTCAATCGATACAGTTTATTCCAAGAATCTCATATCTATTACAGATAAACTGTATAGCTACATCAGGTACAAAAATTGGGGATATGACATGAAGTGTCTTCTTGGGTCCCACAAGGTGCCAAATGGAAGGTATAGCAAGGATGAAGAGTTATCCCATCTATTTCTTTGTATTAAGATAATGAAATAATTAAGTTAATAATGATTAAGTATAATTAATCATGAAACCAACCAATCAAAGTAAAGATTAAGGGTTTGAAATAATAAGGAAATGGAAGGATAGATTAGTCCTAAGGTGCCACAAATTACTCTAAAATACCTCCCTCCATTCCTTCATAATGGCATCAAGTTAAGAGGGGAAACTCTTGATAATTTAATACTCGACCAAGAATAAAGAAGAGACAAGGCACTTTGGTTCAAAGCAATCAAGGTTTAAGGTAAGCAATCTTCCTAGTTCTTATGTATATGTTTTGGAAAATTGAAACCTAGGTTTTAATATTTCCAAAACCTATTTTTCCTTGGTTCTCCATGTTGTCCAAATCTGAACATAAATGAAGAAAGAAGAGAAGCTAGGTAGAATTATGAAATACTAACCTAGATAAGCTTGGATTATTGGTTACTTACTGCTTGGATTAATTGTGTAATCTTTAAAATCTGAATTTATGTAATTTTTTAGTCTAGGACAGAACTTAAGGAAGAATATTGAGTTTCAATGATCTAATGATTATATTGAATTTATATGATGATTTTGTGTAGGATTGAATAAGATTGAAACCTGGGAAAATTTGAATTGAGAAATGGATAATTTAAAACCTTCTCTGTTACTATTCATGTGTATGAATAGTGATTAGAATTTTATGATTTTGTTGTTTCCAATGGGTTTAAAATACAAAATTGTGTAGGATTAAGTAAGCTCTAAGTATTGGAAGCATTGGAATTGAAAAGAGGAATTGTTGGAAAATTGTAGGTGATATTTTTGTTTCCATCTAGATCTGAAGGAAATATTGGAATTTTGCAATTCTGAATCCATATTTGGATTCTTTGGGTAAAATTGTGTGGGGTATAGTCAAGGTACAAATTAATTCAAGGACAAGGCAATTAACCACAAATAAAGTTAAGGGTTTATCGGTTTCGGAAAATGAAGCTAAATTATTGAGTTAGGTGCAAAGCTGAAATGATATGGATTGTAACAAGTGTATTACTCTACCATGATTAGGGGTTTACCTTTGTGAAAAAGGAGATCAAAAGACCAAGAAATAAAAGGTTAAAGGAGAGCTATTTCAAGGTAGTAAACTTACCTAACTTGTATGCTTTGCTTGCTTGGATGTTTTATGTGTTAGATGTTTACTTTGATTATGTGAAGCATGTATAATTGAATTATGAGCTGTTTCTTTTTATGCTATGGCTATATGTTATACTTTAAGGAACATGGAAGCATATAAAGATATCATTATGCAAGCATGATGATTAAGCACCCACATATTAACACCAAGCATTAAGTTACATATACTATTTGGTTTCCATTTGCTACTGAAATTTCCCCAAAATCTCACCCCTTCCATTATTCAAACATCATAGCAAGACCATCTTATGGAAGAAAGGAAGGAGAATGAAGAAGTTATGATGCATAGATACTTTGTTGTAGATGAGACTTTTTAGGAAAATATGTAATGTGTGTATTAAGTATTTATTTCAATCCTGGTTATGTTTTGTTGAGACTTAGAAAAAATAGTTAACCTTTGAATAGATGTATGAGACTTTACAGTATGATAATATACATGTTGAACTTCGTTTTGGTACCAAGAACACCTTATTCAAATATTTGTACAAAGAGAATGGATTTTTAAAAGTTAGGGAACCAAATATGAAAACTATGAAACTGACCAAATGAATAGTAATTTTTCAATCCAATACTATATTAATTGGTCTAGAGTTTGTCCAGATTCATATTTTTTCTTTAAAGATGCTTACGTTATCTTCGTTTAACAACTTGAACCACTTCATTTCAATTTTTCTACAATTAGTTATGAATTTTTGAATTTGAATTACTTGTTTGGAATTTTACCAAATGACCAATAATTCATGGTAAAAAATTTTAGATTGTGTAATTTGACTTCATTGATCATATAAGTGGTTCTAGATGTTTCTATTTGGTTTCTAAGACATAAAAAAAAAAATAAGGTGTTACACTTGGCAGATGGGATGAGATTTCTTACAAAATGTAAAGAATAGTTTGTTACAATATTTTCTAAAGAATAGTCAAACTAGTTAGAATATTTTCTAAAATCAGTTATTATTATTCTTATCAATTGTGTACACAATTTTTTTAACAATAAACCTATTATTATATTGTATTGCGTTTGATATCAACCTAACTTAACTAACCCAAAATTTTGGTATAGTTAAAAATGATGCCATATAGGTTGCTCAAAACTCAACTAATCAATACATTAATTTTACTTTGTTTATGCACGATCAGCAATGAATACTTTAAAGAAAATTGAAAGTATGCATATTTTGAGAACAAATATTAATTAAGAAGTCTAATTTATTCGATAAATTGATAATGTAACAAATTACTAAATATAATTGGCATACTAGCTTAGTGTCTAATTTATTAGATTCAAGATTATATGTTATTTTCAAATAGTATAGGATCAATGCTTTTTACAGTTATAGATACTTTTAACAGCGGTTTTAATAAAATCGCCCTATAAAGTCTTCACATTGGTAAATGTCATATTTTTTACTACAGTTTTATCAATGACCACTGTTACAAGTATCTATAGCAGTGATTTTTATTGGCAATTTTTAATAAAAGCTGCCGTAAAAAGCAATGACAATTTACTAAACCTAATTCCTGTGAGCTTCATATTTACTTTCCACTGAGCCGCTTAGGGTCCCATTCTCTGCCCCACTACCACAAACTTAGATGAAAGGCATTTTTGGTCAATTTCCAACTGTTTTCAGTGACTCTATCGTTGTTGACTATCTCAGTCGACGTTAACTCCATCTATGATAATTTTCTTCTTCAAAGTTGTAAGTCACCATTTAACTCCTTCATTGTTTTGTGGTCTGGTCTTTATTGGGATTAAAGCTAAAAGAGAGTAAATAAGTTAATAAAATATGTAAATGTTGCACTGTAGGTATATATGCAAGTGATTCACTAAAGTGGGTTATGGAGTTTTGGGTGTTTAGTTGCTGAAGAACATAATTGAGTTTTATTCATTTATATTCCTAAATGTTTGCACTGTTGTAATAGGTGTTGAAAAACTCTAAAATGAGGCTTTAGGATAGTAAAGCTCAAGTTATGAATTTGATCTCTTCCTTAATTTGGATAGTACGTTGAGCCATGAAAGAACTAAATCTTTGATAATCTTAAATGTGATATTATGACTCAAGATTGTGGAACATTAGAAGAGTTTGATGATTAGGTGATTATATATAACATAATTGATAGTTAAAATGATGGATTGATAGTGATTTATAGATATAACAAAGACGAATATATTTTTGTGTATGTTAGTGGGCTATTAAGGTTCAAAAAATAGAATATAGTGTGTTGTTTTGAGATTCTTAATGTCTAAACAAGTGGTTGAATGAAATTATAGTTTGGGAGTTTAGTTCACTATTTTGTATGGTTAGTTGTATCATATTCTTAACTTTATTTATTGTTTTTTGAACAAAGCATGGACGATTCAATTTTAATAGGTTCAGGTTCTAGTCAATATAGGAAGAAGAGAGGAAGAGGCCCAACCTGTATACAATGGCTCTCTAGGATAGATAAGGGGTCAAATCCCATGAGATTGTGTCACATCCCAATTTTTCCCTCTATATATAAGACTGATAAAGAAAAGAGGTTTGGAAGGGATTGTACCGATGAATAGAGAGGAAATATAATGATTACACAAATAGATAAAGAAGAGTGACTAAAGTGAAAACCTTAAAAGTTTCGTGATGCAAAATGAAAGTAGACATAAGCTTTAGGCCATTAAGTGTAATTATGAAAAGTTGAGTGCCTAAAGTGTATTTTTTAAAATTTCAAGCAAAAAATGGTAATTATGACAAAGTTGAGCCAAAAAAAGCCCTAAAATTGCCTAAAAATATTTTAGTTCCAAATTTCACCATAAAATAGAGAAAATTATTCTGATCGATTTAACACAAAAAGAAATTTTGATTTGAGGTCCCGATAAATTGATATTAATTTTTGAAGTCTAGAAATTCGTACAGTATCTTCTAAACTTCAGAATTAGATAAAACTTTATAGTAAATTATTATATTAAATATAAGAATTTATAAACTAATAGAATTAAGAAAAGAGTAATGTAGAATTAATTATAGAATTTATGGTAAAAAAGGACAACATAAAGCGTTTAAAAGAAATGTATGTAATTTTTATAAGGACTTCTGGGTCTCAAAAATGATGAGACTTTGTAAAAAAATTATTTTATATTATAATAAATTTCTAAATATGTTAGAATCAATCGGTATAACAAGTGCCTTGGGATTTGTACCAATCAGCAATTGGACCTAAGGGAGGCCCAATAATGGCATCATGAAGTAGCCCAATAAGTTCCATAACTTTTTTAGAGCCCAAGACAAATAATGACTAATTTATGATTTTTTAAAAAAGAAAAGAAAAGAGAATTAAGGTGGCTTCAAGAGGAAGATTAGGGTTTCACATGGTAGGCCCCATAAGGCAGCACAAATAGCATCAAGAAAGGAGGGAGAAAAGGTTTTTTGGCATGTGATCTTATCTCAAATTTGGCTTGGTGGGCAAGCCAAGATCAAGAGTGAATATGGACCATTGGATTAAATAGTGCACAAAGTAATCTTGGCCTTTCATTTTTCATGAATTTGCCTATAAATACCTTACCCTAAGCTACCCAAAATTGTGGCATAAGGAACCCTTTGGGAGGTGCTACTTAAATGGAACTCAAACCAAAATAAGAAAGATTTAAGGCACCAAAGTTCAAGCTAACTAGGGATTAAGGTAAGCAATCTATCATAACTTGTTTTCCTTTAAATTGGAGGCTTGAACTTAGGGTTTTTATAGAAGAAAAATAAGCTTTCTCTAGGGTATACATGCTATCCACAACCCTATATGAAAGAAGAAAGAATAAAAAAGAAATTAAACTTAGAACTATGTGATTCATGATTAGATAAGTTAGTTTAGATTATTGGTTATTGAATCAAGTTGATATTATTGACTTTACCATGGTGAAGGCCTTTCAGACAAGGCTATTTTGGATAGAGGGAGATGAAATTTCAATGATCTAATGCTTCCATTGAATTTGTATGATGATTTTGTGTAGGATTAAATAGGTTTTTAACCTTATAATAATTGGAATTGAAAGTTTTAATTCTTGAAAGTCTACTCTATTTATGAAAGAAGTAGATGGAATTTCAATGATGTAATACTTCCATTGAATTCATATGATGATTTTGTGTATGAATGGATAGGTTTTGAACCTTAGAAGCATTAGAATTCCAAATTATAGTTTTTGAAGTTCTTCTCTATTACTGTTCACTCACATGAAAAATGATTGGAATTTCATGATTTTGATGCTTCTAATGGTTTTAAAATGAAAAATTGTGTGGGATAAAGTAGAGAAACAAGTATTGGAAGCATTGGAATTAAAATGAGAATTTTTGGAAACAAATAGGACATGTTTTAGTTCTATCCATAACAATGTACAGCTATTGGAATTTGAGAATTCTAAGTTTATAAATGGATTCAAAAGGCCAAATTATTTAGGATAAGGTCAAGACATCAATTGGTTCAAAGGCCAAGTCAATTAGTAAAGATTAAGAAAAGTTATTTTAGTTAATCAAGTTCAATATTCAAGGAAAGTTAGATTGTAATGAATGGATAATGATGTGATGTTAAGATTTGAATTTTGCTCAAAAGAGGGTAGCCGCATATCAAGAGAAAGTAAGAAGAGACCAAGATAAAGTAAAAGAAAGTAAAGCAATAAGGTAGTAAACTATCCTAAACTTGCATGTGTTGGATGTTATTCTTGTTTGTGCTATGACTATGCTGAATTGTGTTGCATATGTGTATATGATTGAAGCTCTGTTTCTATGATTACTTTGGCTAATTGTGTTTAATATGTTACATGGAAGACTCACATTACACAATGTTAACACTTTCACAAGCAAGCACAAGTATTTACATTAATGCATATATTGTTTAGTACCATTTGCTACTGAAATTTCCCCATAAATCTCACCCCTACTTCCATCCCCAACCACAGGGCATTCAAGAACAAAAGGAGAAAGACAATTGATGATGATTTTGATTGTTTATTGAGATGTAATGTATGATTTAGGAACGTATGTACATGTGATTAATTGTTGGAAAATTTCTGTTATGAATAGTAACTCATGATGAGGCAATGACCTTAAAGATATAATGAAAAATAGTAAATAATGGAATAAATATATAAAATTTTATAGACACTTATTTAACATGTCAAGCTTTGTTTCGACACTAAGTATGCCTTATTTTGGATGTCATTACAAAGAGAACAAATTTTCTAAATTTAGGGACCAAAATCTGTTTTTTGAAATTTTTTGACCAAATGAACAGTAAATTTGACATCAGTTATGATTTTTCTAGAATTAGTTGTGATTTTTGAAGTTCAATGTTGAATCTAGAATTACCAAATGAACCATAACAGTGAACTTGGAAATTTTATATTTTTAAATGCTACCAAATGGTCCCTAAGACGTATGAAAGTAAGGTGTGACAAATTTGCAGTTGAGTTTGAGCTAATTGGTCAAAATGGGCCAACGTTTAACAATTATGTCAGCCATATAGTACATGCTAAGATTAGCATTACGTACCTTAACTAGAAGTCGATTGACCATAAAGACAAGGATATGATTTGAGAAGATATTTTAGTATATTTCTAATTCTATGTTCCACCTATCTACTTTAGTTATTAATAATTTTTGTCCCTTATTGAAGCTTCATCTTATATTTTTTTGTACTTCCATGCAGCAAAATGTTGACATTCCTGCCACTATAAGCATGAAGCATCACATCTTAAAGCAATGTGATGAATGGTGGAGGGACTTTAGGAAAAGATAACATATTTATCATTATCCTTTAATTAGATTCAAATGTTAGATATTGATGAATTATCTTTTAATCAATTCAAATGATATATGATATAATATAATGAATCAGAGATAAGATATAATTAATATTTATCCTCTTGCTTTGAATCTTGACTTGTGATTGGCTCCTCTTTTGTGGGCTATTAATTATTTCCTATTCTTCCTGAAAGTCATAAAAGAAAAAAATATCTTTGCGCATACCAGTGTGATATTAAAATTAGTAAAAATACAAGAAAATGACCTTTTTAGTTATTTAATTCATATAGTCAACTAAGGCACAAAATAACCATAATTATTATAATAATATCTATTAATCATGATAAATCCCCTGAAATAGATAGAAAATAATATGATAAAATAGGGATTCATCAAATTCCCCCACACTTAAACCTTTGTACTCCTGGGCAAAGCAATGAAGAACATCTTGATAAACATTGAAAACAAGTAGAGGAACCAAACAAATTCGAGCATGAAAGTGATAATTAAATCAATCAAATCCTTCAAGTCAGCCTGGTTACATAATAATAAATGCAATGTGATCAATCTCTATAAACACAGTTAAGACAGAGGAATAGGATAGAAGAGAGAACACTCAGGGATATATTCATTTCACTCATCTCACCTTTTACGGGTTCTTTTACTCAATCCTGCCTATACTACCCCTACCATAGGCTTGTAAAAGTTCTAACTCTCTATCGTCAATTATATGTGCATTCTTTAATCAAGAGGACTTTATAAGCTTGTAATGTTGGAAATAGGCCACATGAAATGGAATATGAAGAATAGAAAGTAGTATAAGCATGTAATAATGAATGTATATCATGAATTCATGTCATAAGAGATGTATAGGTAATAATTGTGCTAATAAGATGTGATAATAGTGCCTTCTTCATTTCTCTTTTCTCTGTTTTTTTTCTTTTCTTTGTTTTTTCTTCTTCAATTTTTCTTGCACTATCTTTTCTTTTTTTTTTTGCACCTTGTATATAAAAGATATAGCACAATATTTCAATAATAATGATTTTCTGACATGAATAAAAATTTTATTTCAAAAAGATGTTGATGCATATATAATTTTCTATGATGGAAAAAGAAAAGTGATGGGCTCAAAGGGGGTGACTAGGGATATAATATGTAATGGGCTTGTGTTTGGGATAAAAAGGGTTTAGAATATGATGGCCTCAATCAGTTTAAAGAATTGCACATGAGTTAGACAGCAGATAAAAGAACTAAGACAAGTTCTGAAGAGAAATTAGTATAGGAGGTACTCACTCAATTTAGGAATTTAAGGCCGAGAATACTTCCAACATGGTTGTCTCTCTTCATTTCTATTCAAAGAGCCTCACTGAAGACTTCAACTGCTCTCAATGCATTACATTATATGTTTCTAGGATAACTCTTAGAATATTAATTAACTGAACTATCACAATCAACAATGAAATTGAAAGATTCATACTTGTATTAGTGTAATCAAGATGATATTTTAATTTGAAATATGAGTGTTCAGAAGTATAAGTGTGGAAAATTTTTGAAAAATAGGCATTTTCAAGAGCTCTCAGATAATCAATCAAATCCATTATCTCCCTATACTTAAATCATGCATTGTCCTCAACGCAGCACTAAGGCAGATATCAGAGGGAGAAGGGAGATGGTTAAAGAGTCATGTGCTAAAAGAGGATATTTAATTCAAATAAAAACTAACATAAAACTAAGAAATCTTTAAAATGTAACCTATTCTAGAAAATTGTTAAAAGACATAAAGCAATAAATCTACCTTTTATTACTGGGATTGTCCCTCCCCCACACTTATTTCAAATAATAAAGCTCATAATATATAGAAGAATAAGATAAGGAAAGAGACAACCTGGTGCCTTTATGCCGCTTAAAGGTCTTAAAATTAAAATTCTCATCTATGATGAGGAACATGCTCCTATTTAAGTGTACCTTCTCTACATGGCTTTCTCTAAATGTTTGGGGTGGTGGCTCGGAGTCAATTTGTGGAGGTGCCACAATATAGGGAGTATGGTGATCACCATAAAATCCTTCTAAGTGAGATTTCTGCAAGAAATTCAACAAACCACAAGCGGCACCTTTTCCAACTCCAAGTATGGGACAAGAATCAAAGTACTTGAAACCATGAAAAGCCATCAAGCGTGCAATATTAGTAATCAAGACACTAGATGTGAGAACTCTATAAGACATATAAGAACACAAATATTTCTCACATCCAATAAAATCAATAAGACTCCCTTCAGTAAGACCCTTGACTTCAACATAAGAAATTAAAATATAATCATCAATAATTATTTCTTTATCGGGTGGCAAATCACACGATAACACCTCATCCTTACTAGCACCCTCATTTTCATCATCATTAATTGTAGGCATAACATTAATAGCTACTCCTTGATCTAATAAAGCCTTATTAATAATACAAGGAATTGTAAAAGCCCCTGGATCTTGGCATTTAATTGGAAGTTGAGGTTTAAAGAGGGAAGAGACATTAGAAGAAACTTGGACTCTTTCATTTGGTCTAAACCTACGTTTATGGGTACATAGATCTTTGATAAATTTAGCAACTATAGGCATGCCTTTAAGTAATTCTAATAATGGAGTATTTACCTCAAGTTTGCTCAACAAGTCATAAATCTCCTTGTCCTGTTCTTTATTAGCAGTTCTCTTACTCATTGCATAAGATTTAGGGAAAGGAATACTTACCTCTTTACTGATGGTTGTGGGAGTCTCTACTTGAGTAGCCTCATCTTTCTTAAGTAGTTTTTTCTCTTTCAGACTTGCTGATTGCTTGGGCACTTCAGGGATGTGTTCAGTAACATCTTCTATAGCTTCAATTGTGTGTTCATGGATGTGTTCAATAGTATCTTCAATGATATCCTCAGTAGTGTTTGTCACATCATCATTTTCTAAGAATCCTACCTTTTTGCCACCTTTCAGTGTAATGCCATTTAAGGATCTAGGATTGATGACAATATTGGAAGGGACGGTCCCTTCATTCTTCGCTTGTTGCTCATTTATAGAGTTAGCCCATTGAGTCACATAAGTTGATAGATTATCATACTTACTATCTAAGGTAGCATAACCCGAGGTTAGCTTGTCAAGTTTAGCATCCGTACTAGATTTCTCTATATCAAATCGGGATGACAAATTTGAGAGTTGAGAAGTTACACCTGTGACAGCAGAGGTTAGATCTGATATACCTTTAAGAACTAATGTCATATCATCATTCTTGTTATAAAGGTCTTGGATTGGCACATATGTAGTAAATGGAGGCTCAAAGTAGGGTTTATGTATTAGGGAGGATGGTTCATGATATAGTTGAGGTGGCAATTGAGCCATGTATTATTGGTTACTCATGACAAATGATCTAAGAAATTCCCAAGGCTCGTCTACATATAGTATGAGGTATTCATCAGGTATTTAGTGATGCGGGTACTCATGCAGGATGTATTGGAATCGATCCCAATATTCTGCAAAAGATTCATGAATATTTTGTGCAAAGGATGATATTTGTGCTCTTGTCTGATCCCTTGAAATATTATAACATGTAAAAGACTGGGAGTGCATGATTAAATTAGGATTATATTGATGATGATTGTTAAACCAAGACATAATATGAGAAGGAAACAAAGAAAATGTGAATAATTAAAAAATATACAATAAGAAATCAAGAATCAAGGGAATTGACTTCCCAGCAACAGCGCCAAAATTTGATGTCGCTTGTCGTTAGCGCTCAAATTAATTACTAGTTTTAACCCTATGTGTATAGGAGCTAACCCTAGGTCGATCTCAAGGTGGAGTCAATGCGTAGCTTGATTATGATTAATTAAAGTGATTAAGGAATAAATATAGGTAGAGAAGAATATTTGGTTTAATTAAAGCGATAATTGTAAGAAAGTAAAAGAGTTAAATGATACGATTACCAGTAAGTCGAACGTTCCCAAGGGTTGATGCGTGGCTATCATCGTTCAATAATATATTAGAGTTATAACAATTATATATACTAAGTCCCTAACATGCAAAATCCCAGACAATCGTCATGGTCATAATCATAAAATCCACAATTATACCTAGATCTAGCATACAATTGTATCAAGAATGATTAATGAAGATCCACTTAGCATGTGATAAATTAAACAATAAATGATTTGTTCCTCTAACATAGATATTCAATCGAAAATCCTATAACTAATCATGTGAATCCAGCATAAATAATTATAAGAGGAAATTAAGGATATTAAATAAAGAATATCAAATCATAAATTGAAATAATAAATCACAAGGGTTTGATCACAAAGGTGTCTCAATCGAAACCATAGGTCCAACATATACAAATCTCAAAACCTAAATCTAGGAAATCATAAATTTGTATAAAGGAAAAGATCAAAACATAAAATTGTTCAACTCCTAACTCTAAAGCACAAAAACTCAAGCCACTACATCTCTCCTCAAGAACTTAGAAGGAAAATAATGGAATTATGGAAGAGATGAAGAAGATGATTATGCTGGTGGTGATTGTTGTGCTGAATGGAGGAGCCTTGGGGTCCTTTATATAGCCTCTGGGGGTGAATCCTGTTTGATGTAAGTCTCTTCACTGATTGGCTCTTCAAAAGATAATGATAGTCTCCATTTATCTTCAATATCCTTCACTTTCTTTTAAAATTCTAGCTTTGATTAATGAATATTGTACAAGATAGTTGTTATTGCAGTAATGCTTTAATTGTGAAATAATTATTAAGTTGCTCAATAGTTGAAAGTAAAAAGAACAAAGAAAGAATATAGAGAAAAAAGAAGAAAGGAAAGAGAAAGAGAAAGAAGAGATAGACCAGATAACAAGATGTGATATTCAACTTGTATGAAAGGAAGTTAGTTTGTGACTTGTGATTTTCTGCAGTTGCATAATTGAAATTGTGATAAAAAATTGAAATAGCTTGAAAAAGTAAGATCATGGCAGTATTTCATTAATCATTGACACACATTTCCATTTTATCATTTAACCTTTCCAACATTACAGCCTAATAAAGACCCTTTGATTCACAACCTTTGTGGCATTTAGTGGTGAAGATGTAGGATAGTTATAGGCCTATGGGAAGCCTAACCTGATGGTTGAGTGAAATTGTCATATCCCCAATTTTCTGACCTGATGTACCTGTACAGTTTATCTGCAATAGATATAAGATTCTTGGAATAAACTGTATCAGATTGCAAAAAGAAATGGAAGGATTAATAACTAAGGAAAGAATAGGGACCAAAATGCAAATTGAAAAGTTTGAAGATAAAAAGTTGAAGTAGAAATAAAAGGAGGGACCTAAATGCAATTAATGGAAAGTTCAGGGACTAAAGTGCAATTATTCAAAAGTTAAGGGACCTAAATGTAAATATGGAAAAGTTGAGCCAAAACAGGCGAAAAATGCCCATAATCATATCAGACCCAAATTTTACCAGTAGATAGACAAAAATATTCCGGTCAGTTTAACGCAACACAGAATTTTGATTTGAGGTCCCGATTAATTGATATAAATTCCTGAAGTCAGAAGAAATTATTGCAGTATTTTTGAGATCTCATAATTAGATGAGACTTTATAGAAAATTCATATATTTAATATATGAATTTATAAAATTGACAGAATCAGAAAAGGAATCCTGTAGAAGCCATACGGGATTTTACAGTGAAATAAAATACCCGATAAATATGATCGGGAGAGTTGTACAGTGAATTGGGCCATAAAGGCAATATAGGAAATAAGCCCATAATAAGGCCCAAATGACACCATCATGAGCCCATTAAGGTGATTGGACAGTTTTATGGGCCACAGGCCAGAGTAGTCCAGGAAAAGTGCAAAATTACAGAAATACCCCTGGATGCCCATACTGTACCAGTGATAGATGGAGGTCATTTTGGACAGGCCAAAAACGTGGTACATAATATAAATATGATTAATTAGAGCCATTATACGCCATAAGACAGCACAGAGAGGGGTGAAATGACAATTATGCCCTTAGGGGTAGTACAGTGCAAGAAATGACACCAAGGGTATTTTAGTCATTTCCCAAGGGATGGATGGCAGATAAATACTCATTCTATCATTTTCAATGATATGAGAAGCCTAGACATTAATTTACAGGATAGAATACATATCCTAATATATTATAAAAAATTAAGAACAGAAAACAGTCTGGTTGTTGTGAAACTACTCCGATCGGTACCGGATTGGACTGGAATTTTTCCAGAACCTTCTTGACATGGGCAGCACGCCACCTAACCCTCTTAGGTGTCCCATGAGCTGTCCCACATGATGTCATAATTGTTCGTTTATGAAAAAGTTAAATCCAAGATTAAATGTGAGCCTTTAGATCAAATAGTAACCAAATCAATCTTGGCCATCCATTTCAACCCAAATTTCTCTATAAATACCCCCCTATTCAGAACACTTCGGCATGCATGGTGAACCATAGGGAAACTCTTGCAAAATTTCCATTCAACCACGAAAGAAGCAACCAAAGTGAAGTAACAAGCAAGGTAATCATCTCCCTTGATCTTGAGCTTTGTTCTAGTAGGTTAGCTCATGGTTTTAAGGGGTTTTCATGCTATATTTCCCTTATGGTTGCTGCTGGAAGTGCTGCTCATATGTGGTTAAAATATGAGTTTTATGTTATGGATAGTTTAGACAAGCTTAAACAAGCAAGAATCAAGTGGTATAAGCTTGTGAATTCAAGTATGTTTAGATTTAGGGTTTTGTGTTCTTGCTGGTACTGTACGTGGTACTGTTCATATGATGAAATTTCATGATTTTGATGCTTCCAATGAGTTTAAAATGGAAATTTGTGTGGGGATAAAGTAGGAGAACAAGTATTGGAAGCATTGGAATCAAAATGAGAATTTTTGGAAAACAAGAGCATGTATTTCGGTTTGGCACTGTAGCAATTTATATGTTTTGATTTTGGAAATTCTGATTTCATATTTGGATTCTACATGAAAAATTATGTGGAAATGAACCATGAGAATTTATTTTGGAAAGGTGGAAGTAGGAAACATAAATTAGAGAAAGAAAGGGAGCTAGTGAAAACCTAGTCTTGGATTTGGTTTCAAGTTGAGTTGTAACTTGATATTATGTTGTGATGGCTAGATTTTGACATTTGTGAAGGAAGGAAAGCACTTCAAGAAGGTCTTGACTAAGATAGCTAAGAGGTAGCAAGGATACCTAACTATAACTCATATTTGTTTAATTGTTTTGCTTGCTTGTTGATTATGGTGTTTGGTTGAGCTTGAGCTTATGTCATCATGTTATGATGAAGTATGAATGATTGCAACTCCTTGCAAGTTATGTCATGACAATATGCATGTTAGAGTTTGCTTATGTACCATTATGAAGTAGCTCCCATCTCATGATAACATGTTAAGCATACAATTATCCATGCATGATATTATAGTTTGTGTAACTTGCTATTGGGATTTGCATGAAATCTCATTCCTTCCACATGCATAACTATGTTTTAGGTGCTGGATCATTTCAAGGGAGGAGAGTAAATGTTGATGAATAAGTTTGTATAATAAGCTACATGACTTACATGACATTATGGGATGATATGCTAGTATGCATGGTGTATATTTCTATAGTCCTGTTTTGAGGCTGTGGTGATTTGACAATGGTTGTGACATCTCAATCAACGAGTTTTAGTTTGAAATTTTGTACGATTAAAGCTAAGATACAGAGCTTTAAATGAAAACTAAGAACGCCTCATTTGGATAAGTATCCGAATTGTTATGATTTTCCAAAATTGGAAGTAAGATCTGGAATTGAGATAAAATGATTGCTGAAAGGCAGTGACGTTCACGCAATGATTTCATATATCAAATGAATGAATTTTTCTATGAAATTTGGTGAGCTTAAAGAGGACGTCTAAAGATTCAAATACATAGGTAACACAATTCATTTGGATAAGTGACCAAAGAGAAATGAATTTTTGAAGTTAAGCAAAGAAACTGAAACTTCCAGATTTTACCAAATGAACAGTGATTTTCAACGATTAAACTGATTTCATTGGGACAAGAAAACCTCAGTTTCATATTTTTCCCTCAAATATATGTGAAAGATCTTTCATTAGAAATTGGAACCATGTTATTTCAATTTTTATACAATTAATTATGAATTTTCAAAGTAGGGTACATGTTCTGGAATTACCAAATGAACAGTAAAAGTGAATAGTACCCAAGAGCAAATCTTTTGGAAATGGATGTTTTCAAAGCAAATGATCATGTAATTGGTTCCAATCACTTCTAATCAAGTATAATTGAGGTTAAAAGTAAGGATATGACAGAAATTACCTTGATAAGAGAGTGAGTGAAATACTACACCTTGTGAAGAAATATCAACCTAGTTGCTTACTAAGATTTAATTGCATGAGTTAGATTTTTTGATTGATATGAGATTAGTTTATACTGTTTCCAATTGAAGGGAAAAGATTGATGATTACAAGTGCTTATTCTAAATCTGTTTTGCCAAATTTATTGGACATTTGTGTTTGAATTTCAATTTGGATCCATAATTTTGCTTGGAGTACAAAAGCTAAGTGTGGGAGAATTGATAAACTCATATTTGTATTAATGTTAGAGTATTTAAAGAGAGTTTTATTATTAATTTTTGTTTCCATTTATCAATATATTGAGCAATAATAAATAAAATAAAAATCGAACAAGTGGAAATTAATTGATATGATTTTAGTAATTAATTGGACAAATAATCTAGTAAATTTCTATTACAGGAATGCAGTAACGGATTAGGTGAAGGTTAGTCGACAGTTAGACAAGAGAATATTTAAACATGTGCTAGAAGGGAGAAGTTAACAGATTAAGCATGTGTTGGACTAAACAAGTGGGCTAACAGAATCACATGGATAGGGTGCTAAATAGAAGCATGTAGGCTAACAGCTGGTGGAAAGTATGCAGATGACACACCTTGCATCACTCATTAATTCTAGATGCTACTCACTCCATTCAGCCTACATCACTCCATACTACATACTCTCAATTAGACCTAACAATACTCAAATATAACTCAGTTAGATAACCATATGAAAAAGAAAAATAGTAGGTTATGACGTGTAACCAGTGATATATACTAAAAGGATATGTAATGATTTATGAGAAAGATTCTATATTTTAACATTTATTTTCACATAGAGAAGTATTAATTAAAAATGTTGTCAACGTATATCAAATAAATCAAATAAAATATGAAGCCATTTAGGTACACCCAATCTTATTTTTCTCCTTTATCTTAATGTTAATGTGTGACTGTGTGTATATATGCATAATATATATGAGATCATTTGGTCCTTAAAGGCTACCTTCCTCACATACAGCAAAAATAGAGCAAGTTATTGGAAATCGTGCCCTAGGGGCCAATCATTATCTTATGAACATTGTTGATTTATGAATTTATTAATTGTGTTATCATATTATTTGCATGTTTACTGTGATGACCATTTTTGGATAATTCATGATCTTATCCTAAATGTCCCTGGTCTGTCATCTATATGAGAGCAGAGATGAAATAAGACCAGTATGACTTTAAAGATGTATAGAGATATAAATCAAAGTCATAGGCACGTGTAAGAGTACAAGGTGTTGGATCGACCCGCTATGAGAGAGTTGCATGGGTTAAGTCATAAGCTTCCCTCATATACAAACCATGTCATTACGCCCTTTAACCTGAGATCATCATGGATTCTTACATGACAAGCGCTCAGCTCTGACCTAGTCAAAAGTCACTTTTGACCGAGTGATCATAAAGACTATGTTCGGGCTTAGTGGTTTTCCATGCGGAGGAATGTGAATGGTCAAGATGGAATTTGTCCCTCACATTCATATAGAGATATTATTGGGCCCCTCGATGAGTGAGTCTGAGAAATGTATGGCCATACTGTAATAGAAAGATAGTTCCATTTCTATAGTCAGACTACTCAGGGATCGAGCAAGTAACGGTCAGGAATAGGAGGATGACATTTTCCATGCCCCATCTATGACCAAAATATCGTGTGACAAAAGGGACATGATATGGTTATATAAAGTTACATCATTTATTGATCCTCATATGATTTGGGTAATCGTGATGTCTTGCTAGAGACCGCTTGCGACTTGTGAGTCAATATAGTAAATGGCCCACTGTCAACTTCATATGGGCCTACAGGGTCGCACACAAAATAGCCTAACACGAGCTATGATGTCCAGATTCATTGAATCTAAGACATGTCCAAATTCAATGAATAATCCAGGGTGGATGTATATATTTATTTATATTTATATTCGTATATATAAAAATTCGTATATATACATTATATATAAGAGATATATGAGATTTAATTTATAAGGATAAATTAAATCTCTATCACGTTTGAATTTGAAATTCAAATTGATATGATATCACAAATTTGATTTATGAGAATAAATCAAATATAATTCTGTCTTTTCTTTATTTTAAATTAAATAAATAGGTGAATTAAATCTATGGGACAGATTTAATATAAACATTATTTATTTAATTAGTTTCTTATCAAATTATACAATATATGATATTGTATTAATTTTGGAATTAATATAAGATTAACTCCAAAATTCAATTTGGTTGAGAAAAACGAATAGCATTCTATATATCTGATTTTAGGAGCTATGTTTTGAATAACACAGAAAGGCCAAACGGGAATCTGCAAAAAGGTTTGCAGTTAAGAAACTGCCAAAATAGAGACGAAGAGGACGAATTCTTGAGAAAGCCCTAGAGGGACAGAAGGCGCTAGCATGTCATTCGTGGTTGGAACGCTATTCGTGTGGATACCAGTAGAGGAAGTCGACCTGAGTCGTTGACTTCTTGCAATAAGAAAGAGAGCACGAGCTGCGGAGAGAAGCTGTGAATGTCGCAACCAGAAGCTGAGGAAGTCGCGACTGCATACTGAGGGTAATACTTCTTTCCACTTGACTTAAACACATACGGTAGATCTTGGCAGGGAATGGAAAAATTTTTAAGTTAATTTCCACTGCGTGTCTTCCAATTCCTTACAGTGGTATTAGAGCCATGCCGTTTTGTGTTTAAATTAGGCTTGATTGTTGATTCATATGATATATGTTAGTCGTAGCTGATCATATAATATACGTTTTATGTGTGACATATAAGGAATCTGTGTTATGTATGACATAAAAGGAATCTAAAAGGGAATTGAAATTGGTGGTGATACATTTTGATTTGATCAATTAACATAGATGGGGTCTAAGAAAACCAAATTCAGATTCGTGATTATTTATGAAACAAAATTTTTTCTTCTCGGGGTGCTGCTACCTGTTCATAGCGTAACATATAACATATTCCTTTTCATACATCTTAGGGACCAAACAGTAGCATCTGGAACCACTTCCAAGGCTGTTGAAGTCAAATTACTTAATCTGGAATTTTACTCTTAGTGAATATTGTTCACTGTGTGAATTCTAGAGGAGTGACTTGACTTCGAAAAATCATCACTAATTCTATAAAAATCGAAATGGAGTGGTTCAAATTGCTACAAGAAGCTAACATAATGATATTTCAGGGAAAAATGACTCATTGACCATACCTTGACCAGGTCAACATTGGTCAATGTCCGAAGTTTACTGTTCCTCCAGCGTCCTGTCCCTGATTCCAGCATTCTGGTCCCAACTTTGATAAATCATATCTTTATATGTAGACATCAAAATAAGACGTTATATATATCAAATCAAAGCTTGGCATGTGTACTATTTACTGGGAAAATATCATACATTTATTCAACCATTTACTATTTATAATTACAGCTCAAATGTCACTGCCTCCATCACGAGTTACTGTTCACAGTGACAATTTCCAGTAATTATACATACATGAATCACATATCAATCATGCTAAGTAATTAACATATCTTCATGCATCTTTATCTCCTTCATATTGAGAATACCTGCTGTAATTGGATTGATATGGAAGGGGTGAGATTTCTGGGGAAATCTCAGTAGCAAACGGTACTAAACAATGCATGCATTAATGTGAATACTTGTGCTTGCTTGTGAAAGTGTTAACATTGTCTAATGTGCATGCTTCCATGTTACATATGAAATACAATTGGCCAAAGTAATCATAGAAATAGAGCTTCATACATAAGCACATATTCAACACAATTCCACAAAGCCATAGCACATCAAGTATAACATTCAATGCATACAAGTTTAGGATAAGTTTACTACCTGACATGTAGCTTTTCTTCCAGCTCTTAGCCTTTGTTCTAAGGTTTATTCTTTCCATAGGTCAGAGCCTATACATAGCATAATAATATCTTCATTATTACTCTATCAGTATAGCTCTATTTAACTCATGCTTAACTAGGGGTAATATTCTTACTCTGACATTCCCCTGGCTTTCTTTCTATCTATAGCTACCTTCATTAATAGAGATATTTCTCTATTCTAACTATTAAGAGAAATCCTCTAATTTATTAGAGTAGGGACTAGATAACTTTCTTACCTCATTCCTAAGCTTTGTCTAGTCCCTCAGCTCCTTAGACTGCTCCTGGCTCCACCAGAACTCCTTCCTTTCTTTCCTTTCTTTCTTTCTTTCTCTCTTTCTCTCTTCTTTCTCTTCCTTTTCCTTGCTAGGCCGTGGTGTGCCTTGGAATGGGAGGGGAGTGGCCTATTTATAGGTGATAGGAGGTGGAATGAATGGTCTAGATTGATTCACGATGAATGGCTCAGATTGCTTGCTTCCTCAAGCAGCTTTGCCTGCATCATCACGATGACATCACCCTCCCTGATGACTCACCACTCATGACATCATCTAGGACACCTCAAGGGATAACTCAAGGGGCATGTGTCTCAATGGTGGGGCCCATGGGACACCTCACCAGCTGACTCAGCCTTTCCAGAGAATTCCAGAGTCTTTTCCCTGAATGGACGGCCGAGATTGTGCCACGTGTCCTCTTGCTTTTTCTCCTTTTTCTATAATCATGCCATGTGTCCTTTGCTTTTCCTCTTTTACTATAATCATGCCATGTGGCACATTGTGGGCCCCATTTATGTCCTCTCATGATTCCAGATCACTTTACCCAGTTCTATCTTTTACTTTATTGAAAAAGCACTAAAACATTATTTTAATACCTCTTGGGCCCACTTTACTCTTGGGCTATAGTTTTGGGCTTTTAAATATCATCTTGGGTTTCTAACCAAGCCCAAGCACTCTGGTGGCCCGGTTCCCAAGGAAAATCCTTACTAAATTACCAAAATGCCCTTAGTTCCTTTTTAGTACTTATAGGAGAACTGTTATATTTCTATACCTTACCAGAGTATCTCTTGACCCTGGTCAGCTATCCAGATACCCTTTCTTAACTATCTAACCTTAGTCAAATGATCATAATGCCCTTCGTCTGACTCTAACACAATGACACAACACAGTGGCATACCTTTAGTGGCAATTATATAATTCTTCATTTTTCTTGGTCTTTATTAGCCCTGGCCCACATATTTATCTGAAAATATCATTGGGCCTATAAGGTGTCATTGTGGACCCTCTGTATGATCCACTATCTTCATGGGCTCAATTCCCAAGAAATTCCCCCGAAACCTATTTATTGGGTCTTTTAATCCACTGTAAATTCTGTAGTAAATTCTACATAACTCCTTTTTTGAGCTCTGTCAGTTTCAAAAATTATTATATTAATTATAGGAATTTACTGCCACATTTCATTTGATTCTGAGGTCTAGAGAATACTATATTAATTTTTCTTCTCTTCGGAAATTAATATAAATCTTTCGGGACCTCATATCAAAACTTTGTGTTGCATCAAACTGATCATCATAATTTTCTCTATTTATTGAGACCTCTGCTCAATAGGGTCTGGTAGCATCCCTTTTTCAGGTTATATACTGGGCTTTAAGGCCTAAAAATTGGGATATGACACAACATAACCGTAACATATACTGTTTTGTGAATGTTTTAGTTTTGAAACATTAATTGCCCTCCAATTAAATATGAATATTGATTCTTGAATGTTTGGGTATGGTGAACAATATAGCTCTAGATTGCAAGTGTTGTAATTTTTAAATACGGCCTGTGTGTCGTGCCTTCCTCTATATACTCTCAATGTACCTTCTCTTCTCATCTCACTCCCCTCGAATGTTAAAAGAGGTTTCTATATGTAATTTCCTTTTTCTTACTAGAGAGCTCCTCTCATTGGCTTGAGGGGACTTAGGATAGGTGAGCCATATTGTATCACATTTAAATTATGCATCTTATGATTATATCAGAAACATGCATATTACTTGTATGAGATACAAACTGAGAAACATGCATTCTTATAAACCAGATAGTTAAATTAAGCCCTCTAAATGAAATCTTAAGTCATAATGCCGTCAATTTATGTTAAAACCTCGATCGCTCAATTGTGGACTCCACCAAAGTGGGTGCATTTGAGTTATCTTGGGGAGATAAGCAAGAGTAATGGTGCTACTCTCACATGTTTATTATTGTTTGACTTAATCGAGATTAACAAAATGGTTTTGGGTCTCAAGGCATTAGATGGGATTAAAAACATGCCACATCATATGATGATAGGATCCCATGAACATCTAAGAGTTACATTTGATGTAATCCATACCTACCTAAATAACTTAATTTAAGCGTCCTGGCAAAGTGGACTTAAGTTTGAGCCAAATATGGATCTTAGCCCACTAACTATTGCATTGAAGGTTGTTTATTTAGTGGGAGATTACTAATTAAATTGCATATTTTAATTGTAGAATCATAACGACTAGTAATACTGCTACATTATCACTGCGATCTGTCCTTGAGAAGGACAAACTCAATGGGACAAACTTTCTTGACTGGTTTAGGAACTTGAGAATTGTTCTCAAGTAGGAAAGAAAGGCGCATGTCCTAGATCAACCCATTCCTGAGGAGCCAGCGGCTAATGCTCCTAGAGCTCAGAGAGATGCTTACACAAAGCATAAGGAAGACTCTGTCGATGTGGGATGCTTGATGCTAGCCACCATGGTTTCGGAACTCCAAAGAGATCTAGAACACAAGAAGGCTTATGAGATGATTGTGCATCTCAAGGAAATGTTCCAGCAACAGGCAAGGCAAGAGAGGTATGAGACCCCTAAAGCCTTACATTCCTGCAAGATAGCTGAAGGTGCATCAGTCAGTACTTATGTGTTAAAGATGAAAGGGTACATTGATCACCTTGAGAGGCTTGGATTTCCCATGAGCCAGGAGTTAGCTATAGATTTGATCTTGAACTCACTCCCAGAAAGTTATGACCAGTTTGTCATGAACTACAACATGAACAACATGGAGAAATCTATTTCTGAACTACATGGGATACTTAAAACTACTGAGCCGAGTCTTAAGAAGAAGCCCAGTGCTGTTTTGATGGTTTAGAAAGGAAAGGGTATGAAAAAGAAAGGCAAAAGCAAGGGGAGGGGTCATGGCTCATTAGGTAAGACCAAAAAGTCAGACAAGCTCGAAACCAAGCCTGCACCAAAGAAGGCAAAGCCTCCGAAGGAAGGAGTCTGCTTCTTCTGCAATGAACCTGTTCATTGGAAGAGGAATTGCAAACTCTACGTCGAAGATCTGAAAAAGAACAAGAAGGATAGCGGGGCTATCGCTTCAGGTATTTATGTTATAGACATTCATCTTTCTACTTTCACCTCATGGGTATTAGATACTGCATGAGGTTCTCATATTTGTACAAATGTGCAGGGACTAAAGGACAGTAGGAAGCTAAAAAAGGGTGAGGTTGACCTACGAGCTGGAAACAGAGCAAGGGTTGCTGCGTTAGCTATAGGCACTTATGAATTAGTTCTGCCCACTGGGCTTTTAGTAGTTTTGAACAATTGCTATTATGTTCCTGCTTTAAGTAGTAACATTGTTTCACTTTCTTATTTGGATAAGGAAGGTTTCACTTCCATTTCTGGGAATAGTAGATGTTCTATTTATCGTAATGATGTTTTCTATGCTCATGGTGATTTGCATGTTGATCATTACATATTAAATTTGGAATAACCCAATCATGGAAATATCTATAACATAATCGCCAAAAGGGTCAAACCAAACAATTTGAATCCGACATAGCTCTGGCACTGTCGTCTGGGCCACATTAATGAGAAACGCATTTCCAAACTCCATCAAGATGGATTTCTAAAATCATTTGATTTTGAATCATATGACACTTATGAGTCTTGCTTATTAGGAAAGATGACAAAGTCACCCTTCACTGGGAACAATGAGAGGGCCACTGATTTATTGGGCCTCATACATACAGATGTGTATGGATCGATGAACACAAATGCCAGAGGAGGTTATTCGTACTTCATAAGATTCATAGATGATTTTAGCAGATATGGGTACATCTATCTGATGAAACATAAATCTGAATCTTTTGAAAAGTTTAAGATATTTCAAAATGAAGTACAAAACCAGCTTGGCAAAACAATTAAAGCCCTTCGATCTGATCGGGGCAGTGAATATTTGAGCTAAGACTTCATAGATCATCTTAGGAGTTGTGGGATAGTCTCACAATTGACTCCTCCAGGGACACCACAATGGAATGGCATTTCTGAATGGAGGAATCGAACACTATTAGATATGGTTTGATCCATGATGAGTTGAACAGATCTTTCACCCTCCTTTTAGGGCCATGCCCTAGAGACAGCTGCGTTCACACTCAATCGTATTCCATCTAAGGCAATTGAAAAGACTCCGTATGAGATATGGACTGGGAGGACACATAGTTTATCTTTCCTTAAGATTTGGGGATGTGAGATCTATGTTAAGCAACAAGCCTCAGAAAAATTAGCGCCCAAATCCTCAAAGTGCCTTTTTGTGGGATATCCTAAGGAAACCAAGGGATATTACGTCTACAACCCTGCTGATAACAAAGTGTTTGTTGTTAGAAATGGTATCTTTCTCAAACGAGAATTTATCTCTAAAAGAACCAGTGGGAGTAAGGTACAACTCGAAGAAGTTTGAGAGCCATAAGACACCACAAAACTACAGATGGAAAATAGAGAAGACTCACAACAAGTTGTTGAGACTCCTCAAGTCACGTAAGGTCCACGGAAGTCTAATAGGACACGACTTCAGCCTCAAAGATATGGATTTCTGATTTCTGACAGTCGTGATGTGTTGCTCATTAAGCATAATGAGCCGATAACCTATTGAGAAGCTATAATGGGACCAAACTCTGAAAAGTGGCTTAATACCATGAAGTCTGAGATGCAATCCATGTACGATAATAAGGTTTGGACCTTAGTCGACCCGCCAGAAGGTGTAAAAACCATCGGGTACAAGTGGGTTTTAAAGGAGAAAACTGACATGGATGGCAATGTAAATGTCTTCAAGGCACGACTGGTTGCAAAAGGATTTACTCAAACTCATGGTGTGGACTATGATGAGACCTTTTTCCCAGTTGCAATGGCCAAATCAATCAGAATTCTCTTTGCCATAGCAGCATATTATGACTATGAAATATGGAAGATGGACGTCAAGACAGCTTCCTTAATGGAAAGCTCCTTGAGGATGTGTACATGACACAACCTGAAGGGTTTGTGCGTTTCGAGGACTCTGGTAAAGTGTGCAAGCTTCAAAGGTTCATTTATGGACTGAAGCAAGCCTCTCGGAGTTGGAATCATCGTTTTGATGAAGTAGTCAAAGAGTTTGGATTTCTTCAAAACATTGATGAACCTTGTGCGTACAAGAAGGTTAGTGGGAGCACAGTTGTATTTTTGGTACTCTATATCGATGACATCCTACTTATTGAGAATGACATTCCTACCTTGCAGATTGTCAAGTCTTGGTTAGGAAAGTTTTTCTCGATGAAAGCCTGGGTAAAGCCACCTACATCCTAGGAATCAGGATCTATAGAGATAGATCTAAAAGACTTCTAAGACTCAGTCAGAGTACATATATAGACAAAATACTGCATAAGTTCAGTATGCACGAATAAAAGAGGGGTTACATACCCATGTCTCATGGTAGTCACCTCAGCAAAGATCTGTGTCCTAGTACATCTGATCAGCGAGGTCGCATGAGTAAAGTTCCATATGCCTCGGCCATAGGATCTATCATGTACGCCATGTTATGTACTCGACTGGATGTCTTGTTTGCCTTAAGTATGACTAGCAGATATCAACAGGACCCTGGTGAGGACCATTGTACTGCTGTCAAGAATATCCTTAAGTACTTAAGAAGGACTAAGGACTTATTCTTGGTCTATGGTGGATCGGATGACGAACTCTGTGTAACTAGTTACACAGATGCGAGTTTCCAAACTGACCAGGACGACCAAAAATAGCAGTCTGGATATATATTCCTCCTCAATAATGGAGCAGTAGGCTTGAAGAGCTCTAAGCAGGGCACTGTAGCAGATTCTACAACAGAAGCTGAGTATATAGCAGCATTTGATGCAGCTAAGGAAGCCGTTTGGATCAGGAAGTTTATCACGGAACTAGGGGTGATACCTACCATCTCATATCCAATAACTTAGCTCTGTGATAATAACGGTGCCATAGCACAGGCCAAAGTGCCTAGGTCATATCAAAGGACCAAGCATATACTCAGACGATTTCATCACATGAGAGAAATCAATGATAGAGGTGACATAAAAATATGTAAAGTAGAAGGAGAAGATAATGTTGCTGATCCTCTAACAAAGCCACTTGTGCAGGCAAAGCATGAGCGTCATGTTAGGTCAATAGGAATTGGTCAAATTAATGATTGTACCTAGTGCAAGGGGGAGGTTGTTGGAAATCATGCCCTAGGGGCCAATCAATGTCTTATGAACATTGTTAATTTATGAATTTATTAATTGTGTTATCATATTATTTGCATGTTTGCTGTGATGACCATGTTAGAAATCGTGCCATAGGGGCTAATCATTGTCTTATGAACATTATTGATTTATGAATTTATTAATTGTGTTATCATATTATTTGCATGTTTACTGTGATGACCATCCTTGGATAATTCATGATCTTATCCTAAATGTCCCTGGTCGATCATCTATGCGGGAGCAGAGATGAAATAAGACCAGTATGACTTTGAAGATGCATAGAGATATAGATCAAAGTCATACAAACATGTAAGAGTACAAGGTGTTAGACCGACCCGCTGTGAGAGAGCTGCATGGGTTACGTCATAAGCTTCTCTCATATACAAACCATGTCATTATGCCCTTTGACCAGAGATCATCATGCATTCCTACATGATAAACGCTCAGCTTTGACCTAGTCAAAAGTCACTTTTGACCGAGTGATCATAAAAACTATGTTCGGGCTAAGTGGTTTTCCATGCGGAGGAATGTGAATGGCCAAGATGGAATTTGTCCCTCACATTCATAGAAAGATATTATTAGGCCCCTTGATGAGTGACTCTGAGAAATGTATGGCCATACTGTAATGGAAAGGTAGTTCCATTTTTATAGTCAGACTACTCAGGGATCGATAAAGTAACGGTCAGGAATAGGAGGATGACATTATCCATGCCTCATCCATGACCAAAATATTGCGTGACGAAGGGACATGATATGGTTGTATAAAAGGTTACATCATTTATCGATCCTCATATAATTTGGGTAGTCAGTATGTCTTGCTAGAGACCGCTTGTGACTTGTGGGCCAGTATAGCACATGGCCCACTGCCAACTTTATATGGGCCTACAGGGTCGCACACAAAATATCCCAACACGAGCTATGATATCCAGATTCATTGAATCTAAGACATTTCCAGATTCAATGAATTATCCAGGGTGGATGTATATATTTGTTTATATTTATATTCATATATATATAAATTCGTATATATACATTATATATAAGGGATATATGAGATTTAATTTATAAGGACAAATTAAATCTCTATCACGTTTGAATTTGAAATTCAAATTGATAGGATATCTCATATAAGAGATATTTACAAGATTTAATTTATAAGGATAAATTAAATCTCTATCACGTTTGAATTTGAAATTCAAATTCATAGAATATCTCATATAAGAGATATTTACAAGATTTAATTTATAAGGATAAATTAAATCTCTATCACCTTTGAATTTGAAATTCAAATTGATATGATATCTCAAATTTGATTTATGAGAATAAATCAAATATAATTCTATCTTATCTTTATTTTAAATTAAATAAATAGGTGAATTAAATCTGTGGGACAGATTTAAGATAAACATTATTTAGTTAATTAGTTTCTTATCAAATTATACAATATATGATATTGTACTAAATTCGAATTTAATATAAGATTAACTCCAAAATTCAATTCGGTAGAGGAAAACGCATAGCATCCTATATATCTGATTTTAGGAGTTGCATTTTAAACACACAGAAAGGCCGAACGGAATCCGTAAAAAGGTTTGCAGATAAGAAACTGCCGAAATAGAGACGGAGAGGACGAATTCTTGAGAAAGCCTTAGAGGGACATGAGACGCTAGCACGTCGTCTGTGGTTGGAACACTGTTAGTGTGGATACCAGTAGAGGAAGCCGACCTGAGGCATCGACTTCTTGCGATCGGAAAGAGATCACTAGCCGCAGAGAGAGATCACCAGCCATGGAAGTTGCTGAGGAACACTGAGGCTAATGCTTCTTCCCACTTGAATTAAACACATACGGCAGATCCTGGCAAGGAATGGAAAAATTTTTAAGTTAATTTGCGCTGCGTGTCTTCCAATTCCTTGCAGACCATCCTTGGATAATTCATGATCTTATCCTAAATGTCCCTAGTCGGTCATATATGCGGGAGCAGAGATGAAATAAGACTAGTATGACTTTGAAGATGTATAGAGATATAAATCAAAGTCATAGGCATGTGTAAGAGTACAAGGTGTTGGATTGACCCGCTATGAGAGAGTTGCATGGGTTAAGTCATAAGCTTCCCTCATATAATAACCATGTCACTACGCCTTTTAACCTGAGATCATCATGGATTCTTACATGACAAAAGCTCAGCTTTGACCTAGTCAAAAGTAACTTTTGACTGAGTGATCATAAAGACTATGTTCGGGCTTAGTGGTTTTCCATGCAGAGGAATGTGAATGGTCAAGATGGAATTTCTCCCTCACATTCGTAGAGAGATATTACTAGGCCCCTCGATGAGTGAGTCTGAGGAATGTATGGCCATACTATAATGGAAAGGTAGTTCCATTTTTATAGTCAGACTACTTAGGGATCGAGAAAGTAACAGTCAGGAATAGGAGGATAACATTCTCCATGCCTCATCCATGACAAAAATATAGTGTGACAAAAGGGACATGATATGGTTGTATAAAAGGTTACATCGTTTATCGATCCTCATATGATTTGGGTAGTCGTGATGTCTTGCTAGAGACCGCTTGCGACTTGTGAGTCAATATAGTAAATGGCCCACTGCCAACTTCATATGAGCCTACAGGGTCGCATACAAAGTAGCCCAACACGAGCTATGATGTCCAGATTCATTGAATATAAGACATGTCCAAATTCAATGAATAATCCAGGGTGGATGTAATATTTATTTATATTTATATTCGTATCTATATAAATTCGTATATATACATTATATATAAGAGATATATGATATTTAATTTATAAGGATAAATGAAATCTCTATCACGTTTGAATTTGAAATTCAAATTGATAGGATATCTCATATAAGAGATATTTACAAGATTTAATTTATAAGGATAAATTAAATCTCTATCACGTTTGAATTTGAAATTCAAATTGATATGATATCTCAAATTTGATTTATGAGAATAAATCAAATATAATTCTGTCTTATCTTTATTTTAAATTAAATAAATAGGTGAATTAAATCTGTGGGACGGATTTAATATAAACATTACTTATTTAATTAGTTTCTTATAAAATTATACAATATATGATATTATATTAATTTTGGAATTAATATAAGATTAACTCTAAAATTCAATTCAGTTGAGAAAAACAAATAGCATCCTATATAAAAAGGTCGTTAAAACTTAATCCGGGAGGAACCACGGGTGGCTGGACCTCCTAACATGTAGGAGGGGTTATGTATTAGTGAACTAAAGTGTTAGATCACAAATGTAATGGGTAAATTTCATTTTGGTACAGAGGTGAAGTTTTTGTACTACGCAAGAACCTTCCCGGACCAGTCCTGGACGTGCCAGGACTGATCCTAGATGTGCCAGGCAGGTCCTGGACATGCCAGGACCTACCTGTATGTGCCAGGACCTGCATGGACGTGCTAGGACTTGCCTAGGATGTTCCAAGACCCTGTCCAAGCCTGTCAACAATTGCCCAGATCTTGCATAACCCTGCCCACGCTTGCCCGAACCTTGCCCACACTTGGAACCACCTTGTACAAGGTTGCCACCAACTTGGCCACACTTGCCACCACCTTGTACAAGGTTGCCAACAACTTGCACACACTTGGAACCACCTAGTACATAGTTGCCAACAACTTGCCCACACTTGGAACCACCTTAGACATGGTTGCCACCACCTTGCCCACACTTAACTTACCCACACTTGGAACTGCCTTGGACATGGTTGCCACCACCTTGCCCACACTTGGTACTACTTGTACATAGTTGCCAACAACTTGCACACACTTGGCACCACCTTGCTCACACTTGGCACCACCTTGTACAAGGTTGCCAATAACTTGCACACACTTGGCACCACCTTGGACATAACTGGAATCGCCTTGTACAAGGTTGCCAATAACTTGCCCACACTTGGAACTGCCTTGGACGTAGTTGCCACCACCTTGCCCACACTTGTCACCCTTTGTACATGGTTGCCAACAACTTGCACACACTTGGAACCGCCTTGGATATGGTTGCCACCACCTTGCCCACACTTGCCACCACCTTGGACAGGGTCTTGGAACGTCTTAGGCAAGTCCTGGCACATCTAGGACTGGTCCAGGTAGGTTCCTGAGCAGTACAAAAACTTCACCTCTATACCAAAATGAAATTTACCCGTTATAATTATGATCTAACACTTTGGTTCACTAATACATGACCCCTCCCACATGTTAGGAGGTTCGGCCACCCGTGGTTCCTCCCAGATTAAGTTTTAAGGACCGCGTAAGTTTGGAAGATGAACAATTCCAAAGATATTCCATGTTTTGAATAACACAGAAAGGCTGAACGGGAATCCACAAAAAGGTTTGCAGATAAGAAACTGTCGAAATAGAGACAGAGAGGACGAATTCTTGAGAAAGCCCTGGAGGGACAGGAGACGCTAGCACGTCGTTCGTGGTTGGAACGCTATTCGTGTGGATACCAGTAGAGGAAGCTGACTTGAGTCGTCAACTTCTTGCGATTGGAAAGAGAGCACGAGCCGCGGAGAGAAGCTGACCTGAGTCGTCGACTTCTTGAGGAAGTCGCGACTGCATACTGAGGGTAATACTTTTTTCCACTTGACTTAAACACATACGGCAGATCCTGGCAGGGAATGAAAAAAATTTTAAGTTATTTTCCACTGCGTATCTTCCAATTCCTTACACAAGCATAATGGAGTTCAATTGAGAAATATTACGAGATTATGGAATGTGACTTTCTCTTTGTTCAGAAAATAAAATGCTATAACATTTTTAAATCAAATAATCTATTTCACTTAATTATCCTTAGTCATATTTCATTTTAAATTTCATAGCTACAGTACTTTAATTTCATAATTCTCACAAATTTTGAGTTATTATGTAAAATTTCATTATTTATTAACTTGTAAGGCATCTTAACATTTTACTAAAGTAGATATGAGCGAGCATCATATATTGCCAGAAATTTTGGAGTTTGGATTATTTTTTGAGTTAAGGGGCATGAACACCTTATTTTCATAGGAAAATTCAGCACATTAAATTATTTTGTAGTGTGATTTTTTTAAAGTATTTTTTTAGGTACCATGTCATTTTCTTTAAAGTATATTTTTCATTAAAAAATTATTTTGGCAATGTTGCCCACTTAGTTAACTTCTAAAAAGTCTATTAAGTTAGGTGCATCTAATGTTAGATAAAATCTAAATAACAAACCAATCACATGCATATAAAAATTCCAAAAAACATCATAGTAGCATCAGAAGACGGTAACTAAAATAACAAAACCCAATTAGTAGAAAAAATGTCAGAGATTCTTCTGATTAGAAGATAAGCATAGTGATAGAATGAGAAAAGAGCTATCACCAATCAAAGAACCCTTGAGTTATATTTTTTTTTTTTGGGATACCCCTCTAACTCAGTCTCTTGCTATTTATAACCTCCCATCAAGGCTAGTAATAGTTAATCGAAACAAGTAAAAACCCTAAACATAAGCCCGTCCAACTAACATAAAGCCCACATCATAAGATATTTTATTTAAATTAGGATATTGTAGTATCTAAAATATCTAGACACAATTCTAGTAATACCCATAATATCAATCAATCAATCATCATCAACTATACTCTTAAAATTTTGTCATACCTAATTTAACTAAAAATGAGTTTGGTTCGATCGGACTCAATACTTTTGATATTTTTTCTAACAATCAATAATCCTAATCAGTAATTCTATTTGATCTCTGAAAAATTTTGGATCCATAATGGTAATTAAGTAGTAATTCCATTAACAGATTCTATGATATTTTAAATTTCTAACCATAATAATCATAAATAATTAATCAATTATAACCTTTTTTCCCACTTCCTCAACTTTGAAAGATTCTGAGCTCCCATTAGGGTAGTAATCCATAATCTCATTAACTAGATATTTCAAATTTCTAACCATAATGGTAATTAATAATAATCATAAATAATTAATTAGTTTAAACCTATTTTTTCATACACCCTGCACAAAGCATGGGCAGAAATATCTTGTTTAGTGTAATCTTTGTATTTAAAATAATAATACATATTTTATAATAAAATAAACTATTTAACATCAAGTAAACTAAAATATTTTTCAATATCCTAAACTAATTTTGGTATAATTTTGCTGTTAAAGCATTTTTTAGGACTCTTTTTTCATGTTTTCAGCCCTAATATTTAATTATTTTAAGTATTGAAAATATGAAATATAAGAATTGAAATATTTAGGAAAAATGGTAAAGATGTGTACTTAAAATATAATTTTTAATACTCAAATCTAATATAGTCAATTAGACATATAATAAAATATAATATTTTATTGAATTAAAATTGTCCAATTAAAATATTCTAAAATTATATTTTCAGCACTCATCGTCTATATGTTCAGTACAAACCTTCTACATATTCACTGCTTACACTACAAACAAATAGATATTTTGCATTAGTTATTTTATAGTATTTCTAGCGGTTAAAACAGTTAGAAATTACTTTTTTAGCGGTTAGGTAAACCACTAGAAATTCAGGTGCTAGAAAATAGTTTATAGCAGTTCTAGAGAACTGCTACACATAGTGGGCAAAATGTAAAAACTTTTCTAGTGGTTCAATAAAACGTTAGAAAAAAACATGGCAGGAGAAGATGCCAATAACAGTTGAGAATCACTAGAAAATATTTCTAATGGTTCCTGGTGGTCATCTTGTTGGGAGAAAACAAATGCTAGAATTTGTAGAGGTTAAGAACCGCTTGAAATATGGAGGCAAAATTTGAATTTGGTAAAAAAATTATATTTAGGGTCTAAAATTTTAACTTGGGTAAATTGTTTTTGGGTTTATTATTTTCTAGCAGTTAGAAAACCGCTAAAAGTTCATTCCAATGAAAAAGATTAGATTTTTTTATTATCATAAAATATTATATTATTAATTCAGAAATTATTAAATAGATTATACCATATGACTGCTACAAAATATCTATTTGTTTGTAGTGTAAGTAATGAATATGTAGAAGGTTTGTACTAAAATTATGAATCATATTATACAAACAAATATGAATTTAATTTGATAAGATAATTGAGTTAGAGATGTAAGAAGTAGAGATGAGATAATATGTAGTGTTGAACTTCAATTCATAAGTTGAAGAAGTGGTTGGATTGGTTGAGATAAAGAAAGAAAATATGAAAGAAGAAATTATAAGTATGCTAGTAACCTATAAATGAAGATAAATAAAATAAATAAAGATATACAAAATAAATAAATTCTTACCATGTAAAGAAAATTAAGAGGAGGATAAGAGAAGATGGAATTTTAAGGAAAGAGATGAAGGAGAGGAGAGGGAGGAAAATAAATGTGGGAGTGAATGAATGAGGGGGTGAGGTGGTATTTATTGATGTTTAGGAAGGATTTCTAGTGGTTTTGTGCATTCTGTAGCAGTTTTTTTGATAGGACAATTTCTATCAGTTCTCTAAACCCCTATAAATGTAAAAAAATTAATTTTTAAAAAGTGAACCAATTTTAATTTATTTATACATATTTAATTTATGTATAAAAACAATTTAAAACATGAGTGATAGAGATTATTGCATATGCTATTCTTGATCATCATCCTGCTTGAAAGGAGAAATTAAAAAAATTATTGTTAGGATTATAATTAAATATATTTAAGAAAATATTTTAGTAGCAAGTAATTTAATAAAAGACATATACGTGACAATGGCTAAATTATTGTCTTCTTGAGGAAATGAGTTTTCAAAATTTGTCAGTTGGAAAAGCTCACTGTCATAAGTAATGCCACCATCACCTATGTCATAAAGATCCCACGGCTTAAGGTGGATGACTATATTCCAGTGCTTATGGCCCATCATAGTAAGCCTGGTTTGCCTTGGAGGTAAAAATATATGGCCCATCATCTTCAAATTCCTCATATGAATGAGTATAGAGAAATTAACAGAGATGATGCACAAGTTGTTAGTGGTGAACTGCTATGAAGTTGTCATATTTGCCCAAGAGCACTTGGAAAGAATTACGGTGAAAAGTTGATAACTTGACTCAATGATATCAATAAGCTTTCTATAGTGACACCGACAAAATGCATGTCGGTGTCACTACTGCTAGCCTACCAGCTCGTCCTGAATTTGCTGCAAAACAATAGAGTTTTGTGTGAGAAATCCTTGATCACGTGTAACCATATAGAAATTGAACCCATTGACATTATAAGTGGTATAGCTTCTTGCATGATCTAACATATTGAGGGAAAAGGTTTTGAGTTCATCTATGCATGGGATGACGTCGTTACATATTCAACATGTAAAGAAACTGGGTAACTCCCTCTGGAATTTTATATCAATGTTAATGGAATATGCACACCCTCATAGTTACTGCTTGAGATAATTTCTAAACTCACTATAATGAAGTATAATTGTTAGAGTTAGTGGGAATAAATATAGTGTAAAAGTTTGTTAGTACATAATACTTACTACATGAAGGGTTCAACTTGGCTGCAATTTATCAAAACATGCACGTTACCTAGAGTTTCTTTATGGGAGTGAGTGTAAATAATTCACATCCTCCTTGGTTTCCTGAAAGGAGGAAATAAAGTTATTGTCGAAGGACCAGGAGGAGAATCATCAACGAAGAAAGTGGTTAACATATGTCTTCATATCATTATCAAAGTACCTTGAACATATGATTTCAATTTTCCAAAGTAACTACAAGTTAATATTCCATTAATAATTTTGAACAATCAATATAATAAATGAAATTGAAAATGCAGGGATAAAAGATCATTTGTACCTCTCTATAGGGTATATACATTGATATTAAACTAGCTTCTCATACGGATGGACAATCAATTGAACTATGGCAGTGAAAATGATGGATGAAATATCATCTCTAATTGACAAAATTTAAGAATTATTTTAATTTATAGCTGATCGAGCTCATCAGATACTAAAACCTTTGCACACAACTTCCTGAAAAATGAACATAGCTCTACCAAAACCACTCATACATCATAAGGAAAGTGTGTTTCTCAAAGCTAGTGGGAGTAACTGTTGTATAAGAATATGAGAGTCATGACTCTTTAACCCAGTAAGCTTTCTAGCCTATAGATCGATACAACTTGAGATGTTGCTAGAATATTCATAATGTAATTTTATGTTCTTTGGCATAGAAAGGAAGGTATCTTTGTTCTACTTCATCAAAGTGAATTTAACTGGCTAAAACTTGTCATTTTCATTAGGCCAAGCCTCTTCAACATCAACATAACTGTTTATAACATTCTCACCAGACAAAGTAATAAGAGGATATCTCCTTTGTTGGTTTCGTTCAAAGCGAATCCGTTGCAATCTAAATCTATGCTTGGAATTGAGAAACCGTGAATGTCTCATGAAGTACCACTTTCAATTGTGCAAAAGGCAAAATTCTACAGAGTCAAAGTTTCACTCAAGACAGGCCAACCCAATATGCATGTTCAAGCCAGACAAGGTTTCTAAACTGGGAAAATCACTTATCGTCCACATTAAGGCTAGTTGAGTAGTCGTTTTTCATATGAGTGGTACATATCAACACCATCCCTCCATATCTCTATCAATTCTTGTATCAACATATATAGGTTCACTTCTATATCATTCCCTGGAGCTTTCTTGCCAGGAATGATCATGGAAAGCAAAAATGAGCTTTGTTTCATATACATCCAAGTGGAAGATTGTATAGAATTAACACCACTGGCCAGATAATATAGCATGTTCACAAAATTCATAATTAAATCTAAAAAAATCAAAATAAGGTGGTTCAAATTTCTAATAAAATCTCTTTCATTTAAATTTTAAGGAAAAATATAAAATTGAGGTTTCATTGTCCTAATGAAATCAGTTTATTCGTTTAAAAATACTGTTCATTTGGTAAATCTGAAAGTTATAGTTTCTTTGCCTTAAATTCAAAAATTCATTTCTCTTTGGTTACTTGTCCAAATGAAACGTCTTACCTATGGATTTAAAGCTCCAGACATTTTCTTTGAAGCATAAAATTTCATAGAAAACTCGTTCATTTACTATATTAAATTAACGTTAGAATGTCACTGCCTCCAGTTGCTCACTTTATCTCAATTTCAAATTTTATCTCCAATTTAGAAAAATCATAGTAAATCGAATACTTAACAAATTGCAGCGTTCTTGGTGTCCATTTAAATCTCTGTATCTTATCTATTATCATACCAAATTTCAAGTTTAAAATCATTGGTTAAGTCATGTTAAAGATCATCATAAAGCTATGACCTTAGAATACAACCATACCATATCATGCTAGATATCTCATCAAGTCATCATCATAGTGTCAAGTAATCAAAATAACTTATTACACAAGTTCAACCATCTATATTTACCCTTTTTCCTTGAGATGTTCCAGCACCTATAACATAGTTATGCATATGGAAAGAATGAGATTTCATGGAAATCTCAATAGCAAGTCATACAAACTATAATATCATGCATGATTAATTAGATGCTTGACATGTTATCATGAGATGGGAGCTACTTCACAATAATACATAAGCAAACTCTAACATGCATATTGTCATGACATTAGTTGCAAGGAGTTGCAATCATTCATACTTCATCATCAACATGATGGCATAATTTCAAGCTCAACCAAACATCATAACTAACAAGCAAGCATACAATCAAGCAAATATGAAATTATAGTTAGGTATTCTTGCTACCTCTTAAGCTATCCTTGAAGAAGTCTTCTTGAGATGGTTTCCTTCCATAAAAAATGTCCAAACCTAGCCATTACAAAGTAACATCAAGTTACAACTCAACTTGAAAACAATTCCAAGACTAGGTTTTCACTAACTTCCATTCTTTTTCCATTTTATGTTCCATACTTCCATCTTTCTAAAATAAATTCTCATGGTTAATTTCCACATATTTTTTTTCATGTAGAATACAAATATGAAACCATAATTTCCAAAATCAAAACATTCCCTTGGCTGCTGTATAGAACCGAAGTGACACTCTTATTTTCCAAAAATTCACATTTTGATTTCAATGTTTCCAACACTTGTTTCCCTACTTTATCCCCACACAATTTTCCATTTTAAACTCATTGGAAGCATCAAAATCATGAAATTCCAACATATGAACAGTGTTTCATACAGTGGCAGCCAAGAACACAAAACCCTAACTACATGCATACTTGAATTTGCAAGCATATACCACTTGATCTAGCTTGTTTAAGCTTGTCTAAACTATCCATAATATAAAAATCATATTCTTATCACATGTGTACAGCACTTCTAGTAGCACCCTTAAGGGAAATATGTCACAAAAACCCCTTAAAACCAAGAGCTAACTTGCTAGATTAAAGTCCAAGAACAAGGGAGCTAGTTACCTTACTTGTTGCTCAAGTTGTGTGATTCTTTCTTGTTCAAAGTAAATTTTGGAAGAGGTTCCATAAGGTTCTCATGGATTCTGACCAAGTTTGATTTGAGGGGGGTCTTTATAGGCAAATTTGGGTGGAAATGAACGGCTAAGATTAGTTTGGTTACTATTTGACCTAATGGTCCACATTTCACCTTTAATCAAGCTAGCCCTAGAAGCTTTGTAATGATTCCATGCATGACCTAATTTATGGATGTGTTTTTTTGGAAAAATGTAGATATACTGATAGGAAAAATTACCGTCCAGTATAGTACCGATATGAGCAGTTTAACAAAAACCAGAATGTTTTATGTTCCTGATTTTTATAATATTCCAGAATATGTATTCTATCATGAAAACCAATGTCTAGGTTTTCCTACCATTGACATTGTTAGACTGAGTATTTATCTGCTAACCATCCCTTGGGAAATGACCAAAATACCCTTGTTGCACTTTCTTGCACTATATTAACCCTAAGGGCATAATTGTCATTTTACACCTCTTTATACTCCATCAGGGTATATACTGGCTTTAACTAACCCTCCTTGTACTTTATTGTACATTTTTATCCTATCCAGAATGACCAAAATGCCCTTCATCCATCATTGGTACAATCTAGCTACACAGGGGCATTTTCGTAATTTCACACTTTTTCAGGGTTGCTCTGGACTCTAGCCCATTTAATTGTCCAACCATCTTACTGGGCCTCTTGGGATGCCATTTGGGCCTTAATATTGTTCCATTACCTTTATGGCACAAATCCCAATGAACCTCTCCGATAGTATTTATCGGGTATTTTATTGCACTATAAATTCCCGTAAGAATTCTACAGGACTCCTTTTCTGACTCTGTCAATTTTATAAATTCTTATATTAAATATATGAATTTACTATAAAGTTTCATATGATTTTGAAGTCTAAAAACTACTGTAATAATTCTTCCTGACTTCAAGAATTCATATCAATTAATCGGAACCTCAAATCGAAATTATGTGTTACGTTAAACTGATCAGAATAATTTTGTCTATCTACTAGTAAAATTTGGGACTGAACTGCTTCCTCGCAATTTTTGACCTTTTTCGGTTCAACTTTCTCATAATTATATTTTTGTCCCTGAACTTTTAGTTAATTATATTTAGGTCCCTAAACTTTTGATATTACACCTTTTGGCCCAACTTTTATTTCAACTTTTATTTTTGGCCTTCAACCTTTTCTAATTTTCATTTAGGTCCCTGAACTTCCTTAGTTACCAATCCCTCTCTTTCCTTCCTCAATCTGATACAGTTTATTTTAAGAATCTCATATCTATTACATATAAACTGTACATATACATCAGATAAGGAAATTGGGGATATGACAGTTAACAGTGATGGAAAAAATGCACATGCAAAAAATACTTTGAAGAACAAAAAAATTACACTTAAAATATATTTTATGGACAAAACAACATCCCAAATTATTTTAGGGTGCTAAGTGTTATATCCCAATTTTTAGGCCTAGAAGCCCATTATGTTGTTTGCAATAGGTAGGCTACCATGCCCCTTTTAGCAGAAGTCCCAGAAATATACAAATGATGTTCATGGACTAAATGTGAATAATGAAAGTTTAGAGACTAAATTATAAATAGTGAAAGTCCTTGGGGAAAATATATAAATAAGTTAGAGATTTCAGAAGAGTCTCCTTGGCATAGAAAAAGAAAAGAGGCTAATTAGAGGTCTAAGGTTGAGATAAAGACCTCAAATGGATGATTTGTGAGGATGAGCCCAAGTAGGGGTAAAATCATAATTTTAGAAAGTTTCAGGCCAGAAAGGGTGATTATGGAATAGTTAGGAAAAGAGTTATGGCCTAGGAAATGCATGAAGTTTCCCTATAATTTAAGGATATTTATGGAGCATACAAAATAATTTTCTGAGCTCCAGAAGGCAATTAAGTATAATTATAAAAAGTTGAGGAACTAAGGTGCAATTTTCAAGAGTTGAGGGGCAAAATAGTAATTATATAAAATTGAGCTGGAAAAGACCCCAAACTGCCCGAAAATATTTTGGTCCCCAATTTTACCATAAAATAGACAAAAAATATTACAATTGATTTAACTCAATATGAAATTTTGATTTGAGGTCCCGATAAATCGATATTAATTTCTCAAGTCTAGAAATTATTATAGTATCTTCTGGACCTCAGAATCAGATAAAATTTTACAGTAAATTCTTATAATTATTATAGAAATTTATGAAACTAACAGAAGTTAAAAAGAAGTCATGTAGAATTAATTACAAAAATTTAAGGTGAAAAAGAACTCCGATAAATAATTTAGAGAAATTGTATAGAATTTTTAACAGGACTTGTGAGTCTCAAAAAATTATGTGATTTGTAGGAAATTCACTTTATATCAAAATGAATTTATAAAAATGTCATGACCATTAAAAGAATTTTATAAAATTTATTTCAAAAATAAGGTAATTTAAGGATATCGTTATAGGAAGTGACTTAGGATTGGTGTCAATTACCAATTAGACCCAAGGGAGGCCCAATAATAGCATCATGTAGCAGCCCAATAATTCTCAAAAGTTATTTTGGAGCCCAAGTCAAATAATTGATAATTTATGAATTTATGTAAAAGAAAAGAAAAGAAAATTAAGGAGGCTTCAAGGGGAAGCCAATAGCACATGGTGTGCCCACAAGTTAGCCAAAAATGACACCATGTGCAAGGGAAAAAGAAGCTTTATTTGCTTGGTAGGCAAGTTGGAAAGTAAGAGCAAATATGGACCATTGGATTAAATAATGTTTAAGTGAATCTTGACCTTTCATTTTCCATGCAGTTTTTCTACAAATACCCCACCCCATGCTATTCAAAATCGTGGAATATGGTACCCTTGCGGAAACTATGGCCAAATATAAACTCAACCAAGACAAAGGGGATTTCAAGGCACCAAAGTTCAAGTTAGCTAGGGATTAAGGTCAGCAATATATCCTAACTTGTATTCCTTTAGTTTGGAGGCTTGAACTTAGGATTTTTATGGAAGAAAGTTGGTCTTTACCTAGGGTATGCATGCTGTCCAAAATGTTAAGTTGAAGGAGGAGGAAGAAAATAAAGCTATAACTATATGATTAATGCTTAGATAAGTTAGTTTAGATGATTAGTTATTGAATTAAGTTGATATTCTTGACTTTGCCATTGATGAGACCTTTTGGTCTGCACTATTTTGATATAAGGAGATGGAATTTCAATGATCTAATGTTTCTATTGAAGTTATGTGATGATTTTGTGTAAGATTTGATAGGTTTGGAATATTGGAAGTATTGGAATTGAAAGTTATAATTTTTAAGTCTTCTCTGTATTGTTCACATGCATGAACAGTGGTAGGAATTTCATGATTTTGATGCTCCCAATGATTTTAAAATGAAAATTTGTGTGGGATAAAGTAGAGAAACAGGTATTAGAAGCATTAGAATCAAAATGAGAATGTTTGTAAACAAAGAGGACATGTTTTGATTCAGTCCAGAACAAGGTGCAGATGCTGGAATTTGGAAATTATAAGTTCATAAATGGATTCATAAGGCCAAATTGTATAGGGTAAAGTCAAGAGATCAATTGATTCAAAGGCCAAGTTAATTAGAAGAATTTAGGAAAAGTTACCCTAATTAATAACAAGCTTAATATTCTTGAAGGTCAGTTGAGTTAGACAATGATGAGTGAATGACAATGCAATGTTAGGATTTGGTTGTGTGCTCAAAGAGGGCAGCCACACATGAAAGAGAAGTAAGAAGCAAGAGACAAAGATAAAGTAAAGGAAAGTCAAGCATGTGAATAAATGTATGATAACTTACCAGTGGTTAGTTAGCATGTCAAGCTTCATCTTGATACTAAGAATGCCTTATTCTGATGTCTACGTAAAGAGAACAGAATTTTCAAATTTGGGGATCAGAAACTATTTTTTCAAAATTTTGACTAAATGAACAATAAAATTTGACGTCATAGTTGACTCAGTTAACTAGTCAATGGGTATGAGGAAGTATTTTTCTCTTAAAGTTCAAGATTTTAGCTTCATGTAACTTTTTCAACCACTTCATTTCAATTTTTTAGAATTAATTATGATTTTTCAAAATTTGTCGCCGAATCTAGATATACCATATGAATAGTAATTCATAAAGAATGAAATTTTAGATTTAGCTAATGAACTTCAAAGGTCATATAAGTGGTTATAAATGCTACATAATAGTCTTTAAGACATAAACAAGTAAGGTGTTATGTTAAGTGCTTCTATTAAAATATTTTAGAGTGTTATACGCATATTAACCTTTATTTTTAAGATATAAGATAATTTTGACCATTAGACAATCAAATAATTAAGTAGCTTATTACACATTAAAGTATAAACGGGCTACTCCCGTAAGCGGGCTACACATTAAAGTATTAGCTTATTACGCCTTTAGTTTTATTATACATTAGCTTATTGGTAAGTGGGCTACTCTAAAAAGAGGAGAATATAAGTTCAAATCCTTCTACATTCTAAGCCTTGAAAGGGATTATACCATTCACTAAATATTCGTAGCTGCATTGTAAAGTATAACATTCAATTAGAGTGTAATTATAATAAATTATAGCATTAAATAAATTAATTAACAATTAACATTTGATGTCAAACATATATAAAGTTGAGTTCTGAAGCTTGTTTTTGTATATTTTGCGCCATTTTGATCTCTTCTAAGTTCTAATTTTCTCCATTTTCATATCTTCTTACTCCCTTCTCAATTCTGATTTTTAAATAATTTGGTCCTTTAACTGTAACTTGATTTCAATTTCATCCCGAAACATCATTTTTGTTCTCCTACCTCATTTTTATTGTTTCTTAATTGTATCTAGTTCTAATTATTAGTATTTTTTAAAAAAAAATCTTGAATATCTTTTCTTTTGTATTATTTTTAAATTAAAATACTTAACTAAAAATTTTACATTGCCTGACAATAAAATAAAAAAAGATTCTAACTAAATAAAATTAAAGGATAAAAGTATAACTTCATATCAAGTTTAAAGATTGAATTAAAGCCAAACAAAGTCAACGGGTGAAAGTAATTATTTTAGATTAAACTTAGGTCATTTTGCTAATAGCTATTAGGTTAAGTTCAAAGGTAAATTTATAAGTACACATATATTTTAACAACTAACAATAACAAATACGTATAATTAGAGAACTTGATCTAATGTATATAAGTGACTTGAACTATCTGTATCTGTCCATTTTTTCAAAAAAATATTTTGTGATTAATCAAAATAAATTAAGCGAACGGATTAAAATGAAATTTAAATTTACCACCAAATATGTATTTAAGCCTATACATTGCTTTTTTATCCATTTAAAGCCTATACATTGCTAGTTATGTATAAAATGGGATACAAAACCTGTTATTACCTTTTTAGGCTAAATTACAAAACTAATCCCCTTAGTCTTTAAAAGTTAATTACTAATAAACCCCTTAAACTTTTAAGTCCATCAAGATAATCCTACATTTTCAATTTTCTACTCTTTAAATTTATTTTTCTACACATATAATAACTCCTTTAAATTTTGAGTTTTACGCAAATAAATTACTTAAATTTAAATTTCGAAGATAAATAATGAACAAAATTAATAAGAATATTGGAGTTATTTGAATAAATATAGAGGTTTAGGAATTTTTATTATAAAAATTTCAAAAGTTAGGGTGGTTATTTACTTAGGATATAAAGTTTAGGAGAGTTTTGTATAGTTTAGCCTTTGTTAATAAAAAAATTGCTAGATGCTACCACCTTATCTATCACTACTAAAAAAAAAGGCCTTTACCGGTGATTAAACATGGCCTTTCATAGTGGTTTTATGAGCTACGTGAATTCTACCGACATAATAAGTTCACTTTTTAAAGGCATTTTTAACTGCAGTAACAAGCATACTTTCATGGTATTTTTAAACAAAACCTCCATGCAAAGTGTTACCTTTAACCATGGTTAATATAACAACTATCGTTAATTGCTCTCCATGGCACATTCTTTTTCTTTGACGTGTTTACTTTTAATGGCGATGGTTTATATTCAAACCTATGCATCCAATTTCTAATTTTTCTTGTTGCATACAAATGAAATTTGAAGATGTTTGATTCTTGAAATATGAAGACGTCAATGTTGGATATTAATACATTTGAAAGTAAACTTTGAATTTCCAAATGTGCTATTCAATTGGTGCTTAATAGTTTTCTCCAATCATTTGATTCTTAACATGATTAATCAAACAATTCTTTCTAGGATCAATTTTTAAAAAAGCATATTGAATTTAAATAAAGCAGTATCTTTCAAGATTGTTTTAACAGAAAATGAGAACTTTATATAAATCTATTCATGTTTTACAAATTCAATTTCTTTTACTCATCTAGCTTTATTCACTCATAATTCATAGGTTTGATGATGAGTTATCATATTGTGTTTTCATGATTATTTGAGAAGATTAATACTAACCATTCTCCAAATAAAGAAATAAATTTATTTTTCTAACAGGAGGAGTAAAGAAGAACTGCCAACAAATTGAAGGAAATATGCTACTCGAGAAGGAAAAGAAAAAGGATTAATACATCAAGTGGCAAAAATCTGAATAAGCTTTCTTCAAACCCTCTCTTTATATTGAAAGTATGTTTATGGTATCTTGATGTTAATATGTTGTTCATGATACATGTATTTATATGCTTTAAAATGTTTCTTATGTGAATTTATTTTCAAAAATTACATGAGAAAAGTTAACATTGTTTTCTCTTCAATGATTTCAATTTCAAAAGATAATTGAATAATAATTTGAGTAAATGATGTTTGAAACTTTGTTAAAAATGGCTTTAATATGAGAATAATCAAATGTATATTTCAATTAATGTCAATTAATCGAATAGCTAATTGATTAAACATAGTTGAAATATGTTCAAAGTTGTTTCTTTTGAGAATTAATCGATTGATTGATAAAAATTAATTGAACATCTAATCGATTAATTTGTATTATAATAGGTGTTGAATGCTATTTTGTTGGCAATTAATCAATTAATTAATCAATTAATTATTCAATTAATTGGAATTAATCGAACACCTAATCGATTAATTGGAGTATGTATGCATGTATTTGATGAAATCAATCTATTACTTCATTGATTAATGGGCATTAATCAATTAATGTAAGGATTTAACAGTTATCAGGTGCGACTCTTCATTATTAAGCTTGAACCCTAATAGATTATTCTCCAAATTCTCTCAACTTCAATCTCCAAATTTCAACAAATCTCTTTGGGGAAAGCTTGCACACTAGCTTTCGATCAGAACCTAACCAAAATCACCTCCAAATACCTTAATTTTACCGCTTGATGTATCCCAAACCATAAAGGATAGTGAGAAACAAAACTAAAAATTTGGATGGATCTAAGAAACAACCATCCAAATCAGTTTCAAACTCACCTCAAGCCTCTCAACTGAAGGAGAAAAAGAGGAAATTTCAACCTAAGGTGGCTAAAGATTGACCAGATACTTTAAAGGGAAAAGGGAAGGCACCAGTAGCAGAGGGCAAGAGCCAAGCCTCTGAACCATCTCCTTAGTCTAAAAGGAAGGCTACGACACATAGGGATATCTCAAACACTGACTTAGATGGATATCTCAAACACTGACTTAGATCTTGATTTCACAGAGATGCTAGAGAGATCAGTCAAGTCTGCCACTACATCTCTATGAAAGAGACAGAAGCTAGTAAGGAAGCCCACTACCTCTTCAGTTCTATATGAGCCATAGGCATTAGGACTAATTTTTCTTCAAGGTAACATCGGTTTAGATTTTGACATGGCTAGGTTTAACACATACTTAGAGAAAGGAAATGATGTCCAATGGTATCTGTTGACATATATGCCCTAAAGTTAGACCATAGGGTAAACCTGGACTTGATTGATCCCCTATATCACTATGAGAGCTGGTTAAGGATCAATGAGATGTATAATTTAGAAGTAGTTAGAAGAATTTATTGTAACATGGAGATGATCGACTCTATGGATGGTGATGATAATATAGTCGAGAGCTATCTAACTACTAGGCTTAGGGGCAGAGATCAAGTTAGACTTAAGTATGATCAACCACCTGATAGGAGCCCCTCCCTCTAATACTACTCAAAATCAAAAAGCCTTATCTGGGATCTCTCACCTTCACCCCGAGTAAGATGTGTAACTTCTATCATATTATTCATTACATCTACTCCTAGTGTGTGATTCTCAAGTCCTCCAGTTTTACCTATCTGAACCAGAGGACTACCTCACCCTAGCAAGGATAATTAGTAGAGTAAAGCTTAACCTAGGAGCTTTCATCTATAGCCAGATGAGGGAGTTCTATGTAAAGAGAACGAGGACAACACTAATGCCTTACCCTTAACTTTTCTCCTACATGCTTAAACACTTTAACATTCATCATCTTGAAGGGAGGAAGAAGGAAGAGATTAATGCATTTGGGATGGTATAACTCAATAAGATGAAGATTAAGATGCCATGTAATGGCAAGAAAGACAAGCTTCCCAGAGATGCTCAGGATAAAGGTCATTCCTCATTGGTCCACAAGTATCTATAGCTCCATTTTTAGGAGCATATATTCAAAGGTACCTTTAGATAGTGTTAACAAAGTTTGAGAGTATACTAGCTGCCTCAAGGAAGGAAGCAGACTTACTACATGAGAGGCGTAGCTATGGAATCCAAAATGTACTAAAACCTCACATACAGGTTTTTCAGACTTCAAGGAAAATGTCAAAGAGCGATAGGTTCATACTCATGAAGAAGTATTTGATGTCAAGAACCTTATCATGGCATATATCAACAACAACCTTAGACCTTCTTTCACTATAGAGGAGCTTCAGGACCCTTCACTTTCCCAGCCTAACTATCTTGCCTCAGTACCTTCTACTTCCACAGCCACATAGCCTTCACCTGCTCTTATATTTACCTTGGGTGCACCACTCTCTCCACAGCCTAACTAGCTTGCCTTAGTACCTTCTACTTCCACAGCCACAGAGCCTTCACCTGCTCCTATATTTACCTTGAGTGTACCACTCTCTCCATCAACTTAGCATCATCAGACTTACCTTTACCACAGCTTCCCCTAGTCATTCCTTCCTCCTTAGCCTGGACCTTTTTGTATGATGTCAAAAAGGGGGAGAGAAGAAGTGAAGAGGAAATGGAATCCTCCTTGGAGTCACTTGATTGATGCTTATTTTATTTGTATTTGTTATTTTATTTGGGTTGTGTATTTTTGTTTTTCAAATGATTGTAAAACTTTTAGAGCTTTAATGAAATGATATTATTCATTGGCTATTCATTGTCTATTGCCTTGTTATGTTTTGACTTGATTGAATTGAATTTAAAAAGTTTTAACTCAACTTAATTTCACTTTCACTCAAGTTTTGTCATCAACAAAAAGGGGGAGAATGTTAGTGTGTAAATGTTTTGATGATGTCAAAAGAGAAAAGAGAATTGAGTTGTTTAATTATATAAAAAAGTGTTTTTGAAGTAAAGAAAGTGAATTTGAAAACAAATGAAGTTAAAAGAAGAAGTTAGTAGAATTAATCAATTAGTTATTCAATTATTGAGTATTAATCGATTAACATTAATTAATCGATTGAATGATAGATTAATCGAAAGGAAGCAATTTGTTTTATACAAGAAAATCAATGAATCGATTAATGAGTGATTATTAATCAATTAATGTTGAGAGCTTGCCTTCGAAAATGAATTGAAAGACCAATTAATCGATTGGTGAATCGATTAATATATTGAAAATATATTTTCTCTTAAACAAAATATATTGTTATTAATCGATTAACCTATATTAATCTGTTAACTGTTTGATTAATCAGTGAAATATCTAGTTTGTGAAAAATCAAATATAAATTAATTAATTGATTGGTTAATTGATTAATCTAATCAATAGATTAATTTTTCAATTAATATGTGTTGAAATATTTTTTCCTTTATTTTTCTAAACGCATTAATCAACCAGGTAATCGATTAACTTCAAAAACTTTATAAATTTGAAATATATCTCTTTTTGAGTTATAAACTTATTTATAATTTCAAATGATTGATTTAATTGATAATTTGCCAATGTTACTCTTTATTTTTCATGCAAATCTTTTGAGAAACTTATCTATATAAAATTACATCCTATATGCCACAATCATTCATTAAGTATAATGCTCTGTTTTCTATTTCACACATTAATTTTAATTAATCAATTGGATAATCGATTAATATAGAATAATCTTTTCAAACAAGTACAATCTTTATATGATCTTAAATTGTTTACAATTGAATTGACTACACAATTAATCATTGATTAAGTTATTGAATATGAATGAGCATGCATTGTTCTACCATCATTCTTGTTATGATTCATCTTATGCAAATCTTTTGAGAAACTTATCTATATATATAATTACATTATATATGCCAGAATCATTCATTCAGTATAATCCTCTGTTTTCTATTTCACAGGTTAATTGTAATTAATCGATTGGGTAATCGATTAATAGATAATAATATTTTGAAACAAGTAGAATCTTTATATGATCTTAAAGTGTTTACAACTGAATTGACTTTACACAATTGATCATTGATTAAGTTGTTGAATATGAATGAGCATGCATTGTTCTACCATAATTCTTGTTGTGGTTCAATCTCATGCAAATCTTTTGAGAAACTTATCTATATAAAATTACACCATATATGCCAGAATCATTCATTCAGTATAATGCTCTATTTTCTATGTCACACGTTAATTCTAATTAATCAATTACCCTAGTTGGTATTAGATCCAGATTCTTTTTATTACAAATAATTGATGTTTTCTCCCCTAGTTGGTATCAGAGCCAGAAGATGAAGTAGATATGTGGTCAATAAATCTGAATCTATCTTTATGGTATCAAAAAATTGTTGAGCTTCTTAGTATGATACGACTGTCATATATCAAGCACATCAGTACAAGTCTAAGTTTATTACACATGAGACCATCTTTACGAAAATAGACCGTAACACCCGACGGACTAAGGCAGGTGGAACATCGTACGCAGTAGTATGTAATAAACATAGCACACGTATGCACTTTATAAGTGGCGTTGGCTAGATTGTGGCTAATAAGATACTATCATACTAACCATCTACAAATTTTTTCAGATCCCTAAAGATAGGTAAATTTTTATTCATCATACAACTACAAATCCAGAAGGTAAAGATACTAACAAAAGGGAGAAAACGTCAATTATTGAGTTTTCCTTTTACTTTACTTTGTTTTTATTTATTGTTGTTATGATTTCTTCTTTCTTTGTCCTTTCTATTTCCAGCTTTACTATTCTGCTTTTACTTTTATTTATTTTGTTTATTTACTTTCTGCTTTTTACTTTTTAATTATGTCTTTATTCTGTTTCTTCTCTTTCAAACGAGGATATGGATCTTCTTCCTCCACTTCTTCAACAAATGTCCCCTTAAACGATGAGGAATTAAATGAAGCAACAATCACTTCAAACAAAAGAATTTTCAAACAAGAGATTTCTTTTCAAGACATAAACCAAAACGTTGACAATTGGACTTTGCCTTCTATTGCCATAAACTCGCTTTATGCACAAACAGAGGATAAAAATGTTTTTTCAAATCTGATATATAATCAGGACTGTTGAAGAATCAATTTCTATCTAACCTAAAGAAGAAGATTTTTTCCTTCTTTCTAAAAAATCAATTGAGCGACACTAAAAAGAATACAACTTTTTACATATCGGTAGCGTTCAAATCGCAATTAAACCTCTTGTCAGGAAAGGCCTGCATATATCATGTTTACTTTGTCTTTAGATGGTAGACATAATATATACCAGGATGATATTTTGGCAATGGCAGAAACTGGCCTACATGCAAGACCTATTTATTTTAACTGTTATCCAGACCAGATGCTGGATTTGAAAGATGAATATGTCTTCAAAGGTCTTAAACTAAAAATAAAACTTCATGTTTTGAACATGTTGCTAGGATCTATACCTGCTACCCTAATTTATAGGATACAGTATAAGGTCTCAAACACGTCAACTTCTTTTGTTCAAATTCCTTTTGAAACTGACCAAACAACGATTTTCTTAACTGATTTCCAAAATTTTAATATAACAATCCTTAAAGTAATCATGTGGGAAGATGTTGTATTACCAGAGGAATAGGTAATAGAAAAAGCTTCACAGCTGCTCCAAAACCTATTTCCCAGTTAAGAAAAATCACTCAAACATCTGATGGATCTGTCAGGTTATTCTTTGATCGATCCAGAAGATCATTATCTCAAACTCAAAGATCTGAAGCTTCAATATATGAAGACTGTAGATATATCCAAATAGAAACATCTAGATTCTCTTATTCCTCAATTCCAAGACCGCTTTCTGTCATATATGGAATGGCATTTGAAACACCTACAATAGTTACCTAAACCAAACCAACTACTAGTGCTTCAATAGAAGGAATTGATAATTCTATAAACATACCCCAAACGGCGTATAAAAAAGATGAAGACTTAAGGTCTTATTTAAGATCAGTTGAGTCTCTAACTTATTCGTCACTAGATATGGGAGAAATACATGTCATTGAAAATGATTTTCAAATTGACAAACAAACTTTGCAAAAACAATTTTACTCGAAAGAATACAATCTCCAGAGGAAATGGTTTTTTGAAAACTTCAAAGGATCTAGTAGAAAACAAATTCAAGAAAAATTCTACATATTCCTTGAAAGGGCTCAAGTGAATATTCCATTTTTTGATTGGTTTAGTGAATACACTAAAACCACAAAAATAGATTATCTATTTGATCAAACTATTGATGTTATTAAACAATGGAAAAGTTCTAAAGGAGAAAATATCTCTTCTGAATTTCATCCTCCAAAAATGGTGCAAATTCCTCAGGCTAAGGATGATTTAGGTCAACTTGTGCTTGCTGCACCATTTCATTTTAAAAATATGGATCAACCTGTTGATTCAACAAACATTAAAAAGATAGTTGAACAAAACAATTACACTAATTTGTATCTTCAACAATTAGGTGATCATTTTGCTCAATCATCTTCAAACATTGTTTCAGAACAGTTGAAACCAAGGATTTAAAACCTAATCTTTAAACCATTTTAGCTCATCCCACAAATGAAGTCTAAAATATACAACCAAAACAAGTCCATTTTGATTAAAAATTAATCAAAAAATACTCCAAATATCCCAAACTCTGACTATCCTAGAAACACCTCAAACCGAGTCAACCTCTTATACTAGGTAAGTAGCTAATGTAAAAAAGGAATCCTAAACAGCTTTCTAAGCTTCCCAAACTAATTCATCTGAATCACAACTCCAAATCAACTAACAACACTTGAAACAACCCTCTAAACTATATTACCCTAGGGCAAGCCCTCTACACATTCTGGTTGAAGAATGATTTAACCAAAACTTTAGGTCATTTAGCGGAGAGAACATTTATGAAAGGAACATAGATGGTCTTAACAAAGCTAATATCCTTTCAATGATGTAGCAGATGACAATGTTGTGTACTATGTATCAAACCCAAAATAACTACACAGATGAACAAATTACTAATCTTGTGGTATCCAGTTTTATTGGACAATTGAAAAATTGGTGGGATCATTATCTTAGTCCAGAAGACAAACAAATGATTTTGTCATCTGTTCAAACTGATTCTGATAGAACACTTATTCTTTACAATGGTGAAACCTATCCAGATTCTATCCAAACTTTGATTTTTGCAATTGTTAAACATTTTGTTGGTGATCCGTCTATTTGAAAAGATATATTAGCTGAATTACTGTCAAAACTCAAGTGCATAACCCTTTCTGATTTTAGATGGTACAGGGATACTTTCCTTGCTTGAGTTCTCACAAGAGATGATGACAAACAACCATTTTTGAAAGAAAAGTTCGTAGCTGGATTACCTAAATCTTTAGGTGATGAAGTTAGAAAAAAATTTAGAAATCAAAATGATGGGATAATCCCTTATGAGCACTTGACATATGGAGAATTAATCTCTTATGTTCAAAAATCTGCTCTTAAAATTTGTCAGGATGATAGCATCCAATATTAACAGGCCAAAGAGAAAGCCGTAAACCGTAGAGAGTTAGGTACTTTCTATGAACAATTAGGTCTTCCATCCTATAAACAAACCAAAAAATATAGGAAAGCTTCTTCCTATCACAAAAAGAAAAATTATATCTACCAAAGATATAATCAAAACATACCTCTCTATAAATTGAAACAAAAATTTAGATCCAAACGCAAGGTCGACTTTCCTGAACAAAACAAAGTAAAATATTTTAAATGTGGCAATTTAGGTCATATTTCAAAATATTGTTCCTTGAGAAGAAAACTCAAGAAGATCAAGTGTATTGATGAATCTATTATTGATTGAAGAAACTTCTAGTTCAGAAACTGAAAGTGATTCTTCTGAGGATATTCAAAATATTTAAAATGATGATATCCCAGAATCTTCATCTTCAATCAACGTTATCTCAAAGGAAAAAGATTTACTTCTTGATATCATTGAAAAACTTCCAGATTCTAAAAAAGGAGAATATTTGTTTAAGTTTCAAAAATTGGTTAATCAACAACCATCTTCTTCAAACTCAAAACCTATTTTTCCTGTAAACAAATACAATTTAACAAATGTTTTAAACAAATTCCAACATTCTGTTAAACCAACAACCCTCCAATATCTCTATGAAGAGGTAAAACAACTCAAGACTAAAATACGTCTAATTAAACTCCAACAGGAAACCTATGCATAAGCCATATCCCAACTCCAAGATATGCAACTTGTAGTAAAACTGAAGAAAATCTAGAAATCACATTTAATGATGGTAATGAGGAAGATCAAATTTTTTTAAATTTGATTGCAAGAATTTCTATTCAAAAATTTTATATCCATGCTAAAATTATTATTCAAAATGATTTAATATTAGAAAAAACTGTCTTATTTGACACAGGAGCTGATTCTGATTGTTTTAATGAAGGAATCATTCATAAAAAATATTTTAAGAAAACAACCGAAAGGTTCAATGGTCTCAATGGCTCACGCTTATATGTCAAATACAAAGTTTCAAAAGTTATTGTTGAAAATCAAGAATTGAAGCTTGAAACTCTGTCACATCCTACTTTTTCCCTATCTGTATATTACTAATAGTGGAAAGAGGTTTGGAAAAGATTGGGACGATGAATAGAAAGGAAAAATAATGATTAGACAAAGGCGTAAATATGAGGGACTAAAATGAAAAGTTTAAAAATTTTACGGTGCAAAGTGTAATTTTCAAAAGTTCTGGGGTAAAATGGTAATTATTGAAAATTGAGCGGGAAAATGCCTAAAAATGCCCAGAATTGGATTAGTCCCAAAAATTTTCCGATAAATAGAGAAAATTATTCTGATCAGTTTGACGCAACACAGAATTTTGATATGAGGTCCTAAAAAATTTATATTAATTTATGAAGAAAAGGAAATTAATATAGTATCCTCTAGACCTCAAAATTAGATGAAATTTGGTAGTAAATTCCTATAATTAATATAAGAATTTATGAAACTAATAGAGTTCAAAAAGGAGTTATGTAGAATTTATTATGGAATATATAGTGGATTAAAATACCTGATAAATACGTTTTGGGGGAATTTCTCGGGAATTTAGCCCATGAAGGTAGTGGACCATGTAAAGAGCCCAAAATAGTGCCTTATAGGCCCAAAAATATTTTTAGATAAGTATGTGGGCCAGGGCTAATAAAGACTGAGAAAAATATAAAATTAGGAAAATGCCACTGAATGTAAGCCAATTTGTTATGTCATTGAGTCAAAGTCCAACGGAAGGCATTCTGGTCATTTGACTAAGGTTAGATAGTCAAGGAGAGTTTCTAAAATAGTTGACCAAGGTCAAGGAATACTCTGATGATGTGTGAGAAGACGATAATGCCCTTTGAGAAATTAAAGTGAAATCAAACACCGATAAAGGGTCTTGAGGAAATGTAGGGAATTTTTATCAGAACTTATGGGTCTCAAAAAATTGTGAGACTTTTCAAGGAATTTATCTTATATTATAATGAATTTATAAAAATATTATAACCATTAAAAGAGGTGTCTAGCATTTATTTCAAAATCAGGACATTTTAAGGATATAAGTATAAGGAAACTGCTTTGGGATTTGTGCCAATTAGCTATTTGACCCAAGGAAGGCCAAGGGCAGTCTAATATTTCATCCTAGGGCAGACCAATAAGTCCCAAAAGTTGTCTTGGAGCCCAAGTCCAATAATGAATAATTTGTGAATTTTTGAAAAAGAGAAGAAAAATGAATAAAGTGAGAATTAGGATTTGCACATGGTGGGACCCACAAGACCGCACACCCAAGACAAGAGGAAGAGAAGATTTTTGTCATGTGATCTTATCTCAAGTTGGCTCGGTGGGCAAGTTTGATGTGAGAGCAATTATAAGCCATTAGATCAAATAGTGCACAAAGTGATCCTGACCATTCATTTTCCATAAGATTTTTCTATTAATACCCCACTATTTTCTGCTCAAAACTGTGAAGGAGAACCCTTAGGGAACCTCTTGCACGATGAAAACTCAAGCCAAGACAAAGAAGAATCTAAGGACCAAAGTTCAAGTAAGCTAGAGATTAAAGGTAAGCAATCTATCCTAGCTTATTTTTCTTTGATTTGGGAGCTTGGACTTAGGGTTTTTATGGAAGAAAGTTGAGTTTTTCCTAAGGTGTATATACTGTCCAAAACCTTATATGAAAGGGGAAAGAAGAAATTAAAGTTAGAGATATGTGATTGAAGCTTAAACAAGCTAGTTAGGTGATTGGTTGTTGAATCAAGTTGATATTCTTGACTTTGCCATAGTTGAACCGTTTTAGTCTGCACTGTTCATGATAGAAGGAGATGTAATTTCAATGATATAATGCTTCTGTTGAATTCATATTATAATTTTGCGTAGGATTGGATAGGTTTTGAACATTGAAAGCATTGGAATTTTAAGTTGTAGTTTTTGAAATTATTCTCTGTTACAGTTCACTGATATGAAAAATGATTAGAATTTCATGATTTTGATGTTTCCAATGGTTTTAAAATGAAAAGTTGTGTCGGATAAAGTAGAGAAACAAGTATGGGAAGCATTGGAATCAATATGGGAATTTTTAGAAGAATTATGCATGTTTTTTAAATCTATCTAGCATAGTGCATAGGAGCTAGAATTTCATGATTCTAAGCTCATAAATGTAATCAAAAGGTGTAATTGTGTAGGGTAAAGTCAAGACATCAATTGGTTCAAAGGCCAAGTCAATTAGTTAATATTAAGGAAAGTTAATGTAGTTAAATGAGTTGAATGTTCAAGAGAAAGTTAGATTGTAATGGATGAGTGATTATATGATGTTAGGATTGATTGTGAACTCCAAGGAGGTAGCCACACATCAAAGAGAAGTGAAAATAAAGAGGCAAGGTTAAAGTGCAAGAGATCGAGCAAGTGAGGTAGTGAACCATCCTAAACTTGTATGTATTGAATGTTATGCTTGGTTGTGATATGGCTTGGTTAAATTGTGTTGCATGTGTTTATGATTGAAGCTCTGTTTCTATGATTACTTTGGCCAATTGTATTTCATATGTAACATGGAAGCGTGCACATTACACAATGTTAACACTTTCACAAGCAAGCACAAGTATTTACATTAAAGAATGCATTGTTTAGTACCGTTTGCTACTGAGATTTCCCTTAAAATCTCACTCCCTCCATGTAATCCCAATCCTATCAGGTTTATGAATGATGAAAGAGGATGATGAAGCATGAAGAGAAGCTAGGGATTGGATAGTATAAATGTTATGTGAATAATTATTATGTGTAATGTTGTTATATGATATGTTGAGCCTCAATGTTCATGACGTAATGAAAAATAGTAAAAGATAAGATAAATATATGAAATTTTACAGAAATTTAGTTAACATGTCAAGCTTTTTTTTGACCAATAATGCCTTATTTCTATGTCTATACAAAGAGAACAGATTTTCCAAAGTAAGGGACCGGAATCTGTTTTCAGAATTTTTGACCAAATGAATAGTACACTTTGATAATTAAACTATGTTAATTGACTAAGTATTTAGTCTGGATATTATTTTTCCCTTAAATTTGAAGATGTTATCTTCACGTAGCTTTTCAAACCACTTCATTTCAATTTGTCTATAATTAATTATGGTTTTTTGAAGTTCGTCACCGAATCTGGAATACCATATGAACAGTAACTCGAGAAGAGTAAAATTTTCAAATTTAGCTAATGGACTTCCAAGGTATTGTAAGTGGTTCTAAATGCTACTGAATAGTCCTTAAGATATATGAATGTAAGGCTATTTCAGTAGTGGTATGATGAATAAAATTTTACCGATCTTTATGGATCTGGAAAAATTGTTAGGTGGTTAGTATGATAGTATTTGATAAGCCACACTCTAGCCAACGCCACTTATAAAGTGCATACATGTGCTATGTTTATTACACACTACTGCATGCAATGTTTCATCTGCCTTATTATGTCGGGTTTTATGGTCTATTTTCGTACGGATGGTCTCATGTGTAATAAACTTAGACTTGTACTGACGTGCTATCGATATATGACAATCATTTCAACTAACAAGCTCAATAATTATCCTGATATCATAAAGATAGATCCAGATTTATTTACCAATCGATTAATATAGAATAATCTTTTAAAACAAGTAGAATCTTTATATGATCTTAAAGTGTTTACAATTGAATTGACTTTACACAATTGACCATTGATTAAGTTATTGAATATGAATGAGCAGGCATTATTCTATAATCATTCTTGTTATGATTCAATCTCATGCAAATCTCTTGAGAAACTTATCTATATAAAATTACACCATATATGACAAAATCATTCATTCAGTATAATGCTCTATTTTCTATTTCACACATATTGATTGGGTAATCGATTAATATAGAATAATATTTTCAAACAAGTAGAATCTTTATATGATCTTAAAGTGTTTAGAACTGAATTGACTTTACACAATTGATCATTGATTAAGTTATTGAATATGAATGGGCATGCATTGTTCTACCATCATTCTTGTTATGATTCAATCTGCTTAAGTTTAACTCAGTTATTAGAATTCTCACTTCATGTGTTTATATACTAATGATTAAATTTTGAAGTGCTTACAGGATTAATACTAAAGAGTTCAAATTCTGTCAAAGTTCAAAGCCAATTATGAAATTAGACCAAGATCAAAGCCAAGGGATGTTCAACGATAAAAGGATAAAAGCCTTAACGACTATACCGGCTAGTTAAACGGTCATATTTCCAATAGATAAAAAAATAAACAGAAATAATGCTCAACGGTCACAAGATAAACTATAAATAGAAGAGAATTCAAAGTTAAGAGGTTGGAGACAACGACTATAGTAATGACAATGAGAGCAATAATAAATTATACACAGTCATGAAATTATCAGAGTCATAAAACACAAAGCATTCAACTCTCTATTCTTCATGTATTATTCTTTTAAGAGAGATTTACATTGAGCTACAATCTTTCTTCATCACTCTATCTGAGAGTTAGATACACCCTACATTCTTTATATCTTTGAGAGTAAAACCTTATAATTAGGGTATTCAAGGTTGGGAATTACTCGTATTAGTTTAAGGGGAGTGTTACCACTAGAAGTGTGGTGTAATCTCAAGTTTGAGATGGTTCTCAATTAGCCATTAAAGTTGAGGTTGTAAAGGTTACTAAGAGCCCGTTATAATCTTAATGTATAATGGATTAGAAATTCTCAGTAGGAAGCTGAGGTATGGACATAGGTCAAAGAAAAACTGAACCAGAATAAATTCTCTGTGGAATCTTACTCTTCCTAACCTCTTTGATTTCTAGAAACTTTTTTTTTAATATCGAATCAAAGTTTTTTTTCCAAAATGTATTGTTTTACTTAAGAGATTTTCAAAGAGTCAAAAAAGTTTTTAAAAGTCATCAATCACCTAATTCACCCCCTCTATGGTGATCCAACTTGACTACCTAGAACTAACATGCACTTCTTCTTCATGATATGGAGCCAAAAAATTATTTTTCAATAACACCTTTAGGGGCCCCTCTTACTCAACCTAGGTGGCCAGGCCTCCTAATAACTGTCTCCAAGATATCTATTCCTTTTTCAAGAACAGAAGACTCTTGGGTTGCTTGTTCCTTTAGTGATTCTATAACATACATGTAACCAATTTAAAATAACTAAAGAGCATGTAACATGTATAAATTCTTACTATTTAAATTAATTATTTACAACCTCTTAGCAATAGTAGCAACCTCTAGAGTGATATACTGTCCCTTCTTAACTTTCACCACCTTCCATTTTTGTGAGAGAGATGGATGTTGGATAGATTTCCTGACTCTAGTAGGGTCTGATGCAGTAGCTATTTGCAGCCTGCAACTTCTTTTCCATCTTTACTTTCTAGACTGTTGTTACCACCCTAAGACATGTAAGGCTGGTACATATTCTTCTTGGCTATTTCCTAATTCTTTTTACTCATAGCCTATGAAAATGAAATAAAGTTAGCTTAGTTAATCAAAATATACATTCATTACTAAGTTAATTAAAATGTATGTTTACATATATAAAACCTTATAAGTAGCCTTTTCCTACAGTTGATGAAATAGTGTCCATGCTTCGTCACTAACATTAGGGTATGTGTCCTTTAGATGTTCACCCATCTTACTTCCTTGGATATAGTCCTTTGCAAGGTTGGACTTTGATGCAATACAACAAGATGACTTTTCAATTTCTAAGGATCCTTTACATATTCCAATTGGACCAATCACAAGAGCAACAGCTAGAAGAATTAAGGAAGCATCGAATGGGTTAGTGCAAGAGGTATTAATAAAGCAAATGACAATTAGGGCAACAAATCATATTAAAAATGCTAAGGACATCATTAATTTCATTTTTGCTAAGAATGGAGCTACATAACCTATCTTGGGATTGGAGACATTAACTTAAAGGCCTTAGACCAAGTAGTATACATGGGAAGACTATTTGGGCTTAAAAAAATAACATTTTGGGCTTAAAAATGCTTATTCTTTTTTATTATTGTATTTGTGTGAAAATTAGAAATTAGTTGGTAGACTTGACTTTAGGTTTCCAAGATACTTCAATTAAGTCCTTGTTATTTTATGTACTATTTTGAGTTCCTAGGTTGCATTTAAGCTTTTTTTTTACCATATTTGAAATAATCTCTTCAAAAACATAGTATGACTCATTTTGGAATCATATTGTTTTGTTGATTAAAAGTTGCATTTCTGTACTTTGTTTCTTGATAGTGGATTCTCTATAGGGTTTTTCATAGAACTAATAAACTTTGATCAACCTTGTTGCGTCTTCCAACACTTTGGGTCCTTGTTCTTCTATGTTAAAGGTTTCAAGTGGACCACTATATCTCTCTTTAATGTTCTTGGGATGCCTATATTTAGAATAGTTGTGGGTTCATAGGATTTTCTCTAGTGGGTTCACACTATCTTGGCATAAGAGCTTAAGATCTAAACTTAGGTCATGTCTTTCTATTCGTTGTTACCATTTTTGTTCATTGTTTTTGACTTTTCTTGTGTATGTTTATCTTCTTTGTTTTTGTCTTTCACTGCAATATTCATCCTTTTTTACTAATTTTCCTTTGTGTTTTCTAACATTTAGTAGGTCATTTTCATAGTTTAGAATCTCTTCTTTCAGTTCATTTTAGAATTGTCAATCCGAATTTTCTATAAGGAGTTATAGTCATTTCACAAATAGTTTGTCTTCTTAGATTTCTGGGCTTAGATTGCTTTCATTGTTCTGTTTATGGTAATTTTGTGATTTTCTTTATATTTTCAGTGGAAAAATAAAAAAAGAAAGACAAAAGATGTCATATCCTATTTTTCCCTATATGTATAATACTGATAGAGGAAATATGTTTGGAAATGATTATGACGATAGTAAGAAGGAATGAGAAAGGTTAGACGAGTGTTGAAAAAAGAGAGGGACTAAAATGAAAAGTTTAAAGATTCCATAGTGGAAAATGAAAGTAGACAAAAGCTTTGGGCCATTAAGTGTAATTATGAGAAGTTGAGGGCCTAAAGTTTAATTTCAAAAGTTCAAGGGCAAAATAGTAATTATTAAAAGTTGAGCAAAAAATGCCCATAATCAAATTAGTCCCAAATTTTCTCAATAAATAGAGAAAATTATTCTGCTCAGTTTGACGCAACACAGAATTTTGATTTGAGATCCTGAAAAAATTATATTAATTTCTAAAAAAAGTGAAATTAATACAATATCCTTTGGACCTTAGAATTAGATAAAATTTGGAAATAAATTCTTGTAATTAATATAAGAATTTATGAAACTAATAGATCTCAAAAATGAGTTATGTAGAATTTATTATGGAATTTACAATGGATTAAAACACCCAATAAATACGTTTCGGGGGAATTTCTCGGGGGTTAAGCCCATAAAGGCAGTGGACCATGTAGAAGTCCCAAAATGATGCCTTATAAGCTTAATAATATTTTTAGATAAGTATGTGGGTTAGGGCTAATAAAGACGGGGGAAATATAAAATTACGAAAATGCCCCTTAGTGTGCCACTGTGTTGTGTCAGTGAGCTAGAGATAAATAAAGGGTATTTTGGTCATTTGACTAAGGTTAGACAGTCAAGGAGAGTTCCCAGAATAGTTGACAAGGTTAGGGAATACTCTAATGATGTGTGAAAAGACAATAATGCCCTTTGAGAAATAAAAGTGAAATCGGACACTGATAAAGAGTCATGAGAAAATGTAGGGAATTTTTATTAGGACTTCTAGGTCTCAAAAAAGTATGAAATTTTGCAGGATATTTATTTTATATTAGAATGAATTTATAAAGTCCAACAGGAAAAATATAAAATTACGAAAATGCCACTGAATGTATGTCACTTTGTTGTGTCATTGAGTCAAAGTCCAACGGAGGGCATTCTGGTCATTTGACTAAGGTCAGATAGTCAAGGAGAGTTTCCAAAATAGTTGACCAAGGTCAAGGAATACTCTGATGATGTGTGAGAAGACGATAATGCCCTTTGAGAAATTAAAGTGAAATCAGACACCGATAAAGGGTCTTGAGGAAATGTAGGGAATTTTTATCAGAACTTCTGGGTCTCAAAAAATTGTGAGACTTTTCAAGGAATTTATTTTATATTATAATGAATTTATAAAAATGTTAGAACCATTAAAAGAGGTGTCTAGCATTTATTTCAAAATCAAGATATTTTAAGGATATAAGTATAAGGAAACTACTTTGGGATTTGTGCCAATTAGCTATTTGACCCAAGGAAGGCCAAGGGCAGTCTAGTATTTCGTCCTAGGGCAGACCAATAAGTCCCAAAAGTTGTCTTGGAGCCCAAGTCCAATAATGAATAATTTATGAATTTTTGAAAAAGAAAAGAAAAAGGAATAAAGTGAGAATTAGGATTTGCACATGGTGGGACCCACAAGATCGCACACATGGCGTCCAAGACAAGAGGAAGAGAAGATTTTTTCATGTGATCTTATCTCAAGTTGGCTCGGTGGGCAAGTTTGATGTAAGAGCAATTACAAGCCATTAGATCAAATAGTACACAAAGTGATCTGGCCATTCATTTTCCATGAGATTTTTCTATTAATACCCCACTATTTTCTGCTCAAAACCGTGAAGGAGAACCCTTAGGGAACCTCTTGCACAATGAAAACTCAAGCCAAGACAAAAAAGAATCCAAGGACCAAAGTTCAAGTAAGCTAGAGATTAAATGTAAGCAATATATCCTAGCTTATTTTCCTTTGATTTGGGAGCTTAAACTTAGGGTTTTCAGGGAAGAAAGCTGAGTTTTTCCTAAGGTGTATATGCTGTTCAAAACCTTATATGAAAGGGGAAAGAAGAAATTAAAGTTAGAGATATGTGATTGAAGCTTAAACAAGCTAGTTAGGTGATTGGTTGTTGAATCAAGTTGATATTCTTGACTTTGCCATAGTTGAACCATTTTATTCTGCACTGTTCATGATAGAAGGAGATGGAATTTCAATGATATAATGCTTCTGTTGAATTCATATGATGATTTTGTGTAGGATTGGATAGGTTTTGAACATTGAAAGCATTGGAATTCTAAGTTATAGTTTTTGAAATTCTTCTCTGTTATAGTTCACTCGTATGAAAAATGATTAGAATTTCATGATTTTGATGTTTCCAATGGTTTTAAAATGAAAATTTGTGTCGGATAAAGTAGAGAAACAAGTATGGGAAGCATTGGAGTCAATATGAGAATTTTTAGAAGAATTATGCATGTTTTTTTAAAACTATCCAGAATAGTGCATAGGAGGTGAAATTTCATGATTCTAAGCTCATAAATGGATTCAAAAGGTGGAATTGTGTAGGGTAAAGTCAAGACATCAATTGGTTCAAAGGCCAAGTTAATTAGTAAAGATCAAAGGAAGTTATGTCAGTTAAAGTAAGTTTAATGTCCAAGGAAGTTAGATTGTAATGGATGGAGGATTATGTGATGTTAGGATTTGATGGTGGACTCTAAAGAGGTAGCCACACATCAAAGAGAAGTGAGAAGAAGAGGCAAGATAAAGTGAAAGAAAGTCAAGTATACGAGGTAGTAACTTAGCCTAAATTTGTATGTATTGAATGTTATGCTTGGTTGTGCTATGGCTTGGTTGAATTATGTTGCATATGTGTTTATGATTGAAGCTCTATTTCTATGATTATTTTGGATAATTATATTTCATATGTAACATGGAAGCATGCACATTAGATAATGCTAACACTTTCACAAGCAAGCACAAGTATGTAATTAATACATGCATTGTTTAGTACCGTTTGCTACTGAGATTTTCCTAAAAATCTCACCCCTCCATGTAAATGTTGTTATATGTGTAGTTCCATTGGATAGTATAAATGTTATGTGAAGAATTGTTATGTGTAATGTTGTTATATGACATGTTTGAGCCTCAATGTTCATGATGTAATAAAAAAACAGCAAATGATGAGATAAATGTATGAAATTTTACAGACACTTATTTAACATTCAAACTTCATTTTGACACTAAGAACACCTTATTTCGATGTATGTACCAAGAGAATGAATTTTTCAAAGTAAGGGACCAGAATCTGTTTTTTAGAATTTTTGACCAAATCAACAGTAATCTTTGACGAATAAACTGTATTAATTGGCTAAGCATTTGGTCTGAAAATTATTTTTCTCTTAAATTTCAATATGTTATCTTCATGTAGCATTTTGAACCACTTCATTTAAATTTTTTCATAATTAATTATGATTTTTTGAAAATTGTCGCTGAATCTAGAATACCATATGAACAGTAACTCGAGAAAATTAAAATTTTCTGATTTAGTTAATGGACTTCCAATGTCTTATAAGTGGTTCTAAATGCTACTGAATAGTCCCTAGGACGTACGAAAGTAAGGATGTTTCAAAAGACAAAAAGGAAAGAGAATTAGAAAAAAAGAGTACAAAAAAGAAAAAAAATTATAGAAAAATCAATTGTTGATCTGAAAGTGATTTCTTAGACTTGAAGTATTTCTAGCAAGCTCATAACCAGAATCTTTTCTTAATCTTTGCTTTCATTGTGTCAATTGAAATCTTGATTTCCTTGAAAGTTTATTTTTAATACTCTTGATTTATTTATATGTTTGATTTCATCTATGTAGTTAAAGCTCAAATGACAATACATATTTATATGTTTGAAATTATTTATGCACTTTGTTTATGTCATGATTGAGTGATTTGCCATGAAAATTGATTGTATAATTTTGATTGTTAACTATATATAAATATACTCTTGCCAACATTGAAGATGGCACTTACCTTTAAGCTATTATAGCCTTATCTCTTCTCCTTATGATAGGTATCTATATGCCAAAATATATAATATATACATATCTAACTTCAATATCAAAAGTAATTATACCTAAACATATATTCAGAAATTTAATTAAAAACAACATGCTCCTCTAGCTCCATCCATGTTCATTCTTCACCAACCACTACGCCTTTACCTTTAGAGGAACTTGCTATCACCATATGTCATAGAAGAAAAGGATTAGATTCGGGGAAATCTCAGTACTATATAATCTCATCATGTATCATGCAAGGTTATATACTAGGCATGCAAAAAATAAGGGATAATGAACAATACCCTACAATACATAACTGAATAATCAACTAATGCGCATAAACTTGCAAATAACTTAAGGTTATAATTAACTATTGCACAAGTGTTGTGTAGAATGCTGCGCTTAAATTTAAAGATTTAATTTTTGATTTCTTTCATCATCAAAAAACCTGATTCTTTAGGATCATGAAACAACAATATTTTCTTTAAATTTAGAGCTGCATAGTTTCAATTTTCATAAAAGATATCTACCCTAATCAAAACACCTTTAATCACATCATATAGTTAAAATAAAAATACTTCCGCTTTCATAATTTTTGAACAACCACTGCTTTTACATTCCTTTTAATTCAACAATTCAATTCCATCAAGCAATACTGTCATATAAACACATACATGGGAACAACCACCCTTATCCTATTAGATGGGGTTGGCTACATGGATTTCAAATGCCATTGTGCTCTATTAAAAGCCAACTCCTTTGATAAGTTGTTGAACAAGAGGTGCAACTCAACAAACTTGTTAAGGTTTTCTTTGGTTTTCCTTTTCCCTTTTGTACATGACTCCATATTGCTTGATCCACCCTCCTTATCAACGCATATGATAGCCTTTTTAGTATGTGTTCAAACCACCTTAGATGATTCTCTACAATTTTTTACTTAATAGATAACACTCCATCTCTTCCCTATATATCATTCTGAATCTTATTCTTTTCAAACATCAATCTCAACATCCTTATCTCTGCCACCTTAACTTTATGCTCTTATTTTCCTTTTAAGGCCAACATTCATTGCCATACAACATTACTGGTTTTATAGTAGTACGATAGAACTTTCCTTTAACCTTATTAGCTACTTTCCAATCACAAATAACACTAGTAACCTTTATCCCTTTAGGGCACTCAGCTTGAATTCTATGATTAATATTTCTAGTAATTTTGTTATCTTTTTTGTATAATTGATCCCAAATATCTAAATTTTTCCACTTGTGGAATGATATAAGGTCCCATTCTGACCTCCAAATTAGTTCTAATTTGTCACTTATCAAAATCGCAATGCATATATTCCACTAAGATGAAAACCATTCAACTCTAAGATCCTTCTACATAACTTAACTTTAGAGTTAATATTTTCTCTTGACTAAATAGTGAGAACTATATCATCAACAAAAAGCATGCACTGAGAGACTTCTTCCTAAATAGGCATAGTTAAAATGTCTAAAACTAGGTTAAACAAATAAGGGTTCAAGGATGATCCTTGATATAGGCCAATCCTTATAGGAAAGTCCTTTGTCTCACCTCCAGGCTTTATTACACTATTTGTTAACCCCTTTTATATATCTTATATGGCCTTGATATATGTGATGAGCTTAACATTATATATATTTCATATCATTGTATTGTCATTGTTATAGAGTTTTTAATCTTATATTTCATATAACCTATATCATTCCTTCTAATCATCTTCACAACCTTTCCAAACCTCTTTCCTCTATCAGTCTTCTACAGATCGGGAAAAAATTGGATACGACATTTCTACCCTCCTTAAAATAAATTTTGTCCTCAAAATTTACTTAGCATCTTAGTCAACTATCTTGGATAAATGTCCTTTTCTACTTTATGATTAAGTATTGGGGTATCTATCTCTTATCTTCTATCTTGACATCTTAGCATAATACTCTCCATATCCGCAGATCTTCATATCATGCAAGGTATGAAAGCTCTTACTTGCTATTTCATCTGCAATATAAGATTCAAACATCTTTTCCCTTTCAAAAAGGGAGCTTCTCTATCTGTTTACAAAGCTAGCTACAAAGCCACTTGGTATTGTACTTCTTAATACATATTTCTCATTATGTATCACATTATATATTTCTCATAACATATCTCATTGCCTACTTTTCATGCTATATCATGGCATATCTGGACAAATCTGGCTATATCATGGTGTATCTCACCCTTTCATGACTTACCTTGCCTTATCATGACGTATCTTGAGATACCATTAGTCTAATATTCTCTTTAACTTATAACTTCACTGGTTTTTAAGAAAACTCTCTGAGGAAGATCTTGCTCTTAAGTCTTTTTAACTTCCTCCTGATATAAATCTGTAATCTGAATCTTTCTTTTCAAATCCACTATAGTTGGACTTAATATAGGGATTCTAATCTCTTACCGTTCATAACCCTTTCTAACCTTTCACAACTCTTTCTATCATTTTATATAACTTTGTTCATCTATGCCAAACTTCTATGTCATTTACACCCTTTCTCATCACTTCCCAGGGGTCACCATCATGGGGCTACTCTTTCCTGAGCATACTTAACTGAAAAGTGCTAATAAGAATCTGAATACTAGAGCCAACAGGCTCTAACCCTAGTACTCTATTATCTTAGACCCTTCTTATTTTGTCTCTCTTGAGTCTATCTGGCTCTTATTTCATTCTCTTTAGCCTCATTTTAGGGATCTCTCTGCTTTTACTTGACCCCTTCTCATATCTTATAAGATATTCTTTTCTTTCGTGGCATATTATCTTCATACTCATAAATATCTGTTACTCAGGACTAAAAACTTTAACTCTAATCACTTAATTCCTTTTCCTTGTAAGAAGATTTTAAGTTCAGTCCATAATGGTAATAAGCCTATTTGAAATTAAAATCATGGGTACTCTTTCTATTATGAGCTAACCAACTTGTGAAGCTTCTCTACCTTAACCTTGTCCTTGGAAATTGTTCTTCCAAAGATATATTGTACTTATGGCTCATTCATTTGCTTTCTTTAGGCTAGGTCTATTGCAACCCTCAAGATCTACTGTGATAAACTGTCAGCCTCTTCAGGATCTAACTATGACCCTAGAATTCTATTCTCTGTGAGCCATGCTAGGATATAACTACAATCCTCTAGAATCTACTGCGATTCCATTGTACTGTATTCTCATCTCTAGAAGACCTAACCAACGAACTAAGTTACAAGGTTAGCCACTTCCACTTAGTTGTTAACTCAATAGATAATTGCCCAAGAATGATCACATAAGCTAATATTATCTGTTAAGACTTTACTCATTTCTCTTCTACTTAGGAATTTCTCATTGATAACTGTCATTTTAATTATCAAACAAAACTAAGCTAACCAATAGTAAGTAGAGGCTAACCTAGGTCGATTCACAAGGAGCCTAGATGGATGTTAAGATACATAATTAATATAATGAGCCACAAATTTACAAGTTAAAGAGATGGTATTTGATGAGATTTTATCTAACTTCTGAAAGTAAATGCTATGCTATTATTTATGCTTTGAAGTGTTTAAGATGATAAGATGAATGAAAAACAAGTGTGTTCCCTTGCAGATTACCTTACCTTCATTATCCACAGAATATGAGAAGTTAATCAGTTGAATTAGAATATGTTAGCTAACAACTCGCTAGCTAAATATCAATCAAAGCTATAATTCACAGATATTAAAAGATATTATGAATCATTTAACTCTGAGATAGAAGAAGATAATTAACATATACAATTGTACTCTATTTTATGATTACTCTAATCAACTACATCCATGTCTAACTTGGTCCAAGGATAAAAATAGTCAAAGCATCATTAATGTAGAACTAAGAAATCTAACTCGGTTCCCTACTTCTTTGTCCTATACTAACTCTAATTGAATCAATAAACTAGAAGTAACTACATCAACTCAATACAATTGAATCTAATTTAAGACACAATGAAACTCCCTATTTAGCTCAAGGATTATAGTTAGCTTCATCTCCAAGAGAGCATAACAACTTAGCCTTGCATTGTCATCTAAACTTCAGCAGCAACAGAAAACACAGTAGCCGTCATGGTGAAAATGAAAGAAGAAGCTAAAGATGATAGCTAAACTTTCCTCTAGTTCTATTGTCTAGAACAAAGGAAAGTTGCAAAGGTGTGAATGATTTGATATATATAAGTGTGGAAGAGTTAGCGTGAAATGTTTGGTGTGTGGGCAATGGAATGATGAAATTAGAGTGTGATGTGCATGTGGGAGATCTGTTATAACAACATGAATCTGTTAGCTTTTCCTTCATGTGATTTCTGTTGTAGCATAGGTGTGATCCCTACTTTCTTCTGTTAGTAGCTTATTCCATCATGTGATTCTGTTAGCATGTGCCTTCAAACAGTAGCCAACTTGCTCCTATTAACCATATGCTTAAATATGTTATCAGCTCCTTTAATTCAACATATGTCTAATGTTCGGCTGTCAATTGATCTAATATGCTAATTGGTCACTACAAAATAGAAATTTAATAGATTATTTATCCAATTAATCACTAAAATCAAATCAATTAATTTCCACTTGTTCCATTTTAATTTTATTAATTAATTGCTCATCATATTGTTTAATGGGGATACAATCAATAATAAAATCACTTTAAACTCACTAAAAATCACTACAAATATGAGTTTATCAACCCCCCACACTTAGCTTTTATACTCTAAGCAAAATTATGATCAAAATTGAAATTCAAACACTCATGTTCAACAAATTTGGATTCAGTATAAGTACTTGTAGTCATCAATCTTTTCCCTTCAATTGGCAACAGTTCAAAAGGATCTCATATCAATCAAATAATCTAACACATGCAATTAAATCATGGTAAGCAGCAAGGTGAGATTTCCTCACAAGGTGTAGTGTTTCACTCATTCTCTTATCAAGGTAATTTCACTCAACCATCTAGCTTAGGCTTCCCATAGGCTTATAACTATCCTACATCTCCACCACTGCATACCACAAGGGTTGTGAATCAAAGGGTCTTTATTAGGTTGTAATGTTGGAAAGGCTAAATGATAAAATGAAAATGCATGTCAATGATTAATGTAATACTGCACATGATCTGACTTCTTCAAGCACTTTCAATATTTTTTTCATAATTTGAACTTGCAATTGCAGAAAGTATCACAAGTCACCAAATAATTTTCTTTCATACAAGTTTAATATCACATTTTTTCATTTAGTATATCTATTCTTTCTTTCTTTCTTTTTCTCTCTTTTCTGTACTTTTTCTTTTTGCTTTTATTTTCTTTCAACTACTAAACCAGATAGCACATATATTGAAGTTCAGATATCCAACAAGTCATGCAATTTATCAGTTATTTCACAATTTAAGACTTACTACAACAGCAAAAATCTTGTACAACATTCATTAACCGAGGATGGATTTTAAAAGAAAGTGAAAGTCTCAAAAGAGTAGCAAAGGATTTAATTTTTATGTGACTACTATTTGGTAAAAAGGGTTTGGAAAGAAATAACCTCATTATTTCCATAATTCCAAGAAGCTAATGTGGTTTTAAATCAAGGATTGAGACAAGTTCTGCAAAGTTACCAAGCTAGATGGGGTCACACAATGTAATGAGTATCAGTTGGAGGCTCAAAGATCCTTCCATATGGCTTACTCACCCTAATCAACTCATAATGACAAGATTATATGAAAACTAAATATATGAGATCAATCATTCATGCTGCACAATTTTTAGAAATCAATCAATAAAACAAGCAACTCATACTTCATCAAGCTTGCAAAAGTTCAAAAATATGTGTTCAAAATTCAATTTTAAATCCATGATAGTAAATTGAATTAGACCAAGCAACAATCAGATGAAACAGAAGAATTTTTCAACTGAGGATCAATTTTAGTCACAACAAACAAGACTTCATGTCGCGATTATTTTACATAGAGAGGAAATTTTTAGAAAACAGGGAATATTGGTCGTGACGTACATGGAGACTGATCGCGACTCATGATCACAGAGAGTAATGCTACTAAACACACAAGCTCAGGTTGCAACCAATTGTCAATCTAGTCATGACCAAAATTAACAGAGTTACAGTCGTGACAAAAAGATAAGCAAAAATCATAACTAAACATCACATAATGACCAGAACATCACAACGTCATGACTAGAATACATAATCACAGTAATTATCTAATTTTATTTACCCCATTTCACAAACTACTTCCCCACACTTAATTTCTGCATTGTCCTCAATGTGAAGAAGTAATTAGGCACATGCAAAGGCAGAAATAATCAAGAAGACAACGCTGAATCAGAATCCAAGATGAACTTATTAATTTTTATCCCACACTAGATCAACAATTTATAGCTCAAGTATATATAAGTAAACTATGTAGAACAGACTATTGTAAGTGGGGAAATAAGGAAGGAGACAACCTGAGTATCATGGGGGTTTGAAGCTTTCCTTGTATAGCTTGAATAATTGGCCATCGACCTAAAATGCTGTACCATCTACTTCATCTTTCCTGGTGGGTATAGTCTTTACCCATCTTAAGAGATAATCCATAGCTAGTAGAATATATTCATATCCAAAAGATAATGGGAATGTTCTTGTTGATATAACTGATGTATTATCCATTTTTGTTAATGTAGTGAAATTCTCAATGACTATGTCTTTACCTACATATTTGTTATGTTTGTTCTCTTCATTCAAAAGGTTAGTGACAGATAAAGAAATTTCATATTCAAGCATATCATTTTTAGCCTTATTAGAATTTGGAGCAATAATTGATGTTCCTCTTTAGCCTCCTCCTCATATGCATCAAGTCACTCAAGACCTTTGAAAAATCATTCAGTAGCATTCAGTAGCATTTAGAACCACTTACAAGACCTTGGTAGTCCATTAGCTAAATCTAGAATTTTACTCTTCTCGAGTTACTGTTCATATGGTATTCCAGATTCAGAGACGAACTTTGAAAAATCATAATTAATTTTAAAAAAATCAAAATTCAGTGGTTCAAAAAGGTACTTGAATATAACATATTGAAATTTAAGTAAAAAATTATTTCCTGATCAAATACTTAGCCAATTAATACAGTTTAGCCGTAAAAAATTAATGTTTATTTGGTCAAAAATTCTGAAAATAGATGCTGGTCCCTTACTTTGGAAAATTCATTATATTTGTATAGACATCAAAATAAGGTGTTATTGGTGTCAAAATGAAGCTTGACATGTTAACTAAATGTATGTAAAATTTCATACATTTATCTCATCATTTACTATCTTTCATTACATCGTGAGCATTATGGCTTAAACATGACATATAACATCATTACACATAACAGTTCTTCACATAACATTTATACTATCCAATCCCTAGCTTCTCTTAATACTTCATCATCCTCTTTCATCATTCATAAACCTGCTAAGATTGGGATTACACGGAAGGAGTGAGATTTCTTGGGAAATCTCAATAGCAAACAGTACTAAACAATGCATGTATTAATGTAAATACTTGTGCTTGCTTGTGAAAGTGTTAGCATTGTGTAATGTACATGATTTCATGTTACATATGAAATAAAATTGGACAAAGTAATCATAGAAATAGAGCTTCAATCATAAGCACATATGCAACACAATTCAACTAAGCCATAGCACAACGAAGCATAACATTCAATACATACAAGTTTAGGATAGGTTTACTACTTCACTTGCTTGATTTCTTTCACTCTAACTTTTCCTCTTTCTTCTTACTTCTCTTGGATGTGTGGCTGCCTCTTTGGAGTCCACAATCAAATCCTAACATCACATAATCATTCATCCATTACAATCTAACTTTCTCTTGATCATTGAGCTCATTTAACTACATTAACTTTCCTTAATCTTAACTAATGAACTTGGCCTTTGAATCAATTGATGTCTTGACATTACCCTGCACATTTATGAGCTTTCATTTTGAATCATCTTTTCAATCCATTTATGAGCTTAGAATCATGAAATTCCAGCTCATATGTACTGTTCTAGACAGATTTGAAAAACATGCATAATTCATCCCAAAATTCTCATTTTGATTCCAATGCCTCCCATACTTGTTCTTCAACTTTATCCCACACAATTTTTTATTTTAAAACCATTGGAATCATAAAAATCATGAAATTTCAATCACTGTTCATGCGAGTGGACAGTAATAGGGAAGAACTTCAAAAACTACAACTTGGAATTCTAATGCTTCCAAGGTTCAAAACCTATCCAATCCTACACAAAATCATCATGTGAATTCAATAGAAGCATTAGATCACTGAATTTCCATCTTCTTCTATCATGGATAGTATAGACCGAAGTGGTTCAACCATGGCAAAGTCAAGAATATCAACTTGATTCAACAACCAATCACCTAACTAGATTGTTTAAGTTTCAATCACATATCTCTAACTTTAATTTCTTCTTTCCCCTCTTATCTAAGGTTTTGGACAGTATATACACCTTAGAGAAAACTCAACTTTCTTCCATGAAAACCCTAAGTTCAAGCTCCCAAATCAAAGGAAAATAAATTAGGATAGATTGCTTACCTTTAATCTCTAGCTTGCTTGAACTTTGGTGCCTTGAATCTTCTTTATCTTGGTTTGAGTTTTCATTTTACAAGAGGTTCCCTAAGGGTTCTCATGCCATAGTTTTGAAGCTGAAATGTGGGGGTCTGTATAGAAAAATCTCAAGGAAAATCAATGGCCAAGATTACTTTGTGCACTATTTGATCTAATGGCTCATAATTGCTCTTACATTAAACTTGCCCACCAAGCCAACTTGAGATAAGATCACATGACAAAAATCTTCTCCTCCCCCTTGTCTTGGACACGATGTGTTAGGTCTTGTGGGTCCCACCATGTACAAACCCTAATTCTCACTTTATTCCTTTTTCTTTTCTTTTTAAGAAATTCAAAAATTATTCATTATTGGACTTGGCCTCCAAGTCAACTTTGGTACTTATTGGGCTGCCCTAGGATGAAATATTGGACTGACCTAGGCCTTCCTTGGGTCCCATAAAGCCCAAGGCATTTTCCTTATACGGATATCCTTAAATTATCCTAATTTTGAAATAAATACTAGACACCTCTTTTAATGGTTCTAAAATTTTTAAAAATTCAGTCTAAGATAAAATAAATCTTTTGTAAAGTCTTATAATTTTTTGAGACCCAAAAGGCTAGATAAAAATTCCCTATATTTCCTCAAGATCCTTTATCAATGTCTGATTTCACTTTAACATCTTAAGAGCATTATCGTCTTTTCACACCTCAACAAAGTATTCCCTAACCTTGGTCAACTATTCTGGAAACTCTCCTTGACTATCTAACCTTAGTCAAATAACCAAAATGCCCTTCGTCTGACCCTGACTCAATGACATGACACAGTGGCATACATTTAGTGGCATTTTCATAATTTTATATTTTTTTCCCGATCTTTATTAACCCTATCCCACATACTTATATGAAAATATTATTGGGCCTATAAGATGCTATTTTGTTTCCTCTACATGGTTCACTACCTTCATGGGCTAAACTCCCGAGAAATTCCCTCGAAACGGATTTATTAGGTATTTTAATCCACTATAAATTCCATAATAAATTCTACAGAATTCGTTTTTGAGCTCTATCAGTTTCATAAATTATTATATTAATTATAGGAATTTATTGTCAAATTTTATCTGATTTTGACATCCATAGGATAATGTATTAATTTTCCCTTCTTTATAAATTAATATAAATCTTTTGGGACCTCACATCAACATTCTGTGTTGCGTCAAACTGATCAGAATAATTTTCTCTATTTACTGAGAAAATTTGGGACTAATCTCATTATGGGCATTTTTGGGTCTTTTCCGGCTCAACTTTAAATAATTACCATTTTGCCCTTGAACTTTTGAAAATTACACTTTGCACCACAAAACTTTTAAACTATTCATTTTAGTCCCTCTCCTTTATACCTTTGTCTAATCATTGTTCTTCCTTTCTATTCATCATCACAATCCTTTCTAAACATCTTTCCACTATCAGTATTATACATATAGGAAAAAAGTAGGATGTGACATTTCTACCTCCTTAAAATAAATTTCGTCCTCGAAATTTATTTAACACCTCAGTCAACTATCTTAAATATATATCTTTTTTCCACTTTATGACTAAGGATTAGGGTATCTATGTCTAATCTTCTATCTGGACATTTTTGCAGAGTACTTTCCATATCTGCAGATCTTCATATCTTTGCTGTGATTATTCTTCTGTTTTGAATCAGCTCCATCAGAGTTGAACTCTACTTCATTAGAATACTTGCTTACTTGCTATGCATCTATTTGTATATGGACTTCTCACCATACTATACTTGTGAGTAGTGTCCATTTCTTTCATATCAAACTCTCTCAAATGCTACTATATTCTGGAGTTTCTGTCAACTACTCATTATACCTTTAACACATATCTCTTATTATTTCTTTGAGTATCTAGCGAAATTTTCTTAACATCCGCAAAACTTTATATCTCACTTTCATATCATCATACTTCTTTTCTTCTTATCATCTTTAACAACTCATAATATAGAGAGAGGACTTACATCGTTATTCTTTCTTTCTCTACTTTAATGCTAAGTAGGAGCACATAGGAGCACATACTCTAACATGCATAATGCCTGGCCAACATATTGCAGGACTACATACCTGCCCATGAATGCAAAGCTCTAACATCGGAGCTCAAGCATTCCTTTTCTTAATATGCACATCTCTAACACTCGAAGCTTGCATACCTTTATCACATGGAGCTTGCACTGCTATAACATTTGGACCTTTAGCATATTTTACAAATATAACATAATGCCTGGCATTTCATGCAAGGAGTGAAAGCTCTCACTTGCTATTTCATCTGTAACATAACATTTAAACATCTTATCCCTTTCAAAAAGGAGCTTCTCTATCTATTTACAAAGCTAGCTACAAATCCATTTCACGTTGTACTTTTTAATACATATTTCTCATTATGTACTTTTCATGTTGTATCATGGCATATCTGGCCAAATCTGGCTATATCATGGCCTATCTTACCCTTTCATGACTTATCATGACATATTCTGAGATACCATAAGTCTAACATTCTCTTTAATTTATAGCTTTACTATCTTTGAAAAAAAAATCTTCTAAATATTTCCTTTCAAATGGGACTTGACATAAGTGTTATAGTCTCTTACCATTCATAACCCTTTGTAACTAGTCATACTCTTTCTTTCATTTTACAGAACTCTGTGCATATAAGCCAAACTTCTGTGGCATTTATACCCTTTTTCATCACTTCACAGGGGTCACCCATAATTGTGCTACTCTTGTTTAAGCACGTTTAACTGAAAAGTGTAGATAAAAATATGAAGCACTAGTGCTAACAGGCTCTAACCCTGGCACTTTACTATCTTAGACCCATCTCATACCATCTTTCTTGGGTCAATCTAGTCTTCTAATTTCTTTATCCACATCTAGAGGATCTATTTGTCTCTCATTCTTATTCTTTATAATCTCATCTTAGGTATCTCTTTATTCTTATTTAACTCTAATCACTTAGTTCCTGTTGCATGTAAGAAGATTCTGAGTTCGGTCCCTAATAGTAATAAGGCTATATGAAATTAACATCATGGGTACTCTTTTTGTTATGAGCTAACCAACTTGTGAGGCTTTTTTACCTTAACCTTTTCCTTGGTATTCATCCTTCCAAAGAGATCTGTACTTATGGCTCATTACTTTCCTTCTCTAGGCTAGGTCAACTATGACCCTCGGGATCTACTGTGATCAACCGTAAGCCTCTTCAAGATCTAATTGCGACCCTAGAATTCTAGTCTCTGTGAGCCATGTTAGGATCTAACTGCAATCCTCCAGAATCTACTGTGATTCTATTGTACTGTATTCTCATCTTTGGAAGACCTAACCAACGGACAAGTTACAAGGTTAGCCACTTCCACATATTTGTTAACTTAACAGATAATTCCCCAATAATGATCACATAAGCCAATATTTTCTATTAGGACTTTACTCATTTCCTCTATCACTCAAGAATTTCACATATCATTCTCATCTTTTATAACTTTATTACATCTAGCAGACATTAATCTACCTGAGCTGGATTGTTCATTTTCTTGGCTCTATCTCAAGAGCAATCTGACTCTATCATAAGAGCAATCTAGCTCTATTGGAAGAATGTTAACTTCTATTGCATAGATGTTGCTCCTTCTCAGAGCTACATCATCTCTCATAGCTACGTCTCATTTCATTTCATGTTCATGGTACATCATTCATGTATCTTATCCCTACTGAAGGGATATGTCCTAAGTACTATAATCATATTTCTATAGATTTGCCACTATCATCTATCTTTAATCTCATTTATTGCTTTTCTATTGCTTTATCATTACCAAGTTGAATTATCTAATTACATGTCATATGGCATTGGGGAAATAATTTTTTTTCAAAACTTTCTCATCATATTTACTCTACCCTTAATGAAATGTGAAAGGGGAGTATCATTCATCATAGCATACTCTAACATGCATAATATGCAAGGAGATGCAATCATTTAAGCATTCTCTAACATGCATGTCATCACATGACAACTGCAAGGAGATGCAACTATTCATCATAACTTATGGCAACAAAAGACATATTACATAATTTGCTCAACCATCCCTCATATGCATACTGCAATTAAACAATTAACTAGGTAACTTTAAAGCATTCTTTCCTCTATCATATTATCTGTCAGACTATCTATCATATTATTTGATCAAATCATTGTCAGATCCTGAAGTAAATATTAACCTAACTTAGGCTGCCATGTTAACCTCTTACTAGGGTATAGACTCAACCCTTCATTATTCTTGTTTACATAGGGAATAGGGGAGTCACTTTATCTTCAAACCTATGGCTACCTTACTTTCTCTAGACATCATAAACTTCTTTTTCTTATCTTGCATACATCTATCACTATATTAAACTTCTACAACTACCTGAGAGAAACTCTTTCTTTGTAACACGAAATTTAATCATCAGCTAACTTCTCAGTCATTCAATTCTCAATGTTCATGTGGATGAACTCGGCTAAGTATTCATTATACGGTTTCTCTTTACCTACTTTAACCCTTATCCTCATGCTCATCACTATCTAACTGAGAGGAATGCTTCTGGTAAACTATTCGATGAAAATTTCTCAGGTGAGCGGATAAATCTCCATCTCTATGGAGTAACTCTTGCATCTCTCTACTATATATTAACTCTTTCTGTCTGTCAATCTTAGTTTGCTATGGACTAAACTATGGTTCCTTTCTGGTCTTTCTCTAGATCCTAACTAACTTAAGTCATATGGATCTCATTCATCATCTAGCACTATTACTTCTATTCTTTAGGGTGCTCTACTCTAGGTCTACTAGGTTACTATCTCTCCGTGATGGAATCCCTCTATTTTAGGAATGAAACATCCTTATTTTCTTACATCTTAGGGACCAAACAGTAGCATATGGAATGACTTTTAAGGTTTTTGACTTTGAATTTTACTCTAGTGAATACTGTTCACTGTGTAAATTCCAGAGAAGTGACTTGATTTCACAAAATTATAACTAATTCTATAAAAATCAAAATAAAGTGGTTCAAATTGCTACACAAAGCTAACTTAATTATATTTTAGAGACAAATAACTCGTTGACCATTCCTTGACTCAGTCAAAGCTCAAAGTTTACTGTTCATCCAACGTCATTCCCCTGATTCCAGCATTTTTGGTCCAAATTTGAAAAATCATATCTTTATGTGTAGACATCCAAATAAGACGTTCTATATATCAAATTGAAGCTTGGTATGTCTACTATTTAATGGAAAAATATCATACATTTATTTAATCATTTGCTATTTCTAATTTTAGCTCAAAGGTTACAGCCTTTCCACGAGCTACTGTTCATAGTGGCCAATTCTAGCAATCAACATTACATACATACATCAATCACATATCAATCATGCTAAATAATTATTAAATTCTCTTCATGTAGCTTTGTCTCCTCCATCTTGAGAAGACCTGCTGTAATTGGATTGATATGGAAAGGGGTGAGAATTCTGGGAAATCTCAGTAGCAAGCGGAAACCATACAATGTATGCAACTATATGCTTGATGTTACTATGTATGTACTTAATGATCATGCTTGCATAATGATAACATACATGCTTCCATGTCCCTTAATTATAACAAATGACCATAGCATAAAAAGAAATAGAGCATTACTTAATCATACATGCTTCACATTATCAAAGTAAGTAAACATCACATAACACATCCAAGCAACATAAGTAAGAGCCTTATTCCTAAGTTGGCCAAATCCCTAAGCTCCTTGATTGCTCCTAGCTCCACCAGAACTTCTCCTTTTTCCTTCCTTTCTTTGTCTTTCTCTCTTTCTCTTTTTCTTTCTTCTTTCTCTCCTTTTTCTCTTGCTGGTTGTGGCATGGAATGGGAGGGGAGTGGGGTATTTATAGTTGAGTGGAGGTGGAATGGATGGTCCAGATTTAATCGCAATAAATGGCTCAGATCGCTTAGCTTTTTCAAGAACCTTTGCCTGCATCATCACGATGACATCATCATCCTCAATGACTCATCAAAGTGACATCATCCATGGGACACCTCACATGCTAGGTGGCACAATGGTGGGGTCCTTGGGACACCTCACCAGCTGACTCAGCATTTCCAGAGAATTTCATAGTCCTGTCCTAGAATAAACAGCTGAGATCATGCTACTTGTCCTTAGCTTTTTCTCCTTTTTCTAGACTTATGACATGTAGTACCTTGTGGGTCCCATGAGGACACCTTTCATGCCACCTTATGGTTCTTGATAAGTCTAAAGCCTTATATGATCATTTTTTCCAGTTCTATCTTTGACCGGGTAACTTTACTTTATTGAAAAAGTACTAAAATATTATTTTAGTATCACTTGGACCCATATAACTCTTGGGCCAAGTTTTTTGGACATCTGGGAATGTTATATTGGCCTATCAAGCTCAAACACTATGGTAGCTCGATTCCCAAGAAATATCCCATAACAAATTACCAAATACCCCCAGGTTCCTCTACTACTGTTCATGCGAGTGGACAGTAATAGAGAATAACTTCAAAAACTATAACTTGAAATTTCAATGTTTCCAAGGTTCAAAACCTATCCAATCCTACACAAAATCATCATATGAATTCAATGGAAGCATTAGATCACTAAAATTCCATCTCCTTCTATCATGAATAGTGCATACCAAAATGGTTCAACCATAGCAAAGTCAAGAATATCAACTTGATTCAACAACCAATCACCTAACTAGCTTGTTTAAGCTTCAATCACATATCTCTAGCTTTAATTTCTTCTTTCCCCTTTTATCTAAGGTTTTAGACAGCATATACACCTTAGGGAAAACTCAACTTTCTTCCATGAAAACCCTATGTTCAGGCTCCCAAATCAAAGGAAAATAAGTTAGGATAGATTGCTTACCTTTAATCTCTAGCTTGCTTGAACTTTGTTACCTTGAATCTTCTTTTTCTTTGCTTGATTTTTCATTTTGTAAGAGGTTCCCCAAGGGTTCTCATGCCACAGTTTTGAAGATGAAATGTGGGGGTATTTATAGCAAAATCTCAAGGAAAATCAATGGCTAAGATTACTTTGTGCACTATTTGATCTAATGGCTCATAATTGCTCTTACATTAAACTAGCCCACCAAGCCAACTTGAGATAAAATCACATGACAAGAATCTTCTCCTCCCCTTGTCTTGGACGCCATGTGTGAGGTCTTGTGGGTCCCACCATGTGTAAACCCTAATTCTCACTTTATTCATTTTTCTTTTCTTTTTCAAAAATTCATAAATTATTCATTAATGGAATTGGGCTCCAAGACAACTTTTGGCACTTATTGGGCTTCCCTAGGATGAAATATTGTACTGGCCTAGGCCTTTCTTTAGTACAATAGCTAATTGGCACAAATCCCAATGCACTTTCCTTATATCGATATCCTTAAATTATCCTAATTTTGAAATAAATACTAGACACCTCTTTTAATGGTTCTAAAATTTTTAGAAATTCATTCTAATATAAAATAAATCCCCTACAAAGTCTCATAATTTTATGAGGCACAGAAGTCCTAATAAAAATTCTCTACATTTCCTCAAGATCCTTTATAGGTGTACGATTTCACTTTAACATCTTAAGGAAATTATCTTCTTTTCACACCTCATCAAAGTATTCCCTGACCTTGGTTAACTATTCTAGGAACTCTCCTTGACTATCTAACCTAAGTCAAATGACCAAAATGCCCTTCGTATGACTCTGACTTTGACTCAATGACACAACACAGTGGCATACATTCAGAGATATTTTCGTAATTTTATATTTTTTCCGGTCGTTATTAGCCCTAGCCCACATACTTATCTAAAAATATTACTGGGCCTATAAGATGCCATTTTGGTACCTCTACATGGTCCACTACCTTCATGGGCTAAACTCCCGAGAACTTATCCCGAAACATATTTATTGGGTATTTTAATCCAGTATAAATTCCATAATAAATTATACAGAACTCCTTTTTGAGCTCTGACAGTTTTATAAATTCTTATATTAATTATAGGAATTTATTGCCAAATTGCATCTGATTCTGAGTTAAGAGGATACTGTATTAATTTTCCTTTGTTCAGAAATTAATATAAATCTTTCGGGACCTCACATCAACATTATGTGTTACATCAAACTGATCAGAATAATTTTTGCTATTTACTGGAAAAATTTGGGACTAATCTCATTATGGGCATTTTTGGTCCTTTTTCGGCTCAACTTTCAATAATTACCATTTTGCCCTTGAACTTTTAAAAATTATATTTTGCACCATAGAACTTTTAAACTTTTTATTTTTGTCCCTCACCTTTATACCTTTATCTAACCATTATTCTTCCTTTCTATTCATCATCACAATCCTTTCCAAACCTCTTTCTACTATCGGTATTATATAGATAGGGAAAAAGTAGGATGTTACAATAGATGGCTGATACATCCGTATAATGTGTAGGATAATTGACAGAAGTATGCATAGGAGAATAACAAAGCTGACGACTAAGAATAATAAGAGCTTGAGAGTATGAGCTTTGAACATGTAAATTACACAGTTGAGTAGCTACAATATTGATCTACGCATTCATGGTAGCAACTTGAGAAGAGAAACTATTGTACTATTGAGAAGGCCTTACATAAACTTCATGGACTTTCCTAGCATCATAGCTCCCATACTATTGGTCATTGCTTGATATCTTCTCAATCAGGTTCCTTGCTTTATCTGGAGTTAGATCATCATGGAACCTCAAGCAACTGCATCCAAATTCTTTCTGCATGCATAGCATAATCCTGAATGAAAATACAACACCAAATGCTCACATGGAATCTGATGGTATGGAAATCTAGCTAGCAGCTCTTGAAATCTTCCCTAAAACTCATAGAAAGACTCTTGATCATACTGTTAGATTGCAAAAATCTCCTTTCTCAATGTAGCAGTCTTTAAAGTAGGGAAGTAACTCTCTAAGAAAGCAGTCATCAAGTTACTCCAAAGTCCAAGGCTTGAGGTGTATGATGTGGCGGCATATAAAACCATTCCTTTGCCTTTCCTTCAAGTGTAAAATGGAATACTTGTCTTTGCACAGCATCCATGTCAACACCTACAGGTTTCATGGATGAGCAAACCCACTGGATGGTCTTCAAATGCTTGAAAGGATCCTCACCTACCAATCTATAAAACTTTGGTAAGTTACTTAATAAAGGACCTTTTAACTCAAAATTAACATCCAAAGCAGGACAAGTGCGAAAAGAATCAAAGTTTGCATTAGATGAAGTGAGTTATTTTATGCTCCTACGGGCTCTTCTATTATTCATGTTATTCTCTCCATATTGCTCATTTTGAAGATTCTGATTATGAGTATGAGCTTTAGCTTCGTTAACATGCTCCATGACAAAATGATTATATAATATAGCACCAGATGCATAATCAGTTTTAGCTACAATAGATTCACTAAAAGAACTAAGCTCAACAACAGATGCAACACTAGCTTGATTTAAGATTTTAGCCTTCTTAATTTGTCTAAGTGTTCTATTGATTTATATGTCCAAATGAAAGAATTTAGAGCTTCTGTTCATGCAAATCACACTAAATAATGATGCAGGATATCAAATATACCACAAATGCAGCAATTCCAAAAATTCATATCAAATAATCGTAGTTAAAATAGTCAGGTCATGACTAATAATCACAAAGAATAGAGATCATAACAAAAATGAACTTCAGGTCGTGAGTGTCAATCACAGAGAGTAAAATTCTGAATAAGGATTTTTGGTTAGGACCAATTGTCACTCAGGTTACGACTAAGAATCATAGAAAGTAAATCTGATTGAAAAAATGATTTTGGTCATGACTAAGTGTCAAACTAGTTATGACTATAAATCACACAGAAGAAAACTAGATGAAAAATATTTTTAGTGCGACCACAAAGCAGTACGGTCACGACTAAAAGTAACATAGTAAGATGAGTTGAAAACAAATTTTTTGTTGCGACCAAATGTGCTTATGGTCGAGATTAAAGTTCACAGAGACGCTTATAAATCAATTTTAAGTACTTTGGTCACAACGAGAAAGGCAAATTGGTCTCGACTAAACAAAACAAAACATTAAATTTGCTAAAAAACATAAACACCTATCTACCTTTTATGATTTTTAGGCCTAGGAGATTGCTTAGGAAACCTTAACAAGTAAGGCTCCCAGGCAACAACACCATTTTGATAACTGTCGTTTTAATTATCAAACAAAACTAAGCTAACCAATAGTAAGTGGAGGCTAACCTAGGTCGATTCACAAGGAGTCTAGATGGATGTTAAGATACCTAATTAATCTAATGAGCCACAAATTAACAAGTTAAAGAAATGGTGTGTGATGATATTTTATCTAACTTATGAAAGTAAATTCTATGTTATTGTTTATGCTTTTAAGTGTTTATGATGATGAGATGAATAAATGACAAGTGTGTTTCCTCAGAGATTACTTTACCTTCATTATCCACACAATATGAGAAGTTAATCAGTTGAATTAGAATATGTTAGCTAATAACTTGCTAACTAAATCTCAATCATAGCTACAACTCGCAAACATTAAAAGAGATTATTAATCATTCAACTCAGAGATAGAAGAAAATGAATTAATAGATACAACTGTACTTTGTTTATGATTACTCTTATTAACTACAACCATGTCCAACTCGGTCCAAGGATAAAAATCAATCAAAGTATCAATAATGCAAAAATAAGAAATCTAACTCGGTTCCCTACTTCTTTGTCATTTACTAGCTATAATTCAATCAATAAATCAAAATTAACTACATCAACTTGATACAATTAAGTATTATGATTCAGCAACATCTCTAAAATAGCAAAACAGCTTAGCCTTACATTGCCATCTGAACTTTAGCTGCAATAGAAAACACAGTAGTAGTCATGGTGAAAGTGAAAGAAGAAGATGAAGATAATAGCTGCACTTTCCTGTGGTTTTATTCTCTAGATCAGAGGAAAATTGCAGAATAAAAGTGGAGATGGAGAAGAAAAATGGAAGAATGGCATGAATGTGTGATTGAATGGAGTAGAAAGTGGTGTGAAGACTGGATGGATAAATGTTGAGCAGAAGAAGAGCGAAGTGGAATGGATATGGTGTGAAGTGTGAGGTGGTCTAGGCGTCAGCTCTCCCCCTTCAATGCTAATATATGGCGCCTTTTATAGCAGTGTGGGTGAGTGAAAATGGATTGAATAAATTAAATGACAACTGCATGAATTTGTTATAGAGCATGTGTGAATCACCAACTTGCATTCTGTTGTGATGCATATATGCTGTCAAATCTGAAATGATGTGCTGCTGGTGTGAGTGATTCAGTTCAGAGTATCTATGTGTTGTCATGCATGATTATTCTCTCCTTCAATGCTAGCACATGTTTTCCATCCAGCTGTTGGCCCACTTGCTTCTGTTAGCAACTCATTCCAGCATGTGATCCTATTAACATGTGCATTCAAATAACTATATCCCAGTTTCTCCAATTAGCAATGTGCTTAAATCTATTATCAGCTTCTTCAGTCCAGCACATGTCTAATTTCCTGTCCAGCTATCAAATAATCTAATCTGCTGATTGGTCACTACAAAATAGAAATTTAATAGATTATTTATCTAATTAATCAATAAAATCAAATCAATTAATTTCCACTTGTTCTATTTTAATTTTATTAATTAATTGCTCATCATATTGGTAAATGGGGATAAAATCAATAATAAAACTCACTTTAAACATACTAAAAATTACTACAAATATGATTTTATCACTATTAGTCATGACTGAAGAACACAAAGTTGTCAAGTCGTGAAGAGTAAGTTGAGAAGGTCACTACTAAAATTTATAGGGAGTATGGGTCACGACTAGCCAGCACTTAGGTCATGACTAGAATGCACAGAGACCTGATAACGAGAATGAAGATGTTGATGTCACTAAAGTTTGTCAGTTAGAGGTTTAGCATAGCACGTAGGCGAGCTAAATAGTACAAGGTACTGAGATACATATCAGTTTAAGAAGATGTTCAGAAGTAGGTCCTCCATGTGACCATTAGGAGTATATCTACCTTACGAAATATTTTTTTCAGTTAGTATTCCCTCAATAAAAGAATCAAAAGTTAGAATGATACTTGCTTAGAAATGAGCTTAATACATGGATTAAGTTTAGAGACATGATGGTTAATAAATGAGAGTTAATGTTCCCAAAACAGAGGGACCCCATCATGAAGAAACAACAGCTAGCAAACCTAGGGTAAAGTACCCTAGAGAGAAGAAGTATTAATAATAGATGATGAATGAGACCCATATGACTCAAGTTAGTCAAGATCAAGGAAAAGACTAGAAAGGAACCATAGTCTAGTCAAGAGCAGACTGAGACTGATATACAGACAGAAAGAGTTAAGAGATAGTAGAGAGATACAAAAGTTTCGCTCACCTAAGAAGTTTTTTTCAAATAGTTTACAAGAAGCATTCCTCTCAGTTAGATAGTGATGAACATGAGGCTAAGGGTTAAAGCAAGAAAAGAGAAACCCTTTAATGAATACTTAGCTGAGTTTATCTATAATAACAGTGAGAGTTGATTGACTGAGAAGTTAGTTCACGTATTGAATTTCGTGTTACAAAGAAAGAGTTTTTCTTAGGTAGTTGTAAAAGTTTAACAGAGAGGTAGATGTATGTAAGATAAGAAAAATAAGTTTATGATGTCTAGAGAGAGAAATGTAGTCACAGTTGAAAAGATAAATGACTCCCCTATTCCCTATGTAAGAAAGAGTAATGAAGGGTTGAGTCTATACCCTAATAAGTGGGTAACATGGCAACCTAAGTTAGATAAATAGTTATTTTAGGTTCTTGAATAAATTGTCAGATCTTGATCATATAATGTGATAGATAATTTGATAGATAATATGACAGAGGAAAGAATGCTTTAGAGTTTACCTAGTTAATTGTTTAATTGTAGTGTGCGTATAATGGGCGGTTGAGCAAATTATGTGATGATGATATGGCTTATGTTGCCATAAGTTATGATGAATAGTTGCATCTCCTTGCATATTATGCATGTTAGAGTATGCTATGGTGAATGAATACTCTCCTTCGCAGTACATGCAATGTAGAGTATATATAATGAGAAAGTTATGTTGTTCCGATACAATAGATAATTCAACTTGGTAATAATAAAGTAATAGAAAAGAAATAAACGAGATAGTTAGCCAGTTAATTCCCAAATAATAGAATGAGAATTTATGATCAGACAATAATAGTCAGTTGGGTAGAGAACCAGATTAGAGATGAATGTTAGTGGCAAACCTATAGGAATATGATTACGGTACTTAGGACATGTCCTTTCAGTAGGGATAAGATATATGAATGATGTACCATGAATATGAAATAAAATAAGACGCAGTTATGAAATATGATATAGCCCTAAGAGGGAGCAACGTCTATGTAATAAAAATTAATGTTCTCACAATAGAGCTAGATTGCTCTTATGATAGAGTAAGATTGCTTTTGAAACAGAGCCATGAGAATGGGTAGTGTAGCTCTTGTTAAAGCTATGTCTACTTGATGAGATCTACATATTATGACAAATATGTACATGGTAGAGCCTATGTAGCTCTCTGTAGTATTAGATATAGTAAATTTAAGAAAGATGGGAATGATATGAGTGATAAACTCATATTTGTAGTCATTTTTAGTGAGTTTAAAGTGAGTTTTATTATTGATTTTATCCCCATTTACCAATATGATGATCCGTTAATTAATAAAATTAAAATGGAACAAGTGGAAATTAATTGATTTGATTTTAGTGATTAATTGAATAAATAATCTATTAAATTTCCATTTTGCAGTAACCAATCAATATATTAGATCAATTGACAGCTAGATATTAGACATGCGTTAGATTGAAGAAGCTGATAATAGATTTAAGCACATGGTTATTAGGAGCAAGTGGGCTACTATTTGAAGGCACATGCTGGAATGAGCTGCTAACAGAAGAAAGTGGGAATCACACCTATGCTACAACAGAAATCACATGAAGGAAAAGCTAACAAATTCATGCTTTCATAATAATCTCCCACATGCACATCACACTCTGATTTCATCATTCCATTTCCCACACACCAAACATTTCATGCCAACTCTTCCACACTAATATATCAGATCATTCACACATATGTGAGGCATCTCTCATCTTACCATTCCAACTTAGAGACTTCACGCATAACGCCACCTTCCACTCCATTCAGCATCCATATCCTCATGCCGTTCTCCATCTTCTTCTCCATCTCCATTTCTATTCTCTCTCATCTGTAACTTTCCTCTGTTTTATACAATAGAACCAGAGGAAAGTTCAGCTATCATCTTCAAATTCTTCTTTCATTTTCACCTTGAATACTGTTATGTTTTTTATTGTTACTGAAGTTTAGATGGCAATGCAAGGCTAAGCTGTTATGCTCTCTTAGAGATTAAGCTAACCATAATCCTTGAGCTAAACAGGAGGTTTCATTATGTCTTAAATTAGATTTAATTGAATCGAGTTGATGAAGTTACTTCTGGTTTACTAATTCAACTAGAGTTAGTAGAGGACAAAGAAGTAGGGAACCGAGTTGGATTTCTTATTTCAACATTAATGATGCTTTGATTTATTTTCATCCTTGCACTGAGTTGGACATGCTATAGTTAATTAAGTAATCATAAAACAGAGTACAATTATATCTGTTAATTCATCTTCTTGTATCTCTGAGTTGAATAATTCATAATCTCTTTTAATGCCTGCGAGTTGTAGCTTTGATTGAGATTAACTAGCGATTTGTTAGCTAACATATTGTAATTCAACCAATAAACTTCTCATATTCTATGGATAATGAAGGTAAGGTAATCTCCAAGGGAACACACTTGTCATTCATTCATCTCATCATCATAAATACTTAAAACCATAAACAATAGCATAGGATTTACTTTCAGAAGTTAGATAAAATCTCATCACACACCATCTCTTTAACTTGTTAATTTGTGGCTCATTAGATTAATTAGGTATCTTAACATCCATCAAGGCTCCTTGTGAATTGACCTAGGTTAGCCTCCTCTTACTATTGGTTAACTTAGTTTTGTTTGATAATTAAAATCACAGTTACCAAAATGGCGTCCTTGCCAGGGAGCCTTACTTGTGAAGGTTTCCTTAGCAATCTCCTAGGCCTAAAAATTATAAAAAGTATATAGGTGTTTCAATTTTTCTACGAATTTTGTGTTTTCCCTTTTGTAGTCGCGACAATTGCCTGTCTCGACATGACCAAAGTACTTAAAATTGGTTTCTGAGCGTCTCTGTGAACTTTAGTCACAACTAGAAGCACATTTGGTCACAACCAAAAATTTGTTTTTAACTCATTTTTCTCTCTGTTACTTTTAGTCATAACAGAACTGCTTTGTGGTTGCAACCAAAAATATTTTTCATCAAGTTTTCTTCTCTGTGAATTCTAGTTGCAACCAGTTTGACACTTAGTCATGACCAAAATTAGTGTTTAAATTAGATTTACTCTGTGATTTTTAGTTGTGACCTGAGTGACAACTGTTCACAACCAAAAACCGTAAATTTCAAGCATTTACTATGTGTGACTGACAGTCGTGACTTGAAGTTCATTTTTATTGAAATTTCTATCTCTATGATTATTAGTCATGTCCTGACTGTTTTGAATTGCAATTATTTGATCTGAATTTCTGGAATTGCTGCATCTGTGACATATTTGATATCCTGCATCATTGTTGAATGTCATTTGCATAAACAGAAGCTCTAAATTCTTTCCTTTGGACATAGAAATCAATAGAACATTTAGGCAAATTAAGAAGGCTAAAATCTTAAATCAAGCTAGTGTTACGTCTGTTGTTGAGCTTAGTTCTTCTAGTGAATCTATTGTAACTAAAACTGATTGTGCATCTGGTGCTATATTAGATAATCATTTTGTCATGGAGCATGTTAATGAAGGAGAAACTCATACTCATAATCATAATCTTCAAAATGAGCAATATGGAGAGAATAACATGAATAATAGAAGAGCCCATAGGAGCATAATAGAACTCACTTCATCTAATGCAAACTTTGATCCTTTTAGCACTTGTCCTGCTTTGGATGTTAATTTTGAGTTTAAAGATCCTTTATTAAGTAACTTACCATAGTTTTATGGATTGGCAGGTGATGATACTTTCAAGCATTTAAAGACCATGCAGTGGGTTTACTCATCAATGAAAGCTATAGGTGTTGACATGGATGCTTTACGGAGACAAGTATTCCATTTTACACTTGAAGGAAAGGCAAATGAATGATTTTATATGCTGCCACATCATACACCTCAAGCCTTAGACTCCTAGAATAACTTGAGGACTGATTTCTTAGAGAGATACTTCTTTACTTTAAAGACTGCTACATTGAGAAAGGAGATTTTTGCTGCCAAACAGTATGATCAAGAGTCTTTCCATGAGTTTTGGAGAAGATTTCAATAGCTGCTAGCTAGATGTCCATACCATTAGATTCCATGTGAGCATTTGGTACATTATTTTCATTCAGGATTGTACTATGCATGTAGAAAGAATTTGGATGCAGCTGCTGGAGGTTCCATTAATGATTTAACTCCAGAAGAAGCATGTAACCTGATTGAGAAGATAGCAAGCAATGACCAGTAGTATGGGGGCTATGATTCTAGGCAAGTCCATGAAGTTTTTACAAGGCCTTGTCAAGAATACAATAGCTTGTCTTCTCAAGTTGCTACCATGAATGCTCGGATTAACAATCTAGCTGTTCAACTAAGTAATTCACATGTTCAAAGCTCATACTCTCAAGCTCTTGTTGTTGTTATTCTCCTATGCACACTACTGTCAATTGTCCTACATACTGTGTAGATGTATTAGCCATCTATCAAGGCAAACTAAACCAATATCAACAAAGGAATCCATACTCTAACACATAATAAAGGATAGAGAGATCATCCTAATCTCATATGGAAGGATAGAGGTGTAAACAGGAATTACGGGTAGAATAGATTCAAAAATGATAGACAAATGGCTGAATCTTCTACAATTATGAAGTCCCTTATGCTATAAAGAATGATGGAATGGCTAAGATAATCAAGAGCATTAATGTGATGAATGAAAATATAAACTCCATCAACACAAAATTTAGCTATAACTTCAAGGTCTTGAGATCTACTATGGAGAACACCCAAGCAATGATAGAGTCCAAGTTTACTGCCTTGGATAATAAAATAGAATAATGGGAAACAAAAGCTATAAACATGAATGACTATGTGTCATAGCTAGCCAATTCAATAAGTGATATTCATTCATGGATTAATGAAAATCTATCTTCAACTACAGTTGTTAACCCCAAATCTATGAACGTTATAAGTTTGATAAGTGAATAAAAAGTTGGGAAACAAGTTACAGTTGTTAAAAGTAAAGAGGAATGTGAGGTAGACACTGATTCCAGTGGTAGCTTTGAGAAGTCTGAAAGAAAGGAAGAAGCATAACTACTTGGGAAGGAAAATATTATAGAAAGTCAAATCAATTTTGCACCAAATTCAAAAGGTTTTGGATAGCTAAATAGCAAGGAAACTGTGCTACTTGAAGCTATGGATTCTGATTTAAGGAATCCTAGAGTGGACATAACTAAAGAAACACAACTAGCAGTAAATTCAGAGCTCAAACATCAAGAAACAATCTCTTCTTTATCTTAGAGAAAGGTGCATTTAATTGCATGGCAAGGACAAATTTGGATAAAACAACAGTTACATCATCAAGATCATTCCCTTATGCCTATATTTTGTTAGCTGTAGATTATCTCTTAAGATGGATAAAGGCTATACCAACAAGATAGGGCAAAGCGGATAGTACAACATTTCAGGTCGATGGCCAATTATTAAAGATGTAAAAGGAGAACTTCAAACCCCCATGATACTTAGGTTGTCTCCTTCATTGTTTCTCCAATTACAATAGCCTGGTTTAATTAGTTTACTGATATACTTGAGCTGTAAATGGTTGATTAAGTGTGGGGGAGGAGACAAAGTTAGTAGGGGTAGATAAAAAATAATAAGCAATCTATCCTAACTTATTTTACTTTGATTTGGGAGCTTGAACTTAGGGTTTTAATAGAAGAAAGTTGAGTTTTCTCTAAGGTGTTGTGCTGTCAAAAAATGTTAGATGAAAGGAGAAAGAAGAAATTAAAGTTAGAGATATGTAATTGAAGCTTAAACAAGCTAGCTAAGTGATTGGTTATTGAATCAAGTTGATATTCTTAACTTTCCCATGGTTGAACCATTTTGATTTGCACTGTTCATGATGTAAGGAAATGGAATTTCAATGATCTAATGCTTCCATTGAATTTATTTGATGATTTTGTGTAGGATTGGATAGGTTTTGAACCTTGGAAGCATTGGAATTCCAAGTTGTGGTTTTTTGAATTTCTTCTCTGTACTGTTCACTCGCATGAACAGTGATTGGAATTTCATGATTTTGATGCTTCCAATGGTTTTAAAATAAAAAGTTGTGTGGGATAAAGTGGAGAAACAAGTATGGGAAGCATTAGAATCAAAATAATAATTTTTGAAAGAAAATAGGGTGTTATGTAATTCTATACATAACAGTGCATAGGAGCTGAAATTTCATGCTTCTAAGCTCATAAATGGATTCAAAAGATGAAATTGTGTAGAGTAAAGTCAAGACATCAATTGGTTCAAATGCCAAGTTAATTAGTGAAGACTAGAGAAAGTTATGTTAGTAAAGAGTTAAGAATTTATCAAGGTTATTCTTGAGCATAGTTGGAGTTCATGGTCCTAATGAATTATGTGATGAATATGAATGTGTTTAGGACCTTGAAACATCCAAGAAGATGTTGGGAAGTGATTGACTGAAAGATTTCATGGTTGGAAAGCTAGGGAGCAAGTGCAAAAGATCAAGAGAAAAGCTTAAGTTCAAGATAGTGGACTTACCTCTTTAAGTGCTTGATGTGATATGCTTATATGTTGACATGTATATCATATTTGAATAATGTTGTGACATGATATATAACGTTGAATGTGTTGTGAATATCATGTTTTCCATGGCCATGCACTTTTATGCAAAAGTATATAGCATGGTGGCATGTCACTAACTAAAGAAAGTTTAATGAAATTACATATCATGCATTAGCATCCATCTTGCATATTTAAGTGGTAATATTTGCTACTCAGATTCTCCAGAATCTAACCCTCCCATTGAAAGGAATTGGAAGACACGCAGCGGAAATTAATTTAACAATTTTTCCATTCCTTGCCAGGATCTACCGTATATGTTTAAGTCAAGTGGGAAGAAGCATTACCCTCAGTGTTTCTCAGCGACTTCCACAGCTTCTCTCCGCGGCTGGTGATCTCTTTCCGATTCCAAGAAGACGTCCACAGCTTCTCTCCATGGCTGGTGCTCTCTTTCTGATCGCAAGAAGTCAACGCCTCAGGTCGGCTTCCTCTACTTGTATCCACACGAACAACATTCCTACCACGAACGACGTGCTAGCGTCTCCTGTCCCTCCAAGGCTTTCTCAAGAATTCGTCCTCTCCGTCTCTACTTCAGCAATTTCTTATCTGTAAACCTTTTGTAGATTCCGTTAAGCCTTTTGTGTTTTTGTGTGTGTTTAAAAAATGTAGCTCCTTAAATCAGATATATAGGATGCTCTGCGTTTTTCTCAACCGAATTGGATTTTTGGGATTAATCTATATTAATTCTGAAATTAATACAATATCACATATTGTATATTTGATAAGAAACTAATTAAATAAATAATGTTTATATTAAATCCGTCTCACAAATTTAATTCACCTATTTATTTAATTTAAATAAAGATAAGGCTAAACTATATTTGATTTATTCTCATAAATCAAATTTGAGATATCCTATCAATTTGAATTTCAAATTCAAACGTGATAGAGATTTAATTTATCCTTATAAATTAAATCTTATAAATATCTCTTATATGAGATATCCTATCAATTTGAATTTTAAATTCAAATGTGATAGAGATTTAATTTATCCTTATAAATTAAATCCTATATATCCCTTATATATAATATATATACGAATTTATATATATACGAATATAAATATAAATAAATATATACATCAACCCTGGATCATTCATTGAATCTAGACATGTCTTAGATTCAATGAATCTGGACATCATAGCTCGTGTTGGGCTATTTTGTGTGCGACCCTATAGGCCCATATGAAGTTGGCAGTGGGCCATTTGCTATACTAGCCCACAAGTCGCAAGCGGTCTCTAGCAAGACATAACGACTACCCAAATCATGTGAGGATCGATAAACAATGTAACCTTTTATACAACCATATCATGTCCCTTTTGTCACGCGATATTTTGGTTATAGATGAGGCATGGATAATGTCATCCTCCTATTCCTGACCGTTACTTTCTCGATCCCTGAGTAGTCTGACTATAGAAATGGAACTACCTTTCCATTACAGTATGGCATACATTTCTCAGACTCACTCATCGAGGGGCCCAGTAATATCTCTCTACGAATGTGAGGGTAAAATTCCATCTTAACCATTCACATTCCTCCGCATGAAAAACCACTAAGCCCGAACATAGTCTTTATGATCACTCGGTCAAAAGTGACTTTTGACTAGGTCAAAGCTGAGCGTTTGTCATGTAGGAATTCATGATGATCTCAGTGTAAGGAATTGGAAGACACGCATCGGAAATTAATTTAAAAAATTTTTCCATTCCTTGCCAGGATCTACCGTATGTGTTTAAGTCAAGTGGGAAGAAGCATTACCCTCAGTGTTTCTCAGCCACTTCCACAGCTTCTCTCCGCGGCTGGTGATCTCTTTCCGATCGTAAGGAGACGTCCACAGCTTCTCTCTGCGGCTCGTGCTCTCTTTCTGATCGCAAGAAGTCGACTCCTCAGGTCGTCTTCCTCTATTGGTATCCACACGAACAGCGTTCCAACCACGAACGATGTGCTAGCGTCTCCTGTCCCTCTAAGGCTTTCTCAAGAGTTCGTCCTCTCCATCTCTACTTCAGCAGTTTCTTATCTGTAAACCTTTTGCAGATTCCATTCGGCCTTTTTTGTGTTATGTGTTGTACTCAAAACGTAGCTCCTAAAATCAGATATATAGGATGCTCTGCATTTTTCTCAACCGAATTGGATTTTTGGGATTAATCTATATTAATTCTGAAATTAATACAATATCACATATTGTATATTTGATAAGAAACTAATTAAATAAATAATGTTTATATTAAATCCGTCTCACAAATTTAATTCACCTATTTATTTAATTTAAATAAAGATAAGGCTAAACTATATTTGATTTATTCTCATAAATCAAATTTGAGATATCCTATCAATTTGAATTTCAAATTCAAACGTGATAGAGATTTAATTTATCCTTATAAATTAAATCTTGTAAATATCTCTTATATGAGATATCCTATCAATTTGAATTTTAAATTCAAATGTGATAGAGATTTAATTTATCCTTATAAATTAAATCCTATATATCCCTTATATATAATATATATACGAATTTATATATATACGAATATAAATATAAATAAATATATACATCAACCCTGGATCATTCATTGAATCTGGACATCATAGCTCGTGTTGGGCTATTTTGTGTGCGACCATATAGGCCCATATGAAGTTGGCAGTGGGCCATTTGCTATACTAGCCCACAAGTCGCAAGCGGTCTCTAGCAAGACATAACGACTACCCAAATCATGTGAGGATCGATAAACAATGTAACCTTTTATACAACCATATCATGTCCCTTTTGTCACGCGATATTTTGGTTATAGATGAGGCATGGATAATGTCATCCTCCTATTCCTGACCGTTACTTTCTCGATCCCTGAGTAGTCTGACTATAGAAATGGAACTACCTTTCCATTACAGTATGGCATACATTTCTCAGACTCACTCATCGAGGGGCCCAGTAATATCTCTCTACGAATGTGAGGGTAAAATTCCATCTTAACCATTCACATTCCTCCGCATGAAAAACCACTAAGCCCGAACATAGTCTTTATGATCACTCGGTCAAAAGTGACTTTTGACTAGGCCAAAGCTGAGCATTTGTCACGTAGGAATCCATGATGATCTCAGGTCAAAGGGCATAGTGACATGGTTTGTATATTAGAGAAGATTATGACGTAACCCATGCAACTCTCTCATAGCAGGTCAGTCCAACACCTTGTACTCTTACATGTGCATATGACTTTGATTTATATCTCTATACATCTTCAAAGTCATACTGGTCTTATTTCATCTCTGCTCCCGCACAGATGACCGACTAAGGACATTTAGGATAAGATCATGAATTATCCAAGGATGGTCATCACAGTAAACATGCAAATAATATGATAACACAATTAATAAATTCATAAATCAATAATGTTCATAAGACAATGATTGGCCCCTAGGGCACGTTTTCCAACACTCAGGTCAAAGGGCATAGTGACATGGCTTGTATATGAGAGAAGCTTATGACGTAACCCATGCAACTCTCTCATAGCGGGTCGGTCCAACACCTTGTACTCTTACATGTGCCTATGACTTTGATTTGTATCTCTATACATCTTCAAAGTTATACTGGTCTTATTTCATCTCTGCTCCCGCACAGATGACCGACCATGGACATTTAGGATAAGATCATGAATTATTCAAGAATGGTCATCACAGTAAACATGTAAATAATATGATAACACAATTAATAAATTCATAAATCAATAATGTTCATAAGACAATGATTGGCCCCTAGGGCACATTTTCCAACACCCATAACCAACCAATTTAGGTGAAGCATGAAGGAAAATGTATGCATGGCGAAAAGCTAAAGAATAGAAGAAAGGAAGTGAAGTAATTGAGATCTTAGCATATGCTATGAATTATTCATGTATGTAAAAGCCATGTAAGGTGTCTATTTATGTAAAGAATGTTGGAGACCTAAACCAACGGACAAAGTTACAAGGTTAGTCACTTCCACATAGTTGTTAACTCAACAAATAATTCCCCATAAATGATCACAGAAGCCAATATTATCTATTAGGACTTTACTCATTTCCTCTATCACTCAGGAATTTCTCATACCATTCCCATCTTTCATAACTTGATTTTGTCCATTACTGCAGAGAGCTACATAGGCTCTACCATGCACATATCCATCATAATATTTCATTCTCTTGGCTCTATCTCGAGCAATCTATCCTATTGCAAGAGCAATATAGCTCTACCGCAAAAATGTTAATTTTTATTGCATAGACTCTGCTCCCTCTCACAGCTACATCATCTTTCTTAACTGCATCTCATTTCATTTCATGTTCATAGTACATCATTCATGTATCTTATCCTGACTAAAGGGATATGTCCTGAGTACTGTATCATATATCTATAGATTTTCCACTAACATTCATCTTTAATCTTATTGTTTGTCTATTCTACCTAGCCTGTAATGCAAAAGTAGAGTGTTCATTCATCATAGCATACTCCAACATGCATAATATAGAAGGAGATGTGATCATTTAAGCATTCTCTAGCATGCTTGTCATCATATGACAACTGCAAAGAGATGCAACTTCTCATCATAACTCATGGCAACATAAGACATTTTGCAAATAAACAATTAACTAAGTAATCTTTTAAAACATTATGTCCTCTATCATATTATCTATCACATTATCTTATCATATCATTGTCAGATCTGATGTAACTATTTATCTAACTTAGGCTACTACATTACCCTCTTATTAGGGTATAGACTCAACCCTTCATTAATCTTTCCTACATAGGGAATAGAGCAATCACTTTATCTTTTTAATTGTGGCTACCTTTCTCTCTCTAAACGTCATAAACTTCTTTTCTTATTTTGCATATATTTACCACTTTGTTGAACTTCTACAACTTCTACAACTTCTTTTTAATATTTATCACTTGCTTGCATCATGTGTTAAACCTCTAACTGATAAACTTTTGTGAGGTTGGCATGTTCATTCTTGTCATCAGGTCTCTGTATATTCTAGTCGCGACCTGAGTACTGGCTAGTCATGACACAGACTCTCTGTGAACTTCAGTCGCAGCCATCTCTACCTACTCGTCACGACTTAACAGCTATGTGTTCTTCAGTTGCGACCATAAGTCATGTTCTATCTCGACTTGGTCTGCTTATACATTAGTCATATCCTATGGCTTAGACTCTTCGCGACCTAATAGCTCTGGAGCTTCCTGTAGTGACCAATGGTCTTTACTTGTCACGACCAAGAGCTTCTGTAAATATTTGTCGCAACTTGTGGCTTTACTCATTGCAACTTAACTTCTCTAAAACTTCTAGTCGTGACCTAAACTGCTTCACCTTGGGACCTGGCACAACTTTTCTAAACATTCACTTCAAATGTTCTTGACTTCATTGAATTTAAGTAAATTGAAACTCATTCATATCTATATATCATAATCACATTAAATTGGGAACATATTCACATAGATGTTCAACAAACTATCATCTTATTATATCACATCACAATTCACATTTCACCCTACCATAACATTTGTACATACATTACATACATGCCAATTTTCATATTTGGGGTACATCATAACCATCATGCATCTATGTAATTACTTTACACTATTTCCATTACCCCTCATGTCTTTTACATTCTTTTCTAGGGAATAGTAGACTATAAATACTTCTGCATACAGAAGTGCCACCCCTGTATATTAGTTGGCAGATCATTTTCCAGAAACTCACTTATCTCTATATGCCATGTAGGGGTATATGGCAGTATATGACTTACTACCATCTCATGTCACTCTTCTAAAGTATAAACTTGGTTTAGGTTAAGGCCCTCTATCGTATATCTACTTATCATCCTTGCAATGACATTGAGGAACTGCAGATAAACAGACTACTCTTGATCTCTACTCCTGTCCATCCCTTGACCTAGACTGGGTAACTCACTTTCTACAGCTTTCTTAAGATTGATATGGTCAATATTATCTGTCTTTGGCAAAGAAGGCTAGGGTTAACTAGGACTAGGAACATCACACTGATCTTTCTCTATAAAGTCACATATTCCTAGATTTTGAGAATGGACAAGGACTGTCATAAACTCTGACTGGATCTTTGGATTAAGGGACTGTTGTATATTACTCATAGCAAATCTATCCTCAAACTCTGGTGGAGGAGGAATAATATCTGGTCTATACATAATCTAGTACTAGTATTTAGCTTCCTTAGCCGTAATCTATCCTCTCATCGGAGGAATTGAACTCACATTAGGGTTAGAGGGCACTTACATGAACTCATATTATATCTCTTTCATTTCTTCCTGCTAATCCTCAAGAAATTTCAGAGGCTATTGATCTTTAGCTTACATCTCCAAGATCCTATTTATCAATCTAGGAATTTGAGATAGTTATCATGTTAGGCCATTGTACCTTAACTAGGCTATACTCATTCTATCATAACATCTCCCATCGCTTGTAAGACTTATGTGTCCCTAGCCTGAAGGACTTATGTGTCCTTGGCCTTACTATAATCCATAACTGAGTCAGCTTCTTTCTTTCAGCTAACTGAGGAAGGGTCTGGCTCACATCTCTATGCCATTCATACTTTTAAGTTTTCCCTTATCCTCCTGGATCACTAACAGGCAAGAAGGTATCTCTTATTAAGCTCAATGTTCCATTTCCCTAGAGCATTCATCACCAATCCATAATCCTAGTTGGACTGTGAACAATTAACCCATTACTAACCACAACCTCAAACTCAATTGGGCCTTAAGTAACCGCTACATACTCTGTTTCCCAATCAAAACAAGTTTATCTTGCACCAAACCTTTGTTCTGTGCTAAAACTTTATTCTGTACCAATGCCAGAACCTTTTGCTCTTATACCAAAATGAAATATCCTACTTTTAACACCTTAGAGTATGTATTCGGAAGCATATTTGATTAACGGAAGCATTATATTAGCCCAAAAATAAAAATTTTAAAGCTTACTTGTTAGGTACTGTTCATTTGGTGATTTTCAGATTTACAGTCTAATTTTAAAAATTCATAACTAATTGTAGAAAAATTGTATGGAGGTGATCCAAATTTCTAATTGAAGCTCTTTCATATATATTTAAGGAAAAAATATAAATATGGACGTTTACCTTGCCACTTAATACAGTTAAATCATTACTTTTTACTGTTCATATGGCAAATTCTGGAAATTCCAGATTCTGTCTCTTAATTTTGGAAATTCATTTCTCTTGATATACACTTCCAAATGAGTCCTGTTACCTATGATTTTTAATATCTGGATGTCTACTAAATGCTTAATAAATTTTGTGGATTAATTCATTCATTTGTTAGGTCAAACTGAAGCCACAACAAAACTGCTTCAGGACCTACATTTTTACCATTTCAGTTTCCTTTATTTTATTTTCAATAATTGTTCCAGCATGCATAAACCATCTCTTTTGCCTTTCATGCATTCATATATATCATGGGGTTATACCACAATTATTTCATACAGTTTCATCACATATATAGACACCTTACATGGCATTTACATACATGGATAATCCATAGCATAAGTTAGGATTCCAATTACTTCACTTCCTTCCTTCCATTCTTTAGCTCTTCTCCATGCAGACATTTTCCTTCATGCTTAACCTAAATTTGTTGGTTATGGGACGGTGAGATTCTAGGGAATCTCAGTAGCAAACATTACCACTTAAATATGCAAGATGGATGCTAATGCATGATATGTAATTTCATTAAACTTTCTTTAATTAGTGACATGCCATCATGCTATATACTTTTGCATAAAAGTGCATGGCCATGGAAAATATGTTATTCACAATACAATCAACATCATTTACATGTCACAACATCATTCAAATATCATCTACATGTCAACACATAAGCATACCACATCAAGCACATAAAGAGGTAAGTCCACTACCTAGCACTTAAGCTTTTCTCTTGATCTTTTGCACTTGCTCCCTAGCTTTCCAACCATGAAGCCTTTCGGTCAATCACTTCCCAACATCTTCTTGGATGTGTCAAGGTCCTAAACACATTAATATTTGTCACATAATTCATTAGGACCATGAACTCCAATAATGTTCAAGACTAACCTTGATAAATTCTTAACTCTTTACTAACATAACTTTCTCTAATCTTCACTAATAATCTTGGCCCTTGAACCAATTGATGTCTTGACTTTACCCTACTCAATTTCATCTTTTTAATCCATTTATGAGCTTAGAATCATGAAAATACAGCTCCTATGCACTGTTTTGTACAGAATTACATAACACTCTCTTTTCTTTCAAAAATTCTCATTTTGATTCTAATGCTTCCCATGCTTTTTTATCCACTTTATCCCACACAACTTTTCATTTTAAAACCATTGGAAGCATCAAAATCATGAAATTGTCATATTAATTATAGGAATTTACTGTAAAGTTTCATCTTATTCTGAGGTCTGATAAATACTGTAATAATTTTTCCTAACATCAGAAATTAATATAAATTTTTCGGGACCTCATATCAAAATTCTCATAATTACACTTTTGCCACTAAACTTTTGATAAATTACATTTAAGTCCCTTAAATTTTGGTAATTACCCTTTTGGCCAAGTTTTCTTTCTACTTTCATTTTCTACCATAGAATTTTTAAACTTTTCATTTTAGTCCCTCATCTTTATACCTTTGTCTAATCATTGCTTTTCCTTTCTATTCATCATCACAATCCTTTTCAATCCTCTTTCCTTTATCAGTATTATACAGATAGGGAAAAATTAGGATATGACACAACTCGCTAGCTAAATCTCAATCAAAGCTACAACTCACAGATATTAACAGAGATTATGAATCATTCAACTTAAAGATCGCATAATATGAATTAAACAGATACAATTGTACTCTGTTATAGAATCACTTCAATTAATCACAACTATGTTCAACCCGATCAAAGATGAGAATCAATCAAAGGTGAATAATGCAGAAATAAGAAATCCAACTCAATTCCCTACTTCTTTGTCATCTACTATAATTGCATGAGCAATTACATAGCTAACTACATCAACTCAATACATTTAACTCTAAATTAAAAACATAATGAACTCCTTGTTCAGCTCAAGAATTTTGGTTCAGCATCATGAAATATCCTTACTTTTATATGTCTTAGGGACCTATCAGTAGCATTTAGAACCACTTACAAGACTTTGGAAGTCCATTAGCTAAATATGGAATTTTACTCCTTCTCGTGTTACTGTTCATATGGTATTCCCGATTAAGCGATGAACTTTAAAAAATCATAATTAATTCTAGAAAAATTGAAATAAAGTAGACCAAAAAGCTAAGTGAAGATAACATCTTGAACTCTAAGGGACAAATAATTTCCAAACCAAATGCTCAGTTTATTGTAAAATATTACTATTCATTTGGTCAAAAATTTTGAAAATATATTCTGGTTCCTTAATTTGGAAATTTTATTCTCTTTGTACAAATATCGAAATAAGGCATTCTTAGTGTCAAAATGAAGCTTGAATCTAACTAAATGTCGGTAAAATTTCATACATTTATCTCATCATTTAATATTTTTCATTACATCACGATCATCACTACTTGCATTGGTCAAATAGTAACATTACATATAACATCATGACTTGCAACAATTTATACATTCATCATATAACATTTACATCATCCAATCCCTAACTTCTCTTTATGCTTCTTCATCCTCTTTCATCACTAACAACCTGTGGGATTGGGATTACATGGAAGGGGATGAGATTTCTGGGGAAATATCAGTAGCAAACGGTACTAAATAATGCATGCATTAATGTAAATACTTGTGTTTGCTTGTGAAAGTGTTAATATTGTGTAATGTGCATGCTTCCATGTAACATATGAAATATATTTGGCCAAAGTAATCATAGAAACAGAGCTTCATACATAAGTACATATGCAACACAATTCAACAAAGCCATAGCACAACCAAGCATAACAGTTATCTAATTTTTATTTACCAATTTTCACACTAAAGTTCATACTCCCCCACACTTAAATTCTACATTGTCCTCAATATGAAGAAGTAATGAAACACATGCAAAGGCTAAAGTGAAAAAGACAAAGCAAAACCAGAATTGAAGATGAACTTATTAAGTTTTATCTACCTCTACTGACTTGGTCTTCTCTCCCACACTTAATCATAAATATTAGCTCAAGTATATAAGTAAAATTTTATATCCTATTTTTTCCCTATCTGTATAATACTGATAGAGGAAAGAGGTTTGGAAATGATTGTGACGATGATAAGAAGCAATGAGAAAGGTTAGATGAGTCTTGAAGAAAGAGATACTAAAATCAAAAGTTCAAAGGTTCCATGGTGGAAAATGAAAGTAGACAAAAGCTTTGGGCCATTAAGTGTAATTATGAGAAGTTGAGGGCCTAAAGTGTAAATTTCAAAAGTTCAAGGGCAAAATGCTAATTATTGAAAGTTGTGCCAAAAAAGGCCTAAAAATGCCCAGAATCATATTAGTCCCAAATTTTCCAATAAATATAGAACATTATTCTGATCAGTTTGAAGCAACACATAATTTTGATGTGAGGTCCCAAAAAATTTATATTAATTTTTTAAGAAAGGCAAATTAATACAGTATCCTCTAGACCTCAAAATCAAATGAAATTTGGCAATAAGTTTCTATAATTAATATAAGAATTTATGAAACTGACAAAGCTCCAAAAGGAGTTATGTAGAATTTATAGTGGATTAAAACACCAGATAAATACATTTCGAGGAAATTTCTCGAGAATTTAGCCCATAAAGATAGTGGATCATGTTGAGGGCCTAAAATGGTGCCTTATAGGCCCAATAATATTTTTAGATAAGTACATGAGCCAGGGCTAATATAGATTGGGAAAAATATAAAATTATGAAAATGCCACTAAGTATACCACTGTATTGTGTCAATGAGCCAAAGATAAATGAAGGGTAATTTGGTCATTTGACTAAGGTTAGACAGTAAAGGAAAGTTCCCAAAATAGTGGACCAAGGTCAGGGAATACTTTAATGATGTGTGAAAAGACGATAATGCCTTTTGAGAAATTAAAGTGAAATCTTACACCGATAAAAGGTCTTGAGGAAATATAGGGAATTTTTATCAAGACGTATGGGTCTTAGAAAATTATGAGACTTTGCAGGGGATTTATTTTATATTAGAATGAATTTCTAAAAATATTATAACTATTAAAAGATGTGTCTAGCATTTATTTCAAAACTAGGATATTTTAAGGATATTGGTATAAAGAAAGTGCCTTGGGATTTGTACCAATTAGCTATTGGACCCAAGGAAGGCCTAGGGCAGTCCAATATTTCACCCTATGGCATCCCAATAAGTCCCAAAAGTTGTATTGGAGCCCAAGACCAATAATAAATAATTTTTAAATTTTTGAAAAAGAAAAGAAAAATGATTAAAGTGAGAATTAGCGTTTGCACATAATGGGACCCACAAGACCTCACACATGGTGTCCAAGATAAGGGGAAGAGAATATTTTTGTCATGTGATCTTATCTCAAGTTGGCTTGGTGGGCAAGTTTAATGTAAGAGTAATTATGAGCCATTAGATCAAATAGTACATAAAGTGATATTGCCCATTCATTTTCCATGAGATTTTTCTATAAATACCCCCACTATTTGCTACTCAAAACCATGAAGAAGAACCCTTGGGGAACCTCTTTTAAAATGAAAACTTAATCCAATACAAAGAAGAATCCAAGGTCCAAAGTTCAAGCAAGCTAGAGATTAAAGATAAGCAATCTATCCTAACTTATTTTCCTTTGATTTGGGAGCTTGAACTTAGGGTTTTCATGGAAGAAAGTTGAGTTTTCTCTAAGGTGTATGTGCTATCCAAAAACCTTAGATGAAAGGAGAAAGAAGAAATTAAAGTTAGAGATATGTGATGGAAGCTTAAACAAGATAGTTAGGTGATTGGTTGTTGAATCAAGTTGATATTCTTAACTTTGCCATGGTTGAACCATTTCAGTACACACTGTTCATGATAGAAGGAAATGTAATTTCAATGATCTAATGCTTCCATTGAATTCATATGATTATTTTGTGTAGGATTGGATAGGTTTTGAAGCTTGGAAGCATTGGAATTCCAAGTTATAGTTTTTGGAGTTCTCTATTACTGTTCATTCATATGAATAGTGATTGGAATTTCATAATTTTGATGATTCCAATGGTTTTAAAATGAAAAGTTGTGTGGGATAAAGTAGAGAAACAAGTATGAGAAGCATTGGAATCAATATGAGAAGTTTTGGAAGAATTATGCATATTTTTCAAATATATCGAGAACAGTGTATAGGAGCTAGAATTTCATGACTCTAAGCTCATAAATGGATTTAAAAGATGAAATTGTGTAGGGTAAAGTCAAGAGATCAATTGATTCAAAGGCCAAGTCCATTAGTTAAGATTAAGGAAAGTTAATGTAGTTAAATGAGCTCAATATTGAAGAGAATGTTAGATTGTAATGGATGGATAATTATGTGATGTTAGGATTTGATTGTGGACTCCAAAGAGGTAGTCACACATCAAGAAGAAGTAAGAAGAAAGAGGCAAAGAAAAGTTAAAGTGAAAGAAAGGCAAGTATATGAGGTTGTAAACTTATCCTAAATTTGTATGTATTGAATGTTATACTATGACTTGGTTGAATTGTGTTGCATATGTGTTTATGATTGAAGCTCTATTTCTATGATTACCTTGGCCAATTGTATTTCATATGTAACATGGAAGCAAGCACATTACACAATGTTAACACTTTCACAAGTAAGCACAAGTATTTATATTAATGCATGCATTGTTGAATACAGTTTGCTACTGAGATTTTCCCAAAAATCTCACTCCTTCCATGTAATCCCAATCTCAGCAGGTTTATAAATGATGAAAGAGGATGACGAAGCATGAAGAGAATTTAGGGATTGGATAGTATGAATGTTATGTGAAGAATTGTTTTATGTAATGTTGCTATATGACCAATATAAGTAGTGATGGTCATGATGTAATAAAAAATAGTAAATGATGAGATAAATGTATGCAATTTTACATACATTTAGTTAACATGTCAAGCTTCGTTTTGACACCAAGAATACCTTATTTTGATGTCTGTACCAAGAGAATGAATTTTCCAAATAGACCATAATCTATTTTTAGAATTTTGACCAAATGAACAGTACTACTTGACGATTAAACTCTATTAATTGACTCATTATTACTTAAATTTCAAAATGTTATCTTCACATGGCTTTTTGAACCACATAATTTTGATTTTTCTATAATTAATTATGATTTTCTGAAGTTAACCGTCGAATCTGTAATACCATATGAATAGTAACTAGAAAAGAGTAAAAATTCCATATTTAGCTAATGGATTTCCAAGGTCTTGTAAGTAGTTCTAAATGCTGCTGAATGGTCCCTAAGATGTACAAAAGTAAGGATGTTTCATAAAACAATGTAAAACATACTATTGTAAATGAGGAAACAAGGAAGGAGACAACTTGAGTATCATGGGGGTTTGAAGTTCTCCTTATACAGCTTGAATAATTGGCCATTAGCCTGGAATGTTGTACCATCCACTTCATCCTTTCTTGTTGATATGGCCTTTGCGGAATATGCATAACCAAAAGACAGTGGAAATGGCCTTGATGATATAACTATTGCATTATCCATTGTTGTCCCTGCAATTAAATGCTCAATAACTATCTTTACCTATACAATTGTCATGTTTATTCTCTTCATTCAAAAGGTTAGTGACAGACACAGAAATCTCATATTCAAGCATATCATTTTCAGTTTTATCAGAATTTTTGAGTAACAATTAATGTTCCTTTTTAGCCTCTTCCTTGTATGCATCAAGTCCAGCTAGTGTTATATATGTTGTTGAACTTAGTTCTTATTGTGAATCTATTGCAGCTGACACTTAAATTGCATCAGGTGATATCTTAGATAATCAATTTGTCATTGAGCAAGTTAATGATAGAGAAGCTCATACTCATAATCATAATAATCAAAATGAGCAACAGGGAGAGAATACCATGAATAATAGAAGAGCACGTAGAAGCATAAGAGAACTAACTTCTAATGTAAACTTTGGTCCTTTTTGCACTTGTCCTTCTTTGGATATTAATTTTGAATTAAAATGTCCTTTGTTAAGTAACTTACCAAAGTTTTATGGATTGGTAGGTGAGGTTCCTTTTAAGCATTTGAAAATTATGCAGTGGGTTTGCTCATCCATGAAACTTGTAGGTTATCATATCCTGATTTTTAGACATAGAAGCCCAGTATGTAGCCTGAAAGAAAGTACCAACACACTTGATGTAAAGAAAAGATCTTTTACAGGAAGGTTGGCTAGAGATCTATTGTAAAAAGACTAGCCCTACTCAGTTCATAATGAGAATACTGCAATCATTTTTTATACATATGATGTTCAAGACTAAACTGTAAGTAAGTGAAAGATCAAGGACTAAATTATAAATAGTGAAAGTCCCTAGGGGTATAATGGTCATGTTGAAGAAAGAAAGGGACTAAACTAAAAAGTCTAAAAGTTCCAAGGCCAAAAATGAAAATTGATACAATTGTGGGCCACTAAGTGTAATTTTGAAAAGTTGAGGGACTAAAGTGTAATTTTCAAAAGTTTCTAAGGGCAAAATTGTAATTATAGAAAGTTGAGATAGAAAAGTCTTAGAACTACCTGGAAGCATTTCAGTTCCAAAATTCATTAAGTAGATAGAGAAAGTTATGCTAGTTAATCTAGTAGGATATAAATTTTATTGGAGTTTCAAATAGCTGATATTTAACTGATAGTCTAAAAGTTATCTGAAATTTTTATCAGATCTTCTAGGCCTCAGATATAAGTGAAAATTTTATAGGAAGGTGCGTCCTATGAAACCAGAGGCCGAGAAACTGACAGAACCCCGAAAGGAGTTATGTAGGAAAAGTTATTCATGTTACTGTGAATTTTGACGGGAGTAAGCAAGCTTGGACTAAATGAGCTCAGATGACATCACATAGAGGCCCATGATGACACCAAGTGAGGCCCAAGCTCATGATATCAGTTCATCAGATAAAGGGGCCAGTGTCCATAAATATCCAGAAAAAGGTGTAAAATGACAAAATTGACCCTATGTTATAAAATAATTAAAGAATGAGTGAAGGGTATTTTGGTTATTTTATTAAGGTTAGATAGTCAAGGAAGGATATCTGGATAGCTGACAATACTCTGGAAAGGTGTGAAAAGACAATAATGTCCCTAGAATTATTAAAGAGGAACTAAGGGCTTTTTGGTAATTTGCTAAAGGATGTTTCTTGGAAACTGAGCCACCATAGTGATTGAGCTTGGTTAGAGACTCAAGATGGCATTCCAAGATGTCTATAAATGTCGCTAAGAGTTATGTGGGTCTAAGTGGAATTAAAATAATATTTTAGTGATTTTCAATAAAGCATAATTACCTGGTTAGAGATAGAACTGGGGAAAGTGATCGAATAAAGCTTTAGACTCATTAAGAACCATGAGGTGGCATGAAAGGTATCCTCATGGGACCCACAAGGTGTACATGGCATGAGTCTAGGGAAAGAAGAAAAAGCTAATGACACGTGGCATGATCTCAGATGTTCATTCGGGGAAAAGACTTTGGAATTCTCTAGAATCGTTGAGTCAGCTAGTGATGTGTCCTAAGGGCCCTACCATTGTGCCACCTAAGCATGTGAGGTGTCCCTTGATGATGTCACTTTGCTGAGTCATTAAGGATGGTGATGTCATCTTGATGATGCAAGCGAAGCTTCTTGAGGAAGCTAAGTGATTTGAGCTGTTCATCGAGATTCAATCTCGATCGTCCATTCCACCTCCATTCACCTATAAATACCCCACCCCTTCCATTCAAGCCACATCCAGACCAATCAAGAGAAAGGAAGATAAAGAAGAGAGAAAGAGAGAAAGAAAGAAATGAACGAAAAAGGAGGAGTTCTGGCGGAGCTAGGAGCAATCAAAGGAGCTTAAGGACTTGGCAAACTTAGGAATAAGGTAAGTAATTTATTCTAGTTCCTACTCTAATAAATTAGAGTATTATTATTATGAATTTAATAGTTAGAATAGAGAAATATTTCTCTCTTGATAAGGTTAGCCGTGGATAGAAAGAAAGTTAGGGGATTGTTAGATTAAGGTATTACTTCAAGTGAAACTTGAGTTAAGTAGAGCTATACTGGATAGGATAATAATGAAGATATTATTATGCTATGTATAAGCTCTGACCTATAAAAAGAAAGAACCGTAGAGCAAAGGCTAAGAACTAGAGGAAAGGCTACACGTCAAGTAGTAAACTTACCTAAACTTGTATGTGTTGAATGTATGGTTGTTGGTGTTATGCTTGATTGATGTTGTTCATATGTAAATGTTGAAGCTCTGTGCTATGATTACTTTGGCCAATTATATTTCATATATTATATAGAAACATGCACATTACATTATGTTGACACAATCACAAGCAAGCACTAATACCAAGCATTAATGCATACATTGTTTAGTACCATTTACTATTAAGATTTCCCCATAAATCTCACCCTTTCATATCAATCCAAGCATAGCAGGTCTTCTCAAGATGGAGGAGATGAAGATGCATGAAGAAAAGTTAAGAATTATTTAGCATGATTGATATGTGATTGATGTATGTTATACATATGTATGTAAAGGTGGTGCTGGAATTTGCCACTATGAACAGTAACTCGTGGTGAGTGAGTGCCAATTGATCTATAATTAGAAATAGTAAACGATTGAATAATGGTATGATATTTTACCAGTAACTAGTAGACATACCAATATTCGATTTGATATATATAACGTCTCATTTGGATGTCTACACATGGAGATATGATTTTTCAAAGTTGGGACCAAAATGTTAGAATCAGGGAAGAACACTAGATAAACAGTAAAATTAGAGCATTGACCAATGTTGACTTGGTCAACAAGTTATTTTTTCCTGAAAGAGCATTAAGCTAGCTTCCTATAGTAATTTGAACCACTTCATTTCAATTTTTTTAGTTTTAATTATGATTTTTTGAAGTTAGGTTACTTCTTTGGAATTTACATAGTGAACAGGACTCAATAGAGTAAAATTTTAGATTTTATAATTTGTATTCAATGACCTTAAAAGTGGTTCCAAATGCTACCTTTTGGTCCTTAAGACGTAAAAAAATTAGGATGTTATATAGGTGCTAACATTGATGTTGTGCAGAGACAAGTATTCCATTTTACACTTGAAGGAAAGGCAAAGGAATGGTTTTATATGCTACCACATCATACACCTCAAGCCTTAGACTCAGAATAACTTGAGGATTGCATTCTTAGAGAGATATTTCCCTACTTCCAAGACTTCTGCATTGAGAAAGGAGATTTTTTCTGCAAAATAGTATGACCAAGAGTCTTTCTATGAGTTTTGGGAAGGTTTTAAGAGCTACTAGCTAGATGTCTATACCAGCAGATTCCATGTGAGCATTTGGTATTGTATTTTCATTCAGGATTGCTCTATGCATGCAAAAAGAATTTAGAGGGAGCTGCTTGGGTTCCAATGGTGATTTAACTCTAGATGAAGCATGGAACTTGATTGAGAAGATAGCAAGCACTGACCAGTAGTGAATGATGCTAGGTAAGTCCATGAGATTTCTGCAAGGCCTTCTCAAGATTATAATAGCTTATCTTCTCAAGTTACTGCCATGAATGCTCATATTAAAATCTAGCTGCTCAACTGAGTAATTCACATGTTGAAAGCTCATACTCTCAAGCTCTTATTGCTCCTAGTTGTCAGCTTTGTTATTCTCCTATGCACACCACTATCAATTGTCCTACACACTGTGAAGATGTTTTAGCTATCTATTAGGGCAAACAAAACTATTATCTATAAAGGAATCCATACTCCAACACATATTGAATGATAAAGAGATCATCCCAATTTTAGATAGAGAGATGGAGGAGGAAACAGAAATTTTGGGCCAAACAGATTGAACAATGACAAGCAAGTGGTTGAATCTTCTAGGGTTGTGGAAATACCTACTGCTACAAAGGATGATGGAATATATGAGATAATCAAATGGATTAGTGTGATGAATTCAAATATAAACTCCATAAACACAAATTTTAGCTTTAACTTCAAGGACTTGAGATTTACAGTGGATAGCAACCTAGCAATGACAAATTACAAGTTTGTTGCCTTGGAGAGTAAAATAGAATAGTAGGAAACAAAGCTAAAAACATGAATGGCTATATAGCATAGCTAGCAAATTCAATAAGTGATGTCAGGCCAGAATTGGTGGAAATCTACCTTCAAACACAATTGTTAACCCCAAATCTATGAAAGTTATAAGCTTAAGAAGTGGAAAAACAATAGGGAAAGAACATGCTAATGATGATAAGAAGGATAATGAAGTAAGTGAGCAGCATAATAGATTTGGAACTACAGAGTTTATTGAAGAAAAACTTTCATTTATTCCAGAATCAGAAAGTAACCAAGAGGAGGGTATGTTGCAGCATAAAAATGAGTAAATTATAACACCTTATTTTTTTACATCTTAGGGGACCATTCAGTAGCATTTAGAACCACTTACAAGTTGATTGAAATTCAATTACAAAATATAGAATTTCACTCTTTACGAGTACTGTTCATATGGTAATTCCAAATTAAGTGATGAACTTCGAAAAATCATAACTAATTCTCAAAAAATTGAAATAGAGTGGTTTAAAAAGTTACATGAATCTAACATCTTAAACTTTAAGGGAAAAATACTTCCTTGGACCAATTAACCAGTTAACTGAGTAAACTTTGATGCAAAAATTTACTGTTCATTTGGTCAAATTTTTGGAAAAATAGTTTATGGTCCCAAACTTTAAAAATTTTTTGCTCTTTGTATAGATGTCGGAATAAGACATTCTTAGTGTCAAAATGAAGCTTGACATGTTAACTAAATACCTCTAAAATATCATATATTTATTTGATCATTTGCTATTTTTATAAATAGCTACAAATGTGTTGCTGCTAAGCATACATTACATAAGTTATAACATAAAATTATACTTAAACATGTCATCTATCCCCTAACTCCTCTTCTTGCATCTTCATCTTCTTTCATCCTTTTACTTTACCTCTTGCTTCGTACTTTTCCTTGAGATGTGACTGCCCTCTTTGAGCTCACAAACCAAATTCTAACATTGTATTGCCATTAACTTATTACAATCCAACTTCCTTGAACATTAACCTTTATCTACTAAAGTAACTTTCTTAAATCTTTGTTAATTAGCTTGGTCTTTGAATCAATTGAAGTCTTGACTTTACCCTACACAGATGTTCCCCAAAAAATCTGATTCGTGCAGATTCTTCCCCTAACTAACGAAGAGATCTTGGCGGTAGCCTTCTAAATCCATTTATGAACTCTAAATGGCAAATGGTGTATGGGTCCCACCATGTGCAACCCTTGGCTTCCTCTTGAAGCTCCTTCATTTTCTTTTGATTCTTCCATTTAAAAATTCATAAAATATCCAAAATTGACTTAATTTCCAAGACTTGATCTTGGGCTTATTGGGCTTGTCTAGGATGCCATATTGGGCCTCTTTTAGGTCTAATAGCTAATTGGCACAATTCCCAAGTCACTTTCCTTATACCGATATTCTTAAATCACCCTAATTTTTGAAATAAATGCTAGAAACCTCTTTTAATGGCTATAACATTTTTAGAAATTCATTCTAATATAAAATGAATTCCCTGAAAAGTCTCATAATTTTCTGAGACCCAAAAGTCCTGATAAAAATTTATACATCTTCTTCAAATCTTTTATCGGGACTTTGGATATTAATATCAATTTATTGGAACCTCAAATCAAAATTCTGTGTTGCATTAAACTATTAGAATAACTTTCTCTATTTTATGATAAAATTTGGGACTAAAATGCTTTTGGGCAGTTTTTAGCCTTTTTTGGCTCAACTTTTCATAATTACCATTTTGCCCTTGAACTTTTAAAAATTGCACTTTAGGCCCTTTTTTTCTTTGGCTAAAACTTATCTTAATTATCATCTTTTCTTCTGATTACCATTCTAATCCCTTCATAATCTCTTTCCTCTATCAGCTTATATAGATAGGGAAAATTTAGGATGTTACATTTCTACCCCCTTAAAATAAATTTTGTCCTCAAAATTTACTTCGTACCTTAGTCAAGTAACCTCGGATATGTCTCCTCTATATATCTATTTCTACTTTATGAATAAGGATCGGGGTATCTATCTCTTATCTTCTATCTTGGCATCCAGCAGTGGACTCTTAACATCCGTGGAGCTTCATATCTTTCTCGTGCTATTATGCTCCTTTTTCATTAGTCAACTCAATCAGAGTCAAAGTATGCTTCTTTCTATTCTCATCTGTCATCTATCTATCCACTCATACTTATGGACAACTCACTGTACTAAACTTGTGAGTAGTGTATATTTCTTTCATGCATAATCTTCTAGAAATTTGATGTAATTTTGGGGTCTCTATCATACATCGTATTTCTCATTATGTATCTCTTATTACGCATTTTTCCTTGTGCATTGCATATTTCTCATTACACAATGTGATTCTTTTATCACACTTTTCTTTCTTCATTCTAGAATATTTTGACTTATTAGCTTTGCCGACTTCTGGGGAGGATCTTGCTCTTAAGCCTTTCTAACGTCCTCCTAATATAAAACTGTAAATTAAATCTTTTATTTCAGATATTCTCTACTTAGATCTGACATAAGGGTTATAATCCCTTACCCTTTTTTAGCTCTTTCTAACTTTTCTTAACTTATTTGTCTCTTCCCTTTCAACCGTTCTTCTTCTTGGAACTGGTATAAAGAAATACTCATTATTTAACTATTTCTTTCTTTCTTTACAGTTTTGTTATTTGCAACTGGTGCAAGGAATATTGAAGTCCTTTATTTTCTCTACTGAGCACTAGTGTTATTCTTTCTTTTTATTTGTCTAGCTAGCAATACTCTTGCTTATTGTTCTAGAACATCTTTCTAACTTAGTGACTCAACACTGTAATTTCCAGTGGTTCACCCATCTCTAGGTTACTCTGGCCTAAGCACATTTTATTTAAGCATGTTGCTGCGTTAGGTCTAGGTTATACTTCATATGGCTTTGAGCCTTAGCATACTCTCTCATATAACTATGTTCTAACTTTACTTTGCCTTAGACCCTCTTCTCTAGGTCTCTTTGGCCTTTTAATATCTTTATCCTTATCTGGAGGATCTATCTGCTCATACTTGTCTATTCTTAAGACATATGGGGTTCTCTCTTCTGTTCCCCAGGCATACTCCTACAATCTTTTGAATTCCAGTACTCATATTTAAATTTTCAACTCCATCTTCATTTAAGAGAACTAAGTTCAGTCTAGAGGCTAGTTGGAAACACCATGGATACTCTCTCTATATGAGTTAGTCAACACCTTGTCCTTAGTGATTGATTATCAGAAAGATATCAAGTTGTCCTATTTCTCTTATTCATGATTCACATTATCCTGTCCTCAGGCTAGGTTATTTCACGACTTCAAATCACCTGCTTTCATCCTAAACCTTTTTATGAACTATTGGATTATGGGATATCACTCCCTTGTGAATCATGTTAGGATCAACTGGTCAACTGAAACTCTTCTAAAAGACTTCAACAAATGAACTAAGTTACAGGGTTAATTACTCCCCTTTGTTGATAACTCAATAGATAATTCTCCATCACTATGTTCTCTAGCCCATCTTACTTATCAAGACTTCACTTAATCTCTCTTTTGCTCAAGAGTTCTTCTCAACTTTCTTTCTTTCTTGTAACTTACCATGAGCTATTGCCATTTCAATCATGGCCTAGCTATATACAAATCGCCATTTGCAATTTGTCATATCCTAATTTTTAGGCCTAGAAGCCGAATATGTAGCCTGAAAAAGATAAGCTACCAAACCCTATTGAGCAGAAGTCCCATAAGCATATATATGATGTTCAAGGTCTAAACAGTAAGTAAGTGAAAGATCAGGGACTAAATTGTAAATAGTCAAAATCCCTGGGGGTATAATGGTCATGCTGAAGAAAGAGAGGGACTAAACTGAAAATTTTAAAAGCCCAAAGCTAAAAATGAAAGTAGATACAAATTGTGGGCCATTAAGTGTAATTATGAAAAGTTGAGGGACTAAAGTGTAATTTCCAAAAGTTTTCAAGGGCAAAATTGTAATTATAAAAAGTTTAGCCAGAAAATGCTTATAATTGTGTGGATCAGTACCAAAATTCATCAATAGATAGAGAAAGTTATGCTGGTTAATCTAGCATGACACAAAAAATTTTATTGAAGTTCCAAATAGCTAATATTTATCTAATAGTCTAAAGTTATCTAAAATTTTATCAAATCTTATGGACTTTAAATATAAGTGAAAAAATTATAGGAAGGTGTTCCCTATAACGTCATATGTTATGGATCTGATAGAACCCCAGAAGGAGTTATGTATGGAAAGTTATTCCCATATTAGTGAATTTTGACTGGAGTTTTGGAACTCCTGAGATCTTATTATGAAACTTAGCAGTAAGCAAGTTATGACTGAATAAGCTCAGATGATGTCATAGAGAGGCCTATGATAACTCCAAGTGAGGCCCAAGCCTATGATATTAGCTTACTAATTAAAGAGGTCAGTGCCAGAAATATGCAGAAAAAGTGTGAAATGACGAAAATGCCCTTATGTTATGAAATAATTAAAGAATGAGTGAAGGGTAGTTTCGTCATTTGAACGAGGGTTAGACAGTCCGGGAAGGTTATCTAGATAGTTGACTAGGGTCAGGAGATACTCTGTAAAGGTGTGAAAAGACAATAATGTCCCTAGAATTATTACAGAGGAACTAAAGGCATTTTGGTAATTTGCTAAGGGATGTTTCTTGGGAATTAAGCCACCATAATGCTTGGGATTGATTAGAGAACCAAGATGACATTCCCAGATATCCAAAAACGTGGGCCAAGAGTGATGTGGGTCCAAGTGGCATTAAAATATTAGTTTAGTACTTTTTCAATAAAGTAAAGTTATCCGGTTAAAGATAAAACTGGGGAAAGTGATGAGATAGAGCTTTAGACTCATCTAGAACCATGAGGTGGCATGAAAGGTGTCCTCATGGGACCCACAAGGTGCCACATGGCATGAGTCTAGGGAAAGAAGAAAAAGCTAAGGACATATGGCACAATCTCAATCGTTCATTCCGGGACAGGACTCTGGAATTCTCTGAAAATGCTGAGTCAGCTAGTGAGGTGTCCCAAGGGCCCCACTATTGTGCCACCTAAGCATGTGAAGTGTCATATCCCAATTTTTAGGTCTAGAAGCCCAGTATATAGCCTAAAAAAGGGATGCTACTAGGCCCTATTGAGCAGAGGTCTTAGTAAATAGAGAAAATTATGCTGATCGGTGTGATGTAACACAAACTTTTGATAAGAGGTCCCGAAAGATTTATATTAATTACCGAAGAAAAGGAAAATTAATATAGTATGATCTAGACCTCAGAATCAGATGAAATATGGCAGTAAAATCCTATAATTAATATAAGAATTTCTAAAATTTACAGAACCCAAAAAGGAGTTCTGTAGAATTTACTAAAGAATTTACAGTGGATTAAAAGACCCGATAAATAGGTTTCTGGGGAATTTCTCGGAAATTGAGCCCATAAAGATAATGGATCATACAGAGGATCCAGAATGGCTCCTTATAGGCCTAATGATATTTTCAGATAAGTATGTGGGCCAGGGCTAAGAAAGATCGAGAAAAGTGAAGAATAACGAAAATGCCACTGAAGGTATGTAACTGTGTTGTGTCATTGAGTCAGAGTCAGACGGAAGGCATTATGCTCATTTGACTAAGGTTAGACATTCAAGAAAGGGTATCTTGATAGTTGACCAGGGTCAAGGGATACTCTGATAAGGTATGAAAAGACAATAGTACCCCTAGAAGTAATAAATAGGTATTAAGGGCATTTTAGTAATTTACTAAGGATGTTTCTTGGGAATTGAGCCATCAGAGTGCTTGGGCTAGATTAGAAACCCAAGATGACAATCCAAGGCCCAAAAATGTAGCCCAAGAGGAATGTGGGCCCAAGAGGCATTAAAATATTATTTTAGTGCTTTTTTCAAAAAAGTAAAGTGACCCGGTCCAAGATAGAACTGGGTAAAGTGATCTGGAATCATGAATAGGGCCCACAAGGTGCCACATGGCATGATTATAGTAAAAGAAGAAAAGCAAAGGACACATGGAATGATTATAATAAAAGGAGAAAAAGCAAGAGGACACGTGGCACGATCTCGGCCGTCCATTCAGGGAAAATACTCTGGAACTCTCTGGGAAGGTTGAGTCAGCTTGTGAGGTATCCCAAGGGCCCCACCATTGTGACACATGCCCCTTGAGTTATCCCTTGAGGTGTCCTGGATGATGTCATGAGTGGTGAGTCATCAGGGAGGATGATGTCATCATGATAATGCAGGTAAAGCTTCTTGAGGAAGCAAGCAATCTGAGGCATTCATCACAAATCAGTCTGGACCATTCATTCTACCTCCTCTCACCTATAAATAGGCCACTTCCCTTCCATTTCAAGGCACACCATGGATTTGGCAAGAGAAAGAAGAGAGAAAGAGAGAAGGAAAGAAAGAAAGTAAAGGAAGGGAGGAGTTCTGGTGGAGCCAGGAGCAGTCTAAGGAGCTAAAGGACTGGGCAAAGCTTAGGAATGAGGTAAGAAAATTATCTAGTCCCTGCTCTAATAAAGTAGAGGATTGCTCTTAGTAGTTAGAATAGAGAAATATCTCTATTAATAAAGGTAGCTAAAGGTAGAAAGAAGCCAGAGGAATGTCAGATTAAGGATATCACCCCTAGTTAAGCATGAGTTAAATAAAGCTATACTGATAGAGTAATAACGAAGATATTATTATGCTATGTATAGGCTCTGACTTATGGAAAGAATGAACCTTAGAGCAAAGGCTAAGAGCCAGAAGAAAAGCTACATGTCAGGTAGTAAACTAATCCTAAACTTGTATGCATTGAATGTTATGCTTGATGTGCTATGGATTTGTGAATTGTGTTGAATATGTGCCTATGTATGAAGCTATGTTCCTATGGTTACTTTAGACAATTGTATTTCATATGTAACATGGAATCATGAATATGACATAATGGTAACACTTTCACAAGCAAGCACAAGTGTTCATATTAATGCATCTATTGTTTAATGCTGTTTGCTACTGAGATTTCCCCAGAAATCTCACCCCATCCATATCAATCTAATTACAGCAGGCCTTCTCAAGATGGAGGAGATAAATATGCATGAAGATATGTTAATTGCTTAGCATGATTGATATGTGATTCATGTATGTACAATTGCTGGAAATTGTCACTGTGAATAGTAACTCGTGATAGAGGCAGTGACATTTGAGCTGTAATTATAACTAGTAAATGATTAATAAATGTATAATCTTTTTCCAATAAATCGTACACATACCAAGATTCGATTTGATATATAGAACGTCTCAATTGGATGTCTACACATAAAGATATGATTTTTCAAAGTTCGAACTAGAATGCTGGAATCAGGGACAAGATGCTAGATGAACAGTGATTTTGGAACGTTGACCTGGTCAATTCGTGGTCAATGAGTCATTTTTCCCTGAAATATAATTATGTTGTCTTCACTTAGAAATTTGAACCACTTCATTTTGATTTTTCTAGAATTAGTTATGAATTTTTGAAGTCAGGTCACTCCTCTAGAATTCGCACAGTGAACAGTACTCGGTAAGAGTAAAATTCCAGATTGAGTAATTTGACTTCAATAGCCTGAGAAGTGGTTCCAGTTACTACCATTCGGTCCCTAAGACGTAAGAAAATGAGGATGTCACATGGGGTGTTCCATAGATGATGTCATTTTGATGAGTCATCTAGGATGATGATGTCATCGTGTGATGGAGGCTAGGCTTCTTGAGGAAGCTAACGATCTGAGCCGTTTATCGCGATTCGATCTGGACCATCCATTCCACCTCTTTCCACCTATAAATAAACCCTTTCCCCTCTATTCAAGGCATCCATGGCAAGCAAAGAAAAAGGAGATAAAGAAGAGAGAAAGAGAGAAAGAGAGAAAGGAAGAAAGGAAGAGAAAGAAAGGAAGGAAAAAGGAGGAGTTCTGGTGGAGTTAGGAGCAATCCAAGGTGCTTAAGGGACTTAACAAGCTTAGGAATGACTTGACAAGCTTAGAAATAAGCTAAGTAATTTATTCTAGTCCCTGCTCTAATAAATTAGAGGATTGTTCTTATGAATTTAATAGCTAGAATAGAGAAATATATCTCTTGATAAGGTTAGCCGAAGATATAAAGTTAGGGGATTGTCAGATTAATGGTATTACTTCAAGTTAAGTAGAGCTATACTGCATAGAATAATAATAAAGATATTATTATGCTATGTATAGGCTCTGACCTATGAAAAGAAGGAACCTTAGAGCAAAGGCTAAGAGCTAGAGGAAAGGCTACACATTAGGCAGTAAACTTACCTACTTGTATGCTTATGTTGCTTGGATATTTTATGTGATGTTTACTTACCTTGATGATTGAAAGCATGTATGAATAAGTAATGCTCTGTTTATTTTTATTCTATGGCCATATGTTATAATTAAGTAACATGGAAGCATGTATGTGTAAGGAATTGAAAGACACGCAGCGGAAATTATCTTAAAAATTTTTCATTCCTTGCCAGGATCTACCGTATGTGTTTAAGTCAAGTGGGAAGAAGCATTACCCTCAGTGTGTCTCAGCGACTTCCACAGCTTTCGGTCACGACGTTCACAGCTTCTCTCTGCGGCTCGTGCTCCCTTTCTGATCACAAGAAGTCGACGACTCAGGTCGGCTTCCTCTACTGGTATCCACATGAACAGCTTTTCAACCACGAACGACGTGCTAGCGTCTCTTGTCCCTCCAGGGCTTTCTCAAGAGTTCATCCTCTCCGTCTCTATTTTGGCAGTTTCTTATCTGCAAACCTTTTGCAGAGTCCCCTTCGGCCTTTCTGTGTTCTATATGTGTGTCTGTTCCAAAACGTAGCTCCTAATATTAGATATATAGGATGCTCTGCATTTTCCCTAACCGAAAAGGATTTTAGGAGTTAATCTTATATTAATTCCGAAAATAATACAATATCATATATTGTATAATTTTATAAGAAACTAATTAAATAAATAATATTAAATCCGTCCCACAGATTTAATTACCTATTTATTTAACTTTAAATAAAGATGAGACTAAACTATATTTGATATATTCTCATAAAACAAATTTGAGATATCCTATCAATTTGAATTTCAAATTCAAACATGATAGGGATTTAATTTATCCTTAAAATTAAATCTTATAAATATCTCTTATATGAGATATCCTATCAATTTGAATTTCGAATTCAAACGTGATAGAGATTTAATTTATCCTTATAAATTAAATCTTATAAATATCTCTTATATGAGATATCCTATCAATTTGAATTTTGAATTCAAACGTGATAGGGATTTAATTTATCCTTATAAATTAAATCTCATATATCTCATATATAATATATATATATATATACGAATTTATATATATACGAATATAATAAATATATATACATTCACCTGGATCATTCATTGAATCTGGACATGTCTTAGATTCAATGAATCTGGACATCATAGCTCGTGTTGGGCTATTTTGTGTGCGACCCTGTAGGCCCATATGAAGTTGGCAGTGGGCCATTTGCTATACTAGCCCACAAGTCGCAAGCGGTCTCTAGCAAGACATAACGACTACCCAAATTATATGAGGATCGATAAACGATGTAACCTTTTATACAACCATATCATGTCCCTTCTGTCACGCGATATTTTGGTCATGGATGATGTCATCATCCTATTCCCGACCGTTACTTTCTCGATCCCTGAGTAGTCTGACTATAGAAATGGAACTACCTTTCCATTACAGTATGGCCATACATTTCTCAGACTCACTCATCGAGGGGCCCAGTAATATCTCTCCACGAATGTGAGGGACAAATTCCATCTTGACCATTCACATTCCTCCGCATGAAAAACCACTAAGCCCGAACATAGTCTTTATGATCACTCGGTCAAAAGTGACTTTTGACTAGGTCAAAGCTGAGCGTTTTGTCATGTAGGAATCCATGATGATCTCAGGTCAAAGGGCATATTGACATGGTTTGTATATGAGAGAAGCTTATGACGTTACCCATGCAGTTCTCTCATAGCGGGTCGGTCCAACACCCTGTACTCTTACATGTGCTTATGACTTTGATTTATATCTCTATACATTTTCAAAGTCATACTGGTCTTATTTCATCTGTGCTCCCACATAGATGATCGACCAGGGACATTTAGGATAATATCATGAATTATCCAAGGATGGTCATCATAGTAAACATGCAAATAATATGATAACTCAATTAATAAATTCATAAATCAATAATGTTCATAAGACAATGATTAGCCCCTAGGGCACGATTTCCAACAGTATGTTATCATCATGCAAGCATGATCATTAAATACACACATAGTAACATCAAGCATATAGTTGCATACATTGTATGGCTTCCGTTTGCTACTGAGATTTCCCCAGAAATCTCACCCCTTCCATATCAATCCAATTATAGTAGGTCTTCTCAAGATAGAGGAGATAAATATGCATGAAGAGAAGTTAATAATTATTTAGCATGATTGATATGTGATTGATGTATGTATAAATTAGTTGCTAGAGATTGCTACTGTGAACAGTAACTCGTGGTGAGACAGTGACATTTGAGTTGCAATTAAAATTAGTAAATGGTTGAATAAATGTATGATATTTTACCATTAAATATTAGAAATACCAAGCTTCTATTTGATATATATAACGTCTTATTTGGATGTCTGCACATAAAGATATGATTTTTCAAAATTCGGACCAAAATGCTGGAATCAGAGGAAGGACGTCAGATTAACAGTAAAATTTGGTCATTGACTGACGTTGACTGAGACAAGGCATGGTCAACAAGTTATTTTTCCTTGAAATAGAATTAAGTTATCTTTGTGAAGCAATTTGAACCACTTAATTTCAATTTTTTTAGATTTAATTATGATTTTTCAAAGTCAGGTCACTTCTCTAGAATTTACACAGTAAACAGTACTCGATAGAGTAAAATTTCAAATTGTGTATTTTCACTTCAATGACCTTAAAAGTGGTTCTAGATACTACCATTTGGTCCCTAAGACGTAAAAAACTTAGGATGTTACACAATTTGCCATCAGTAATTGCCATAGGCCTTTGCCTTTTGTTATTACGGATTCGTATGATAACTTTCTCATCTCAATATGTGCTCTATATGTGAGTAATTTGTATTAGATCTAACTCTTATATGAAGAGTGTTCTTAGCTCAGCTGAGTTTAGCTTTATCTGAGAGCCATACGTTTTAGATCTAACTCTTATCTGAAGAGTGATCTGAAAATAATCTCTTTACTATTATCTGTTATTTTTTCTGTATACATTTCTTTTGATAGAGTTATAACACTACCACCCTCTTGGTACTTGCTGTTACATCCTTACTTTTAACCTCAATTATACTCCATTAGAAGTGATTGGAACCAATTACATGATCATTTGCTTTGAAAATATCCATTTCCAAAAGATTTGCTTGCGGGTACTGTTCACTGTTACTGTTCATTTGGTAATTCCAGAACATGTACCCTACTTTGAAAATTCATAACTAATTGTAGAAAAATCAAAATAATGTGGTTCTAATTTCTAATGAAATATATTTCATAAATATTTGAGGGAAAAATATGAAATTGAGGTTATCTTGTTCACATGAAATCAGTTTATTGGTTAAAATCACTGTTCATTTGGTAAAATCTGGAAGTTCCAGTTTCTTTGCCTTAACTTTAAAAATTCGTTTCTCTTTGGTTACTTGTCCAAATGAACTGTGTTACATATGGAATTAAAGATCTAGACTTCCTCTTTAATATCACCAAATTTCATAGAAGAATTCGTTCATTTGATATATGAAATCATTGTGTGAACGTCACTGCCTCTCAGCACTCGTTTTATCTCAATTCCAGATCTTACTTCCAACTTTGGAAAATCATAACAATTCGGATACTTATCCAATTAAGGCGTTCTTGGTGTCCATTTAAAGGTCTGTATCTTAACTTTAATCATGCCAAGTTTCAGACTAAAACACGTTGATTTGGGCATCATAAACATCGTCACATCACCATAGTCTCAAAACAGAATTACAGAACCATACACCATTCAACCATACATACTATCATATGCTTCCATAAGGTTAAGTAACTCATGTGACTTATTATACAAACTCATTCATCTATGTTTACCCTTTTTCCATGTGAAGTTCCAGCACCTATAACAAGATTATGCTTATGGAAGGAATGAGATTTCATGGAAATCCCAATAGCAAGTTACACAAACCATAATATCATGCATGAATAATTGAATGCTTAACATGTTATCATGTGATGGGAGCTACTTCATAATAGCACATAAGCAAACTCTAACATGCATATTGTCATGACATAACTTGCAAGGAGTTGCAATCATTCATACTTCATCATAACATGATGACATAAACTCAAGCTCAACCAAACACCATAATCAACAAGCAAGCAAAACAATTAAACAAACATGAGTTATAGTTAGGTATCCTTGCTACCTCTTAGCTATCTTGGTCAAGACCTTCTTGAAGTGCTTTCCTTCCTTCACAAATGTCAAAACCTAGCCATTACAACATAATATCAAGTTACAACTCAACTTGAAACCAAATCCAAGACTAGGTTTTCACTAGCTCCCTTTCTTTCTCTAATTTATGTTTCCTACTTCCACCTTTCCAAAATAAATTCTTATGGTTCATTTCCACATAATTTTTCATGTAGAATCCAAATATGAAATCAGAATTTCCAAAATCAAAACATACCAATTGCTACAGTACCAAACCGAAATGCATGCTCTTGTTTTCCAAAAATTCTCATTTTGATTCCAATGCTTCCAATACTTGTTCTCCTACTTTATCCCCACACAATTTTCCATTTTAAACTCATTGGAAGCATCAAAATCATGAAATTCCATCATATGAACAGTACCACGTACAGTACCAGCAAGAACACAAAACCCTAAATCCAAACATACTTGAATTCCCAAGCTTATACCACTTGATTCTAGCTTGTTTAAGCTTGTCTAAACTATCCATAACATAAAACTCATATTTTAACCATATATGAGCATCACTTCCAGCAGCAACCATAAGGGAAATAGAACATGAAAACCCCTTAAAACCATGAGCTAACCTACTAGAACAAAGCTCAAGATCAAGGGAGATGATTACCTTGCTTGTTACTTCACTTTGGTTGCTTCTTTCTTGGTTGAATGGAAATTTTGCAAGAGTTTCCCTATGGTTCTCAAATCTGCCGCACATGGTCTGAAATGAGGGGGTATTTATAGAGAAATTTGGGTTGAAATGGATGGCCAAGATTGATTTGGTTACTATTTGATCTAAAGGCTCACATTTAATCTTGGATTTAACTTTTTCATAAAATAATAATTATTACATCATGTGGGACAGCTCATGGGACACCTAAGAGGGTTAGGTGGCGTGCTGCACATGTGAAGAAGGTTCTGGAGAAATTCCAGTCCAATCCGGTACCGATCGGAGCAGTTTCACAACAACCGGACTGTTTTCTGTTCTGAATTTTTTTATAATATACCAGGATATGTATTATGTCCTGGAAATCAATATCTAGGCTTCTCATACCATTGAAATGATATATTAAATATTTATCTGCCATCCATCCCTTGGGAAATGACCAAAATACCCTTAGTGTCCTTTCCTGCACTGTACTAACCCTAAGGGCAAAATCGTCATTTCACACCTCTTTACACTGCCTCAGGGCATATATTGATTCTATATAATCATATTTATACTATGTCCAACGTTTTTTGCCTGTCCATAATGATCAAAATGACCTCCATTCACTACTGGTACAGTATGGGCATCCAGGGGCATTTTCGTAATTTCACACTTTTCCTGGACTGCTCTGGTCTCTGGCCCTCATAACTGTCCAATCACCTTAATGGGCTTATGATGGCGCTATTTGGGCCTCAGTATGGGCTTATTGCCTGTATTACCTTTATGGCCCAATTCACAATATAGCTCCCCCGATCCTATTTATCGGGTATTTTATTTCACTGTAAAATTCCGTATGGCTTCTACAGGATTCCTTTTCTGACTCTGTCAGTTTTATAAATTCATATATTAAATATATGAATTTTCTATAAGGTCTTATCTGATTCTGAGATCTGAAAAATACTGTAATAATTCCTTCTGACTTCAGGAATTTATATCAATTAATCGGGACCTCAAATCAAAATTCTGTGTTGCGTTAAACTGACCGGAATATTTTTGTCTATCTACTGGTAAAATTTGGGTCTGATCTGATTCCGGGCATTTTTGGCCTGTTTTGGCTCAGCTTTTCCATATTTACATTTAGGTCCCTTAACTTTTGAATAATTGAACTTTAGTCCCTGAACTTTTCATTAATTGCATTTAGGTCCCTCCTTTTATTTCTACTTCAACTTTTTGTCTTCAAACTTTTCAATTTTCGTTTAGGTCCCTATTATTTCCTTAGTTATGAATCCTTCCCTTTCATTTCTCAATCTGATACAATCTATTCCAAGAAACTCATATCCATTTCAGATAAACTGTACAGCTACATCAGGTCAGAAAATTGGGGATATGACATTTCCCTCCCCCTTAAAATAAATTTCGTCCTCGAAATTGACATTACATATATATTAAGGAAATAGTTCAGGGTATACTTCTCTCATCCTTTCCTCTGCTTCCCAGGTAGCTTCACTCTCTGTTAATCCCTTCCAGACCACCTTAACTAGAGGGATCTGCTTATTTCGCAACTGCTTGACTTTTCTATCTACAATCTGTGCTGGTCCAACTTCATAAGTCAGGTCATCTCGCAGTGCAATGTCATCTTGTTCAATCACATGCGATGGATCTGGAACATACTTCTTTAACTGGGAAACATGGAAAACATCATGAATTTTGCTGAGATGTGGAGGAAGAGCTAACTTGTAAGCCACTGATCCTACTCTTGAGAGGATCTGAAATGGCCCAATGTATCTAGGATGCAGCTTCTTCACTTTGATTGATCGTCCAGCTCCTGTCGTCGGAGTCAACTTAAGGAATACATGCTCTCCTTCTTCAAACTCCAACGGCTTCCTTCTGACATCAGCATAACTTTTCTGTCTGCTTTGAGCCGTCAGCAATCTCTTTCTAATCTTATCGATCTGTGCTGCTGTCTGGTCTACTATATCAGGACCAAACATCCTCCTTTCGCTCAACTCCACCCAGCATAAGGGAGATCTACACTTCCGTCCATACAATGCTTCAAATGGAGCCATCTGAATGCTAGCCTGATAACTATTGTTGTAGGCAAATTCTATCAATGGCAGATGGGTATCCCAACTCCCTTTGAAATCCAAGACACAAGCTCTCAACATATCCTCGAGCGTCTGGATCGTTCTCTCAGATTGACCATCTGTCTGAGGATGGTAGGCTGTACTAAATCTGAGAGTAGTGTTCATTTCTTTATGTAAAGCACGCCAAAAGTTTGATGTAAACCGAGGATCTCTGTCAGAAATGATACTACTGGGAATACCATGTAGTCTAATAATCTCTTTTACATAAAGTTTCGCCAGCTTCTCCAGAGAATCCTTTTTATTGATTGCCAGGAAATGAGCCGACTTCGTTAATCGGTCAATTACCACCCATATAGCATCATGTTTAGTAGGAGTCATGGGCAGTCCTTCAACAAAATCCATGGCAATGCTGTCCCATTTCCACTCAGGTATCTCTAGCGGTTGTAATTTCCCTGCTGGCTTCTGATGCTCAACTTTCACCTTTTGACATGTCAAACATTTGGACACATAATTTACAACATCTTTCTTCAATCCAGGCCACCAAAATAAGCTCTTAACATCATGATACATCTTGGTCATACCTGGATGTACTGTATACTTGCTTTTATGTGCCTCCTCTAGTATCTTTTCTCTCAATCCCATTGCATTGGGAATATATGGTCGTCCCCTAAATCGTAATAATCCATTTTGGGACACATCAAAGTTTTTAGTTTCCCCTCTTTCCAGCTTACCTTTGAAAATCTCAGCGAGTTTATCTTGCTCCTGAGCCTCTTTAATTTCATTCTCAATGAATGCTTTAATCTGCGTTCCTCCATAAGAACTTTCTGATGTCTGCATTTGATACAGAGGACTCCAATCTCATACATCTTCTATCAGTTCTAGCTCTTTGATCATGAGACTAGCAACCTGCACCACCTTTCTGCTCAAGGCATCGGCCACTACATTAGCTTTTCCTGGATGGTATTTGATCTGGAAATCATAATCCTTCAGAAATTCCATCCATCTCCGCTGCCTCATGTTTAATTCTTTCTGATCTTGCAGGTACTTCAGGCTTTTATGATCACAGTACAGTTCTATGGTAGCTCCATACAAGTAGTGCCTCCATATCTTAAGAGCATAAACTACCACTGCAAGCTCCAAATTGTGAGTGGGATAATTCTCTTCATGTGGCTTTAACTGTCGAGAAGCATAGGCTACCACTCGTCCCTGCTGCATCAACACACATCCCAACCCCTGCTTGCTAGCATCAGTGTAGACTACATAAGTCTGAGTTGGGTCTGGAATAATCAGCACAGGAGTCGTGGTTAATCTCTGCTTTAGTTCATGAAAACTAGACTCACACTTCTCATCCCACTTGAACTGCTGATTCTTTCTGGTCAGCTTGGTTAACGGTAGAGCAATTCGAGAAAAGTCCTTAATAAATCTCCTGTAATACCCTGCTAAGCCTAGAAAACTTCTGATCTCTGTCACTGTCCCTGGCTGTTCCCAGCTTAGCACTGCTTCAACTTTGCTAGGATCTACAGCTACCCCTTCGTGGGATATGACATGACCGAGAAATTTGACTTCTTGCAGCCAAAACTCACATTTACTAAGCTTAGCATAGAGTCGTTTCTCTTTAAGAGTACTAAGAACAATCCTCAAATGCTCTTCATGCTCTACAACCGATTTGGAGTACACTAAGATATCATCAATGAAGACTACCACAAACTGATCTAGATAAGGCCTGAAGATTCTATTCATGTAATCCATAAAAATTGCAGGCGCATTCGTTAGACCAAAGGGCATCACTAAGAATTCGAAATGTCCATAGCGAGTCCTGAACGCAGTCTTTGAAATATCATCTGCTTTGATTCTGAGTTGGTGGTAACCCGATCTCAGATCAATCTTAGAGAATAAGCTTGATCCAACCAACTGGTCTAGCAAATCATCAATTCGGGGAAGAGGGTACTTATTCTTAACAGTAATCTTATTCAACTCCCGATAATCAATACACAATCTGAGACTGCCATCCTTCTTCTTGACAAATAACACTGGAGCACCCCACGGAGAAACACTGGGTCGGATGAAACCCTTCTCTAATAGCTCCTCTATCTGCTTCTTAAGTTCAATCATCTCATTGGGAGCCATACGATATGGGGCTTTAGATACTGGTCCAGCTCCAGGTACGATGTCAATTGCAAACTCCACTTCTCGTTCTGGAGGCAATCCCTGAATCTCCTTTGGAAAGACTTCAGGAAATTCTCTGACCACTGGAATCGCTTCAATTCCTTCTTCCACTTCTGCTTGAACAGAAAAGAAGACCATATATCCCTGACATCCTTTTCGTAAACATCTATCCGCTTGAGCCTCCGTCAGGAAATTCAGTTTCACTTCTGGATTCATATTTGGGGCTTGTGGACAAAGAACTAGAGTTTTGTTCTTACAATCCAGCATTACATTATTGGCAACAACCAATTCAATCCAATTATGACATCAATCTCATGGAATGGCATGCATATTAGGTCAAGAGTAGTGCAACAACATTCATATCGAATGACACTATTTAGGCAGACATCTGATGTAACTACTTTAGCATTTGTAGGGGTTGTGACACATATGGCATAATGCATCTTGCTAATTGTAAGGCCCAAACGTTTAGCACATTCATAAGAAACAAAGGAATGACTTGCACCCGAATCAAACATAGCAATCACAGCATGATTATTGAGATAGATGATACCTTGGATCATCTCGGGTGATCTCTGCGCTTCTTCCCTTGTCATTGCAAACACTCGCCCTTGAGTGCGCGGCCTTTGATCATTAGCTGCTTGAGGACAACTCCTAGAGAAATGTCCAGGCTTCCCACATGTGTAACAGACATTCTGCCCCATCAAGCATGGTCTGTCTCCATGGTTCTTCCCGCATTTGTCACACACTCTAGACCTCTGATCTCTATTATTTGTGTTTCCCCTGTAATTCCCTCTGCTAGGTTTTCGGTTCTGCTGCCACTGCCTTTTCCTTTTCTTGTTATAGCCACTGCCACTGGCTGCATTTCTATTCTGGTTAGGTCTCTCAGGAACAGCAGTCTCTCTGCTCAATGGTCTCATCAGCATCCTGTGATTCAAGCTGTTCTCAATAATTCTGCAGGCCTCTACTGCTTTATTGAACTGATGATATTGTTGGGGGGTCATCTTATCCTTCAGAGTAGTATTCAATCCCCTGATCATCCTTTCCGTCATCCACCGCTCATCATCCACCTGTCGCAGGTAAGTGGAATACTGGGAAAAACGGATGAACTTTGCCAAGTATTCGTCAAATGATTCTTTTTCTCCTTGTCTCAGCACAAGGAATTCTGCTTCTCGTTCATCTCGTACTGACTGGGGAAAATACTTCTCATAAAACTGTTCAAGGAACACTTCCCATGTGATAGGAATGTGCCTGGCCTGCAATACTAGCTCTGTGTTCTTCCACCATCTGTCAGCATCCCTTTCTAGTTGGTAGATTGCCATCTGTGCTTTACTCTCAGACGGACAACCCAATACCTTGAAGATCTTCTCTAGTCTGCTGATCCAATCCTCCGCTTTCTGTACATCGAATGTTCCCTCGAATGTCGGAGGACTATGCTTACAAAACTTAGCCATCCACTGTTGAATACCAGCAGGATCTACTATCTGTCCTGTTTGTCTTGGCAGTTCTGTTGTCTGTTGAACCATCTCAGGTTCTGTATTAGCTGTACCTGCAGACTCTGGGTGTCTGAGGTTCTCCACTGCTTCAGCTACAGCTGTTGCTATAGCAGTATCCCTTTCCTGCTCACTCCTTGCTTGAGCAGCTTTTACTTCCTCTATCAGCTTCTGCTGCTGTTCCAGCCGTTTTAGAATCAACTGATTAATATCTCTGGCATTTTGGGGTTCACCCGAAGCACTAGCTCTTCTGGTTCTTACCATTTTGTTTTACTATCGTAATAGAAAATAGGAAAGGAATATTATAATTAACATACTTTATATTTCATTCAAAACATAGCATACAGCAAGTTTAACATCATTACATAAACTCTTCATAACAGACACACATACATGTATTATGTCCTTACTAGTCAAAAGTACATAGATTACAGCAACATTCATACATACAACTATTACACTATGTTTTCTCATAATGGATCCTAATAAATTCCCCTACCATGTAGATCCAATCATGGATATCCTCAAAGGGTTCCTCTTCAAAGTACTGATCTAACACTTCTCTCCATATTGCTGTAAGAGGTAAAATATCATCCATGATATCAACCCAAGCTTCTAAGGTAAGAGTATCTGGATCATATGCTTGATAGGCCTCTCTTACCCTTGCTATGAAGTCTTTATAAACTCTATAGTCTTGAACAACACCTCTAACCAACATTCTTCCTATCTCATATAGCTGCTTCGTGAGTTCCACAGCTTTCCTGAAATGTTCTTCATCCATATCTTCCCCAGGGGTTAACTCAATTATCTGATGGTTACCCAGATATATCTGTACCATTAACTTCTTGGTTCCACTTGGACCTGGAATATCTGTAGGGTCTGGTCTCTGACTAGGTCCAGGTATATCAGCTATATGACTAGGTTCAGGTATATTAGCTACATGACTAGGTTCAGGTATATTAGCTACATGACTAGGTTCAGGCATGTTAGCTGTATGGCTGGGTCCAGGTACATCAACTGGTTTAGGTACCTGACTCGGTCCAGGAACATCTACCTCATCCGCCTGCCTAGGCACAGGGTCTGTACCACCCCCAACATAAGAGTAACCCACATCAGATTGTTCCTCTTGAGGGTCTATCATCTCTCTATCATCTATCTGACCTGCATCTCTTTCTAGTACAATATTCATAGGTGGGGCTGGGTTAGGTTCCTCAAGTTCATCCTCTTCCGATGGTATATCCTCATCTGATATTTCCTCTTCTTCATCATCATCCTCATCCATTTCATTTGATCCCACAGAAGAATTATCTAACCTGCCCAATTCTGATTCACTACTGGAATCCCGGATATTGATCACTGGGGGAAGACCAAACTCCGGATCATGTATAAAAGCATCTATCTCTTCTGAGTTCCACCCTGATCTATCAGAACTATAGACTGTGGGTCTAGGGTCCCCCTGGTTCACTGTAGTCTCTGATGTTCTAGACTCAGTCATTAGTATCCTGCAATAATTAACTTAAGGTCAATTATGCAGATGTTCACTTATGTAACAGTCTATAAATAATCTAATCAGAGCATTTCCTAAGCCAGAATCCTTTGCTCTGATACCAAAATGTTACATCCTTACTTTTAACCTCAATTATACTCCATTAGAAGTGATTGGAACCAATTACATGATCATTTGCTTTGAAAATATCCATTTCCAAAAGATTTGCTTGCGGGTACTGTTCACTGTTACTGTTCATTTGGTAATTCCAGAACATGTACCCTACTTTGAAAATTCATAACTAATTGTAGAAAAATCAAAATAATGTGGTTCCAATTTCTAATGAAATATATTTCATAAATATTTGAGGGAAAAATATGAAATTGAGGTTATCTTGTTCACATGAAATCAGTTTATTGGTTAAAAATCACTGTTCATTTGGTAAAATCTGGAAGTTCCAGTTTCTTTGCCTTAACTTTAAAAATTCGTTTCTCTTTGGTTACTTGTCCAAATGAACTGTGTTACATATGGAATTAAAGATCTAGACTTCCTCTTTAATATCACCAAATTTCATAGAAGAATTCGTTCATTTGATATATGAAATCATTGTGTGAACGTCACTGCCTCTCAGCACTCGTTTTATCTCAATTCCAGATCTTACTTCCAACTTTGGAAAATCATAACAATTCGGATACTTATCCAATTAAGGCGTTCTTGGTGTCCATTTAAAGGTCTGTATCTTAAATTTAATCATGCCAAGTTTCAGACTAAAACACGTTGATTTGGGCATCATAAACATCGTCACATCACCATAGTCTCAAAACAGAATTACAGAACCATACACCATTCAACCATACATACTATCATATGCTTCCATAAGGTTAAGTAACTCATGTGACTTATTATACAAACTCATTCATCTATGTTTACCCTTTTTCCATGTGAAGTTCCAGCACCTATAACAAGATTATGCATATGGAAGGAATGAGATTTCATGGAAATCCCAATAGCAAGTTACACAAACCATAATATCATGCATGAATAATTGAATGCTTAACATGTTATCATGTGATGGGAGCTACTTCATAATAGCACATAAGCAAACTCTAACATGCATATTGTCATGACATAACTTGCAAGGAGTTGCAATCATTCATACTTCATCATAACATGATGACATAAACTCAAGCTCAACCAAACACCATAATCAACAAGCAAGCAAAACAATTAAACAAACATGAGTTATAGTTAGGTATCCTTGCTACCTCTTAGCTATCTTGGTCAAGACCTTCTTGAAGTGCTTTCCTTCCTTCACAAATGTCAAAACCTAGCCATTACAACATAATATCAAGTTACAACTCAACTTGAAACCAAATCCAAGACTAGGTTTTCACTAGCTCCCTTTCTTTCTCTAATTTATGTTTCCTACTTCCACCTTTCCAAAATAAATTCTTATGGTTCATTTCCACATAATTTTTCATGTAGAATCCAAATATGAAATCAGAATTTCCAAAATCAAAACATACCAATTGCTACAGTACCAAACCGAAATGCATGCTCTTGTTTTCCAAAAATTCTCATTTTGATTCCAATGCTTCCAATACTTGTTCTCCTACTTTATCCCCACACAATTTTCCATTTTAAACTCATTGGAAGCATCAAAATCATGAAATTCCATCATATGAACAGTACCACGTACAGTACCAGCAAGAACACAAAACCCTAAATCCAAACATACTTGAATTCCCAAGCTTATACCACTTGATTCTAGCTTGTTTAAGCTTGTCTAAACTATCCATAACATAAAACTCATATTTTAACCATATATGAGCATCACTTCCAGCAGCAACCATAAGGGAAATAGAACATGAAAACCCCTTAAAACCATGAGCTAACCTACTAGAACAAAGCTCAAGATCAAGGGAGATGATTACCTTGCTTGTTACTTCACTTTGGTTGCTTCTTTCTTGGTTGAATGGAAATTTTGCAAGAGTTTCCCTATGGTTCTCAAATCTGCCGCACATGGTCTGAAATGAGGGGGTATTTATAGAGAAATTTGGGTTGAAATGGATGGCCAAGATTGATTTGGTTACTATTTGATCTAAAGGCTCACATTTAATCTTGGATTTAACTTTTTCATAAAATAATAATTATTACATCATGTGGGACAGCTCATGGGACACCTAAGAGGGTTAGGTGGCGTGCTGCACATGTGAAGAAGGTTCTGGAGAAATTCCAGTCCAATCCGGTACCGATCGGAGCAGTTTCACAACAACCGGACTGTTTTCTGTTCTGAATTTTTTTATAATATACCAGGATATGTATTATGTCCTGGAAATCAATATCTAGGCTTCTCATACCATTGAAATGATATATTAAATATTTATCTGCCATCCATCCCTTGGGAAATGACCAAAATACCCTTAGTGTCCTTTCCTGCACTGTACTAACCCTAAGGGCAAAATCGTCATTTCACACCTCTTTACACTGCCTCAGGGCATATATTGATTCTATATAATCATATTTATACTATGTCCAACGTTTTTTGCCTGTCCATAATGATCAAAATGACCTCCATTCACTACTGGTACAGTATGGGCATCCAGGGGCATTTTCGTAATTTCACACTTTTCCTGGACTGCTCTGGTCTCTGGCCCTCATAACTGTCCAATCACCTTAATGGGCTTATGATGGCGCTATTTGGGCCTCAGTATGGGCTTATTGCCTGTATTGCCTTTATGGCCCAATTCACAATATAGCTCCCCCGATCCTATTTATCGGGTATTTTATTTCACTGTAAAATTCCGTATGGCTTCTACAGGATTCCTTTTCTGACTCTGTCAGTTTTATAAATTCATATATTAAATATATGAATTTTCTATAAGGTCTTATCTGATTCTGAGATCTGAAAAATACTGTAATAATTCCTTCTGACTTCAGGAATTTATATCAATTAATCGGGACCTCAAATCAAAATTCTGTGTTGCGTTAAACTGACCGGAATATTTTTGTCTATCTACTGGTAAAATTTGGGTCTGATCTGATTCTGGGCATTTTTGGCCTGTTTTGGCTCAGCTTTTCCATATTTACATTTAGGTCCCTTAACTTTTGAATAATTGAACTTTAGTCCCTGAACTTTTCATTAATTGCATTTAGGTCCCTCCTTTTATTTCTACTTCAACTTTTTGTCTTCAAACTTTTCAATTTTCGTTTAGGTCCCTATTATTTCCTTAGTTATGAATCCTTCCCTTTCATTTCTCAATCTGATACAATCTATTCCAAGAAACTCATATCCATTTCAGATAAACTGTACAGCTACATCAGGTCAGAAAATTGGGGATATGACACTTGCTATAACCGAACCATAAGAAATGACTCTGAGTACTGTATTTGTAAGCTTGTAGAAATACCTGAGTAACCCCAATCATACTGTAACTGACTGTCCCACTTACTAATATTGTCTGTCATTTTGGGTACTTTCTATTGCTTACCTATTTCAAGTTCCTCATCTAACTGACTCTCATTATTATCTTATCTCAAACTCTCATTCATATTTCTAACTTTAATCTAACTTTGATCCTGATCTTAATTTCCATTCTACTTTTAATCTTAGTCCTTGAGGATTAACTAACACTAACTACCTTATCTATTTCTCTTATCTTTTAGAACAAACATACCAGGTCTAGAGTATTCTACTATGTGCATGCTAGACATTACTATTTAAATATGCATAAGGTTTTATCACCTTAAACCAATGGGAGTAATTGCATTTACAATTATTGTTGTTAATAAATGCCTGGCGCCTAAATCACATATCGCATCTACTTAGCGATTATTATTCCATAATCATTTCTTTGGATTACCTCAGGCGAATTTCTTGCCCCTTCTCAGATTAGTGCAAAACTTTATTTTGTATCTGGAATCTCTTACCTGTTATATTCTGCAAATATTCCCTGGCAAAATGTCCCAGCTTGCCACATCTGTAGCAACTTCCTCGACCTGTCAATCAAAGCCTACTCCCGTTGTTTCTACAACAGTTCTCATATATGTTAGGCTCTAATTGCATGCCTGCATCTCCTGGCTTACTACTCTTCTACTTCTTAATTACTTCTTATTACCTATTTTGAAAACTAAAGGCCCTCTAAACCATCCCTATCGGAAACACCAAAAGGATTCATCTTTCAGAATTTGCCTTTAGCACAAGTTTCTCTCTATAAGCTTGTTTACATTTACTACTTCATTGAACCTTTGCTACTTCCTGGGAAATTTTCTTTCTTGCAGCATAAAATTCAATATGTGAGTTAACTTCTCAGTCATTTAACTCTTACTTTTCATGAGGATGAACTCGACTAAGTATCCATCAGAGGGTTCCACTTACCCTGCTTTAACATTTAACTTAGCCTCACGCTCATCTATATCAGACTGAGGAGAATGCTTCTCTCTATAATTGACATAAATCAACAACAACTACTGCTATGACTGTCGCTATAGTAATATCTCTTTCTTGTTCCTAGAGAACTTGAGTTGTCAGAATGCCATCTATCATCTTCTACTCTTACCCTATAGAGGATCTACTTCTGAATACCTTCTTAAGTTGGTCTACTATGTTCTAGGCCTTGCACATCTGGCTTGCCTACACCTCGTACTAAACCTCTAGCTGATAAACTTTAGTGAGGTTGGTACCTTTGTTCTCCTCATTCACGTAATATCGAATCTTGATTTCTAAGGATTTTAAGTTCATGAAACAATTCTGTTTCATTCCCCTAGCATAATCTTAAACTAACTCTTGTATCTTAGTTTTCTTTATCTTGAACAAGTCAACTTTCTTGACCTTAGACTAGTCAGCTTCTGTCTCTGGCAGCGGAAGGAACTACTCTTATCAATATTCCACTTAGTCCAACCATATCGTGTTAAGAAACATGAGACCTTAGAGGTATTGGCTGACTAATACAAATATACCGTTACTTTGTCCATTATAATAGCTTATTGTGTCTAACATCCTCTATGTATCCTTGTCTCAACTTGAGTATTAGCTAGTCACAACTCATGTTCTCTGTGAACTTTCATCGTGACCATCTCAATCTTCTCGTCATGACCATACATCTCTATGTTCTCCTGTCGTAGCTGATGGTCTCTCCACGTCACTACCTGAACTCCTCTATATGTTCGTCGCAACCCAGGTCCTAACTTCTCTATGAATACTAGTCGCGACCTAAATACCTTTCCATCGCGACTTGGACATACCATTCTCTAGACATTAAGGTTCCTTATCTGAATCATTCTTTAAGCAGTGAACCAATCATCTAGAGAGGGAATCTTCTTGGTTCACTTAAGATTTAGACTTAACTTATATCAACTTCTCACTAAGTATCCTAACTTAACATAATGTTAACTACTTAGGTTTAAGGTTTTGGAATTATCCTATCTAATGCCAGAAACTTTGCTCTGATACTAACAATGTAACGCCTTATTTTTTTATGTCTTAGGGACCATTTAGTAGCATTTAGAACCACTTACAAGTTCATTGAAGTTCAATTATAAAATATAGAATTTTACTCTTTACGAGTACTGTTCATATGTTAATTCCATGTTAAGTGATGAACTTTAAAAAATCATAACTAATTCTCAAAAAATTGAAATAGAGTAGTTCAAAAAGCAACATGAAGCTAACATCTTAAAATTTAAGCGAAAAATACTTCCTTGGACCAATTAACCAGTTAACTGAGTCAATGTTGATTACAAAAATTATTGTTCATTTGGTCAAATTTTTGGAAAAATAGTTTATGGTCGCAAACTTTAAAATTTTTATTCTCTTTGTATAGATGTCAAAATAAGACATTCTTGGTGTCAAAATGAAGCTTGACATGTTAACTAAATACCTCTAAAATATCATATATTTATTTGATCATTTGCTGTTTTTATAAACAGCTACAAATGTATTGCTGCTAAGCTTACATTACATAAGTTATAACATAAATTACACTTAAACATGTCATCTATCCCCTAACTCCTCTTCTTGCATCTTCATCTTCTTCCATCTTTGATGAACCTGTTGATGTGGGGGTGACATGTATGGGGTGAGATTTTGGGAGAAATCTCAGTAGTAAACGGAAACCATACAATGTATACTACTATATGTTTGATGTTACTATGTGTGCACTTAATGATCATGCTTGCATATGATTACATGCTTCCATGTATCTTAATTATAACATATGGCCATAGCATAAAAAGAAATAGAGTATTACTTAATCATACATGCTTCACATCATCAAAGTAAGTAAACATCACTTAAATCATCCAAGCAACATAAGCATACAAGTAGGTAAGTTTACTACCTCATACTTCTTGCTTTCCTCATCCTTTTACTTTACCTCTTGCTTCGTACATTTCCTTGAGATGTGACTGCCCTCTTTGAGCTCACAAACCAAATCCTAACATTGTATTGCCATTAACTCATTATGTCATATCCCAATTTTTAGGCCTTAAAGCCCAGTATATAGCCTAAAAAAGGGATGCTACCAGACCCTATTGAGTAGAGGTTTCAATAAATAGAGAAAATTATGATGATCAGTTTGATGCAACACAAAGTTTTGATATGAGGTCCCGAAAGATTTATATTAATTTTCGAAGAGAAGAAAAAATAATATAGTATTCTCTAAACCTCAGAATCAGATGAAATGTGGCAGTAAATTCCTATAATTAATATAAGAATTTTTGAAACTGACAGAGCTCAAAAAAGGAGTTCTGTAGAATTTACTACAGACTTTACAGTGGATTAAAAGACCCGATAAATAGGTTTCGGGGGAATTTCTCGGGAATTGAGCTATGAAGATAGTGGATCATACAGAGGGTCCAGAATGGCATCTTATAGGCCCAATGATATTTTCAGATAAATATGTGGGCCAGGGCTAATAAAGACCAAGAAAAATGAAGAATTACAAAAATACCACTGAAGGTATGCCACTGTGTTGTGTCATTGAGTTAGAGTCAGATGAAGGGCATTATGATCGTTTGAGTAAGGTTAGATAGTTAAGAAAGGGTATCTGGATAGCTGACCAGAGTCAAGAGATACTCTGGTAAGGTATAGAAATATAACAGTTCTCCTATAAGTACTAAAAAGGAACTAAGGGTATTTTGGTAATTTACCAAGGATTTTCCTTGGTAACCGAGCCACCAGAGTACTTGGGCTTGGTTAGAAACCCAAGATGATATTTAAAAGCCCAAAAAAGTAGCCCAAGAGTAAAGTGGGCCCAAGAGGCATTAAAATAATATTTTAGTGCTTTTTCAATAAAGTAAAAGATAGAACTGGGTAAAGTGATCTGGAATCATGAGAGGACATAAATGGGGCCCACAACATGCCACATGGCATGATTATAGTAAAAGAGGAAAAGAAAAGGACACATGGCATGATTATATAAAAAGGAGAAAAAGCAAGAGGACACGTGGCACAATCTCGGCCGTCCATTCAGGGAAAAGACTCTGAAATTCTCTGGAAAGGTTGAGTTAGCCAGTGAGGTGTCCCATGCGCCCCACCATTGCGCCACATGCCCCTTGAGTTGTCCCCTGAGGTGTCCTGGATGATGTCATTAATGGTGAGTCAGCAAGGAGGGTGATGTCATCATGATGATGCAGGCAAAGCTTCTTGAGGAAGCAAGCAATCAGGGCCATTCATCATGAATCAATCTGTACCATTCATTCCACCTCCTCTCACCTATAAATAGGTCACTCCCCTCCTATTTCAAGGCACACCACGGATCTAGCAAGAAAAGGAAGAGAAAGAAGAGAGAAAGAGAGAAGGAAAGAAAGAAAGAAAAGGAAGGAAGGAGTTCTGGTGGAGCCAGGAGCTGTCTAAGGAGCTAAGGGACTGGGCAAAGCTTAAGAATGAGGTAAGAAAGTTATCTAGTCCCTGTTCTAATAAAGTAGAGGATTGCTCTTAATAGTTAGAATAGAGAAATATCTCTATTAATGAAGGTAGCTATAGATTGAAAGAAAGCCAGGGGAATGTCAGAGTAAGAATATTACCCCTAGCTATGTATGAGTTAACTAGAGCTATACTGATAGAGTAATAATGAAGATATTATTATGCTATGTATAGGCTCTGACCTATGGAAAGAATAAACCTTAGAACAAAGGCTAAGAGCTAGAAGAAAAGCTACATGTCAGGTAGTAAACTAATCCTAAACTTTTATGCATTGAATGTTATGCTTGATGTGCTATGGCTTTGTTGAATTGTGTTGAATATGTGCCTATGTATGAAGCTCTATTCCTATGGTTACTTTGGCCAATTGTATTTCATATGTAACATGGAAGCATGCAGATGACATAATGTTAACACTTTCACAAGCAAGCACAAGTATTCACATTAATGCATGCATTGTTTAGTACTGTTTGCTACTGAGATTTCCCCAGAAATCTCACCCCATCCATATCAACCCAATTACAGCAGATCTTCTCAATATGGAGGAGATAAATATGCATGAAGAGATGTTAATTATTTAGCATGATTAATATGTGATTCATGTATGTATAGTTGCTGAACTTGTCACTGTGAACAGTAACTCGTGGTGAGGCAGTGACATTTGAGCTATATTTATAAATAGTAAATGATTGAATAAATGTATGATATTTTTCCAGTAAATAGTATACATTCCAAGCTTCATTTGATATATAGAACGTCTCATTTGGATGTCTACACATAAAGATATGATTTATCAAAGTTGGGGCTAGAATGCTGGAATCAGGGACAGGACGCTGGATGAACACTGATTTTGGAATGTTGACCAATGTTGACCTGGTCAAGGAATAGTCAATGAGTCATTTTTTCCTGAAAGATAATTATGTTAGCTTCGTGTATCAATTTGAATCACTCTATTACGATTTTTATAGAATTAGTTATGATTTTTCAAAGTCAGGTCACTTCACTGGAATTTACACAGTGAACAGTACTCGCTTGGAGTAAAATTTCAGATTAAGTAATTTGACTTCAACGGCCCTAGAAGTGGTTCCAAATGCTACCGAATGGTCCTTAAGACGTAAGAAAATGAGGATGTTATACATTACAATCCAACTTCCTTGAACATTAAACTTTATCTACTAAAGTAACTTTCTTAAATCTTTGTTAATTAGCTTGGTCTTTGAATCGATTGAAGTCTTGACTTTACCCTACACAATTTAGCCTTCTAAATCCATTAGAACTCTAAATGGCCAAATTCCATCAACTATAACCTGTTTGTACAGTACCAAAAAGCTTCTCTTTTTCTTTCAAAAATTCTCATTTTGATTCCAATGCTTCCAATACTTGTTTATCTATTTTCCTCCACACAATTTTTCATTTTAAAACCATTGGAAGCATTAAAATCATGAAATTCCAGCCACTGTTCATGCATGTGAACAGCAATAGAGAACACTTAAAAAAATATAACTTTGAATTCCAATGCTTCCAAGGTTCTAAACCTATCCAATCTTACACTAAATCATCTTTTAAATTCAATGGAATCATTAGATCATTGAAATTCCATCTTCTCCTATCCAAAACAGCCTTGGCCGAAAGGCCTTAAGAAAGAGCAAAGTCAAAAATATCAACTAAATTCAATAACCAATCATCAAACTAGTTTATCTAAGTGTCTTCTACTGGATTCTATCTTGCTTTTCTTCTTTCTTTATTTCTGTCCAGATTTGGACAGAAGCATACTCTAAGTTTAATGGAATTTCCAACCACTAAAACCTCAGTTTTATCCTTCCAAAACACATCTAAATAAACTTGGAAGGATCACATACCTTATGCCTTGACTACCTTGTTCTCTAAGTGCATTGAATTGCCTTTATCTTAGTTGAGTTTTCAAATGACAAGAGTTTCTCCAAGGGAACCGAGAGGCCACAGTTTTACAATGAAATGGAGAGGTATTTATAGCCAAAACTTTGGCATCTTAGGACAAGAATATCCCTCCTTCAACTAACTATTACAACTCCTTAATCTTGAATTTGATTAGTTGGTTTTTCGATTAGTTAACCTTAATCACCATTAGGTTAATTCTTATATTATTTTATTTCATTTTAGCATATGGCCACATTCTTCTTGATTATTCTTGCTTCCATGTGGCGTATTGCAAATGGTGTATGGGTCCCACCATGTGCAACCCTTGGCTTCCTCTTGAAGCTCCTTCATTTTCTTTTGATTCTTCTATTTAAAAATTCATAAAATATCTAAAATTGACTTAAGTTCCAAGACTTGATCTTGGGCTTATTGGGCTTGTCTAGGATGCCATATTGGGCCTCTTTTAGGTCTAATAGCTAATTGGCACAATTTCCAAGTCACTTTCTTTATACCGATATTCTTAAATCACCCTAATTTTTTAAATAAATGATAGACACCTCTTTTAATGGCTATAACATTTTTAGAAATTCATTATAATATAAAAATGAATTTCTTGCAAAGTCTCATAATTTTCTGAGACCCAGAAGTCCTGATAAAAATTTATATATCTTCTTCAAATCCTTTATCGATGTCTGATTTCACCGTAAATTTCATAATTAATTCTACAGGACTCCTTTTTGAGCTATGTTAGTTTTAGAAATTCTTATATTAATTGTAAGAATTTAATACCAAATTTCATCTTATTATGAGGTCCAGAGTATACTACAATAATCACCCCGACTTCAGAAATTAATATCAATTTGTGGGGACCTCAAATCAAAATTCTGTGTTGCGTTAAAGTGATCGGAATAACTTTCTCTATTTTATGGTAAAATTTGAGACTAAAATGCTTCTGGGCAATTTTTAGCCTTTTCTGGCTCAACTTTTCATAATTACCATTTTGCCCTTGAACTTTTAAAAATTGCACTTTAGGCCCATTCTTTTTTTCTTTAGCTAAAAACTTATCTTAATCATTATCTTTTCTTCTTATTACTATTCCAATCCCTTCATAATCTCTTTCTTCTATCAGCTTATACAGATAGGGAAAATTTAGGATATTACATAAACTATATTGAAGGATGCTGCACAACCATGTATTATGTAGGAGGAGGCAGTTGCTATTTCCAGCAGTGCAAGTCAAAAATTAGACAGAAACTAGAATAAGAAGGTTCATGAAGATGCAAAATAGAAGGATAGAGAGGTGAGTATTAAACACCTACCTTTACGAAATGCATGCAAGTACCCCAAATATGGTTTTCAAAGATAAATAGGAACAAGATATTGAATCTGTTAGGGAAATTGGAAGTTAATGTGCCAATGGTGAATCTAATTAGAAGTATACCTAAGTATGGAAAATTTATGGGAGAACTCTGCACTAATAAAAGAATCTACAAACCAAATGAAAGGTTTCAAGTAGGATCTAGTGAGTCAGCTTTACTTAAGCCATAACTTCCTATTAAATGTGATGATCCAGGTTCCTTTACAGTCCCAATCACCGTTGGTAAGTTTCAATGTGCTAGTAATCTATTAGATCTTGGTGTTGCCATTAATGTAATGGCAACTCCATTTATACATCATTAGGCATAAGTATAGGCTCACTTAAGGAAATATCAATGATAGTGTAACTTGTTGATCGAACCACTAAGAAACCTGAGGGACTTCTAGATGAAATATTAGTGAAGGTGAAAGACTTGATTATAGCTGCATATTTTTATGTCTAGGATATGTCACATGAGTCAAATTCAGAGGGACCTATTATCTTGGGTAGGTCATTCCTTATAATAGCCAACAGTGATAAGCATGAAAAATGGGAGCATCACAGTAGAAGTAGGTGATAATGTGATAACTTTTAATGTATGTGAAGCAATGAGACATCCATTTAAAGATTACTCACTGTTAGGCTTAAGTACAATTGATTCATACATTGAAGCAACTAAAGAGGAACATGAATTGCTGGTGCTACAAAATTTTGATAGTGCTGAATGTGAATTGCTTGAATCTAAAATTTCTTCTTCTTCTAATTTTTTTTTTGGATTGTAGTGGTGATGTGTATAGCTTACTTTTCGCCTTACAATCTTTTTCTTTATCTATTACTGACCTTTTGAATGAAGGATTTGGAGAGAAAGAACAGGATAAAGTTACAGGAGAAAACTTAGCTACTAAAAATCTCTTTTTAGGGACAGAATTGGACAACACGGAACATGTGAGGCTAGAATTAGTAAGGCATGTTATACCTTTGGAAACTAAGAAGTTGGTTCCATCGATTGTCCATCCACCTGAGTTGTAACTCAAACCACTTCCTAGTAACCTTAAATATATGTTTTTAGTTGGAAATGATACATTACCTGTTAGAATTGCTAACTTACTTTATACTTTTGAGGAAGAAAGGCTGATTTCAGTTTTGAAAACACAAAAGAAAGCAATAAGTTGGGCTCTAGCTGATATGCCTGGTATAGATGCATCTATATGCACACATAAAATTCTATTAAATGATGGAACAAAGCCTATTAAATAGCAGCAAAGAAGGCTAAACCCTTTATTTCTGATGTGGTTGATAACTATCGTTTTAATTATTAAACAAAACTAAGCTAACCAATAGTAAGTGGAGGCTAACCTAGGTCGATTCACAAGGAGCCTAGATGGATTTTAAGATGTCTAATTAATCTAATGAGCCAAAATTAACAAGTTAAAGGGATGGTGTTTGATGAGTTTCAATCTAACTATTGAAAGTAAATTCTATGCTATTGTTTATGTTTTTAGTGTTTATGATGATGAGATGAATGAATGACAAGAATGTTCCCTTGGAGATTACCTTACCTTCATTATCCACAGGATATGAGGATTAGATCAATTGAATTAGAATATGTTAGCTAACAACTTGCTAGCTAAATTTCAATCAAAGCTATAAATCATAGACATTAAAAGAGATTAAGAATCATTCAACTTAGAGATAGTAGAATATGAATTAAATAGAATCACTTCAATTAATCACATTTATGTTCAACTCGATCAAACATGCAAATCAGTCAAGGGATAGTTATGCAGAAATAAGAAATCCAACTCGGTTCCTTACTTCCTTGTCCTCTACTACTCTAATTGCATCATTAATTACAGAATTAACTACATCAACTCGATACAATTAACTCTAAATTAAAAGACACAATGAACTCCCTGTTCAGCTCAAGGATTCTGGTTCTACATCATCTCTAAGAGAGTACAATAGCTTAGCCTTGCATTGCTATTTGAACTTTAGTAGCAATAGAAAACACAGCAACAGTCATGGTGAAATCGATAGAAGAAGATAAAGATGAACTGTAGAACTTCCCTCTGGTTCTATTCACTAGAACAGAGGAAAGTGCATAATAGAAAATGGAGAGGGAAATGGAAATGAAAGGAATTGGCGTGTCTTTAATGGGATAGATGTGGAGTGATGAATAATCAAAATGAGTGGAAGCTGGAATATGGTAGAAGCAGACCCCCTGATATGGAATGGTGTGGATGTATATATAGGTGTGGAAGGATGTGAAGGGTAGCTTAAATGGTGTGAATGATGTGTGGAGTGCATGAGTTATTGCTGGAATATGTGATTCTATTTTGTGTGCGTGAACAGTGCCATATACGTGTGAACAGTGCTGTGCGTGAACAATGATGTTCTATGTGCCAACATACGCATGATGTCCAACTTGCAATATGTTCCTCAATTCCTAGATCTAGCCCATGTGCTATCACATATGATCAACTCCTTTAGTCCAGCTATCATTCTCCCTTAATGCATTGGTCTGTGATAGAAAATTAGAATAAACAGATTATTTATTCACTTTAAGCACTAAATTTATATCAATTAATTCCCAACTGTACTGAATATTATTTTACTTAATAACTGCTCAATATATTGATAAATGGGGATAAAATCAATAATAAACTCACTTTAAACACACTATAAATCACTACAAATATGAGTTTATCAGTAGTCAAGAAAGAGGTAACTAAGCTGTTGAATGTTGGCATTATTTACCCAATTTTAGATAGTGAATAGGTAAGTCCAGTTCATGTGGTGCCTAAGAAAAGTGGTATAACTTTGGTAAGGAATGAAAAGAACGAACTAATCCCTACTAGAGTGCATAACTCATGGAAAGTCTGTATTGATTACAAGAAATTGAATGATGCAAATAGGATGGACCATCTTCTTTTACCATTTATTGATCAAATATTGGAAAGACTTGCTAGAAAGGCCTAATACTGTTTTCTTGATGGTTTTTTTTTGGATATTTTTAGGTTTTAATTGCACCAGAGGGCCAAGAGAAGACCATATTCACGTGTCTATTTGGTACCTATGCTTATAGGAGGATGCCATTTAGCTTGTTCAATGCTCCTGAAATATTTCAAAGAGCTATGATGTCCATATTTAGTGAATTATTGGAAAGTAACATGGAGGTATTCATGGATGATTTTACAGTGTATGGTAAGGACTTTGATGAATTTTTAGAAACTTTAGAGAAAGTCTTAGTAAGATGCATTGAGAAAAAGCTTGTGCTGAATTTTGAGAAATGTCACTTCATGGTAGATAAAGGCATAGTTTTATGGTATTTAATATCTAAAGATGGGATTGAGGTAGATAAAGCTAAGATTGAGATTATTTCTTCTCTTCCTTATCCTAAATCTTTAAAGGAACTAAGATCATTTATAGGACATGTTGGATTCTATATAAGGTTCATTAAGGACTTTAGCAAGATTGCATCTCCACTTTCTAAACTCATGCAAAAATATAGAGTTATGTTTTGATAATACTTGAAAGAGAGCATTTGACTCTATTAAAGCTATGCTTATCACACCACCTATACTTGCTGCACCTACTTGGCATTTAGACTTTGAGCTTTTATAGGATGCATTAAATGAGGCTGTAGGTGCAATGTTAGGACAGAAAGATGGTAAGCTATCTAAAGTTATTTCATATGCCTCTAAGAAATTAGATAATTCTCAAAAGAACTACACTACCACAGAAAAAGAACTTTTTGCCATTGTGTTTGCACTAGACAAATTCAGATCTTATCTTTTTAGTTCAAAAGTGATCATAAACACTTACCATACTCCTGTGAAGTTCTTATTTAAAAAGTCACAGTCTAAGCCTAGGCTCTTGAGGTGGATGCTGCTAATCCAAAAATTTGATGTGGAGGTAAGGGATAAAATTAGAGCAAAAAATGTGGTAGCTGATCATTTAAGCAGATTGCCTGAAAATACCAAGGGGAGTATTAGATTCTGACATCACTTGTGATACATTTAGATATTGTTCTATTTATGTGATTTTTGTAATTACACCTTGATATTGCCACATAGTGAATTATATTGTTACTGGTCTAATTTCACCTTCTTATCTCATTTCCAAGGCCAGGAGATTAAGCCTGAGGCAAAATTTTATGTTTGGGAACCACCCCTTCTATGGAAAATATGCAATGATCAAGTTATAAGAAGACGTGTACCAAGTGAGGAAGTGGATAGGATTCTTACAGCTTGTCATTCTTCTATTTGTGGATGACATTTTAGTGCAAAGAAGACTTCAAGGAAGATCCTTGATGCTAGTTTTTATTAGCCACAACTATTCAAAGACTGCTATGAATTCTGCAAAGCTTGTGATAGGTACCAACACTTTGGTGGATTGACCAAAAGGCAAGAATTGCCTCAGCAACCTATGTTGTTTTTTTAAGTGTTTGAAATATGGGGCATTGACTTCATGGGACCATTTTCGCCATCTTTTGGATATACATATATTCTTCTACTTGTGGATTATCTTTCAAGATGGATGGAGGCTATACTAGCAAGGAAAGATGATGTAGTAACAATTTTCAAATTTCTCAAGTCACACATCTTCTCAAGGTTTGGTATGGCAAGAGCTATAATGAGCGATCAAGGCTCTCATTTCTGTAATAAAATGTTAGGCGGGTTATTTGCTAAGCTTGGGATCAAGCACAAGGTTTTAACAGCTTATCATCCCTAACAAATGTTCAAGCTAAAAATTCTATCAAAGCTATCAAGAAGATTCTGGAGAGGATAGTAAGACCCTCAAGGAAATATTGGAGTGCAAGTTAAATGAAGTTTTGTGATGTCACATCCTACTTTTTTCCTATCTGTATAATACTGATAGTGGAAAGATGTTTGAAAAGGATTGTGATGATGAATAGAAAGGAAAAATAATGATTAGACAGAGGTATAAAGATGAGGGACTAAAATGAAAAGTTTAAAAGTTCTTTAGCGCAAAAATGAAAGTAGAAATAAACTTTGGGCTATTAAGTGTAATTATTGAAAGTTGAGCCGAAAAATACCAAAAAAATGTCCAGAATCATATTAGTCCCAAATTTTCCCAATAAATAGAGAAAATTATTCTAATTAGTTTGACACAACACATAATTTTAATTTGAGGTCCCGAAAAATTTATATTAATTTATGAAGAAAGGGAAATTAATACAATTTCCTGTGGACTTTAGAATTAGATGAAATTTAGTACTAAATTCTTATAACTAATATGAGAATTTATGAAACTGATAGTTCAAAAAGGAGTTCTGTAGAATTTATTATAGAATTTATAGTGGATTAAAATACCCAATAAATAAGTTTCAGGAGAATTTATCGGGAGTTGAGCCCATGAAGGTAGTGGAGCATGTAGAGGGCCCAAAATGGTGCCTTATAGGCCTAATAATATTTTTAGATAAGTATATGGGTCAGGGCTAATAAAGACTAGGAAAAATGTAAAATTAGGAAAATGCCACTAAATGTGCCAATGTGTTGTGCCAATGAGCCAGAGATAAATGAAGGGCATTTTGGTCATTTGACTGTTAGATAGTCAAGGAGAGTTCCCAAACTAGTTGACCAAAGTTAGGGAATGTCATATCCTAATTTTTCCCTATATGTATAATATTGATAGAGGAAAGAGGATTGGAAAGGATTGTGATGATGAATAGTTAGATAAAGGTATAAAGATGAGGGACTAAAATGAAAAGTTTAAAAGTTCCATGGTAGAAAATGAAAGTAGAAAGAAAAGTTGGGCCAAAAGGTGTAATTACTAAAAGTTGAGGGACTTAAATATAATTTATCAAAAGTTCAGGGGTAAAAATATAATTATGAGAAAGTTAAGCCAGAAAAGGCCTAAAAATGTCCAGAATTAGATTAGTCCCAAATTTTACCAGTAAGTAAAGAAGAATAATTTTAACATAACACAGAATTTTGATATGAGGTCCCGAAAAATTTATATTAAATTATGAAGTTAGGAAAAATTATTACAATATTTCTCAGACCTCAGAATCAAATGAAACTTTATAGTAAATTCCTATAATTAATATGAGAATTTATAAAATTGACATGGTAAAAAAAGGAATCCTGTGGAACTTTTAAGGGAATTTACAGTGTAATAAAATACCCAATAAATACTTTCATGAGAGGTTTCTCGGGATTTGTGCCACAAAGGAAATGGACCCATATCAAGTAAGTATAGGAGTGATTAGTTAGAGCCAGTATATGCCCTGATAAGAAGTAAAGAGGTGTGAAATGGCAATTATGCCCTTAGGGTTAATCTAAGGCAAGATAGTGAACCAAGGGCATTTCAATCATTTCCCAAGGGATCTGTAATTAAATTTTGGCCTAGTCTAAGAATGTCAATGGTAGGAAGAATCTGGATATTGGATTTAAGGTTAGACAGTATGTTATGGAATCTCAGAAAAATTAGATTTATAAAGCAGTCTGGTTTTTGAGGAGTGGGACTGAGCCGGTACCAAATTGGACTTAAATTTTTCCAGAAGTTTCTCCCCTTGAAATGGTGCCACATAACCCCATGAGTTGTCCCTTGATGATGTCATAGTTCCCTTTTTGAAAAAGTTAAATCCAAGATTAAATGTGAGCCATTAGATCAAATAGTGCACAAAGTGATCTTGGCCATTCATTTCCAAGAGATTTTTCTATAAATACCCCTCAAATTTGAAGCAAACTGTGAAGTATGAACCCTTGGGGAAACTCTTGCAAAATGAAAACTCAAACCAAGACAAAGAAGATTCAAGGTACCAAAGTTCAAGCAAGCTAGAGATTAAAGGTAAGCAATCTGTCCTAACTTATTTTCCTTCAATTTGGGAGCTTGAAATTAGGGTTTTCATGGGGGAAAGTTGAGTTTTCTCTAAGGTGTTGTGCTGTCCAAAAATATTAGATGAAAGGAAAAAGAAGAAATTAAAGTTAGAGATAGGTGATTGAAGCTTAAATAAGCTAGTTAAGTGATTGGTTGTTGAATCAAGTTGATATTCTTGACTTTACCATAGTTGAACTAGTTTGGTTTGCACTGTTCATGAGGGAAATAAATGCAATTTCAATTATCTAATGCTTCTATTGAATTTATGTGATGATTTTATGTAGGATTGGACAGGTTTTGAACCTTGGAAGCATTGAAATTCTAAGATTGTAGTTTTTGAAATCCTTCTCTATTACTGTTCACTTACATGAATAGTGATTGAAATTTAATTATTTTGATGCTTCCAATGGTTTTAAAATGAAAAGCTGTGTGGGATAAATGGAGAAATAAGTATGAAAAGTATTAAAATCAAAATAAAAAATTTTGAAAGACAAGAGAGTGTTATGTAATTCTGTATAGAACATTACATAGGAGCTAGAATTTCATGATTCTAAGCTCATAAATGGATTCAAAAGATAAAATTTTATAGGGTAAATTTAAGACATCAATTTATTCAAGGGCCAAGATTATTAGTGAAGACTAGAGAAAGTTATGTTAGTAAAGAGTTAAGAATTTATCAAGGTTAGTCCTGAACATTATTGGAGTTCATGGTCCTAATGAATTATGTGATGAATATGAATGTGATTAGGACCTTGAAAAATCCAAGAAGATGTTGGGAAGTGATTGACCTAAAGGATTCATGGTTGGAAAGCTAGGGAGCAAGTGCAAAAGATCAAGAGAAAGCTTAAGTGCAAGGTAGTGGACTTACCTCTTTATATGCTTGATGTGGTATGCTTATGCGTTGACATGTATATGATATTTGAATGATGTTGTGACATGATAAATGATGTTGAATGTATTATGAATAACATGTTTTCCATGGCCATGCACTTTTATGCAAAAGTCTATAGCATGATGGCATGTCAACCCAAATAGTGTACAAATCAATCTTGGCCATCCGTTGCAACCCAAATTCATCTATAAATACCCCTTATTTAGATGTCTTTGGCATGCATGGTGAACCATAGGGAAACTCTTGCAAAATTTCCACTCAACCAAGAAAGAAGCACACAAAGTGAAGCAACAATCAAGGTAATCATCTCCCTTGATCTTGAGCTTTGTTCTAGCAAGTTAGCTCATGGTTTTAAGGGGTTTTTATGCTATATTTCCCTTATGGTCGGGAATTCAAGTATGTTTGGATTTAGGGTTTTGTGTTCTTGCTGGTACTGTGTGTGACACTGTTCATATGATGGAATTTCATGATTTTGATGCTTCCAATGAGTTTAAAATGGAAAATTGTGTGGGGATAAAGTAGGAGAACAAGTATTGGAAGCATTGGAATCAAAATGTGAATTTTTGGAAAAAGGGGAATTCACTTCGGTTTGGTACTGTAGCAAGTGATATATTTTGATTTTGAAAATTATAGTTTCATATTTGGATTCTACATGAAAAATTATATGGAAATGAACTATGAGAATTTATTTTGGAAAGATAGAAGTATGAAACATAAAAGGGAGAAAGAAAGCAAGTTAGTGAAACCCTAGTCTTGGATTTGGTTTCAAGTTGAATTGTAACTTGATATTACTTTGTAATGGCTAGGTTTTGACATTTGTGAAGGAAGGAAATCATCCCAAGAATACTTTGACAAATATAGCTAAGAGGTAGCAAGAATACCTAACTATAGTTTTATGTTTGCTTAATTGTTTGCTTGCTTGTTGATTATGGTATTTGGTTGAGCATGAGATTGTGTCATCATGTTGATGATGAAGTATGAATGATTGCAAGTTATGTCATGACAATATGCATGTTAGAGTTTGCTTATGTACCATTATGAAGTAGCTCCCATCTCATGTTAACATGTTAAGCATCCAATTAATCATGCATGGTATTATGGTTTGTGTAACTTGCTATTGGGATTTCCATGAAATCTCATTCCTTCCATATGCATAACCATGTCATAGGTGCTGGAACTTCACAAGGAAAGAGGGTAAACATAGATGGATGAGTTTGTATAATAAATTACATGAGTTACTTGACATTATGGAAGCATATGATAGCATGTATGGATGAATGTTGTATGATCCTAAAATTTCTATTCTGAGGCAGTAATGGTGTGATGATGGTTAGGAGGCCTTAATCATCGATTTTAAACTTGAAGCTTGGTATGATAAAATTAATCAATTAATCAATCGATTGATAACATTATTGTTATTTACAGGAAAAACTGTTCTCGTCTATTAATCATCATTAATCGACTAACTAATCGATTAACTTAATTAACTTCTTCTTTTAACATTTAAACATAGAAACATTATTGGATCTAGAATAAAATTGATTTTCAAAACATTGTCAATAATATTGTCAATCAATCTTTAAATCATAATTTGTCAAAAAACATAATATCAATCAAACTTGGCATAGATTTAATAACTTTGGCATCATATAATAGGATAGAAGCAAAAAACATGTAATTCATCAATCTTGTATTTTAAAACACTTTATTTGTCATTTTAGAGTTATTGAAATTACTAAACATTTTGTTATGTTTTAATGGATCAATACATCAAGCTGAAAAAACTGAATAAGCATTATTCAACCATAACTTTATATTGAAAATATATTTGAGCAATCTTGATCTTAATGTGCTTTCTATGGTATATGTGTTTATTTTTTATGCATCATAAAGAAATGCAAAATAGTGCTTAATTTTACTTTTTCTTTTAATTTATTTTGAAATTCAAAATGCAAAATTTAGTTTTGCTAGATTTCAAATTCATGTATTAACTGTTTTTATTTCTACCAAAATTGCTTACACTTGGTTAGGAAAATACTCATATTTTCACTTGCATAAATTTGATTTGAAAATGCATTTGATTTTGACTACCATTCGAATTTTTTTCACTTGGAAGTTAATATCTTTAAGTGAAAATTTTAGAAATGCTTCAAATCCATCTTAAAGATATTTTCGTAACATTGATCATTGTTCTTAATGTGCTATTCCATGCTTGAACTTCTGATTCCTCCTATCCAATGAGTTAGACTTACTGTCTGTTAACGAGTTAATCATCTTTATAAATTTCAAACCTATCCTTTTCAAAAAATCACAACACATAAAAGCCTTATGCTTAATATGCACATTCCTTACTGGCTGAGTTATTCCAAGCATGAAAATGAGATAATCATTTCAACATAATGACTTGTATTCTCGACTTGAATCTATGGAATCTATTTAACACGATAATCATTTGGACTAAGTTATAGTTAATCATTCTTCAAAAATCTAGTATTTGAGTCTTCATCATGCCAAGCCTTTTAGGCTAACACTTATCCATATGAATCTTGCTCTTAAAAAGGTTCTTTAACATGTTAACTTTGATGTTCAACATGTTATCCAATTTAATATTTCAAAATGAGGCTATCTAATTTTTTTTAATTTGCTCTTAAGTATTGTACATCAAATAAAACTTTGTAGTAAATTCTTATAATTAATATAAAAATTTATGAAACTAACATAAGTTAAAAACGAGTCATGTATAATTTATTATGGAATTTAAGGTGAAAAAGGACACCGATAAAGGATTTAAAGAAAAAGTATAGAATTTTTATTAGGACTTCTGGGTCTCAAAAAATTATGAAACTTTGTAGAAAATTCATTTAATAGTAGAATAAATTTCTAAAAGTGTTAGGACCCTTAAAAGAGATTTATAGAATTTATCTAAAAAATAGTGTAATTTAACTTACCCGATAAATATTTAGTGTTACCCAATTTTGGTCCCACATGGTGTCAATTGAGGGCACAAAATGATAAGAGACTATTTAGAAGCCAAGTGAAATTTTATACTATTTTATAAAAAAGAAGGAAACTTTAACAAACTTGCAAGAACATGTTGTGGCACATGAAGTGTCCCTTGTGGGACCTACCTTGTGCCACATGGTAGCCAAATATGGGAGAAGAATTTAAGCATGTGATTTGTAAATTTTTCTTGAAGATTAAGCCAAGAATGAGAGCAGTCTTGGCCATCATGACCTTAGATTTTGGCCTATAAATTCCTCTCATTCTTTTTCCTTCTGGTTTGAAACAAATGAGCTATAGAGAGGTGCTTCCAAAATGAAGTTTAAGCAAGAAGATGAAATCTAAGAGCCAATCAAGTAAAGATTCAAGGTAACTTATTCCTTATATCTTTGTATTATGTTATAGAAAGATTTTTCTTGGATTTGGATGTTAAAACACCATTTTTGTCTTCATCTTGGCTGCTGGACATGATATGGAATTAGAGGGGAAATATGAATTTGAAGTAATGGAATGTTTAGAGAAGCTTAAACAAGATTGAATTAAGCAGTATGGACTTGAAAATTCAAGTATGTAAGGAAATAACGTTTTGAGTTCATTGCTGTCACTATATGAATCACTGTTCATAGATGAGAATTTCATGATTTTGATGCTTCCAATGTGTTTAAAATGAAAAATTGTGTGGGATAAAGTAGAGATACAAGTATTAGAAGTATTGGAAGCATTGTAATCAAAATGAAAATTTTTGGAAATTTTGAGGTTGTTGTATGGTACTGGATAGATTGCATAGGAAGAGCTTGATTTTTATAATTCCAAGCTCATATTTAGATTACTTGGACAAAATTATGTAGGATTGGTCTAAGAAAATAATTATTACAAAGCTAAACCACTAACTCCAATAATTAAGGGAAGAGTTAGGGGTTTTAAGGAATTTGATGTACAATATTTATGTAATGATTGTAATGAGTTGTATACACAATATAATTATGTTTATGGCCATGATATGTCAAAGGAAATGAGTTAAAGAGGATGAGAAAGTAACCAATGTTTGGTTGGGGACAAAGGGAGCAAAGAGAAAAGGATAAAGTGTTAACGTAGTGAACTTACCTATTTATATGCATGATATGGTATGCTTATATGTTGACATGTATATGATGATTGAATGATGATGAAACATGATAAATGATGTTGAATATGTTATGAATAATATGCTTTCCATGGCCAAACAATTTTATACAAAGCATGAAGCATGATAGCATGTCACTAATTAAAGAGAGTTTAATGAAAATACATATCATGCATTAGCATCCATCTTGCATATTTAAGTTGTAATGTTTGATACTAAGACTCCTAAGAATCTCACCCTCCCACAACCAACCATAATAGGTTATTTATAATGGAAGAATTATGCTTGATACACGAGTTAAGGAATGAAAGAGAAGTAGACAAGTGAGGGCTTATTGTGTATGTTATTCTTTTTATGTAATGTTATGTAATATGCCATTAGATGTAAAAAAATGTATGAAATAATTATGGAATAACCCCATGATGTATGTAAATGTATGAGAGGCCAAAGAGATGGTATATGCATGCTGCAATAATTATTGAGAATTAAAGGAAGAAAATTGAAATGGTAAAAATGTAGGTCCTGGAGCAGTTCTATTTTGATTTCAGTTTCACCTAACAAATGAAGGTATTAATTCACAAAATTTTATGAGAAATATGTAAACATATAGAGATTTAAACTTAAAGGTAGCATGCCTTATTTGGATTGTATATCAAGAGAAATAAATTTTCAAATTAAGAGACAAAATCTAGAATTTCTTGATTTTACCATATGAATAGTGAAAGGTAATGATTAACTGTATTGATTGGCAAGGTAAATGTTTAGATCTATATTTTTTTCTTAAAGAGATATGAAAGAGTCAAGTAGAAATTTGGATAATCTCCATACGATTTTTCTATAATTAGTTATAAATTTTCAAATTTGGACTGTCAATATGGAATTTATCAAATAAATAGTACTCGAGAAGTAAGTTTTAAAATTTTAATTTTTGGGCCAAAGCAATACTTCAGCTAATCAAATACACTTCTGAATACATATTCTAAGGGTTAAAATTAGGATATGACAATAACCCACCAAAAATCATTCTTGAATTTTACATTTCACTGATCAATCACTCAAATCTCATAAGCGACGGTGAGAACCAAAACAATAAATCCTAAATTGTAAACCTTCCAAATCATTTTTCAATACTCCTCAGGCCTTAATTTCAAAGAAAAAGAAGAAATATTAGCCTAAAGTGGCCAAAGATGATCCAAAGGTGTCAAAAGGAAAGGGCAAAGTTTTACTAAGTAAGGGGCCGACAAAAGGAGTAAGCCAAGGTCTTAGCATATCCACTCTGACACTGACTCATATTTGGAGTTTACTTCCATGCTAGAGAAGATAGTACAAACTACAATTGAGTCTCTTGGCAAGTGATAGAAGACCTCAAGGAAGCCTACTACAGTTTACTAAGATTCTCAGCCAACAACCTTTATTTTTCAATAACTAGAGGATCAATTTGCATTTAATAGAACCCTTACATCATTTTGAGAGTCGTCTGAGGATCAGTGAACCATATAGTCTAGAAGTAGTTAGAAGACTCTACTGTAATATGGAAATATTTGATTCATTAGACGAAGATGGTAATATTGTGGTTAGTTATCTAACTACTAGGTTAAGGGGTTAGGAGATCAAGTAGGACTTCAGTGTTATCAATCAGATGATGGGTGCTCCTCCCTTTATACCAATAAAGCCTATGGATTAGGCCAAGGCTTATAACATCCTCTTATAGACCAACAATACATTTTCTATGTCCTTGACGTTCACCTAGATGTGTATTTTTATCGCATCATCCACTATATCTACTCAGTGTATGATCATCAAGTTAACAAGCTTCACCTACCTGAATCAACAGGATTACATCACTCTAGCAAGAATTGTAAGTGGAGAGAAGCTCAACCTTAAAGTTTTCATTTATAGCCAGATGAGAGAGTTCTACCTCAGAAAGACAAGAACTACTACAATTCCATTTCCACAGCTTGTCGCCTTCATCCGCAACCACTACAACATTCATAATTTAGAGGGAAGGAAGAAGGAATAAATTGGTTCTTTTGGGATGACACAATTGAACAAGATGAAGATCAAACTTCCCTATGATGCCAAGAAGGGCATACTTCCTAGAGATTACCAAGCCAAGTAAACTTCTACCAATACCTCTCTTCCTCAAGATGAAGGATACTCCTCTGTTGGACCTCAAGTATCCACTAAACCATCATTTCTAAGTGCATCTGTCCAGAGGTACCTTCAATTTGAGTTTGATAAGTTCAAGAGCAGACTAAATGCCTCACTGAAAGAAATAGATATGATCCATGAAAGGCAAAGCTATAGGATCCATACTTTACTTGAAGCTCACATCAGGGATTTCCAAGCTTTTAAGGAAGAAGTTAGGGAGCGGCAAGAGGCCTTATTTGAAAGACAAAATCCTATACAATAAGAAGTGTCTAATGTGAAGAACATCTTTCAGGCATACCTTAACAACATTGGACCTTTTTTAGAAGAGGAACTTAGGGATTCGCAACTACCTTAGCCTAACAAGTATGTTCCTGAAGCCCCTATCCTTTCACCCACTTCTATCTCAGTTCTAGAGCCCTAAGCATCGATAACTCCTACCTACTCACTCATAATACCTTTTCCTTCAATCTCCACAACACCTGACCTCCCATTACCACAGCTTCCTTTGATCATTCTTCCTCTCTAGCCCCAACTCTTTTAGATGATGTCAAAAGGGGAGATAAGAAGTAAAGAGGATAAGGAATCCTTTATGGAGTCAATTGGCTGATGACCGAGTTTTTATTTGAGTCTTTGACTATTTTGTATTCTTTGGCTATTTTGTATTATGTACAACTCATTGTATCACTTTGAAATTTAATGGTATGCTTCACCGCGTTTTTTAAGATTCTTGTTGTTTGACTTTAAATGATTTTAACTCACTTAATTGATTTTAATACACTTAGTTTGGACAACATAAAAAAGGGAGGAATGTTAGATTCTATATGTTTCGATGATGTCAAAAGGGAATCAAATAGTTAAGTTATTTAATGATGTCAAAAAATGATTTAAAATAGTCAACATCTATTTGTGTTCAAAAGATGTTAAAACAAAAGGAGTTAATCAATTAGTCATTCGATTAATGATACTTAATTAATTAGTCAATCAATTAAAGATATAAATTAATTGATTAGTTGTTCGATTAAGGCATATGATAGTGTTATGTGCTAAAATGAAACATCAATTAATCGATTAGTTAATCGACAATAAGGGTCATTTAATCAATTAAGTGTTCAATTAATGTCATAAGCATTCCGTTGGAATTTAACAAATAAGTCAATTAATTGATTAATTATAATTAATCGATTAGTTATTCGATTAATCATTTGAGAAAACTTTTTCTTTATGAAAAGATAACTCTATTAATTTATTAGTTAATACATTAATTTGCATTAATCTATTAACTGTTCGATTAATCAGTGAAGAATCATTTTGTGAAATTCAAATTCATATCCAATAATTTATTAGTTAATCGATTAATTTACATTAACGGATTAACAGTTCAATTAATCTATTTTGAAAATCTTTCTAGTTCAATTCTTCCAGAGACATTAATAGACTAGATATTCGGTTAACTAAGATTAATCTATTAGTTAATCGATTAACTTTATATATTTCAAATATCTTTCTTAGTTTGCACTAGAATTGCTTTCATCTCTCTCCAACCTATATATGATTGATTCAAGTATAAAAGTATGCTAATATTTCTCATCATTATTCATGATAAATCTTTTTGAGTAACTCACATTATCAAATTACATTATATATGCTTGCATAATCTAATCAGTGTGATACTCTGTTTTACATTTATCACATTAATTGAAATATTGATCAAATTAATGATAATTAATTGATTAGTTAATCGATTAAAATAACATATTTTTAGAAAGTGAGCAAATACTTATTTGATCATGATGTGCTTATAACTGAGTTGATTTAATCTACCAACTATTAATTCATTTGAATGAGCATGCGTTATCTTACTATCATATCATTCTTGTGATTGATTCTCTTTGAGCTTAAATATATCCCATCAATCCTTACTTCATATATTAAGAATTTATCTACTAACTAGTGATCAAATGAAGTGTTTACAAGATTAAGATCAGAACTTAAGATTCCATTCAGTTCAAATATAAAAAATGAGATTAGATCAAGATTATAGCTAATGGACTCTATGAAAAAAGGCAATTTGTGTTAGAAACTTCAATGGCTACAACGACTAGTTACAACAGTCATATTCTTAACAGAAGAAAAGCTCAACAAAAATAATGCTCAATGGTCAAAAGCTCAACATCAACTATAAATAGAAGAGCATTCAAAATTAAGGAAAAAATAATAATGAATAGAAGAGATGAGATAAACAAGTTATGAATGCCTCATCATAATGCCAAAACCTTTATTACCCAAAAAGTTTTTAACTCTCTATTCTTCGTAGGATCATTTCTTGAGAGAAAAATATCATGTACAATAATGTAGCATTCACTCTATCTGAGAGAGTTTGATATACCTTCATACTTTTACATATCTGAGAGTAAACCTTAGAATCAGGGGATTCAAGGTGGGATTTGCTCCTATCTTATTAAGGGGAGCGTTGCCATCGGAGAGTGGTGTTACCTCAGGATTGAGGGGGTTCTTAATTATTCATGAACATTGAGTTTGTAAAGGCTATCAAGAGCCTTTTGTACTCTTGGAAAATAGTGAATTGCAAATCTCAATGAGGAGCTGATGACTTAACGTAGGTCAGTAAAACCTAATGTAACATCCCAAATTTTTTCTATATGTATAAGACTGATAGAGGAAAGAGGTTAGAAGGGACTAGGATGCTAATCAAAAGAAAAGACAATGGTTAGATAAGGTTTAAGTTAGAGAGAGAAGGTATAAAGTTATAAAGCTAGAGAGATTAAACTGAAAATAACAAAAGTTTAGGGACTAAATTGTAAATATTGAAAGTCCAGGGACTAAATTGCATATATAAAAAAATTCAAGGACCTAAGTAGAGTTTTGAGATTTCATGTACCAAATTGAAATTTTAAATTCGGTAGAAAGGGACGAAAATGGAATTTAACAATTTTAGGGACTTGCAATTTTACCAAATTCAGGGCAAAAGTAATTAGGAAAAGTTGAGCCAGAAAATGCTCAAAAATTGCCCAAAAATATTTTAGTCCCAAATTTTACCAATAAATAGATAATAGAATTTGTGTCAAGCATATCTCTCAGAATTATGATTGAAGGTCTTGATAAATTGATATAAGTTTCTAAATTCTATAAATTAGTACAGTATCTTTCAGACCACAAAATTAGATAAAATTTAGTAGTAAATTATTATAATTAATATAAAAATTTATAAAACTAACAGAAGTAAAAAAAGAGTCCAGTAGAATTAATTATGAAATTTAAGGTGAAATTAGACACCTACAAGGATTTAAAGAAAACATATAGAATTTTTATAAGAACTTATGAGTCTTAGAAAATTATGAGACTCTATAAGAAATTTATTTTATATTATAATGAATTTCTAAAAAATTAAAACCCTTAAAAGAATTATATAGAATTTGTCTAAAAAAAGGTGTTTTAAGATATTCGATAAAGGGAAGTGCCTTGGGATTTATGTAAATTAGCAATTGGACTCAAGAGGAGGCCCAAATGGCATCCAATAAAGACCCAAGAAGTCCAAGTTAGTGTCTTGGAGCTCAAGAAAAACTTAAGATATTTTATGAATTTTAAAAAGAAGAAAATCTAAGAAAGTCAAGAATAAGGCAATGTGGTATGTGAGATGTCCAAGTGAGACCCATACCTCTTCCACATGGAACCAATAGCAAAGGAGAAGAGTTTTCCATATGCTTCATTTTATTAAAATAATGTAAGAATTAAGTTAATGATGATTAACAATATTTAATTCAAAAAGCAGCCAATGAAATTTAAGATTAAGGGCTTGTAATAATTAGGCACTTGGGGCTAAAATGGTCCCGAAGCCTTTAAAATTTTACTATAAATACCTCTTTCTCCTTCACACTTTTGTGTAGCTAGAGGACCCTTGGCAAAACCATGCCAAAATATAGAGAAAACTCAAAATAAGATCACGGAGAAGCCACCTAAGGTAAGAAATTCTTCCTAGTTTATTTATAAGTATTTTGGAAGGATAAAACCTAGGTTTTAATGGTTAGAAACTTCATTTCAACATTGAATTCCTTCTGCCCAAAATTCTATAATAAAGATGGAAGATTTAAATGAAGTTAGAAGCATGTAGATGACACTTAGATAAGTTAGTTTAGATGGTTGGTTATTGAATTTAATTGATAATATTGACTTTACATTATCTTGATGCTTTTGGCTTGTACTTTTTTGGACAAAAGGAAATGAATTTCAATAATATAATGATTCCATTGAATTTAAATGATGATTTTGTATAGGATTGTTTTTGTAATGAGTGCTAAAGGCATAGATGTTGATGAGGAAAAGATAAGAGCCATAAAAGAATGGCCTACACCCAAAAGTATAAAGGAGGTAAGAAGTTTTCATGGTTTGGTTAGCTTTTATAAGCACTTTGTTAAATATTTTAGCACACTCTCTGCACTACTCACTGGGGTCATTAAAAAGTTGTTGGTTTTAAATGGGATAAAGCACAAGATGATGCATTCAATGAACTTAAAGATAAATTATGTTTTACTCTTGTGCTAGTTTTGCTTGACTTTAATAAAACTTTTCAAATTGAATGTAATGCATATGAGGAGTTGTTTTAATGTAGTAAGGAAAACCAATTGCTTATTTTAGTTAAAGGCTAAATGGTGAAGCCTTGAAATATCCAACATATGACAAGGAGCTTTATGCACTGAAGAGCATTGGAGAATTGGCAACAATACCTTTGGCCTAAGCAATTTGTAATTTACACTGATCATCAATCTTTGAAGCACAAAAAATGTCAAGGTAAACTAAACAAAAAACATGCAAGGTGGCTAAATTTATTGATACATGTACATATGTCAACAAATACAAGAAAGGTAAGGAAAATATGGTGGATGAAGCATTGTCAAGAAGGTATACTCTTCTTACTTCTATAAATACTAGATTGTTTAGTTTTGAATATATCAAGGAGTTATATGCCAATGATGCTGATTTTACTAAAATGTTTATTGCTTATAAAATGAAACAATTTGACAAGTCTTATAGAATTTATGGCTACTTGTTTAAAGAAAATAGATTGTGGGTACCTCAGTGTTCTTTACTGGAATTGCTTGCGAGAGAAGTACATAGGGAGGATTAATGGGACACTTTGGTGTGAAGAAGACTTTGGATGTTTTGCATTAACATTTCTTTTGGCCTAAAATGAAATGTGATGTGGAAAGAATATGTTCTAAATTCATAACACGTAAAAAAGGCTAGGCTAAGTCTAGAGTCTTGCCACATGGATTATATACCCCATTACCTATGCCTAATGAACCTTAAGAAGATATTTCAATGGACCTTATTTTGGGTTTGCTTAGGTCAAAAAGAGGGATGGATTCAATATTTGTGGTTGTTGACAGATTTTCTAAATGGCACATTTCATGCAGTCCTAAAATTGATGATGCCACATATATTTCTAATATGTTCTTTAAAGAAATTGTGAGACTTCATGGTGTTCCTAAAAGCGTTGTTTATGATAGGGATATAAAATTTGAGTAATTTTTAGAGAGTTTTATGGGAAAAACTTGGCATTAAATTGTTTTTTCTACTGCATGTCATCCACAAAATGATGGACAAACTGAAGTTGTTAATAGACCTCTAAAATTGTTTAGAATTGTGATTTAAAAGAATTTGAAAAACTAGGTAGATTGCTTACCATTCATTGAATTTGCTCACAATAGGAGCGTGCATTCATCTACTGGTTATTCTCTATTTGAGATTATGTACGATTTTAATCCACTAACTCTTTGGATTTATTAACATTACCTATTGATGAGAGAGCAAGCCTTGATGGGACAAAAGAATGTTAAAATAGTGAAGCAACTTCATGAAAAAGTAAAGCAACAAATTGAAAAGAAAAATAAGTAATATACATCTAAGGCTAACAAACGAAGAAGGCATATTCTTTTTGAACTTGGTGATTAGGAGTAGGTGCATAGGAGGAAAGATAGATTTCTAACTTAAAGAAAGCCCAAATTAGCTCCAAGAGTAGATGGTCCTTTCAAGTTTTTGAAATAACTAATGATAATACTTACAAAATTGATTTACCTGGTGAGTATAATGTAAGTGCTACTTTCAATATGGCTAATTTATCTCTTTAGTTACAATTGGTGATGCTAGGATGAATAATTTTGAAGAGAGATATAATTATACGATACAACAAGATGACTTGGTTATGACTTGGTAAGTTTACACCACCCTTGTACCAGATACAGATAATAGGAGATTTATTTAGAAGAACGTAGGTTAGAGCTTTAATCCATGATGAGATATGAGAAGCTTAGGAACATGATAAGCTAGCAGAAAACTTTAAGGATAAGCTATGAAGATGAGAAACTAAGAATTTTGAAATCTCCAAAGATAGATTATTATGATTTAGGGAAAGACGTATATTCCTAAAGCATCAAGATTAAGGGAGAGAATTATAGATGAAGTTCACAAGAGCAAATATACGATGCATCTAGGCATGGCCAAGATGTATTGATGTTAAGAGTATATTTTGTTGCCATGGATTTAAGAAAGATGTTGTGACCTATGTGTCGAGATGCCTATGTGTCAAAAGTGAAGGTCGAACATAAAAAATCAGCACGAAAGATTCAAACCCTAGATATCCCTGAGTTGAAATGGGATAGTATTACCATGGATTTTGTTAAAGGATTACCCATGACTTCAGCTAATTAAGCATGATACTATATGGGTAGTGATTGATCGATTGATAAAGTCAACATATTTTTAGACAAGTAATTTAAGGGATTCTCTCGAGCAGTTAGTAAAGCTATCTATAAAGAAGATTGTTAGGTTGCATGTGTCCTAAATAGTATTGTTTCTGATAGAGACCCCAGGTTTACATTAAATGTTTGAAGGGCTCTGCATAAAAAAATGGACACTACTCTTAGGTTTAGTACAACCTACCACCCACAAACTGATGGATAGTAAGAAAGGATGATCTAGACACTAGAAGATCTGCTAAAGCTTGTGTTTTAGATTTTAAAGGCAATTGGGATACCAATCTACCACAGATAGAATTTGCCTACCATAACAACTATTAGTCTAGTATACATATGGCCCCATTTAAAGTACTATATAGAAGAAAGTATATAACTCCTCTATGTTGGGTAAATTTGAGTGAGAGAAGAATGTATGCTCTTGACATAGTGGATTAAACTGTAACACATATTGAAGTGCTCAAGAAGAGACTGTTGACAGCTCAAAGTAGGCAGCAAAGTTATACATATGTTAGAAGAAAGCCGTTAGAGTTTGAAGAAGGTGAACATGTTTTCCTCAAGAAACTCCAACCACAGGGACAGTCATTTTATCCCCATTTATCAATATGTTGAGCAATTAATTAATAGAATAAAATTAGTACAATGGCAAAGTAATTGATATAATTTTGATCATATATTGGAAATGATCTTAAACAGGTGAAAATACGCTTTTTAAAGCCCCTTTTTTAAACCGGTCCTTAGAGAGACATTTTAAAAAAAATGACCGGTGGCATATTTGTAAATAAGATGAAATAGTTACACTAGATGTACATGTAACTGGTGTAAAAGATAATTACTACACCATATACTAATATAAATAGGTGTAGATTAGCTGTGTCATTTTCTGACTCTTCAGTTTCTTGTTTTAAAACAAATGACTTGTGTCATTTTTGTAAATAAGATAAAATATTTACACCAGATATACAATGAACCAGTGTAAAATATATATAACCGGTGTTAAATATACTTTATATTCAGACTAATTCGGTTTCCTATCTATACTTTCTCGCTTCTTTTCTCTGTACCTTCTAAGTATTTCAATTCTTTAGTTCCCAACATTAGTACTCATTATGATATAAGCAATTACATTCTTCTATATTCTTTCCTGAAACTATTCTTATTCCTCAACTATATATACCATTCTTGTGATTAATACTTTTTGTCTCATCACATTTTATCTCTATTTTATTTCCTTTTCTTTTATCTGAATTCTCTAATGGCTTCTTCCTCATGTACACCTCCTTCTCTGACGCACAAAAGAAACAGAAATGATTTTGAAGACAAATATCTTGGCCCTTACCCTGTAGTTCCTTCTCCTCCTCCATTAGTTGTCACTCTAATGAAGTGCCTTGAGGAACTTATCTTGCACTTCAATGGCTTGGAGGACTCAATGGAAGAATTATCTCAAAAAGTTAGTAGACTGAAAGACATTTTCAGAGCTTTCTACTCAAAAGTTCACCTCCATCAACATAATGATAACTTGTATAATCCTATTGATCCTACGGACTCTGATGAATCCCACACCTCTGAGTTTAATAAGGAGTGAAAGCCTACAACCTTTATCTATCCCTCCTATTTTATTTTTTGTATGTAATGATAGAAAGAGAGAATATATTATATATTCTTATAGATATTGTTTTGGAAATTTCATACTTTTGATGTAAAGTTATTAGTAAAGCTAAATGAATGAAGTTTCTTATTCTGATGACATAGTGTTCTTTTATTTTTCAAAAACAAAAAAAATGCAACAGATTTAAACCGGAGATGTCAATGTTAGGTGTAGAATATAATGTCCAATTTAGAAAAAGTTATTTCTACACCAATCTTCCATTTCATCTGGTGTAGATTTGTGCAATTTATAATATTTTACACCGGTGTAAAAAGTGACCAATGTAGAATATAATGTCAAGTTAAAAAAAGTTATTTCTACACCTATGTTACATTTTATCCGATGTAGATTTGATATACACTTTAAAAAGCCCCTTCTTGCTTCCCATCTGTAATTTTTCACTTGCTCGCGTGTTTAAGTCTTCTCGACTCTTAATAGCTGGTAAGTTTTATTTTGAATTCCTTGTCATGAGAACTAAAGATTTATGCACTACAGGTGGTAGCTTTTGCTGTTATTTATGCTAGATTCATTGCTATCATTTACTTGTTTCATTTGGTGAGTTATTCCACTTATGCATGATATATTATCTCCCATAATTAGCTGCAAGCTAGGTTTTCTTGTTTTCTATTTTTCTAGTTTTTTGGTCTTCCACAAATATGGATCATAGTTAGATAAATGCTAAAGGAACAAGTGTTGAGTATGTTGAGTGGGTGAAGGAGCTTTTGGATTTTGCTAAACAAAATGGTGATGATGACAATGGAAGGTTTTATTGTCCTTGTGTGAGTTATTTGAATGAGGGAAAACAAAGTCTTGCAGATATGTACACTCATCTAATTTGTGAAGGGTTTTGTAAGAGTTACACAATATGGGTATGGCATGGTGAAAATGTGGAAAGGTTGAGTGCATCTGAACAATTGGAACATACCTTTGATGATAACATGGATATTGATGATCAAGTAGAGGACATGATTCGTGATATTGGAGAAGATGCTTTTATGCGGTCACATGCATATGCCATATGTGTAATAATGTAGAAAAACCTCTATACCCAGGGTGCAGAAAATACAATGATGTTGAGATTGGTAAGTGTGAAAGCACGGCATGGGTGGAGTGATAGAGTTTTTTTAGAATTGCTTGAGTTATTGCAAGACATGTTTCCAGAAGAAAATGTGTTACCCAAATGCTACTATGATGCTAAGAAAATAATATGTACTTTAGGCATGTAGTATAGAAAGATTCATGCATGCCTAAATGATTGCATATTGTACAGGAAAGATTTTAAAGATGAGGAAAAATGTCCAATATGTAAGACACCAAGGTATAGATCAAACAAGTCTCCTGCAAAGATGTTATGGTATCTTCCAATTATACCAAGGTTTAAGCGACTTTTTGCTAATGAAGATGATGCAAAAAAATGTTACAACATGTGATTGAAAGGATTTATGATGGAAAGCTTCGTTATCTAGCCGATTCTTTGCAATGGAAGAAGATTGATGACTTATTTCTTGAGTTTGGAAATGAAGCACGAAACCTAAGGCTTGGACTAAGTACAGATAGCATGAACCCTTATGGTAGCCTTAGTAGTGTACATAGTTCATGGCTTGTCCTCTTGATGGTTTACAACCTATCACCCTTGTTGTGTAAGAGACGCAAGTATTTAATGTTGTCTATGTTGATCTTAGGACCGAAACAACAAGAAAATGACATAGACATTTAATTAATGCCCTTGATCAAAGATTTCAAGAAGCTTTGGGAAGGTGTGGATGTTTTTTATGCGATTAAGAAGAAGGTATTTAATATGTAGACCATGATCTTTTGTACAATTAATGACTTTCTTGCATGCGGAAACTTGTTAGGGTATAGTGTTAAGGGCCATAAAGCATGTCCGATTTGTGAGGAAAGGACTTGCTACTATTAACTTCGTTATGGAAGAAAGACAGTCTACCTAGGTTATAGGAGATTTCTAAGAAAATATGTCATTCCTACCATCTGACTTGAATAAACCATAGGCCTCTTGTTGTTTAAGATCAGCCTATAATATATAAAGAGTAAACATAAAAAATAATATAATTAGTCTACTAAAACAAGATAATAGAAGTAGTACTTACAATTTTTTCCACAATCATGCGAGCGTGATTTCTTGTAAATGATCCGCTCCTTGTTTGGTCAGCGTACAACCATCTTCGCGACATATTGGAGATAAGGGAGTAAGAGTAACACTAGGTTGAGACTCAGTTTTTTCTTCTAGTCTCTTCCTCTGGCCCCCCAACAATTCTCTTTTAGCCTTCACATAACCCCATCGAGATATTGTATAGGGCAATCATTCTTGAGAGCGTGTTCAATCGCTTTTGCTCTTTTTTCCTACAAGACTTGAAGTAGTTAAAATCAATACATATGATAATCTAATACATTTCCTTTGGCTGCCAACATATACAAAAGGAAGAAATATGGGAAATACAAGATTCCATTTTCATGACATATACACGCATGACACTCTAACCTGGATTAACTCGCCTTAGCTGCTAGCGTAGTCAAACCCTAACAAATTCTTCCCAAGTAGCTTCGTTAATGAATTGATACTTGCTGCATGGAGAAGGATGAGGCTGACTATCTTTGTCCCGATCATGCACATAATGACGAGCTAGGTATGTCTTGAATGCCCTCCAATGATCAGTGCAATAAGACAACGCCTTTTTCTTCTTCAAGACTTTATTGTTAGGAACATCGTAAGTGAGCTGCAATAATTTCTATTGAAAGCAGAGTTATCAACAAATAGTTATGTTTATTGGTATTGTTCTGTATACAATATATAATAGTCTATTCCTATACCAGGATAGAGTCCTAAATTTGATTCTTCACGTGATAATCAACAGCATCCCAAGTCTGTGTGGCAATATTAGGCTTGCTGGTTGTTAGGAGGCTGACATAACTTATGTACTTGGTCCTGTGTTCACCAATTGAGTTCCAACGTGTGCCAAACTCAATCAATAGCAATTTCCTTTCATTCCCATATTTTGAAAGGTCTTTCAATCGTGTCGCATGTCATATCCTATTGTTTTTCCTATCTGTATAATACTGATAGAGGAAAGAGGTTTGGAAAGGATTGTGATGATAATAAGAAGGAATGATAAAGGTTAGACGAGTTTTGAAGAAAGAGAAGGACTAAAATGAAAAGTTTAAAGGTTCCATAGTGGAAAATGAAAGTAGACAAAAATTTTGGGCCATTAAGTGTAATTATGAGAAGTTGAGGGCTTAAAGTGTAATTTTCAAAAGTTAAAGGGCAAAATGGCAATTATTGAAAGTTGAGCCAAAAATGCCCAAAATCATATTAGTTCCAAAGTTTCCCAGTAAATAGATAAAATTATTCTGATCAGTTTGATGCAACACATAATTTTGATTTGATGTCCCGAGAAATTTATATTAATTTATGAAGAAAGGGAAATTAATATAGTATCCTTTGGACCTTAGATTTAGATGAAATTTGGCACTAAATTCCTATAATTAATATAAGAATTTATTAAACTAACATAGCTCAAAAAGGAGTTATGTAGAATTTATTATGGAATTTATAGTGGATTAAAACACCCGATAAATATATTTCGGAGGAATTTCTCAGGAGTTTAGCCAATGAAGGTAGTGGACCATGTAGAGAGCCCAAAATGTCATCTTATAGGCCCAATAATTTTTTAGATAAGTATGTGGGCCAGGGCTAATAAAGACCGGGAAAAATACAAAATTACGAAAATGTCACTGAATGTGCAACCTTGTTGTGTAAATGAGCCAGAGATAAATGAAGGGTATTTTGGTCATTTGACTGAGGTTAAACAGTCAAGGAGAGCTCCAAGAATAGTTAAAAAAGGTCAGGGAATACTTTGATGATGTGTGAATAGACAATAGTGCCTTTTGAGTAATTAAAGTAAAATCGGACACCGATAAAGGGTCTTGAAGAAATGTAGAGAATTTTTATTAAAACTTCTGGGTCTCAGAAAATTATGAGACTTTGCAGGGGATTTATTTATATTAGAATGAATTTCTAAAAATTTTAGAACCATTAAAAGAGATGTCTAGCATTTATTTCAAAATCAGGATAATTTAAGGATATTAGTATAAGGAAAGTGCCTTGGGATTTGTGCCAATTAGCTATTGGACCCAAGGAAAGCATAGGGCAGCAAAATAAGTCCCAAAAGTTTTCTTGGAGCCCAAGTCCAATAATGAATAATTTTTGAATTTTTGAAAAAGAAAAGAAAAAGGAATAAAGTAAGAATTAGGGTTTGCACATGGTGGGACCCATAAGACCTCACACATGGTGTCCAAGACATGGGGAATAGAAGATTTTTTTCATGTGATCTTATCTCAAGTTGGCTTGGTGGGGCAAGTTTAATGTAAGAGCAATTATGAGCCATTATATCAAATAGTGCACAAAGTGAACTTGGCCATTCATTTTCCATGAGATTTTTCTATAAATACCCCCACATTTCAGCTTCAAAATCATAGCATGAGAACCCTTGGGGAACCTCTTGCAAAATCAAAACTCAAGCCAAGGCAAAGAAGAATCCAAGGTCCAAAGTTCAAGCAAATTAGAGATTAAAGGTAATCAATCTATCCTAGCTTATTTTCCTTTGATTTGGGAGCTTGAACTTAGGGTTTTCATGCAAGAAAGTTGATTGATCTCTAAGGTGTATATGCTATCCAAAAAACTTAAATGAAATGAGAAAGAACAAATTAAAGTTAGAGATATGTGATTGAAGCTTAAACAAGCTAGTTAGAGATCTTTGCCATGGTTGAACCATTTCGGTCTGCATTGTTGATGATAGAAGGAGATGGAATTTCAATGATCTAATGCTTCCATTGAATTCATCTGATGATTTTGTGTAGGATTGGATAGGTTTGCACTTTAGAAGCATTGGAATTCCAAGTTGTAGTTTTTGAAGTTCTTCTCTATACTGTTCACTTGTATGAACAGTGATTGGAATTTCATGATTTTGATGATTCCAATGGTTTTAAAATGAAAAGTTGTGTGGGATAAAGTAGAGAAATAAGTATGAGAAGCATTGGAATCAAAATGAGAATTTTTGGAAGAATTATGCATGTTTTTCAATCTGTCCAGAACAGTGCATAGGATCTGGAATTTCATGATTCTAAGCTCATAATGGATTCAAAAGATGAAATTGTGTAGGGTAAAGTGAAGACATAAATCGATTCAAAGGCCAAGTCCATTAGTTAAGATTAAGGAAAATTAATGTAGTTAAATGAGCTCAATGTTTGTGAGAAGTCCATATGCAAATATATGCAAAGCAATGAAGTAGCAAAAGGAGGTAGTGTTCAACTCTAATTGAGCTGATTTGGAATAAAAGGAAAGTAATGACAGTAAAGATATAAAGATATGCGGACATGAAAGGTACTCCGTTAAGATGTTAAGATAGAAGATAAGAGATAGATATACTAGTCCTTAGTCATAAAGTGAGAAAAGAATATCTATTCAAGATTGTTGAATAAGGTGCTGAGTAAATTTTGAGGACAAAATTTATTTTAAGGGGGTAGAAATGTCATATCCTAATTTTTTCCTATCTATATAATACTGATAGTGGAAAGAGGTTTGGAAAGGATTATGACGAAGATAAGAAGAAATATTAAAGGTTAAATGAGTCTTGAAGGAAGAGAGGGGCCTAAATAAAATTTGGAAAAAGTTGGAGGCCAAAAGTTAAAGTAGAAACAAAAGTTGGGCCAAAAGTGATAATTTCCAAAAGTTAATGGACCTAAATGTAATTAAGCAAAAAGTCAGGGACCTAAATATAATTATGAAAAAGTTCAGCCAGAAAAGGCTTAGAACTGCCCGAAAGTATTCCAGTCCCATATTCTATCAGTAAATAAAGGAAGTTACGCTGGTTAATCTAGCATGATACAGAAATTTTATTAGAGCTCCAGACAGCAGATAGTTATCTGAAATTTTATCAGATCTCATGGGCTTCAGATATAAGGGAACAAGATACAGGAAGGTGTGCATCATGACATCATATGTTATGAATCTGATAAGACCCTGAAAGGAGCTCTATAGGAAAAGTTATCCCCATATTAGTGAATTTTGACGGGAGTTTGATAACACCCATGATCCGATTATGGAACTTATCAATATTAAGCCTGGATAGACTGAGATCATTTGACCTCATATATAGGCCCATGATGATACTAAGGAGGGCCCAAAATCCAAGGTACCAGTTCATCAGTAGAAGGGGCCAATGTCCAGAAAAAGTACAAAATTATGAAAATGCCCCTATATAGCCAGAGTGTACTAGAGATGGATGGAGGGCATTTTGGTCATCTAGGATAGGCCAAAAAGGTGTAGTGTAGTATAAAGATGATTAGTTAGAGCTAGTGTACACCCTGAGGCAGTATAAAGAGGTATGAAATGATAATAATGCCCTTAGAGTTAATACAGTGCAAGACAGTGAACCAAGGGCATTTCAGTCATTTCCCAATGGATTTGTAATTAAATTGTGGCCCAGTACAAAAGTTTCAATGGTATGAGAAACCTAGACATTGATTTCCAGGACAGAATACATATCTTGGAATATTATAAAAAATTAGGAACAAAAAACAGTATAGTTTTTGGGGAATCAGACCGAGCCGGTATCGGATTGGACTGGAATTTCTCCAGAAGCTTCCTCCCCATGAAAATTGCGCCACATACCCCCATGAGGTGTCCCTTGTGATGTCATAAATCTTCTTTCTAAAAGAGTTAAATCCAAAATTAAATGTGAGCCTTTAGATCAAATAGTATACAAAGTAATCTTGGCCATTGATTTTCCATGAAATTTTCTATAAATACTCCCTCAAATCGGGTTCAAAAATGTGGCCTCATGAACCTTGGGGAAACTCTTGTAAAATGGAAACTCAAGCCAAGATAAAGAAGATTCAAGGTACCAAAGTTCAAGCAAGCTAGAGATTAAAGGTAAGCAATCTCTCCTAGCTTATTTTCCTTTGATTTGGGAGCTTGAACTTAGGGTTTTTATGGGGGAAAAGTTGAATTTTCTCTAAGGTGTTGTGCTTCCCAAAAAACTTAGATGAAAGGAAAACGAAGAAATTAAAGTTAGAAGTATATGATTGAACCTTAAACAAGCTAGTTAATTGATTGATTGTTGAATCAAGTTGATATTCTTGACTTTGCCATGGATGAACCTATTCGGTATACACTGTTCATGATGGAAGGAAATGGAATTTCAATGATTTAATGCTTCCGTTGAATTTATATGATGATTTTGTGTAGGAGTGGAAAGGTTTTGAACCTTGGAAACATTGAAATTCCAATATTTGTAGTTTTTGAAATTCTTCTCTACTCGTTCACACATATAAACCGTTATTGGAATTTCATAATTTTGACACTTCCAATAGTTTTAAAATGAAAAATTGTGTGGGTAAAGTAGAAAAACAAGTATGGGAAGCATTAGAACCAAATTGAGAATTTTTTAAAGAATTATGTGCATGTGTTCGATTCTATATAGTATAACATCCTCACTTTCTTACGTCTTAGGGACCAAATGGTAGCAACTAGAACCACTTCTCAGGCTGTTGACGTCAAAACTACTCAATAGCCTGAGAAGTGGTTCCAGTTGCTACCATTTGGTCCCTAAGATGTAAGAAAGTGAGGATGTTATAGTTGGTATAGTAGTTAGAATAGAGAAATATCTCTATTAATAAAGGTAGCTAAAAGTAGAAAGAAGCCAGGGGAATGTCATATTAAGGATATTACCCCTAGCTATGTATGAGTTAAATAGAGCTATACTGATAGAGTAATAATTAAGATATTATTATGCTATATATAGGCTCTGACCTATGGAAAGAATGAACCTTAGAGCAAAGGCTGAGCTGGAGGGAAAAGCTACATGTCAGGTAGTAAACTTATCCTAAACTTGTATGCATTGAATGTTATACTTGATGTGCTATGGCTTTGTTGAATTGTGTTGAATATGTGCCTATGTATGAAGCTCTATTCCTATTGTTACTTTGGCCAATTGTATTTCATATGTAACATGGAAGCATGCACATGACATAATGTTAACACTTTCACAATACTCACATTAATGCATGCATTGTTTAGTGCTGTTTCTACTGAGATTTCCCCAGAAATCTCACCCCTTCCATGTCAATCCAATTACAGCAGGTCTTCTCAAAATGGAGGAAATAAAGATGCATGAAGAGATGTTAATTGCTTAGCATGATTGATATGTGATTCATGTATGTACAATTGCTGCAAATTGTCACTGTGAATAGTAACTCGTGATGGAGGCAGTGATATCTGAGCTGTAATTATAACTAGTAAATGATTGAATAAATGTATAATATTTTTCCAGTAAATATTAGACATTTCAAGGTTCAATTTGATATATATAACATCTCATTGGATGTCTACACGTAAAGATATGATTTTTCAAAGTTGGGACCAGAATGCTGGAATCAGGGACAGGATGCTAGATGAACAAAAATTTTAGAACATTGACCTGGTCAATGTGTGGTCAACGAATCATTTTTCCCTGAAAGATAATTATATTAGCTTCGCGTATCAATTTGAACCACTTCATTTTGATTTTTCTAGAATTAGTTATGAATTTTTGAAGTCAGGTCACTCATCTGGAATTCACACAGTGAACAGTACTCGCTAAGAGTAAAATTCTAGATTGAGTAGTTTTGAATTCAACAACCTGAGAAGTGGTTCCAGTTGCTACCATTTGGTCCCTAAGACGTAAGAAAGTGAGGATGTTATAGTTGGTATTAGAACATAAGATTCTGGCACAAAACAAAAGGTTCTAGCTCAGTTATACTCTGGTGTAGATAGAGTAACCCCATAAACAAGTGAGAAATTTAAACTAAGAGGTTCTCCCCCTAGTAGAAGATATGGGGATGGTGTTCACTACTAAGAGATAGTGACACCCAGATAGATAAGATAGCACCCCATACCTTATAGCGGTACAGGGTAATCTTCAAGGAAGTAGTTAGTCTTAGTCAGCCTTTATCACTGAGGTCTCATGTTTCTTAGCACGATGTGGCTGGACTAAGTAGGGTAACGTCTGGGGAGTAGTTTTCTCTACGGATAGAGACAGAAGCTGGCCAGTCCCAGGCTAAGGGAAGCTACCAGACGTTACAGTGATAATGAAGATACCAACCCCGTTGAAGTTCATCAACTAGAGGATTGGTATAAAGTGATCAAGCTAGATAGTATAAATAAGATATGAAAGATTAAGACGATGTTCAGAAGTAGATCCTCTATGTGAGTAGATCTACAATATGAAAGAATTTGTTCAGCTAGTGTTTCCTGAACAAAAGAATGAGACTGGCCTAGGAATAATCCTAGCACATGGCCTAAAGTTAGAGACAAGATGGGCCATTGATGTTCCCAAGATAAAGGAACCACAGTCTAATCTAGAATAGACTAAGACTAATAAAGAGAAAGGTAGACACAGTTGTAAAAATAAAGTGACTGTCCTATGCCCTATGTAAGAAAGGGTAATGAAGGATTGAGTCTATACCCTAGTAAGAGGGTAATGTGGCAGCCTAAGTCAGATAAATAGTTATTTTTTATTCCTAAATGAATGTTTAGGATCTGGAGAATATGATCAGACAATGATAGGCAATGGGATAAAGAATGAGATTCAGAGTGAATCTATAGATACATGATTACGATACTCAGGATATAATCCTTTAGCAAGGGTAAGGAATAGGAGTGATGAAAATGAAATGAAAAGAGAAGCATGTATGAAAGATGGTATAGCTATAAGAAAGAGCAGTGTCTATAAAGACATAGTCTAGTGTTGTTGCAATAGAGCTAGATTGCTCTTGCAATAAAGTAAGATTACCTTTAGAATAAAGCCAAGAGATGGGACAGTATAATTTAGATAGAGTAAGGTCCCTTTAATGAGATGAATAGATGATGATAGATATGTGCATGGTAGAGCCTGTGTAGCTCTCTGCAGTAAAGGGTATAGTAAAGTTATGAATGGTATGAGAAGTTCCTAAGTGATAGAGGAAATGAGTAAAGTCCTGATAGATAATATTAGCTTATGTGATCATTTTAGGGGAATTATCTGTTGAGTTGACAACTATGTGGAAGTAACTAGCCTTGTAACTTTGTCTGTTGGTTAAGTCTTCCAAAGATGAGAATACAGTACAACGAAATCATAGTAGATTGTGTAGGATTGCAGTTAGATCCTAGTATGGCTTGTAGGGTCATAGTTAGATCTTGAAGAGGCTTACAGTTGATCGCAGTAGATCCCGAGGGTCGTAGTAGACCCAGCCTAGAGAGAGAAAGTATTGAGCCATAAGTACAGTATGTCTTTGGAAGGACGAACACCAAGGAAAAGTTAAGGTATAGAAGCTTCACAAGTTGGTTAGCTCCTAATAGAGAGAGTACCCATGATGTTAGATAGCCTTATTACTATCAAGGACTGAACTCAGAATCTCCTTACACGTATCAGGAACTAAGTGATCAAAAGCTGTTAATCCTGAGTTCTAAGGATTTATGAGAATGTTTCATAAGATATGAGAAAGGGTCAAATGAGAATAAAGAGATCCTTACGATAAGATTACAGAGAATAGGAGACAAGTAGATCCTCCAAATGAGGATAAAGAGATTAGACAGCCAGATAGACCCAAAAGAGATAGCATAAGATGGGTCTATGATAATAGAGTACCAGGATTTGAGCCTGTTAGCACCAGTGCTTCAGATTTTTATCTGCAGATCTCAGTTAAGCGTGCTCAAGCAAGAGTAGCCCAATGATGGGTGACCCCTGGGAAGTGATAAAAGAGGTATGAATGCCACCAGAGGTTGGCATATATGTACACAAAGTTATGTAAGATGATAGAAAGAGCTATGAAAAGTTAGAAAGGGTTATGAACAGAAAGAGAATAGAACCCTTATGTCAAGTCCAAATGAAATGGATTTGAAAGGAAATATTTAGAAGAATTCTCTTAAAGGCTAGCAATATTTTAAGTTAAAAGAGAATGTCTTATGACAAGGCCAGATAGACTATGATATAGCCAGATGTGGCCAGATATGCCATCATACGGCATAAATGATATGACGAGATATGCTATGAAAAGTACGTAATGAGATATGCATTGAGCAGTACGATATGAAGTGATTTTATAGCTAGCCCTATAACAGATTGAGAGGCTTCCATTCTGGGAAAGATAGGATGTTTGAATGATGAGCTATATGCGAAAGAGCAAATGAGAGCTTTAAGAGCTTCCACTCCTTGCATAGAATGCCAGGCCTTATGTTACGTTATGTTTGTAAAATATGCTAGAGCTCCGAATGTTAGAGAAGTGCAAGCTCTATGTGATAGAGCTGTGCAAGGTCCAAGTGTTAGAGATGTGCATATTGGAGAAGGAATGCTTGAGCTCTGATGATAGAGCTTTGCATTCATCAGTAGGTACGCAGTCCTGCAATATGTTGGCCAGGCATTATGCATGTTAGAGTATGTGCTCCTATATGCTCCTATATGCCTTATGTTCTCCTGTTTAGTAGTAGAGCAATGAAAGAAAGAATAATGACATAAGTCCTCTCCCTGTATTATGATGAGCTGATAAAGATGATGAGAAGTATGATGGTACAAAAATGAGAGTTGAAATTTTGTGGATATTTAGAAAATTCCGCTGGATACTCAAATAAGTAAGTGATTGCCTAAGAAGTATGATGAATTGTTAATAGAAAGTCCAGAATGTAGAAGTACATGAGAAAGTTTAATATGAATGAAAGGGGCATTCTCCTCAGAGGAACTCTTCATCGAAGGATGAATAGAGGTTTAACCCTGAAATTTCGAGGACGAAATTTATTTTAAGGGGAGGAGAAATGTCATATCCTAATTTTTAGGCCTAGAAGCCCAGTATATAGCCTGAAAAAGGGATGCTACCAGGCCTTGTTGAGCAGAGGTCTCAGTAAATAGAGAAAATTATGCTAATCAGTGTGATGCAACATAAAGTTCTGATAAGAGGTCCCAGAAGATTTATATTAATTTCCAAAGAAAAGGAAAATTAATACAGTATGCTCTACACCTTAGAATCAGATGAAATGTGGTAGTAAAATTGTATAATTAATATAAGAATTTCTAAAATTTACAGAGCCCAAAAAGGAGTTATGTAGAATTTACTACATAATTTACAGTGGATTAAAATACCCGATAAATAGGTTTCGGGGGAATTTCTCGAGAATTGATCCCATAAAGATAGTGGATCATAAAGAGGGTCCAGAATGGCACCTTATAGGTCCAATGATATTTTCATATAAGTATGTGGGTTAGGGCTAAGAAAGACCGAGAAAAGTGAAGAATTACGAAAATGCCATTGAAGGTATGCCACTGTGTTGTGTCATTAAGTCAGATTCAAACGAAGGGCATTATGATCATTTGACTAAGGTTAGACAGTCAAGAAAGGGTATCTTGATAGTTGACCAGGGTCAAGAGATACTCTGGTAATGTATGAAAAGACAATAGTACCCCTAAAAGTGTTAAAGAGGTATTAAGGGCATTTTAGTAATTTACTAAGGATGTTTCTTGGGAACTGAGCCATCAGAGTGCTTGGGCTATATTAGAAACCCAAGATGACAATCCAAGGCCCAAAAATGTAGCCTAAGAGGCATTAAAATATTATTTTAGTACTTTTTCAATAAAGTAGAGTGACCCGGTCCAAGATAAAACTGGGTAAAGTGATCTGGAATCATGAATAAGGCCCACAAGGTGCCACATGGCATGATTACAGTAAAAGGAGAAAAAGCAAGAGGACACATAGCACGATCTCGGCCGTCCGTTCAGGGAAAAGATTCTGGAACTCTCTGGAAAGGCTGAGTTAGCTGGTAAGGTGTCCCAAGGGCCCCACCATTGTGCCACATGTACCCCTGAGGTGTCCCTTGAGGTATCCTGGATGATGTCATGAGTGGTAAGTCATCAGGGAGGGTGATGTCATCGTGATGATTCAGGTAAAGCTTCTTGAGGAAGCAAGCAATCTGGGCCATTCATCATGAATCAATTTGGACAATTCATTCCACCTCCTCTCACCTATAAATAGGCCACTCCCCTTCCATTTCAAGGCACACCACGGAGTTGGCAAGAGAAAGAAGAGAAAGAAGGGAGAAAGAGAGAAAGAGAGACATAAAGATGCATGAAGAGATGTTAATTGCTTAGCATGATTGATATGTGATTCATGTATGTACAATTGCTGGAAATTGTCACTGTGAATAGTAACTCGTGATGGAGGCAGTGATATTTGAGCTGCAATTATAACTAGTAAATGATTGAATAAATATATAATATTTTTCAAGTAAATAGTAGACATGTCAAGGTTCAATTTGATATATATAACGTCTCATTTGGATGTCTACACATAAAGATATGATTTTTCAAAGTTGGGACCAGAATGCTGGAATCAGGGACAGGACCTAGATAAACAGTAATTTCAGAACATTGACCAACGTTGACCTGGTCAATGCGTGGTCAACGAGTCATTTTTTCCTTAAAGATAATTATGTTAGCTTTGCGTAGCAATTTGAACCACTTCATTTTGATATTTCTAGATTTAGTTATGAATTTTCGAAGTTAGGTCACTCCTCTAGAATTCACATAGTGAACAATACTCGCTAAGAGTAAAATTCCAGATTGAGTAGTTTTGACTTCAACAACCTGAGAAGTGGTTCCAGTTGCTACCATTTAGTCCGTAAGACGTATGAAAGTGAGGATGTTATATACAGCAGGCTATGAAGGAGCTGGAATTTCATGATTCTAAGCTCATAAATGGATTCAAAAGATGAAATTGTGTAGGGTAAAGTCAAGACATCAATTGGTTCATGAGCCAAGTTGATTAGTAAAGATTAGAGAAAGTATGATAATAAAGAGTGTAACAAGGTTAGTCTTAAACATAGTTAGAGTTCATGAGTCCTAATGAATTATGTGATGAATATGAATGTGTTTAGGACCTTGAAACATCCAAGAACATGTGGAGAAGTGATTGACATAAAGGCTTCATGGTTGGAAAGCTAGGGAGTAAGTGCAAAAGATCAAGAGGAAAGCTTAAGTGCAAGGTAGTGAAGTTACCTCTTTATGTGCTTGATGTGGTAGCTTATGTGTTAACGTGTATATGATATTTGAATGATGTTGTGACATGATAAATGATGTTTAATGTATTGTGAATAACATGTTTTCCATGGCCTTGCACTTTATGTAAAAGTATATAGCATGATGGCATGTCACTAATCAAAGAAAGTTTAATGAAATTACATATCATGCATTAGCATCCATCTTGCATATTTAAGTGGTAATGTTTGCTACTGAGATTCCCTAGAATCTCACCCTCCCATAACCAACCCATCTAGGTCAAGCATGATGGAAAATGTATACATGGAGAAGAGCTAAAGAATGGAAGAAAGGAATGGAAGTAATTAAAATCTTAGTATATGCTATGAATTATCTATGTATGTAAATGCCACGAAAGGTGTCCATTTATATGATGGAACTATTTGTAATAATTATGGCATATGTAAATGATGTATATGAATATTGAGAAGCTTATTTGATGGCTTATACATGTTGGAATAATTATTGAAAGTGAAAGAAAAGAAACTGAAATGGTAAAAATGTAGGTCCTGAAGCAGTTTTGTTGTAGCTTCAGTTTGACCTAGCAAATAAAGGAATTATTTCAAAAAATATTATGAGCGTGTAGCTCACATCTAGAGATTTAAGTGCATAGTAGAACGCTTCATTTGGATGTGTATAACAAGAGAAATGAATTTCCAAAGTAAGGGACTAGAATTTGTCTGCAGAATGTTTGACCAAATGAATAGTAAAATTTGACGAATAAACTATACTAATTGATTAATCATTTGGTCTAGAAATTATTTTTTCCTTAAAGTTCAAGACGTTAGCTTCACATATCTTTTTGAACCACTTCATTTCATTTTTTCTAGAATTAATTATGATTTTTTGAAGTTTGTTATGTAGTCTGGAATACCATATGAACAATACCCCGAGAAAGAGAAAAATTCCAGATTTAGCTAATGAACTTCTAAAGGCTTGTAAGTGGTTATAAACACTACTAAGTGGTCCCTAAAACATATAAAAGTAAGGATGTTTCAATGTTAAAGAGAAAGTTAGATTGTAATAGATGAATGGTTATGTGATGTTAGGACTTGATTGTGGACTCCAAGAAGGCAGCCACACATCAAAGAGAAGTAAGAAGAAAGAGGCAAGGTTAAAGTGAAAGAAATCAAGCAAGTGAGGTAGTAAAACTATCCTAAACTTGTATGTATTGAATGTTATGCTTGGTTGTGCTATGGCTTTGTTGAATTGTGTTGCATATGTGATTATGAGTGAAGCTTTGTTTCTATGATTTCTTTGGCCAATTGTATTTCATATGTAACATGGAAGCATACACATTACACAATGTTAACACTTTCACAAGCAAGCATAAGTATTTACATTAATGAATGCATTGTTTAGTACCGTTTGCTTCTAAAATTTCCCTAGAAATCTTATTCCCTCCATGTAATCCCAATCCCAGCAGGTTTATGAATGATGAAAGATGATGATGAAGCATGAAGAGAAGCTAGGGATTGGATAATGTAAATGTTATGTGAAGAATTGTTATGTGTAATGTTATTATATGACATGTTTGAGCCTCAATGTTCATGATGTAATAAAAAATATTAAATGATGAGATAAATGTATGAAATTTTATAGACATTTACCTAACATGTCAAACTTAATTTTGACACCAAAAACACCTTATTTTGATGTCAATACCTAGAGAACGAATCTTTCAAAGTAAGGGACCAGAATCTATTTTTAGAATTTTTGACCAAATGAACAGTACTATTTGATGATTAAACTATATTAATTGACTATGTATTTGGTCTGGATATTATTTTTCTCTTAAATTTTAATATGTTATCTTCACGTTTCCTTTTGAACCACTTCATTTCGATTTTTCTAGAATTAATTATGATTTTTTGAAGTTCGGCGCCTAATCTAGAATACCATATGAACAGTAATTCGAGAAGAGTACAATTTCAGATTTAGCTAATGGACTTCCAAGGTCTTGTAAGTGGTTCTAAATGCTACTGAATGATCCTTAAGACATACAAAAATAAGGATATTTTATTTTGGTATCATAGTATAAGATTTTGGCATAATATAAGATAGTTCTCAGACCCTAACTCTAAATAGTAAGTACTTTGTTATGTTAGGGTATTGGTTGGGACAGTTAGTATTGCTTATTTAAGCAAATATTATAGGAGTAGATATGGAATTTCATAAAGTTAAGTTAGAGAGTTAATAAGGGAGACCCTCAGCCAGTAGTGATATATGAAGATGATGTACATCCAAACTATGATCCTCCTTCATACATTGAAGAGAGTTCAGATGGTAGTATAGAGGATCAGTCGGGAAGTTTTACAGTAGAATATCCTATAGATGTTTCTATAGACTTAAACCTACAGTCTGAAGGTTATGTAGAGATTTAGCCTAATATTGTGCATGTGCTAGATGATGCTGAGTCTAGTGACTCTGTACAGTATGAGTTTGTGTGAGTGCCCTCTGACCCTGATGTGAGCTATATTCCTCCGATGAGAGGACATATTACGGCTGAGGAAGCTGAATACTGGTACTGGATTACAGGTAGACCATATATTATTCCTCCTCCACCGGAGTTTGAGGATAGATTTAATATGAGTAATATACAACATTCCCTTAATCCAGAGATCCAGTTAGAGTCTATGGCAGTCCCTTCCCATTCTCAAAGTCCAAGAATATGTCACTTTATGGAGAAAGATCAATGTGATGTTCCTGATCCTAGTCAACCTCAGCCTTCTTTGCTGAAGATAGATAATGTTGACTATATCAGTCTCAAGAAAGCTGTGGTGAGTGAATTACTCAGTCTAGGTCAAGAGATGTATAAAAGTAGAGATCAAGAGCAGTCAGTTTATCTGTAGTTCCTCAATGTCATAGTAGGGATGATAAACAGATATACAATAGAGGGCATTAACCTGAATCAAGTGTATACTCTAGAAGATTGGCATAAGATGGTAGTAAGTCAGATACTGCCATATACTCCTATATGTCACATAGAGTTAAGTGAGTTTTGGCAAATGATCTGCCAACTGATGAACAAGGGTGGCATTTATGTATACATAAGTAATTGTAGTTTACTATTCCTTAGAAAATAAAGTAAAAAGAGATTAGGGGTAATGTAAATTTGTAAATAGTATAAAGCAAAGTAGCTATATAGATGTATGATGGTTATGATGTACCCCAAATATGTAGTTGACATATATGTAATGCATGTATAAACACTATGATTGCATGAAATATGAGTTTTGATGTGATATAATAAAATGATAGTTGGTTGAACATTTATGTGAATGTGTTCCCTATTTAATGTGAGTATGATAGATAGATATGAATGAGTTTCAATTGACCCAAGCTTATCAAAGTCAGGAACATTAGAAGAGAATGTTTAGAGAAAGCTATGCCTAGGTCGCGATGTGAAGCAGTTTAGGTAGCGACTAGAAGTTCCAGAGAAGTTAAGTCATGACGAGTAAATTGAGATGGTCATGACTAAAGTTCATAGAGAATATGAGTAGCGACTAGCAAGTACTCAGGTCGCGACTAGAATGCACAGAGACTTGATAATAAGAATAAAGATGCTAGCCTCACTGAAGTTTATCAGTTAGAGGTTTAGCTCAGCATGCAGGCAAGCTAGACAGTACGATGCACTGAGATATAGAAGATCAGTTTAAGTAAAATGTTTAAAAGTATATCCTCCGTATGATCACCAGTTGATCTATGTTACAAAAGATTCATTCAGCTACTCTTTACTAAATAGAATAATAAGTTAGAATGAGACTTGCATAAGAATGACCTAATATATGGCTTAAGGTTAGAGATATGATGGTTAATAGCTAAAAAATTAAAGTTCCCGGAATAGAGGGATACTATCATGAAGAGATAATAACTTAACAGACCTAGGGTAGAACACCCTAGAGAACAAAAGTAATAGTACTAGATGATGAATGAGATCGAAGTGGCTTAAGTTAGTCAGGATCAAGAAAAGACTCAAAAGGAATCATAGTCTAGTCCAGAGCAATCTGAGACTGACAAACAGAAAAAGTTAAGAGATAGTAGAGAGATGTAAAAAGACTGATCCTCTCACCTGAGAATGTTTCCTGAATAGTTTACAAGAAGCATTCCTCTCAAATTAGATAGAGATGAGCGTGAGGCTAAGGGTTAAAGTAGGGAAAGACAAACCCTTTGATGAATACTTAGTTGAGTTCATCCATATGAACATTGAGAGTTGAGTGACTGAGAATTTAGTTCACGGATTGAATTCCATGTTGTAAAGATAGAATTTTTCTCAAGTAGTTGCAGAAGTTCAACAGAGCGGTAAATGTATGCAAGATAAGAAAAAAAGTTTATGATGTTTAGAGAAAGAAAGGTAGCCACAATTAAAAAGATAAAGTGACTCCCCTATTCCCTTTGTAAGAAAGAGCAACGAAGGGTTGAGTCTATACCCTAGTAAGAGGGTAATGTGGCAGACTAAGTTAGATTAATACTTACTTCAGATTCTTGAATAAATTGTCAGAACCTAATCAGATAATGTGATAGATAATCTGGTAGTTATGGTGATAAAGGGACATAATGCTTTAAAAGATTACCTAGTTAATTGTTTATTTGCAATGTGCGTATAAGGGATGGTTGAGCAAATTATGCAATAATGATATGACTTGTGTTTCCATAAGTTATGATGAACGATAGCATCTCCTTGTCATTGTCATATGATGACACACATGTTAGAGAATGCTTAAATGATTGCATCTCCTTTCATATTATGCATGTTAGAGTATGCTATGATGAATGATACTCCCATTTCGCAGTTCATTAAGGGTAAAGTATATATGATGAGAAAATTATGTTGCTCCCATGCCATACGACATGCAATTAAATAATTCAACTTGGTAATAATAAAGCAATAGAAAGGTGATCAACGAGATAGTTAGCCAGTTAATTCCCAAAGAATAGAATGAGAATTTACGACCAGACAATGATAGTCAGTTAAACAAAGAATGAGATTAAAGATGAATGCTAGTGGCAAATTTATAAACATGTGATTACAGTAATCAGGGCATATCTTTTCAATGTGGATAAGATATATAAATAATGTGCCTCGTGTAAGGAATTGGAAGACACGCAGCAGAAATTAATTAAAATTTTTTTTCCATTCCTTGCCAGGATCTACCGTATGTGTTTAAGTCAAGTGGGAAGAAGCATTACCCTCAGTGTTTCTTAGCGACTTCCACAGCTTCTCTCCGCGGCAGGTGATCTCTTTCCGATTGCAAGAAGACGTCTACAGCTTCTCTCCGCGGCTCGTGCTCTCTTTCTGATCGCGAGAAGTCGATGCCTCAGGTCGGCTTCCTCTACTGGTATCCACACGAACAGCGTTCTAACCACGAATGACGTGTTAGCGTATCCTGTCCCTCCAAGGCTTTCTTAAGGTTTGTCCTCTCCATCTCTACCTCAGCAGTTTCTTATCTGCAAAACTTTTGCAGATTCCATTCGGCCTTTTGTGTTATGTGTTGTGTACAAAACGTAGCTCCTAAAATCAGATATATAGGATGCTCTACGTTTTTCTCAACCGAATTGGATTTTAGAATTAATCTATATTAAATCCGAATACAATATCACATATTGTATAATTTGATAAGAAACTAATTAAATAAATAATGTTTAAATTAAAATCCGTCCCACAGATTTAATTCACCTATTTATTTAATTTAAATAAAGATAAGATTGGACTGTATTTGATTTATTCTTATAAATCAAATTTGAGATATCCTATCAATTTGAATTTCAAATTCAAAAGTGATAGAGATTTAATTTATCCTTATAAATTAAATCTTGTAAATATCTCTTATATGAGATATCCTATCAATTTGAATTTCAAATTCAAACGTGATAGAGATTTAATTTATCCGTATAAATTAAATCCTATATATCCCTTATATATAATATATATACGAATTTATATATATGCGAATATAAATATAAATAAATATATACATCAAGCCTGGATCATTCATTGAATCTAGACACGTCTTAGATTCAATGAATCTGGACATCATAGCTCGTGTTGGGCTATTTTGTGTGCGACCTTGTAGGCCCATATGAAGTTGGCAGTGGGCCATTTGCTATACTGGCCCACAAGTCGCAAGCGGTCTCTAGCAAGACGTAACGACTACCCAAATCATATGAGAATCGATAAACGATGTAACCTTTTATACAACCATATCATGTCCCTTCTGTCACGCGATATTTTGGTCATGGATGAGGCATGCATAATGTCATCCTCCTATTCCTGACTGTTAGTTTCTCGATCCCTGAGTAGTCTGACTATAGAAATAGAACTACCTTTCCATTACAGTATGGCCATACATTTCTCAGACTCACTCATCGAGGGGCCCAGTAATATCTCTCTACGAATGTGAGGGACAAATTCCATCTTGACCATTCACATTCCTCCGCATGAAAAACCACTAAGCCCGAACATAGTCTTTATGATCACTCGGTCAAAAGTGACTTTTGACTAGGCCAAAGCTGAGCGTTTGTGATGTAGGAATCCATGATGATCTCAGGTCAAAGGGCATAGTGACATGGTTTGTATATGAGAGAAGATTATGACGTAACCCATGCAACTCTCTCATAGCGGGTCGGTCCAACACCTTGTACTCTTACATGTGCATATGACTTTGATTTATATCTCTATACATCTTCAAAGTCATACTGGTCTTATTTCATCTCTGCTCCCACACAGATGACCGACCGGGGACATTTAGGATAAGATCATGAATTATCCAAGGATGGTCATCACAGTAAACATGCAAATAATATGATAACACAATTAATAAATTCATAAATCAATAATGTTCATAAGACAATGATTGGCCCCTAGGGCATGTTTTCCAACAACCTCCTACTTGTACTAGGTACAATCATTAATTTGAGTAATTCCCATTGTCCTAACATGACGATCATGCTTTGCCTGCACAAGCGGCTTTGTTAGAGGATCAGCAACATTGTCTTCTCCTGCTACTTTGCATATCTTTATATCACCTCTGTCGTTGATTTCTCTGATGAGTTGAAATCGCCTGAGTATATGCTTCGTCCTTTGATGTGACCTAGGCTCTTTGGCCTGTGTAATGGCACCGCTATTGTCACAGAGCAAAATTATTGGATTTGAGATGGTAGGCATCACCCCTAGTTCCGTGATGAACATCCTGATCCAAACGGCTTCCTTAGCTGCATCAGATGCTGCTATATACTCAGCTTCTGTTGCAGAATCTGCTACAGTGCCCTGGTTAGAGCTCTTCCAGCTTACTGCTCCATTATTGAGGAGGAATATATATCCAGACTGCGATTTTTGGTCGTCCTAGTCAGTTTGGAAACTCGCATCTGTGTAAATAGTTACACAGAGTTCGTCATCCAATCCACCATAGACCAAGAATAAGTCCTTAGTCCTTCTTAAGTACTTAAGGATATTCTTGACAGCAGTCCAATGGCCCTCACCAGGGTCCTGTTGATATCTGCTAGTCATACTTAAGGCAAATGAGACATCCGGTCGAGTACATAACATGGCGTACATGATATATCCTATGGCCGAGGCATATGGAACTTTACTCATGCGACCTCGCTGATCAGGTGTACTAGGACACAGATCTTTGCTGAGGTGAATACCATGAGACATGGGTATGAAACCCCTCTTTGATTCGTGCATACTAAACCTATGCAGTATTTTGTCTATGTGTGTACTCTGACTGAGTCCTAGAAGTCTTTTAGATCTATCTCTATAGATCCTGATTCCTAGGATGTAGGTGGCTCCACCCAAGTCTTTCATCGAGAAAGACTTTCCTAACCAAGACTTGACAATCTGCAAGGTAGGAATGTCATTCCCAATAAGTAGGATGTCATCGACATAGAGTACCAAAAACACAACTGTGCTCCTATTAACCTTCTTGTACACACAAGGTTCATCAATGTTTTGAAGAAATCCAAACTCTTTGACTACTTCATCAAAATGATGATTCCAACTCCGAGAGGCTTGCTTCAGTCCATAAATGGACCTTTGAAGCTTGCACACTTTACCAGAGTCCTCAGAACGCACAAACCCTTCAGGTTGTGTCATGTACACATCCTCAAGGAGCTTTCCATTAAGGAAGGCTGTCTTGACGTCCATTTGCCATATTTCATGGTCATAATATGCTGCTATGGCAAAGAAGATTCTGATTGATTTGGCCATTGCAACTGGGGAAAAGGTCTCATCATAGTCGACACCATGAGTTTGAGTAAATCCTTTTGCAACCAGTCGTGCCTTGAAGACATTTACATTGCCATCCATGTCAGTTTTCTCCTTAAAAACCCACTTACACCCGACGATTTTTACACCTTCAGGCGGGTCGACTAAGGTCCAAACCTTATTGTCGTACATGGATTGCATTTCAGACTTCATGGCATTAAGCCACTTTTTAGAGTTTGGTCCCACTATAGCTTCTCGATAGGTAGTAGGCTCATTATGCTCAATGAGCAACATATCACAACTGTCATAAATTAGAAATCCATATCTCTGAGGCTGAAGTCGTGTCCTATTAGACTTCTGTGGACCTTGCGTGACTTGAGGAGTCTCAACAACTTGTTGTGAGTCTTCTGTATTTTCCATCTGCAGTTCTATGGTGTCTTGTGGCTCTCGAACTTCTTCGAGGTGTACCTTACTCCCACTGGTTCTTTTAGAGATAAATTCTCGTTCGAGAAAGATACCATTTCTGACAACAAACACTTTGTTATCAGTAGGGTTGTAGATGTAATATCCCCTGGTTTCCTTAGGATATCCCACAAAAAGGCACTTTGAGGATTTGGGCGCTAATTTGTCTGAGGCTTGTTGCTTAACATAGACCTCGCATCCCCAAATCTTGAGGAAAGACAAACTAGGCATCCTCGCAGTCCATATCTCATACGAAGTCTTTTCGATTGCCTTAGATGGAACACGATTGAGTGTGAACGCAGCTGTCTCTAGGGCATAGCCCCAAAAGGAGGGCGAAAGATTTGTTCGACTCATCATGGATCGAACCACATCTAATAGTGTTCGATTCCTCCGTTTAGAAACGCCATTCCATTGTGGTGTCCCTGGAGGAGTCAATTGTGAGACTATCCCACAACTCCTAAGATGATCTATGAACTCTTGGCTCAAATATTCACCACCCCGATCAGATCGAAGGGCTTTAATTGTTTTGCCAAGCTGGTTTTGTACTTCATTTTGAAATATCTTGAACTTTTCAAAAGACTCAGATTTATGTTTCATCAGATAGATGTACCCATATCTGCTGAAATCATCTATGAATGTTATAAAGTACGAATAACCTCCTCTGGCATTTGTGCTCATCGGTCCACACACATCTGTATGTATGAGGCCCAATAAATCAGTGGCCCTCTCACTGCGCCCAGTGAAGGGTGAATTTGTCATCTTTCCTAACAAGCAAGACTCGCAAGTGTCATATGATTCAAAATCAAATGAGTTTAGAAATCCATCTTGATGGAGTTTGGAAATGCGTTTCTCATTTATGTGGCCCAGACGACAGTGCCAGAGGTATGTCGGATTCAAATCGTTCGTTTTGACCCTTTTGGCGGTTATGTTATAGATATTTCCATGGTTGGGTTGTTCCAAATTTAATATGTAATGATCAACATGCAAATCACCATGAGCATAGAAAACATCATTACGATAAATAGAACATCTACTATTCCGAACAATGGAAGTGAAACCTTCCTTATCCAAATAAGAAAGTGAAACAATGTTACTACTTAAAGCAGGAACATAATAGCAATTGTTCAAAACTAACAAAAGCCCAGTGGGCAGAACTAATTCATAAGTGCCTACAGCTAACGCAGCAACCCTTGCTCTGTTTCCAACTCGTAGGTCAACCTCGCCCTTTTTCAGCTTCCTACTGTCCTTTAGTCCCTGCACATTTGAACAAATGTGAGAACCACATACAGTATCTAATACCCATGAAGTGGAAGTAGAAAGATGAATGTCTATAACATAAATAACTGAAGCGATAGCCCCGCTATCCTTCTTGTTCTTTTTTAGATCTTCGAGGTAGAGTTTACAATTCCTCTTCCAATGACCAGGTTCATTGTAGAAGAAGCAGACTCCTTCCTTAGGAGGCTTTACCTTCTTTGGTGCAGGCTTGGTTTCGGGCTTGCCTGACTCTTTGGTCTTACCTGATGAGCCATGACCCTTCCCCTTGCCTTTGCCTTTCTTTTTCATACCCTTTCCTTTCTGACCCATCAAAACAGCACTGGGCTTCTTCTTAAGACTCGGCTCAGCAGTTTTAAGCATCCCATGCAGTTTAGAAATTGATTTCTCCATGTTATTCATGTTGTAGTTCATGACAAACTGGTCATAACTTTCTAGGAGTGAGTTCAAGATCAAATCCGTAGCTAATTCCTGGCTCATGGGAAATCCAAGCCTCTCAAGATGACCAATATACCCTTTCATTTTTAAGACATGAGTACTGACTGATGCACCTTCAGCCATCTTGCAGGAATATAAGGCCTTAGTGGTCTCATACCTCTCTTGCCTTGCCTGTTGCTGGAACATTTCCTTGAGATGCACAATCATCTCATAAGCCTCCATGTGTTTGAGATCTCTTTGGAGCTCTAGAACCATGGTGGCTAGCATCAAGCATCCTATATTGACAGAGTCTTCCTTATGCTTCGTGTAAGCATCTCTCTGAGCTCTAGGAGCATTGGCCGCTGGCTCCTCAGGAATAGGTTGATCTAGGACATGCGCCTTTCTTTCCTGCTTGAGAACAATTCTCAAGTTCCTAAACCAGTCAAGAAAGTTTGTCCCATTAAGTTTGTCCTTCTCAAGGACAAATCGCAGCGATAATGTAGCAGTATTACTAGTCGTCATGATTCTATAATTAAAAAATATGTAATTCAATTAGCAATCTCCCACTAAATAAACAACCCTCAATGCATTAGTTAGTGGGCTAAGATCCATATTTGGCTTAAACTTAAGTCCGCTTTGGCAGGACGCTTAAATTAAGTTATTTAGGTAGGTAACACCTTTACCAATTACATCAAATATAACTCTTAGATGTTTATGGGATTATATCATCATATGATCTGGTATGTTTTTAATCCCATCTAATGCCTTGAGACCCAAAACTATTTTGTTAATCTCAATTAAGTCAAACAATAATAAACATGTGAGAGTAGCACCATTACTCTTGCTTATCTCCCCAAGATAACTCAAAAGCACCCACTTTGGTGGAGTCGACAATTGAGCGATCGAGGTTTTGATAAGTGTTCATAAATTTACGGCATCATGACTTAAGATTTCATTTAGAGGGCTTAATTTAACTATCTGGTTTATAAAAACGCATGTTTCTCAGTTTGTATCTCATACAAGTAGTATGCATGTGCTGATATAATCATAATACGCATAATCTAAACGTGATACAATATGGCTCACCTATCCTAAGTTCCCTCAAGCCAATGAGAGGAGCTCTCTAGTAAGAAAAGAGAAATTACATATAGAAACCTCTTTTAACATTCGAGGGGAGTGAGATGAGAAGAGAAGGTACATTAAGAGTATATAGAGGAAGGCACGACACGCAGGCCGTATTTAAAAATTACAACACTTGTAATCTAGAGCCATATTGTTCACCATACCCAAACATTCAAGAATCAATATTCAGATTTAATTCAAGGGTAATTAATGTTTCATATCTAAAATATTCACCAAATAACATATGTTACAGTTATGTTGCGCTACGAACAGGTAGTCACGGCGGTCCCGCTAGCCGGTTAGTCGGCGGCAGTCCCGCATCACCACCGATTTCAATTCCCTTTTAGATTCCTTTTATGACATACATAACACGGATTCCTTATATGTCGTACATAAAACGCATATTATATGATTGGCTACGACTAACACATATCATATCAATCAACAATCAAGCCTAACTTAAACACAAAACGGCATGGCTCTGATACCACTGTAAGGAATTGGAAGACACGCAACGGAAATTAATTTAAAAAAAAAATTCTATTCCTTGCGAGGATCTACCGTATGTGTTTAAGTCAAGTGGGAAGAAGCATTACCCTCAGTGTTTCTCAGCGACTTCTAAAGCTTCTCTCCGCGGCTGGTGATCTCTTTTCGATCGTAAGGAGACATCCACAGCTTCTCTCCGTAGCTCGTGCTCTCTTTCTGATCGCAAGAAGTCGACTCCTCAGGTCGTCTTCCTCTACTGGTATCCACACGAACGGCGTTCCAACCACGAACGACGTGCTAGCGTCTCCTGTCCCTCCAAGGCTTTCTCAAGAGTTCGTCCTGTCCGTCTCTACTTCAGCAGTTTCTTATCTGCAAACCTTTTGCAGATTCCGTTCGCCCCTTTTTGTGTTGTGTGTTGTACTCAAAACATAGCTCCTAAAATCAGATATATAGGATGCTCTGCATTTTTCTCAACTGAATTGGATTTTGGAATTAATCTATATTAATTCCAAATACAATATCACATATTGTATAATTTGATAAGAAACTAATTAAATAAATAATGTTTATATATTAAATCCGTCCCACAGATTTAATTCACCTATTTATTTAATTTAAATAAAGATAAGATTGGACTGTATTTGATTTAATCTCATAAATCAAATTTGAGATATCCTATCAATTTGAATTTCAAATTCAAACCTGATAGAGATTTAATTTATCCTTATAAATTAAATCTTGTAAATATCTCTTATATGAGATATCCTATCAATTTGAATTTCAAATTCAAACGTGATAGAGATTTAATTTATCCTTATAAATTAAATCCTATATATCCCTTATATATAATATATATATACGAATTTATATATATACGAATATAAATATAAATAAATATATACATCAAGCCTGGATCATTCATTGAATCTAGACACGTCTTAGATTCAATGAATCTGGACATCATAGCTCATGTTGGGCTATTTTGTGTGCGACCCTGTAGGCCCATATGAAGTTGGCAGTGGGCCATTTGCTATACTGGCCCACAAGTCGCAAGCGGTCTCTAGCAAGACATAACGACTACCTAAATCATATGAGAATCGATAAACGATGTAACCTTTTATACAACCATATCATGTCCCTTCTGTCACGCGATATTTTGGTCATGGATGAGGCATGGATAATGTCATCCTCCTATTCCTGACCATTACTTTCTCGATCCTTGAGTAGTCTGACTATAGAAATGGAACTACCTTTCCATTATAGTATGGCCATATATTTCTCAGACTTCTCTACGAATGTGAAGGACAAATTCCATCTTTACCATTCACATTCCTCTGCATGAAAAACCACTAAGCCCGAACATAGTCTTTATGATCACTCGGTCAAAAGTGACTTTTGACTAGGCCAAAGCTGAGCGTTTGTCATGTATGAATCCATGATGATCTCAGGTCAAAGGGCATAGTGACATGGTTTGTATATGAGAGAAGATTATGACGTAACCCATGCAACTCTCTCATAGCGGGTCGGTCCAACACCTTGTACTCTTACATGTGCATATGACTTTGATTTATATCTCTATACATCTTCAAAGTCATACTGGTCTTATTTCATCTCTGCTCCCGCACAGATTATCGACCAGGGACATTTAGGATAAGATCATGAATTATCCAAGGATGGTCATCACAGTAAATATGCAAATAATATGATAACACAATTAATAAATTCATAAATCAATAATGTTCATAAGACAATGATTGGCCCCTAGGGCACGTTTTCTAATAGTAGATGCCATAGAAGTTTGGCATATATGCACAGAGTTGTGTAAATTGATAGAAAAAACTATAAAACGTTATAAAGGGTTATGAACCATAAGAGACTATAAACCTTATGTCAAGTCCAAATAAAATGGATTTGAAAAGAAGTATTTTGAAGAATTTTTTTAAAAACTAGCAAAGTTATAAGTTAAAGAGAATGTTAGACTTATTTTCATATCCTAATTTTTCCCTATCTGTATAATACTGATAGTGGAAAGAGGTTTGGAAGGGATTATGACGAAGATAAGAAGGAATGATAAAGGTTAGATGAGTCCTGAAGAAAGAGAAGGACCAAAATGAAATTAGAAAAGTTAAAGGCCAAAAGTTAAAGTAGAAACAAGATTTGGGCCAAAAGTGGTAATTTCTAAAAGTTAAGGGACATAAATGTAATTAAGAGAAAAGTTGAAGGGCAAAATTGTAATTATAGAAAGATCAGCTTGGAAAGGGTTATAACTGCCCAGAAGTTTTTAGTCCCATATTCCATCAGTAAATAGAGGAAGGTATGCTAGATAATATGACATGGTACATAAATTTTATTAGGGCTCCAGACAGCAGATATTTATCTAATAGTCTAAAAGTTATCTAAAATTTTATCAGATTTCCTGGACTTCAGATATAAGTAGACAAATTACAGGAAAGTGTGCCCTACAGTGCAAATGTCCTAGATCTGACAGAACTCTAGAAGAAATTCTGTATAAAAGGCTATTCACATATTAGTGAATTTTGACAGGAGTTGGTAACACCAGTGATCCGATAATGGAATTTATCGGTATGTAAGCTTGGATAGAATGAGATCAGATGACCTCATATATAGGCCCATAATGACGTCAAGGAAGGCCCAAAACCTAGGGTACCAGTCAATCAGTAGAAGGGGCCAGTGTCCAGAAAAAGTGTAAAATTATGAAAATGCCCTTGGAGGCCACATTATACCAGGGATGGATGAAGGGCATTTTGGTCATCTGGGACAGGCTAAAAATGTGGTACATGGTATAAATATGATTATTTAGAACCCATATATGCCCTGAGGCAGTATACAGAAGGGTAAAATGTCGATTATGCCCTAAGGGTTAGTACAGCGCAAGACAGTGAACCAAGGGCATTTTAGTCATTTTCCAATGGATCTGTAATTAAGTTATGGTCAGTACAAGTATGTTAATGGTGTGAGAAGCCTAGACATTAATATCCAGGACATAATACATATCCTAGTATATTATAAAAAAATTAGGAACAGAAAATAGTCTGGTTGCTGTGAAACTGCACCGATCGGTACCTGATTGGACTGGAATTTTTCAAGAAGCTTCCTTACACTATGAACACGCCACATACCCCCATGAGGTGTCCCTTGAGCTGTCCCACATGATTTCATAATTATTCTTTTTAGAAAAAGTTAAATCCAAGATTTAATGTGGGCCTTTAGATCAAATAGTAACCAAATCAATCTTGGCCATTCATTTTTCATGGATTTTGGCTATAAATACCCCCTCATTCTGCATCAAAACCGTAGCTTTATGGACCCTTGGGGAAACTTTTGCAAAATGAAAACTCAAGCCAAGACAAAGAAGATTCAAGGTTAGAAACAAGCTAGTTAAGTGCTATCCAAAATCCATAGATGAAAGAGGAAAGAAGAAATTAAAGTTAGAAACACATGATTGAAGCTTAAACAAGCTAGTTAAGTGATTGGTGGTTGAATCAAATTGATATTCTTGACTTTGCCATGGTGTGCCCTGTTTGGTATGCACTGTTCATGAGGGAAGGAAATTGAATCTCAATGATTTAATGCTTCCATTGAATTTGTATGATGATTTTGTGTAGGACTGGAAAGGTTTTAAACTTTGGAAACATTGAAATCTTAAGATTGTAGTTCTTGAACTTCTTCACAGTTACTGTTCACTCGCATGAAAAGTGATTGAAATTTCATGATTTTGACGCTTCCAATGGTTTTAAAATAAAACGTTGTATGGGGTAAAGTGGAGAAACAAGTATGGGAAGCATTAGAATCAAAATGAGAATTTTTGAAAGAATTATATGCTTATATTCAATTCTGTACAGTAGACCATGAAGGAGCTGGAATTTCATGATTCTAAGATCATAAATGGGTTCAAAAGATGAAATTGTGTAGGGTAAAGCCAATACATCAATTGATTCAAGAGCCAAGTGGATTAGTGAATATTAGGGAAAGTTATGACAATAAAGAGTGTAACAAAGTTAATCTTGAACATGGTTGGAGTTCATGAGTCCTAATGAATTATGTGATGAATATGAATGTGTTTAGGACCTTGAAACATCCAAGAACATGTGGGGAAGTGATTGACATAAAGGCTTATTGGTTGGAAAGCTAGGGAGCAAATGTTAAAGATCAAGAGGAAAGCTTAAGTGCAAGGTAGTGAACTTACTTCTTTATGTGCTTGATGTGGTATACTTTTGTGTTGACATGTATATGATATTTGAATGATGTTGTGACATGATAAATGATGTTGAATGTGTTATGAATAACGTGTTTCCATGGCCATGCACTTTATGTAAAAGTTTGTAGCATGTTGGCATGTCACTAATCAAAGAAAGATTAATGAAATTCCATATCATGCATTAGCATCCATCTTGCATATTTAAGTGGTAATTGTAACATCCTTACTTTTATACATCTTGCATATTTTCTACTGAGATTCTTCTCCCATAACCAACCTATTTAGGTCAAGCATGATGGATAATGTATGTATGGAGAGGAGCAAAAGCATGGAAGAAGAAAAGTGAAGTATTTAAAGATGTTAGCATATGTTATGCACTTTCCATGTATGCCAAAGCCATGTAAAGTATCTATTGTAACATACTCATTTTCTTACATCTTAGAAACTATTCGGTAGTATTTATAACCACTTCTAGAGCCGTTGAAGTCAAATTACTCAATCTAGAATTTTACTCCCAGCAAGTACTGTTTACTGTGTAAATTCTAGTGAAGTGACCTGACTTCAAAAAATCATAACTAATTCTATAAAATTATTAATGGAGTGGTTCAAATTGCTGCACGAAGATAACATAATTCTCTTTCAGGAAAAAATAACTCGTTGACCACGCCTTGACCAGGTCAACATTGGTCAACGTTCCAAAATCACTGTTCATCTAGCATCCTGTTCCTGATTCCAGCATTCTGGCCCAAATTTGATAAATTATATCTTTATGTGTAGACACCCAAATGAGACGTTCTATATATCAAATCGAATCTTGTCATGTATACTATTTAATGGAAAAATATCATGCATTTATTCAATCATTTACTATTTATAAATACAGCTCAAATGTCACAGCCTCCATCACGAGTTACTCTTCATAGTGACAATTTCCAGCAATTACATACATCAATCACATATAAGTCATGCTAAATGCTTAACATCTCTTCATGCATCTTTATCTCCTCCATCTTGAGAATACCTACTGTAATTAGATTGATATGGATGGGGTGAGATTTCTGGGGAAATCTCAGTAGCAAACGGTACTAAACAATGCATGCATTAATGTGAACACTTGTGCTTGCTTGTGAAAGTGTTACCATTATGTCATATGCATGCTTCCATGTTACATATGAAATATAATTGGCCAAAGTAACTATAGGAGCAGAGCTTCATACATAGGCACATATTCAACACAATTCACAAAGCCCCAGCACATCAAGCATAACATTCAATGCATACAAGTTTATGATTAGTTTACTACCTGACATGTAGCTTTTCTTCTAGCTCTTAGCCTTTTCTCTAAGGTTCATTCTTTCCATAGGTTAGAGCCTATACATAAAATAATAATATCTTCATTATTACTCTATCAGTATAGCTTTATTTAACTCATGCTTAATTGGGGCGATATCCTTAATCTGACATTCCCCTGGCTTCTTTCTACTTTTAGCTACCTTTATTAATAGAGATATTTCTCTATTCTAACTACTAAGAGTAATCCTCTACTTTATTATATCAGGGACTAGATAACTTTCTTACCTCATTCCTAAGCTTTGCCCAGTCACTCAGCTCCTTAGACTACTCTTGGCTCCACCAGAACTCCTTCCTTTCTTTCCTTTCTTTCTTTCCTTCTCTTTCTCTCTTTCTCTCTTCTTTCTCTTCCTTTTCTTGCTAGATCCGTGGTGTGCCTTGAAATGGAAGGGGAGTGGCCTATTTATAGGTGAGAGGAGGTGGAATGAATGGTCCATATTTATTCGTGATGAATAGCTCAGATTGTTTGCTTCCTCAAGAAGCTTTGCTGCATCATCATGATGACATTACCCTCCTTGCTGACTCACCACTAATGACATCATCTAGGACACCTCAGGGGATAACTCAAGGGGCATATGGCATAATGGTGGGGCCTATGGGACACCTCACCACTGAATTAGCCTTTCCAAAAGTTCCAGAGTCTTTTCCCTGAATGGACGGCCGAGATTGTGCCACGTGTCCTCTTGCTTTTTCTCCTTTTACTGTAATCATGCCATGTGTCCTTTGCTTTTCCTCTTTTACTGTAATCATGCCATGTGGTGCCTTGTGGGCCCCATTCATGATTCCATATCACTTTACTCAGTTTTATCTTGGACCGGGTCACTTTACTTTATTGAAAAAGCACTAAAATAATATTTTAATGCCTCTTGGGCTCACATTCCTCTTGGGCTACGTTTTTGGGCCTTGGACTGTCATCTTGGGTTTCTAATCTAGCCCAAGCACTCTGATGGCTCGGTTCCCAAGAAACATCCTTAGTAAATTACCATAATGCCCTTAATACCTCTTTAGTACTTCTAGGGGTACTATTGTCTTTTCATACTTTACCAGAGTATTTCTTGACCCTGGTCAACTATCAAGATACCTTTTCTTGACTGTCTAACATTAGTCAAATGATCATAATGCCTTTCGTCTGACTTTGACTCAATGACACAACACAGTGGTATACCTTCAGAGGCATTTTCGTAATTCTTCACTTTTCTCGGTCTTTCTTAGCCCTGGCCCACATACTTATCTGAAAATATCATTATGCCTATAAAGTGCCATTCTGGACCCTCTGCATGATCCACTATCTTTATGGGCTCAATTCCCGAGAAATTCCCCTGAAACCTATTTATCGTGTATTTTAATCCACTGTAAATTCTGTAATAAATTCTACAAAACTCGTTTTTGGGTTCTATCAATTTTAGAAATTCTTATATTAATTATAGGATTTTACCGCCACATTTCATCTGATTTTGAGGTCTAGAGCATACCGTATTAATTTTCCTTTTCTTTGAAAATTAATATAAATCTTTCGAGACCTCGTATCAGAACTTTATGTTGCATCACACTGATCAGCATAACTTTCTCTATTCACTGAGACCTCTTGCTCAACAGGGTCTAGTAGCATCCCTTTTTCAGGCTATATACTGGGCTTCTAAGCCTAAAAATTGGGATATGACATCTATTTATGTGATAAAACTATTGTAATACTTATGGTATATGTACATGATGTATATGAATGTTGAGAAGCTTATTTTATGGCTTGTGCATATTGAAATAATTATTGAAAGTGGAAGAAAGGAATCTGAAAGGGTAAAATGTAGGTCCTAAAGCAGTTCTATTATGGCTTCAGTTTGACCTAGCAAATGGAGGAATTATTTCACGAAATTTTATGAGCATATATTACACATCTAGACCTTTAAGTTCATAGGTAGAATGTTTCATTTGGATATGTATATGAAGAGAAATAAATTTCCAAAGTAAGGGACCAGAATCTGTTTCCAGAGTTTTTGACCAAATGAACAGTAAATTCAACGAATAAACTGTACCAATTGGCTAATCATTTGGTTTGGAAATTATTTTTTCCTTAAATTTAAAGATGTTATATTCACGTATCTTTTTGAATAACTTCATTTTGAGTTTTCTAGAATTAATTATGATTTTTCAAAATTCATTGCATAATCTAGAATACCATATGAACAGTAATCCGAGAAAGAGTAAAATTCCAGATTTGGCTAATGGACTTCCAAGGTCGTGTAAATAGTTCCAAATGCTACTGAATGGTCCCTAAGACGTATAAAAGTAAGGATGTTGCATTTTGGTATCATAGCAAGTTATGAGATAACTAAGATTCTTCACCATGATCGGGGGTTCTCACTACATGAGAGTAGGACGAAGCGTTGGCTCTTACCCCGGCATGGCCAATCGGCTTTGCCACTGGGAGCTTGCATTGCAGTCGAGAGGCTGGTGCGTAAAACTTGCATCGAGGTACCTTATGTAGTCCCAAGAAGTGCTCTGAATAGATTATTTATGGACTGATATGAGGTTATTCCCAAACCCTAACCCTAAGTAGTAAGTGTTTTGTTAAGGTAGGGTATGTTATGGGATGGTTAACATTGCTTAATTAAGCAAATGTTGCAGGAATAGATATGAGATTCCATAAGGTTAAGTCAGAGGCTTCAGTTAATAAGGGAGACCCTAGACCAATAGTGATATATGAAGATGATGTATATCCACATCCCTTAGATAATGAAGAGAGTTCAGATGAGAGTTTAGAGGATCAATCAGGAAAGTCTACAGTAGAATACCCCATAGATGTTTCTGTAGACTCAAACCTGCAGTCTGGAGGTCATGTAGAGGTATATCCTGAAGCCGTGTATTTACCAGTTGATGTTGAGATTAGTGATTCTACACAGTATGAGTAAGTTGGAGTGCCCTCTAACCCTGATATAAGCTCCATTCCTCTAATAAGAGGACATATTAAGGATGAGGAAGTTGAGTACTGGTACTGGATTATGGGTGGACTAGATATTATTCCCCCCTTTACCAGAGTTTGAGGACAGAGATATTATGAGTAATAGATAACAGTCCCCTAATTCAGACATCCAGTCAGAGCCTATGACTATTCCTGTCCATTCCCAAAGTCCAGGAATAGATACAGATCAGTGGTATGTTCCTAGTCTTAGTCAACCCCAGCCTTCTTTGTTAAAGACAGATAATGTTGACCATATTGGTCTGAAGAAAGCTGCGGATAGTGACTTACTTAGTCCTGGTCAAGGGATGGACAGAAGCAGAGATTAAGAATAGTTAATTATCTGTAGTTCCTCAATGCCGTAGTAGGGATGATAAACAGATATACTTTAGAGGGCATTAACCTAATATACTTTAGAGGATTGGTATGAGATGATAGTAAGTCAAGTGTCATGAGACTAAAGATGCCAACCTTACTAAAGTCTATCAGTTAGAGGTTTAGTATAGAGTATAGGCAAGTTAAAATAGTATGAAGCACTAAGATACAGAAGATCAGTTTAAGAAGAAGTTCAGCAGTAGATCCTCCGTATGATCATCAGGAGTTAATCTACAGTACGAAATACTTTGTGCAGCTAGTCTTTAATGAGAAGAATAATGAGAAGTTAGAAGGGGACTTGCCTAAGAATGATTTAATACACAGCCTAAGGTTAAAGACGTGATGGCTAATAGACAGAAAGTTAATATTCCCAAATAGAGGGATCCCATCATGAGAGACAGTAACCTAGTACACCTAGGGTAGATCACCCTAGAGGACAAAAGTAATGTTAGATGATGAAGTAGATCACCGTCCAGTCAAGAACAGACTGAGACAGACAGACAGAAAGAGTTAAGAGATACTTTCTCGCCTATTAGTAATCCAGGAGGATAAGGAAAAACTTAAAAAGTTTGAATAGTATAGAGATGTGAGCCTGACCTTTCCTCAGTTAGCTGACTAAGTTATGGATTACATATAGATTACAGTGAGCCCAAGGACACAAAAATCCTTTAGTTTAGAGGCATAGAAGTATTACAGCGATGAGAAATGTTATGATAGGATGAATATGACCTAGTGAGGTAGCCACATATTCAAAGATAAAGTGAATCCCCTATTCCTATGTAAGAAAGAGTAAAGAAGGGTTGAGTCTATACCCAAGTAAGAGGATGATGTGGCATCCTAAGTGAAACAAGTAAATGACTCAGGTACCTAAATAAATGATCAGGACCTATGATTAAGGTGATAAGGGATGGTTGAGTAGATGTATGTAATAATGATATTGCTTATGTGTTATAAGTTATGATGGGAAGTTGTATCTCCTTGCAGTTGTCATATGAGGACACGCATGTTAGAGATTGCTTAAAGGATTGCATCTCCTTGCATAATATGCTTGTTGAGTATGCTATGATAAATGATTATGATACTTAGGATATATCCCTTCAGTAGGGGTAAGATATATGAATGATATGGCTCCAAGAAGGAGTGAATTCTAATTAATGTAAGTTAATGTTTTTGCAATAGAGCTAGATTGCTCTTGCAATAAAGTAAGATTACTTTTGAAATTAAACCAAGAAATATACAGCATAGCTCATGTAGAGTAATATTCTTCAGATGAGATGAATAGATGATGATAGACATATGCATGGTAGAGCCTGTGCAGCTCTCTGCAGTGATGGATCTAGTAAGTTATAAAGTATGAGAATGATATAAGAAGTTCCTGAGTGATAGAGGAAATGAGTAAAGTCCTAATAGATAATATTGGCTTCTGTGATCATTTTTTGGGAATTATTTGTCGAGTTAACAACTATGTGAAAGTGACTAACCTTATAACTTTGTCCGTTGGTTTAGGTCTTCCAGAGATGAGAATACAATACAACAGAATTGTAGTAGATTCCAGAGGATTATAGTTAGATCCTAGTATGGTTCACAAGGTCACAGTTAGATCCTAAAGAGGCTTACAGTTGATCGCAGTAGATCTCAAGGGTCGCAGTAGACCAAGCCTAGAGCAAGAAAGTAATGAGCCATAAGTACAATATGTCTTTGGAAGGATGAATACCAAGGAAAAGTTAAGGTATAGAAGCTTCACAAGTTGGTTAACTTATAACAGAGATAGTACCCATGATGCTAGTTTTAGATAGCCTTATTACTATCAGGGACTGAACTCAGAATCTCCTTACATGTATCAGGAACTAAGTGATCAAAGTTAAAGCTGTTAATGCTGAGTACTGAGGATTTATAAGATTTTACTCATAAGATATGAGAAGGGGTCAAATAAGAATGAAGAGATCCCTATGATAAGATTATAGAGAGTAAGAATGAGAAACCAATAGATCCTCTAGGTGAGGATAAAGAGATAAGAAGGCCAGATAAACCTAAAAGAGATAGTATAAGAAGGGTCTAAAGTAATGAAGTACCAGGCTTGGAGCCTGTAAGTACTAGTGCTTCAGATTTTTATCTGCACATTTCAGTTAAGCGTACTCAGACAAGGGTAATCCAAGGATGGGTGACCCCTGGGAAGTGATGGAAAAGTGTGTAAATGCCATTGGAATTGGCATATGTGCACAGAGCAATGTAAGATGATAGAGAGAGCTATGAAAAGTTAAAAAGGGTTATGAATAGTAAGAGACTAAAGCCCTTATGTCAAGTCCAAATGAAATGGATTTGAAAGATAGACTATGATATAGCCATTTTATGACATGAAAGAGATGAAATGAGATATGTTATGAAAAGTATGTAATGAGATATGTTATGAGAAATATGTAATGAGAAGTACGACATGAAATGGTTTTATAGCTAACCCTATAAATAGATAGAAAGGCTCCCTTTTTGAAAGGGATAAGATGTTTGAATGTTAAGCTAAATGTGAAAGAGCAAATGAGAGCTTTCACTCCTTTCATAAAATGCCAGGCATTATGTTATGTTTGTAAGATATGCTAAAGTTCCGAATGTTAGAGCAGTGCAAGCTCTATGTGATAGAGTTGTGCAAGCTCCGAGTGTTAGAGTTGTGCATATTAAGAGAAGGAATGCTTGAGCTCTGATGTTAGAGCTTTGTATTCATGAGCAGGTATATAGTCCTACAACATGTTGGCCAGGCATTATGCATGTTAGAGTATGTGCTCCTATATGCTCTTATGTGCTCCTGTTTAGCAGTAGAGCAATAAAGGAAAGAATAATGATACAAGTTCTCTCTCTGTATTATGAGCTATAGAAAACGATAAGAAGAATAGAAATGTAATGATATGTAAGTGAGAAATGAAGTTGTACGGATGTTTAGAGAATTTCGCTAGATACTCATATGAGAAAGAAGTGATTGCACTAAAAAGTATGATGAGCTGTTAATAGAAACTCCAGAATATAGTAGTATTCGAGGGAATTTGATATGAAAGAAATGGACACTACTCACAAGTCTAGTATGGTAAGGAGTCCATACGCAAATGAATGCAAAGCGATGAAGTAAGTAGTAGAATGAGGTAGCGTTCAACTTTGATTGAGTTGATTTAGAATAGAAGAATGATCATAGTAAATATATGAAGAATTGAAGATATGCAAAGTACTCCGCTAATATGTCAACATAAAAGACGAAACATAGATACCCCGATCCTTGATTAAGTGTTGAGTAAATTTCGAGGACGAAATTTATTTTAAGGAGGGTAGAAATGTCATATCCTAATTTTTCCCTATCTGTATAATACTGATAGTGGAAAGATATTTGGAAAGGATTATGACGAAGATAAGAAGGAATGATAAAGGTTAGATGAGTCCTGAAGAAAGAGAAGGACTAAAATGAAAATTAGAAAAGGTTAAAGGCCAAAAGTTAAAGTAGAAACAAGATTTGGGCCAAAAGTGGCAAAAGTTAAGGGACTTAAATGTAATTAAGAGAAAAGTTCAAGGGCAAAATTGTAATTATAGAAAGATCAGCCTGGAAAGGGTTATAACTGCCCAGAAGTTTTTAGCCCCATATTCCATCAGTAAATAGAGGAAGGTATGCTGGATAATATGACATGGTACAGAAATTTTTTTAGGGCTCCAGACAGTAGATATTTATCTGATAGTGTAAAAGTTATCTGAAATTTTATCAGATTTCATGGACTTCATATATAAGTAGGCAAATTACAGGAAAGTGTACCCTACAGTGTCAGATGTCCTGGATTTGACAGAATTCCAGAAGAAGTTCTGTATAAAAAGTTATTCACATATTAGAATTTTGACAGGAGTTTGGTAACACCAGTGATCCGATAATGGAGTTTATCGGTATGTAAGCCTCGATAGAATGAGATCAGATGACCTCATATATAGGCCCATAATGACGCCAAGGAAGGCCAAAACCCAGGGTACCAGTCGATCAGTAGAAGGGGCCAGTGTCCAGAAAAAGTACAAAATTACAAAATGTCCCTTGAGGCCAGATTGTACTAGGGATGGATGAAGGGCATTTTGGTTATCTGGGACAGGCTAAAAATGTGGCACATGGTATAAATATGATTATTTAGAGCCCAGATATGCCCTGAGGCAGTATACAGAAGGGTAAAATGACGATTATACCCTTAGGGTTAGTACAGCGCAAGACAGTGAACCAAGGGTATTTCAGTAATTTTTCAAGGGATCTATAATTAAGTTATGGCTAGTACAAGTATTTCAATGGTGTGAGAAGCCTGGACATTAATTTCCAGGACATAATACATATCTTGGTATATTATAAAAAAAATTATGAACAGAAAACAGTCCGATTGCTGTGAAGCTACACCGATCGGTACCGGATTAGACTGGAATTTTTCAAGAAGCTTCCTTACACTATGAGCATGCCACATACCCCCATGAGGTATCCCTTGAGCTGTGCCACATGATGTAATAATTATTCTTTTTAGAAAAAGTTAAATCCAAGATTTAATGTGGGCCTTTAGATCAAATAGTAACCAAATCAATCTTAGCCATTCATTTTTCATGGATTTTGGCTTTAAATACCCCCTCATTCCCCTTGGTGAAACTCTTGCAAAATGAAAACTCAAGCCAAGACAAAGAAGATTCAAGGTTCCAAAGTTCAAGTATGCTAAAGATTAAAGGTAAGCAATCTTTCCTAGCTTATTCTCCTTTAATTTGGGAACTTGAACTTAGGGTTTACATGGGGAAAAGTTGAGTTTTCTCTAAGGGGAGGTGCTGTCCAAAATCCATAGATGAAAGAGGAAAGAAGAAATTAAAGTTAGAAACACATGACTGAAGCTTAAACAAGCTAGTTAAGTGATTGGTAGTTGAATCAAATTGATATTCTTGACTTTGCCATGGTGTGCCCTGTTTGATATGCACTGTTCATGAGGGAAGGAAATTGAATCTCAATGATTTAATGCTTCCATTGAATTTGTATGATGATTTTGTGTAGGACTGGAAAGGTTTTGAACCTTGGAAACATTGAAATCTTAAGATTGTAGTTCTTGAAGTTCTTCATGGTACTGTTCATGTGCATGAACAGTGATTGGAATTTCATGATTTTGATGCTTCCAATGGTTTTAAAATGAAAAGTTGTGTGGGGTAAAGTGGAAAAACAAGTATGGGAAGCATTAGAATCAAAATGAGAATTTTTGAAACAGTTGTATGCTTATGTTCAATTCTGTACTATAGACCATGAAGGAGCTGTAATTTCATGATTCTAAGCTCATAAATGGGTTCAAAAGATGAAATTGTGTAGGGTAAAGCCAATACATCAATTGATTCAAGAGCCAAGTGGATTAGTGAATATTAGGGAAAGTTATGACAATAAAGAGTGTAACAAAGTTAATCTTGAACATGGTTGGAGTTCATGAGTCCTAATGAATTATGTGATTAATATGAATGTGTTTAGGACCTTGAAACATCCAAGAACATGTGGAGAAGTGATTGACATAAAGGCTTATTGGTTGGAAAGCTAGGGAGCAAATGTTAAAGATCAAGAGGAAAGCTTAAGTGCAAGGTAGTGAACTTACTTCTTTATGTGCTTGATATGGTATGCTTTTGTGTTGACATGTATATGATATTTGAATGATGTTGTGACATGATAAATGATGTTGAATATGTTATGAATAACGTGTTTCCATGGCCATGCACTTTATGTAAAAGTTTGTAGCATGTTGGCATGTCACTAATCAAAGAAAGATTAATGAAATTCCATATCATGCATTAGCATTCATCTTGCATATTTAAGTGGTAAGGTTTGCTACTGAGATTCTTCTCCCATAACCAACCCATTTAAGTCAAGCATGATGGATAATGTATGCATAGAGAGGAGCTAAAGCATGGAAGAAGAAAAGTGAAGTATTTAAAGATGTTAGCATATGTTATGCACTTTCCATGTATGTCAAAGCCATGTCAAGTATCTATTTATGTGATGAAACTATTGTAATACTTATGGCATATGTACATGATGTATATGAAAGTTGAGAAGCTTATTTGATGGCTTGTGCATGCAGAAATAATTATTGAAAGTGAAAGAAAGGAATCTGAAAGGGTAAAATGTAGGTCCTAAAGCAGTTCTGTTGTGGAGGAATTATTTCACGAAATTTTATGAGCATTTAGTACACATCCATAGCTTTAAGTTTATAGGTAGAACATTTCATTTGGATATGTATATCAAGAGAAATGAATTTCCAAAGTAAGGGACCAGAATCTATTTCCAGAGTTTTTGACCAAATGAACAATAAACTTCAACGAATAAACTGTACCAATTGGCTAATCATTTGGTTTGGAAATTATTTTTCCCTTAAATTTCAAGATGTTATCTTCACGTATCTTTTTGAACCACTTCATTTTGAGTTTTTTAGAATTAATTATGATGTTTCGAAGTTCGTTGCATAATCTGGAATACCATATAAACAGTAACCCGAGAAAGAGTAAAATTCCAGATTTGGCTAATGGACTTCCAAGGTCTTGTAAGTGGTTCCAAATGCTACTGAATGGTCCCTAAGACGTATAAAAGTAAGGATGTTACACTTATGGTATCTCAGGATACGTCATGATATGGCAATATAGACCATGATATAGCCAGATTTGGCCAGATATGCCATGATATGGCATGAAAAATATGTAATGAGATATGCTATAAGAAACATGTAATGTGATACATAATGAAAAATATGTATCAAGAAGTACAATACGAAGTGGCTTTGTAAACAGATAGAAAGCCTCCCTTTTTGAAAAGGATAATATGTTTAAATGTTATGTGACAGATGAAATAGCAAGTGAGAGCTTTCATTCATTGTATAAAATGCGAGGCATTATGTTTTGTTTGTAAAATATGATAAAGCTCCAAATGTTAGAGCAGTGCAAGCTCCATGTGATAAAGCTATGCAAGCTCCGAGTTTTAGAGCTGCGCATATTAAGAAAAAGGAATGCTTGAGCTCCCATGTTAGAGTTTTGCATTCATGGACAGGTATGTAGACATACAATATGTTGGCCAGGCATTATGCATGTTAGAGTATGTGCTCCTATGTGCTCCTATTTAGTAGTAAAGTAAAGAAAGAAAAAATAATGACATAAATCCTCTCTTTGTATTATGATAAATTATTAAAGATGATAAGAAGAAGAAGAAGTATGATGAGAATATAGTAGTATTTGAGAGAGTTTGATATGAAAGAAATGGACACTACTCACAAGTCTAATATGGTGAGAAATCCAAATGCAAATAGATGCATAGCAAGTAAGCAAGTAATCTAATAAAGTACAGTTCAACTATGATTGAGTTGATTCAGAACAAAATAATAATCACAGTAAAGATATGAAGATCTGCGGATATGGAAAGTACTCCGATAAGACGTCAAGATAGAAGATAAGAGATAAATACCCCAATCCTTAGTCATAAAGCAGAAAATGATATCTATCCAAGATTGTTGACTAAAGTGCTAAGTAAATTTCGAGGAAAAATTTATTTTAAGGGGGTAGAAATATCACATCCTATTTTTTCTTTATCTAGATAATACTGATAGAGGAAAGAGGTTTGGAAAGGATTATGACGATGATAAGAAGGAATGAGAAAGGTTAGACAAGTCTTGAAGAAAGAGAGGGACTAAAATGAAAAGTTTAAAGGTTTCATGGTGGAAAATGAAAGGAGACAAAAAAGCCTTGGGCCATTAAGTGCAATTATGAGAAGTTGAGGGCCTAAAGTGTAATTTTCAAAAGTTCAAAGGTAAAATGGTAATTATTGAAAGTTGAGCCAAAAATACCCAGAATCAAATTAGTCCCAAAGTTAAAAAATTATTGTGATCATTTTGACACAACACATAATTTTGATTTGAGATCCCAAAAAATTTATATTAATATATAAAGAAAGGGAAATTAATACAGTATCCTTTAGACCTCAGAATTAGATAAAATTTGACACTAAATTCCAATCATTAATATAAGAATTTATGAAACTAACAGAACTCAAAAAAGAGTTCTGTAGAATTTATAGTGGATTAAAATACCCGATAAATACGTTTCGGGGGGATTTATCGGGAGTTTAGCCCATGAAGGTAGTGGACCATGTAGAGGGCTCAAAATGGCATCTTATAGGCCCAATAATATTTTTAGATAAGTATAGGGGCCAGGGCTAATAAAGACCAGGAAAAATGTAAAATTATGAAAATGCCACTGAATGTGCCACTGTGTTGTACAGTAACAAAACGTTTCATTTTAAAACTATTGGAATCATCAAAATCATGAAATTACAATCTCTGTTCATGTGAGTGAACAGTAACAGAGAAGAACTTTAAAAACTATAACTTGGAATTCCAATACTTCTAAGGTTCAAAACCAATCCAATCCTACATCAAATCATCATATGAATTCAATGGAAGCGTTAGATCATTGAAATTCCATCTCCTTCTATCATGAACAGTGCATACTGAAATGGTTCAACTATGGAAAAGTCAAGAATATCAACTTGATTCAACAACCAATCACATAACTAGCTTGTTTAAACTACAATCACATAACTCTAACTTTAATTTATGCTTTCCCTTTTCATCTAAGGTTTTTGGACAACACAACACCTTAGGGAAAACTCAAATTTTCTCCATGAGAACCCTAAGTTCAAGATCCCAAATTAAAAGAAAATAAGCTAGGATAGATTGCTTACCTTTATTCTCTAGCTAGCTTGAACTTTAGACCTTGACTTCTCCTTTGTCTTGTCTTGAGTTTTCATTTTGCAAGAGGTTCCCAAGGGTTCTCATGCCACGGTTTTGAAGCTGAAATGTGGGGGTATTTATAGAAAAATCTCATGGAAAATGAATGCCCAAGATCACATCCCAAAATCTTCTCCTCCCCTTCTCTTGGATGCCATGTGTGAGGGTGTATGGGTCCTATCATGTGCAAACCCTAATTCTCACTTTATTCCTTTTCTTTTCTCTTTCAAAAATTCATAAATTATTCATTATTGGAATTGGGCTCCAAGACAACTTTTGGGACTTATTGGGCTACACTAATATGAAATATTGGACTACTCTAGGCCTTCCTTGGGTCCAATAGCTAATTGGCACAAATCCCAAGGCACTTTCCATTATCGGGTATCCTTAAAATATTCCAATTTTGAAATAAATGCTAGACACCTCTTTTAATGGTTTTTACATTTTTAGAAATTAATTCTAATATAAAATAACTCCCCTACAAAGTCTTGTAATTTTCTGAGACCCAGAAGTCCTAATAAAAATTTCCTATATTGCTTCAAGACTCTTTATCGGTGTCCGATTTCACTTTAATTTCTCAAGGCATTATTGTCTTTTCACACATCATCAGAGTATTCTATGACCTTAGTTAACTATTCTAGGAACTCTCGTTGACCATCTAACCTTAATAAAATGACTAAAATACCCTTCGTCTGACTCTGACTTGATGACATAACACAGTGGCATACATTCAGTGGCATTTTTGCAATTTTATATTTTCCCGGTCTTTATTAGCCCTGGCTCACATACTTATCTAAAAATATTACTGGGCCTATAAGATGCTATTTTGGGCCCTCTATATTGTAAGGAATTGGAAGACACGCAGCGGAAATTAATTTAAAAATTTTTCCATTCCTTGGCAGGATCTACCGTATGTGTTTAAGTCAAGTGGGAAGAAGTATTACCCTTAGTGTGCCTCAGCGACTTCCACAGCTTTCGGTCACGACGTTCACAGCTTCTCTCTGCGGCTCGTGCTCCCTTTCTGATCACAAGAAGTCAATGACTCAGGTCGGCTTCCTCTACTGGTATCCACATGAACAATGTTCCAACCATGAATGACGTGCTAGCGTCTCTTGTCCCTCCAGGGCTTTCTCAAGAGTTCGTCCTCTCCATCTCTATTTTGGCAGTTTCTTATCTGCAAACCTTTTGCAGAGTCCCCTTCGGCCTTTCTATGTTCTATATGTTTCTCTGTGCAAAACGCAGCTCCTAAAATCAGATATATAGGATGCTATGCCTTTTTCTCTGTCAACCGAATTGGATTTTGGAGTTAATCTTATATTAATTCCAAAATTAATACAATATCATATATTGTATAATTTTATAAGAAACTAATTAAATAAATAATATCAAATCCGTCCCACAGATTTAATTACCCATTTATTTAATTTTAAATAAAGATGAGACTGAACTATATTTGATTTATTCTCATAAATCAAATTTGAGATATCCTATCAATTTGAATTTCGAATTTCAAACGTGATAGAGATTTAATTTATCCTTATAAATTAAATCTTATAAATATCTCTTATATGAGATATCCTATCAATTTAAATTTCAAATTTCAAACATGATAGAGATTTAATTTATCCTTATAAATTAAATCTTATAAATATCTCTTATATGAGATATCCTATCAATTTGAATTTCAAATTTTAAAGGTGATAGAGATTTAATTTATCCTTATAAATTAAATCTCATATATACATATAATGTATATATACGAATTTATATATAATATAAATATAAATAAATATATATACATCTATCCTGGATCATTCATTGAATCTGGACATGTCTTAGATTCAATGAATCTGGACATCATAGCTCGTGTTGGGCTATTTTGTGTGCGACCCTGTAGGCCCATATGAAGTTGGTAGTGGCCCATCTGCTATACTAGCCCACAAGTCGCAAGCGGTCTCTAGCAAGACATAATGACTACCCAAATCATATGAGGATCGATAAACGATGTAACCTTTTATATAACCATATCATGTCCTTTCTGTCACGCGATATTTTAGTCATGGATGAGGCATGGATAATGTCATCCTCCTATTCCTGACCGTTACTTTCTCGATCCCTGAGTAGTCTGACTATAGAAATGGAACTACCTTTCCATTACAGTATGGCCATACATTTCTCAGACTCACTCATCGAGGGGCCCAGTAATATCCCTCTACGAATGTGAGGGACAAATTCCATCTTGACCATTCACATTCCTCCGCATGAAAAACCACTAAGGCCGAACATAGTCTTTATGATCACTCGTTCAAAAGTGACTTTTGACTAGGTCAAAGCTGAGCGTTTTGTCATGTAGGAATCCATGATGATCTCAAGTCAAAGGGCGTATTGACATGGTTTGTATATGAGAGAAGCTTATGACGTTACCCATGCAGTTCTCTCATAGCGGGTCGGTCCAGCACCTTATACTCTTACATGTGCTTATGACTTTGATTTATATCTCTATACATCTTCAAAGTCATACTGGTCTTATTTCATCTGTGCTCCCGCATAAATGATCGACCAGGGACATTTAGGATAATATCATGAATTATCCAAGGATGGTCATCATAGTAAACATGCAAATAATATGATAACTCAATTAATAAATTCATAAATCAATAATGTTCATAAGACAATGATTGGCCCCTAGGGCACATTTTCCAACAACCTCCCAGTTGCACTAGGTACAATCATTAATTTGAGTAAGTCCCATTGACCTAACATGACGCTCATGCTTTGCCTGCACAAGCGGCTTTGTTAGAGGATCAGCAACATTGTCTTCTCCTGCTACTTTGCATATCTTTATATCACCTCTATCATTGATTTCTCTGATGAGATGAAATCGCCTAAGTATATGCTTGGTCCTTTGATGTGACCTAAGCTCTTTGGCCTGTGCAATAGCACCGCTATTGTCACAGAGCAAAGTTATTGGATCTGAGATGGTAGGTATCACCCCTAGTTTTGTGATGAACTTCCTGATCCAAACGGCTTCCTTAGCTGCATCAGATGCTGCTATATACTCAGCTTCTATCGCAGAATCTGCTACAGTGCCCTGCTTAGAGCTCTTCCAGCTTACTGCTCCATTATTGAGGAGGAATATATATCTAGACTGCGATTTTTGGTCGTCTTGGTTAGTTTGGAAACTGGCATCTGTGTAACCAGTTACACAGAGTTCGTCATCCAATCGACCATAGACCAAGAATAAGTCTTTAGTCCTTCTTAAGTACTTAAGGATATTCTTGACAGCAGTCTAATGGCTCTCACCAGGGTCCTGTTGGTATCTGCTAGTCATACTCAAGGCAAACGAGACATCCGGACGAGTACATAACATGGCGTACATGATAGATCCTATGGCCGAGGCATATGGAACTTTACTTATGCGACCTCGCTGATTAGATGTACTAGGACATAGATCTTTGCTGAGGTGAATACCATGAGACATGGGTATGAAACCCCTCTTTGATTCGTGCATACTGAACCTATGCAGTATTTTATCTATGTATGTACTCTGACTGAGTCCTAGAAGTCTTTTAGATCTATCTCTATATATCCTGATTCCTAGGATGTAGGTGGCTTCACCCAAGTCTTTCATCGAGAAAGACTTTCATAACCAAGACTTGACAATCTGCAAGGTAGGAATGTCATTCCCAATAAGTAGGATGTCATCGACATAGAGTACCAAAAACACAACTGTGCTCCCACTAACCTTCTTGTACACACAAGGTTCATCAGGTTGTGTCATGTACACATCCTCAAGGAGCTTTCCATTAAGGAAGGCTATCTTGACGTCTATTTGCCATATTTCATGGTCATAATATGCTGCTATGGCAAAGACGATTCTGATTGATTTGGCCATTGCAACTGGGGAAAAGGTCTCATCATAGTCGACACCATGAGTTTGAGTAAATCCTTTTGCAACCAGTCGTGCCTTGAAGACATTAACATTGCCATCCATGTCAGTTTTCTCCTTAAAAACCCACTTGCACCCGACGATTTTTACACCTTCAGGCGGGTCGACTAAGGTCCAAACCTTATTGTCGTACATGGATTGCATTTCAGACTTTATGGCATTAAGCCACTTCTCAGAGTTTGGTCCCACTATAGCTTCTCGATAGGTAGTCGGCTCATTATACTCAATGAGCAACACTTCACGACTATCAGAAATCAGAAATCCATATATCTGAGGCTGAAGTCGTGTCCTATTAGATTTAAGTGGATCTTGCGTGACTTGAGGAGTCTCAACAACTTGTTGTGAGTCTTCTCTATTTTCCATCTGCAGTTCTATGGTGTCTTGTGGCTCTCGAACTTCTTCGAGGTGTACCTTACTCCCACTGGTTCTTTTAGAGATAAATTCTCGTTCGAGAAAGATACCATTTCTGACAACAAACACTTTATTATCAGCAAGGTTGTAGACGTAATATCCCTTGGTTTCCTTAGGATATCCCACAAAAAGGCACTTTGAGGATTTGGGAGATAATTTGTCTGAGGTTTGTTGCTTAACATAGACCTCGCATCCCCAAATCTTGAGGAAAGACAAACTAGGCGTCTTCCTAATCTATATCTCATACGGAGTCTTTTCAATTGCCTTTGATGGAACACGATTGAGTGTGAACCCAGCTGTCTCTAGGGCATGGCCCCAAAAGGAGGGCGGAAGATCTGTTTGACTCATCATGGATCGAACCATATCTAATAGTGTTCGATTCCTCCGTTCAGAAACGCCATTCCATTGTGGTGTCCCTGGAGGAGTCAATTGTGAGACTATCCCACAACTCCTAAGATGATCTATGAACTCTTGGCTCAAATATTCACCACCCCGATCAGATCGAAGGGCTTTAATTGTTTTGCCAAGCTAGTTTTGTACTTCATTTTTGAATATTTTGAACTTTTCAAAAGATTCAGATTTATGTTTCATCAGATAGATGTACCCATATCTGCTGAAATCATCTATGAATGTTATGAAGTACGAATAACCTCCTCTGGCATTTGTGCTCATCGGTCCACACACATCTGTATGTATGAGGCCCAATAAATCAGTGGCCCTCTCACCGCGCCCAGTGAAGGGTGAATTTGTCATCTTTCCTAACAAGCAAGACTCGCAAGTGTCATATGATTCAAAATCAAATGAGTTTAGAAATCCATCTTGATGGAGTTTGGAAATGCGTTTCTCATTTATGTGGCCCAGACGACAGTGCCAGAGGTATGTGGGATTCAAATCATTTGGTTTGACCCTTTTGGCGGTTATGTTATAGATATTTCCATGATTGGGTTGTTCCAAATTTAATATGTAATGATCAACATGCAAATCACCATGAGCATAGAAAACATCATTACGATAAATAGAACATCTACTATTCCCAGTAATGGAAGTGAAACCTTCCTTATCCAAATAAGAAAGTAAAACAATGTTACTACTTAAAGCAGGAACATAATAGCAATTGTTCAAAACTAACAAAAGTCCAGTGGGCAGAACTAATTCATAAGTGCCTACAGCTAACGCAGCAACCCTTGCTCTGTTTCCAACTCGTAGGTCAACCTTGCCCTTTTTCAGCTTCCTACTGTCCTTTAGTCCCTGCACATTTGTACAAATGTGAGAACCACACGCAGTATCTAATACCCATGAGGTGGAAGTAGAAAGATGAATGTCTATAACATAAATACCTGAAGCGATAGCCCCGTTATCCTTCTTGTTCTTTTTCAGATCTTCCAGGTAGAGTTTACAATTCCTCTTCCAATGACCAGGTTCATTGCAGAAGAAGCAGACTCCTTCCTTCGGAGGCTTTGCCTTCTTTGGTGTAGGCTTGGTTTCGGGCTTGCCTGACTCTTTAGTCTTACCTGATGAGCCATGACCCTTGCCCTTGCCTTTGCCTTTCCTTTTAGTACCCTTTCCTTTCTGAACCATCAAAACACTACTGGGTTTCTTCTTAAGACTCGGCTCAGCAGTTTTAAGCATCCCATGCAGTTCAGAAATAGATTTCTCCATGTTGTTCATGTTGTAGTTCATGACAAACTGGTCATAACTTTCTGGGAGTGAGTTCAATATCAAATCCGTAGCTAACTCCTGGCTCATGGGAAATCCAAGCCTCTCAAGGTGATCAATGTACCCCTTCATCTTTAAGACATGAGTACTAACTGATGCACCTTTAACCATCTTGCAGGAATGTAAGGCCTTAGTGGTCTCATACCTCTCTTGCCTTGCCCCTCTTGCTGGAACATTTCCTTGAGATGCACAATCATCTCATAAGCTTCCATGTGTTCCAGATCTCTTTGGAGCTCCGAAACCATGGTGGCTAGCATCAAGCATCCCACATCGACAGAGTCTTCCTTATGCTTCATGTAAGCATCTCTCTGAGCTCTAGGAGCATTGGCGGCTGGCTCCTCAGGAATGGGTTGATCTAGGACATGCGCCTTTCTTTCCTGCTTGAGAACAATTCTCAAGTTCCTAAACCAGTCAAGAAAGTTTGTCCCATTGAGTTTGTCCTTCTCAAGGACAGATCGCAGCGATAATGTAGCAGTATTACTAGTCTTCATGATTCTACAATTAAAATATGCAATGTAATTAGTAATCTCCCACTAAATAAATAACCCTCAATGCAATAGTTAGTGGGCTAAGATCCATATTTGGCTCAAACTTAAGTCCGCTTTAGCAGGACGCTTAAATTAAGTTATTTAGGTAGGTAACACCTTTACCAATTACATCAAATATAACTCTTAGATGTTCATGGGATCCTATCATCATATGATCTGGCATGTTCTAATCCCATCTAATGCCTTGAGATCCAAAACTGTTTTGTTAATCTCAATTAAGTCAAATAATAATGAACATATGAGAGTAGCACCATTACTCTTTGCTTATCTCCCCAAGATGACTCAAAAGCACCCACTTTGGCGGAGTCCACAATTGAGCGATCGAGGTTTTGACAAGTGTTCATAAATTGACGGCATTATGACTTAAGATTTCATTTAGAGGGCTTAATTTAACTATTTAGTTTATGAGAATGCATGCTTCTCAGTTTGTATCTCATACAATTAATATGCATGTGCTGATATAATCATAAGATGCATAATTTAAACATGATACAATATGGCTCACCTATCCTAAGTCCCCTCAAGCCAATGAGAGGAGCTCTCTAGTAAGAAAAGGGAAATTACATATAGAAACCTCTTTTAACATTCAAGGGGAGTGAGATGAGAAGAAAAGGTCATTGAGAGTAAATATATAGGAAGGCACGACACGCAGGCCGTATTTAAAAAATTACAACACTTGTAATCTAGAGCCATATTACGCCATACCCAAGCATTCAAGAATTAACATTCAGATTTAATTGCAGGGCAATTAATGTTTCAAATCTTAAAACATTCACAAAATATCATATTCTATGGTTATATTATGCTACAAACAGGTAGCCACGGTGGTCCCGCTAACCGGGTAGAGGGCGACGGTCCCGCTAGCCGGTTAACGGGCGGGGTCTGGGGGCAGCGCCCCGAGAAAAAAAATTTTACTATGTAAATAATCACGAATCTGCATTCGGTTTTCTTGGACCCCTTCTATGTTAATTGATCAAATCAAAACATATCACCACCGATTTTAGTTCCCTTTTAGATTCCTTATATGTCATACATAAGATGGATTCCTTATATGTCACACATGAAACACATATTATATGATCGGCTACGACTAACACGTATCATATGAATCAACAATCAAGCCTAACTTAAACACAAAATGGCATGGCTCTGATACCACTGTAAGGAATTGGAAGACACGCAGCGGAAATTAATTTAAAAATTTTTCCATTCCTTGCCAGGATCTACCGTATGTGTTTAAGTCAAGTGGGAAGAAGTATTACCCTTAGTGTGCCTCAGCGACTTCCACAGCTTTCGGTCACGACGTTCACAGCTTCTCTCTGCGGCTCGTGCTCCCTTTCTGATCACAAGAAGTTGACGACTCAGGTCGGCTTCCTCTACTGGTATCCACACGAACAGCGTTCCAACCATGAATGACGTGCTAGCGTCTCTTGTCCCTCCAGGGCTTTCTCAAGAGTTCATCCTCTCTGTCTCTATTTCGGCAGTTTCTTATCTGCAAACCTTTTGCAGAGTCCCCTTCGGCCTTTCTATGTTCTATATGTTTCTCTGTGCAAAACGCAGCTCCTAAAATCAGATATATAGGATGCTATGCGTTTTTCTCTGTCAACCGAATTGGATTTTGGAGTTAATCTTATATTAATTCCAAAATTAATACAATATCATATATATTGTATAATTTTATAAGAAACTAATTAAATAAATAATATCAAATCCGTCCCACAGATTTAATTACCCATTTATTTAATTTTAAATAAAGATGAGACTGAACTATATTTGATTTATTCTCATAAATCAAATTTGAGATATCCTATCAATTTGAATTTCGAATTTCAAACGTGATAGAGATTTAATTTATCCTTATAAATTAAATCTTATAAATATCTCTTATATGAGATATCCTATCAATTTGAATTTCGAATTTCAAACATGATAGAGATTTAATTTATTCTTATAAATTAAATCTTATAAATATCTCTTATATGAGATATCCTATCAATTTGAATTTCGAATTTCAAACGTGATAGAGATTTAATTTATCCTTATAAATTAAATCTCATATATACATATAATGTATAGATACTAATTTATATATATATATATATACGAATATAAATGTAAATAAATATATATACATCTATCCTGGATCATTCATTGAATCTGGACATGTCTTAGATTCAATGAATCTGGATATCATAGCTCGTGTTGGGCTATTTTGTGTGCGACCCTGTAGGCCCATATGAAGTTGGCAGTGGGCCATTTGCTATACTAGCCCACAAGTCACAAGCGGTCTCTAGTAAGACATAACGACTACCCAAATCATTTGAGGATCGATAAACGATGTAACCTTTTATACAACCATATCATGTCCCTTCTGTCACGCGATATTTTGGTCATGGATGAGGCATGGATAATGTCATCCTCCTATTCCTGACCGTTACTTTCTCAATCCCTGAGTAGTCTGACTATAGAAATGGAACTACCTTTCCATTACAGTATGGCCATACATTTCTCAGACTCACTTATCGAGGGGCCCAGTAATATCTCTCTACGAATGTGAGGGACAAATTCCATCTTGACCATTCACATTCCTCCGCATGAAAAACCACTAAGGCCGAACATAGTCTTTATGATCACTCGGTCAAAAGTGACTTTTGATTAGGTCAAAGCTGAGCGTTTTGTCATGTAGGAATCCATGATGATCTCAGGTCAAAGGGCGTATTGACATGGTTTGTATATGAGAGAAGCTTATGACGTTACCCATGCAGTTCTCTCATAGCGGGTCGGTCCAGTACCTTGTACTTTACATGTGCTTATGACTTTGATTTATATCTCTATACATCTTCAAAGTCATATGGTCTTATTTTATCTGTGCTCCCGCATAGATGATCGACCAGGGACATTTAGGATAATATCATGAATTATCTAAGGATGGTCATCATAGTAAACATGCAAATAATATGATAACTCAATTAATAAATTCATAAATCAATAATGTTCATAAGACAATGATTGGCCCCTAGGGCCCGATTTCCAACATATATGGTCCATTACCTTCATGCGCTAAACTCACTAGAAATTCCCCCGAAATGTATTTATTTGGTTTTAATATAACTCCTTTTTAAAATCTGTTAGTTTGATAAATTCCTATATTAATTATAGGAATTTACTACCAAATTTCATCTAATTCTAAGATACAGAGAATATTGTTTAATTTCCTTTTCTTCAGAAATTAATATAAATTTTTCGGGACCTTATATCAAAACTCTGTATTGCGCCAAACTAATCAGAATAATTTTCTCTATTTTCTGGAAAAATTTGGGACATATTTTATTCTGGATATTTTTGGGCCTTTTCACCTCAACTTTCATTAATTACCATTTTGCCCTTGAACTTTTAAAAATTACACTTTAGGCCCTCAACTTATCATAATTACACTTAATGGCCCAAAGCTTTTGTCTACTTTCATTTTTCCACTATGGAACCTTTATACTTTTCATTTTTAATCATTGTTTTTTCTTTCTACTCATCATCACAATCCTTTCCAAACCTCTTTCCACTATCAGTATTATACAAATAGGAAAAAGTAGGATGTGACATTTCTACCCTCTTAAAATAAATTTTGTCATCAAAATTTACTTAGCACCTTAGTCAACCATCTTAGATATATATCCTTTTCTGCTTTATGACTAAGGATTGGGGTATTTATCTCTTATCTTCTACCTTGACATCTTAGCGGAGTACTTTCCATATCTGCAGATCTTCATATCTTTGTTATGATTATTGTTCTGTTCTGAATCAACTCAATCAGAGTTGAACTATACTTCATTCTTTTTCTTGCTTACTTGCTATGGATCTATTTGCATATGGACTTCTCACCATACTAGACTTGTGAGTAGTGTCTATTTCATTCATATCAAACTCTTTTGAATACTAATATATTCTAGAGTTTCTGTTACTACTCATCATACTTCTTCTTCTTATCATCTTTAATAATTCATTATAATACAAAGAGATGACTTACATAATCATTCTTCCTTTCTTTACTTTAATGCTAAGTAGGTGCACATATGAGCAAATACTCTAACATGCATAATGCCTAGCCAACATATTGCAGGACTATATACCTGCCATGAATGCAAAGCTCTAACATCGGAGCTGAAGCATTCCTTTTCTTAATATGCACAGCTCTAACACTCGGAGCTTTCACAACTCTATCGCATAGAGCTTGAACTGCTCTAACGTTTAGAGCTTTAGCATATTTTACAAACATAATATAATGCTTGGTATTTCATGAAAGGATTGACAGCTCTCACTTGCTATTTCAACTGTAACATAACATTTAAACATCTTATCCCTTACAAAAAAGGAGCCTCTCCATCTGTTTACAAAGCTAGCTACAAAGCCACTTTGTATTGTACTTTTTAATACATATTTCTCATTATGTATCATATTACATGCTTCTCATAGCATATCTCATTACTTACTTTTCATGCCGTATAATTGTATATCTTGCCAAATCTAGCTATATCATTGTATATCTTGCCTTGTCATAACGTATCCTTAGATACAATAAGGCTAACATTCTCTTTAACTTATAGCTTTCCTAGCTTTTAAGAAAACTTTTCTAAATATTTCCTTTCAAATCCATTTCATTAGGACTTCACATAAGGGTTCTAGTCTCTTATCATGCATAACCCTTTCTAACTTTTCATAGTTCTTTCTATTATTTTACATGACTTTGTGCATATATGCCAAACTTCTATGGCATTTACACTTTTTTTCACTTCCTAGGGGTCACTCATTGTTGGACTACTATTGCCTGAGTACAGATAAAAATCTGAAGACTAGTGCTAATAGGCTCTAACCTTGGTACTTTACTATCTTAATTCTTTGTAATCTCATCTTAGAGATTTCTCTGTTATTACTTAACTGCTTCTCATATCTTATGAGATATTCTCATAAATGCTTGGCACTCAAGACTAACAACTTTAACTCTAATCACTTAGTTTCTGTTGCGTGTAAGAAGATTATGAGTTTAGTCCCTAATAGTAATAAGGCTATTTGAAATTAATATCATGGGTACTCTTTCTGTTATGAGCTAACCAATTTGTGAAGCTCTATATATTAACTTTGTCCTTGATAATTGTTCTTCCAAAGACATACTGTACTTATGGCTCATTACTTTCTTTCTCTGGGATAGGTCTACTGTGACTGTCAGGGTCTATTACGATCAACCGCAAGCCTCTTCAGGATCTAACTGTAATCCTAGAATCTAACTGCAATCAATTTGTGAGCCATGCTAGGATCTAACTGCAATCCTCCAGAATCTACTGTGATTCCATTGTACTGTATTCTCATCTCTGGAAGACCTAAACCAATGGACTAAGTTACAAGGTTAGCCACTTCCAATTAGTTGTTAACTCAATAGATAATTCCTCCAAAAATGATCACAGAAGCCAATATTATCTATCAGGACTTTACTCATTTCCTCTATCACTCAAAAATTTCTCATATCATTCTTATCTCTTCATTTAGCATTACAGGGAGCTAACAGGCTCTACCATGCACATATCTGTCATAATCTGTACCTTTCATCTAGTGGGCATTCCTCTACATGAGTTGCATTATCCATTATCTTGGCTCTATCTCAAGAGCAATCTAACTCTATTGCAAGAGCAATCTAACTTTATTGGGAGAATGTTAACTTCTATTACATAGACGCTGCTCCCTCTCAGAGCTATATCATCTTTCATCATTATGTCTCATTTCATTTCATGTTCATAGTATATCATCTATGTATCTTATCCCTACTAAAGGGATATGTCGTCAGTATTGTAATAATAGGTCTATAGATATGCTACTAACATTTATCTCTAATCTCATTTATTGTTTTTCTATTGCTTTATCATTACCAAAGTTGAATTATCTAATTGCATGTCATATGGCATGGGAGCAATAATTATTTTTTAAAGCTTTATCATCACATTTACTCTACCCTTAATGAAATATGAAATGAGAGTATAAATCATCATAGCATACTCTAACATGCATAATATGCAAGGAGATGCAATTATTTAAGCATTATCTAACATGCATGTCATCACATGACAACTGCAAGGAGATGCAACTGTTTATCATAACTTATGGCAACATAAGCCATATTACATAATTTGCTCAACCATCCCTCATACGCATACTGCAATTAATCAATTAACTAGGTAACTTTAAAGCATTCTTTCCTCTGTCATATTATCTGTTAGACTATCTATCACATTATCTTATCATATCATTATCATATCTTGAAGTAACTATTCATCTAACTTAGGTTACCACGTTACCCTCTTACTAGGGTATAGACTCAACCCTTCTTTACTCTTTCTTATTTAAGGAATAGGGGAGTCACTTTATCTTTGAACCTGTGGCTACCTTACTTTCTCTAGACATCATAAACTTCTTTTTCTAATCTTGCATACGTCTACCACTCCATTGAACTTCTACAACTTCCTGAGAAAAACTCTTTCTTTGCAACATGGAATTCAATCCGTGAACTAACTTCTCAGTCATTCAACTCTCAATGTTCATGTGGATGAACTCAGCTATATATTCATCATAGGGTTTCTCTTTCCCTGCTTTAACCCTAGCCTCACGCTCATCACTATCTAACAAGAGGAATGCTTCTGGTAAACTATTCGAGAAACACTTCTCAGGTAAGCGGATGAATCTCCATCTCTATGGAGTAACTCTTGCATCTCTCTCCTATTTCTTAACTATTTCTGTTTGTCCATCTCAGTCTGCTCTGCACTAGAATGTGGTTCCTTTATAGTCTTTCTCTGGATCCTGACTAACTTAAGTCACATGGATCTCATTAATCATCTATTACTATTATTTCTATTCTATAGGGTGCTCTACCCTAGGTATGCTAGGTTACTGTCTCTTCATGATGGAATCCTTCTGTTTTGGGAACTTTAACTTTTTATCTATAAACCATCACGTCTCTCAACCTTAGGCCATATATTAGGTCATTCTTAGGCAAGTCTCATTCTAAATTCTTATTATTCTCTTTAGTAAAGACTAGCTGAATAAGTCTTTTGTAACATAGATCAACTCCTGGTGATCATACGAAGGTTCTACTTTTGAACATTTTCTTAAACTAATCTTCTGTATCTCTGTGCCTCGTACTGTTTGGTTTACTTGCATGCGGTGCTAAACCTCTTACTAATAAACTTCAGTGAGGTCAGCATCTTTATTCTTGTAATCTAATCTCTGTTCATTCTAGTCGCGACCTGAGTACTGACTAGTCGTGACTCATACTCTCTGTAAACTTTTGTCACGATCTTCTCAACTTACTCATCATAACTTGACAACTCTGTGTTTTTCAGTCGTGACCATAGATCTTCTTCTGTCACGACCTAATAGCTCTGGAAATTCCTGTCATGACCAATCGTCTTTACTCTTCACGGCCAAAATCTTCTGTAAATATTTATCACGACCTGTGGCTTATCTCATCGTGACTTAACTTGTCTAGAACTTTTAATCGCGAGCTAAACTGCTTCATATTGTGTGACCTGGCATAGCTTTCTCTAAATATTCACTTACAATGTTCTTGACTTTGATGAATTTGAGTCAATTGAAACCCATTCATATTTATACACCATAATCACATTAAATAGGAATATATTCACATAAATGTTCAACTAACTATCATTTCATTATATCACATAAAAACTTCATATTTCATGTCACCATAACATTTGTACATACATTACACACATGTCAATTACATATTCGGGGCAAATCACAACTATCATACATCTGAGTAATTACTTTACTTTTCACTTTACATATTTACATTACCCCTCATCTTTTTCTACATCCTTTTCTAGGGAATCATAAACTACACATACTTCTGCATACAATAGTGCTACAGCTGTATATCAGCTGGTAGATCATTTGCCAAAAACTCACTTAACTCTATATGCCATATAGGGGTGTATGGCAGTATCTGACTTACTATTATCTCATTCAGTCTTCTAGAGTATAAACTTGATTTAGGTTAATGCCCTCTATTGTATATCTATTTATCATTCCTACTACGACATTAAGGAACTGCAAATAAACTGACTGCTCTTGATCTCTACTTTTGTCCATCCCTTGACCTAGACTGAGTAATTGACTCTCTACAGCTTTTTTGAGACTGATATAGTCAACATTATATATCTTTATAAAGAAGGATAGGGTTGACTAGGACCAGGAATATCACACTGATCTTTCTCTATAAAGGTACATATTCTTAGACTTTAACTATGGGAAGGAACTATCATAGACTCTAACTGGATTTCTGGATTAGGGGACTGCTGTAGGTTTCTCATATCAAATCTATCCTCAAAATCTGGTGGAAGAGGAATAATATCTGGTCTACCCATAATCCATACTAGTACTCAACTTCTTTAGCTGTAATCTGTCCTCTCATAGGAGGAATAGAGTTTACATCAGGGTTAGAGGGTACTCCTACAAACTCATATTGTATAGAGTCACTAGACTTAGCATCATCTGGTACATATACAGCTTCAGACTGAATCTTTACATAACCTCCAGACTGTAGGTTTGAGTCTATAGAAACATCTATGGGATATTCTATTGTAGACCTCCCTGACTGATCCCCTATACTCTCATTTGAACTCTCTTCACTATCTGAAGGAGGATCATAGTCTGGATGTACATCATCTTCATATATCACTACTGGCCTAGGGTCACCCTATTAACTGAAGGCTCTGACTTAACTTTATGATGTCTCATATCTATTCTTGCAATATTTGCTTAATTAAGCAACGCTAACTATCCCAACCAATACTTAACATAACAAAGTACTTACTATTTAGAGTTAGGGTATGGGAACTATCTTATATTATGCTAAAAAATTCTGCTCTGATACCAAAATGAAACATCCTGACTCTTGTATATCTTAGGAACCATTGGGTAGCATTTAGAACCACTTACAAGAACTTGGAAGTCCGTTAGCTAAATCTAGAATTTTACTCTTCTCGACTTATTGTTCATATGGTATTCCAGATTCAGCGACAAACTTCAAAAAATCATAATTAATTCTAGAAAATCAAAATGAAGTGGTTCAAAAATCTATATGAAGATAATATATTTAATTTTAGGGAAAACTAATTTTCTGACCAAATGCTTAGCCAATTAATATAGTTTAGCCGTTAAACATTACTGTTCATTTGGTCAAAAATCCTAAAAACATATTATGGCCCCTTACTTTGGAAATTTGTTCTCTTTGTACAGACATCAAAATAAGGTGTTCTTGGTGTCAAAATGAAGCTTGACATGTTAACTAAATGTCTATAAAATCTCATATATCTATCTCATCATTTGCTACTTTTCATTACATCATGAGCATTGTGGCTCAAGCATGATATATAACACCATTACTTGAAACAATTTATACATTCATCATATAACATTTACATCTTCCAATCCCTAATTTCTCTTCATCCTTCTTCATCCTCTTTCATCATTAACAAACCTGTGGGATTGGGATTACATAGAGGGGGTGAGATTTCTAGGAAAATCTCAGTAGCAAACAGTACTAAACAATACATGTATTAATGTAAATACTTGTGCTTGCTTGTGAAAGTGTTAACATTATGTAATGTGCATGCTTCCATGTTACATATGAAATACAATTGGCCAAAGTAATCATAGAAACAAAGCTTCAATCATAAACACCTATGCAACACAATTCAACCAAGCCATAGCACAACAAAGTATAACATTCAATACATACAAGTTTAGGATAAGTTTACTACCTCACTTGCTTGATTTCTTTCACTTTAACCTTGCCTCTTTCTTCTTACTTCTCTTTGATGTATGGCTGTGTCTTTGGAGTACACAATCAATTCCTAACATCACATAATCATTCATCCATTACAATCTAACTTTCTCTTGAACATTGAGCTCATTTAACTACATTAACTTTCCTTAATCTTAACTAATGGACTTGGCCTTTGAATCAATTGATGTCTTGACTTTAACCTACACAATTTCATCTTTTGAATCCATTTATGAGCTTAGAATCATGAAATTCCAGCTCCTATGCACTATTCTGGACAGATTTGAAAAACATGCATAATTCTTCAAAAAATTCTCATATTGATTCCAATACTTCCAATACTTGTTTCTCTACTTTATCCCATACAACTTTTAATTTTAAAACCATTCAAAAACAAAACTATAAAATTCCAATCACTGTTCATGGGAGTGAACAGTAACAGAGAAGAACTTTAAAAACAATAACTTGGAATTCCAATGCTTCCAAGGTTCAGAACCTATCCAATCCTACACAAAATCATCATATGAATTCAATGGAAGCGTTAGATCATTGAAATTCCATCTCCTTCTATCATGAACAGTGCATACTGAAATGGTTCAACTATGAAAAAGTCAAGAATATCAACTTGATTCAACAACCAATCACCTTACTAGCTTGTTTAAACTACAATCACATAATTCTAACTTTAATTTATGCTTTCCCTTTTCATCTAAGGTTTTTGGACAGAACAACACCTTAGGGAAAACTCAAATTTTCTCCATGAAAACCCTAAGTTCTAGCTCCCAAATCAAAAGAAAATAAGCTAGGATAGATTGCTTACCTTTATTCTCTAGCTAGCTTGAACTTTAGACCTTGACTTCTCCTTTGTCTTGTCTTGAGTTTTCATTTTGCAAGAGGTTCCCCAAGGGTTCTCATGCCACGGTTTTGAAGCTGAAATGTGGGGGTATTTATAGAAAAATCTCATGGAAAATGAATGCCCAATATCACTTTGTGCACTATTTGATCTAATGGCTCATAATTGCTCTTACATTAAACTTGTGCACCAACCCTACTTGAGATAAGATCACAAGACAAAAATCTTCTCCTCCCCTTCTCTTGGACGCCATGTGTGAGGGTGTGTGGGTCCCACCATGTGCAAACCCTAATTCTCACTTTATTCCTTCTCTTTTCTTTTTCAAAAATTCATAAATTATTCATTATTGGACTTGGGCTCCAAGACAACTTTTGGGACTTATTGGGCTGCCCTAAGATGAAATATTGGCCTACTCTAGGCCTTATTGGGTCCAATAGCTAATTAGCACAAATCCTAAGGCACTTTCCTTTATCGGGTATCCTTAAAATATTCTGATTTTTAAATAAATGCTAGACACCTCTTTTAATGGTTCTAACTCTTTTAGAAATTCATTATAATATAAAATAACTCCACTTCAAAGTATCATAATTTTCTGAGACCCAAAACCCATGATAAAAATTCGCTACATTTCTTCAAGACTCTTTATCGGTGTCCAATTTTACTTTAAAATCTCAAAGGTTATTGTTGTCTTTTCACACATCATCAGAGTATTGTCTGACCTTGGTCAACTATTCTGAGAACTCTCCTTGAACATCTAACCTTAGTAAGATGACCAAAATGCCCTTCGTTTGACTCTGACTTAATAACACAATACAGTAGCATACATTCCCTGCAAAGTCTCATAATTTTCTGAGACCCAGAAATCCTGATAAAAAAATCCCTATATTTTCTCAAGACCCTTCATCAGAGCTCGATTTCACTTTAATTTCTCAAAGGAAATTATCGTCTTTTCACACATCATCAAAGTATTCACTGACCTTGGTCAACTATTTTGGGAATTCTCCTTGACTATCTAACCTTACTCAAATAACCAAAATATCCTTAATTTATCTCTGGCTCATTGACACAACATAGTGCACACTTAGTGGCATTTTTATAATTTTATATTTTTCTTGGTCATTATTAGCCCTGACCCACATACTTATCTAAATTATTGGGCTTAAAAGGTGCCATTTTGGGCCCTCTACATGATCCACTAGCTTCATGGGCTCAACTCCTGAGAAATTCTCCTGAAACGTATTTATTGGGTGTTTTAATCCACTGTAAATTCTATAATAAATTATATAAAACTCCTTTTTGAGCTCTGTTAGTTTTCTAAATTCTCATATTAATTATAAGAATTTAATGCCAAATCTCATCTGATTCTGAAGTATAGAGGATACTATATTAATTTCCCTTTCTTCATAAATTAATATAAATTTTTTGGGACCTTAAATCAAAATTTTGTGTTGCGTCAAATCATCAAAATAATTTTCTATATTTACTGGAAAAATTTGAGACTAATATGATTCTGGGCATCTTTGGCTCAACTTTTAATAATTACCATTTTACTATTGAACTTTTGAAAATTACACTTTAGGCCCTCAACTTTTCATAATTACACTTAATAGTCTAAAGTTTTTGTCTATACACTTTGCACCATAGAACTTTTAAAATTTTCATTTTAGTCCCTCATCTTTATACCTTTGTCTAATCATTATTTTTCCTTTCTATTCATCATCATGATCCTTTCTAAACCTCTTTCCACTATCAATATTATACAGATAGGGAAAAATTAGGATGTGACATTTCTACCCCTTAAAAAAATGTGTCATCAAAATTTACTCAGCACCTTAGTCAACCATCTTAGATATATATCCTTTTCTGCTTTATGACTAAGGATTGGGGTATTTATATCTTATCTTCTACCTTGACATCTTAGCGGAGTACTTTCCATATCCGCAGATCTTCATATCTTTGCTGTGATTATTGTTCTGTTGTGAATCAACTCAATCAAAGTTGAACTCTACTTCATTATATTTCTTGCTTACTTGTTATGCATGAATTTGCATATGGACTTCTCACCATACTAGACTTGTGAGTAGTGTCCGTTTCTTTGATATCAAACTTTCTCGAATACTTATCACATACTTTTTCCCTATCTATATAATACTGATAGTGGAAAGAGGTTTGGAAAGGATTGTGATGATAAAGAGAAAGGAAAAATAATGATTAGACAAAGGTATAAAGATAAGGGACTAAAATGAGAAGTTTAAAAGTTTTATGGTGCAAAGTGTAACTTTCAAAAGTTCTGGGAACAATGGTAATTTTTGAAAGTTGAGCCGAAAAGGCCTAAAAATGCCCAAAATCATATTAGTCCCAAGTTTTCCTGATAAATATAGAAAATTATTCTGATCAGTTTGACACAACACATGATTTTGATGAGATCCCAAAAAATTTATATTAAGCTTTAGACCATGAGGTGGCATGAAAGGTGTCCTTATGGGACCTACAAGGTGCCACATAGCACGATTCTAGGAAAAGAAGTAAAGTTAAGGACACATGTCATGAGTTTAGAAAAAGGAGAAAAAGCAAAAGGACACGTGGTACAATCTCGGCTGTTCATTCCAGGAAAAGACTATAGAATTATCTGAAAATGCTGAGTCAGCTGGTGAGGTGTCCCAAGGGTCCCACCATTGTGACACCTAGCATGTGAGGTGTCCCATGGATGATGTCACTTTGATGAGTCATCTAGGATGATGATGTCATCGTGATGATGCAGGCAAGGCTTCTTGAGGAAGCTAAGCAATCTGAGCCATTCATCGCGATTCAATCTGGACTATCCATTCCACCTCCTTTCACCTATAAATAGGCACTTCCCCTTCCATCCTACTCTACAGCCAAGAGCAAGAAATAAGAGAAAGAAGAGAGAAAGAAAGAAAGGAAGTAGTTCTAGTGGAGCTAGGAGCAGTCCAAAGAGCTTAGGGATTTGGCTAGCTTAGGAATAAGGTTATGACCTATAAAAAGAAGGAACCTTAAAGCAAAGGTTAAGGACTAGAGGAATTCTCTGTTTCTTTTTATGCTATGGCCATATGTTATAATTAAGGGACATGGAAGCATGTAAGTTATCATTATGCAAGCACGATCATTAAGTGCACGCATAGTAACATCAAGCATATAGTTGCATACATTGTATGGTTTCCGTTTGCTACTGATATTTCCCCAAAAATCTCACCCCTTCGATATCAATCCAATTACAGCAGGTTTTCTCAAGATGGAGGAGATAAAGATGCATGAAGAGACGTTAATTGGTTAGTATGATTGATATGTGATTCATGTATGTATAATTGTGGAAATTGTCACTATGAACAGTAACTCGTGGTGAGGCAGTAACATTTAAGCTGTAATTATAAATAGTAAATGATTGGATAAATGTATGATATTTTTCCTCTAAATAGTAGACATGCTAATATTCAATTTGATATATAGAATGTCTTATTTGGATGTCTACACATAAAGATATGATTTTTCAAATAGGGACCAGAAATGCTAGAATTAGGGAAAAATGCTGGATGAACAGTAATATTGAAATGTTGACCGACGTTGACTTGTTTAAGGTGTGTCAACGTCGGTCAACGAGTTATTTTTCCCTAAAAGAGTATTAAGTTAGATTTATGTATCAATTTGAACCACTTTATTTCAATTTTTGTAGAATTAGTTATGATTTTTAGAAGTCATGTCACTTCTCTAGAATTTGTACAGTGAACAATACTCGCTAGAGTAAAATTCCAGATTGAGTAATTTGACTTCAATAGCCTTAAAAGTGGTTCTAGATGCTATCGTTTGGTTCCTGAGACATAAGAAAATGAGGATGTTACATTTTGGTATCAAAGCATAAGATTTTGGCACAGAACAGAAGGTTCTGGCTCAGTGATTCTCTAGTTTAGTTAGACTAACCCCTTGAACAAGTTAGAAAATTGAACTAAAGAGGTTCCCTTCCTATTAAAAGATATAGGGATGGTGTCCACTTCTTAGAGAATGAGTCAGACAAGAGACAGTGACACCCAGATAGATAAAACAATACCCCATACCTTACAGCCTTACGGGGTAATATTCAAGAAAATGACTAGTCTTAGTCAGCCGTTACCGTCGAGGTCTCATGCTTCTTAGCACGATGTGGTTGGACTAAGCTAGATAATATATGGGGAGTAATTTCCTCTATGGATAAAGATAGAAGCTGACCAGTCTCAGGTCAAGGGAAGTTGCAACAGTAGCTTGAGGCCAGACGTTACAGTGATGACGATGATAAAGGTACCAACCTCATTAAAGTTCATCAACTAGAGGATTGTTATAAAGTAATCAAGCTAGATAGTACAAAGTACTGAGATATAAAAGATTAGTTTAAGACAATGTCCAGAAGTAGATCCTCTATATGAGTAGATCTACATTATGAAAGAAGTTTATGATGTCTAAAGAGAGAAAGGTAGCCACAGTTTCAATGATAAAAAGACTCCCAAATATAAAAAAGAGGAATGAAGGGTTGAGTCTATACCCTAGTAAGAGGGTAATGTGGTAGCCTAAGTTAAATGAGTAGTTATTTCAGGTTCCTAAATGAATGTTTAGGACCTGGCAAATAATGTGATAAAGGAAAAAATGTTCAATTGTAGTGTACATATGAGGGATGTTGAGCAAATTTATGTGATGATGATATGGCTTATGTTGCCATATGTTATGATGAGAAGTTGCATCTCCTTGCAGTTGTCATATGATGACACGCATGTTAGAGTATGCTATAAATACTCCCCTCATGCAGTACCTGCAAGGTAGAGTTTATGATGAGATGAGAAAGTTATGTTGCTCCCATACCATACGACATGCAATAAGAATTTACCCAGGATGATAGATAGTCTCAGTAAGTGGGACAGTTGTTACAGTATGATTGGGGTTACTCAGGTATTTCTACAGACTTATGAATACAGTACTCAGGGCCATTTCTTATGTTAGGGTTACAGCAAGTACCAAAAAGGTGATATAACTTTATCAAAAGAAATGGTATACAGAAAGAGCAAAAGATAGCAGTAAAGAGATTGTTTTCATATTACTCTTCAGATAAGAGTTGAATCTGAAATAGATGGGTCTCAGATAGAGCTAGATTCAGATGAGTTTAGATTACTCTTCAGACAAGAGTTAGATCTGATACATATTGTTCACAGTTAAAGCATAGTTCAAATGGCTCATAGTTAGAGCACATATTGAAATGAGAAGTTATGATGAGGCCATAGCAACATAATGCAATGGCAAGTGGTTAGGCTATAATTGGTAAGCCACAACAGAGTAAGAAAGATGAGAAGGAACTCCTGAGTAAGATAGAAAATTGTAAGGAATTGGAAGACACGCAGCAGAAATTAATTAAAAAAAATTTTCCATTCCTTGCCAGGATCTACCGTATGTGTTTAAGTCAAGTGGGAAGAAGCATTACCCTCAGTGTTTCTTAGCGACTTCCACAGCTTCTCTCCGCGGCTGGTGATCTCTTTCCGATCGCAATAAGACGTCTACAGCTTCTCTCCGCGGCTCGTGTTCTCTTTCTGTCGCAAGAAGTCGACGCCTTAGGTCGGCTTCCTCTACTGGTATCCACACGAACAGCATTCCAACCACGAACGACGTGCTAGCGTCTCCTGTCCCTCCAAGGCTTTCTCAAGAGTTAGTCCTCTCCGTCTCTACCTCAGCAGTTTCTTATCTGCAAACCTTTTGCAGATTCCATTCGGCCTTCTGTGTTATGTGTTGTGTACAAAACGTAACTCCTAAAATCAGATATATAGGATGCTCTGCGTTTTTCTCACCTATTTATTTAATTTAAATAAAGATAAGATTGGACTGTATTTGATTTATTCTCATAAATCAAATTTGAGATATCCTATCAATTTGAATTTCAAATTCAAACATGATAGAGATTTAATTTATCCTTATAAATTAAATCTTGTAAATATCTCTTATATGAGATATACTATCAATTTGAATTTCAAATTCAAACGTGATAGAGATTTAATTTATCCGTATAAATTAAATCCTATATATCCCTTATATATAATATATATACGAATTTATATATATACGAATATAAATATAAATAAATATATACATCAACCCTGGATCATTCATTGAATCTAGACACGTCTTAGATTCAATGAATCTGCACATCATAGCTCGTGTTGGGCTATTTTGTGTGTGACCCTGTAGGCCCATATGAAGTTGGCAGTGGGCCATTTGCTATACTGGCCCACAAGTCGCAAGCGGTCTCTAGCAAGACATAACGACTACCCAAATCATATGAGAATCGATAAACGATGTAACCTTTATACAACCATATCATGTCCCTTCTGTCACGCGATATTTTGGTCATGGATGAGGCATGGATAATGTCATCCTCCTATTCCTGACCGTTACTTTCTCGATCCCTGAGTAGTCTGACTATAGAAATGGAACTACCTTTCCATTATAGTATGGCCATATATTTCTCAGACTCACTCATCGAGGGGCCCAGTAATATCTCTCTACGAATGTGAGGGACAAATTCCATCTTGACCATTCACATTCCTCCGCATGAAAAACCACTAAGCCTGAACATAGTCTTTATGATCACTCGGTCAAAAGTGACTTTTGACTAAGCCAAAGCTGAGCGTTTGTCATGTAGGAATCCATGATGATCTCAGGTCAAAGGGCATAGTGACATGGTTTGTATATGAGAGAAGATTATGACGTAACCCATGCAACTCTCTCATAGCGGGTCGGTCCAACACCTTGTACTCTTACATGTGCATATGACTTTGATTTATATCTCTATACATCTTCAAAGTCATACTGGTCTTATTTCATCTCTATTCCCGCACAGATGACCGACCAGGGACATTTAGGATAAGATCATGAATTATCCAAGGATGGTCATCACAGTAAACATGCAAATAATATGATAACACAATTAATAAATTTATAAATCAATAATGTTCATAAGACAATGGTTGGCCCATAGGGCACGTTTTCCAACAAAAATAAGTAAAGTCTTGATAAATAATATGGGCTACTGAATATATTTTAAAATTTTTATTGAGTTATCAACAAGTAGATGCATTTAACCTTATAACTTAGTCTGTTGGTTTGAGATCTTTCAGAGATGATGATACAGTACAACATAATCACAGAGGATTCTGGAGGGTCACAGTTAGATCCTAATAGCTTTAGAGTCGCAGTTAGATTCTGCAGAGGCTTACGTTTGATAGCAGTTAGATCTCGAGGTCACAGTTAGACCTAGCCTAAAGAAAGTAATGAGCCATTAAGAAATGAGAACAGTACAGTATCTCTTTAGAAAGATGATTACTAAAGACGAAGTTAAGGTAAGGAAGCCTCACGAGTTGATTAACTCATCCAGAAAACTTATTCATAATGATTTTCCTTAAATAGCCTATATTATATACAGATTGAACTTAGTTTTGCTTAAACGAAGATGGAGTCCAAGTTCAAGTCTGAGTGCTGATATTCAAAAAGTTTTGTAGAAGTATGCCTGAGGAATAGAGAAGAGAACCCCATATGTTTTGAGAATAGAAAAGCATGAGTAGATAGATCCTTCAGATAAGGATAAAGAAATTAAAAGGCTAGTGAGACCCAGATAAGAGGGTATAAGATAGAGTAAAGATATAACACAGTTATATAAGAAAGAGTATAAATGCCCTAAAAGTTTGGCTTAGATACACGAAGTTATGTAAGATACTCAGAAAAGTTAAGAAGAGCTAGAAAAGTAAAGAAAATATTATGAAATGAAAGGGACATTCTCCTCAGAGAAACTCTTCATCAAGGAATGAATAGAGGTTTAACCCTAAAATTTCGAGGACAAAATTTATTTTAAGGGGAGGAGAAATGTCATATCCTAATTTTTTGACCTATAAGCCTAATATGTAGCCTAAAAAAGGTATGCTGCCAGGCCCTGTTAAGCAGAAGTCCTAGAAGTATAAAAATAATATTTAAGGACTAAACTGCAAATAATGAGAGTTTAGGGACTAAATCGTAAATAATAAAAGTCCCTGGGGGTATTTTGGTAATTTACTAAAGGTATTTCTTGGGAATCGAGCCACCAGAGTACTTGGGCTTAGTTAGAAACCCAAGATGACATTCTAAGGGTCCAAAAACGTGTCCTAGTTATTTGGGGTTTTAGTAACATTAAAATAATATTTTAGTACTTTTTCAATAAAGTAAAGTTCCCCAATTAAGGATAAAATTGGGAAAAGTGATCAGATAAAGCTTTAGACCATGAGATGGCCTGAAAGGTGTCCTTATGGGACCCACAAGGTGCCACATGGCATGATTCTAGGAAAAGAAGAAAAGTTAAGGACACATGTCATGAGTTTAGAAAAAGGAGAAAAAGCAAAAGGACACGTGGCACAATCTCAGCCGTTCATTCCAGGAAAAGACTCTAGAATTCTATGAAAATGATGAGTCAGCTGGTTAGGTGTCCCAAGGGACCTACCATTGTGACACCTAGCATGTGAGGTATGCATGGATGATGTCACTTTGATGAGTCATCTAGGATGATGATGTCATCGTAATGATCCAGGCAAGGCTTCTTGAGGAAGCTAAGCAATCTGAGCCATTCATCGCAATTCAATCTAGACTATCCATTCCACCTCCTTTCACCTATAAATAGGCACTTCCCCTTCCGTTCTACTCCACAGCCAAGAGCAAGAAACAAGAGAAAGAAGAGAGAAAAAGAGAAAGAGAGAGAAAGAAAGGAAGAGAAAGAAAGGAAGGAGTTCTAGTGGAGCTAGGAGCAGTCCAAGGAGCTTAAGGATTTGGCTAGATTAGGAATAAGGTTCTGACCTATAAAAAGAAAGAACCTTAGAGCAAAGGTTAAGGACTAGAGGAAAGGCTCCACATCAGGTAGTAAGCTTACCTACTTGTATGCTTATATTGCTTAGAGGTTGTATGTGATATTTTCTTACCTTAATGATATGAAGCATGTATGATTAAGTAATGCTCTATTTCTTTTTATGCTATGTCCATATGTTATAATTAAGGGACATGGAAGCATGTAAGTTATCATTATGCAAGCACGATCATTAAGTGCACACATAGTAATATCAAGCATATAGTTGTATACATTGTATAGTTTCCGTTTGCTACTGAGATTTCCCCAGAAATCTCACCCCTTCCATATCAATCCAATTGCAGCAGGTCTTCTCAATATGGAGGAGATAAATATGCATGAAGAGACATTAATTGTTTAGTATGATTGATATGTGATTCGTGTATGTATAATTGCTGAAAATTGTCACTGTGAACAGTACCTCGTGGTGAGGCAGTGACATTTAAGCTATATTTATAAATAGTAAATGATTGGATAAATATATGATATTTTTCCTATAAATAATAGACATGCCAAGATTCAATTTGATATATAGAACGTCTTATTTGGATGTCTACACATAAAGATATGATTTTTCAAAAGTTGGGACCAGAAATGCTAGAATCAGGGGAAAACGCTGGATGAATAGTAATATCGAAATGTTGACCGATGTTGACTTGGTCAAGGCGTGGTCAATGAGTTATTTTTCCCTTAAATATTATTAAGTTATATTTATGTAGCAATTTGAAATTCTTCATTTAAATTTTTCTAGAATTAGTTATGATATTTAGACGTCAGATTACCCCTCTGGAATTTGTACAGTGAACAGTACTCGCTAGAGTAAAATTCCAGATTGTGTAATTTGACTTCAATAGCCTTAAAAGTGGTTCCAGATGCTACCGTTTGGTCCCTGAGACATAAGAAAATAAGTATGTTATAGGTTGTGACATTATTATCCTCAGGTCACGATACACAGTCTCGAAAGTTGTTAGTCGCAACATTATCGTTCTCAGGTCGCGACTCATTTTCACAGAGTCTCTGGCTCAGCAAATTGATATTTAGTCGTGACTTGTAGGTCTTCGAGTCACGACTTGAGATCACGTATGCCCAACCCTGCTTCATTTGTTCTACTTAAGGCTCCCAAATTATCTTGTGATCCTGTAAAAAACTCACAAACTCCTTCCCAAAAGCATTATCACTATCAATTGATGAAATAGAATTGACATTTGGTGACAATGAGAAATTTATAGAAGGTGAAAGCATGCTATAATCATGAAAACAATTAGCACATGATGCATTACCTTCACAAGAATAGGGAAAAGAATAAACAGAAGAAAGAGGTTCAAAATAATCATCATAAGCACACAAAGATGAATCTGAATCTACATGCTTCTGAGATGCTTCATGGGACTCATTGGAATTATGCAATGTAAAATCATACCCATCATGTAAACTCAGTTCATGCTCATTCCTATTCACTTTAACAGCATAATCAATAGCATTCAAACTAGCATAAGCAGAATTATCAAAAGGATATTTCATTGGTTCATTCATATTGAAAGTCACCACATGCCCTCCAACTTCCATTGTAATAGAACTATGCTTCATACTAATGATTGTCTTGGAAGTTTTGAGAAAAGGTATGCCTAAGATCAAAGTGATTTCATTCACTAGCTCACTGAACATGTCTAGAACATAAAAATTAGCTAGGAACACTAAGTCCTTCACCTGCACTCGAATATCCTCCAGAACTCCCTTATGGTACCTAATTGATCTATCAGCTAGTTGGAGCACTACACTTGTGTCTTTAAGTTTGTCAATACCTAAAGCTAAGTATACCGACCAAGGCATTACATTAATGGCAGCCCCTAGATCTAATAATGCTCCCTTAACATGAACATTTCCTATAGTGCATGGGATTGTGTAGGATCCTGGTCTTGGCACTTAATCGGCAATTCAGTCTTAAAAAGTGATGACACATTAGCACTCTCCTGAATTCTCTCAACAGGCCTAAACTTCTTATCAACACACAATTCTTTTAAAAATTTAGTATATTTAGGGTTTCTCTTGAGGAAATCAACTATAGAAAATTTATTTCTAACTTATTGAAGAGATTGAAAGCATCTTTTACAAATTAAGAATCAATATTTTTTCCAGCAAAATAAGATTTAGGAAAAGGGAGATCTTTTATACTTACCTCCTTACCTGTATGTATAGAGGCTCCTTGCTTGCTCGACTCTACCTTCTCCTCAGCTTACTTTCCCTTGTATGTTGGACTTGGCATTATCACCTCCTCTTCTTGCTTTTGGGTTGCCTTATTGAGCATAAGCTATTGTTCTTTAATACTTTCTGATTTTCCAATCTTCATCTGTCATATTGATAAATTTTCAATGTCAGGATCTTCCATATCCTCCTATACTATATCATCATCCTTAAAATGCATTTTTCTTCCACTTCTGAGTGATAGGCATTCAGATCCTTCAGATTAATGACAATATTCAAAGGTATGATGCCACTACTCTTTGTTTAAATGTTACTCGTTGTATTGGAGACTTGAGTTAAATGACTTGTGATATCTACATTCTTAGAACTTAACTCCTCAAGTTTCCTGTGCACATCAGCATTATCCTTCTGCATACTTTGAAGGATTGAAGCTGTGGAGGTGAAATGACTGTCATTCTCTTTGAGCTTGATGTCTATATTGGTCATTCTATAGTCCATGTTGTTCATCTGCGTAGCCATACTCTTCAACAACTGAGAAGTCTCATCTAGTCTTGATGCCACTAAGGCATTAGGATGAGTTAGAACTATTGACCTTGCATTATCTTGGTAGTTGCTTGAAGCAACACCTCCTTAGAATTAGTTTGGCATATTTTCCTTACTCCCTTACATAAAATTTGGGTGGTTTCTCCAACTAGGGTTGTATGTGTTGGAGTATGCGTCTCTCTTCTGGTATTGATTGGCTCTTCCTTGATACATTGCTGCCACATCTTCATACTATCTGTCACATGTACTGGTAGCATGCATCCTTGAACCGCATGATTCATATCCTGTAACTAGTGCTTGTGAGGTTCCCACTGTATGAACTTGCTTTATGGAATGTATCTCTCTTTCAATTACATTCATCATCTTTTCCATTCAGTTTACCAAAGCTTCTATTTCTGCTAAGATCTCATTTGAATTACCCAAAGATGATGAGGCATTCTCCTTGGATCCCTAGTCTGATGGTCTTCATTAGCCATTTTCTGGAGTAAATCCCAACTTGCTTGTGAAGCCTTATCTCTCAAAGAGCTATTTACTACTGCATTCAAGGACACCTGATTGTGAGGGAGTAGACCATCAAAGAAAATGTCTACTAGATCAGCCTTTGTCATATTGTGATGCGGACAACGAGTCAACAAATTGATAAATCTTGTCTAATATTCATGTAATGACTCTCCATCCTGTTACATCATGTTTGTAATCTCCTACTTTATATGAGTTGTCTTTGAGGTCGGGAAGAACTGTTCTAGATATGTTGACTTCAACTGATCCCTTGTAAGAGTTGAGAAATGAGTTGGCAGATTGTATAACCACTCCTTACCCTTCTCTTCCAAAGTGAAATAGAAATACCTCCTTAAAACATCATCCAATGCAGTCATTGGAGGCTTCATTTAATAGCATATCATATGCATGGTTTGTAAGTGCCGATGGACATTCTCCTACAAAACCATAAAATTTAGGTAAGGCTACAATCAAAGCTCCTTTAATTTCAAAATTAGCCTCTTCAGTGTAAAAGCCATAAGGATCATAATTCACATGCGAATGATTTATTTTCCTAATACTTCTATTATCTTCGATGTTCACTGGTATTTCATTTTATCCTTGCCTATTATTCCCATTATGTCCATTAGGATTAAAATCAACCATGTTAGAAATGTCTAATGGAATCTCCAAATTGAGTTCAATCCAGATCCCTGAGCACTAGAGGGTGAACTAGACTCTATTGATCTTGCTCTTCTCTAAATTCTCTCCTTAGTTTCCTAAGTTGTCTCCCAATTTTAGGTTCAAAAGGCACTAATGGTTTAGTTCTTCTACACATGCAACATAGGAACAATCAAGAATAACTAGGTAAGCAATCAAATTTAGACACAAAAAGTTTCACAGTAGAAAAGTTCACTAGTCGTGACTAAAATATGTTGTTGTCACAACCAAATATCGCAGAGAGAAAAGGTCAAGATGCAAGTGATGTTTGGTCATGACTTATAGTCATAGAGACTGATTTTGTAGAAACTTGGAAAAATGCAAAGCGCAATGCAATTAAAAACAACAAACTAAAATTTAAACAAAAATTGACTCAGGTAAATAATGAAATTGACAACCAATTGCTAACGAACCAATTACTTGACAACCAAGCACCATTGATTCGCACGGGCTGTCGTCATCCTGTGTATCAAAATGAAATTAATTGCACACTATTAATGTAGTATAAAGCACAACCATATCATTCTTCTCAAGGAACCTTTTTATTGGAATCCTAGCAAACTAGTGACAAAACCATTGAAAACCTGAGTGAAAATAAAATTTGGTTTTTTGGGTTTAATTGATTTTTAAAGCAATAAAATAAGGGTACAGTAAAGTAAATGTTTTTGTATTTTTTATTAAGTTGGAAAATGAGTGGATTTTGAAAGGAATGTGTTAAGATAGACTCTTGATGATGGAAAACTATCTATCCTTGTTCTTAATATGATATGGGGTTTTAAAATCACTAAGTCCTAAAAACAACCTCAATCGATTGATTGAGTCCATAACATTAACATTCCTTAAACTCCTTTAATCAAAGCTAGTTTAAAAACTCTTAATGAACTGTTAAAAGTCACTTAGCGTGCAATTCAATTAAGATGATGCAAATGCCCTCAAATGATCATCGATCGATGACCACAGATTTCAACCAATCGAATTAGTTAGCAATGATCGTTGATATCCAAAAATCAAAACTGAAATATTCATATTAAACCAACATCCAAATCATCCAAATTCAATTAAAAAACTTAATCTCAGAATAATCGATCGATATCTAATCCTTTCTCATAAAATTAAAACCCTAGATCTAGGAATTCCAAAAACATAAGAAAGGTGAGATTAAAAACATAAGACTCCCCATATGCACTGCAGTCTATGAGCTCAAGATATGCGATCCATCACTAAGAGACTAAAGATTTAGCCTCTCATGACTCCTACTGTGCCACAATTGCTTTCCAGATATGATACCATGAAGAAAGCAGAAAGAGGTGATGGATTAATGATGTAGAGATGTGAGATTCTATGGAAAGGTGAAGAAGGATGGAAGATGAGTGTGTAGGTTATAGAGGTGTAGGGAGGATTCGAGTACTTCTTCTTATCCTAATCAGCTCTAAAAACCTTGCGTCTGCAGCTTCCTCTTCCTTTTATTTCCATATGACCTAATATAAAATGCGCAGCTTCAGCGATTGTCTCTTTTAGTCACGACCAGGTCTATGTTTTGGTCATGTCCTATAAACATAGAGAAAGTTCCAAAAGAAATGAGGTCGTGACCTACGGACACTTTGGTCACGACTAAAAGGCACAGAGGTATGATATGATTTTCTTTGTCTTGTGATTTCTTTTCTGCTCACGTTAGTCCTTAGTTCTCCTCCAAAATAACTATGATTCAAAACCAAAGCTCACTGTAAAAGTTCAAATCAGTGGATAACAATATTTATGCAGTTTTAAAGAGTTAATTTACCATTTTACCCTTTGATTAGCATATTGCTAAGCACAATCATGTATTACCACAAAAGCATAAATGCAGGCATAAAATGAATGTAAAGTTGTAATAAGACCCTGAAAATGTCATAGAAACCATACACAATTTGTGTCTTATCACTTTACATCACAAATCCTTTTAGTCGCATACCATAAGCTTTTTTTGCATCCTCTTCATTAGTAAAAAGGCCGCTTAAACCTTGGTATAATTGGAAGATACCATAACACCTTTGTAGGAGACTTGTTTAATATGTACCTTGGTGTCTTACATATTGGACACTTCTCCTCATCTTCAAAATCTTTCCTGTACAATATGCAATCATTTGGGTTTGCGTGAATCTTCTATATTACATGCCTAAAGGACATATTATTTTCTTAGAATTATAGTAGACTTCGGGTAACACATTTTCTTTTGTAAACATGTCTTGCAATAACTCAAGCAATTCTAAAAAACCTATATCACTCTACCTATGCCATGCTTTCACACTTACTAATCTCAACACCGTATTCAACATGTTGTATTTTTTGCACCCTGAGTATAGAAATTTTTCTACATCATTCAACATATTACCATATGCATGTGACCGAATAAAAGCATCTTATCCAACATCACGAATCATGTCATCTACTCGATCATCAGTATCATGTCATCATAAAAGGTATGTTCCAACTGTTCAAGTGCACATGACCTTTCCACATTTTCACCATGCCATATCTATACTGTGTAACTCTTACAAAACGCCTCACAAATTAGATGAGTGTAATATCTATAGGACTTTGTTTCCTCTCATTCAAACAACTCACACAAGGACAATAAAACCTTTCATTATCATCATCACCATTTCATTTAGCAAAATCCAAAAACTACTTCACCCCTCAGCATACTCAACACTTGTTCGTTTAGCATTTATCCAACTATGATCCATATTTGTAGAAGACTAAAACACTAGAAAAATAGAAAACAAGAAAACCTAATTGTAGCTAATTATGGGAGAGAATATATCACGCATAAGTGGAAGAACTCATCAAATGAAACAAGTAAATAACAACAATGAATCCAGCAAATAATAGCAAAAGTTACTGCCAATAGTGCATAAATTTTTAGTTCTCGAGACAAAGAGTTCAAAACAAAACTCACCAGATGTGAAGGGTCGAGAAGACTTAAATGCGCAAACCAGTGAAAAATGAGAGATAAGAGGCGTGAAGGGGATTATGATTAACATAAAGTGTGTTTCTTAAGCAAATCTTGACCAGATAAAATGGAACACCGGTGTAGAAATAACTTTTTCAAACTTGACATTATATTCTACACCGATCACTTTTACAACAGGTGTAAAGTATTATAAATTACACAAATCTACGCCAGATTAAATGGAACACCCGTGTAGAAATAGCTTTTTCTAAACTTGACATTATATTCTATACATGTCACTTTTACAACCAATGTAAAATATTAAAAATTATTTTATAAACAAACCTACACAGGATGAAATTTACATTTGGTGTAGAAAATGTGATAATCTACAACTGATATTGACATGTCAGTTTCAATCTATTATATTTTTTCTTGTTTGAAAAATAAAAGAACGCCATGTCATCATCAAAATAATAAACTTCATTCATTCAACTTTACTAATAACTTTACACTAAAAGTTTGAAATTTTAAAAAAAAATCTATCAAAATATATATAATATGTTCTCTCTTTTCACTCTTCATCAGACTCAAAGCTTTATGATTCAGACTGGGTAAGATCAACAAGATTATATAAGCTATTATCTATTGATGGTAGCGAACTTCTAAGCGAAAAGCTCTGAAATGGTGTTTCAGTCTATTAACCTTTTGAATCAATCCTTCCACAGAGTCCTCCAGGCCATTGAAGCACAGGATGAGTTCCTCAAAGCGCTTTATCAAAGTGACAACCAGTGGAAGAGGAGAAAGAACTAAAGGGTGAGGGTTAGCGTCATATCCCCAATTTTCTTATCTGGTATGTATGTATATTTTGTATGTAATAAATATGAGATTCTCTAAGGAAAGGGTAGAAATTTATGGAAGGAAAGGGATTAAAGTGTAAATAATAGAAAGTTCAAGGACCTAGATGGAATTTATAAAAGTTTTATGTCCAAAATAGAAAGTAGAGAAAAAAGTTCGGCCATTAAGTGTAATTTCAAAAAGTTTAGGGACCTAAATGTAATTAAGCAAAAGTTCAAAGGACAAAATCGTAATTATGAGGAAGTTGTGCCAGAAAAGGCCCAAAACTGCCCGAAAATGTTGTAGTATCAAATTTTATTAGAAAATAGAGAATGTAAATTGGGTCAGGCATATTTTTCATAATTTTGATCTGAGGCCCCAGATAATTGATATTAATTTTTAAAAACTGGAGATTATTACAAATCATTCTGGATCTCATAAACAGATAAAATTTGGTAATAAATTCCCATAATTAATATAGAAATTTATAAAACTAACAGAGCTCAAAAAGAAGTTCTGTAGAATTTTTAATGGAATTTGCAGTAGGATTATATGCCTGATAAATACTTTCGGGTGAGGTTTTGGGAATTGAGCCATAAATATATTGGACCCATATAGAGTCCCAAAATGGCATCCAAAGGGCCCAATAAGATATTTGAATAGTCAAATGGGCCAGTGTCCGGAGGAATCCAGAAAAAAGTGTGAAATTACGAAAATACCCATATGTTGTAATAATGAACAAGAGATGGATGGAGGGCTTTTTGGACAAGTCAAAAACGTGCAAGAAAGCATAGGGGTGATTAGTTAGAGTCAGTATATGCCCTGATGAAGTATACAGAGTTGTGAAATGACAATTATGCCCATAGGGTTAATATAGTACAAGCAAGTGCACAAAGGGTATTTTGGTTATTTCTCAAGGGATGGTTGGCAGATTAATACTTAGTCTAACAATGTCAATGGTAGGAAAAACCTAAACACTGGTTTTCATGATAGAATACATATTATGGAATATTATAAAAATTGAAAACATAAAACAGTCCGATTTTTGTGAAACTACATAAGTCAGTACTAGACTAGACTGTAATTTTTCCTATCAGTACTTCTACTTTTCTTCAACCAAACACAGCCCTAAATGATTTCATGGATGATGTCATCAATGAGGCTTCTATGAAAAGTTTGATAGAAGGTGGATTATAGACCATTATATCAAATAGTAACCCAACTAATCTTGGCCTTCCATTTCCATCCAATTTTGTCTATAAATACCCATCAATTCCAGACCTGTTTGTTAGCTTAGAATCCTTGGGGAACCTCTACCAAAATTCACTTTGAAGTAAGAAAGAAGCGTATACCTTGGAGCAACAAGAAAGGTAACTAGTTCCTTTGATCTTGGACTTTGTTCTAGAACGTTTGCTCTTAGTTTTAAGAGGTTTTTATGGCACTTTCCCTTTGATGTTGCTGCTGTTCATGCTGTTCATATGTGATGGGAATATGAATTTTATGTTATGGATAGTTTATACAAGCTTAAACAAGCTAGAATCAAGTGGTATTAGCTTGGAAATTCAAGTATACATGTAGTTAGGGTTTTGTGTTCTTGTCTGCCACTGTACGAATCACTATTCATATATTAGAATTTCATGATTTTGATGCTTCCCATGGGTTTAAAATGGAAAATTGTGTGGGGATAAAGTAGTGAAACAAGTAGTAGAAGCATTAGAATCAAAAGGAGAATTTTTGGAAAACAGGGGGAGACATTTCGGTTCTGTACAGTAGCCAAGGATGTGGTGTGATTTTGGAAAATCTGATTTCATATTTGGATTCTACATAAAAATTTATGTGGAAATGAACCATAAGAATTTATTTTATAAATATGGAAGCATAAGTCATAAAGTAGACAAAGAATGGAATCTATTTTGAACCTAGTCTTGGAATTGTTTTAAAGTTGAGTTGTAACTTGATGTTACTTTGTAATGGCTAGGTTAAGTGGTAGCAAGAATACCTAACTATAATGTTATGTTTGTTTGATTGAATGCTTGATTGTTATTTGTGATGTTTGGTTGAGCTTAATATTATAATATGATAGTGATGATGAAGTTTGAATTATTGTAACTCCTTGCAACTAATGTCATGACAATATGTATGTTAGAGTTTGCTTATGTATGAGCATGAAGTAACTCCCATCTCATGATAACATGTTAGGCATTTAATCAATATTGCATGAAATTATTGTTTGTATGGCTTGCTATTGGGATTTCCATGAAATCTCATTCTTTCCATATGCATAGCCATGTTATATGTGCTGGAACGTCTTAAGGAAAAGGTTAAATGTGGATGCTTGAATTTGTATAATAAGTTATGCTTACTACTTAGCACTATAAGATGACTTGATGGGATATCTAGCATATTATAGTGTATTTGTATTATGAGGCAGTAATCTTGTAAGGGTAATTAAAATGACTTAACCAATGATTTTGGACGTGTAATTTTGTATGAAAGTAGCTAAGATACAAATCTTTAAATGGACACCAAAAACTCCTCAATTGGTTAATTTTTCTATTTAATATGATTTTTCTAATTTGGAGATATAATTTGGAATTGAGATAAAGTGAGCGACTGGAGGTAGTGACGTTCAATCGCTAATTTCATATAGTAAACGAACGAATTTTTGACAAAATTTTATGGACTTAAAGAACACAGCTAAAGCCTTAAATCCATATGTAACACATTTCATTTGGACAAGTAACCAAAGAGAAATGAATTTTTGAATTTAAGGCAAAGAAGCTGGAACTTCCAGATTTACCAAATGAACAGTATTTTTCAACAAATAAACTGATTTCATTTGGGCAATGAAACCTCATTTTTATATTTTTCCTTCAAAGTTAAATGAAAGAGATTCCATTAGAAATTGGAACAACTCCATTTCAATTTTTTTATATTTAATTATGAATTTCAAAACTAGGGATGTATTCTGGATTACCACATGAACAGTACCCGTGAACAGTACTGAGAAGCATTTTCTTTAAAATTCATATTTCTAAAGCAAAGAGGTATGTAATTGGTTTAAATTACTTCCAATTGAGTATAATTGATGTTGAAAATAAGGATACGACATTTTGTTATTAGAGCAAAGGATTATGGCTTAAGAAATACTCTGAATAGATTAGTTATATACAGATACCTAATTGAAAATTTTCATAATTGACACTAAGTTAGTTGTTGTAGGACAAAGATGACTAAACATAGGACTGGATTAGAAACCATAGTTAATCAAGGAGACCCTATGCCAGAGGTTTTTAGTTCAGATAAGTCTGGTTTAAACTCAGAAGAGGTGTTTATGATAGAGAATGATGATGATTATTGGCTTCCACTAGTGATACATGAACCAGCTTCTAATGATTCATAGTTAGATAGATATGATAGTTCATTTATTGGGTCAAATAATATTAATACAGCATCTGAGAACCTATTCCCATTTCTCCTTTACCTAACCCTGACCTAGAGATGGAGGAGAGAGATACAACTTATCCTAAGCCTCAACCACTACAATATGATGAGTGACATTCCCAGGTTATAGGTACCATAAAATCTCCAGTTAGACAGTCTATCAACACAGATATTTTAGGACCTAGCCAATTACCAAATCAAGCAAATATTCCTAGTCCTAGTAAACCAATGGTAGTAATATCCTTCGAAAACTAGAACATAGAACTAGTGAAAGTAAAAACAATGAATGAAGAACAGTTCGAGAATGCTGTGGAACTGGCTAGACGGCTATATGATTTAGGTTGACTTTTGGTTTGAGAGATAGACCAAGATTATAGGATCTATCAAGATTTTATAGTAAGAGTCAGTAAAGCTTGTTTGGCTTTTGATCCAGATACCCTTCTCTTAGGGGATTGGACCAATATTATGGATGATATCTTGCCAACCACTAACACTTGGAGAGTAGGGTTAGATCGTTATTTTGAGGAAGAACCATATGAAAGCATACCAGACTGGATCTTCATGATAGAAGAGTTTATTAGAAGAACTTTTAAGAAAGAGTAATGTGATGTGATAGTGTTACGTATATAAGTGATGTATAATAGATATGTATGACAGTTGTACTTAAGAAATGATACATGATAGTATATGTGTATGATGTTTTGAAACCTATATGTATGTAATGTTATAAATGAAGTATAAGTTACATATTTATGTTATTCCCTTTCATATTTAGATAGAAAAACAAAATGGTACGAATAAGAAGAACTGTTCCATCAGAAGAACCTCGAAATCCCATAGACCTTAATCAGTTAATTATGGAACGCTTAGAGGCACAACAAAAGATGATAGAGGATATGAGAGCAGCTCAAGCTCATAGTGACCAGGAACGAGATGCTACTATAGCTGCACTAGTCGAAGTTGTAGATAATCTAAGACAACCAGAGCCTATAGAAGCAGTTAATATGGAACCAGAAGGGGTACAGCAACTAGTAGAGCCACCTAGGCAAGCTGAGACAGTGGTGGATCCTGTTGGTATCCAATAGTGGATGACAAAATTTTGCAAACACAGTCCTCCAACATTTGAAGGGATATTTGATGCACAAATAGCAGAGAACTGGATTAGTCGATTGGAAAAGATTTTCAAGGTATTTGGTTGTCCATCTCAAAGTAAGGCTCAGATAGCCATTTATCAGCTAAAAAGAGATAAAGACCGGTGGTGGAAGAACACTGAACTACTCCTATAAGCTAGGAACATTCCTATTACATGGTAAGTGTTTATTGAACAATTCTATGAGAAGTATTTTCCTTAGTCTGTACGTGATGAGCGGGAAGCTGAATTCCTTGTACTGAGGCAAGGAGAGAAGGAGCCCTTTGATGAATATATGGCTATGTTTATCTATCTTTCTCAGTATTCCACGTATCTCCGTCAAGTGGATGATGAACGATGGATGGTAGAAAGAATGATCAGAGGACTGAATGCTATACTGAAGGAAAAGATGATGCCACAACAGTACAATCATTTTAACAAAGTAGTGGATGCATGCGGACTAATTGAAAATAGCCTGAATCATCAAATATTATTTAAGCCAGTAGGCAAAGGAACTGTTACTCCTGAAAGGACTAGTCAAAGTCACGATGTTGCTGGTGCTAGTGGCTATAAGAAGAGAAAAAAAGCAATGGCAGAATATAAGGCCTAATCAAGGAAACTTTTGAGGCAATGTTGGCAACTGGGACTCAAGGTTTCATGTATGTGACAAGTGTGGAAAGAATCATGGCGACAAGCCGTGTTTGATGGGACAAAATGTTTGTTATACATGTAAAAAGCCTGGACATTTCTCTAAAGATTATCCTCAAGCAGTAAATATCAAAGGCCATAAACTCAAAGACTAGTATTCGCACTTACTCGTGAGGATTCTTAGAAATCACCCAAAATGATCCAAGGTACTATTTATCTCAATAATCACTCTGTGATTGCTATGTTTGACTCGGGTGCAAGTCATTCCTTTGTTTCTTATGAATGTACTAAACGACTAGGCCATATAATTAGCAACTTACATTATGCTATATGTGTAACAACCCCTATAAATGCTCAAGTAGTTACATCTGACGTTTGCCTAAATAGTGTTATTCGATATGAACATTGTTGCACTTCTCTAGACTTAATATGTATGCCTTTTCATGAGATTGATGCCATAATTGGATTAAACTAGTTATCTTACAATAACATGATGTTGGATTGTAAGAATAAGACCCTAGTTCTGTGTCCAAGGGCAATAGATGTAAGTCCAGAAGTAAGGCTAAATTGGATGACGGAGGCTCAGGCAGATAAATGCTTACGAAAAGGATGTCAAGGGTACATGATCTTATTTTTTGTTAAGGCAGAAGTAGAAGAAGGGGTTGAGGAGATTTCAGTTGTCAAGGAATTTCCTGAAGTTTTTCCAAAGGAGATTCGTGGATTATCTCCTGAACGAGAAGTAGAGTTTGCAATCGATATTGTACCTGGAGCTAGACCAGTATCTAAAGCCCCATATCGTATGGCCCCTAATAAGATGATGGAGTTAAAGAAACAGATTGAATAGCTTTTAGATATTTCATCTGACCCAGTGTTTCACCATGGGGTACTCCAATTTTATTTGTTAAGAAGAAGGATAGCAGTTTAAGATTGTGTATTGATTATAGGGAGTTGAATAAGATTACTATTAAGAATAAGTATCCTCTTCCCAGAATTGATGACCTGCTAGATCAGTTGGTTGGAGCCAGTTTATTCTCTAAGATTGATTTGAGATATGGCTATCATCAACTCAGGATTAAATCAGATGATATTTCAAAGACCACTTTTAGGACTCATTATGTTCATTTTGAATTTCTTGTGATGCCTTTTGGTCTGACGAATGCACATATAATTTTCATGGATTACATGAACCGAATCTTCAGTCCTTATTATCACATTGTTGTGGTCTTCATTAATGATATTCTAGTGTACTCCAAATCTGTTGAAGAGCATGAAAGGCATTTAAGAATTATCCTTAGTATTCTTAAAGAAAAATAGCTTTATGCTAAGCTTAGTAAATGTGAGTTTTGGCTTCAAGAAGTCAAATTTCTCGATCATGTCATATCCCATGAAGGGGTAGTTGTAGATCCTAGCAAAGTTGAAGCCATATTAAGCTGGGAGCAGCCAAGGACAGTGAATGAGATTAGAAGTTTTATGGGCTTATCAGGGTATTATAAAAGATTTATTAAGGATTTTTCTCGACTTGCCTTGCCATTGACCAAGTTAACCAGAAAGAATCAGCCTTTCAAATGGGATGAGAAGTGTGAGGCTAGTTTTCAAGAATTAAAACAGAAGTTAACCACTACTCTAGTGTTGATTATTCTAGATTCCACCCAGACGTATATGGTTTATATTGATGCTAGTAAACAGGGGTTGAGATATGTGTTAATGCAGCAAGGAAGAGTGGTAGCCTAAGCTTCTCAACAGTTAAAGCCATATGAAGAAAATTATCCCACTCATGATCTAGAGCTTACAGCTGTAGTCTATGCTTTGAAGATCTAGAGGCATTATTTGCATGGAGCCACTATAGAGTTGTATTGTGACTACAAAAGTCTGAAGTATCTACATGACAAAAAAGAATTGAATGTGAGACAATATAGATGGATGGAATTGCTAAGAGATTATGATTTTTAGATTAAATACCATCCAGGAAAGGCAAATGTGGTAGCTGATGGTCTAAGCATAAAAGTTGTGCAGGTGGCAAGTCTGATGATCAAAGAATTGAAATTAATAGAAGATGTTAGAGATTGGAGTCTGTTATATCAAGTACATATAGCAGAGAATCCTTGTGGAGGAGTACAAGTCCAAGCATTCATTGAAGATGAGATAAAAAAAGCTCAAAAGTATGATAAGCTCACAACAATTTTTAAAGATAAGTTAGAGAGAGGGGAAACTAAAAATTTTGAGATCTCTCAAGATGGATTGCTACGATTTAGGGGAAGACCGTATATTCCTAATTCCATGGGATTAAGAGAAATTTTTTTTGATGAAGCACATAAGAACCTCTATACAGTACATCCAGGTATGACCAAGATGTATCATGATGTTAAAAGTCTATTTTGGTGGCCTAGATTAAAGAAGGATGTTGTGGCTTATGTATCAAAATGCCTGACATGTCAGAAAGTAAAAGTTGAACATCAAAGGCCAGCAGGAAAATTACAACCACTAGATATACTTGAGTAGAAATGGGATAGTATTGCAATGGATTTTGTAGAAGGACAGCCCATGTCTCCCACTAAGCGTGATGCAATATGGGTGGTAATTGATCGATTGACAAAGTCAGCTCATTTCCTGGCAATAAATAAAAGAGATTCTCTAGAAAAGCTAGCAAAATTGTATATCAAAGAGATTGTTAGACTTCATGGTGTTCCAAGTAGTATTGTGTCTGACAGAGACCCTAGATTCACATCTAATTTCTAGAAAGCTTTGCACAAAGAAATGGACACTACTCTCTAGTTTATTATAGCTTATCATTCTCAAACGGATGGGCAATCTGAGAGAACAATCCAAACACTAGAAGATATGTTGAGAGCTTGTGTTTTGGAATTCAAAGGAAGTTGGGATGTCCATCTGCCGTTAATAGAATTTGCTTATAACTATAGTTATCAGACTAGCATTCAGATGGCCCCATTTGAAGTACTCTACGGATATAAATGTAGATCTCTGTTATGTTGGTTAGAGTTGAGCGAGAGGAGAATGTTTGGTCCTGATTTAGTAGATCAAAAGGCAACACAAATTGATATGATTAGAAAAAGATTGTTAACGGTTCAAAGTAGACAGAAAAGCTATGCTGATGTCAGAAGAAAACTGTTGGAGTTTGAAAACGGGGAACATATATTTCTTAAGTTGACCCCAACTACGAGAGCTGGACGATCAATCAAGGTGAAGAAGTTACATCCCAAATACATCGGACCATTTCAAATCCTCTCAAAGGTAGGATCAGTGGCTTATAAGTTAGCTCTTCCCCCAAATCTCAGCCAGATACATGATGTATTTCATGTTTCCCAATTAAAGAAGTATGTTCCAGACTTATCACATGTGCTTGATGTCATATCCTAATTTTTCCCTATCTGTATAATACTGATAGAGGAAAGAGGATTAGAAAGGATTGTGATTATGAATAGAAAGGAAAAGCAATGATTAGACAAAGGTATGAAGAAAGGGACTAAATCGAAAAGTCTAAAAGTTCTATTGTAGAAAATGAAAGTAGAAATAAACTTTAGGCCATTAAGTGTAATTATGAAAAGTTGAGGGCCTAAAGTGTAATTTTCATAAAGTTCAAGGACTTAAATGACATTTCGAAAAGTTTTAAGGCTAAAACTAAAGGTAGAGAAAAAAGTTGGGCCAAAAGGTGAAATTACCAAAAGTTAAGGAACTTAGATGTAATTTATCAAAAGTTCAGGGGCAAAAATGTAATTATGAGAAAGTTGAGCCGAAAAAGGCCTAAAAATGGCCAGAATCATATTAGTCCCAAATTTTTCCAGTAAGTAGAGAAAATTATTCTGATTAGTTTAACGCAACACATAATTTTGATTTAATATCCCGATTAATTGATATAAATTCCTGAAGTCAAGACAAATTATTATAGTATTTTTTTGGACCTCAGAATTAGATGAAACCTTGCAGTAAATTCCTATAATTAATATGAGAATTTATAAAATTGATAGAGTTAGAAAAGGAACCCTGTAGAATTCTTACAGGAATTTACGGTGTAATAAAATACCTGATAAATACATTCGAGAGAGGATTCTCGAGATGTGTGCCAAAAAGGCAATGGACCCATATCAAGGCCCAAATGGTGTCCCAAGAGGCCCAATAAGGTGGTTGGGTAGTTAAGTGGGCCAGAGTCCAGAGTAACCCAGGAAAAGTGTGAAATTACGAAAATATCCCTGTGTAGCCAGATTGTACCAGTGATGGATGGAGGGTATTTTGGTCATTCTAGACAGGTTAAAAATGTCTAAGCTAGTATAAAGAAGATTAGTTAGAGCCAGTATATACCCTGATACAGTATAAAGAGGTGTGAAATGACAATTATGCCCTTAGGGTTAATATAGTGCAAGAAAGTGCAATAAGGGTATTTTGGTCATTTCCCAAGGGATAGTTGGCAGATGAATACTCAGTCTAACAATGTCAATGGTAGGAAACCTAGACATTGGTTTTTATGATAGAATACATATTCTGGAATGTTATAAAAATTGGGAACATAAAATAATCTTGTTTTTGTTAAACTGCTCAGATCGGTACCGGACTGGACTAGAATTTTTCCTATCAATATTTCCCCATTATTTGCGCCAAATACAGCCCTTTTTGATGTCATGGATGATTTAATTAATGAGACTCCTAGGGCAAGCTAATCTAAGATCAAATATGAGCCATTAGATCAAATAGTGCACAAACTAATCTTGGCCATTGATTTTCTATGAGATTTTTCTATAAATACCCCCTCAAATCTGAAGCAAACTATGGAGCAAGAACCCTTGTGGAAATTATTCCAAAATGAAATCTCAAGCCAAGACAAAGAAGATTCAAGGTACCAAAGTTCAAGCAAGCTAAAGATTAAAGGTAAACAATCTATCCTAGCTTATTTTTCTTTGATTTGGGAGCTTGAACTTAGGGTTTTCATGAGGGAAATAAATGGAATTTCATAATTCTAATCTCATAAATGGATTCAAAAGATGAAATTGTGTAGGGTAAAGTCAAGACATCAATTGGTTCAAAGTCCAAGTTAATTAGTGAAGACTAGAGAAAGTTATGTTAGTAAAGAGTTAAGAATTTTTCAAGGTTAGTCTTGAGCATTGTTGGAGTTCATGGCCCTAATGAATTATGTAATGAATATGAATGTGTTTAGGACCTTGAAACATCCAAGAAGATATTGTGAAGTGATTGACCGAAAGGCTTATGGTTGGAAAGCTAGGGAGCAAGTGCAAAAGATCAAGAGAAAAGCTTAAGTGCAAGGTAGTGGACTTACCTCTTTATGTGCTTGATGTGGTATGCTTATGAGTTGACATGTATATGATATTTGAATGATGTTGTGACATGATAAATGATGTTGAATGTAATGTGAATAACATGTTTTCCATGGCCATGCACTTTTATGCAAAAGTATATAGCATGATGGCATGTCACTAATTAAAGAAAGTTTAATGAAATTACATATCATGCATTAGCATCCATCTTGCATATTTAAGTGGTAATGTTTGCTACTGAGATTCCATAGAATCTCACCGTCCCATAACTAACCAATTTAGGTCAAGCATGAAGGAAAATGTATGCATGGAGAAGAGCTAAAGAATGGAAGAAAGGAAGTGAAGTAATTGAGATCCTAGCATATGCTATGAATTATCCATGTATGCAAATGCTATGTAAGGTGTCTATTTATGTAAAGAATATGTATGAAAGAATTATGGCATAACCCCATAATGTATATGAATGCATGAAAGGCAAAAGAGATGATTTATGCATGCTGGAACAATTATTGAAAGTGAAAGAAAGGAAACTGAAATGGTAAAAACGTAAGTCCTAAAGCAATTTTGTTGTGGCTTTAGTTTGACCTAGTAAATAAAGGAATTAATCCACAAAAGTTTATGAGCACATAGTACACATCAAGATATTTAAATTCATATATAATACACCTCATTTGGATGTGTATATTAAGATAAATGAATTTCCAAATTTAAGAGACAGAATCTAGAATTTTCAAAATTTGCCATATGAACAGTTAAAAGTAACGATTTAACTGTATCAATTGGCAAAGTAAACATCTAGATTTATATTTTTCCCTTAAATATATATGAAAGAGATTCAATTAGAAATTTGGATCACCTTTATATGATTTTTCTACAATTATTTATGAATTTTTAAAGTTTGACTATAAATCTAGAAATCACCAAATGAACAGTACTCGAGAAGTAAGTTTTAGAATTTTAATTTTTGGGCTAATGTAATGCTTCCGCTAATCAAATATGCTTCTGAATACGTACTCTGAGGTGGTAAAAGTAGGATGTTTCACTTGAACAAGATGATATCATGCTACGAGATGACCTAACTTATGAAGTTGGACCAGTACGAATTATTGATCGAAAGGTTAAGCAACTACAAAATAAACAAATTTTGTTAGTCAAAGTACTCTAGAAAGGATTAACTGATAATGAAGCCACATAGGAAGCAGAGGAAAGAATGAAGGAGATATATCCTAAATTATTTTCTTAATATGTGTATATTTTAAATTTTGAGGACGAAATTTATTTTAAGTGTGAGAGAAATGTCATATCCCCAATTTTCTTATCTAGTATATATGTACATTTTGTATGTAATAAATATGAGATTCTTCAAGGAAAAGGTAGAAATTTATGGAAGGAAATGGATTAAAGTGTAAATAATAGAAAGTTCAAGGACCTAGATAGAATTTATAAAAGTTTTATGGCCAAAATAGAAAGTAGAGAATAAAGTTGGGTCATTAAGTGTAATTTCAAAAAGTTTAGGGACCACAATGTAATTAAGCAAAAGTTCAAGGGGCAAAATCATAATTATGAGGAAGTTGTGCCAGAAAAGGCCTAGAATTGCCCGAAAAATGATGTAGTCTTAAATTTTACCAGTAAATAGAGAATGGAAATTGGGTCAAGCATATTTTTCATAATTTTGATCTGAGGCCCCAGATAATTGATATTAATTTTTAAAGTTCAGAGATTATTACAGATCCTTCTGGATCTCCTAAGTAGATAAAATTTGGTAGTAAATTCCCATAATTAATATAGAAATTTATAAAACTGACAGTGCTAAAAAAAGCTCTGTTGAATTTTTAATGGAATTTACAGTAGAATTATACGCCCGATAAATACTTTCAGGTGAGGTTTTGGGAATTGAGCCATAAATATATTAGACCCATATAGAGGCCCAAAATGGCATCCAAAAGACCCCAATAAGATATTTGAACAGCCAAATGGGCCAGTGTCCAGAGTAACCAAGAAAAAAGTGCAAAATTATGAAAATACCCCTGGGTTGTAATAATGAACAAGAGATTGATAGAGGACATTTTGGATATATAATCCTCATAAAATATAGCTATTATTAATTATTTAAATATATTTTATATCCAGTATAATTTAAAAATAATATTATAAATGAATTTAGTTTATTTCAAAGGAGTTAACCATAGTAGAAAAGAGTTTACTAAAATTTAAAAGTAACCCTACCATGGTTATAAAAGATTTTTCTTAATCGATAATTACCACTGTAGAAACTACCAATCTAACACTAACATAGTAAATAGGGTTTAACTTATTTTAAAAGTGATATCCATGATAGAAAAGAGTGAAACTTATAAAATCGTACTATCATGGATATAAAAGCTTTACATAATTTTCGCACGTAAAACTATGTTAGAAAGAATTTAACCCCACTAACATGGTTAAAGGATTCAAGCCTCCATTTAACTTCATCTAGTTACTAATTCAAATTTTTTGGGTAACGTACTTAAGTGACTAACGCCAATACCCATAACGCTAGCAAAATTTCCAAATAACAATCATAATATAATAAATAGCCTCTGGGGTTCATCATGTCACAATCCTAAAAGGCTCTAGCCTCCTACCAGCACACATTATTCAATAGGATAATAAAATAGCAAATCATCAGAGTATAAAGAAAAATATGAATAAAAGTAGGCCCTATAGTGGCAATATACATCTACTCAACACACAAATATAAGGGAGGATATTGTACAGTTTAACTAGCACAACTATGCCTCCGGCGCCTTTCCGTTCGAACTAGCAATTAAACTAACTCCTGAAAAATGTTAATAAACATAGGGTGAGACAAAAGCCCTAGTAACCATCAATTCTACTCATCATGCATACTAATATGTGCTCGTGAGGTGACAAGTGGGACCGTTTATAAAGTGCAACTGAACCGCCTTATTTTCGCCGACCGAACCCATGGATAGACCACCCAAGTTCCTCCCATCAATCCAACCGAACTACCTTATTTTCGCCGATCGAACCCATGGGCTAGTGATAACCACCATATGACTGGCCACCTAAAAAGTTCACCGGTCAAGTGATATAGACTGGGTAAAATCTATAGAACACGTGACCGAACCATCGGTTCATTCCCCCTCGGTAAACTGGTGGGGGTGTTGCAGCCCCTCAGTAAACAGGTGGGGCAAGTCCCTCGGTAAACAGGTAGGACAAAAGCCAACCATCTAGCTTCAATGGAAGCTATACCACGTGGTAAAAATATAACTCCCTCATCACAAATCCCCAATGCATAATTCTCAAGATAATAATATTAATCAACAATCTCAAACTTGATAATCAATAACATTAATAAGTATCACAATAAAATCTTTCTCAAAATAATAATTTTCTTCAAACGACAATTACAAAATATAACAAGTTTTTGTTCTCAATTCAATTTTCTAAATTAAACTGCAAGTCCCACAAAACTATTTTTTTATAAAACTATCAATAATAATTCCTCAATATAATCATGTAAATACCAGCAGATTTACATAAATATATATATATATCAAAGCACTCACAAACATCACACTAGCACACACAATGAGTGGAAAGTGATTACTTCTTGTCAAAATAAGGAATAATTACCATAAGTCAAGTGGTATCGTTTATAATATATCAATAATAAACAATTTGATGCTCTACTAGGAGTTACTCTAGGACCTCGATGATAGTCTACAAAATCATCACACAAGAACTATCACTATATTACTTATTAATACTATGAGATTATTCTAAAGCTACTCTATAATCTTAGAGCTTATCCCAAAAATATAAATCTTCTTCTAGATTTACATTAGTCTAATATAATAATAAATTAGGTTGAAGCCTTGAATTCTTTCTTTTTTTCTTACAAAATTTCCTAAATAGATTTTCTATTTATAAACTATATTTATGTCTCTCTCTCCATATATATATATTTATACACATATACATATAATTTGCAATGAATGAGTTTATTTCCTAATTATTGTATTAAACAAGAAAAAGGATAAGATGAACGGTGATCACTTCACTTTTATATATATATATATATATACACACATGGATGTGGATGGATGGTGAAGGCATATATCTACATATGTATTAAAGGTATGAAACTGTACAGGAGAGGAGAAAGGAAGGAGTATGGCGCTAGATAATAAACAGTAATAGGAAGGAAGAGATCAATAAAAAGGGAAAGGAGATGAGAAAGTGTACCTCTACTACGAAAAAATAAATTTACGTAGAAGGAGAGAAAGAGTGATATGAAGGAAAAAGATAATTGGTGATGGCTGATGGCAATAAAAAGAGATGAGATAGGGGTAATTTTAGGTTTAATATTTTAATTTTTATTTAATATAATCATATTATCTTATTATTATTAGTATTAGTATTATTATCTTCATAATTTGTTAGAATCCTATTAGACATAATATTTAAAATTCAAACCATATCTTCAAAATTTAAACTCCATATCTAAACTTGAAGGTAAATCTTAATATATTCCTAACTAATAACATAAATCCAATCATAAAGTTTAAGAAAGATAATGGTAGGATAATTCAGATATTTTTGTTCATTGAAACTAATAAAAATATTAAACTATAATATTTTTAATTATTTAATATATGAGTTATTGATAAATAATATTTTAAATTGTGCTTAAAAATAAAACTAAAAATTAGGATCTTATATTGGACAAGTCAAAAACATCCAAACAAGTATAGGGGTGATTAGTTAGAGCCAGTATATGCCCTGATGAAGTATACAGAGGTGTGAAATGACAATTATGCCCTGAGGGTTAATATAGTACAAGAAAATGCACTAGGGTATTTTGGTCATTTCTCAAGGGATGATTGGCAGATAAATACTCAGTCTAACAATGTCAATGGTAAGAAAAACCTAAACACTGGTTTTCATGATAGAATACATATTGTGTAATATTATAAAAATTGGAAACATAAAACAGTCCGATTTTTATGAAACTGCGTAAGTCGGTACCGGACTGGACTATAATTTTTAACTATAAGTACTTCTACTTTTCTTCAGACAAGAATAACCCTAAATGATGTCATGGATGATGTCATTAATGAGGCTTCTAGGGCAAGTTTGATGGAAGGTGGATTATGGACCATTAGATCAAATAGTAACCAAACTAATCTTGGCCTTCCATTTTCATCCAATTTTATCTATAAATACCCATCAATTCTAGACCTGTTCAAAAGCTTAGAATCCTTGGGGAACCTCTGCCAAAATTCACTTTGAAACAAGAAAGAAGCATACACCTTGGAGCAATAAGAAAGGTAACTAGTTCCTTTGATCTTGGACTTTATTCTAGAAGGTTTCTCTTAGTTTTAAGAGGTTTTTATGGCACTTTCCCTTTGATGTTGCTGCTGCACATGCTGTTCATATGTGATGGGAATATGAATTTTATGTTATGGATAGTTTAGACAAGCTTAAACAAGCTGGAATCAAGTGGTATTAGCTTAGAAATTTAAGTATACATGTAGTTAGGGTTTTATGTTCTTGGCTGCCATTGACAAATCACTATTCATATGTTAGAATTTCATGATTTTGATGCTTCCCATGTGTTTAAAATGGAAAATTGTGTGGGGATAAAGTAGTGAAACAAGTAGTGGAAGCATTGGAATCAAAATGAGAATTTTTGGAAAACAAGGGGAGACATTTCTGTTCTGTACAATAGCCAAGGATCTGGCTTGATTTTGGAAAATATGATTTCATATTTGGATTCTACATGAAAAATTATGTGGAAATGAACCATGAGAATTTATTTTATAAAGATGGAAGCATAAGTCATAAAGTAGACAAAGAATGGAATCTAGTTACAACCTAGTCTTGGAATTGTTTTGAAGTTGAGTTGTAACTTGATGTTACTTTGTAATGCCTAATTTTTGACATTTTTTAGGGAAGAAGACCTTCTCAAGAAGATGTTATCAAGGATAACTTAAGAGATAGTAAGAATATCTAACTATAATGTTATGTTTGTTTGAATGAATGCTTGATTGCTATTTGTGATGTTCGGTTGAGCTTAAGATTATACTATGATAGTGATGATGAAGTTTGAATGATTGCAACTCCTTGCAACTAATGTCATGACAATATGTATATTTAGAGTTTGCTTATGTATGAGTATGAAGTAGCTCCCATCTCATGATAACATGTTAGGCATTTAATCAATCATGCCTGATATTATAGTTTGTATAACTTGCTATTGGGATTTCCATGAAATCTCATTCTTTCCATATCCATAACCATGTTATAGGTGTGGTAACCTCCCAAGGAAAAGGTTAAATGTGGATGTTTGAATTTGTATAATAATTTAAGTTTACTATTTGACACTATGAGATGACTTGATGGGATATCTAGCATATTATAGTGTGTTTGTATTATGAGGCAGTAACATTGTAAGGGTATTTACAATGACTTAACCAATGAGTTTGGATGTGAAATTTTGTATGAAGGTAGCTAAGATACAAATATTTAAACGGACACCAAAAATGCCTCAATTGGTTAAGTTTTCGATTTAATATGATTTTTCTAATTTGGAGATAGAATCTGGAATTGAGATAAAGTGAGCGACTAGAGGTAGTGACGTTTAATCACTAATTTTACATAGTAAAAGAATGAATTTCTCTACAAAATTTTATGGACTTAAAGAACATATCTGGAGATTTAAATCCATATGTAACACACTTCATTTGGACAAGTAACTAAAGAGAAATGAATTTTTGAATTTAAGGCAAAGAAGCTTGAACTTCCAGATTTACCAAATGAACAGTATTTTTCAACGAATAAACTGATTTCATTTGGACAATGAAACCTTAATTTTATATTTTTCCTTCAAAGTTAAATGAAAGAGATTCCATTAAAAATTGGAACCACTCCATTTCAATTTTTTCATATTTAATTATGAATTTTCAAAGCTAGGGATGTATTATGGATTACCAAATGAACATTACCCATGAATAGTCCTGAGAAGCATTTTCTTGAAAATTCATATTTCTAAAGCAAAGAGGTATGTAATTGGTCAAATTACTTCCAATTGAGTATAATTAAGGTTAAAAATAAGGATACTACAGTTAGGATGTTTGTTTTCAAAATCATCTCTATTTGTCTTGTGCTGCGGAGAAGGAGGTGTGCATGAGGAAGAAGCCATTGTAGTATTCAATTAGAAGAAGAGAAAACATAGATAAAGTGATGAGATGAAAAGAAATTATCAAAGGAATGGTATACATATGGTTGAGGAGTAAGAAAATTTTAGAAAAGAATATCAAAGAATGCAATTGGCCTTCTATCATAATGACTACAAATATTGGGAAACGAAGAAGTGAAATGAAAGTTCTGAAGAAGGTACATAAAAGAAACGGGAAAGTATAGAACAAAAACTGAAGAGTCTGTATATTTAACACCGATTATAGATATTTTACACTAGTTATGTGTAAATCTGGTGTATATATTTCATTTTATTTACCAAAATGCCATCGATCATTGTTTTAAATCGTCTCCACAAGGACAGATTTAGAAATGGGGATTTAGAAAGCATATTTTTTAGTAGTGTAAAATATTGAAGGGTACCACAATTTCTATTTGGTTCATGGGGAGGAGTTTAATTTTCATAAATCTTAGCTCATATATAGATTCCACATGAAAAATTGTGTGGGATTGACCTATGGAAGTAATTTTTAGAAAGATGGATAGAAATCCCTAAAGTCAAAGTAAAGAGTTAAGAGTTCAAGAAAGATAGTCTTGAACATTGCTTAAGTTAATGGTCCTAATGAATTATCTAATGAATATAAATGTGTTTAGGAGCTTGAAACATCCAAGAGGATGTTGGGAAGTGGTTCACTGAAGGTATGCATGGTTGGAAGCCTAAGGAACAAGTGCAAGAGTAAGGAAGAAAGCTTATGTTTAAGGTAGTGAACTTACCCATTCTTGTATGCTTGTGTGTTGATATGTTTATGATATATGATGATGTATGATATGGATGAATGATATATGCTCTGCCCTTTATCAGTTTATGGTCATGCATGATAGTAATAGGCATGGAGCATGAAACTATTCGAATGGAAGCTAAAGAACGATAAAGGAAACATGTCATGCACTTGCATTTATCTTGTATGCATTGAATGGTACCATTTACTACTGAGATTTTTCTAGAAATCTCACCCTCCCATAACTAACCAATATAGGCCAATTATGATGGGAGACCTATGCATGAAGGAGAGCTACAATATGGAAGAATGAAAGTGAAGTAATGGATGTCCTAGTAGATGTAATGAATTTCCATGTATGTATATGTTGTGTAAAGTACCTATTTATTTGATGGAAATGTATGAAATAATTATGGCATGACACTATGATGTATACTATTGTATGAGTAACAAAGTTGATGATTTATGAATGTTGAATTAAATTATGAGAATTGAAAGAAGTGAAATGGTAAAAATGTAGTTCCTAGAGCAGTTTTACTTTGACTCTAGTTTGACCTAAAAAATGAAGAACTTAATTCACAAAATTTTGTGAGCATATAGTACACATCCATAGCTTTAAATTCATAGGTAACATGCTTTATTTGGATTTGTATATCAAGATAAATAAATTTTCAAAGTTTAGGGTCATAATCTTGAAGTTACAGAATTTACCATATTAATAGTAAATTTTGGCGATTTAACTAGATCAAATGGAATAGTAAATGTCTAATTTCATACTTTCCCTTAAAGATAAATAAAAGAGATTTTCTTTGAGCTTTGAACCATCTCTATATAATTTTTCTAGAATTAATTATAAATGTTTAAAGTTGGATTGTCAATCTAGAATTTACCAAATAAGCAGTACACGAAAAGTAAGTTTCAAAATTTTAATTTTTGGTCAAAAGTAAAGCTTCTACTAATTAAAAATGTTTTTTAATATGTACTCTAAGGGTTTAAAATTTGTTTACGACATTTTGGTATTGAAGCAAAAGATTCTGTCATAGGTGTAGAATGAAGTTTTGGCACAGGATAGAGGTTATGGTGCAAGATAGGATTGCTCTGATCAGGATATAGAGTAAGTAGTAGATTAGCTAAGGCCTAATTAAGATTGAGGTTAATGATGAGTTACCTGTTCATAGTCTAACTAAGATTACGGATTGGAGATGAATGCTTTAGGAAAATTGAATGCTAACATTTAATAAGAGATCAAAGTGAATTCTTAATTTATTGAGATAAAGTTTAAACCTCAGTTAGTTAAGTTTAAAGGAGTGTTGAGATTAATGGAAAGTAAGATATAGCTTCCTACCTAATAGTGATCCTCGAGGATATGGGAATTTTAAAAGATGAATGGCCTAGAGATGTGAGCCAAACCCTTCCTCAATTATGAAAGAAAGTAGTTGACTCAGTTATGGATCACATAAGGCCAAGGACTCAGAAATCCTTCAAGCTAGGGACATAGAAGTCTTATCGGTGGTAAAGATGTCATGATGGATTAAAATTACATATTTTTAGTAGAGGTTAAGGGAAAGGAAGCAACAAACTAAAAGACTCCCCTAATGTCTGAGAGTCAAATAAGCAGTTAAGGGCTAAGTCTGTACCCTATACTCAATAGGAGGGTAAAATGGCAACCTAAGCTAAATGAAGGATTATAGTCAAGTTAAGGTAAGATAGCCAAATAGAAAAGATATCTCATATTTCTGAATTGATGAATAGAATCTTGGAGTTAGTAAGCAAAAGGTAAATAGCCTCAGTAATTTTTTAGAAATTAATAGAAAGAGATAAGAGATTATAAGAGTAGAGAATGAGACAGATAGATACAAGAAACTAGTATGATGAGAGACAAGTAGGTTCCCAATAATGATAATGTTAATAGCTATTCAGTTTGCGGTTAGGTTAAGAGGCTCATGAATAAAGGATAAGAGGTATGAATACGAGGTACGAAAGTTCTGGCCACCTAGTTTTCTTAAGAATTAGGAACTAGTCCTCTGAATTAGAGTTGATATTGCTCCAAATAGAGCAAGATACCCTATCCATGTAGAAAGGAGATGCAGGTAAGATGGAGTTGACATTTTTTGACAAAAGTGATATGTCCTCCATTAAGAATAGAGCAAAAAGTAGCCAAGGCAAAGCAAATGGAGTTGACTCTATCCCAATTACAGTATGATTGGCCAAGAACAAAGTTTAAGGATAGAGCTTAATATTGTATTAAGCATGTAAGAAATAATAGACTGGTATAAGTCCCTCTCCCTCTAATTTTATGAACAAGAAGATGATTTCACAACTAACTTTCCAAACAAATAGAGAGGCTCCCTTTTGTAGGGATAAGATGTTTGAATGTTATACTACAAATGAAATAGCAAGTAAGAGCTTTTACTCCTTGTATTAAAATGCCAGGCACTATGTTATATTTGTAAAGCTCTAAATATTAGAGCAGTTAAGCTCCATGACTTATGCAAGCTCCGAGTATTAGATCTATGCATATTAGAGAAAGGAATGCTTGAGCTCTGATGTTAAAGCTATGCATTCATAGGCAGGCATATAGTCCTACAACAAGTTAGCCAGGCATTATGCATATTATAGTATGTGCTCCTACTTAGCAATAAAGTAAAGAAAAGAACAATCGTAAAAGTTCTTATCTCTCTATACTTATTATAATCATTAGAGATAGTGAGAGTAGCTGGTAGAGTAAGACATCCCTTAAGACTCCTAATGTAAATTGAGTAAAGTATATTATAAGGTCTAAGACAAACATAAAATGATATATAGGTTGTTGGCTAGAGAATTCATAAGGCTTAAGAAAATGGTATTAGTATATGAAATCAAATTAGAACCATTCAGTGTATCTAGAGGCAGCAACCAGATATTATAGAGATAATAAGAGTAAAGGCACCAACCTCATTGAAGTTTATCAGCTAGAGGATTGGCACAAGGTAAAGTTAGGGCAGCTAGTACGTTAATTAACATATGAACAACCAGTTTAAGGAATGCTCAGAAGTAGATCCTCCATGAAATAATTTGGAGTAGATCTAATTTCAAAAGATGTTGTTAGACTAATCCTTTTGCAAATAAAAGAAGTTGAGGCTAGACAAATGCTTGTATAGAGACATACCTAGTAGATAGCCTAAGGTAAAGGATGTAATGATTGATAGATAGATAGTTGATGTTCCCAAAATGAAGGAGTTCTATTATGAAGGAACTGGTGATAGTAGCCCCAGTACAAAATATCTTGAATAGGCAAAAGCAACAATAGCATATGAAAGATAAGATCTGAGCAATTCAAGCTTGTTAGGAATAAGAAAGAGACATTATTATCATGGTAACAGAAGTAATGACTATCGCTTGCCTATAATATCCTAAGAGTGACCAAGAAGAAGTTGTAATCCAGTCATAAGTAGACTAGGACTGGCAAATAGTCAGGGTCTATTAAGGAATAGGGTTATATCTAGTTATTTAAGTATGAACCACCTACATTTGAGGAAACATGCAAGATCTCTAAAATATTAAAATGCCCCTTAAGGTGGAAGAAGTAGCTAGTTATTTTTTAATTAGAGAAAAATGTTAAGTGATAGTAAAGGGCGAAGCAAATACCCTACAGATAAAGAATAACCGTTCAACTATGAACTTTAACTTAAGTAGCTTTATGAAAAGCATTTACCTCAGTCAAATAGAAATGAGCATGAGGGTAAGTTTAAGTGATAAGGCAAGGTAGGAGAAGAAACCCTTTGATGCATATTTTGCCAAGTTCATTATCTCGTTATTTCACATATTTGAATTCTATAAATAATGAGAGATGAATGACAAAGAAATTAACATGCGGACTAAATTTTGTGTTGTAAGAAAGGATTCTTCCCAAGCAGTAATAAAGGTGTAATGGAGTGGTAGGGGCATGCAATATTTCATACAAAAGTTTACAATGCCCAGAAAAATGTAAAGGCTAGAAGTTGAGAAGAGGTAATAAATTAAGAAGTTCAAACATGCAATCAATACTTAAGAGATACAAGATATATGGTGGAGACTATGGAGATAAGATTTGTTTAACAAGCTGAGGAAGTTGCTATATATTTGCAAGCTAGGACATTTTACCAGGAAATATCTATAGAATACAACAAATAAGAGATCCCAGACAAATGAAAGAACTTTTGCCCTGATCATAGAAAAGTTAAGGAAGTTGCCTAAGATAATCTAGGAGATGGTATGGATTAACGATTAGTAAGTAGATATGATATATGACTCAGGTGCTGGCCATTTATTTATAACGATTACTATAAAGGGCAATTGGATTTTCCTATTAGAATTCTACTGTATGATGAATGTTTTCCTATTCCCACTGGCTTAAGGGTGGTAGCACCCTATGTACGTTTAAATAGTAATGTTCGGCATGCGTGCTGTTGAGCTACCCTATACCTGATATGTTTATATTTGCTTGTTAGATATAGATGAGATAATTATCTCTAGTTAATCCTCAATGATTAAAGTCAGGACTAGAATGAGGGTTGATGTAAGACAATGATAATTGGTTAGTCAGGGTGTTAGAACAAAAGAGATGATAGAAAATGTTCAGTATGGTTATACAGATAAATGCTATTGGCATACCTATGGACATATAATTACAGTACTCAGGACGTGTTATTTAATGATGATCAGATGTATAAATGAAGAGCTATGAACATGGTATAGATGATACATAACAAAATAACATATAGTTATGAAAATGATCATGTAGCTTTAAGAGAGCAATGTCTATGTAATAAAAGTAAGGGCTCTCGTAATAAAGCTAGATTACTCTTGCAATAGAGTCAGATTTCTCTTAAGATAGAGTCAATTTAAGGAAATGGACAGTGTAGCTCATGTTAAAGTCACGTTCACCAGATAAGCTGAGCAGTTCTGCATAGAACCATAATAAACAAGATGAGATGTATAGTGTATAGCAGTAAGTGCATGGTAGAGCCTATGTAGCTCTCTATAGTACTATACATATTAAAATCATATTTTAAAATGTAAGATAAGAAAGATATGAGAAATTCCTAGGTGAAAGAGAGAATGAGTAAAGCCTTAATAAAAATATTGTTTAAAGAAAAAGTTTTGTGGAAATTATCAGTTGAGTTACTAACTAAATAGAAGTGGTTAACCTTGTAACTTAGTCCATTGATTTAGGTCTTATAGAGAATTATGACACAGTATAATGAAATGCAGTAAATTCTGAAGGATCATAGTTAGATCCTAGCATGGTTCATATAGAGTTCTGGGGTTGCAGTTAGATCCTGAAAAGGCTTACGGTATATCATAATAAATCTTGAGGGTCATAGTACACCTAGCCTTAAGAAAGACATGACCTGTGAAGTTATAAGTATAGTGTAGTATTTATCTGGGGAGACGATTACTAAGGGACAAGGTTCTGACAGGAAAGCCTCATGAGTTGATTAACTCATACTAAGAGTACCCACAACATTTTTCCAGATAATTTTGTTATGTGGATTAAACTCAAAATCCTCTTACATGAAAAATGAATTAAAGTTAACAGAGTTAAAGTTTATAGTCCTAAGTACAAGGTATTCATAAGTCTGTCAGGAGAATACCTAAGACAGAGAAGAAGAGTACCCCATATGAAATAATAAGAGATCAAGTCTAAGTAGATAAGATACCTAAGATGAAATTAGAGAGAGTAAGAGCTAGATAAACCCAAGAGAGACATTATGAGAAAGGTTTGAGATAGGAAAGTACCAGGGTAGGAGCCTATTAGCACCAGTGCTTCATATTTCCATTGGCATTTCTTAGTTAAGCATGCTCAGGAAAAAGTAGCCCAATGATGGGTGACCATAGGAAGTGATGAAAAATTGTGTAAATGCCATAAAAGTTTGTCATATATTCACAAAGTTATGTAAATGATAAAAAAAACTAAGAAGACTTAGTAAAAGTTATGAAAAGCAAAAGAGAGAACCCCTTTATGTAATAGAAGATACATATTATGAATTTGTTTCAGGAGAAAGAAAGGCACAAGAGAAATATTCTCCTAATAGGCGAGCAAAGTTGTAAGCCAAAGAGAATGTTAGACTTATGATATCTCAACATACACAAAGATATATAAAGAGAAACTTGTAATGAGACATGTAATGAGATAAGAAGTATGCTGAAAGACAAACCCAAGAATTTCATTCAATTTCTAGAGGGTTATCTATGAAAGAAATGGACACTACTCCTAAGATCAATATGGTGAATTGTCCATAAATAAATAAATAAGAAAATAGTAGAAAGAAGAAGACTTCAACTCTAATCGAGTTGATAAGAAAAGATGGTCAGTAATCCTAAGTAGACAAGAAATTCCTTTACCCCATTAATGTTGAAAGAAAGTCCTTGGACATTGAAGTAGAACAAAATAATTATGTAAAGGCACCCCCCAAACCTTAGTAATGCAACAAAGAAGGATATAAGAGAGATATATCCATAATGGTTGACTAAGGTACCGATTAAATTTTAAGGATAAAATTTACTTAAGGGTGGAGAAATGTCACATCCTAATTTTCTCTATTTGTAGACAACTAATTTTTTGCTATCTGTGAAGACTAACAGAGGAAAGAGATAAGGGATGGAATATGATGATAAGCAGAAGAAAGGATAATGGTTAGATGAGTTTTAAGTTGAAGAAAGACATGAAAGGTATAAAGTTATAATGCTTAGGGACGTGAATGCCATTTTGATGGAAGTTTAATATAAAGAATTCAAGGGACCTAAATGGAATTTTGAGAATTTATGGTCTTAATTGGAATTTCAAATTTGATTGAAAGGGACTAAAATGACATTTCAAAATTTGAAGGGACCAAAATAGAATTTGACAAATTCAAGGACTAAAGTGTAATTTGTCAAATTCAAGAGGTAAAAACGTAATTATAAAAAAGTTGAGCTGAAAAGGCCCAAAATTGTTTGAAAATATTTCAGACCTAAATTTTACCAATAAATAGAGAATGGTAACTGGGTTAGGCATATTTTTTAGAATTTTAATTTGAAGTCCCAAGTAATTGATATTAATTTTTCAAGTCTAAATATTATTACAAGACCTTCTAGATTTTCTAAACAAATAAAATTTGGTAGGAAATTCCCATAATTAATATGAGAATTTATAAAACTGTCATAACTCAAAAAGGAGTTATATATAATTTATAATAGAACTTACAGTGAAATAACATCTGACAAATACTTTTGGATGAGTTTTCTTAGGAATTGAGCCATAGAGGTATTACACCCATGTAAAGTCCTAAGTTTGCATCCTATAGGCTCAATAAAATATGTTAACAGTCATATGGGTTAGTGTTAGAGAAACCCTAAAAAGTGTAAAATTATGAAAATGTCCCTATGTTGTAATATAGAACAAGAGATGAATGTAGGGCATTTTGATCATTTGGGCATATCTAAAATGACAAGAGAGATATAGGAATGTTTGATCATAGTCCGTATAGACCCTTATAAGGTGTAGAGGTGTTAAATGATAATTCTACCCTTAAGGCTAATATATTGTAAAATGTTAAACCAAGGGTATTTCAGTCATTTTCCAAGGAATGATATGCAGATAAATACTCAATCTAACAATTTTAGTGGTAGGAAAAATCTAAATACTAGTTTTCATGATGGAATACATATTCTGGAATATTATAAAAATGAGAGTTATTAAATAGTCTAATTTTTGTGAAATTTGACTGGGCTAATACCATATTAGACTGGATATTCCAAATAAGCCTTTACCCTTTTAAAGATGCCAAACATGACCTTGAATGATGTCATGGATGAGGTCAAAATTTGGCTTGGTGGGCAAGACAACTTTAAGGACAAATCTTGGCCATTAGATTAAATAGTAACCAAAGTAATCCTAACCCTTCATTTTTCCCTTGAGTTGCCTATAAATACCCCACCCATTTTAGCAACACACAAGGCTTGAAGACCATTGGAAAATGCTGCCAAAATGAGAACTTAAAGCAAGAAGAAGAGGAAAATCAAGTAGCCAAACAGGCAAGGATCTAAGATAACTTCTTTCTCCTACCTTTGTATTATGTTGTAGGAAGATTTCTCTTACATTTGAATTGTTGAAACACCATTTTTCTCTCCATATGACTTGCTGGATGTGCTGTCTTGATGGGGGAAGAAGATGAATATTGAGTTATAAATTGTTTAGATAAGCATAAAACTAAGAATCAAGTAGTTTGAGTATAAGAAATGTTGGAGTTGTAATCTTGAGACCCTTTCTATCACTATTTATGTTCATAGGCAGGAGTTATTATTTCATGATTTTAATACTTCCAATGTGTTTAAATTGAAAAATTATGGGAGCTTAAGTAGAGAAACAAGCATAGGAAGAATTGGTATTAAAATGAGAATTTTTGTAAAATGTTAAAGGGTACCACAGTTTCTGTATGGTTGATGGGGAAGAAGTTTGATTTTCATAAATCTAAGCTCATATTTAGATTCCTCATGAAAAATTGTGTGGGATTGAACTATGGAAATAATTTATATAAAGATATATAGAAATCCCTAAAGTTAAAGTAAAGAGTTAATAGTTCAATAAGGATAGTCTTGAACATTGCTTGAGTTCATGGTCCTAATGAATTATCTTATGAATATGAATGTATTTAGGACCTTGAAACATCCAAAAGGATGTTGGGAAGTGGTTGACTGAAGGTATGCATGGTTGGAAGCCTAAGGAGTAAGTGCAAGAGTAAGGAAGAAAGCTTATGTTTAAGGTAGTGAACTTACCCATTCTTGGATGCTTGATGTATATGCTTGTGTGTTGATATGTTTATGATATGTGATGATGATGTATGATATGTATGAATGATATACACTCTGCCCTTTTGTGAGTTTATGGTCATGCATGATAGTAATAGGCATGGAGCATGATATTATGCAAATGGAAGCTAAAGAAAGATAAAGGAAACATGTCATGCACTTGGATTCATCTTATATGCATTGTATGGTACCGTTTTGGTTATGATATTTCACTAGAAATCTCACCCTCCCATAACCAACCAATGTATGCCAATTATGATGGGAGACCTATGCATGAAGGAGAGCTACAATATGGAAGAAAGAAAGTGTCGTAAGGGATGTCCTAGTAGATGCTATGAATTTCCATGTATGTATATGTTATGTAAAGTACCTATTTATGTGATGAAAATGTATGAAATAATTAATGCATAAACCTATAATGTATATTATTATATGAGAAACCAAGTTGATGATTTATGAATGTTGAATTAAATTATGAGAATTAAAAGAAGAAAGTGAAATGGTAAAATGTAGTTCATGGAGCAGTTTTACTTTGACTCTAGTTTAGCCTAGCAAATGAAGGAATTAATTCACAAACTTTTGTGAGCATATATTACACATCCATAGCTTTAAATTTATAGGTAACATGCTTCATTTGGATGTGTATATCAAGAGAAATAAATTTCCAAATTTAAGGGTTAGAATCTGGAAGTTCCATAATTTACTATATGAATAGTAAATTTTGGCAATTTAACTGGATTAAATGGACTAGTAAGTGTCTAATTTCATAGTTTTCACTTAATGATAAATAAAAGATATTTTATTTAAGCTTTTAACTATCTCCATACAAGTTTTTTAGAATTAATTATGAATTTTTAAAGTTGGATTGTCAATCTAGAATTTACCAAATAAATAGTACCAGAAAAGTCAGTTTTAAAATTTTAATTTTTGGGCCAAAGTAATGCTTCCTCTAACTAAATATGTTTCAGAATATGTACTCTAAAGAGTTAAAATTAGGATACGATAGAAAGAATATGTTTTGAAAGAATATTTTTCAAAGAGTTATTCAATAACGATATTTATCAAAGAACTACTCAATAAATCATGAACTATCTCTATGTAATTTATTGAAGATTTATCGAAGTTCTTTTTGATAAGGTTGGTTATCGAAGCATTGCTTAATAGGATTTAAACTAGACTTTGATATATTTTGATCTTTAATTCAAAATTATTTGGAAACAATTACTATATACTTTTAATGATTATATATCTTCACTAAAGTATATTTTAATATCATTTAAAAGCTAAGGCAAGATCAAACGAAGAGATCAACTAAAAGAGCCAAAAGTATTAGATTACACACATCAACAAATAACGACTATATTCATTAATAGCTTTTTCAACAGAATTATGAAGAACCAAGTATAAAAGAAGGAAAAATCAAAATGAGAAAGCTGAAGAAGTTGGAAGATCTCAGGGAAAACAAGAGATGCTCAATATGCACTTCGATCATATTCAGTAAATTGAATCTCTATTTTACTCTGTTTCTATTCTTTGATTTATAGCATACCATATTCTTGGAAGAGATAAACTTAGAGAGTTAAAGTTTAAGTGTTTATCTTATCAACTCTACTGAGAGACTTTTATCTATATCAATCATCTTTATAAATTGCTTAAGAGTGGATCTCTTGAGTGGATTGTAACATTATGGGTGTGAGGGGGAATGAGAGGGATTCTCACTATATCACCTTACAGGTTGTAAGTGGGAGTGAGAGGGATTCTAGTGTGAGTGTACTGAGGCACCAAGATCCCATGGAATCTTGGAGATAGTGGAACACTCATAAGAGGTCGGTCTTTAGGGACTACACCTAAGCCAAGTTGATTGGACTGAAACAGTATAAATCATCATGTGCAATATTTCTCTTACAACATCTTCTGTTGATATCATTCTAAACTCTACTCTTTAAATTCATTCAAATATCTTTAGAGTTTTTCAAAAAATTTAAAATCACCCAATTCACCCCTCTCTTGGGTGATATAGCCATATTCAACATTTATCGATAAGTCCTTAATAAATAAGAACAAAATTATGTTATGAAATCTATTTCAAAAATAATTTATTGAAACATTTAACCAAAAAGCCTTCAAAAAACAACAAAGCTCAATTTGTGAAATCTTCTTCTGAAAGGTATTTATCAATAAGTTCTTCGATAAATGAGAATATAGTCATTATGAAATCAATTTTACAATGTCATTTGTCAAAATATTAATTGATAAGGCAATTATCGATAAAAACTTTGATAAATAGAGAAAATTTAATTTTAGACTAACTCTATGAAACAATTAAGCAATTTTGAGAATCTATAATTAATTAATGATCTTATGATTGCCTTATAAAATCTTGATTTAAAATGTATTACAAAGCATTTGAGATAAAAGTAAAAGAATCAAAGAAAGTTTCAAAGTCAAACAATTGTTCTTGAACATCACATTTTTATCGAATAATTATTTGATAAGTTTATTTATCGAATAACAGTTTGATATATTACTCATTCTTGTATATGGAATGAATGTTTTCAAATGACATTTCTTAATAAGTATTTCGATAAATCTAAACCAAGCCTTTATAATTAAAAACTTATTTTTTTTAAAGACATTTCAAAAGACATAATGTTTGATATTTATTGAAACTCTTTACGATAAATACTTTAATAAGTCTAGTTGTTCTTCAAAATAATTTTCAAACTAGACTTTGATAACGATCCAAAATGTTGGAGATTATTTGATCTTTGATTAAACTCTTATTAGAAAAAAGATCAATTGTAGGCAGAAAAAAGATCCAAATGAAATACATCTAAAAGCAAATTTATGTCAGATGCATTAAATGCTTCAATCATCAAAAATTCCAATGGCTCTATTCTTCAACAGGTATTTTAATGAGTCCAACGGCTATTTAAACACCTGAACTATAAAAGAAGCTACAATAAATGCTAAAAAAGAGAATAATGAACAATCAATGAATATCATTTATTGAAGCATTCATTCTTGCATTCATTATTACTCTGTTTCTCATTCTCTAAACATAACATTTCAATCTTTGAGACAGAAACTTAGAAAGCTTGATCTTCATTATTTATTATTATCACTCAGCTTGAGAGAGAGCTATAAATCTTTATTCTTTATCTGAGATACTCGAAAGTGGGACTCTTAAGTTGGATTATAACCTTACAAAAAGTAAGGGAGAGTGAAAGAGGCAATCTCTTGTTGATACACTGAGGCACCAAGAGCCCCAGTGAATCTTGAAAAATAGTAGAATACTCAAAGGAGTTTCGATGACTAGAAATAAACTAAGTAGTCAGGCTAAGCCAATATAATTGTCTATGTGCATCGTCTCATTTATTTACTTCCTTCATCAGTTATATCTTTCTTAACACAATCTTTGTCTTTTTATTTAAGTTTAAATTTTTTAACATCACCCAATGAAACTGTTGTTCTAACAACCTCTTCACCCTATAGCACAACATCAATGGATATTACTAGTTTTGTCACATTAGATAGTGTTCCAATGAGACGACAACTACCATTAATAATAATGTGATCAACTATCACAGTGACTTTCGATTTGGAGAGGCCAGGATGCAGATGATCAAAGGGGTATTTAGGGAAAGAGTCCATGAAGAAAATGGATGAGAGAGAAAGTGCAATAAATGTGTGTAGAATAACTTGTGGGGTCTTAGTGGAAGGAGGGCAATATCAATAACAGGAAGAATGACCAATATTGAGATGAGATTATGGCAGGAATAAGTATTTGGAATTGATAATGCAAAAAACTTAACGTGTTAGAATTGGTGTGTCCATGCACATTGTTGATGCGGGAATTGTGAGTTTGCAACTGCTCCTGAAGAAGACAAACTACTTATGGGAGGGATTGCTGATTCAAAGTACTTCATGGGACTCATTAAATGAAATCAGTTACCATTAAAGATGGTCAAATGAAACCAGTAGTTATATTTGATCCAAACCAACACATAAGCCATGATCCAAAGCCTAATGCATGAATTTTGGACATTAATTGCTAATGAGACGCCCTGAAAACTAACCACCATAGAATAAGAAGAAATTCACATTATTTAAGTTTGAAATATACATATAAATAATTATCTAACATATTAATAACTTCAATAACATTCATAGTAATATAATTACTAGTATAATAATTTTCTACATACATTTCTAGGTCACATTTATATATATAAACATATTTGTCATATTTCAAAGATTATGCCTTTGTAGAAATTTTGGCAAAATATACGTACTTGAAAAAGAAGCATAAGTGGTGTGCATTCACCTTATCATTTTTCTCCCCTCTTCTTCTCTCAGTCTCCAAAACTCTCTTCCTTTCCTTTTGGTGTTACTTGCTATGAGACGTAACCAGAGTCTAATATAAGTGCTCCAGTTTAGTGTGGGTGCTTAGAGAGTTTATAAGATTCTAGGTATGCCCAAAATCCTATATTGCTTATGTTGGCTACTATTTTGGATTACAGTATTTGTTTCATGATTAAATATGTGAAGCATACATCTAAACCATAAAACATTCTAGAAGACTCTTTAGTTACCGTACACCATTCATTGTTTTAAAATTGAGTCATTAGAAAAATATATTTTTAGGTCTTAAAATTAGTCCCTTTGCATAGATCACGATAAAATAAAGAAAATGACAGTAAGAACATTGAAAACGAACATCAAACGAAGAAGATACTGAGAAAACCTGCCCTCTAGTAAGGTCTAGTATGACCCGACTAGAGGTTAGGGATGATCAAAATGGAGAATTTTAATCATCCCCCAAAATGTCATCATTTTGTGTCTTATATTAAAAAAAAGGTTGCACTGATGAGAGTTAAAATAAAAAAAAATCTGGTGGGCTACTATGGACTTGGGCCCAAACCATCCTAGTCTGAGAGAAAAAAGATAAAAAATATTTTTTTGGTAATATTTTCTTAAATTATTTTAAAAAATTGGTAGAGTTGTGCATGGCACTTGGTCACGTGGTAGCCACCCACTGGCGAGTAGACGTCGAGAATGGGTGTAGTTCAGTTTTTTATTTTTCTGATTCTTTTCATCTTGGGGCTCATGAGGGAGCTGAGGACCTCCAATTGAGGTACAGTTTATCCTTAAAAATCTCTAAAATTAATATCTTTATTTTGATATATAATTTTCCTATTTTTGGGGCAATTATAGATCTATTTATGAGTACTCAATATATTTTTTAGTGTATTTTATATTTAAAAAATTCTAGAAAATTATAATAATTAATATTCTTTAATATTTAGGTGAAAGCATTTCATCTAGCACCGAAACCCTGTAATATGGTTTGTATGATTACATCTCATACCTGGATGATGAGTTACCAATGTTTGAACACCAAAATGATAATAAGGATTAGGAACTTATTGGTGAAGAGGATCCAAAAAATGATCTTATAGAAGGTCAAGATGTCAATGACCCAAAGGAGAACCTTAAAGAGGATCCTGAGGGGGAACCTGAAGAGGATCTAGAATCAGAACTTGATGAATTTCTTGAAGAAGACCAAAAGGAGTTGCTAGAGGAAGTACCTATAACACCTTATTTTGAATGTCTTAAGGATCATTTGGTACTATTTAGAAGCACTTAAACATCCATTGAAGTTCAATTACAAAATCTAAAATTTCCAAGTCCACGGGTACAGTTCATTTGGTATTTCCAGATTTAACAACGAATTTCAAAATATCATAATTAATTTTAGAAAAATCAAAATGAAGTGTTCAAAAGGCTGTTTGAAGCTAACAGAATAAATTTTAAGGAAAAAAATAATTTTCAAACCAAATGCCCATTCAATTAGTACAAACCTGACATCAAAATTACTATTCATTTAGTCAAATATTCTAGAAAATAATTTCTGATCCTTATAAAAATTTTGTTCTCTTTGTATAGATATAAAAATAAGAAATTCTTGGTATCAAAATGAAGCTTGACATGCTAACTAAATCTTAAAAAAAGATCATACATTTATTCAATTATTAACTATTTTTCCTAAGCATATGCAAATTACTGTTAGGGATTGTACATATGACATTCTTACATCATACAATTCATACAACAATCACATTTCAATCATGCTAACTAATTCTTAACTCTTCTTCATACATCTTCATCTTCCTCATCTTTGAAAGCCTACTAGGGTGGGAATTACATTGAGGGGTGACATTTCGGGAGAACTCTCAGTAGCAAACGGATATCATGCAATTTATACAACTACATGCTTGATGTTAATATGTGTGCATTTAATGATCATGCTTACATAATGATATATTACATGCTTCTATGTCCCTTAATTATAACATATAGCCATAGCATAAAAAGAAACAAAGAATCACTTAATCATACATCCTTCATATAATTAAAGTATAGAAACATCACATAAAACATTGAAGCAATATAAGAATACAAGTAGGTAAGTTCACTATTGTTTTTCCTTACTCTTTTACTTTCTCACTTTTCTTTGATGTGCTAATGCCTTCTTTGAGCACATAAGTTAAATCCAAAACATGGCATAATCATTCATTCATCATAAACAAATTACCTATGAACATTAAACTCAATTAACCACTTAACCCCTAACTTTTTATTTGTGGTTAATTGCATTGTCTTTTGAATTAACTAGTATCTTGATTGTACACAAATTTCCTTCTAAATCCATTTATGAACTCAGAATTTCAAAATTCCAGCTATTGCTCCTGATCTGGACAGAACTATATAGTACCCTCAACATTTTCCAAAAAAAAACTCATTTCAATTATAATGCTTTCAATACTTGTTTGTCCACTTAATCCCACACAATTTTTTATTTTAAAACTATTAGAAGCATCAAAATCATGAAATTCATATCATTGTTCATGCATATAAACAGTAATAGATAGGGGTTTGAAATTCCCTTTTCTAATTTCAATACTTCTAAAGTTCCCATCTTATTTAATCCTACACAAAATCATCATTTGAATTTAATGAAAGCATTATATCATTGAAATTCATTCTTCTTGGTCCTTACAGTAGGTGGCAGAATTGTCCTCATGATAGGCAAAGTTAAAATTACAAATTAATTCCATAACCAATCATCCAATATAACTTATCTAAGTACTAATTACATAATTCAAGCTTAATATTTCTTTCCTTCCTTATTGTGACATTTTGGCAAGTCAAGAATTCAAGGGAGAAATGAAGTTTCTAACAATTAAAACATATGTTTCATCCTTCCAAAAACACATATAAATAAACTAGAAATGATTCCTTACCTTAATCCTTAGCTACCTTGGATCAAAGACCCTTAAATCTCCTCTTGAAATTGCTTTGGAATGCTTGAGTTTTCATTTGGCAAGAGGTTCCCCATGGTTCTTTCATGCTTCACAATTGTGTCTAAAGGGAGGGGATATTTGTAGCCAAAACTATAGCATCTTGGGACAAGATTATCCTAAATTTTCCTAATTATTACAATGGTTTTTAATATAATGATGCACATGGCATAACCCTTTCTTCCCTTGCCTTAGCACCATGTGGAAAGTGTGTGTGGTACATCCCAAATTTTTCTTATCTATATAGGACTGATAGAGGAAAGATGTTTAGAAGGGATTGTGATGATAAGCTGAAGAAAAAGATAATGGTTATATATAAGGAATAAAGTTATGAAGTCAAAGGGACTAAATTGCAATTTAGTGAAAATTCAGAGACTAAACTGTAAATAGTGAAAGTCTAGGGACATTATAAATAGTAAAAAGTTTAAGGGCTTAGATGCAGTTTTGATATGCAGGTACCAAATTGTAGTTTCAAATTTGGTAGAAAGGAACTAAAAAGAAATTTGACAACTTTAGGTACTAAAGTGCAATTATGTCAAATTTAGGGCAAAAGCGTCATTATAAAAAGTTAAGCCAGAAAATGCCCAAAATTGTCTAAAAATATTGTAGTCCCAAATTTTACCAATAAATAGAGAATAGAAATTGGGTTAGATATTTTTCTTAGAATTTCAATATGAGGCCCAAAAAATTGATATTAATTTATGAAGTCTGACAATTAGTAAATATTTTCTAGACCTCAGAATCAAATAAAATTTTATAGTAAATTCTTATAATTAAAATAAGAATTTATGAAACTAACAGAAGTAAAAAATGAGTTTTATAGAATTTATTGTGAAATTTAAGGTGAAATAAGACCATAATAAAGGCTTTAAAGGAATGTATATTTTTAGCAAGACTTCTGGGTTTCAGAAAATTATGAGACTTTGAAAATTTTATTTTATATTAGAATAAATTTATAAACAAAATAACCCTTAAAGGAATTTTATAGATTTATTTCAAAAATCAAGGTAATTTAAGTATATCGGTATAGGAAGAGCAAATAGAAGTACGTTGGGATTTGTGCCAAATGACAATTGGGCTAAAAAGGTGACCTAAATGGCATCACATGGCAAGGCCCAATTTGTCTAATTAGCATATGGAGCTCAAGTTGGAATCTAAGGATAAAATAGTAAAAAGGAAAAAAGAAAGGAAAACTCAAGAAGCATGAGATAACATGGTGAGGTGTCCCATAGACCCCACAATTCACCACAGGTAAGCCAAAGAGGGAAGAAGAGCTTTTGTCACATGGTGAATTATAATAAAATAATGTAAAGAATTATGCGAATTATGATTAGGGTTAGTTAATTAAAATAACAACCAATCAAATTCAAGATTTAGCCATTATAATAATTAGGAAAAGTGGGGTTATTATGAACCTAAAGTGCCAAAGTGTTGGCTATAACTACCCCCATTCTTCATAAATGGTGCCAAACAAGAGGGGAAACTCTTGAAGTTTTGAGACTCAAAACAAAAGAAAGACAAAAAGGCAATCCAAGAAGGAAAACCAAGGTACCATGATCCAAGAAAGCTAAGGCATAAGGTAAGCAATCTTCTTAGTTGTTATGTACATGTTTTGGAAGATTGAAACCTAGGTTTTAATGATTAGAAATTGAGTTTTTGCCTTGGAATCATGCTAGCTAAAATTGGCACTTGAATAAGCTAGAATTGATGATTGGTTGTTGGATTAAATTGTATTTTTGACTTTGCCCAAAATGAAGGCAATTCGACCAACCATCGAGTTGAAAAAGGAAATGGAATTTCATTGTTCTAATACTTACATTAATTGAACAAGATTGGAAGTATGGAGGCATTGGAATTGGAAATGAAAATTTAAGAACACTCTCTATTATTGTTTACATGCATAAACAGTGATTAAAATTTCATGATTTTAATATTTCCAATGGTTTTAAAATGAAATATTGTGTAGGTTTAATTAGAGAAACAAGTATTGGAAGCATTGGAATCAAGATGAGAATTTTTAAAAAAAAATTTAGGTGCTATTTTGATTCTATCCAAAATTGGTGTAGAAGCTGGAATTTTATAATTCTAAGCTCATAAATGGATTTAAAAGGTGAAATTGTATAGGGTAAAATCAAGACACAAATTAATTCAAAACAATTAACCACAAATTAAGAAAGTTAAGGGTTAATGGATTAAGTTCAATGTCTTTATATGCCAATTGAATTGGATCATGATGAATGGATGAATATGTGATGTTTAGGCTTTATTGTGTTGACTCAAGAAGTTATTCACTTAGCAAGGAAAGAGTACAACGAAAAAAGTAAAAGAAAGTAAAGCAATAAGTAGTATACTATCATAAACTTGTATATGTTAGATGCTATGCTTAGTTGTGCTATGGCTTTGTTGAATTGTGTTACATATGTGTATATGATTGAAGCTCTATTTCTATTATTACTTTGGCCAATTGTATTTCATGTTACATGGAAGCATGCATATTACACAATGTGGACACAATCATAAGCAAGCATAAGCATTTACATTAAATCATACATTGTTTAGTACCATTTGTTACTGAGATTTCCCTAGAAATTTCACCCTTATTTCCATTCCCAAACAGTAGGACTCTTAAGCACAAGAGGAGAGGAATAGATGGTGATGATAATTGATAGGACACAAATTGCGTATAGTTTCTATGACATTTTAAGGGTCTTGTGACAACTTTACCATTCATTTTATGCTTGCAATTGTGCTTTTGTGGTAATAATGATTGTATTTGGCAATATGCTGATATAAGGTTAAACTAGTAAATTAACTCCTCCAAACTACATAGATGTCATTCTTTAGTAACTGGTTGGACTTTTACAGTGAGCTTTGATTTTGAATTGTAGGTATTTTAGAGAAGAACTAAGGACTAATGTGAACAGAAAAGAAATCACAAGCAAAGAGAATCAAATCAAGGAAGGTAGCTTATGTGCTCTTTAATCACAACCAAAGTGTCCATAGGTCACGACCTCACTTCTTCTAAGAAGTTTTCCTACGTTCACAGGTCGCAACCAAAAATAGGATCTGGTCGTTACCAAAGAAGAGAATTGGTGAAGCTGTGCTTTTTCTTATTAGGTTGTTCTGGCTTTAAAAGGAGAGGGAAGCTGCAGGCGCAAGTGGAGGCTAGTTTTTACCTAATATAGCTAAGAAGTAGTACTCAGCCATTCTCTCAACACTCTCTCCATAACCTACACACATATCTTCCATCATTCATCTTTCATTCACCGTTTTTCTGCTTTCTTAATGGCATCATATTTGAGCAGCGATTATAGTACAGCAGGAGTCATGAGAGGCTAAATCTTTAGTCTTAATGTTAGATTACATATCTTGAGCTCATGGACTGCACTGCACTGGGGAGTTTTTTGTTTGAATCTCCACCTTTTTCATGTTTTAGAATTTCTAGATCTAGGGTTTTCATTGTATGAGTAGAGGTTGAATATCGATCGATTATTCTGAAATTAGGTTTTGTAATTGAATTTGGATTATTTGAATGTTGATTTTAATATGAATATTTCAGTTTTGATTTCTGGATAATTAGACTGTTATCAACAATCGTTGCTAACTAATTATATTGCTTGAAATCTATGGTTATCGATCGATAATCATTTGATGGTATTTTTATCATATGATTTAATTACACACTACGTGGTTTTTAACAGCGCATTAATACTTCATGAACTAGCTTTGATCAAAGTAGTTTAAGAAATGTTAGTGTTATGGACTCAATCGATCAATTGAGGTTTTATTTAAGACTTAGTGATTTTAAAATTCCAATATCAAATTAAGAGAAATAATAGATAGATTTCCATTATCAATAGTCTTTCCTAACATATTTCTTTCACAATCCACTCATTTTCCATCTTAATCAAAAATACAAAAACTTTTACTTTACTGTCCCCTTATTTTATTGCATCAAACCCAAAACCCATTTTACTTTAGCTTAGGTTTTCAATGGTTTTGTCATTAATTTGCTAGGATTTCAATAAAAAGGGCTACTTGAGAAGAACGATAGGGTTATACCTTATACTACATTAATATGGTACAATTCTTTTTATTTTGATGGGTTAGACGATGACAATCTGAGCATCTAGTCAATGGTACCATTGTCGGGGAGCCAAGTAATTGGTTCATTAGCAATTGGTTGTCAATTTCATTATTTACCTAGGTCATTTTTTGTTTGAATTTTAGTTTTTGTTGATTTTATTGCATAGCATTCTGCATTTTTTCAAAGTTTCTGAGAATTTGCTCTCTGTACCTTTGAGTTGAGACCACATGTAATTGGGTCGCTACCAGATTGCTTTTCTATGGTACATGATTACTCTCTATGAACTATAGTCATAACTGTGTTTAAAAATTTACTCTCTGTGTTATTCTATCATGACCAAACCATATTTTAGTCGCAACTTAAAATCCATTTTTAAGAACTTTTACTCTATATGTAATTGGGTCGCGACCTCAACAAACTTGTGTCGCAACTAGTTGAACTTTTCTACTGTGAAACTTTTGTGTCTGATTTTGATTGCTTGCTTGGTTATTCTTGATTGTTCCTATGTTGCATACATAGAAGAATTGAACCATTAGTGCCTTTTGAACCTAAAATTGAGAGATAACTTAGGAAATTAAGGAAAGAATTTAGAGAAGAGACAAGATCATCAGAATCTAGTTCATCCTCTAGTGTTTTGGGATCTGAAATTGAAATTAATTTAGAGATTCCATTAGAAATTTCTAATATGGCTGAGATTAATCCTAATGGGCATAATGGGCATAATAGACAAGGAGAAAATGAAATACCAATGAATGTAAAAGATAATAAAAGTGTGAAGGAAATAAATCATTCTCCTGTGAATTATGATTCTTAGTTTTTACATTGAAGAGGCTAATTTTGAAATTAAAGGAGTTTTGATTACAGTCTTACCCAAATTTCATGGTTTTGCAGGAGAATGTATACATCGGCACTTACAAACCATGCATATATCTGCTCTTCAATAAAGCCTCCAATGACTGCATTGGATGATGTCTTAAGGAGGTGTTTCCATTTTACTATGGAAGGGAAGGCTAAGGAGTGGTTTATAATCTACCAACTCATTTCTCAACTCATACATGGGATTAGTTGAAGTCAACATATTTAGAACAATTCTTCCCAGCCTCTAAGACAACTTAGATGAAGAAGGAGATTACAAACATTTTGCAATAGGATGGAGAATCATTACATGAATATTAGACAAGATTTATCAACTTGTTGGCTCGATGTCCACATCACAACATGACAAAGGCTGATCTAGTAGACATTTTCTTTGATGGTCTACTTCCTCACAATAAGGTATCTTTGAATGCACAGCAAATGGATCTTTAAGAGATAAAACTCCACAAGCAAGTTGGGAGTTATTCCAGAAAAAGGCTAATGAAGATCAGCAGAGTGAGGATCCAAGAAGAATGCTTACATCATCTTCAGGTAATTCAAAAGAGATTTTGGTAAAAATAACAACTTTAAGAAACCGAATGGAAAAGATAATGACTTTATTTGAAAGAGAGTTGCATTCTACAAAGCAAGTTCATGCAGTGGAAACCTTACAAGCATTAGTTACAGGGTGTGAGTTATGTAGGTCAATGATGCATGCTACCAGTACATGTACATAAAATATCAAGAAGTAGCAGCAATATACAAAGGGGAGACAAACAATACCAAAAGAAAGACCCATACTCTAATATATACAATCCTAGTTGGAGAGACCACCCAAATTTTAGGTGGGAGAGTGGGAAAAATAGGTCAAACCAATTCCAAGGAAGCGGTGCTTTATCAAGAAACTACCAAAGTAATGAAGGCCTATGGTTCCTACTCAACCTAATGCTTTAGTAGCATCTAGACCAGGTGAGACTTCTCAATTGTTGAAGTTATGGCTGTACAAATGAACAACATGTACAGTAGAATGACTAATATAGATAACAAGCTCAAAGAAAAATGATGTTCAATTCACCTCCATAGTTTTAATTCTTCAAAGTATGCAGAAGGATAAGGCAGATGTACATAGGAAACTTGAGGAGTTAAGTTCTAAGAATGCTGATATACAAGCATTTAACTCAAGTTTCTAATACAATGAGTGATATCCAAACAAAGAGCAGTGGCTGTATACCTTCAAATACTGTTATTAATCTGAGGGGTTTGAATTCTATATCACTCAAAAGTGGAGCAAAGGACGGAATGAAAGACCTTGAAATTGAAAATACATCATTGTCACAGATGAAAATTGGGAAATAAGAAAGTGAGAAAGATAGCAGCTTATGGTTAAGAAAGCAATCCAAAAGGAGAACTCACAAGAGGAAATACAAGAGAAGTAAGAAGAGAAAGTGATAATGTCAAGTCCATCATACAAAGGGAAACAAGTAGAGGAGAAGGCAAAGTCAAGCACGCAAGGAGCCTATATGCATACAGGTAAGGAGGTAAGTATAAAGGATCTTCCTTTTCCTAAAGCTTATTTTGCTGGAAAGCAAATGATTGACCTTAAATTTGCTTATACTCTTTTCAATAAAATCAAAATAAATATTCTTATAGTTGAATTCCTCAAAAGGAACCCTAATTATGCTAAATTTTTTAAAGAATTGTGTGCTGATAAGAAAATGTTTAGACCTCTTGAGAGAATTATGGTAAGTGCTAATGTGTCGTCACTTTTTAAGGCTGAATTATCGGTTAAGTACCAAGACCCAGGATCTTATACAATCTCATGCACTATAGGTAAAGTTCATATTAAGGGAGCATTATTAGATCTACGGGCTACCATCAATGTAATGTCTTTGTCGGTACACTTAGCCTTAGGTATTAATAATCTTAGAGACACAAGTGTAATACTCCAATTAGCTTATTGATCAATTAGGTATCCTAAAGGAATTCTTGAGGATATTCTAGTACAGGTTAAAGATTTAGTGTTCCCAGCTGATTTATATATTATAGATGTCCAGTGAGCAAGTGAATGAGAGCACTTTGATCCTAGGCAGACCCTTCCTCCAAACTTCCAAGACAATAATTAGTATGAAGCATAGTTCCATTACAATGGAGGTTGGAGAACATATAGTCACTTTCAATATGAACGAAGCAATGAAATATCCTTTTGATAATTCTGTTTTAGCTAGGTTGAATGCCATTGATTATGCTGTTGAAGAAACTAAGGATGAGCATAAATTGAGTTTGCATGATGGGTATGATTCTCTACTGCATAATTCCCAAAAGTCCCATGAAGTGTCTTCAGAACATGTTGATTCAAATTCATCTTTGAGTTCTTATGATAACTATTTTGAATCTCTTTCTTCTATTTATTCTTTTCCTTGCTCTTGTGAAGGTAATGCATTATGTTTTAATTGTTATGATGTAAATAGCATGCTTTCAGTTTCTAAAGATTTCTCATTCCCATACAAATTTGATATAATTTCATAATTTTCTAGTGATAATGTTTTTGGAAAGAAATTTGTGAGTATTTTATAGGAATATAATATATTTTAGAAGCTGGAAGTGGAACAAACAAGGAGGTGTCGAGCTTATGTGATCCCAAGTCATGATGTAAAGACCTCAAAGTCGTGACTAGATATGAACCTGCTGAGGGAGAGACTCTCTGTGCAATATAGTCATGACAAGATGATTGTTTAGTCGTGACCAAAAGCTCCCAATACGTCCAGTCATGACTCAAGGATGATGAAGTTACGACAGAATATCAGGGTGCTCAGAGGCAGTCTCTCTGTGATTCCAAGTCACGACTAAAAGACAATTATGTCATGGCCAAACATTTTAGATACACTCACTGTCAGTTTGAGTCACGACGAGAAGTTTAAGATAAGCCTGAGAGGCCATGACCCTAAATGGTAGACACAACCAGTGAATTTCAAATTCCTTCAGTTCCACATTTCGCTATTTTGGTTAAAGGGCCAATGTGTTAGACTCTACTTATCCTCACTAACATTCAACAATTTCCTCTCATACTTTCAGATTCTTAAATGATTTGATCTCAAATAATGATGCAGGAATGAAAGAGACTAATCTCAACTATGTTACAGTAGTAGACCAACTTAAGCTTGGTGCAACACCTAAAGAGATCGAAAGCAAGATAGAGAGTATGAATTGTTGGAAAACGTGCCCTAGGGGCCAATCATTGTCTTATGAACATTATTGATTTATGAATTTATTAATTGTGTTAGCATATTATTTGCATGTTTATTGTGATGACCATCCTTGGATAATTCATGATCTTATCCTAAATGTCCCTGGTCGGTCATCTGTGCAGGAGCAGAGATAAAATAAGACCAGTATGACTTTGAAGATGTATAGAGATATAAATCAAAGTCATATGCACATGTAAGAGTACAAGATGTTGGACTGACCCGCTATGAGAGAGTTGCATGGGTTACGTCATAATCTTCTCTCATATACAAACCATGTCACTATGCCCTTTGACCTGAGATCATCATAGATTCCTACATGACAAACGCTCAGCTTTGGCCTAGTCAAAAGTCACCTTTGACCGAGTGATCATAAAGACTATGTTTGGGCTTAGTGGTTTTTCATGTGGAGGAATGTGAATGGTCAAGATGGAATTTGTCCCTCACATTCGTAGAGAGATATTATTGGGCCCCTCGATGAGTGAGTCTGAGAAATGTATGGCCATACTGTAATGGAAAGGTAGTTCCATTTCTATAGTCAGACTACTCAGGGATCGAGAAAGTAACGGTCAGGAATAGGAGGATGACATTATCCATGCCTCATCCATGACCAAAATATCGCGTGACAGAAGGGACATGATATGGTTGTATAAAGGTTACATCGTTTATCGATTCTCATATGATTTGGGTAGTCGTTATGTCTTGCTAGAGACCGCTTGCGACTTGTGGGCCAGTATAGCAAATGGCCCACTGCCAACTTCATATGGGCCTACAGGGTCGCACACAAAATAGCCTAACATGAGCTATGATGTCCAGATTCATTAAATCTAAGACGTGTCTAGATTCAATGAATGATCCAGGCTTGATGTATATATTTATTTATATTTATATTCGCATATATATAAATTCGTATATATATTATATATAAGGGATATATAGGATTTAATTTATACGGATAAATTAAATCTCTATCACGTTTGAATTTGAAATTCAAATTGATAGGATATCTCATATAAGAGATATTTAAAAGATTTAATTTATAAGGATAAATTAAATCTCTATCACATTTGAATTTGAAATTCAAAATTGATAGGATATCTCAAATTTGATTTATAAGAATAAATCAAATACAGTCTAATCTTATCTTTATTTAAATTAAATAAATAGGTGAATTAAATCTGTGGGACTGATTTTAATATAAACATTATTTATTTAATTAGTTTCTTATCAAATTATACAATATGTGATATTGTACTCGGATTTAATATAGATTAATTCCAAAATCCAATTCAGTTGAGAAAAAAACAGAGCATCCTATATATCTGATTTTAGGACCTACGTTTTGTACACAACACATAACACAAAAGGCCAAACGGAATCTACAAAAGGTTTGCAGATAAGAAACTACTGAGGTAGAGACGGAGAGGACAAACTCTTGAGAAAGGCTTGGAGGGACAGGAGACGCTAGCACGTCGTTCGTGGTTGGAATGCTGTTCGTGTGGATACCAGTAGAGGAAGCCGACCTGAGGCGTCGACTTCTGCTATCAGAAAGAGAGCACGAGCCGCGGAGAGAAGCTGTAGACGTCTTCTTGCGATCAGAAAGAGATCACCAGCCGTGGAGAGAAGCTGTGGAAGTCGCTAAGAAACACTAAGGGTAATGCTTCTTTCCACTTGACTTAAACACATACGGTAGATCCTGGCAAGGAATGGAAAAAAAATTTTTAATTAATTTCCGCTGCGTGTCTTCCAATTCCTTACATGAATGAATCGAAGGAGAGTGATCGTAAGTATGTCGTAGTGTTATACCAACCTCAACTGGGTATAGCACTTGAGGAAGTAAAATATACAAAGGATATAAAGGGAACACTACCCAAGTTTGTTGTTAATATATACCAACCACAGTTGGGCAAGTTCAAGTTTAAATAGGGAAAATTCAAAACAAGCTTGGATAGACTTCGCAATGTAGTTAAAGTGCATGATTTTGGGATGCTATAGTGGAGAGAGAAGGCAATGGGGAAGATTTTTCAATTAAACAGTCATCTCTCAAAATTCTAAGTTCCCACCACCGCCTTGAGGCCAGATTGTCCCTTTCCTATATCTTACATTTTACTAGTTTTCCTAATGTGATTTCTGTTTGATATGTTTGTTTGATGATTAGAAAGGGATGGACCAGTAGAAGTAGTAGTTAATTTCTTTGTTTATTGTTTCTTAGGGTTTTTGAATACAATTCCTCAGTGATTTACTTTTTGTTCAGTTATCTTTTCATCCACACTCAATTGCATGATTTTAGCTAACCCATCTTGTCATCTTTGCTTTTCTTATATTAAAATATATGATTTGAATGTGACTGCGAGCTTCACTGTGAATTTGCATAGAGTAATGTGTTCAACTACCGTGCTGAAGCTAGATTTGAATTGATCTTGTATAGTGCTATGGTGTCTATAATTCTGCTGACAGTGAGGACACTGTTAAGTTTAAGTGTGGGGGAGATATTCTTGTTTCTGTGCTAATTAATGTAAAATTCTTCAATTAATCCAATCTTTCATCACAAAAGTTTTGGTTTTTGATCTTATTGTGTGATGAATTACTAAAAATTGGATCCCCACTTTAAACTATTTTGCAGTTAGGTAACAAGGTTTTAGTGTAAAAGATGTTTTGGGCCTTGAAAACTATCATTTGGTAGTCTCTATGGTCTTTTGTTACGACATATGTAGTGTACGGTGGTGACCTGACATGGAATTTTGGACTTAATATGCTCTCTGTGAAAATAAGGCGCGACACAAGTGTATTAGGTCACGACAATGTCTCTCTGTGTATTTGAGTCACGACTTAATCTTTACTGGTCACAACTAGCTGTTGTAAGTTTAGAGCAAGCACTCCTGTGAAATTTGGTCGCGACCTCCACTGCTTTCAGTCGAGACCTAAGTGTGCAAATGTCAACTTACCTTCTCTTTGCTTTGTGCAATGCTGTATAAAAGTAAGATTTTATAAATGATTTATTGCCCTCTTATTTTTAACCTTTTGAATAAATAGTTTATAGAAACCATTGTCACACTTGAATTTTTGAAAATGGAAATTGAATTGGAAACATTTAAGTTTTTACTATTAGATTTGGGATTATTACATGATTATGAGTGAATACTTTAGAAATTTTAATTCCTCATTTAAGAGGTTTTTTGTCATATCCTGATTTTTAGGCCTAGAAGCCCAATATGTACCCTGAAACAGGTAGGCTACAGGCCTTGTTGAGCAGAAGTCTCATAAGTATGCAGACGATGTTCAGGGACTAAACTGCAAGTGAAAGATCAGGGACTAAATTGTAAATAGTAAAAGTCCCTTGGGGCATAATGGTCATTTTGAAGAAATAGAGGGACTAAACTAGAATGTCTAAAATTCTCAAGGCCAAAAATGAAAGTAGATACAAGTTATGGGCCATTAAGTGTAATTATGAAAATTTGAGGACTAAAGTGTAATTTCCAAAAGTTTTTAAGGGCAAAAATATAATTATAGAAAGTTGAGCTAGAAAAGGTTTAGAACTACCAGGAAGCATTTCAATCTCAAAATTTATCAGTAGATAGAGAAAGTTATGCTGATTAATCTAGCAGGATACATAAATTTTATTGGAGTTCCAGATAGATGATATTTAACTGATAATCTGAAAGTTATCTGAAATTTTTATCACATCTTCTGGACCTTAGATATAAGTGAAAAGTTATAGGAAGGTGCGTCCTATAAAGCCAGAGGTTAGAAACTGACGGAACCTCGAAAGGAGTTCTGTAGGAAAAGTTATTCACGTTTTAGTGAATTTTGACAGGAGTTTGTGAATGCCCGAAATCTGATTATGAAACTTAGCAGTAAGCAAGTTATGACTGAATAAGCTTAGATGATGTCATAGAGAGGCCTATATGATGTCAAGTGAGGCCCAAACCCATGATATCAGTTCATCGGTTAAAGGGGCCAGTGTCCAAAAAAAGTACAAAATGACGAAGATACCCCTATGTTATAAAATAATTAAATAATGAGTGAAGGGTATTTTGGTCATTTGATTAAGGTTAGATAGTCAATGAAGGTTATCTGGATAGTTGACCAAGGTTAGGAAATGCTCTGGAAAGGTGTGAAAAGACAATAATGCCTGTAGAACTATTAAAGAGGAACTAAAGGCATTTTGGTAATTTGCTAAGGGATGTTTCTTGGGAACCGAGCCACCAGAGTGCTTGAGCTTAATTAGAGACCCAAGATGGCATTCCAAGATGTCCAAAAATGTTCCCAAGAGTTATGTGGTCTAAGTGGCCTTAAAATAATATTTTAGTAATTTTTTAATAAAGCATAGTTACCCAGTTAGAGATAGAACTGGGGAAAGTAATTAGATAGAGCTTTAGACTCATCTAGAACCATGAGGTGGAATGAAAGGTGTCCTCATGGGACCCACAAGGTGCCACATGGAAGGAGTATAGGGAAAGAAGAAAAAGCTAAGGACACGTGGCATGATCTCAGCCGTTCATTCTAGGAAAAGACTATGGAATTAGCTAGAAACGTTGAGTCAGCTGGTGAGGTATCCCAAGGGCCCCACCATTGCACCACCTAAACATGTGAGGTGTCCCTTGATTATGTCACTTTTATGAGTCATTGAGGATGATGATGTTATCGTGATGATGCAAGCAAGGCTTCTTGAGAAAGTTAAGCGATCTAAGTCGTTCATCGCGATTCGATCTGGACCATCCATTCCACCTCCATTCAACTATAAATACCCCTACCCCCTTCCATTCCATTCCATGGCTAAGCAAGAGAAAGGAAGAGAAGGAAGAGAGAAAAAGAGAAAGAGAGAAAGGAAGGAAGGAATAGAAAGAAAGGAAAAATGAGGAGTTCTGGCGGAGCTAAGAGCAATCCAAGGAGCTTAAGGACTTAGCAAGCTTAGAAATAAGGTAAGTAATTTATTATAGTCCCTTCTCTAATAAATTAGAGGATTGTTCTTATGAATTTAATAGTTAGAATAGAGAAATATCTCTCTCTTGATAAGGTTAGCCATGGATAGAAAGAAAGTTAGGGGATTGTCATATTAAGGGTATTACTTCAAATTAAGCTTGAATTAAGTAGAGCTATAATGAATATGATAATAATGAAGATATTATTATGCTATGTATAGGCTCTGACCTATGAAAATAAAGAACCTTAGCAAAGGCTAAAAGCTAGAGGAAAGGCTACACGTCAGGTAGTAAATCTATACTAAACTTGTATGTATTGAATGTTATGCTTAGTTGTGCTATGACCTGGTTGAATTGTGTTTACTATGTGTTTATGATTGAAGCTCTATTTATATGATTACTTTGGCCAATTGTATTTCATATGTAATATGAAAGTATGCACATTACACATGTTAACACTTTCACAAGCAAGCACCAGTATTTATATTAATGCATGCATTATTTAGCACCGTTTACTACTGAGATTTCCCTAGAAATCTCACCCCTTCCATATCAATCCAATCATAGCAGGTCTTCTCAAGATGGAGGAGATGAAGATGCATGAAGAGAAGTTAAGAATTACTTAGCATGATTGATGTGTGATTGATGCATGTTATACACATGTTAACACTTTCACAAGTAAGCACAAGTATTTACATTAATGCATGCATTCTTTAGTATTGTTTGCTACTAAGATTTCCCCAGAAATCTCACCCCTTCCATATCAATCCAATCATATCAGGTTTTCTCAAGATGGAGGAGATGAAGATGCATGAAGAGAAGTTAAGAATTATTTAGCATGATTGATGTGTGTTATACATATGTATGTAAAGTTGGGTGCAAGTTGGCTCTTGGTTTTAAGGGGTTTGTGACATATTTCCCTTGAGGGTGCTGCTGGAACTGCTATCAACATGTGATAAGGATATGAGTTTTATTTTATGGATAGTTTAGACAAGCTTAAACAAGTTAGAATCAGTGGTATATGCTTAGAAATTCAAGTATGCATGTAGTTAGGGTTTGGTGTTCTTGGCTGCAACTGTATGAAACACTATTCATATGTTGGAATTTCATGATTTTGATGCTTCTAATGAGTTTAAAATGGAAAATTGTGTGGGGATAAAGTAGGGAAACAAGTCTTGGAAGCATTAGAATCAAAATGTGAATTTTTGAAAAAATCAAGTGGCATTTCGGTTATGTACAGCAGCCAAGGGTGTGTTTTGATTGAAATTCTGGTTTCATATTTGGATTCTACATGAAAAATTATGTATAAATGAACCATGAGAATTTATTTTAGAAAGATGGAAGCATGGAACATAAAATGGAAAAAGAATGGAAGTTAGTGAAAACCTAGTATTAGAATTGTTTTCAAGTTGAGTTGTAACTTGATGTTACTTTGTAATGGCTAGGTTTTGACATTTGTGAGGGAATCAAACCATCTCAAGAAGACTTTGTCAATGATAACTTAAGAGGTAGCAAGAATACCTAACTATAATTACATGTTTGTTTGATTGTATGCTTGCTTGTTAGTTATGGTGTTTGGTTGCCTTGAGACTATGCCATCATGATGATGATGAATTATGAATGATTCCAACTCCTTGAAAATAATGTCATGACAATATGCATGTTAGAGTTTGCTTATGTATTATTGTGAAGTAGCTCCCATCTCATGATAACATGTTAAGCATCTAATTAATCATGCATGATATTATACTTTGTATGACTTGCTATTGAGATTTCTATGAAATCTCATTCTTTCCATATGCATAACCATGTTATATGTGCTGAAACATCTCAAAAAAAAAGGGTAAATATAGATGGTTGAACTTTTATAATAAGTCATATTGGTTACTTGACACTATGGAAGGATATGATGGGATGCATAGTGTACTATCATGTGGTTGTATTCTGAGGCTGTAGCTTTATGACAATGTTTACAATGCCTTAACCCATGATTTTGGACTTGAAATTTGGTATGATAATATATACAATATAGAGCTTTAAATAGACACTAAAAACGCCTCAATTGGTTAAGTATTCAATTTACTATGATTTTTCTAATTGGATATAAAATCTGGAATTGAGATAAAGTGAGCAACTAGAGATAGTGACGTTCCAACGTTAATTTAATATAGTAAATGAAAGATTTTTTCTGTGAAATTTTATGACCTTAAAGAAAATGTTTGGAGATTTAAATCTATAGGTAACGCATTTCATTTGGACAAGTAACCAAAGATAAATGAATTTTTGAATTAAGGTAAAGAAACTGGAACTTCCAGATTTACCAAATGAACAGTATTTTTTAACGAATAAACTAATTTCATTGGAACAATGAAACCTCAGTTTTATATTTTTTCTTCAAATTTAAATGAAATAGCTTTCATTAAAAATTGGAACCACCCTATTCCGATTTTTTTACATTTAATTATGAATTTGCAAAGTTAGGTATATGTTCTGGATTATCAAATGAACAGTAACCATAAACAATACCCGAGAAGAAATCTTTTGAAAATGCATGTTTCTAAAGAAAAAGGTTATGTGATTGGTTCAAATGATTTTCAATTGAGTATAATTAAGGTTGAAAATAAGGATACGACATTTTACAACATTACAAGCTTATAAAGTCCTATTGATTAAAGAATGCACATGTAACATATGGCAGAGACTTAGAACTATTACAAGTCTATGGTAAGGGCTAGTCTAGGAAGGTTTGAGTGAAAGAACCCTTAAAAGGTGAGATGAGCGAAATAATCATATCCCTAAGTGGACTATCTTATATCATGTTCCTATGTCTTAATTGTGTTCATAGATGTTGTTCTTATTGAATTTATTATTCTGTGATTATCGCTGACTTGAAGGATTTGATTGATTGTATTATTACTTTCGTGCTCGAACTTGTTTAATTCCTCTACTTGTTTTCAATGTTTATCAAGATGTTATATGGCTTTACCCAAGATACAAAGGTTTAATGGTGGGGAATTTGATAAATTATTATTTTATCATATTATTTCCTATCTATTTCAAGGAATTTATCATGTGTAATAAGCATTATTATAGTAGTTTTACTCACTTTGTGCTTTAATTAATTATATGAATAAATGTTTAAAAATATCATTTTCTTGCATTTTTATTGATTTTATTTAAATTGACTTGCATGAATGTATTTTGTTTTTATGTATTTTACAAAATTGAGAAAAATAAATAAATGATAACTAGGACCCACACCAACTACTACAAAATTATATTAATGAGGAAGGTTAATTGAAAAATTGCTAATGTGAGAAAATTATAATATCTAATTAGAGAAAATCAAAATACCTCCAACAATATTATATTATATTAATATTATATTTTACTATATTAATTCATTCATTTAATATAATATTATATTATATTAGTATTATGTTATATTATATTAATTCAGTGAGCTATAAATGGTCCTCTATAAAGGATTTCAATTTGTATCCCGCCTCACTCATGTTTGTGAATTTCTTCCACCAAAGGTTTTCTCACTACCACACTATGTGGCAGGCTACCCATAGATTTCCCACTTAAAGCATTTGCAACTTTGTTAACTTTGCCAGGGTCATAAAGAATGGTCTGGTCATAATCCTTGAGCAACTCCATCCATCTTCTTTGCTTGAGGCTTTTATGACAAATATACTTGAGGCTTTTATGATCAATAAAAATTTCACAAATTTCACCATACAAGTAATGACACCAGATTTTTAGAGCAAGGACAACAACTACCATTTCTAAGTCATGTGTAGGGTAATTTAGTTCACGCTTCTTGAGTTTCCTAGAGGCATAAGCAATCACTCCTCTATTTGACATTAAAACACAACCTAGGACAATATGAGAAGCATCACAATATACTGAATATCCCCTTTCCCCAATGGTAAACTCAACACTGGACTGGAAGTCAAACATTCTTTCAACTTCTAAAAATTTTCTTCACTTTCATCATCCTAGACAAACTTTAAATGTTTTTGAGTTAATATGGTTCCTGAAATAGCTATCTTCGAAAAGTCCTTTACAAAGAAACTATAATAACCTTCAAGTTCTAAGAAATTCCAAATTTCAGGGACAGTTGTTGGTTGTGGCCAATTTTGAACTGCTTCTACTTTATTTGGATATACTTGAATACCATCTTTAGAAATGTCATATCCCAAGAATATAACTTTTTCAAGGAAAAACTCACATTTAGAAAATTTTGCATAAAGTTGTTGCTCCCTTAATTTATGTAATACCAGCCGTAAATGTTGCTAATATTCTTCTAGGCTCTTGGAATACACTAAAATATCATCAATAAACACAATTACAAATTTATCAAGGGACGATCTAATCACCCAATTCATCAAATCCATGAATGTTATTGGAGCATTTGTCAACTCAAATGACTTTAGTAAGAACTCATAATGACCATAGACTTCTGTCTTTGGAATATCCTCCTTTTTATCTTTAACTAGTGATAACCTAAGTGCAAGTCTATCTTTGAGGAGCTTTGGGACCCTTGCAATTGATCAAAAAGATCATCAACGCGAGACAATGGATATTTATTCTTGATTGTGACTTTATTAAGCTATTGAAAGTCAATACAGAGTCTCAACGGCCCATCTTTCTTTTTGACAAAGAGTACTAGTGCTCCCCATGGAGATGTACTAGGTTGTATGAACCCTTTATCTAATAATTCTTGCAATTAGGCCTTCAACTCCCTTAATTTAGAAGGTGCCATTATGTAAGGCAAAATTAAGATTGTTTGGGTGCCCCTAATTACATCAATACCAAATTCTATCTCTCTGTCTAGAGGTAGCCTAGGCAATTCCTATGGCAAAATATCAGGAAATTCCCACACAACCGTAATCTGCTCTAGACTAATAGTAGGTTTATCAACATCCTTTACTATGGCCAAAAACCCTTGACAACCCTACATTAACAATCATTGAGTCTTTAGAGTAGAAAACAAATTGGTTAGTCTTTCTATTTCATTCCCTTACAAAAACAAAAGGAGTTTCACCTAGAATTTCAACTATCACCCACCACCTTTAAGTAGCAATCAACAATAGTATGACGAGAAACTTGTTGGAAAATGTTCCCTAGGGGCCAATCATTGTCTTATGAACATTATTGATTTATGAATTTATTAATTGTGTTATCATTTTATTTGCATGTTTACTGTGATGACCATACTTGGATAATTCATGATCTTATCCTAAATGTCCCTGGTCAGTTATCTATGCGGGAACAGAGATGAAATAAGACCAGTATGACTTTGAAGATGTATAGAGATATAAATCAAAGTCATAAGCACATGTAAGAGTACAAGGTGTTAGACCGACCCGCTATAAGAGAGCTCCATGGGTTACGTCATAAGTTTCTCTCATATACAAACCATGTCACTATGCCCTTTGACCTGAGATCATCATGGACTCCTTCATAACAAACGCTCAGCTTTGACCTAGTCAAAAGTCACTTTTGACCGAGTGATCATAAAGACTATGTTCGGGCTTAGTGGTTTTTCATGCGGAAGAATGTGAATGGTCAAGATGGAATTTGTCCCTCACATTCGTAGAGAGATATTACTGGGCCCCTCGATGAGTGAGTCTGAAAAATGTATGGCCATACTGTAATGGAAAGGTAGTTCCATTTCTATAGTCAGACTACTCAGGGATCGAGAAAGTAACGATTAGGAATAGGAGGATGACATTATCCATGCCTCATCCATGACCAAAATATCGTGTGACAGAAGGGACATGATATGGTTGTATAAAAGGTTACATCATTTATCAATCCTCATATGATTTGGGTAGTCGTTATGTCTTGCTAGAGACCGCTTGTGACTTGTGGGCCAGTATAGCAAATGGCCCACTGCCAACTTCATATGGGCCTACAGGGTCGCACACAAAATAGCCCAACACGAGCTATGATGTCCAGGTTCATTGAATCTAAGACGTGTCCAAATTCAATGAATGATCCAGGGTTGATGTATACATTTATATATATTTATATTCGTTTATATATAAATTCGTATATATACATTATATATAAGGGATATATAGGATTTAATTTATAAGGATAAATTAAATCTCTATCACGTTTGAATTTGAAATTCAAATTGATAGGATATCTCATATAAGAGATATTTACAAGATTTAATTTATAAGGATAAATTAAATCTCTATCACATTTGAATTTGAAATTCAAATTGATATGATATCTCAAATTTAATTTATGAGAATAAATCAAATATAGTCTAGTCTTATCTTTATTTTAAATTAAATAAATAGGTGAATTAAATCTGTGAGACGGATTTAATATAAACATTATTTATTTAATTAGTTTCTTATCAAATTATACAATATATGATATTGTATTAATTTCAGAATTAATATAGATTAATTCCAAAAATCCAATTCGGTTGAGGAAAATGCAGAGCATCCTATATATCTTATTTTAGGAGCTACGTTTTAGCCAAACACACATAACACAAAAGGCCGAACGGAATCTGCAAAAGGTTTGCGGATAAGAAACTGCTGAAGTAGAGACGGAGAGGACGAATTCTTGAGAAAGCCTTGGAGGAACAGGAGACGCTAGCACGTCATTCGTGGTTGGAACGCTATTTGTGTGGATACCAGTAGAGGAAGCCGATTTGAGGCGTCGACTTCTTGCAATCGGAAAGAGAGCACGAGCCATTGAGAGAAGCTGTGGACGTCTTCTTGCGATCGGAAAGAGATCACCAGCCATTGAGAGAAGCTGTGGAAGTCGCTGAGAAACACTTAGGGTAATGCTTCTTCCCACTTGACTTAAACACATACGGTAGATCCTGGTAAAGAATGGAAAAAATTTTAAATTAATTTCCACTGCGTGTCTTCCAATTCCTTACAAAACTAACCAATCCATATCTAGTATTACATTAAAATATATTATATCCAAAATCATTATATCAACAAGGGTTTCTCCACCGTCAAGAGTCACTTCACAAAACCTGTATACTTGTGTTACTAACAAAGACTCTCCCATTGGAGTCACAACTACAAATGGATTTTTATATCTAGTAGGTTCCTTTGTTAGGGCTTGTTTAGTTTAGCTTTTGAAGAAGAGTTTATGGAGGAAAAGTGATTTTGAAGAATAGCTTTTAGGGAAAAGTTTTTAAAAAAAAGTGTTATGAAGAAATAAATGTTTGGATGGTTAAGCACAACTAAGGGTATAATAAAACAAATAGATCCATTTGAATGTTTAGGTGATAATATCCATGTACCTTCTTCTAGTTTCCATTCCATTCAATAGCTATGCTGAAACTTCTGTTTTGCACACCCTAATTCCTAGAAAATGTTACTAGATAAAATTGTAGTTGTTCATGTTAAACTTACAACATTACAGGAAATGGAGTCAGTATTTGGTCAACCGCCACCTAGTAGATTTGTTAGTACTGTGAGTAAGGCTCCTGCAAATAACCCGAAAGTATTTCTGGTTTGACTCATACCAGCAATAGTGGGGAGATATGTCCCCAAAAGAGAATACAAAAAGAATTGCCATTGCCAGTTGCAAGGTAATTCTTGGAAAGCATGTGTTTGACTTGGTTTTAGCGAATCAAATGGCGAAAGGAGATGTGCTTAGTGTGGCAAAAATCGCGGGCATAAGTGGTGCAAAGCACACCAGTATTCTCATTCCATTGTGCCATAACATAAGCCTTAGTCACGTACGAGTGGATGTGAAATTGAATCATAAAGACCACAGTGTAATGATAGAAGCGAAGCTGCATCAACGAGGAAAACTGGTGTTGAGATGCAAGCCATGACAGCAGTTACTATTGCAGATGTGTAAGGCTTAACAGTGTATGATATGTGTAAGGCTGCTTCAAAGGATATAATTATTACAGATGTGAGACTCAAGCATAAGGCTGGAGGCAAGAGTGGAGATTGGTCCTCAGAACAATAATGTTTCAAAAGATAAGGAAGCACTTAAATTGCGTTATGCCAAAAGCAAAAGCTGAGGAGATTACTTGAATATAGTTTTTCTTCTTTTATAAGCACAGGTATCATTTTATTAGAAATAATTTTATTGGAGGTACTATCGGACACTTAATGTGAGCACCTCTCACAATAGTCTAATATTTGTTCAAACTCAAATGTTTTGCTAAAGTCCTTTTAGTTTTGACTTTTGGCTTAGATTTTTAGTCCTTTTAGGCCCTATTTGGTTTCCCACAAAACCATGGTTTTAAAAGCCCTTTGGGGCAAAACCTAGGTTTGGAGAAATTTTAAAATAAACAGTTATATTTGTTCAAATGGGCTTTTAAACTAAACCATAGTTTAAAACCAAGGTTTTAAATAAGCTGGTCAGAGTAGCTTATGGAACAGTAAAAGAGATTATGAACTAACCAATTACTATATTACCCTTACTTTTTCTTACACCCTCTCTCTTACTTTTTCTTACATTATCTCTCCTCTTTCCTACTTTTTCTTACACCCTTTCTCTTTTCTTTCTTACACCCTCTCTTCTCTCTCCTCTTATATCTTATCTCTCCTCATTTAATACTCATACCATTTTTCGTAATTTACTAATAATAAAAGTATTTCTAGAAATAACTATCAAAACACTCATTTATTCAAAACCACTTCTCTAAAAGCCCTTTTCCATAAGCTGCCCAAAAGCCTTTTTTTTCATAAGTCTATTTCCAAAATCTTATTCAAACACACGCTACATCAACTTGCATGTAAACATAAAATCTCATTAAAATAAGCTTCTCATTGTTACTCTAGTATTAGTTAGGCAGAGCTACTTAATGTTCACAAGTATTTACTTGCACTTGATCTGATAAACTATATGCAGTTGTGCTAACCACTATAGGGAATAGTTAAATAGTATTTAAGAAGCGAATGCATTTGCTGTCTCGGGACAAAATGTGCATGCCTCGGTCATTATGCGGTTTAGGTATATAAGAAAACGAATATATTGAATAAGGCGCTATTAGCAAAGAATATTTGGCGAATTATAGTTGTAGATAATTCATTGGCGAATCAGGTCCTTTGGCCTAAGTACTTGTCATGGTTGGAAGAGGGAGACAGAAAATAACTCTTACATTAAAGCTTAAATGAGTACATGATATTATATTATATTATATTATATTATATTATATTATATTAATGCGTTAGAATGGAATTTTTAGGGCTCCCTTTTCACTATTTAGTGAAGCTGACCGGATCAGCTAGAAAGGGTAATCACATCACACAATATATTGTGGCGGATTGGTATAATCTCATTATAATGATATATCTCAGGCTTTTGGTAATGGAGAGTTATGAAAAATTCTGTTCCTAAAGTGAGCTGGTTCATTTGGACACTGGTCAACGGTGTCATACCAACAACATTGCATCTTGCTCGGCACTACCTGAAGGCTGACTTGCAGTGTCTATTTTGTCATTCAGCACCTGAGACTAGTCAGCATCTATTCTTTCATTGTCATTGGGCTAGAGCTATTTATTTGACTTTTTTAGATAGATCTAAGAAGCCAAATAAATCATTTAGTTATGATAAATATAACCCTCGTAAAATAAATTTACTGTATATACTTTCAATATATAATGTAGCAAATACACGCTCGAATCCCCGCTGAACATTGTATGGCACGTGGTTTTTATAAACTGCAAACTTTACCATGATGACGAAGTTGCGCCTAAGGAGTTAATTCGCATGACCAATTGAAGAAGGACTGGATGGAATAGAAGGATAGTAAGCGAACTCCTCTCATTCAAACTACAGCGATCCATCCTGTTAATAGAGCTGAGTGGAGAATTCAAGTGGTCACATTCTACGAAAAAAGTGTTAATATAATACGAGTATATACATATATATATTTAGGAGAATTATATGGAGATCTATATAAGAGAATTTATTACAAAAAAATCCCTTAAAAATTTTAAATAATTAAATAGTCTAAGGGAACTTGAGGTAATAAATTTAATTTGTGCAATTATCAAATTACATTTATACGCAAATGACAAGTTATTAAAAATATGATAATAACTTGAAGTTGTGAGATATTTATTATTATAATATAACTTATTTAGATATTAATTAAGATAATTAATAAATATCTTTTAGTGTGACCCTTAATCATCTTGATCCAATCTAAGGTAGGTTATTGACTCATATTATTAAAGTTAATTTTCTTATGGTAGATATTAATAATTAATAGTTTTATCGTGCGTTACTTTTCTGAGGTATTTACTTATCTGTGCCTAATCAACAACTAGAAGAACCTATTTTTTATCTAACAGTGCTCTCTTATTGACAGATTTCTATATTAAGTTCTAGTTCTTCTCAAAACAGTAAAGCTAATGGCAAGAGGTATTTATAAGTTTTATGCTGCACCTTTTATAGCTTTTATATTTATATAGATTATACTCTAGATTGATTATATCATGTATGATATTTATATTTTAACATGTGGTATAAGAGCCTTGTTTGATATTCCCCTTACCCTATTTGTTAATTTATAATCCTCATGAGTAGCAATATGAAGTAAAATATGGGATACAAAACCTCTAAAGATTATAATTTTTGAATCAAATGATAGAAGATACTATATTTTAATTCTTGGCTCTCTGATGATTGTTGCCTTCTTTGTTAATTATTAGAGGTTCTGAAGTGGGTTTTCAAATTTTATTTGAAATCATTTTTGATCTAATTTTCTGAGTGACTATAAATATATTCATCTGTGATGATTTGAATTTGATGGCGAGAACCGTGAGAGATCGCGGGCATACGGAAAGGGAAAATCGGAACTGGAAGCTATCAAACTGGAGTAGCAAGAAGTTATCAAAGGCAAGATTCTTGGGATTGTATAAATGTGGTAGATTGGGGCTCATGATATCAGGTGTTAAGGGTGGAGAATCTGATTCAGCTCTACTTGCATGCATTTGGGCCATCTACTTCTAATTAAAAAAACAATATACTCTGGATTGATTATATCATGTATGAGATGTTTATATTCCATTAGAAGTGGCACAAATAACAACATAGGGGCATGCAGTAACAATTCGAAGTGGCACAAATAACAATTACGCATACAATAATAACTCTCACTTGTCATTTGTGCCACTTCAAGTTGTCATAACTTACAACCCTAGTTGCCATTTATGTATAAGGGTAACTTAGTAATTACACAAATTGAATTTATTACTCCCTAGTCTCTTGGGACTATTTAATTATGACAATTTCATAGAACCTTTTTGTAATAAATTCTCTTGTATGGGACCTCCGAGTAATTCTCCCTACATATTATTATATGTAAGGTCCAAGCCAGAAGAAGAGCGCAGGAGAGGAGAATCATAATAATTTTTACATACATAAAAATAAATAAATGTGTAATTTAATAAAATTTAAGACAAATATACATAATATAGTTAATAAATAGTCACTGGTGTTTCTTCCTAATAAATGTGTATTGAATTTTATCCTAAATATAAGATAGTGGAAATCAATTATTTAATCCTTATAATTTTACTGAGTTTATTATTTAGTCTTTATAGTTTGACTTACTACAACTCAATCTTTATAGTTTTATTGAATTTGTAACTTAGTCTTTATAAACATAAATGCCGCATAAGATGAAAGATTATCCAAGTAGATTCCAAGCTATCATTTTTCTTGTCTTCTCCTTCTTACTCGTCATTGTCTTCATTGTGCATGGGTGACCCCATATACGTAGGTCCATCCAGATTCACAACTACGGACGTTTCCCGTGGCGCAGAGTGAGAAGGGGAGGAGATGGGTCTTGACGGAGTGCTCCAATCTATGGGACCGTCAAGAGTATGAAGTGAGAAAAAAACTGTTTTTTTTTTATAGAAAAGAAGAAAGTGATAGCTTGGAATCTACTTGGACCATCTTCATCTGATGTGACATTAATATTGATTGAGTTACAAACTTGATGAAACTATAAGGATAGGGTAGCGTTGAGTCAAATTATAAAAATTGAGTTATAAACTAGATAAAATTATAATGGTTAAGTAATTAATTTCTATATAAGATATTAATATATTTTTGCCTATTATATTTATCATTTTTTAAACTAATTTATTTAATTAACTTCAAAATTAATATATAATATATATTATATATGAGTATTTTACGAAGATCATATCATATTTATTGAAATTAACCAATTATTTGAACATGTTTCTCCAAAAACACCCCTTCTAATGAAGTGAGAACAACTTTTCTGAAAATAATGCTTTTTTTATATAATAAGACAACGTTATATTAAAAGTAAATTGAAAGTTGTACAAAGAAAGAAAGAAATAGGAAAAAAATTCAATTCAATAATATGAAAGAAAGAAAAAGTGATAATGTGCTAAACGTAACGAGATACCTGAGAGAGCCTTCAGCGTGGATCAGTGCAAGAGGAGGCCGAACCTTATCTAGAAGCATAATATTCCTTTTATGCCATATGATATTAATAAAAACGATTGAACTATAAATTTATCCTAAAAATTTTCGCTTATAAGTAATATTATCACAAGAACTCTGGAAGTTTTAAACCATAACAATGTTGTCTCATGGTTAAAAAATTAACGTTGATCATTAACATTTTTAATAGTAAAGGTAATATCGCTATATTTTAAAATTTTTAGGATAACGTTGAACTAAAAACAAAACTTCCATAGCAAGAATACTCTTGAATAAAAAAATTTAGGATAAATTTACGCCTTAATTATTTAACAAGAATGATAAGATGAACAAAATTTGAGAATGAGAAATCTGTGAGGAGAAACAACCAAACCAGATGGATCTCGCATAAGAATAATATAATAAAAGATGAGTTAGAGGCTCATCAATATTACGGCCGAATAAGCCAAAACCAGTGACTTTAAGTTGATGATTCTAAAGGATATCACAAGTAGGGAGAACATGGATTGAAATGAACCCACAAACTAAATCAAATGAATTTTAAAGGCATTCAACATGAATCATATAATCAACTGAATTGAAATGAACCCAACTAAACCCATATAAACGGATCAAAACTGATTTTAAATAAGGCTCTGATTAATTTGGTTCAAGTAGTTTTGGTTTCACACCTTGGGACTTAAATCAAACCGAACCAAACTTGATTAAGCTTTTTAAGAATTTTAAATTTCATGTCAAGGCCATTTTAAAAGCCCAAACATTGGGAAAGTTTTGTCCTCTCTACCCATCAACATCAATTTACGCACAATGTAACATACTTGTTAAACATGTGATTTAAAGAACATTACCTTTTTGTAGTTTTAACATGATTCAAACCGATCAAAATCAAACTAAACCAATTCCTTCAAAAACAGAACAAGTCCCAATTTTAAGTGAACTGATCAATTTGGTTTGATTCATTTTTTGTCCAAAACGGAACCTTTAAACGCCATAAGATCAAACATAGAAGTAAACGCAGGTAAATATAATTTTTAAACTGTCACAAGAAAAATAAAATAAAATCCATAACGCAACATTTTCTTTCTTTTAGGGGGGAAAACATTTTAACAATACTACACGTGAGACTTCAAATCTTCTACCTGCTAAATACACCCGATTGTTGCAGCGTTCTACAATACTCCAATATTATGGGAGAGTTCCTCACTTGCTCCCATACCTTGGCAGAATGCTTCAACCATTCACGTTCAGATACAGGCCTCGTGGAAGACGGAGACTTCATCGACAAAATCTGAATCCAAATTCAATCCCACAAAGAGCTGAGTTTCATGGATCTTTAAAAAATAACAAAAAACTTGGAAAGTACTCCCTCTAGTCCTTACTATAAGTTCTAGTAAGTAGTAGCATTTTTTTATATTAAAAAAAATAAATAATTTAAACATAATTAACTGATTTATTTAACTTTTTTAAATCGAACTCAAAAAAGTCAACTAACTCTTATATTAAGAATAGTAAGTAATATGCAACTTGATAAATATAAATCTTTAGTCTCTTAAGTTTACCCTCAAATTAATTTTAGTCCCTCTAATTTAGTTCTGCATAAAACATTGATCCATATAGTTTTAATAAATACCCGAATCATTTTGCCCCTCCCTTGAGAGACCAAAATTCATTGTTTGAAATTTAAAGGACTAAAATCAAAATTTATGCAAATTTAAAGGACCAAAGATTATATAACAAAAAAATTGGCATGTATAAAAGTTGATAAATATGAACGTTCATGTTCAGAGAGAGACCTGATCTCGCAGTTTCCATAGTGCAGAGATGAAGCTCTCGTGTTGAGCTCTAGTATTTTCATCTCTTTTCTTCAATGGTATCACATACAAATCCAAATTTGGCCTCTTAGAATCCAATTGATCATCTTGAGGCACCATTTTATGATGGATTTTCACAAACGAAGATGTCTCAAAATACTTGAAAAGTGCCTTCTTCAATTGCACAAAATTTTGAGGAGTTGCGTCCTGATCCTGCACCCTAGACAAGTCAAAAGGAAACACATTAATTCTTGCCAGAAGGAAATATAGGAAAGAGAATAAACAAATGTTAAAATGGCAATAATAGCCATATCATTCATATTAAAATAGATTTAAAACAAAAATCATATTAAAATTAACGCCATACGAATATTTAAAAATCAAATTATTTGGTGAAATTTTCATATGTTCATATTTTATAATCAAATGTAAAAATCAAAATGGAAATATATCCAGAAAAATAGAAATATGGCAATGCCCAGAAAAATCATAAAATATCTCAGAAAAACAGCACAGAGCAAATAGATGAAGTTGAGTTGATGCAACGCACAAATCAATGGAGGTGAATCAAATGAGATAACTGAACTATAAAGGCCAGAGCAAGGAACCCAACAGAGGGCAAGGGGGTGAGAAGTGAAGAAGAAAATGCAGGAGTCAAGAGGGATGAGGCCAACGGCAAAATAACCTTTTCGTCTCAAAGAGAAAATTTGGGATGAACACGTGGTGGTTCCCACGCCTCATCTTCCCCTCTATTTCTCTTTCTCCCGGTTTTCCTACCACATCCAAATGAGGGGAAAGTTGTTGTCCCTCATTTTCTCTACTACTTTTCTTTCCTCCCATATTTTCCCTCCATTCAAAGGGGTATGAGATTGAAATCAAAAGGATTGTTTGTGCCAGCAACTTATCCTCATTGTTATAATGTTAGCATCAGATTGCTCTATTACTACAATTGTTAGGTACTCATGTTCTTCCTTGCTCACACAAATGTTGGACATGTCTTACTTGGCGTGCACAAAAACCGGAGTAGCCATGTACTCGTCCCCTTCTGGAACTCTATCTTTTTCGAGCCTCAAACTTGAGCTCTGTGATACAGATGAAGCGAGGGAGAAAGGGTTTGATATGCCATGCTTCAACAAGTCAACCTGCATAATAATAAGTACATGATCTTACTGGAAAAATATCAATAGCCTTGACAGAATAAAATAATTATTTATAATGTATTGATAAAGGAGGTTAAGAAACAGCTTCTCAGCTAATTTGTAGACAATAAGATGATAAAAGTGGTATTATATTCCCTGTTCTAGAATAAAAAATGCACTTGTTCATCTAAATGGATATCTATATTCTACAAAGCTCAAAGCTGCATAGAGATTAGAGATTAATCAAAATAGTGTCATCTTAGTTTATTAACAAACGGAGAAAGAACCTCCCATTTTAGAGATTACGTTGTTTAATGGTTTCATTTTGAGATTGTAAAATGGACAGCCTCTGAAAAACAAAATACTGCTAATGGTGATTAACTAGCAACTAATCATTGCAAATTACAACAGAAGGAAATAGATCCTAAGCAGCATGATTTCAGGTATTGTTTCCCTATCACATTGAATTCTAATCTTATTACCAGCTACATATATTCAAGCATTCCAATGACAGACTAAACCCATGGTACAACTGTACTAAAAATAGAGCGAAAATCACATACGCCCCCTTTTTTGGCCCACGTCTACACACCTTCCAAAGTACAACATAATCATGAACAAGATTTGCGGCATCTTCACATAAAATCAACAAATTAGACTTAAGTGTATACCGTTAACATCAAATCCCACATGCTAGCATCATGAACTCCCTCTGACATAACCAGAAGAATATGGCAGACAGATGCCAGAAGAACAGCAAGCTAGAAAGATTCCTTGCAGCAACCATAGTCCAAATTCATCAGATGTACAGCACCAGAAAAGATTGCTTGTGATCAAGCTAGAAAGACAATAGGCAGAGAGGATAGGAAAAAATTTGAAGGAAAACACTGCATTCAGAGTAACCTGTTACCTGAATGCCCATAACTTTATGAGCCACCTCAGCTGACAGGGACTCTCCACTTAGAACTGAAACTGTTGAAGAGCTATCTGGTCTCATCATCTCAGCTAAAACAGATGCACTAAATACAGGCTACAAGTCAAAAGAAGTAAAAACATTAATGATCCAACTAAAGCTAAATAAGACAATCTCCTTGTGAAAAAAAGGAATATAGTTAGTAATTTTCTTTTAAAAGAAAAGTCTTCCGATGGGAACCAGGGTAGAAATGATGAAAATTGCTGTGAAGTGTATCATATATGAACAAAATGACTGAAGAAGCTTCCAACCAGTATAAGCATGAAGGTTTTAAGCTCAGATAGCTATAGCAGAACAGCAAAACCAATCACACAAAAATTGAAACCTGCAAGGAAACAGAAGAGCACTCTCCACTTCACACACTAGCATTCGCGAGGCTAAAACTTTCCCCTACAACTTTTTTTGGCTTCTCCTGTGCTTTGCCCCACTACATTTGTCAGGGTATGATAGAATATTGTCATTCAGACAAGAAAGAGAAGAGGGAAAAGAAGAAATGAGAGAAAATGGAGAAATAAAGAGGAGGAGATACCAGAGAGATAGGAGAATCAAAGGAATCACATTTCCATTAACAAAAAGCCTATTACAGTTAGTCCCCAGTCCCGTCGCATCGACCAAATACCATAACATGAACAGAGAAGTAGAGAGGCTGTAAATTGTTTATTTGATAGATGAGTCTACATAAATAGGACATGGGCCCCTTGCATTGAAAGAAAATTAATGGGATATCAGAATCATAATCAGCCCAAGATCTGTGGCAAGATATTAGGGCTCTAAACAAGGTAATATAATCAATCTATGAGACACAGGCAACAGTGATATGTAAAACTGGCCTGGGCTTCGATTTCCAACACCTCATAACCAACCAAATAACCTTTCAATAGTAAGAATCTAGCTAAACAGTAAAAGCACCAATTTGTTGCCTATATTAAAAGAACTATTGAGATGCCATGCATATACATCTCCCTAATTATTGGAGCAACATCCCTAACATTTCTTCCCCTGATTATCTCCGATTACTTTATCATGCATACACATCTCTTACCATTTGCTACATTATGAAACAACTGGGTTAAGATCACATTCCCTCACCTATTTATCCCACTCTTCTGCCTTCAACTAACCTCATCCTCATGGAGAACTTCAAGCAACTCTTTTAAGCGTAGTCCTCATGTATGTTGATCATCTAGCAAACCACCGTCAGCTTCAAGCCTATTAAAGCCATTTAAATACTGAAGCACGTCCCACTTTACAATCCAAGTATTTCACTATCCCATGACCTCCCCCTATTCCATGTCTCCAAAGACATTGCCAACCTAAATTAATTGATAAAAGGTGTATATACAACAATTCAACAGTTTGAACTTTTTAATTATTGAAGGTAGGAGGGACGCCCAATCGCCTTTTTTAAAAAAAAAATACTTTTTGGGAAACAACTCTTATCTTCAAATAATTTACATCTCCAAAACTACTGGGTCCAATCATATTGCAATTTTACTTGGATTCATGTGGTACCATCAGAACAAAACTGTCATTAAACTGCTCAATATATTAGGCTGCTATGCCCAAAACTTCCATTTGTTGCAAATCCCACGAGCTGAGCCATCTAAAGCTTCCAATTTATCCACTATATGGAGCTTCATTTTCAAACCTCCAATAACACATTATTCAATGCCTCAGCTTGTATTGTCCTCTGTCAATTAGATTTAGGGTTATAAATGGATATTACATGCATTTTGAGATCATATAATTTGAATGGATCGTTAGCATTCTGATTATGATTTCAAAAGCCAAAATATGGATACAAAGGGGTTAACTCTACACAAATGACTTCCACGAAAAAGAAAAATTGCACAACTTAATAACTAATCAAGATAATCAGTGAAATACCTGGGTATCAAGAAGAATAATCCTCTCAGAAGATATCCTTGGCTCAATGCCCACAGAGCAATGCCTTGCCATTGCTGAATTATCACTGGACTCTATGGAAAAAGGTGGCAGCATCCCTGTAAACATAGACATCAAAGTTACCACATGCAATTGCCACACTTACAAAAGGAATTGCCTCACAGTTTCAGATTAACTAATTTCATGACATATGATGTTCTACATTTTCATGGCATTGCACTTTTTCTTTAATTGAAAAGGGGCTAAACTAGCCCTGGAGGGGATAGAACCAACCACATCCCCCATGCAAGGGAATTTCTTTGCCACTAGGGCAATACACCAAGTGCTCATGGCATTGCACTTTAATGAAATCGAGATGTCTTTTTTTTCTGGAGATTATAATTAATCAGGAAAGTAATAATTATTTGTAAATTAAAACAAACAGATATATAGATTATAGAAAATATTATTTTAAACAAGATAAATAGTACTTCAACTAAGAATAAAATTATGACAAGAATTAGTTTTACTGTATCCTTTGGATTCATGAGGCCTCTACACTAGATACAGCTAGATTTAAGCAATTCTAGTTGATTAATATTGACAGTGAAAAGGCCTCTACACTTGCTCACTTCAGCTAAGAGGAGATTGAAAATCTGCCTCAAATTCTATCCTTAATGGACCAAACAAAGTTTGCTCTGACTTCTGAGTCTTCAACTTAGGAGCCACAAATTATATGACTAATTCCTCACTAAAATTCATCACTTATACATGAGATAATCATGGCAGAAAATAAAAGTACAAAATCACTACATAAAGGGCCAGACAGGTAATTTTGAGTAGCAAATCAACTCAATTAACTCTCATTATTTCAGCTACTCTATTTCCGCATGCTTCACATGAAGATTTCTGACCAATGTTGATTTTAATATCCAAAAGGCCTAGTCACTCTGCCATTCTATTTCCATATTGTTCAAATCAGCCTAGCTATGAAGCCTAGAGGTTTTATTCTGTGAGTGTATAGGCAATCTGGAGAATAAAACCGATGATATTCATGTTCTGTATGCTGGGATATATACATGGGGCAAAAGAATCAAGGGAATCAAGGCATTAATGATGTGAGCATGATATCCCAGGATTACAATGAATTCTAATCAATAATGAAATCAAGGCAATACAATCTAGTCCCTTAAATCTCTCTATTCCTATAATTCAGCTATCTACACTCTCTCCCAAGTTGGACCATAGATATCATACATGTCCAGCTTGCTAATAAAGTATATGGACTTTTCTTTTTCTAATGCTTTTATGAGTACATCTGCTGTTTGATCTTTCGAGGGGATATATCTAAGTTCAATGATTCCTTCGTCAATCTTTTCTCTAATAAAATGCTTACAACTTCTACATGTTTCATTCGATTATGTTAGATTGTGAGATATATTTATAGCCGTCATATTGTCAACACAAAGAGTAATGGGCAAGTTTGTAGGTAGTTTCAATTCCTCTAGCATTCGTTTTACCCAAATTCCTTCTCAAACTCCAAGTGCTACAGCTCTGAATTCAGCTTCAATACTGCTCCAGGCTACTACATTTTGTTTCTTACTTCGCCATGTAACCTAGGCTTCCCCACACAAAAGTGAAGCATCCAGATATTGACTTTCTGTCCTCTTGGTTACCTGCCCAGTGCCCAATTAGCAACAATAAATATTTTTGTAAATCTTTGTTCTGACTTTCTGAATAAAAGACCACGTCCTGGTGACCCTTACAGCTACCTGAGAATTTGGTAAACCTCATTCAGGTGCTTTTGCTTCGGATTGTGAGAATGTTGACTTACCACACTGACTGCGAAGGCAATGTCTAGCCGAGTATGTGAGAAGTAAATCAGTTTTCCCACCATTCGTTGATATCTTCTTAAGTTTACTTCCTTGCCCAGATCCTCTTCTTCCCTTTATCAATTCTTATTAGGGTATTACTGGTTCTACAGCCCAACATTCATGTCTCCTTCAAAAGATCCATAATGTACTTTATGAGATGTAAATTCCTGTCAATGACCTAGCAACCTCCATCCTAAGAAAGTATTTCATCTGTCTCAAATCTTTGACCTGACAGTCCTGGTTCAATTCCCTTTTAATACATTCAATTTCCACTAAATCATCCCTTGTAAGGACAATGTCATCCACATATACTGCTTGAACGATTATTTTCCTCTTTAGGTGTCTAAAGAACAAAGTATGGTTACTCTGACCTTGAGTATATCCCTGTGTTGGCAAAACACAGGTGAATCTTTCATACCATGCTTGAGGAGACTGTTTGAGCCCATATAGAGATTTTATAAGTTTGCAGACCTGGTTTCCCTTCTTACTTGGAAACTCTGGAGGCAGCTTCATGTAGACTTCTTTTAGTTCCCCATTCAAGAACACATTTTTATGTCCATTTGATGTAGCGGCCAATCTAAGTTAGCAGCCAAGGACAACAAGATTCTGATAGTATTTAGTTTTGCCATTAGCGCAAATGTCTCCGTACAGTCCATCCTATATACCTGTGAGAAATCTTTCGTAACTAGACGTGCTTTGTATTTGTCCAAGTTCCTATCAACAGCATACTTTGGTGTGAAGACCCATTTATAACCCACTGGTTTCTTTCCTTTAGGTAGTTCAACAAACTTCTAAGTGCCATTCATTTCCAGTGCTTTCATTTCCTCCATGACAACCTGTTTCCAATGAGGATTGGCGAGTGCTTCATGTATGTTATTGGGTATCTTAACTTGGTCCAAATGAGAGATAAAGTACCATAGTGGGAGGCAAGGGCTTTATATGAAACAAACCTCTCAATGGGATGTTGGGTACATGTCCTGGGTTGTTTTCTCAATGCAATGGGTAGCTTAAGGTCATCTTGTGTGGGCAAATCTTTCCTTGCTTCTTTTAGGCCTGTTTCTGGTTCAGATTCATGAGTTGCATCATTTGTCTGAGGGGCCTTATCTGTCATGTGTCGATGTGTGTAGGTTTTACCCCACCTATTTGTGTCTCCCCCTAAATTGGTGTTATCTTGACTCTCAGGTGTGGGTGTTAGGTCAATTATGAGAACAACTTCAAAATCCGAATCCCTAGGCATTTCAGGTTCAGACTGTGGCTGAGGTAAAGGGTTGAACTTGGGCTCAGGTTGTAACGTATGAAATTCTCTCCAGTACTCCCCCTGAATTGAAGACAGAGAGTAATAAGAGATGGTTCATGAAAGATGGTGTCACAAGTCAAGTAGAGGCGTTTGGAGATGAGTCATAACATTTGTACCCTTTCTGTGTCCCAGCATGCCCCAAAAAAATGCACTTGGTGGCTTTAGGTTCCAGCTTGGAGGTTTAATGAAGATGGATATAGGTGGTGCACCCGAATACTCGAAGGGAAAGAGTGTTTTCTGGGTAAGGATGGTTAAAGTGGCCCTGTAAGACCTGTAATGGTGTGCGAAAGGAAAGTGTTTGCTAGGCATACGGTTGATAAAAAAAGGTAGCTTGTAGAATTGCAATGCTCTAGTAAAATGAGGGGACATTGCTACTAAACATAATTACTCTAGCTGTCTCAAGGAGGTGACGGTTTTTCTCTCAACAATGTCATTTTGTTGAGGAATATGAGGACAGGAACTTTTATGAATAATGCTATAGTCGGTCAAGAAGGTGGACAGTGTCTGATTAAAGTATTCAGTCACATTGTCAGTATGAAGGATCTGAATCTTTTCATGAAATTGAGTTTGAATCATGTTGTAAAACTTATTGAAAGTTTGCAGGACTTGGATTGTATCAGTTAAAAGAAATACCCAACAGACACGAGTGTGATCATCAATGAATGTTATAAACCACTTAGATTGGGTACAATTTGGGACACGAGATGGACCCCATAAGTTGCTATGGATTAGTGAGAATGGTTTAGATGGACGATAGTACTAGGAAACATAGTGCGGTGGTGTTTGGCAATTTCACAATAGTCATAATGAAAATTGAAAAGTTTTTTATTATTGCAAATGGAAGGAAGCATAGTAGTCATGTAATGAAAATTAGGATGTCCTAATCGTGATGCCTTAGTTCTATTTTACTAGTCTGAGAGAAAGATACGACCTTACAAGATCGAAAAGGTCAATTGTCATAATCATTCAGATAGTGTAGCCTCTCAAACTCCTTAGCAACGCCAATCGTCGTCCCCATGGACAGGTCATTGAAAAAACAAAGAGTGGCAGAAAAATTAACATGACAATGCTTATCTCGAGCCAATTGGCTAACAGACAACAAATTGCCCTTTAAATTTGGAATGTGTAGGACCACATTCAATGTTAAAGAATCATTGACTCTAACTTTTTCAATACCCGCAACAACAGATGTGGAAGCATCGGCAATTTTCACAGTAAACTGAGATTTGGTAGGGACATATATAGTGAACAAGGAAAGATTATCAGTCATATGATCTGAGGCACATGAGTCAACTATCCAATTTGGGCCAGAATTCATACCTTTAATGGTAGCTAAAGCTTTAAAAACTTTATCTTGTTGAACCACACTAGCAGTAGACTGCTTATTTTCTAGGGCTACCATACCAACCTTTCTAAAATTAGAGTAAGTTGGTTTGTGGCAGTAGTAGAAGGAGATGCAATGTCATCCTGCTTCTAATCAGGAGGTTTTCCATGATCCCAGTATGTCTCCTTAGTATGCCCTATTTTCTTGCAATGTTCACAAGTAGGGCAATTCGAGTGGCTCTGAGCATTAGTACGAGTCGTGAGTCCAGAGGCTTCAGTCTGTGCTGCGCACGGTAGGTCTGGGAGCATAACTCGCCACAGACATTCTTCATATCTCAAGGTGGTGAACGCATCACGGACGGAAGGTACTGGTTCTCAGGCAAGAATCTGTGCTTTGACATCGTCATACACCAAGTTGAGTCTAGCGGGCAACTCATACAGTCGTTCCTCCTCCATTTATTTCTTGCTGTCAGAGGCATCACCGGCACACTTCTAGGTTCTGTCCTTCAATTGATCAAGTTCCTGCCACAGCGCCATTTTTTCCAGCCAGTACTCGTTCAACGGTCGACTTCCCTGTTTTGCCTACCACAGCCGTGATCGAAGATCAAAAATTACAGAGGAGTCCACCTTATTACCATAGGAATCTCTAAAAGCATCCCAGATTGCTTTGGCCGACGGTAGGAACATGTAGCTCTTCTTGATGCCTAGCGCCATAGCATTGATGAGCCACGATGACACCATCGAGTTATCGGACTGCCACCTCCTCTGCGTCTGAGTGTCGCCAACTGCAAGAGGCTCAGTTGTGATGAAGTCGAGTTTGTCTCAACCATCGATGGGCAGTTTCATTGACTGTGCCCACTCCATGTAATTCTCTCCAGTGAGTTTCTCGGACACCAGCACTACCAATGACCCTTCCATGTTGACAACTTTCAAGGACCCATGTTTGGGGACTCCCTCGATGTGATCGTGCGACGCCATAGATGAGACAGACAATGCCTCCCAGGTTTGCTCTGATACCATGTTAGTGTATAGGCAATCTAAAGAATAAAACCGATCATATTCATGTTCTATATGTTGGGATATATACAAGGGGAAAGGGAATCAAGACAATAATGATGAGCCTGATATCCCGGGATTACAATGAATTCTAATCAATAATGAAATCAAGGCAATACAATCTAATCCCTTAAATCCCTTTATTCCTATAATTTCGGCTATCTACATATTTAACAACAAAGTCTCTTAAATTTAGTTTCCCTGTATAAACAGATCATTTAATAAAAGACCAAATGACCCAAAAGATAATACTCCCTCCGTCATCAAATATAAGGTACAATTTGGGAAGATTATTTGTTATTAGATATAAGGAACGATGCAAAAATACACAGGATGGGTACCTAAGTGGGATGGAAAACCCACCCTAAAAGCTAGTTGTTGATGTGGGAGAACCAATCCACTCAAATATCTCATTGAGCATTCGTGCTACTCAATGTGAGATTTAGTATCCCATACTACCATATCTCCATCAATCGGCCTGTGCATGTAAAGCCGATGTGCTGGTGGCTACACTTCACGAAACTTTACTCGGTCTCTTTTTAATCAAAACCCTCTGTTAGTAATCCTTTCCAAAACCACCACCAAGTTGACTTTAATACCAATTGATGGATATCTAAGTGGGACAGGAAACTCTACACTTAAAGGTAATTGTTAATGTAGGAAAACCAACCTACTTAAATACCCCATTGATTATCCCATGTACTCAATGTGGAATTTAGTATCCCATTCTATTCAATATCTTTCCAAAGGTGCCCTTAAGAAATACTCAAAACTACTAAACCAATTCTAACTCTCTATTTTTCCCATGCACGTGGACTAATGTAGGTAAAATAAATGGGAAAGAAACGAATTTTTCAGACACCAACTACTTCTAATGGTGTTTGCTGATCTGTGTGCATTAATAGACTTGTGTTTTTTTATATAACGGAGTAAATGTTTCAAGGAACCTATCATTTCAGAGCACATATTTTGTTGAAATATGTTGCTGCTGATATTAACTTTTCTCTGGGAAAATATATATATTTACTTTCCAAAGTATAGTCTCACTGCCAGGTTAAAACCTCATTATTGATAGAGATTATGATGTCTCTATCCAACCCAACTTGACTCCCATTCAGACAGTTGAGATTCAAACTGCGCCAAGCAACAAACTAAACTAACATAAACTTGTGTTAGATCAATTGGGACAAACTATAATGACACAGATTTGGAAACCCACAAAAATGAGACAAAACAGCCCCAATCTTTAATCCCATGATAAATAATAACAAAACTAAAACAAAGAAGAAACAAGGGGAAAAAAGAAGAAACAGATGAAGGGGAAAAATTAAAAAGTTCTTTTCATATGCCACATACACAGTGGAGTAATGTGGTGGCATGTTTTCTTTGACAGGGAGGAGATCCATTAGTCAATTAGACAGTTTTGCTAATAGGAGTAAGAATTTTAGCCCTTACTAATCTATAGCTCCAACTATTTGCCCTTGGATTGAAGAAGATAAACTGGACAAATTCCCTTAATAGTTAATGTTCTACATCTATGGTCAGCCCAGGTAGATGACGCAAATACTCACCAGGTGAACTCGAATCAAACCCATAGATTTCATTCATAACTGTTGACTTGCCAACTCCAGGAGGTCCAATAACTCCAACCACAGTAAAGTCCGTATTTTCAGTTAGAAACTGCAACATTCAAAACAACTCATTATAACTATCTTTCACCTCATTGGCTATGCTCAAATGTATATTTGCAGAAAATAAACAATTGCAAAGGTGAATGCATTCAAAAATTACAGATATACACATATAAGTGAGAATGACCAGCACAATTCCCGTTTTTCAGACCACGGACAGACGAAGGTTAACCCAACTATAAATGTCGGTATCCAGAAAAAATAAATGTATCAGTAATACTAAATTAGAACGGCAAGCAATTTTCTTGTTTTTTTACGGAAAAGTAGCAGGAAAAAAAATTCACTCAAGCATTCTACACATATCAGGCTACACAAATAAGCAAGACGCAAGTAAAACAGATTTGAGAACTGAATCATCAGATATATCTATAAAAAGAAAATCCAACAACTTCAACTAGAGACACAGCTAGTATTCCGCTGGAACGAAATTCCATGTAATCAAATATATTCGTTGGCCGTTATTACACATAACAATCAACCAAGTAGACAATTTTTTTCACTCACTTCCCAAATGAAACAAAAGAATGACCAGGAAACATAAATATCAAAGAAAACAAAAGATGACCAGAGATTACCGGCAAAAAGCGATCAATATGAAATTCCCAGGAGTCAGAGAGAAGGTTCAGGGAAGCCACTGAAGGAAGACGAGAACGGAACTGCGATGATTCATCTTCGCCGCTACAGCCACGGCCGAATTTTACAGCAGCAGGACCACCGGGGACTAGACCAGGCTTTGCTAAAAGTATCTTGGGAGAAGGTGAAGGATCCGACGACCCAGCCATGGAGATTTTCGTTGATTCTGCTTCTACTTCGTCAAAAATTGAAGTTAATACTCCCGGTAAATCCCTGTACGGTCCCAATAAAGAGAAATTATCACTCAGAAGTCCCTTGGAACCCACAGGGCCTAGCGAATCAACTTGCAAATCGAAGCTACCAACACATGCAAGTTTAAATATCACCTATTTGAAGTACAATCCAGCCTATCACTAAATTCATAACTCAATCATTATTTCGTGCTTCCACCTAACCTCAAATTTTAAAGAAATTTTATAATAGACTTAGCAACAAAAGCTTGAAGCTTAGCTTTACTTTACTTAATCGGTAACTTCCTCTCAAAACTCCAACTTTCACTCGGCGAAATCACCCCAAAAACGCACAAATCGACGGAGGAAAGAGTGGAAGAAGCCAGGGAAGAGTCACCTGAGCTAGAATCGCCGATTGCATGCCCCCCCCCCCCGATCGCCTTCTCCGATGGCCTCGTCGTTTCCGTCCTTCTTGCTCTCACTCTCGGTCTCTATCACTTTGCCTGTAGACGACGGAGAGCCGAGTGTTTAATGGGGAAAGCCCCCAAGTTTTCCTTTTGTTGCCAATCTCATCCTTTTTCTAATTTTCTGAAATTTTAAAAATTCTTAAAATATAATCCTTCTTATATTTTCTAGCTTATAAAATAATTTTTTTACAAATGTTAGTTCAAAACTTAAATTTTAGTTAGTTTTTAATTTTTTAAAAATATAGCCTTAAAAATTTGAAAATAACTATTAAATTATTTAACTTTTAGTTGGTTTCCATTCACCTTGATGTTTTAATTCAAATTGTATAATATACTTTTGATTTCTTTCTTGAGTTAAATTTATCCGTGGAGTATTTCTTCTTAATTGAATTAAATTACTTTTTGTATAGGTATTTCTAGTAGTATATTAGCTTCTCTTAAAGAATAATTTCTTTGTATAGGAGTTCCTATATTTATTTTAAAAGAAATTCTCATGTCTATATTTAGATATCTTCTTTCCAGTTGATTTTGATCGTTTAAATTTTATAATAAATTTTCCATTTATTGAGTCTTATCTAATTCTAATTTAAGAATTTCTTATATTTGTATATTTGTTTGTTTGTATTTTATTTCTCTTATTATTGATATAAAATTTATATTTATTGTAAATCTTCCTTTACTCTTTTGATAGATTTTATGTTGATTACTAAAGACAAGTCCCATCATTACATATATGTTTATAACTTTACTTCCAGTTCTCATTTTAGGATTATATAATTTATGATATATTGTTAAAGTTCATTTGTTGGAATATATTTATGCATTCATAACAACAAATGTTGATACACAATTTTATCATCCGCTATTGCATGATTGATTGGAAAAGCATTGCAAGTAGTTTATGCATTGTGTTCTTCTGGTGGAAGAGGTTTTAAGCATGGAATCTCAACATATTATGATTAAAGTCCAGAGGACATTATAACACATAGATTTCATGAAAATTATGGTGCATGTCAAAATAGCATGTGTTACAAAAATAAAGGAAGAGCTTATTTATGTGAAGATATTGCAAATATTTCAGTTAACCTGTAAAAAATATTTAATAATGCAAGTACCATATTTTAATCATTTAGTTCTTGTTATCACTGAGTAATTTTACACATTGGCCTATATGGATGAGGCTTATTTTCTTCTCATATGTTCGGGAGATATTTGTTTACATGACACAATAATCAACCATAAATCTAAAAGGTTATATAGTTTTGAGAACCAACAGTTCTTGCATAGTGCAAAACAAGATGAAGTAACTGAGGGATTCAACAAAGGAAGGAAAAAAAGGCATACTATCTAAAGGCAAACAAAATATGAAGAATGGCATATCAGGTATGATATTTAATGTATCAGTTCGTATTGGTTCATTTCCATGTACCATGTGGTGTAATTAGATTAGTTTCTGCCTAAGTTGTATCTCTAATCATTTACCACAATAACATATTTATGTGATATCAAATGTGCATATATCATTTTTGTTGTAATACATTTATGCATTAACAAGGGCGACTTTTGACACACCTTTTCTACATCAAGTTTTGCATCATGCATTGAAAAGTTCATTGCAAATAGTTTATGCACAATGCCCTTCTAGTGGAACTGGTGTTGCTAATGGAATGTTGATATATTATATTGAAAGTCGAGAGCACATTAAGATACATAGATTTAATGAAAACAATTATTCAGATCAAAACACCACATGTTACAAAACTAAACCTAGACCTTATGTGTATGAGGATATTACAAATATGTCAATAAACGAGGACATAATATTTAAGAATGCAAGTGCTATTGGTTCATCTTTCACTCTTTGTGATCCATATATAATTTCACATGTTGGCCTGTATGGATGACAAATATTTTTTGCTCATGTCTGTAGGAGATATTTGTTCTTTTTATATTGTATTCAACCGTATATCTAAATGTAATGTTGTATTGAGAACCAAAATTTCATATACAATAGAAACCAGCACAAATTAACTAAGGGATTGAAGAAAGGGAAAACAACAAAAGGCATACTTTGTAAAGGCAAGGAAAATATGAAGAATGGCATATCAAGTTTAATGTTAAATGCATTAGTTCTTATTAGTTCATTTCGATGTACCATGTGGTGCGTTACATAATTATCTTAGTGAGTTGTATGTTTAATCATTTACCACAATTACATCTTTAAATCTGATATCAAATGTCTAGGTACAGTTTGCTTCATTTGTACATATCTCAATTTTGCTTCAATACATTCATGGATTGAAGACAATTATTTTTTGAACATAGTTTTAGTATCATATATTGCACCATCATTTGTAAAATTAATTTCAAATATTTTATACAAAATGCTCTTCCGGTCAAACAAGTTTCAACAAAAGAATCTCAATAGATTATCGTGAAAGTCCACACCAGATTGAAATGCATGGATTTAATGAATATAATTCTTTAGGTCAAAACACCATGTGTTTGAAAAATAAAGGAAGAGCTTATTTGTCTAAAGATATTACAAATCTTTTCCTAAACCTCGACAAAAAATTTGACAATGCAAGTTACACTTACTAATAATTCAGTATTTGTCATATATATGTAGTTTAAAATGTTGGGATGTATGTATGGGTCTGATTTTTATTATTATAGGTGTAGGAGATTTAATTTCCAATCATAAAATATTCAAATGTAAATCTAAAATGTGCAATATTCAGAATGAAATTTTGGGTGACAATGTCAATGCACCAAAAGAAACGAAGGAATTGAATAAAACAAACAAACAAAAAGGTATTGTATATAAGCGTAAGGATAATATTAACAATTCTATGTGAGGTATGATATTTGACGCATGGGTACATATTAATTGACTTACCTAACTTATGTCTTTGTGTTACATGTTATAATTTACTTCTAGTGTATGGACTTTGCTTCTTTGTGGTTTAAGGTAAATATATACACCTGATAACTTCATTTAGTCCATCATATTATAGAGTTGGAGATAATATGTGCCAATGATTTACATGGGAACCATTATTCAAGAACAATGTGTGATTGAATCATAAGTAACCCTGCCTTTATCATTAAGTATGTGATAATCAACTTAACTAATATCAATCTAATAGTCATTTTTATATCCAGTCTTAAAACTGATTTATTAATTCAATGTGTTGTTCTAGGACTAGAAATTCTTTACAAATTTATTAATTTTCCATTCACATATTCTACTCCTTTGGAGTTTGAATGTGATACTTGAGTATAACTTATCTGAAGATGAGGTATTCTATATGCTTAGATTAATTCGTATTACATGTTGTACCAATGTTGACATAATCCTTTCAGGAGAGGAAGGAAGAAATGATTGTGCAGTTCACAATCCCCAAACAACAATGTTAAAGGACTTCCGAACAAAAAAGATATCATTTAATGGTACTTTGATAATTAACCAGTTTAATTGTTGATTATGTTAAGTTACTATGTCCAAATTGTAATGCTATGATGTGGTTTAATGAGAGGGTTGGAAGAGATAAAGCATTGAAGACTCCTACATTTTCGTTATGCTATTTACAAGGGAAGATTGTGCTTCTATCTAGCACTCCACCATAAGACTTATTCGAGAAAGTTTTCTTTGATAAAGCAACGTTGGAATCTAAGAACTTTCTATCTAATATTGGGACATACAATAATATATTTTCCTTCACATCCATGGATGGGAAAATACATCACACAAATAATGGTAGTGGACTTTATTCTTTTGTGTTGTATGATATGAATCATCATAGGATTGGCAGCCTATTACCGTTGTTGGGGACTAGACTAGTGTACTCACAGTTATACATTTATGACACAGAGCATGAATTGAATAATAGAATTTGTGTAGTTAGATTGGTTAATACATTTCTTAGAGCTGTATTTTTCTTAGAATTATGCATGAAAATGTATTGTCTTCTTTGTAGCTGTCTAATTTCTTGCCCATTTATTATAACCAACATGTGAAAAAGTAAAGTGTAGATCCTGAGATTGTCCTTCAGATTAAGAATGTCCTTGATGACATTAACCCATATGTTAAGCAATATAGAAATGCATCATCATTCATTTCTAAATATGGGAATGCCAACGTGAGGTTACAATTGATTAGTAGAAGAAACTAAGATGGTCGGACATACAATCTACCCACTACATCCAAAGCTACAGCTCTTATTGTTGGAGATTTTGGCATTAACTTCCATCAGAGGGAAATTGTTATTGAAGAACTATCTGGGATTACTTAAAGGATTGATGAACTCCACCTGTGTTATCTACCATTTCAGTACCCACTGTTGTTTTCAAGATAAGAAGATGGTTATAGGGATGATATTTAGCACTCAGCTTAGAATGTAACTTCCAGGAAGATCTAAAAGTTCTTAAACATAAGGAAGTACTTTGCTTATTAGTTAAAGTTCAGAGAGGATGATGTTTCGCTGTTACATAATGCTAGAAGATTATTCATCCAATATATTGTGGATATGTACACAATGATTTAAGAGTAAAGGATGCTCTGGGTTATAACACACCAAAAGGAGCTTTGTGTTAACTTATACCAAGGTTTGACTCATTCATTGCTACATCCACTAGAAAGCATATCATATTGTCTTCATTATTCACTGGTGGCACATGTTACATTATTCAAAATTTTAAAGATGCCATGTCCATATGTGCATATGCAAGGTATCCAAATTTATTCATTACATTCACTTTCAATCCAGCTTAGCTAGAGGTTATTAGGCTATGCAAGTCTAAAACATTAATCCTATCTAACAAAGCTAATGTATTGGCTCGATTGTTTAGATTGAAGCTCAAAACAATGAAGAAAGTTATCAAGAAGATGCAGATGTTTGGCAATGTCCGTGTAGATCTTAATATTGTTACCTTTTACTATATCTTAAACATGTGACATGTTAAACATTTAATTAACCTAAATTATGTTGATACTTCTTTTGAATTCATATGTAGAAATTTATAGTATTTAATTCCAAAACAGAGGTATCCCTCATGCACACATCCTTTTATGGCTTGCTGAATGATATAAGATAAATGATGCAACATCGACAAATAGATTCATCTCTACAAAAATTCTTGACCAGGTGGCTAATCTAAACTTATATGACTTACTACATAAACACATGATTCATGGTCCATGAGGGGAAGGGAGGTAAAAATTTCTATCTTTATATGCTCAACTCCCCTCTAAAAGTAAAAGTTTTTGGAGAGGAGAAAATTTTTTTATCTTATTTTGACCAAATTACCCTTTATATATTTTTAATATTCCAATTGTACCCTCATTAGTTGAAACATTTTTTTTATCCTCCTCACACATGATTTTTGCTTTGATTGTTAAAGCTAGGGGTGGGGACGGGACAGGACCGGGACAAGCCCGTTCAGAGATAGGACACAGGATGCAAAATGCATCCCATGTCCCGTCCCGTCCTGAATATGTCTCGGTCCCGAACCCAATTTAAAAATAAATAAATTATTAGATATTTTATATATATTCTATCTATTAGTAACATATAATCAAAACACAAAAAATAATAGAAGAAATTAAATTCTCTTTATTATGATTAGCAACTTAAAATAATAAATACCATTAATTATACTACAAATACTATTACTTTTTCCATTTTTTCACTTCACCAACTGAAGTTACTGCTTTATCTGTAAAGAAATAAATATATATAAGGAAGATAAAAATACAATCATCTAATAAATAATATGATATAACAAATACTATTTTCTATTTTTATTTTTTATAAAAAAATAAATAAAATAAAAATATTTTTTATTTTTTAAAAAAATATTCGGGACGGAACGGGAATCCTGAGGGTCAGACCGAGACCCGTCCCGTCCCGACCCTCTCCCTTGTCCCGTCCCGTCCCGACCCTCTCCCTTGTCCCGTCCTGACCCTTCTCGGGATTGGACGGACCCGTCTCGAATTGTCCGGGACCGGGTCGGGACAGCCCGGGACGGGAAAAAATGAGCACCCCTAGCTAAAGCCTAATAAGCATGGTAAATTATTTATATATTATATTAAGATATATAATAATTATAAAAATAATTAGAAACAATGTTAAAATTTTATCATTTTTTTTAATTTTTTTAATTTTATTATATATATAAATGGGATAAAAAATTTTAAGATTTATAAATTAAGAAATAATAATTTTAATGTGAATATTATAAATAAAGAGTAAATAAATTTAAATAAAGAGATAAGGGTATATTTGTCAACTTTTAATTAATTCTTATTCCCTCCCATTTTGAACTAAACAAAAAGCATCATCTCCCCTCCCTTACTTTTATACCCACAATTTTATCTACTAAATTAACCTAATTTACCCTTCCTTAAGTTAATCCGAATAAAGCCTAAAGTAAAATTTGGTTAGGCTAATTGGTCTTCAAGTGGCTCCACCTTTTCTTATTCTTCCAGTTCCCCGATTTCCTACCAAAAACAAATATTGATCAATTTTTTTTATAACAAGTACCTAGTGCATTCAACAAAGATAGTAATTTATGCACGATAATTGAAGAGAAAAACTATTGAATTTTATGATAAATTTAATATTTTTAATTACTTTTATTAGTATATATAAATTAGTTAGAATGAACTTCTAATAAGGATTAAAGGGATTAGTATATTTAGTGGGTGTAGCTCTCTTAGTTATGTACAACTACACAACTTTTCCATATAAGTAAAGAAGAGTTAAATAAATTTATGAGAAAAACTCTTAACTTTGTTTAATAATTCGTTTTCTTTTTACTTTTCCATAACATTCTCATCTAAGTCATCATTTGACAAGAACACACTTGAAATGAACACCCAATCATTCATCATGATCCCAAGATCTAAATCTTTACTTTTTATCAAACTAAGCCACCTCACTAATCTCTTGGATTCACTGTGTCCCCCTTCAGCTGTTGAGTTAGCACATGAATGGAATCTGATACTTCAGCTTTATACACATAAAACCTGGTCACAACAATGAACAAGAAGAAGTTCAAGAAGTTCAACACCGCGAAAAACGCATAATAGTAATCAAGATGAGAAGCATTGAGGTTGTTCAAGATCCATCCATGGTGATGATTATGATTGTTGCTAGTTATCTTTGAAACTGTGGAGAGCAAAATAGTGCTGAGAAAATTTCCAACACCTAAGGTAGTCATAGAATATGAAGTCCCAAGACTCTTCATATTTTCTGGGGCTTGATCATAGAAGAACTCAATCTTTGCAACTTCTAAGAATGCATCAGCAGTTCCCATGAGAATGAATTGAGGAAGCAAAATGAATATGCTCAAAGGAACTTGAGCTCCATTTTCAACAACCCCATATTTTCTTGCCACACTAAGTCTGTATCTCTCAGTGAAACTTGCTGTGATCATAATCACAATGTGGATTGTTAACCCAATTGCCATTCTCTGAAGAAGTGATATGCCCCTAGGGTTTTTGGTTATCTTCTTCATGATCTTCACAAAGAAACGGTCATAGAGAACAACTGAGATTAACATGGACACAGTGATGAATGCTCCTAAGCTTGCAGGAGGGATATTGAATTTGCCAATGCGTCTATCAAGAGTAGTTCCTTGTTTAACAAATAAGGTATTGGTTTGAGCTTGCATGATGCTTGGAACAAATGTGCAAATCAAGATTGGTATCATTTTTAGCATTTGCTTTGTTTCTTCCACTTGGGTCACTGTGCATAGCATCCATGGACTAGTTCCTGAACTTGTTTTCACACATGCCTTGTTTAAAATCCTGCAAGGTATATTGTATTGGTAGAGATTATAACCAAACTACTTAAAATAATGTGTGTGGAAGTAAAAATAACTATGACCAAAAGCTAATCGGTTTAGTTGATCTGACACTTGTTCTTATGCAAAATCTCAAATTTGAGTCTTATATACGGAGGAAATTATTGTTGGGAGAACTTTACACCTATTGGGTTCAACCTGGATCAAAGTAGTTGGAAGTCAACATGGCTTCCAAAGACATATTACTAGCTATTATAAAAAATAATAATATAATTATGGTTACTTTATCATTTATATGAAAATGTGTCACTTATAATACATGTGGCAGGCTGCTCTTCACCAAACATTTCAAGTTTTTCAATCGAAGAGCTCTTTGATATATTTAGCCAAAAACAATGTGTTTTTGAAGTTCATAGATATTGCTTAAAACAAGTGAACATCAGATTCTATTCAAACTAAGGCCCATTTTCTCATTGAAAATTAAGAGAATAAAGCCAACATACTAGTGGTGCAACTATCATAACATCATGATTGAGAGGGGGCAAAAAAATGCAAAAATATAACTTCAATCATCTAACTTTATACACAATTTCAATTTGATTCCTTAATTTTATAAAATCTTTTTTGAGAAACCTAACCATAACATTGTTAGTATCAAATGATAATTTTTTATAACAATTATTTTTATTTTAAAAATAATAAACTTAATATGTCAGCATTTAAAAATATAATTTGTTAACATCTAAAACTTCAATATCAATATTTTTTATTATTAATGAAACTAACGGTGTTAAGGTAATTAAATAACTGGAAAAATATTTTATAAAATTAAAAAACTAAAACAAAACTATATAAAGTTAAAAGATCAAAGGTACACTCTTATTTAAACAAAAGAAAACAAGATAACGATAAAATTAAGGACCATATACCTGAGTGAAGGAGTGGAGTCGATTCTGTACTTTCCTTTCTTAGCATACTCTTGTAAATCAAGCTCATAAAGTTCTTTAGGATCCACTGGGAGAGAGACCCTCCATTTCCTAAGAGCAGCCACAATAACCCTAGCCATTCTTGTGAAGGGACTCCCAGTGGGCAATTTATGCCTATAAAAAGGTGTTCCTGCCAAGAATATCCCAATAGAAATTGCAAGCCCTAAAGCAGGAAGGGCATAGCCAAGAGTCCAACCAACATTGTCTTGAATATAAACCAAGACAGTGTTTGCAAAGAGAGTCCCAAAGAAGATGCTGAACATCCACCAGTTGAAGAATGAGAGCTTTGAGGACTTCTCTGTTGGATCAAAATCATCAAACTGGTCTGCTCCAATGGTGGAGATGTTGGGTTTGGTCCCACCAGTTCCTATTGCAAGAGTGTAGAGGGCCCCATAGAACACTGCTAGTTGTAATGTGGACGCTTTTTTGCAGTTTGATAAATCCTTTTCTATGCATTTTGGTGGCCTTAGGGATGGTAATGAAACTGATAGTGTCAACAAACACATTCCCTGCCAAAAATTTTATGCACAATAATTTCATAAGCTTAGTAAATTGTTGACATGTGTTTTGCACGTGGTCTAAGGTGAGTTACTTTGTTTATAGGTTTTTTATGGGCTAAATTATATACAACTCCCTAAACTTTGTACCATATACAGATAACTTTCTAACCTTTAGAACTTTACAATTAACCCTTTAAACTCTTACAGTTATACGGATAATTTCATATGATTAATTTTGTATATCATTTATCCTCATACAACTTAAAGTTTAGAAGGTTATCTATTTATCATTAAATTTTTAAAAGCTACAGAAGTTATTTGTGTACAATCCACTAAAGTTTAGAAAAATTTTGTATAATTTGTCCTATATATTTTACTCAATAAAAATATATAAAAATTAATTTTTTTATCTGTAATAATTTTAATTATACCATTGCCCAACAAATCAAAACAAGAAGTGTTTCTTCCTTTTCTCCATCAAGATATGTTTCAATTAAAAACCACTTATATTTAATTAAACATATATTTTCCTTTTATTTTTTTAATAAAAAATATCAACCAAACAAATTCTTTCATCATCACTCTTTCTCCTTTTTTTCTCATTATCTTATCCTCATCATAGGATTAAAAAATAAATAGTTGAGATGCGTTCTTTTATAAAATTATTATTTTTTCTATTTTAAAATAGTCTACAATTAAAAACTGTCAGATGAAATTTTTATAGTTTATTTTTTATTTTTAATATAATATTATATATAATTTTATAAGATAATAAATCTGAACCGTTTAATTTTTATAAAAGAAAAAATAAAAAAATATTAAAATTTGATCCTTACGGCTTACTACAGTAGAATATCTTAAAATAAAAAAACAATGGTTTTATAAAAAAGATTACATCTCAACCATTCATTTTTTATAATCTTATGGTGATGGGTGAGAATGTGATGATGAAAAAAAATGATGATAAGAGGATCTGTTCCCCAAACAAACATATATTTCAAGAAATGAACAGGGACAAAGTTATATATTTTACCTTCCAGCTTCCAGCTATGCATTCAAATGTCGCACTATAAGTAGTACAATTATTTATCGGTTTTCAAACTTATAGAGACTTTTTGCATACGATTGGTGAATTATTGGTCTGCCTAGTATCTATCTATAGCCACTTGTGTGTTGACTTCCTTTTAAAAACTATATTTATACCACTAAATATTTAGATTAACTAGCTATAGGCTATTTCAATTTAACTAATAGTCATATATTTAACTTCTAAGTATCAATTTGTGATAATTATTTAGAAGTAGCAAAATTGTCTCTATTTTAGACCTATATTTCCACAAACCAAACTAATGAGTTGCTAATAGCACTAAAAATACAAACATGTGATCTTGTTATGAGATATGAAAGGGATATTAATCTACAAGTCTCAGATATTAAATATTCAAATTGACTTCGACACGATATTAAAAATATCTATAAAAATTTTAATATTAAAAGATATAAATATTTAAAATATTTTAAAGCATATTGATATATTTGTTTAATTTAAAATTCTTAACTATAATTTATAACTCAACTATAAATCCTAAAATTCAAAAGGTATATAATCTAATATTATCTTGAGAACTGTGTTTTTTATTATTAATGAGTTATGTGCATCATATGTATTTTTAAAATATACTATTTATGATTTTCATTTTTACCAACCATACTGATTATGTTATGATTTATTAAAATATACTAATACTCCTTCTGATCTCGTGTGTGTGTGTGTATGACATCTTTTAAAAAGTGTTCTTGATCTTTGTTTTAAGGTATTTGATCATTTTAAAAGACTATTAATTATTTTTTTATATAATATCTACGTTTAATAAAATTAGTGACTAAAAATATACTCCTTTGTGCCCTTATTTTAAGCAACAACTATTTAAATAATGTAGATCAAAGTGTTAGTTAAAATTGATTAAAAATAATAAATTTATCAAAAATATAAATTATTTTTTAAATGTACCTTTATTTATAAAAATGATGGATGAGGGAGAGAAATGTGGGAAAAGAGATAAGAGTAAATGAGTAGGAGAAAAACATGTAATTAAAGGATAAAAATAGAAAATGTACGTTAAATTTTTATAGACAAACACAAATTATTATTTATATATAGGAGTATCATATAAAAGAGAATATTACTTATAAAGAGGACTAAAGAGAGTAATTAATATGATATAGGAGTTTAGTGTAATTAATAAAGACAATCACTTGAATTAACTTTTAATTACTTTTTTATATAGTTAACTAATTGGATCAAATTTGAGTATTGTTAGGTTCAATTGGAGGTAGCTTTTCTAAAGGTATTTTCTGCATTCATATAAATTCTAACTTGAGATTTCGTACTTAAACGATGAAAGCCTCATTAGAACCAAGTTGGTATTAATTGTTTTTATTAATGTTTGTGAATTAATTTAGACATAATTTATATTTAAGAGTAAATGGAATACACATATATAGGGCCCATTTGATAGGTTTTTAGAAAAGAGTTTTTATAAAAAAAAATACTTTTTGATAGTTTTTGAAAAAGTGTTTCTGGAGAATGTTTATAAAAAAATAGTTATAAATAAACGAGTGTTTGGATAGTCATTTTCAGAATAAAGTTTGTTTGTGATAAATTATCAGAAAATGTTTGAAATAAGAAAAAAAAAAGTATTATCCTACACTGTTCATCTTTCTCTCCATTCGACGACCTACATGCCTCAACCTGGTGATGGAGCTTTGTGGTGGAAGAAGAAGAAGAAGATGGAATAATAGCTCGATGTGACTATGTTGCTAAAGACGGAAGAAGAAGTAGCAGCAGCGACATGAACCACGACCCACTACTAACGACAATGAGGACCCTCCTTCCTCCTAGCGATTGCTTTCTCCTCCGGTAACATTGACCCTCCTCCCTCCCAACGACGTAACGTCGACGGCAGAAATATGGATGATAGAAATAGTGACAAAAAATGAGAGAAGAGAAGAATAGAAGAGGGAGAAGAGAGAGTGTATCAGAAAAATAGGAGTAAAATAATAAGTAGGTAGTATATAAACTCTTTTATTATTCTATAAACTATTTCTTTAAATTTATTCAAAATCATGATTTTAAATTATAATTTAATTTAGAAACACTTTTAGACAAATATAGTTATTTATTTTATTTTTTTAAATTAAAATTTAGTTCATAAAGTTTTTTAAAACTTAAATTTTAGGTTACCCAAACATGTCCAAATATATTAACCGAAGTAGCAGAAGACATACGGAGAGGTAGATCATGGAAGCAATGAGAAACGTCCAATAACGGCCGAGGTGAGCGTCTGCAACGTACGCGCCAAGGATGGGCGTGATCCAGATGGTGCCCACCCAATTAGTCACATTGTTGGATGAGGCAACTGTGCCTTGGTGGAGCTTGGTTGTCAAATACAGTATCAGATTGGATGAAATCCCATAATATGCCATCCTTTCAAATACCTCATACACTGTTCCAAAAAATTAAAACAGAAAAGTAAATTTGCATATTTCTTTTAATTTTATAATTTTGCAGAATTATAAGATTTTATTTTATTTATTTTCAAAACTTACACATCTTCAAATTCAAAAACTAAAGAAACAACATACAGTTTCTATACATTTTTTAATATGATTATCCAACTATATCTTATTTAAATACTATTAAACCTAATTAGGGGTGATATTTTTAAAGATTTTTTTTGTATTCATACATACTCAAAGTTAAGATTTCATACTTAAACAGTCAAAGACCATTCCACTACGATTAATGCCTATTGCTAAAACAAACACTTTATCTAACTATTGTGTAAATTATCCAATCTCCTTTATCTTTAATCTTTAAGCTATGTTTGTGTATATTTTAAAAACAGGAAGAAGTATTTATGCATTATATATATATATATGGTTTAATCAGCTTGCCTCCAAGTGGATATATTTTTTCCAAACCAACATGCAAACCCATTTTTTTAAAAAACAATCTAAATTTTTAAATATTCTATTTTAATTTATAAATTGAATTACATGCTTTTACAAGTCAAATTCAAGTCCTAGACTTTTAATAAATATAAGACATACAAACAATTTTCCACAATCATTCTAGTTGAATAAAAATATAAATTGATGCAAAAATAAAATAAATGCATAATAAAAAATAAAGCCAAATTTAGTTATGAACCTTATTTATAGATGATACAAATCAAAGTAGTAAATATAAATTAACGGGAAAAAACAACTGGGTGGTCTCATTTTTGTTTTGGCAGGTCAAGACAAATTGACCTGTGGCCTAACCCATATTTCCACTATGATTAAATACACACTATAATATATAATGCATATACACAGAAAGAAAGTAGTCCATACTAAAAGTCTATTTTAATCTTATACCTTAACACATACACGCTCTCTAAAATTAGTGATATTTATATTTAGTTCTTTGAACAACCTACAAAAATTAAAAACCACATACAATCCAAAGGGATATATGTACTTAAAAATTGTATAAAATTATGCATATAAATCATGTAATAGGGAAATATTTTTTGGCCTATTTATGTTGGAAAGTAATAGGAAAACAATTTGAAATTATTTTTCTTTTCTTTTGGCTAAAAACTTCAATTCAAATTTAAATTCGTTTAAAGATGTACCTGGCGTGCTGATTATATATATATATATATAATACTATTCAATAAAATTTGAGAAATAAATTATACTTATTTTATCGAAATAGATTATACCACTTATGGATATTGTGAGATTATTTGTATTTTATATTTTATATTTTTATTTGAATATTTTGTTCAATTAAAATAATTAAATAAAAAAGGAATGTATTTTAATTATTTTTTTGAAAATATGATTTTAACTAAAAATAAAGATATTATAACCTAAATGACTAAATAAAATATATATACATAACTAACAAACTAATGATTCAAGTGGTAAGCTATTGGTTCAAGTAGTCCTGGCCATGCCAACAATAATTTTTCTTGGTTTGAGAGAGAAACTGTGAAACACCACAGGGCCGTTTACATTGATCTATACGCTCACTTGTGCACGATGTTTAAGTCTTGTTTAGCTTGGCAAAAGAAAAAAAAAGGTCTTTTTTACCAAAATAAAATTTCATTGAAAAAATTAATTTTATAGATGAAAAAAATTATTTTAGAAATGATAAAATAATTGTCACTATTAAATAAAAATAACATAATATATATGTGTATGTATATATATTTATATCTCTATTTCATAATCATATCATTTATAATTCTACATATATAGGTTAATTAATAAATTTATTTTAATTTTAAATGTAAGATCTCAATAAATTTTATTGTCTAAATTTATAATTATTTTTTAACATTATTTATATTAATTATATATATTAATAAAGATTTTATCAAGAGAGTACTCCTTAATATAAATGGCTAAAGAAGTATTTTAAAGAAATAACACATATATTTTATAAATAATTAATTTAATTAATATGTACATTTAATTATATAGTTATGACAGTAGATTTGGTTAAAAAAAGATTATGACAGTTGTGCATAAATGAATCTATTCTTTATGGAGATACCTACCGCAGGGCCCTTGATAGGAAAAAAAATTCAAACAAGAAAGCCGGTACATGGGGCCGAAAAAGGAAAACGGAATCAAACTAGGCTCATAAATTTATTCAAATAATTAGACTTGGGGAGAGTCTAATCCAAGTTCACTAGACTCTAGTGCGTGTTTGCCTACTACGTTTAAGAATTAATTTTAGATAAAATTTCAGTTTAGAAAAATTTCACATAAATATTAATTTTTATTTAGAATTAATTTTAAAATAAAATCTCAGTTTAAAAAAATTTGAACCAAACAGTCATTTTTGTCCAGAATTAATTTTGGGTAAAACTTCGGTTTGAAACCATGGTTTTGAATAAGCTACTGAAAATAGATTTTAGAACTGTAAAAGAGCTTATAGATTATCCAATTACTATTTTACCCCTACTTTTTTCTTATACTCTCTCATCTCTCTTCTCTCTTCTCTCTTATCCCTCTTCTTCACACTATCTCATCTTTCCTCTATCTTCTCTACACTCTTTTATCTCTCCTATTTCTTCTCTCTCATCTCTCCTATTTATTCTCTACCCTCTCTTATCTCTCATACTTTAATCAAATCATACCCTTTTTGATAATTTATTAATATAAAAAGTGATTATACTATTAATCATCTAAATATCTTTATTTTCAAAAAATCTATTCTTCCCAAAATCTATTCTCCAGAATCTATTCTTTCCAAAATCTATTCTTTCCATAATCTATTCTTCCCAAAATCTATTCTCCAAAAATTAATCCAAACACACCCTAAATCCGGTGAATAGAGGTATTAGATTGATTATTTACTGTACTTATTCATTAACTTGAGCTTTTAGATACTCCTGTATCCTTAATAAAAAGTTTTATTTAATTAATTTAATTAAATTAAAAAAAATAATTAATATAATATATATTTTTTAAAATATTATAATTATTTTCTTTAACTCAATATATCACTCTTATTTAATTATTATTGATAAAATTTTATTACAGATAATTTTAAAAAATTTGATAAATATAAAAAATATTTATTATATTTAAGATTAAAATTAACCTTTTAATTAAATTCTATATTAATTAGAGGAGTACCTATTTTTTATATATAAAAGTTAAAGTGTGGTGAGTTTTAAGCTCATCAGATATATCTCTAGACCTAAAGAATAATTATAAAAATATTTATAAATTATCTATAACAAAATCTAAAATATTCACATCCACAATAGAATTTAAATTTATGACCGTGTAGATAATAAGATAATTTTTTATTAACTGAATAAACTTTTATTAATTAGTTTTAAGTATTTTTAAGTAATAATTTTATAAGAAAGGATGTTTTAGCAATTTTCCCAATTTAAAGAAAGCAAGAAAAAATAAAGAAGAAGAAGAAGAAATTATCATTAAATAAATGGATCTGAACAGTAAAACCCCCAAAAGCAAGTAATGATCTCCACTAATATTAAGTTTTAAACGATTTATATATAAATTGCAGAGCTTTTGTTTTTTTTTTGAAAAAAAAAAGATCATTGAGTTAGAGAACAAAAATGAAGCCTAGCCCGTTGGCAAGTGATTTAGTATCAATTAATATATCAAAAAGTATATAAAAATATTAATTATTGAAAGTCATACTGTTTAGTAGGTAGTTCCTGAGCCAATACTTGAAAGAACAAAAGGCTTCAGGAAGGGGAAGAGAGAGAAGTTTGATTACCAACGACGAAGGAACAAGCTTTCCAGCGACCACGTTTGAATCTAAGGACAGGTTTTCCATTGAGATCCACAGTTCCGTCTTGAGTGTACTCATTATTCCTCCCTCCTTCTTCCATCTTCTTCTTCTTCTTCTTCTACCCTTTCTTACTCTCTCTCTCTCACTAGGAAAGCGTTTGGTCTGAATCTGAGTGAGGCTGAGCTCTCTGTAAGGCAGTAGTGGATAAGGAAGCAGGAAAACCAATTCCCACCCTTTTATACAGCTTTTGTGAACTACTTACTTATCCGCAATTCGCATCCTCTGTCCTCTCAAACGCGTTTTTGGTCAAAGAGAGCGAATTGAAAATTGAGAAAATTACACTTAAAAAATAGACATTTATAAATATAAAATAGAGATTTATATTTAAAATTAATATTAATTTTTTAATTATATCATATATTAATTTTTATATAAATACATAATTTTATTATTAATGTATTATCATGAAAAATTTATTCTATTAATTTATTATTATAAAAAATTTATTTTCATATAATATATATTGAATATGAATAAAGTTAAAAAATTATTAAATTTAAGATATAGTTAATAAGGTTTAATTTTTTTTAATTATGAGAAAATATTGTTAAAATGACTTATAAATATAATTAAAAGAGCAACCAACAAAGCTAGACACAATTATATAGTTATATTGCTTGAACATATGTCTCATATTTGAATTAGGTCATATGTATTTAAAAAGTTTTAAGGTAAAGTATTATCCAATATCCTGATCTTATTTCTCATATATAGCCAGTATTATAATCTTATTTATTATACAATTTTATCTATACTCTTTTTAATTTAGTATAATTTTACGTATAATATTATTTCTCAAGTACTAAAAATTGTACCAAATTAAAAAGATTATGCATAAAATTTTATTAAATTAAAATATTATGGGTAAAATTGTACGATAAATAAGATTATGATATTGATCGTATATCAAAAATAAAATCAAGATATTGGGTGCTATATTATCCAAAGTTTTATTGTGAAAGGTAAAACACACTTCGGTGATCTTTATGCTTTAAGAGAAATAGTCTTTATCTATCGGTTTAGAGATAATTGCATGACCTCTACAAAAAAAAAAAAAACAATCAAAAGAGCATTTAGAAATTCAAATTCTAAAAATTAAAGAAATTAAAATTTATGTTTTACACGTTTAAGTCAAAAGATTGAATTAATGACCTGAAGATTTTTTTTTTAAAGAATAAGCTGTAAATACAATTGTAAATAGGAATTTCATTTACTGACTGAAATTTATATTTAAAAACTAAAATTTATAATTTATTGTTGTAAAAAATTATTGGAAATTTAACTATCACTCCTTCGTTACTTTGCGACCAAACCGTCGTTCTTCAGTGGTTCGCTTTTGGGTTATTACTGATCTATTTTTCTCAAAGTTGTCACATATATGCATGCCTCTTTAATTTATAAATGTATGTTAGATAAATATATATACGGATTAATAAGTTTACAGGGATTAAGATGAAATTCAAAAGAAAAATAATATTCTTTTAAACAAATGAATTAAGAAATACATCCAAATCAGAATTAAAGAGCCTATAAAAAGAGTCATGGATTTAAAGACAACCTATAAAAGAGTTCGTTGAAAAAAGTTGCATTCAGTTTAATCATAAATTGTGATAGAACGTTGCTGTTGGCTGAGATATTAATTCAATAGAAGATTCTATAGACAAGAAATTACAAAATCACATGGGAATGAGCTATCCCAATTCAAAACAGGTTGACTAAATTTTAAATCACTAATATCAAATATAATACGATATAAAAAGAAAAAGACACACACAATTTGGATTGTTGGCTAAAAAAAATTAACATTATTTTTACTCAACAATGAAGCATAGCACATTTTTAATCATGACATACATATTGATATGGTTCATCACCTCATTAGTTCTAGGAGACAGTTTTTGTTTTTTCGCCATAAGCCCCTACGCCCTAAATGACAAATTTGTATTCCAAGTACATACAATAATTATTGTCAAGAACATACATAATAAAATTATTAATTTTTCCTTTTATTTTTGGTCAGCTAGAATTACTGCTATTAATTTTGTTAACGGAGTTGACTTTTCAGTTCAATAATTTTGTACCCATTGCACTAACTAGGAAGTTGTATCAATATAATCAGGTATGAGTCGTAAATATTATAACAGATTAATTAAAACTTTGAAAAGAAACAACTACAGACAACTTCACATAAGGAAATTATAATTATTTCCTTAGTCTTATTATTTACTGGTCAGTTTTTTAGGTTTACGTGTGATCAGGACTTATGGGAAATTGATTTTTTTTTTTATTTGGGACCTATTTATAATTCTTCCTAATTAATATTTTATATTATTTATAAATTATCAATATAGGTAAATTAATATAAAGTATAATTTAAATTTTAAATCAAATAATTAATTGTGTGAAAAGAATGTAAGGAATACTTTTTCTAAACATACTTATCAAGTATTTATTACTGGATAAATGTATCACTGTCCCGTCTAATTGAAAATAATTCTTTTAATCTACTTAATTATATAATATAAAATAATTAAATATAAAGTTCAATATATAGGGTATGGAAGCTAAATCGCTTTATAATATTACCTAAGTCAAATACATTAAATTGATTTTCTATGTATTTCAATATATATTTGTTTGGGCGGAAAAAAGGTGTGCTTCTTGATTAATACAAAAATATATTATAAGGGAAAATATTTTCACCAACACACACCCACACATTGGAAAATTGGTCCATAAATTTCTATATAAATTAGATGCTAAATAGGGTTAGGCTTGGGCCAGCACTTGGTCAGTGGCTTTAATGTTACTTTTAAAAAGTAAGTTTTCCTTTTTGACAACTTAAAAATAAGTTGTTAATTTTTTTATTAAGTATATATATATTTTTCTATTAAAAATACTTTTATTTAAAATATTATTAGATATCAAATATAAATATATTTTTATAAAAAAATAATCTTAATTTATTACTGAAAAATTAATATATTCTATTAAACTTTCCTATTTATAAGCTATTAAAAAGGGGTTAACAGTTATCAAAAGTAAGTCCAGTTGTTAAAAGTTGTCAGGCATAAATACTCCCGGGCATAGGCTTACCTAATTTTTCGTCTATTGGGCCCTAATTTATCAATATATCCCCTCGATTCGATACGCAGGGGCACTTTTTTTCTAATAAGATATTTGGTAGTTATATTTTAATAAATATTAAATATTTTTTATATTTTTATATAATATTAACTAAATCCTATTATTAAATATTTTAATTCTAAAATTTATAGTTATCATTTTTAATATAAGTATTTTTTCAATATTTTTCTCATACGTGTGTCCATATTGAATGAGAAAAGTAAAAGAGCATAAATTAATATATTGTTAGAATTTCATGTAATTAATAAGAGTAATATTAAAAATTTATTTAAAGTTTATAATAAATTTAATAATTTTTATTGATATGTTTGAATTAATTAAAAACAACTCATATATTTTTTATTTTATACAATTTATAGAAATGATTTATATTTGACAGCAAGAAAAAAGTACGTGGCCATCCCAATTTATAAATCCTCATATGAGACGTGGACCAAATAAGAAGTAAATTTACGTATTTATCCAATTTTTAATATAAAATTTATTTAATTAATTTAATTATATTAATAAAATTAATTAATATAATATTTTTTTAAATATCCTAACATATTCTTTAACTCATTTACTCATTTTCTTACTTAATTATTATTGATACAATATTAATAGGAGTAATTTAAAAAATATATCTTATATTTATAAGTAAGATTAATTTTTTAATTAAGTCATAATTAAATATAGGAGGAGTATTATTTAAGAATTACTTTTTACTTTTCATTTTTACACTTCAATCTTTAAATTGTATTATGTCTTCAAACTGGAGTGTTATAGGAAACCGGTAATAATTATAGTATAAATAAATATTTTTTATAATATAATGAATTAGGATTCAGATATTTATTATAATAAATATTTAAATCTAATATTTAATAATATTTTAAATATGATTATTTTTAATAAGAAGATACTTATACTTAAACAAAAAAATCAATCAAGACTTTTATTTAAAGACAGAATAAAATGAAGTATAAATTATAAATAAAATATATTTTTGTTATAATATTAGTGTTAAAGGACATTTTGCCCTTGAATATTTTTCTAGAAGCGGTGGATCTGACACTTGAGAAGTGAATAAATAGTTCTCTTTTTAGAATACCCAATGCCTTTAATGAAATAATTCAGGGAAAACGCGCCCTTTAACCATAAATTTATGTTTTTTTTTAAAAAAAATTAAGCATTGTAAGATTCTTTTTGGCCACAAGTTCATCTTTTTGTTTGCCAATGCATGATTGAGAAATGCACACAAGACCATAACACAAGACTATAATTCTTATGCACATGTTTGAAAATTCGTCATTATATTATCCTCATTCTCATGGCGTGCGATCTACCGCTTCTAAATAATTTGACAACCACTATAGTTACGTGATATAAATAAAAGGGTCCAAGCCTTCACACCCATACATTCTCTTGTGCCAAAGAATATTGCGTCGCGGATGTCGTGTTGAGTTTGGACATATTATGATCCGAATCATTAGAAATGGATCTATCGAAGATCATTATTCTTAACGAATGTGGTACAAATTCTTTGCATACCTTCTTTTCAATTGTCTTTTTTATTTGTCACGAATACTTTTTTTGCGGCTTTGTTTGGTTCAATTGAGGGAAGGGTAAGTTAGGTTAATTTAAGGAAAGGTAGGGAAAGATAGGGGAGGTTAATTAATGATGTATTTTGTTTGGTTCAGAAGGAGAGGGGAGGGGAGTGGAGTTAATTAGAAATTGACAAATATACCCTTATCTCTTTATTTAAATTTATTTACTCTTTATTTATAATATTCATATCAAAATTATTATTTTTTTAATTTATAAATCTTAAATTTTTTATCTCATTTATATATATAATAAAATTAAAAAAAATTAAAAAATATGATAAAATTTTAATATTATTTCTTATTAATTATATAATTATTATATATTTTAATATAATATATAAATAATTTATTTTGTTTATTAAATTTTAACAATTAAAAAAAATTAGGTGTGAGAAAAAAAAATGCTTAAGGGTACAATTGGAATATTAAATAAATAACAAGGGTAATTTGGTCATAAAAGTGGAAAATTTTCTCTCCCATCCAAAAATCCCCACTTTTGGAGGGGAAGTGGGGGAGGGGAGGGGACCACAAAAAGACAAAAAATCTCCCCTCCCCTCTATTTTTTCCAACCAAACATACTTTCCTCTCCCCTCCCCTCCAAAACCCCCCAACCAAACAAACCCTAAATTGATTTCGCAAGAGCAATATCATACTTGATAGCCAACTAAAATCCCTTTTTAGAATTGAAGGAATAGAAATAGAAGAAAAATAAGAGTCTTTGAGTATTATTAATACTTAAATGAATGATAATACAACAGGCTTTTATATAAGCAAAAATATAAGATAATAGGCTAGATTTAAAATTTTATCTTAATTCTAATACTTAGATTTATTCTTTTAAAATATGATAATATTCAAGTCTAATTCTAAATAATATCTAAAATTAACTCTAAATAATTAAACAATATCTCAACAAATATATCTAACACTCCTGGCTTGAGTTTGTTAACTGGAAAGCAACCACTAGACTGAAGATAATTGGGTCATGAATATGGAAGTGGACTTGCCAACTTGACGAAGAACATCACTTTTTGAAGGCCTAACAATCTAGACAAAACTAGATGTGAAGTACCGGGGGTCTAAGAACGAACTAAATAGAATCATATGTGAAGCAGCAAGGGTCTGAGACAGAACTAGACATAACCAATAAGAGCGGTGTGTTGGAAAATAAATATCTCCAATGTAATATAATTAGTCCAGATTATAACATACTCAAATATAAAACATATATGAGATGCAGTGGAAGACTTAGAGTTACCTCTCGCCATTAGCTTGATTGATCTGAGGAGAATTGGAATCAAATGAGATACCTGTCAAACAGAGAACACTGTCAGATAAACAACAGGCTCTTCTAGTTAGTGATTAGGCACAGTGACGGCAACTTGTGTACTGCCGTCACCAGTGGGGAACCTTCAATGGTGAGCTGAGAAAATAGGTCTCGCTCTGGACTCAGAAAGAGATCGCACGATAAAACTGAATTGTTCTCAATTGTTAATTTCCACCATCAGAAAATTAACTTTAAATAAACTGAGTCAATAACCCACCTTAGACTGGGCCCAATGACTACGTACCATACTCAGAAATATTTATTAATTATCCTAATTAATATATAAATAGGTTATAATAAATAATAAATATCTCACATTCTCCCACTTGGCCCGTTACTTAATGTCATTGCCCTGTCTAGGCAAACTGATGTCATGCTACAAGAATACAATTTCATTGCTCATATCTCCACTAATCAAAAATAGGATGAAGTAACATATGAGGCTCATGTGTGACAAAAATGTTTGGCTTCAACCCTTTCATCAAAGGATCAGTCAACATATCCAATGTACTGATGCATTCAACAGAAACTTGGCCATCCTGAACCCTTTCTCTCAAGCAAAGGAATTTAAGTTCAATAAACTTGCTGAGACTTGTATTCCTTTTGTTGTTTGCTATGGCCACTGCAGCTGTGTTATCACAGTACATTCTAATTAGCTTAGAGACTGAATCCACAATCTTAAGCTCAGCAATGAAATTCCTTATCCAAATAGCTTGTGAACTTGCTTTAAAACACGCAATGTACTCAGCATTACTCGTAGAAGGAGCTGTTTGAGTTTGCTTAGCGCTTCTCCACGATATAGCTCCTTCTGCCAATAGGAAGATGTAACCAGATGTAGACTTGTTCGTGTCTACGCATCCTCCAAGATCTGAATCTGAGTATCCAATTAGTCCAAACTGTCTGTTCTCCTGTATGTGAGCATGTAGTGTTTAGTGCTTTGTAGGTACCTAAACACCTTCTTTGCAGCTGTCCAATGTGCTTCCCCAGGATTACTTTGGTATCTTCCCAACATACCCACAACAAAAGCGATGTCAGGTCTTATACAAACCTGTGCATACATCAAGCTTCCTACTGCTGAAGTATATGGGACCCTTTTCATCTGTTTCCTATCAAGCTCAGTTTTAGGGCATTGACTTAGACTAAACTTTTCTCCCTTTTCAATAGGAGCCACATTAGATGAACAGTTCTGCATCCTGAATCGTTCAAGAATTTTGACAATGTAAGCCTCTTGAGACAAACCTACAAGACATTGGGTTCTATCTCTATGGATCTTTATGCCAATGACATAAGAAGCCTCACCCATGTCTTTTATGTCAAAACTCTTGAACAGAAACTGCTTCACCTCATGCAATAGTCCCAGATCATTGGTAGTAAGTGGTATGTCATCCACATACAAAATCAAGAATATGATTTTACTCCCACTAGCCTTGTGGTATATACAATCATCTATGATGTTTTCAATGAAACCAAATGACGTGATCACTTCATGGAACTTTAAGTACCACTGCCGTGAAGCGTGTTTCAAAGCATATATTGATTTCTTCAGCTTGCACACCAATTGATCTTTACCTTCTACAACAAATCCCTCAGGCTGTTTCATGTAGACTTCTTCCTCCAGTTCACCATTGAGGAAAGCAGTCTTGACATCCATCTGGTGCAACTCCAGATCAAAATGGGCAACCAATGCCATGATGATATGAAATAAATCTTTCTTAGATACAGGTGAAAATATTTCACTGTAATTGATTCCTTCCACTGGAGTGAAGCCCTTGGCAACCAACCTAACATTGTATCTATCGATGTTACCTTGTGAGTCTCTCTTAGTTTTGTAAACCCATTTACAGCCAATGGCCTTAGACCCACTAGGAAACTCTACAAGTTTCCAAACATGATTGTTTGCCATAGAATTCATTTCATCAATCATAGCATCATGCCACAGCTTAGAGTTCACACTCTTCACAGCCTGAGTAAATGTAAAGGGATCATTCTCAACACTTACATCACAGTCAACCTTAGCAGAATACACTACATAGTCATCAGGTAATGCCGATCTTCTCTCTCTAGTTGACTTCCTTAATTCAACCTCTTGGGTTGAAACAGGTCACTGAACAATGACATCCTCTATCACATTTTGTAGGGGTTACACTTGTATGATAGGTTGACCATTAGGTATGTGTCTATCTTATTCAGCACCGTCAACTTGAGCCACAGGGTCTACATCACGTTCAATGTCAATCCCTACAGTGGGATGATCATTAACTATTAATGTTCCCTCATGTAGGGGTGTGCATGGGCAGGGCTGGGCAAGGCAACCCCCTGCCCGATGCTCTGCCCAAAAACTGCATGGGTTGCATTTTGCAGGTCTATGCCCAGCCTTGCCCGATAAAAGCCCTAACTGTTTTGGGCTGGGTATGGTGGGCTGGGCATGGGCGAGCTTACATACCCATGATCCATGTCCAATATCATATGTATCAACCCCATAATCTAAAACATAATTAGATAACAACATTAAGGGAAAACTTCTTATCTACCAATTATCAAAAGGTTGCTAAGAAGTTGCAGTTTTCAGATCTTAAATATTCTTCTAGACACTTACTGTATGTCAGTTCAATAATGAAGTGTGCATCTTCTGGCCCAAATCCACGATATGCATTAGTGTATCTATCCTCTGGTATATCACGTCTTTTCAGCAGCTTCATTCCCAAGCACTCAGTATAAAATCTGAAATAGCCAGGCAATTTTTTTCCTTCAATAATTACTTTAAAGAGTTTATTCAAGAGAATATTAACTAGTAATGAGTAGTATGTATATATTATGATATACTTGATGGTCCTGTCCAAATCCCCAACACGATATACATCATGAAGCATTCTTTGTTTGTCCTGTTTGACCCACTCTAGAATGTCTTCTGTTGTAGCAGCTTTGGTTGCTTGGGACACACTCCTTGATGACATTACTCTCATACAGTTGTCATCTAGTCTCAATGGTGATGCTTTCAAGCAAGATCGATTGTTTTGTGAAACAACTGAATGGCAACCAAAATAATTACAATTCATCAAATTATATAGTAAAGTTCAATCAAATTCAGCATTGCAACTGCAATATAAAACATATAACGTATATTGCAGGCAACACTATATACAATTTAAATTAGACAAAATAGCAATAGAAATGAATTTGAATGTAGCCATTGGAAAATCCAACTCTCAAATAGTGAAAGTTCTATTCTATTATGTCAACAACTATTTGTCAAAGGAAAGAAATGAAGGTCGATTCCTATTAAAATTCGCCTAATTGATCCATGATTGAAGCATAGAGACTCATATATAAGCTTATTGACTATATACAAACTAAGACGCACCCAATTACAATGTGACTCAAGATTCCAAGAAAGCTAACAAATTTAGCCTAAAATCAATGGATTTTCAAAAAGGGACACCGAAAGAACAAAACTTACAGCAAACCTGACGACGAAAGGAGAGGAACCGAGTAGGGCTTCAAATGGGTAGATTGAAGGCGGTCAGAGAGGGATGAATTGAAGACGCCATAGGAACCACTCTCACCGGAGAGCGTAGAGTGAGGTCAATGCTTGCTAAGCTTACTTTGATTTTGAAGTTTCCTTATCATATTCGCATCTATGAGAAAGATGAGGCATAATTAGAGGTAACAGTGGAAGTGGTTAATTAACACAAGTTAGGAATAACGATATTCAGAGTTCGACCCAAAAATAATTATTCATACACAGGAAATGCGTGAGTTCTGGGCCAGAATTTAGCGATTCTTGCACAGACGAGCAAGACCCACAAATTTCTAGAACAAATAAATCTCATAGTTTCCTATTTTCCTGTAAGGAATAACTCTGAAGGAAGTCAAATTAAAGAACAAAATTGCAAAGAGATGGAGATTAACCTGAAGTCCGGCACGAGAAGAGCAAGAAGTGGGCTTCTTTCAAGATTTAAGTGACGGTGACAACAACAGACAACTCCGTCGCTGCCTCACTGGAGACTCGCAGGAGCAGGAGGGTAGGGATCTGCCAAACTGGTCGACAGGTATAGCAAAGCATAGGAGAAAATCTAGAGTCGATGGGTGTAGCGAAGCGTCGAAGAGCTAGAGTCAACGGGTGTAGTGAAGTGTAGGCGGAGTCGCAGAGAGCTGGAGCCTGGAGTCAAGATTTAGGAATTAAGGCAACTCATTGTGTAGGCAAACACGAATAGATAGGTATTATAAATTAAAAAAATATATAATATATATCTTGGGCCAGGCCAAAATGGGCAGGGCGACATACCTTGCCAGTGCCATGCACTGCCCGAAACTTAGCCCAACCCAAACTTGCGCAATTATATTTCTGACCAATTTTTTTGGGCTAGGCATTGCTATTTTTCTACGGGCTAGGGCGGGCTCACCGGGTATTAGGCCTGTTGAATACCCCTACCCTCATGAATGATGTCAGTAGTTCGCTCTATGTAGTCATCTAATAGACAATCACTCCCACTAATCACATCATTATCAAGAAACTTGGCATTCTTAGACTCTATAACCTTATAGAAGGTGGAGGACAATAAAACTTATAACCCTTATACCTCTCCATATAGCCTATAAAGTAAGTTCTAATGGTCTTAGGATCTAACTTCTTCTCCTGTGGATTATACACTCTTACTTCCGCAGGACAGCTCCATACCTTGAAATGATTTAAACTGGGTTTCCATCCTTTCTACATTTCAAAAGGTGTCTTGGACACTGCCTTTGTTGGAAACCTGTTTAATATGTATGTGGCTGTCTTGAGTACTTACTTCCATAGAGAAGATGATAGTTTGGAGCTACTAATCATGCTCTTAACCATATCCAGCAAAGTCCTATTTCTTCTTTCAGCTACACCATTCATGTCAGGTGATCCAGGCATAGTATATTGAGCAACTATACCTTGCTCTCGAAGAAAATCAACAAATGGACCTGCTGCTTGTCTTTCACTAGTGTATCTGCCATAATAATCACCACCACAGTCTGATCTCACGATCTTGATTAGTTTCTCAATCTATTTTTCTACTTCTACTTTATATTCCTTGAAAGTATCTAGTGCCTCACTTTTATTATAAAACATGTAGACATTCATGTATCGTGAGTAATCATTAATAAAGGTGATAAAGTACTTTTGACCATGTGTAGTCAAATTAGGGCAACAAATATCCGTGTGTATAATTTCTAGCAACTTATAACTTCTTTTAGCCCCTTATGTCACTTATTGGTCTGCTTTCCCCTTATGCAGTCCATACAAGAATCAAACTCTGAATGGTTTAAAGTTGAAAGAATTCTGTCTTTATTTAACCTTTTGATTTTGTCAACGGAGATATGACCCAATCTCCTATGCCACAGGCTATAAGAATTCTCATCGATGACATTTCTCTTAGTACCATACAAAACAGAAAGAGATTAAGGCAAATCAGAAGCAGTTTTAAACAAGCCATCAATCATAACCAAATTCGCAATCAAAACATAATTCTTTGTCAAAGTCATAAGTTTCTTAGAAAGAACTAGATGGTAATCATATGGAATGAGCTTTGACATAGAAATCAAGTTCCTTTTGTAAGACGGAACGTAAAAAAATTATAAAGTTCTAAAACATGATTATTTGAAAAGGTTATGCGAAAAGTTCCAATGGCTTTTACAGGATCTCCTCTCCCACTGTCTGAAAGGATAGTTTTCTCATTGGGATGTGGATACCTGCTTGACAGAAAGCCCTGCATGGCAGTCGAAATGTGGGTCATCGAACTAGTGTCAATCCACCAAGTGTCATCGTTAACGCTAGAAAAGTTAGACTCAAAAGTGACACATGATGAAAGCAAACCTCTCATTTCCATTACATGTTGCCTCACACTGCCAATACCTGTAAGCCTTATAGCACATAGTTCAGACATGATGGCACCACCTATCTACTCCTATGTTGGCTTGAATTGCTTATCTAAGGCTTCCAGGTACCCTTTGGCTATGTCGCACTTAGGGACTGCTGCCCTAATGCTCCTAGTGATCCTTTGTTGTATAAGCAGAAGAGACAAGCAGTTACTCTGCTCCCACATATTATACATTTCCTTTGCCTCTCTGTCATTGGAGGCATCATCAGGTCTCAGAGGTTTATCAAACCTCAAGGTATAATCCAAGTCCAAGAAACTGAGTTGTAGCCAAACATCATCTCTCCAGTCAGCATAGTTAATGCTACCATCTAAAATTGTTTTGTTGCTTACATCAGCCATAATCCTGGGGAATCAATTGAATATGAAAAATGAGAACAGACAAACGCACAAATAAGCTTACAGTAATAATTTAAAGCAATCACAAGTCACTGTGCCATGTATGCATGCTTAGCTCAAATGTAGCATACAAGAAGTATAAATACGTATCACCAATGTCTACCTATGGGCAAAGACATTAGTATAGCCATGTATGTATCTCAAATGGTAGAGTTAGAACGCATTCATAATTTCCCAATACCTGTGGGTTAATTAGAAAATAACGAGATCATTCTATCCCACCCCAATTAAATATATAATTATGAGATATCTAGCTGTGGGCAAAGATAAATCATAGCTATATATTTAATTACAAATGATATTTCAAATTCATATGTGATTAATGAACGCATGCAACAAACTCAATAAACAAGGATGTTGTGGCTACTCCTCAAAGAATTGCATGCTAACCACTAATATCATTTATGTGCATTGAAAATCCAAATGTGCACAACTTAATGGAGAAATTAATTCTCCCCTAATTAAATGTACAATAATGGTAGGTAAAGATAAATCATAACTATACATTTAATTATAATTGATATTTTAAATTCATATGTGATTAATTAATGCACACAACAAAAATAAATAAGGATGCTGTGGCTACTCCTCACAAAAAATGCATGCTAATCACAAATATCAATAACGTGCATATATATCCAAATATGCACAACATAATAGAGCATTTAATAAATTAATTCAATAAACAAAAGTGACTGAATAATTTAATTTAAATTCTCCCACTATTTCATGCACCCAAAAATGTTTAGTAAATTAATTTCAACTCAAAAGATTTTTACAAAAATTAAATAGTTAATTTAATTGCTAAGGGAGAAATTAATATACAAAAATAGGAAATTAAATAATATAAAAATTAAAATTTGTAAACACCTTTTTTAAAAATTAAAATAATAGAGAAATTAATTTAAACATTTACAGTGCATGTAATAGTAATTAAAATGTTCTAAAAAATTAAATTAAATTGCCAAAAATAATTTTCTAGAAATAAAACTAAGTGGCACATATACAAGAGTCTAAATTAGGGCCTAAAATAATTTTTAAAAAAATATTTCAGCCTAAAAACGCAAGAGGCGGCCCAGCAGAAAAAAAAAATTACTGCAGCCCAAAGTCATGATGGCCCAATATGTTACTAAAAAAATTATTCATGTGGCCCAACAAAGACAGCGGCTCAGAAGCAGATGGCCCAGAATTAAAGGTTTCTTTCTTTTCGACCAAATCACAGTACTTCAGAATTTAGGTTTCGAAGATGAAACTGCCGCCGCCACAAGAGCCGATTACTCACTACAAATCACATGGCTTTGGCCGTCAAAGAGATCGGAGCTACTTTTATATGATTTTTGATAAGGTAACATACATCTTCTCCAACTGTAACAGCCTCGGGGAAGAGTTCATGAATAAGATCATTTAACTATAATCCATGATGAGTGTACATCATTGATGTGACACCATCAAATCAAAATATGTCAAAATTATATTCGTTCAGCCACCATCTTGCATTTGACATAAAAAATCCAACAACTTCTTCACTTCCATAGTTGAAAAGGAGAGATCCAATGATAACCACGTGACCCTTACCATTTCCATCAACCAATATACATAGCCATTTGATCACCATGAAAACTGGACACTGATGACTTGAACAATATACGCAGGACCCTCATGCTTTTGCCATTGATGCACAACAATAATCAATAAATAGTCAAAGGATAAAATTAATAAATTATTATCTATAGATATCTTTGTATCCCATATTTTATCTCATATTGTTACTCATGAGGATTAGAGATCAATAAGTAAGGCAAGTGTTAGGAAATAGGTTGTCCACCCATGGTGGACCAGGCCCAAATTTGAGAAGCTAATGGAGGGAACAATTTGCATTTTTGAAGGGAGGAAAATGTGGGAGTGGAAGTTACAATTATCCAACTTCCACTCCACATATACACACGTACAGGACATAAATGAAGTGCAGAGGAATCAGCTTTTTCAGTGATCAAAAACTCTTTTCGTGTGTATTCTCTGCAAACAACAAGAGCAAGAGGCTCTGTTTTCCCTTCTTCTCTGTTTCTTTGGTATTGCTTCTGGTGCACTGTCTGACACCCTCCTTTCTTCTTTCGGTGCATTTGTAGTGAAAACGTAACTGGGAGCCTTCTAAAGTGCTCTAGTTTCATGTGGGTATCTAGTGAGTCAAACATAGGATTCCAGGTACGTCCAAAACCTTCAGTGGCATCAGAGCCAAGTTATTTGCTTCTGCTGCTTCTCTATAATTTTTTTTCGAATTTTCTGGTGATGCACTGTTTCGTTGTATATATATGTCTTAAAGTGTTTATTTAGTGATAATATGCATAGAGCATGCATTTAAACTATAAAGAGAAGCATTTCTAACGTAAACCGAATTGAAATTTTTCATTTTTTGAAATTGGGTCATTAGAAAACAGAGGATTCAGGCCTTTAAAATGATCCCATTGCGTAGAGCATGAAAAAACGATAGAAAACAACTCCAAGAACGTCAAAATGGGACATCGGACAGAGAAGTTATGAGTGAAAAATGAGTCTGGTCGTCGAACCCGACCCGTTTTCCAGTTGGGTCTGTGCAGACCCAGCTGGAGGTAGGGGATGACACTGTTCATCCCCAAAACGACGCCATTTTTGGTTCTTTAATAAAAAAGGGACGTGGCACTGTTTATCGGACTGGGCTGCATCCAGCCCAGTCAAAAAAAAAAACAATTGGGCTGAAAGAGGCCCATTCTAAAAAAAACAAAGTTATTTTTTTTGGAATTAAAACAACGAAAAAAAAGTTTTTTTATTTAAAAAAAATGGCGAAATTCTATGACACGTGGCAGAACCAGACTGCACGCTCCAGCAGCCGAGGGTGGGCTTCGTTCAATTTTTTTATTTTTCCTGATTTTTTTCTTCTTTGGGCGCGTGAGGGAGTGTAGGACCTCCGATTGAGGTGCGGTTTGTTCCTAAAATTTCCTAAAATCAAAATCTTTATTTTGACATATAATTTGCCTAATTTTGGGGGCAATTCTGAACTTATTTATGAATATTCAGTGCATTTTCTGGAATTTTTTTAGTGTTTAAAAAATTTCAAAAAATTATGATAATTAATATGTGTTATTATTTAGGTGAAAATGACTTCATCTAGCATTGAATCTCTGGGATATACTTTAAATGATGACATCTCATTCTTGGATGAGGTCAATAACCTAGAAGAAAACCTTCAAGAGGATCCCCAGGGGGAACCTGAGGAGGATCCAGAACAAGATCTTGATGAACTTTCTGAAGAAGATCCAAAGGAGTTGATAGAGGAAGTTCCACAAGAGGAACTAGAAGAAAGAGATGATTCTGGGCCGTGCTCGAAAATATTATTCCCCATCGAACCACTTCCTCTACAGCTTTTAATGGTGTCTTCAGATTTAAACTCCAAGATGGTGCCTACTCTTAGCGGTGAATCTCAAGTTGAGGATGGAGAAGAAGTGAATCAACCTCTTACCCCTACTTTGGCCATGAACATAGCTGAAAGAGATGCAGCTAGATTAATAACCATAAAAGACGTTAATGGCGTGATTGGCAAATACATTGAATGCATGACAGATAAGAAGCATACTGAATTCTACTTGAAAGTCATAATAGAATATATAAGAGCAACAAGAGTCAGAGGCAAGCCCAAACCAGGACGCATGAGCAAGAAAAATTGGCTTAGAATAATAGAATTCGTATCTAACCTTAAAAATCCGCCTCGTGAGCTTAAGAAGCTAAGAAAAGCAATGTTAGAATATTGTAAAGCTCATATCAAATGATGTAAATCTGTACTTTCATTTCCATTGCTTTACTTTGTTAAAGACATGCTTTATTATTCTTTGTTTGTAAAGACTTATCATTATTACATGCCTTGTATGCAAGAGAAACTTGTTTCATTTTATTTCTTTATCTATGTTATGATTCATGTATACCTTTTATTGACAGAATCTATTTCTTTTTCTTGGATTATTGACTCAGGCTCCACAGACCACGCAAGTTGAGATTGAGGATCTTTCGTGGAATACCATCGGTTGCCACTTCAAAGCAAGTGGCTTTTCATTGGCAATAATACAAGGATCGAGGTTCGAGGCATTGGCACTTGCAAACTTGTTTTGTGTGGTGGAAAGACCTTGATGCTACATGATATACTTCATGCTCCTGACATCCGACGAAATTTCATTTCTGTAATTTGCTTACTAGACTTTGGGTTTAATGTAAACTTTCATGGTAAAGTTACAGACATCTGTAGCAACTCAATATTTTATGGTTCAGCTTTTCGCTTTCAAAAGTTCTTTATTTTAGATCTTGCTAGTGATTTTAATGTTCATGATTGCTTTGCTATTACTTCGAATAATCCTGACATGAATATTTGGCATGCTAGACTAGGACATATTAATCAAAATAGAATGATTAAACTGGTTAAGGAAGGCTTGTTGGGGGTGATCCCTAACATGGATATATCATTATGCGAAAGCTGTCTAGCTGGTAAGGCTACTAGGAAACCATTCAGTAAGGGAATATGAGCCGAAAACCCATTGCAATTAATGCATTCTGATATTTGCAGTCCAATGAGTGTGAGGGCGAGGCACGGAGCTTGGTATTTCATTACCTTTATTGATGATTTTTCACGATATGGTCCTGTCTATTTGATTTCACATAAATCTGAGGCACTAGAGTGTTTTATACGAGACATGAATGAAGTAGAGAATCAAATGGATAATAGAATCAAGGCATTATGCACTGATCGAGGTCGTGAATATCTTTTAGAATAATTCAAACAGCTCTATGAAGAAAAAGGGATTATTAGGCAACTAACTATCCCTGGCACACCTCAACAGAATGGGGTTGCCGAAAGAAGAAACAAAACTCTTCTAGACATGGTTAGGTCTATGATGGCTAAGGCAAACCTTCCAATTTCACATTGGGGTGATGCTTTATTGACGGCAACCTTCATACTTAATCGTGTGCCCTCAAAATCAGTCGCTTCCACACCCTACGAGTTATGGACTAAACGTCAGCCAGATCTAAGCATCCTTAGACCTTGGGGCTCAGCGACATACATCCATGACAATTCTCATAGACATGGGAAATTGGGTCCTAGAGGGAAGAAATGTATTTTTATAAGGTACTCTGAACCCTCAAAAGGATATGTATTCATAAGTGAAATTGAAGATGGAACAATGACTGAAACAGAATCAAGAGATGCTATATTTATTGAAATAGAGTTTTCCAGTAGGGGAGATGTTGACCGTACTGTATCTCTTTATGAGACTCAGGAACAGGACAGTGCCGAACAAATTGACAGACCAAAATCGTCTAGGTATGTCAATCTGAGTGGGAGCCAAGAATGGTCAACACAATGACTGAGACAAATGATAAAAGATAAGCAAGTTGCTCCTACCAGAAAGAGTAATAGGGAAAGTGTTCCAAGGAGACGCTTTTAAATAGAAGATGAAGCACTCTTAGTAACTCCAGCAGGGGATGATGAACCCGCACTGTTCATGATACCTTAGCAGGTCCTGCAAGGAGGAATGGAAGAAAGCAATGAAAGAGGAAATGGACTCAATGATGAAAAACCAAGTTTGGGAATTGATTGATCTACCAAAAGGGCGTAAAGCCATTGGGAACAAGTGGGTTCTCAAAATCAAAAGAAAGGTGGACGGATCAATTGATAAATTCAAAGCTCGATTGGTTGTAAAGGGATATACACAACAGGAAGGTATAGATTATGAGGATACTTTTTCACCTATTGTGTGCTTCAATTCAATAAGACTTATTCTGGTAATAGTAAACAGTTTAAACTTAGAGTTATATCAAATGGATGTAAAAACCGCATTTCTGAATGGTGATCTAGGTGAAGAAATCTATATAGAACAACCAATAGGTTTCATTGAAAAAGGGTTTGAACACAAGAAGTATAAACTCAAAAGATCCATTTATGGATTAAAACAGTCATCTAGACAGTGGTACTTGAGGTTTCACAAGGCGATTACCTCATATAACTTCCAGATGATAGAGGAATACCACTGTGTCTACGTTAATCGGTTTAAGGGTAACTTTGCGATATTATCCTTATACGTAGACGATATACTCTTAGCTGGAAATAGTCTTGACTCTGTGATAGCTGTTAAAGAATGGCTTTCATCAAATTTCGATATGAAAGACATGGGTGAAGCAGAATACATACTTGGAGTCAAGCTTCGAAGGAATCGTTCCAAGATAATCCTCACTCTTTCACAAGAGAATTATATCAATAAGATACTTGAGTGATTCAATATGAGTGAATGCAAACCCATGGATATCCCTGTGGCCACTGGAGTGGCCTTGAGTTCTGACATGTGTCCCAAAACTGAATCAGATAAAAAGTAAATGGAAAGAGTTCCATATGCTAGTGCCGTTGGTAGCCTGATGTATGCAATGATGTGTACAAGACCAGATATTTGTTATGCCGTAGGGCTGGTTAGTAGATTCCAGTCCAACCCTGGTGAGAAATACTGGAAAGTAGTGAAAATGATCTTGAGATACTTAAATGGCACAACTGACTATGCGTTGTGTTATCAAGGAAGCGATCTGCACCTAATCGGATATTCCGATGCTGATGTAGGCGGTGATAAAGAAGAACAAAGATCGACTTCAGGATACACCTTCTTGCTTAACAACAGCGCCATATGTTGGAGTAGCAAGAAGAAGGCGTGCATTGCTTTACACTCTATGGAAGCTGAGTTTGTGGCATGCACTGCAGCAGCTCAAGAGGCTGTTTAGCTAAAGAGATTTATCGAACACCTAGGATTTGGGAACGAGAGTATCAATCCGGTGTTGATACACTGTGACAATACTGCAGCTATAGCCTACACAAAAGACCCTAAGTATCACAACAAGACCAAACATATTGATATAAAGTATAACTTTGTGAGGGATTATATAGAACAGAAAATTATAACTGTACAATATATTTCAACGAAATGTATGGTTGTAGATCCCCTAACCAAGCCAATAGGCAAAGAAACATTCGAGAAACATGTAAAAGCCATTATTATGTTAAAAATGTAAAGTTGCAGACTGTGTGTAATACTTTTAATTTTTATTAATGATATCATGTCATTTATTGTTACTTATATGTCTGGGTAAAAGTATACAATATATAGTATGTCGTACAGGTTAAAAAAGGTAGCTTTCTCACACGAGTAACCGCCTTTGATGCTATAGAAGCGTTCAAAGATAAGATATGCGTTCACCAATAAAGAAGCAAGAGTGCTAATATGGTAGAGAAGAAACATAATAAGTGTCGCCTTGGCTTAAAAAGTGCAGTGAGTCGAGATGAGATCTATGAGTAAGGATATGGATCAAATAATAGATACCCACATCCGTAAAACCTGTTGCCAGATGACAAATTTTTCAAAATTGATGTCATAATATGTGAATAGAATTGAAGAGTTTGGGTTTAGATACTATGAGTGTCTAGACTTAAGTCTGTACAGTGTGATTGATAGAATCAAAATGATGTACACTCTTTAAGGATAAGAGGAACACCGTAACATGTGATTCATACCACATGTGCTAAAGAACATCAAATGGAAAGCAAGTGAATCAATCCTTACTTCATTGTTGTGTGAGTTCTAGAAAGGTATAATCCTTTTATTAATGTCCTTTGACTTTGACAATATTATGGAGGTATGTTTTAGCTATTACTACTTTAGTATATGTCCTATGATCAAATTATATATGAACCAAAGGTATTATACTAGGAAAGCGGTTGATTCATATCAAAATGATATGTGGGCTAAAGAAAGATTACCAGAATATACACATCTATGCTAGTGTCTGTGATCGGTCCCTTGTGATATTATTTTGTTAATTTCATAAGTGTGGATACTATGCATAAGTGAAAGCTATCTGAGTTATATGCTGACTCAAGAGGGATTAGATTAGCCATAAGAAAAGTGTATATGGATATATCTAGGACATTCAAGGCATTATAATTTATTTGATTGAGTTGCACTAAAGGGTTGCTTTGTAGTAGTATCTGTAAAGGGGATTTCTAATACAAACGCCCGAAAGAAGACACCATACCTACGCGGTCATGACAAAGCACCTAGTATGAAAGAAGGAAGAAAAATAAGATTAGAGCCACAATAACTAATCCACCATGTGTGAGTGGGAGATGTTAGGAAATGGGTTTTCCACCCATGGTGGATCAGGCCCAAATTTGAGAAGCTAATGGAGGGAACAGTTTGCATTTTTGAAGGGAGGAAAATGTGGGAGTGGACATTACAATTATCCAACTTCCACTCCACAATACACACGTACAGGACATAAATGGAGTGCAGAGGAATCAGTTTTTTCGGTGATCAAAAACTCTTTTCGTGTGTGTATTCTCTGTAAACAACTAGAGCAAGAGGCTCTGTTTTCCCTTCTCCTCTGTTTCTTTGGTATGGCTTCTGGTGCACTGTCTGACGCCCTCTTTTCTCCTTTCGGTGCATTTGCTATGAAAACGTAACTGGGAGCCTTCTAAAGTGCTCTAGTTTCGTGTGGGTATCTAGTGAGTCAAACAAAGGATTCCAGGTACGCCCAAAACCTTCAACAAGGGTGATCTCGAACAAGGCTGTAATATCACATGTTGGAAAATAAACATCTCAAATGTAATATAATCAGTCCAGATTATAACATACTCAAATATAAAATCTATATGAGATGCAGCGGAAGACTGAGAGTTACCTCTCGCCATTAGCTTGATTGATCTGAGGAGAACTGGAATCAAATGAGATACTTGTCAAATAGAGAACACTGTCAGATAAACAACAGGCTCTTCCAGCCAGTGATTAGGCACAATGATGGCAACTTGTGTACTGCCATCACCAGTGGAGAACCTTCAATGGTGAGCTGAGAAAATAGGTCTCGCTCTAGACTCAGAAAGAGATCGCACGATAAAACTGAATTGTTCTCAATTGTTAATTTTCACAATAAAAAAATTAACCTTAAATAAACTGAGTCCATAACCCACCTTGGATTGGACCCAATGACTACGGGCCATACTCAGAAATATTTATTAATTATCCTAATTAATATCTAAATAGGTTATAATAAATAATAAATATCTCACACGGTGTAGATCTAGGATGGAACTAGACACAACTGACTAGAGCGATGTGGGTGTGGGATGGAACTAGCAAACAGCATGGGTTTGGGACGAAACTATATGAGCATCATGGGTTTGGACAAGCGGCGGGGGCCTAGGACAAAACTAAACTAAATGCGGATCTAGACGCAACCAAACGAAATGTGGATCTTGACGGAACTAGATAAACTATGAAGGAGAAGGAGAGAACACTCATGATTATGAAGCATTAAACAGAAGTAGGTGGCAACGTGAAAACAAATAATTAGATAGGAACTAGAGAAACAAACTTGAGGCAAAGACCACTACACCCATAGATGCAAAGCATAACTAAGTCAAAGTGGACTATGAGTTAGAGATATGGTTGGACATGAGAAAGTAATTGCAGAGGGAACTGACTCATTCCTTCTTCTTCCTCATTTTCTGAATCATAAGAAACTGGCCATGATACCATGTGACAATTGAATGATCAAAAGTAGGGGAAAATAAGAGTATTTGAGTAATACAAACATACCTTTATATAGACAAAAATATAAGCTAATATACTAAACCTAAAATCTTTTCATAATCATAATATCTCAAATTTATTTTTCTAAGATATAATAATGTTTAAATGTAATTATAAATAATATCCAAATTTAACTCTAGATAACTAAATAATATCTCAAAATTATTATTTAAGTGGTAAATCCCATTGCAAGCTAGCTTTTATTTCAATCTCATAAGGGTTATTATTTCAAAGGGACCAAAATATGTCTTTCTTCCTAATTAAAATATAAAACTAGCTTTTATTAAAAAAGTTGGAACTAACTAAGTCACTGGGGTTAAGGCATAACTAAATTTATACCTACTTATAATTGTAATAAATTCTTTAAATGACATAACAATAACTAGACTTAACTATAGTCTGTACTAGCGGTATTCATAATTAGACCGACAAGTAGTTAGAAATAAAAAATGCCTAACCACACTTCTAGGCCTAATCTCCAATAAACATTCAAGTGGTCTAACCACTTAATTAGGTATAATCAAGTGGTTAAACATTGTCTTAACAACTGTTTCAAGAAAAGGAAAAAAGGTCAGCCCTTTGGTAGGCATGATGAACATTGGAGCCTAACTGAATCAAAAGGCCTAACTTAAATTGAAGGCTTAATCATAGTTGGTTAAACAAAATGTAAAAAAAATTGGCATTAATGGTTAATTGTCTTTCACAAAGATGTGCTTTGTTTAAATATGTCAAAAGAGTGAAGGTAACTAATTTGTTTGAGAAATGATTCTTCGGATGCAATTAACCTTATCAAAGGTGTAAATAACATTATTTAAGATTACTAGAAATTAATTTTAGAAAGCCATGCCATGTTTAAATAGGATTAGTTGGTTGATCTTCATTAGGTTGAAAGAGAGAAGAACTTTATAGCTAATATACTAGCCAAGTATGCTTTATGTCCCTAGATTTTACCTAGTTTTTCTTAATGATTTTCGTTCACTTTTATTTTTCTTATAATGAAAAGTAGTATTTACAGCTTTTCTTATTAAAAAAACTAATTTATCAAAACAATTATTCAAGGTCCTATTAAAACATTTAGATGACATAATACTCAATGAATATGTAACAATTTTGTTTTAAGACAAGACGATACATAAATAAGTGGTTGGATATTTGATTCTCTGCCTTTATATATATATATGCAGAAATCTCACTCCTCTTTGCCTCTGATCTTGAGACGGATTAGTCTGTATTGCCTATAGAGTATACTTTGTTCTAGATAAAAACATAGAGAAAGAAAGAAAAAGAAGAAGCTTGTAGACTTAAGGAAAAAATAGATTCTTCTGATAGAGAATTGTTTTGTTATGAAAAGAGAATAACCCATATATCACGTTTTTTTCCTATTTAATGGAATAGATTCGGTAAGTGTAAAAAATATCTGTAGTAAAAAATGATACCTACATAGACACGAGTCTAAAAACTAGGTTTTAACTTACTATTTTAAGCCTACATTGAAAAAGAATCGGAATCCGAATTTGCTCCTAATGCACCTAATAGAGAAACCTTCCCCACTTGATGCATGAAGCCCTAAATGCAAACAAGCGGCAATAGAGTAGGTATATTAGACACTTTATTGGATTCTTTTTCTCTTTAATTTGTGGAATAAAGTTTAGAGGGCTCAAACCAGCAAGTGTTGGTCTTGGTGAAAGTGATGCGGGACGGGGGAAAGGAAAGGAAGAAGAGAGAGAATAGGGAGACAAGAGAGAAGAAGGGAAAATTCATACGAGAGAAAAACTTAATATTGAGTGTTATTCGATTCAGGAGGTGTAAATACAATGAAATGGGTTGAGGCCTATTTTATAGCCTCAACTTTAGTCCTACGAATAATATTCTAGAAGTCTTAAAATTAATAAAAATATTCATCAACTATTTAATATATAATTTAATTAAAAAATTAATTTTAATTTTAAATATAAAATCTATTTTTTATATTTATTAATTTTTTTTAGATTACCCTATTGATACTCCCTCAATAAAAATTAAATAAGAAAAAAAGCACTTGAGAAAAAAATTAAAATATTTTAGACAATATACTATATTAATTAATTTAACTAATTTTTTTAATTTAATTATATTAGTTAAATATATTGTATATTAAGAAATGATGAGTATAATAATAAATGATAATAAAGAAAGATCATGATAAATTAAAATTATAAAACAAAATATTTATAAATCTTTTATGATAAAACTAAATGTGTAAGAGATTAAAAATCCTAACAAATCATTATAACCGATTATGTATAAGGTTTTGAATTCCAACATGTGTGAATATAGCAATACTTTAAATTAAATTTGGCTCAACAATACTAATACTAGGCAATGGTAGAACAAAAAATTTAAGACTAGAGAGGTGAACTATTAACAATTTTTTATCATATCAACAAATAAATTATAATAGTATAAATATAATAATTTAAGCAAAAAAGACCAAATATAATTAATAAATATGATGAGGAAGTTGAATTCTGTGAGTTTGCATATTTTGAAAGTTTGCATATTTTGAAAATTCTGTAAAATATTTTCTTGATCAATTCTAACAAATAGATTATAAAATTATTATTGTCTTAGTTGTATTTTTGATATGTTTAAAAACTTCTTCTTGCCTAAAATAATTTATTATTTTAACAATCAAGATAGAATAAAAAAGTTTAACTTATATTCAAATAAAATAAGAAAATAAAACTAACAAAATTACTTAATTTTGTTCTATGTTAATTGGTTGTGGGATAGGAAAATGTGGGTTTGTGGACATTTTGTAATTGTCGCCCATTAAGGATGAAGAAGAAAAAGAGGGAGTGTAATGTGTAAAATTGAGGATACTCAAGTAGGTATAGGAAAATTTTAACCAATAGTAAAGGAGGTGGCCCTATTCCCCAAGCTAGGGGCCTTTCCATCGTGGCCTCAAGTAGGGCAATTTTATATTAAAAATAAAATAATATAGAGGCCCCTAGTGAAGTCTAAATTTGAGTCTACATAACAAATATCTGTTACTTATATTTAAAATTAAAATTATATCATTTTGACTAAATAGGGGCGATATAAAAGAGAGACCCTTGCTATCCTTTGGCCCCTAAGCATAGGTTTGCCAATTGTTTTGTATTATTAAAATCATATGGATATCTCGTTTAGTTTTTAAATATAAAAAATAATATTTCTCAAAATAAAGAATTAGATTATGTAAACTTGATAATTTAATTTTACAATTTTTATACACAAATAATATTTTAAAAGTAAAACATACTTATAAGATTTTTTAAAGTATCTTTAAATTAGCTTTTAGAGAATATATTCTGAGAAAAATATATTTTGAAGAATAGATTTTGGGAATAATATATTTTAAAAATAGAAATATTTAGATGATTAGTAATAAAATCACTTTTTATATTGGTAAATTACTAAAAAAGGTATGATTTGATTAAAAGTAAGAGAGATGAGAGATAAAAGAATATAGAGAGAGAAGAGAGAGGAGATAGGGTGGAGAAGAGAGATGAGAGAAGAGAGAGGAGAGAGGGTATAAGAAAAAATAGAGGTAATATAATAATTAGATAGTCTATAAGCTCTTTTACTGTTCTAAAAGTTAGATTCAGTAACTTATTTAAAACTATAATTTTGATCAAAATCACTTTTAGACAAATATGATTATTTATTTAAAATTTTTCTAAACCAAGATTTTACTAAAAAAAAAATTTTAAACCATACACCCAAATATACACTTAGTCAAAAGAATTTAAATTGTACAAAAAGCATATCTAAACAAACAAAATAATAAACCCTAAAATAATTGAATTTTTTTTCTAATTAAGTAATTATTCTGAAGAATAAGATTGTCGTCTTGTGGGGGGTTCAATTTTCTTGTGCTTTGGACTTTTTATGTATGTTCGCCGAAAACTAAGAATTTTGAATTTTCCACCTTGCTATAGTCAAAGAAAACTGGCGCACGCCATGCCGATATTTCTTATATTCACAATAAGAGAAAGGGAAAATAATCCGGAGTCCCACGGAATAATGTTTTTTTATATAATAAAATTTAAATAAATGTAATATCGATATCTTATTAAGATTAGAATATAACCCTAAAATTCAGAAAAAAATTATAAGAGATTTATAAGATCACCTATCAAATGAGTTCTCATGATAACAATAGAAATTAAACTCATTCTTGTAAAATATGAGCTTATTTTTTACTATATATACTAATTCTCATTGGCCCCACAAAATATTCTCTTTTGTTTTTTTTATACAAAATTTTTAGAAAGAGGTTAGACTCATTCACGATTGGTAGGATGAAGTCTACCTTCTTCAAAAGCGATATCAATATCGGTAAAACGAGTTGTTATTATCTTCAGACATAAATTTAAGCACCTAAGAGTTATGATATCTCTCTAAATATCACAATTGAAATTACAATAAAATAATACTTTTTAAAAATCAAATATATTTTAAATAATAATATATTTTATTATTTTATCAGTTAAATTTATTAGGTTAAAATAATTCAAACTCCAAAAGATTTGCCGTTAGTACTGTTTGTTTTTAAGTTGCCCACTTGGTTTATTAGAATTTTATCTCGATTATATCTAAATTTGACCTGCGTCATATACCTGTTATGGTAGGTGAATCTCCTAACAGAAATTTTTTATATATATTAAAGCACTAATTTAAGATCTTATTTAAATTATATTTATCTGATTATTACTCATTAATTCCGGTTGGTAGCCGCGGCTAATACTGCTTCAATGCCACTGAGCAAATTAGTGAGGAATGTGTAGGGCCCAATTAATATTAAATGTATGGGTCCAATCATGAGTCCCCTATCAATAATGGCCCCATCCAAAGTATCCAACCCGACTCATTTAAATTTGACTCGGTCGAGTCTTCTACACGTAGGCGGTTAGGATACTGAAATAAGATCCTTAGAAAGTGGGACTAGGGGATAGGGAACGCAACGCCAAAATATCTCAAACAACTCATCAAAGACGGAACCAACCTACTAAACTGATAGTTTTTTATTTTTGTTACATTAAAATGATAGCTTTAAAAAAAGACAAAACCAGCTCACCGAACGGATAGGTTCGGAAAAGACGGAAGTGACACTCCAGGCCCAAGAAGCTATGCTATAAATGAGAAAATCATCTATTCAGCTGGGGGATTAATTGATCTTTTTCAATGTCAAGTTCATTCGTCCATCTCACTTTGTAATCCATTCATTTTGTTTCAAGCTCCGGATGGAAGTCATTCATCCCTTGTCTCTACTATACTTACTTTCAATTCCTTCTACAGTACCTTTTGTATAATAGAAGAATTTTTAATAGAAATAAATATAAATTAAATTAAATTAAATTAAATTAGAAATAAATTTTTAAAAAATATTTAATATGATAGAAATAAGTATAAAATTGATATACATATTTTTATAACTTAAGGTAAAATGATCTGAAATATTATTTTATAACTTGAGAATAATTAAAGTTGTCTATAAATTTTATAATTAGGGTAAAATGGTAAAAACAAATTTTATTTCTACTTCCATCATCTCATTCTTAATTTTTTTGATAGAATTGAAATAATCTAACATGTTAGAAGTAAAAATAGAAATAGAAGTAACTTCTATCGTATCAAACTAGGGAAGTGAAAAAAATCTACTTCCATTTCTCTACTCCTATTTCCATTCTACCAAACATAGCATCATTATTTCTTGATTTGTAGCTGTTAATGACCTAATAAAATCTTTTTTGTAAAATTTTGCCTCTACACAATGATCGTCATATTTGAGAACACAACTTGAATCTTAGAAGTTTATTACACTAGACTAGTACTAAACCCATTTGATATATATTATATAGGCTAAAAAAAAATAGAAAATCCTTTTAAATTTTAAATTAGGTATGCATCATTTCTCTAATCTTTAAAAATTTAAATTAAAGAGAATTGCTCCAGAGTTCCAATAGAAGACAAATAATTAATATAAAATTTTTGAGATTGTTAAAATAAATTATAGGTCCCAAAGGACCTAAAGTTAATTTTCTGAAATTATGAAGTTACACACATGTCCCTATTAATACTACACAAATTAACAAAGACAATTTGGTAATTACATAATTAAAACAATTAGGTTCATTGGAACTTTAGAATTATTTGATAATTTCATCATATTTTTTTGTTATTAATATATTTTTTTAGGATTCTACAAGGATTCTCCCAAAAAAAAACTCTTTGAAGAAGCAATTGGTATTATAAACTTTCTATTGGCGCAATATTTTAGGTTATTAATGTTCACATCAGAAAGAAAATCATACCAAGTTTTGGGGTTGGGTAATGACCAAACGCCCTTAAGTCAACATTTGCACTAGGAGGTTCATAAAATAGGATTAAATTTGAGCTAAAAGCATCTATTGTCCGATTGTCAACCTGTAGTAAGGACCTCAGTCCCCAAAGGTTGGGCACAATCCTTATGGAGGATGAGTGACAAGTGATTCTATAAAGCAATTTCTATTGAGCGGTGAGTATACAGAGCCCTCTGTAGACGACTTCAATATGGACTATGTATTCGTAAGTAGTGAAGTGGCCTTTTCGCCCGCTCCCTCCCTCCACGGAGTAGTCTATGTTTGCCTATAGGTAGGTTTGGGCAAGTTCATACATGCTTACAGTTAATTGGGCATGTGAAAGCCCAAACCTGCTCATGGACGTAACTAGACTTGTTCACAAGAAAACTAATAGCCCGTTTAGTTCACTGAATAAGAACAAATATAGTACAATGTAATGTAATGTAATGGTGATTATATGAATTTTTTTGATATGCTATTAAGAAAAGATGATACATATGTATAATAATGTTTAATTTAATTACCACAAACATAGAAATATATTATAATAGTAAATCAAAAGACAAAATAACCCTTATCAATATATGTATATGTACATAATGATTAAAATTATATATATTTTTACCAAAATATATAATAACTCTTTATATATATACATAATAAAGTAATAAACTAAATTATCCTAGTTAATATATACAATTAAAAATTGAAATTTTATTAATTAAATTCATGTTTATATATATTTTAATAACCAATATAATTTTTATATAAATCTAAAATTGATGAACAAATAAGTGGAACCATTGAATGTAATATTATATATATATATATATATATATATATATATATTAGTTTTGCTTGTATTGTGCTATAATTAGATTGTTTACTTATCTCATTAATTTTTTTTATTAACTTGTATGTAGAAAATGCAAAATTGAATTAAAGTAAAAATGAAAATTTTATAGTAGCTAATATAATTTTTATATAAATCTAGAAATGAGCTAATAAGTTTAATGTAAATATGCACATTATAACTAATAAGTAGAATCCTACATATAATAATAAATTAAAGTATAATGCATGTTTTTGTTAAAATTGTGTGTCTATTATACAACAAATTAAATATAATATATGTTTTTAATTAAAATTATATATATATATATATATATTATAAAAAGAAGTATTTCTCTGATGACATCGTGTTGCTGGAGGAGCATGGTGGCCGAAGAAATTTACTAGCAATAGAACATTATCGAGAGATACTATAAGGCAATGGTGGATATACGATCAAGTGGAAGAAGACTATGGAGAAAGTAAGGGTAAATAATGTCTTTTTTTCTATATTCTAACATGTTTTAATCCTCGTTCATAACAATATAATCCTTTTTACATAACTTGATGTAATCAAGATTACAAAATGTAATCCCCTACATTATATGAGAGTAATAAGAGTAAGCAAACGTTAGAATCAATCTATTGCATAAAGATTATATGTAATTCTCTCCCATAGATTCGAATCAAGCGAACTTTCATGGTATGGTTAGAAGGAAATAGGGGTAGGCAAGTGGAAGTAAAATCTTATATTTTTTTTGTTTGGTATGATGACTTCCACTTCTACTTTCACTTCGCTGGGTCATTTCAATTCTATTAGAAAAGTTAGAAATTGAGACGATGAAAGTAAAAATAAAATTTTTTAGACCATTCTATATCAAATTATAAAAATCTTTAACAACTTTAATATTTCGTAAGTTAAAAAAATATTTTAAATTATTTTACCTTAAGTTATGAAAAAAATATACATAAATTTTATACTCACTTCTATCCTATTAAACAAATTTTAAAAAATTATTTCTAACTTAATTATACTTCCATTTTTATTTTTATTTTTATTTATATTAAAAACTCTTTTACCCTAATAACGGAATATCTGGATATTGCTCAACTAAGGGCAAGTCTATGAAGCACTTAGGGGGCAGAGGTGGTTTTGTTAGCCTTGGGCAAAGTCTCCAATTAGATCAATCCAAGAATACGAATCATTATTTTTGAACGTTAACGATGTGTTGTTTTATCCATCTTTTGGGTACATACAGCAAGGAAAGCGGCTCTGGTTTGTAGCTAGAAACAATGACTTCTACAGTACTCCCCGTCCTCTCTCGCGCTCTGTTTAGGTATGGCTTACCTCTCCTTCGAAAGCTCTCTTAAGGAAGATCCTCCGCCTTACCCTGGAGATGATCGCTCCACTAAGAAGGTGAATATTAGAGATGGTCATGGTGACTCTGACATGGATAATGCCGATTGTGTTATGTCATCTTTGGAACATCAAATACCAGACAAAGCATCGCCGGAGTTTGTTCCAGAAACGCAATCTCCTATCGTCTCTCCTTCTGTGCCTACTGTTCCTGTGCACAATCTGATGAATGTTGAGCAGTCGTCTCCCACAGGTAATCACTTACCTTTTAAAGATAAGCTTGTTTCCAACAGTAGTATTTTTTATGATGATAAAGAAGAAGTGATTGTTCATCAAGGAGATGTTTCTATTGAAATGAAGGATAATATTTCAACAGTGAATTTTGCCTCCCATGTGCTAGACATTTTAAACCAGAGGATGGGATTTGCAATTATAGTAAAGCTATTGGGACGTACTATCAGTATTCGTTCTCTTAGAACACATCTTTATCTTATGTGGAAACCCAAGGGGAAATATCATGTCTCTCACTTGGATAACGAATGCTTTCTTGATAAATTTAAGGATGATTTAGATTATCAAAATGCTCTAATTAATGAGCCGTGGGTGGTTTTTGGGCATTATCTCACTGTACAACCTTGGTCCCCGTCTTTCAGAACTAAAGAGCATGTGATCAACAAAGTTTTTGGTTGGGTAAGATTACCTCGTCTTCCAGCTAGATATTACCATAAAAAAATCATACGGTCTATTGGAAGAGTCTTTGATGAAGTGCTTAGGGTTGATTATAATTCAGAAACAGGAGACAGGGCTAAGTTTGCTCGCCTGGCTATTTCTCTTGACCTTACTAAGCCTTTGATTTCTAAGGTTCAAGTTGATAAGGAGTTAATTCTTGTTGAGTATGAAAATCTTCCGACTATTTGTTTTTGTTGCGAAATGTACGGGCACATGGAACAATCATGTGAGATATTTATTTATCATATAACATATTTATATATTAATTAGGACAATTAATAAATATTTTTGAGTGTGACCCGTAGTCATTGGGCCAAGTTCAAGGTGGGTTATTGATTTAGTTTATTTAAGGTTAATTTCTGATTGTGGAAATTAATAATTGAGTTAATCGTGAGATTATTTTCTGAGTCTAGAGTGAAACCTAATTCTCATCTCTCTTTTGAAGATTCTCCACTAGTGACGGCAGAAAACAAGTTGTCATCACTATGCCTAATCACCAGCTAGAAGAACCTGTTATTTATCTGACAGTGTTCTCTTTTGACAGGTATCCTATTTGATCCTAATTTTCCTTAGATCAATCAAGCTAATAGCGAGAGGTAACTTTAAATCTTCTGCTTTATCTCATATATATTTTGTATTCATATATATATATATATATCATAATCTAGATTGATTATGTTGTCTTCGAGATGCTTATTTTCTAACATGTGATATCAGAGCCTTATTTAAGATCACCCTTGCCTTGCTTATTGATCTTTTGTGTTCATGAGATGAATTGGGATACAGGAATTTATTTTATTTTTTATCCTTTAACCATTTCTTCTTGACTCCTTTGTGAATGGTGCGAGACTGGCGAGAGTGTGTGAGAGCCCGAGAGAATCCACCTGGAGATTGAGAGAGTCACCGGAAACTGAGAGTTGCGGCAACGATAGGGACAACCTCCTTGCCGACGATGTTGCTTGATTCTAACAACTCCACTGACGGTGACCTCATCAGCACGACCGTGACAGAGTCACCGTCTTGATTCATCGCAAGATAGCTATGAAACTGCCAGCGATGATGCCATAAAATGAGAAGGATCACAGTCTCTGACACACAGAGAACAGCAGCATATTGCCACCCAAGCTCACCAAAAATATGGAGATGGACCACCGTCGCAGTTGCCGTAAGAAAAATGCCTGTCGCAGGTCGCTGGCGTTGCTCTCATTGGAGAAGTTTTACGGTGTGAATCACTATCAGATTCACCGTGAAAGCTTGCCCAGGAAGGTCATCAACGGTTAGGTCCTATGTCATCGACGTTGTAGGTTGTCGAGTCGCCGCTCCAAGCCGCCATTGAGACCGTCAGTGAGAGCGAGGGAGTCCTAACACAGTCGCCGGCATCGTTATGGCTGAGGAAATACGTCGTGGCTACGGGTGATCGCTGCTCTGTCGGGTTTCTGGGTCGCTGAGTCGGGTTTACCTAACCCGACTCAGCGACTGTGAAAGGGCTAAACGGTACGTTTTGCCCTAAGTCGAAACGCACAGTTTCACTAATGCTCTAAAAAAAACAAAAAAAAAATTTCGCAGAATGGGCCGTGAAGGCTTATGGGCTGCAATTTTTCTTTTGTTTTTTTAAATCCTTTTGGGCCATCGTAGATTGGGTTGCTTATTGTTATTATTTTTTTTCTTTTCCTTCCAGAAAATAGTTTTGAGCCTGGTTTTTTTGGGTTTTATTTCTGGAAATTATTTTGGGCTATATTTTTTAACCTTTGTGTATGGGCCACTTGGTTTTATTTTCAAAAAATTATTTTTGGCCAATTAATTTGTTTTTCCAAAATATTTTCATGCACTGTAAATGTTTAAATTAATTTATCTATATTTTTAAATTTAGAAAAAATGGTCATTAGATGAACTGCTATCCATGTGTGTTCAGGAGGAGATTAGATTGCTGATGAGTGGAAAAAGTGCACAAAAGGAAGCTCATCTAGTAGAAGGTTCCATGGCTGGCAGTAGAAGAGGAGACAAGGGAAAGAAAGATAAAAAGAAAAAGTGGAAAATCCCTGATATTTCAGCTGCCAACAAAAGGAATACCATATGCTTCTTCTATAAGGAAAAGGAACACATGAGGGATGATTGTCTCAAGAGGAAGGGATGGCTAGCAAAGAGAGGTATACTTTCATCGTGTGTTATTTTTGAATCTAACTTTTCTAGCGTTAATGATGACACTTGGTAGATTGACACTGGGTCAATAATCCATATTTCTACTACCATGCAAGGTTTTCTAACAAGCAGGCCTCCACATTCCAATGAGGAAACTGTCTTATCAGGCAGTGGGAGAGGAGATCCTATGAAAGCTGTTGGAACTTTTCACATTCATCTTTCAAATAAAAATGTGTTAGAACTTTATGATATTTTTTATGTTCCCTCTTATAAGAGGAATTTAATTTCTATGTTAAGAATCATTCCTTTTGATTATCATTTAGTCCTTTCTAAGAAACTCATGACTTTGTCAAAGGATTTAATTTTAATTGCGAATTTAATTATGATTGATAGTTTATTTAAAATTGTTTCTAATTTGCCGCAATCTTTTTATGTTTCGCGTGGTACTAAGAGAAGTGTCATCGATGAGAATTCTTATAGCCTGTGGCATAGAAGATTGTGTCATATCTCCATTGATAGAATCAAAAGGTTAAATAAAGACTGAATTCTTCCATCTTTAAACCATTCTGAGTTTGATTCTTGTGTGGACTGCATAAGGGGAAAGCAGACTAATAAGTTACATAAGGGGGCTAAAAGAAGTTCTGAGTTACTAGAAATTATACACACTGATATTTGTTGCCCTGATTTGACTGCACATGGTCAAAAGTACTTTATCACCTTCATTGATGATTACTCACGATACATGTATGCCTACATACTTTATAATAAAAGTGAGGCACTATATACTTTCAAGGAATATAAAGTAGAAGTAGAAAAACAAATTGAGAAACCAATCAAGATCGTGAGATCAGACCGTGGTGGTGAGTATTATGGCATATACACTAGTGAAAGATAAGGGCATGTCCATTTACTGATTTTCTTCGAGCGCAAGGTATAGTAGCTCAATATACTATGCTTGGATCACCTAACATGAATGGTGTAGCTGAAAGAAGAAATAGGACCTTGCTGGATATGGTTAGGAGCATGATGAGTAGCTCCAAACTACCATCTTCTCTGTGGAAGGAAGCACTCAAGACAACCACATACAGGTGGAAGTGTCGGTCAACGTGGAAGTTTTGCCTATTACTCTTATTCTTCTGGTGTGTGACCATCCTCAGATTTCCCATGTGAGTAGCATTGCTCCTTTTGGTGAATAGATGTAGGTGCAGAGACGAAAGAGGCTAATTGTACATGGGACCAGAATATATGCATCTCACACCACCAGAAACAACTTCACTATATCGAGGTTTGAAGTTCTAAATGAGGCCAAAGGGATTCTGGAAAATAGGCACGATGTGTACGACATTGTAAGGCCAAAATCACATACTGACATGTATGTCCAAAAAAGGAGAGGAAAACAGCAAAAAGTGACTAAGAGGTATGAGCCAATATTTGGACAAAAAGATAAAACCCATACTAAAATTAAAAAGGATTGCATTTTTTAATCTGCATCTTTCACAGCTTATAAAATGCCCACTTATATAGATAACAATAACAATATAGCCATCGCGATTAATGACGTTAGAAGCCTGCAAATTCGACATGATAATTCATCTACTTATCTGGAAAATACTCAAATCCTGCATGTTTTTGGCCAACAATTCCAACAGCCCAAGCCACCGGACCCAATTACAAAAAGTAGAGGAGTGAAAATCTCCACTAGGCTTACCATTCATAACCTGGGTGTCAAGCCCAATGAGCAAGAACCTGGATTTTCTGTCAAAGCCATGAAAGGTATAGCTAGAGGCCTATCAAATGAAGTACAAGAAGATGCAATTGCAATGCTTGTTGAGGGAGTAGATTTTTCTCCTTGCCCCTCTAGTTAATTATGTCCATTATTACGTGGAATGTCAAGAAGCCTCATACAGGAGATTCCCTGCTATTTTTAAATCTTTTGTTCATAATTATAGACTTGACATCTTTGTTATTTTAGAGCCTTGTATTTTAGGTGTTAAAGCTGACAAAGTTATTAAAAATTTAAATTTTCACCATTCTCATCGTGTGGAATCTTCAGGTTTCGCTGGTGGAATCTTGATTTTATGGACAGATAAAGTAGAGCTTAATGTTCTCATTAATCATCTTCAATTTATTCACATGAAGGTAACATTTATAGTTGAACGAACCAGTTTCTTTTTCTCTGCAATGTATGGAAGCTCTTATCCAGGTCCTCGAAAGTATATTTGGGAGGATCTTTCTCACTTTGGGTCATCCAATCAGCCTTGGTTATTAGCGGGATGTTTTAATTCAACCATTGAAGCATGAGAAAGAAGTGGTGGATTGGGAAGGATAAATAATGGTTGCTGATAGAACACAAATTGTGATGGTTTATGTGACATTTTAAGAGTTTTGTGACAACTTTACCATTCATTTTATACCTATAATTGTGCTTTTGAGGTAATACATGATTGCGCTTTACAATATGCTGATTTAAGGGTAAAATAGTAAATTAACTCCTACAAAATGTATATATGTCATTCTTTAGTAACTGGTTGGATTTTTACAGTGAGCTTTGATTTTGAATTGCAGATATTTTAGAGGAGAACCAATGATTAATGTGAGCAGAAAAGAAATCATAAGATAAATAAAATCAAATCAAGGAAGGCAGCTTCTGTGCTCTTTAGTTGCTATAAAAGTGTCTATAAATTGCAACCTCATTTCATCTGGGAAGTTTTCATGCGTTTATAGGTTGCGACCAAAATAGGATTTGGTCTCGACCAAAGAAGACAATCCGTGAAGCTGTGCGTTTTTTATTAGGTCATTTTGGTATTAAAAGGAGAGAAAGCCGTAGATGTAAAACAAGGCTAGTTTTTACCTGATCCGACTAAGAAGCAGTACTCAATCATTCTCTCAATGCTCTCTCCATAACCTATACACATATCTTCCATCATTCATCTTTCCATCATCGTTTTTTTGCTTGCTTAATGGCATCATATATGAGCAGCGATTGCAGCATAGTAAGAGTTAGGAGAAGATAAATCTTTAGTCTCTTGGTGATGGATCGCATATTTTGAGCTCATGGACTGCACTGCACTGGGGAGTTTTTTGTTTTAATCTCTACCTTTTTTATGTTTTGAAATTCCTAGATCTAGGGTTTTCATTGTATGAGTAGGGACTGAATATCGATCAATTATTCTGAGATTATATTTTGTAATTGAATTTGGATAATTTGAATGTTGATTTTAATATAAATATTTCAGTTTTGATTTCTGGATAATTGGGTTGTTATCAACGATCGTTGCTAATTAATTCGATTACTTGAAATCTATGGTTATCGATCGATGATTATTTTAGGGAATTTTCATCATATAATTTGATTACATACTAAGTGATTTTTAACAGTGCATTAATAGTTCTTGAACTAGCTTTGATCAAAGGAGTTTAAGGAATATTAATATTCTATACTCAATTGATCGATTGAGGTTTTATTTAAGACATTGATTTTAAAATTCCCAAATTAAGAGCAAGGATAGATAGGGTTCCATCATCAAGAGTCTTTCTTAACATATTTCTTTCACAATCCACTCATTTTTTCATCTTAATCAAAAATATAAAAATATTTGCTTTACTGCACCCTTATTTTATTGTATAAAAAATCAATCAAACCCAAAGCCCATTTTACTTTCACTCAGGTTTTCAATAGTTTTGTCACCAATTTGCTAGGATTCTAATAAAAAGGGTTCCTTGAGAAGAACGATAGGGTTGTGCCTTATACTACATTAATATGGTGCAATTATTTTTATTTTGATAAATCAGACGACGACAATTTGATCAAGTCAATCGCGTCATTTCCAGGGATCCAAGTAATTGGTTTATTAGCAATTAGTTTTCAATTTCATTATTTACCTGAGTCATTTTTTTGTTTGAATTTTAGTTTTTGTTGTTTGTATTGCATAGCATTCTGCATTTTTTTTCAAGTTACTGTGAAATTACTCTCTGTGACTGTGAGTCGTGACCAAAACATATCGGGTCATAACTTGATTACTTTTCTATAGTTCTTGATTACTCCTTGTGAACTCTAGTCATGATAGTCACGACTAGTTGAACTTTTCTACTATAAAAATTTTGTGTCTAATTTTGATTACTTGGTCATTCTTGATTGTTCCTGTGTTGCATGCATAGAAGAACTAAACCATTAGTGCCTTTTGAACCTGAAATTGAGAGATAACTGAGGAAGCTAAGGAAAGAATTTAGAGAAGAGGCAAGATCAACATAATCTAGTTCATCCTCCAGTGTTCCAGGATCTGAAATTGAACTCAATTTAGAGATTCTATTAGAAATTTCTAATATGGCTGAGATTAATCCTAATGGGCATAATGAGCATAATAGACAAGGAGAAAATGAAATACCAATGAATGTAGAAGATAATAGAAGTGTGAGGGAAATAAATCATTCTCATGTGAATTATGATCCTTATGGTTTTTACACTGAAGATGCCAATTTTAAAATTAAAGGAGCTTTGATTGCAACCTTACCTAAATTTTATTATTTTGCAGGATAATGTCCACATCAGCACTTACAAACCATGCATATGATTTGCTCTTCAATGAAGCCTCCAATGACTGCATTGGATGATGTCTTAAGGAGGTGTTTCCATTTTACTGTGGAAGGGAAGGCTAAGGAGTGGTTATACAATTTGCCAACTCATTTCTTAACTCTTAAATGGGATCAGTTGAAGTTAACATTTTTAGAATAGTTCTTCTTAGCCTCTAAGACAACTCGAATGAAGAAGGGGATTATAAATGTTTTTCAATTGGATAGAGAGTCATTATATGAATATTGGACATGATTTATCAACTTGTTTGCTCGATGTCCACATCACAACATGACAAAGGCTGATCTAGTAGACATTTTGTTTGATGGTATACTTCCTCATAACAAGGTATCTTTAAATGTAGTAGCAAATGGATCTTTGAGATATAAAACTCCACAAGCAAGTTGAGAGTTATTCCAGAAAATGGCTAATGAAAATCATCAGAGTGAGTATCCAAGAAGAATGCTTAAATAATCTTCGGGTAATTCAAAAGAGATTTTGGCAGAAATAGCAACTTTAGGAAACGGAATGGAAAAGAGAATGACTTTACTTCAAAGAGATCTGTATTTTACAAAGCAAGTTCATGCAGTGAAAACCTCACAAGTATTAGTTACAGGGTGTGAGTTATGTGGTTCAATGATGCATGCTACCAGTGCATGTGATAGACAGTATAAAGAAGTAGCCACAATGTATCAAGGTAGAGACAATCAATACTGTAAGAGAGACCCATACTCCAATACATACAATCCTGGTTAGAGAGGCTACCCAAATTGTAGGTGGGGGAGTGGGGAAAATAGGCTAACATAATTCCAAGGAGGTGGTACTTTATCAAGAAACTACCAAAGTAATGCAAGGTCTATGGTCCCTTCTCAACCTAACGCTTTAGTAGCATCCAGACTAGATGAGACTTCTCAATTATTGAGGAGTATGGCTGCACAAATGAATAATATGGACGGTAGAATGACTATATAGATAACAAGCTCAAAGAGAATGATGGTCAATTCACCTCCATAGCTTCAATTCTTCAAAGTATGCAGAAGGATAATGCAGATGTACACAGGAAACTTGAGGAGTTAAGTTCTAAGAATGCTAATAGTACAAGTCATTTATCTCATGCTTCCGATACAGTGGTATATCCAAACAAAGAGTAGTGGTTGTATACCTTCAAATATTGTTATTAATTTAAAGGGTTTGAATGCTATATCATTCAGAAGTAGGAGAAAAGTTAACTTTAAGGAAGATGATGCACCAAGGGAGGATATGAAAGACCTTGAAGCTAAAAATACATTATTGTCAGAGATGAAAATTAGGAAATTAGAGAGTGAGAAAGAACAGCAGCTTATGATTAAGAAAGCAATCCAAGAGGAGAACTCACAAGAGGAAATGCAAAAGCAGCAAGAAGAGGAAGTGATAATGCAAAGTCCAGCATATAAAGAGAAACAAGTGGAGGAGAAGGTAGAGTCAAGCATGCAAAGGGGCTTGGTGCCTTCAGGTAAGGAGGTAAGTATAAATGATCTTCCTTTTTCTAAAGCTTACTTTGCTGGAAAGAAACTGATTGACCCTGAATTTGCAAAAGATGCTTGTACTCTTTTTAATAAAATTGAAATAAATATTCCTATAGTTGAATTCCTCAAAAGGAACCCTAAGTATGCTAAATTTTTTAAGGAATTGTGTTCTAATAAGAAAAAAGTTTATGCCTCTTGAGAGAATTCAGGTGAGTGCTGATGTGTCATCACTTTTTAAGGTTGAATTACTGGTGAAGTGCCAAGACCCAGGATCTTATTCAATCCCATGCACTATAGACAAAGTTCATATTAAGGGAGCATTATTAGATCTAGGGGCTGCCGTTAATGTAATGCCTTAGTCAGTATACTTAGCCTTAGGTATTAATAATCTTAGAGACACAAGTGTAATGCTCCAATTAGCTGATAGATCAATTAGGTATCCTAAGGGAATTTTAGAGGATATTATAGTGCACGTTAAATATGAATGAAGCAATGAAATATCCCTTTGATAATTCTACTTTTGTTGGGTTGAATGCCACTGATTATGCTATTGAAAAAATTAGGGATGAGCATAAATTGAGTTTGCATGATGGGTATGATCTTATGTTGCATAATTACCAAAAGTCCCATGAAGCATTTCAGTAGTATGTAGATTTAAATTAATCTTTGAGTGATTATTATAACTATTTTAAATCTCTTTCTTCTGTTTATTCATTTCCTTGCTCTTGTGAAGGCAATGCATTGTGCTTTAATTGTTTTGATGTAAATAGTATGCTTTCAATTTCTAAAGATTTCTCATTCCCATCTAAATTTGATTCAATTTCATTATTCTCCAATGATAATGTTTTTGGAAAGGAATTTGTGAGTGATTTTACAGGAATACAAGACATTGTGGAAGCTGGAAGTGGAACAAACAAAGAGGGGTTGAGCTTGTGTGATCCCAAGTCACGACTAAAGACCTCAAAGTCGCAACTAGATGTGAACTTACTAAGGGAGAGACTCTGTGCAACGGAGTCACGACAAGATGATTATTTGGTCGCGACCATAAACTCCTGAGACATCCAGTCACGATAGGATTATGAAGTCGCGATACAATATCAGGGTGCTGAGGGACAGTCTCTCTGTGCTAAGGGACAGTCTCTCTGAGGTCTAAAAAATGACTATGTCATGACCAAATGTTTCAGAGATACCCTTTGTCAGTTTGAGTTGAAACGAGAAGTTGAAAATAAGCTTGAGAGGTCGCGACCAGAAATGGCAGACACAACTAGTGAATTTCAAGTTCCTTAAGTTCCACATTTTTCTATTTTGATTAAAGGGTCAATATGTTCTAAATCTACTTATCCTCACTCATATTCAATAATTACTTCTCATACTTCAAAATTCTTAAATAATTTGATCTCAAATAATAATGCAGGAATGAAAGAGACTGATCTCAACTATATTGCAGTTGTAGAGGAACTTAAGCTTGGTGCAACACTTGAGGAGATTGAAAGTAAGATGGAGAGTCTGAATGAATCGAAGGAGAGTGATTCTAAGTATGTTGCAATGTTATACCAACCTCATCTGGGTGTAGCACTTGAGGAAGTAGAATATACAAAGGATATAAAGGTAACCCCCACCCAAGTTTGTTGTTAATATATACCAACCATAGTTGGGTAAGTTAAAGTTTAAACAGGAAAATTCAAGACAAGCTTAGATGGACTTCGCAATGTAGTCAAAGTGCATGATTTTGGAATGCTAGAGTGGAGAGAGAAGGAAATGTGTAACATCCCTATTTTTATTTTAGGATTTAAGTAATATTAGGGGACATTAATTTCTAGTAGATAAAATTTTATTTAATTACTTAAGTTAAGAAAGTTTATCTAAACTATAATAATAATAAATATAAAAATAAATATTTTTTTTATGATTAAAAAAACAAAGCCATGGAATATATAGATTAAAAAACAAAAAAAAACAAAATAAAAGAGAGAAACAGGCGGTGGAGGAATAAATGTAATAATAATATTATAAAAAAAACATATGGGGCCCACACCTTTTCTTTTAATGCATAAACACACACACAGCACGCACGCGTTTTCTTCTCTTCTTCTTCTTCCTTTTGGCTTTCGCTTAGCGTCTGTCTGCTCCACAGCTCTTCCATTGATGATTATTGGATCCTTTTGAGCTTTGGTTTGTTCTCATAAAATCTTTCAACTATCATAGTTATTTTCTAATTATTTTTTTAATTCAAAGAGTTCTTTAGAAGTATAATTTTTGTTAGAAAGAAAATAAGTTTGAGGATTAGGATTTGGAATAAGTGTAATTTTTTAACAAATAAGAACCATAGAATTGTAGAGATAAGTAAATACTTGCATTTAATTGGTTTAGAATTTTTCTATTTGCATTATTTGAGAGAGTTAGAGTTAGGGTTTAAATGTTAGAGAGTAGAGGTGATTTAATATGAAAATTTTATTGATTTAAATTGAGTTTAACAATTGGGGTATGTTTATTGGAGGTATAATTGATATTTAATTGGTTTAGATTGTTGCTAGAGCCTGTAAATTAAAAATGAGTATTTTTTTTGAAACCCTATATTGGAGAAATTGGGGATTTTGGTCAAATTGAATAATTATGGGTTAATTGATAGTGCAAATGAGTTATTGAAATTTAGAAATGATGTAATTTAATATTGAAATGAATATTTGAATATTGTGAGCATTTAAAATTTTGGGTGAAACTTTAAGGATTATAAATTTGGGGTTTTTGAGTTGTTTGAGGAGTGTGATGTTATATGAGAATATATATGAGTAGAATAAGGTTGGGGCAATATAAGATTATCATGAAAATGATAATTTAGAAAATAGATGTGTAATTGTGACAGAGAAATTTAGTTATGGTATTGAATTAATAATTTTTAAATAAAATAAAGTTAAAAGAGAAATGTGAGTATTTATTTAAAAGTATATGTTGTGTCAAATTAACAACATATTGGTACACATTTATATAAACTATGTAGATTGACTAGGGAGTTGTGACCTATGCCCGTGGCTCCTCATTTGTGGTATTTTGGTTAGCTTTGGAGAAAGGTAACCACTTTTCACTCATTGTGTTTGCTAATATGATGTTTGTGAGTGATTTTATATATATATATATATATATATATATAAATCTACTGATGATGATATAATTATACTGAGAAAAGTTGATTGCTAATTTTATTGAAAATTGTCTTGTGAGATTTAGAAAGTTTAAATAAAGATTAAAAACTTGTTATATCTTGATATTGAAATTTGAAGAAAGTTATTATTTTGAGAAAAATCCTATTGTGATATTTATTGAAGTTATTGATTATCGAGCTATTGATATTTTGATTAGTATGATTATCTTGATAAATATGTATATGGTGATTGGGATTAGTCATGAAGTTATCTTTCTACCACGTGGTATAGCCTCTATTGGAGCTCGATGGTTGGGTTTCGCCCCACCAGTTACCGAGGGACTTGCCCCACCAGTTTATCGAGGGGCTGCGACACCCTCACCAGTTTATCGAGGGGGAATGAGTGGTTAGCTTTTTGAGTGTCCATTCATATGGTAGTTATCATTAGCCCTTTGGTCCAGTCAGCAAGTATAAGGCGGTTTGGTTGGTTTGATGAGAGGAATTGGGATGGTATTTCTGTTTGATCATATTACGATAATATATTATTTTCTATCTCGTATATTTTATTAATTGTCCCACTTGATACCTCACGAGTACATGTTAGTATGCATGATAAGTAGGATTGTTGGTTACTGAAACATTTGTCTCACCCCGTGGTTATTAACATTTTTAAGGGTTAGTTTAGTTGCTGGTTTTCACGGGAAGATACCAGAGGCATAATGATAGTATTTGACTTGTATAGCACTATCCTTTATATTTATGTGTTGAACAGATGTAAATTGCCACTATAGGGCCTATTTTTGTTTTTACTATGATAATTTACTATTTTGATGATTATATTATACATCATATGTTTGTAGAAAGCCGGAGGCCTCTCAGGGTCATGCATGTGAATTTGTGGATCTACAATAGCTATTTTGCCATATTAATAGTATTAAGCAGTATTTTGTTGTGTTATGGGCTTTGAAGTTGTTTACTCGAGTTCAATGCTCGGAGGCTCCTTTCAAAAGTTTGGAATTGATAATTATGATAGTTTTGGAAGAGTAATTTGGTATTTCCAATCATATTTATTGGTTGATTAAGAAAAAAAATCTTTTATAACCATGGTAGTGTTCATTTTGGAATCTTTGTAAATCTCTTTTCTACCATGGTTAACTCTTTTGAAATTAAGAAATTCATTTATAAACATGGTTAGTTTGTAGTCAATTATGGTACAAATGATTTCAAGTGATTAATTATTGTTATTTTAAGGAGAATTTTACACAATGGGGAAGATTTTTCAATCAAAAAACTATCTCTTAAAATTCTATGAGTTCCCACCACCTCCGTGAGGCCAAGTTGTCCTTTTCCTATGTCCTACCTTTTACTAGTTTTCCTAATATGATTTATGTTTGATATGTTGATTTGATGATTGGAAAGGGATGAATAAGTAGAAGTAGTAGTTAATTTCTTTGTTTATTGTTTGTTAGGGTTTTTGAATAAAATTCCTTAGTGACTTACTTTTTGTTCAGTTATCTTTCCATCCACACACTCGCATACATGATTTTAGCTTACCCATCTTGTTATTTTTGCTTTCCTTGTATTGCGATGTATGATTTGAATGTGACTGCGAACTTCACTGTGAATTTGCATTGAGTGATGTGTTTAACTGCTATGATAAAGCTAGATTTAAATTGACCTTATTTAGCGCTGTTGTGTCTATAATTCTGCTGACAATGAGGATATTGTCTAGTTTAAGTGTGGGGGTGATGTTCTTGTTTCTGTGCTAATTAATGTAAAATTCTTCGATTAATCCAATCTTTCATCATAAAAGTTTTGGTCTTTGAACTTAATGAAAATTGGATCCCCCCTTTAAACTATTTTGTGATTAGCTAAAAGGATTTTAGTGTAAAAGATGTTTTGGGCTTTGAAAACTATCAAGTGGTAGTCTTTGTGGTATTTAGTCATGATGGTAGTCTCTGTGGTATTTAGTCGTGACACGAGTGCATTAGGTCACGACAATACCTCTTTGTGTATTTAAGTCTCGACCATAATATTTTCTCGTCGCGACTAGTTGTTGTAAGTTTGGAGGAAGCACTCACTGTGAAATTTGGTCGCGACCTTCACTGTTTTCAGTCGTGACCTAAATGCAAAAATGTCCATTTACCTTCTCTTTGCTTTGTGCAATACTGTATAGAAGGATTCTTTTTTAGCTACTAAGGTACTTTTATAAATGATTCATTGCCCTCTTATTTTTAACCTTTTGCATAAATAGTTTATAGAAACCATTATCACACTTTAATTTTTGAAAATTGAAATTGAATTGGAAACACTTAAGTTTTTCTTGTTAGATTTGGGATTATTACATGATTATGAGTGATTACTTTGGAACTTTTAAATCATCATTTAAGAGGGTTTTTAGTTGTGATATGTGTTTTTATGCCTAGTGAATGGTGAACATTGTTTGAGACTTTAGCTTATGAGCAATTTAGATGAAAGCCTTAGTTGGAAGGATTCTCAACCTAAATTTCTATATTGAGTGGTTATTCAATTAGTTTATATCCTCTAGAAATTGTCTTAGCTCTGAGTTGAAAATTACTTGCGCATTTATGTTATTGAATATAAAAGAGGCTTTCATTTATAAACCTTTTTTATCTCAAACACAAGCTCGTACATATTATATCCATAGTCACCCATTTTGAGCCCATCACTTTTTCTTTCTATCTGTTTTTATATAAAGTCATATATGCTATAACAATTTTTATTCATGTAAAAAGAAATCATTATTATTGTGATCTTGTGCTACATCTTCTATGTATAAGGTGCCAGAAAAAAAGAGAGATAGTGTAAAAAAATTGAAAAAAAGAAAAGAGAAATGAATGAGGCACTATTATCAACTCCTATTAGCACAATTACCACCTCTACATCTCTGAAGACATGAATTCATGCTATATATTCATTATTAAATGCATAGTGTACTTTTATCTTTTATATTCCATTCCACATGGCCTATCTCTATCATTTCACCCTTAAAAGACCTCTTGATTCTTTGCATAAGTGTTGTATAGTTGATGAGATTTATAGCCATTGCAAGCATATGGTAGGATGTTTTCCAATTTGAATCTGAGTAAAAGAACCCTAAAAATGAGAGGATATAGAGAGCTAAACACTTACATCCTTAGAGAGAATCTATTGCGCTCATAGAGTTAAGGTTGATTTTATTTAGTAGTTGATTACTTGACATTGCTCATATTATCACTTTTGTATTCCCAAAAAGTTGGTGCATTAATTGTTTTAAGGTATCACTGTAGATTATGTTGTTACCTCAGATTTAATAGCGTTAACTTAGGTGTACTTTATTTCTTTTTTCAGGAGTACAAATGTTCAAGTGTGGGGGAATTGATAGGACACAAATTGTGTATGGTTTATGTGACATTTTAAGAGTTTTGTGACAACTTTATCATTCATTTTATACTTGTAATTGTGCTTTTATTATAATACATGATTGTGTTCAACAATATGCTGATTTAAGGGTAAAATGGTAAATTAACTCCTCCAAACTACATATGTCATTCTTTAGTAACTGGTTGGACTTTTATAGTGAGCTTTGATTTTGAATTGCTGGTATTTTGGAGGAGAACTAAGGACTAATGTGAGCAGAAAAGAAATCATAAGACAAAGAGAATCAAATCAAGGAAGGTAGCTTAAGTGCTCTTTAGTCGCGACCAAAGTTTCCATAAGTCGTGACCTCATTTCTTCTGGGAAGTTTTCCTTCGTTCACAGGTCACGACCGACCAAAGAAGACAATAAGTGAAGTTGCGTATTTTTGATTAGGTCATTTTGAAAAGTGGGAGAAGCCGCAGACGCAAAAGGAGGCTAGTTTTTGCATGATACGGCTAACAAGCAATACTCAATCGTTCTATTAACTCTCTCTCCACAACCTACACACATATCTTCCATCATTCATCTTTCCATCATCGTTTTTCTACTTTCTTAATGTCATCATATCTAAGTAGCAATTGTAGCCTAGTAGGAGTCATGAGAAGCTAAATATTTAGTCTCTTAGTAATGGATCACATATATTTTGCTCATGGACTGCACTGTACTGGGAAGTTTTCTATTTTATTCTCCACCTTTTTCAAGTTTTGGAATTCCTAGATCTAGGGTTTTCATTGTATGAGTAGGGATTGAATATCGATCGATTATTCTGATATTAGGTTTTGTAATTGAATTTGGATAATTTGAATGTTGATTTTAATATGAATGTTTCAGTTTGGATTACTGGATAATTGGGCTGTTATCAACGATCATTGCTAACTAATTCGATTGCTTAAAATTTATAGTTTTCGATCGATGATCATTTGAGGGCATTTTCATCATCCGATTTAATTATACACTAAGTGGTCTTTAACAATGCATTAATAGTTCTTGAACTAGTTTGATCAAAGGAGTTTAAGGAATATTAATGTTTTGGACTCAATCAATCGACTAAGGTTTTATTTAAGACTTCATAATTTTAAAATTCCCATATCAAATTAAGAGCAAGGATAGATATGTTTATATCATAAAGAGTCTTTCTTAACATATTTTTTTCACAATCCACTCATTTTTCCATCTTAATCAAAAATACAAAAATATTTATTTTACTGCACTCTTATTTTATTGCATAAAAAATCATTCAAACCCAAAACCCATTTTACTTTCACTCAAGTTTTCAATGGGGTTGTGCCTTATACTACATTAATAGGGTGCAATTATTTTTATTTTGATGAATCGGATGACAATAATTCGACCAAGTCAGTTACTGTTTCTTTAAATCTTCCATTCATAGTAATGGTTCAATTAATAGGGATTTTCAAGGACCTAAGTATACTTGGAGGCGTGGTACTTTACTTGTTAGATTGGATCGTGCTTTATGTAATCAAGCTTGGTTTGATCTCTTTCAGAATATTTAGGTCTATCATTTGCTAAAAATTCTATCTGATCATAGACCCATCGAAATTAAGATTGGCTTCAATTCGAGACCCATGTCATCAGATAAGCCTTTCAAGTTCCTTGTTTCATGGGTCTCATATCCTGGCTTCTCAGATCTAGTAAAGTAGACGTGGGCCCCAAATGTGGACTTAGTTGCTAGGATCATCCCCTTCACTTTAGTAGCCTAGCATTGGAACTTGACAACTTTTAGCTTAATAGGAAAATGTATGAGTATACTGCTTCAATGCCTCAGAGGTATTCCAGAAAGCCTTGAGGTTCACCCTTTCTCCTCTTTTTTAATTAAGCTTGAACAATCTCTCATGGAGGAATTTGAAGATAAGTTGTCTACAAGAGGAGCTTCTTTGGGTTCAAAAATCAAACTCAGAAGGGCTCTACCAAGGGGATTGAAATACATCATATTTTCATACCAAAGTACTTATTCGATAGAGGCGGAGTTGGATCTCTCAACTCAAAAATGATCAAGGCATTTGGATTGACAATGAGAACCGACTTTCAAAACATGCTCGAGATTTTTTTGTTAATCTTTATTCTTTAGAAGATCCTCAATTTCATCAGCCATCTATGATAGGTATGTTTGAGCCTATATCTGATTCGGATGTTGAGACTTATCAAGCCCTAATTTTTCCATAACTGTATAAGATTGATTGAGGAAAGATGTTTGTAAAGGATTGTGATGATGAATAGAGAACAAAGATAATAACTAGACAAAGATTTAGACCTAGAAGCCTAGTACATAGCCTGAAATAGGTAGACTACCATGCCCTGTTGAGCAGAAGTCCCAGAAGTATACAAATGATATTCAGGGACTAAACTGCAAATAATGAAAGTATAAGGACTAAATTGTAAATAGTGAAAATCCCTGGAGGATAATGGTCATTTTGAAGAAAGAGAGGAACTAAACTGAAAAGTCTAAAATTTCCATAGTGAAAAATGAAAGTAGGTATAAACTTTAGGCCATTAAGTGTAATTATAAAATGTTGAGGGCTTAAACTGTAATTTTCAAAAGTTCTGAGGCAAAATGATAATTATGAGAAAGTTGAGCCGAAAAAGGCCTAAAACTGCTCAAAATTATTTTAGTCCTGAATTTTCTTAGTAAATAGAGAAAATTATTCTAATGAGTTTAACACAACACATAATTTTGATTTGAGGTCCCGATAAATTGATATGAATTTTTGAAGAAAAGGGAAATTAGTATAGTATTTTTTTGGGTCATCATAATCAGATAAAATTTAATAGTAAATTCTTATAATTAATATGAGAATTTATGAAATTGACAGAAGTCAAAAAGGAGTTATGTGGAATTTATAATAGAATTTACAGTGGAATAAAATAACAAATAAATGCTTTTCGGGAAAATTTCTTGGCAGTTGAGCCCATAAAGGTAGTGGACCATGTAGAAGGCCCAAAATAACATCTTATAGACCCAATAATATTTTTAGATAAATATGTGGGCTAGTGCTAATAGGGACAGAAAAATATAAAATTATGAAAATGTTATTGAGTATGCTACTGTGTTGTGTCATTGAGTAAGAGATAGATGAAGAGCATTTGTGTTATTTGAGTTAAGGTTAAATGATTAAGGAGAGTTCCCAGAGTAATTGACCAACGTCAGGGAATACTCTGATGATGTGTGAAAAGACGATAAAGCCTTAGAGATAATTAAGTAAATAAATAAGAACCAAGGGGTATTTTGGTAATTTATCAAGGGATCAGTAATTAAGTTTAGACACTGTCCAAGAATGTCAATGGTAGGAAGAATCAAGATACTGGATTTAAGATCAGAAAACATATTATGGAATCCTAGAAAAATTAAATTTAGAAAATAGTCTGATTTTTGAGAAATTGGACTAAGTTGGTACCAGATTGGATTAGAATTTTTCCAAACTCTTCTTCCCTTGGATTTATGACACATGTGAATATGAGGTGTCACTTGATGATGTCATGGATGATGTCATCTTTTGGCTTCTAGGGCAAGCAAAGATCAAGAGCAAATATAAGCCATTATATCAAATAATGCACAAAGTGATCTTGGCCATCCATTTCTATGAATGCAAACTTAAGCTAAGACAAAGAAGAATTCAAGGACCAAAGTTCAAGTTAGCTAGGAATTAAGGTAAGCAATCTATGCTAACTTATTTTCTTTTAATTTGGGGGCTTGAACTTAGGGTTTCAATAGAAGAAATTTGAGTATTATTTAGTGTATATATACTGTCTAAAACCCTAGATGAAAAGAGAAAGAAGAAATTAAAGTTAGAGCTATATAATTAATGCTTGAACAAGCTAGTTAGATGATTGCTTATTGAATCAAGTTGATATTTGTGACTTTGCTAAGAAGGAGACCTTTTAGTCTGCATTGTTCATGATAGAAGGAGATAGAATTTCAATGATTTAATGCTTCTGTTGAATTTATATGATGATTTTGTATAGTATTGGATAGGTTTTGAATCTTGGAAAGCATTGGAATTGAAAGTTATAATTTTTGGAAGTCTTCTCTGTTACTATTCAAATACATGAATAGTGATTGGAATTTTATAATTTTGATGCTTCTAATGGTTTTAAAATGAAAAGTTGTGTGGGATAAAGTAACAAGTATAGGAAGCATTGGAATCAAAATGAGAATTTTTGAAAGAAAAAGAGGAGTTGTGCAATTGTATCCAAAAGAGTCCATAGTTGCTGTAATTTCATGATTGTAACCTCATAAATGGATTCAAAAGGTGAAATTGTGTAGGGTAAAGTCAAGACATCAATTGATTCAAAGGCCGAATCAATTAGTAAAGATTAGAGAAAGTTGTGTGAGTTAAAGTAAGTTCAATATTTAAGAAAGTTAGATTGTAATAGATGGATGTTAATGCTATGTTAGAAAAAAGAAGGAAATTAGACATCAATAAGGAGTAAGAAGAAAAAGGCAAAAGTAAAGGAAAAGAAAGTCAAGCATGTGAGGTAAACTTGTATGTATTACATGTTATGCTTGGTTGTGCTATGGCTAGTTGAATTGTGTTGCATATGTGTTTATTATTAAAGCTATGTTTCTATGATTACCTTGGCCAATTGTATTTCATATGTTACATGGAAGCATGCACATTATACAATGTTAACATTTTCACAAGCAAGCACAAGCATGCACAATTAGTATCGTTTGCTACTGAGATTTCTCTAAAAATCTCACCCCATCCAAGTAATTAAAATCTCAAAAGGTTCATGAATGATGAAAGAAGATGAAGAAGCATGAAGAGAAGTTAGAGATTGGATAGTATAAATGTTACATGAAGAATTGTTATATGTAATGACGTTATATGACAAGTTTGAACAATAATGTTCTTCATGTAATGAAAAATAGTAACTAATGAAATAAATGTATGAAATTTTATATTCATTTATTTAATATGTCAAGCCTCGTTTTGACACCAAGAACAACTTTGATGTCTGTATAAAGAGAACAAATTTTCTAAAGTCAAGGACCAGAATATGTTTTGAGATTTTTTGACCAAATGAATAGTAATTTTGATGATTAAACTGTATTGATTAAGTATTTGGTCACAAACTTATCTTTTCCTTAAAGTTAAAGATGTTAGCTTCATGTATCTTGTTAAACTACTTCATTTCGATTTTTCTAGAATTAGTTATGTTTTGTCGAATGTTTATTGCCAAATCTAGAATACCATATGAACAATAACTCGAGAAGAGTAAAAATTCCAGGTTTAGCTGATAGACTTCCAAAGTCATGTAAGTGGTTGTAACTACTACCAAATGGTCCCTAAGACGTACGAAAGTAAGGATATTACATTTTATTATCAAAGCAGAAGTTTCTAGTATCAGATAGGATAATTCCCATACCCTAAACCTAAGTATTAACTTATGTGAAGGTTAGGGTATTTGTTAGGAAAGTTAGCCATGCTTATTTAAGCTCTTCTTGCAAGAATAGATACGAGATTTCATAAAATTAAGTTAGAATCATTAGTTGATAAGAGAGATCGCCAGCCTATTATGATTTATGAAGATGATGTATATCTAGATTTTGATTCTCCTTCAGATAGTGAAAGGAGCTCAATAATAGTATAGGGGATCAGTCAGAAAAGTCTATAGTAGAATATTCTATAGATACTTCTTTAAATTCAAATATGTAGTATAGAGATTCAGTATGACGTTGTCAATGTACTAGACAATGCGTAGTCTAGTAACTCTATACAATACAAGTTTGTTGGAGTTCCCTCTAATATTGATTTAAGTTCTATTCCTCTGATAAGAGGACATATTACAACTGAGAAAATTGAGTACTGGTACTGGATGACAGGTAGAGTAGATATTATTCCTCGCCACTAGGGTTTGAGGATAGATTTGATATGAGTAACCTTCAACAATTCCTTAAAGGAGAGACCAAGCTACAGTCTATGACAGTCCCTTCCTATTCTCGCAGTCCAGGAACATATGACTTTATAGATAAATATCAGTGGGTGTTCCTAGTCTATAACATCCTCATTTTCTTATGTCTTAGGGACCAAATGGTAGCATTTAGAACCACTTTTAAGGTCATTGGAGTCAAATCATACAATCTGGAATTTTACTCTAGCGAGTACCATTCACCGTGCAAATTCTAGAGGAGTGACATGACTTCAAAAAATCATAACTAATTCTAAAAAACTCTAAATAGAGTGGTTCAAATTGATACACGAATCTAATTTAATTCTCTTTCAGGGAAAAATAATGCATTGACCACTCCTTGACCAGGTCAACATCAGTCAACATCCAAAATTTACTATTTATCCAGCATCCTGTCCTTGATTCCAGCATTCTGGTCCCAACTTTGAAAAATTATATCTTTATGTGTAGACATCTAAATGAGACGTTCTATATATCATATTGAAGCTTGGAATGTTTAATATTTACTAGAAAAATATCATACATTTATTCAATCATTTACTGTTCATAAGTACAGCTCAAATGTCACTGCCTTACCATGAGTTACTGTTCACAGTGACAATTTCTAGCAATTACATACATCAATCACATATCAATCATACTAAATAACTAACATCTCTTCATGCATATTTATGTCCTCCATCTTAAGAAGACCTGTTATAATTGGATTGATATGGATGAGGTGAGATTTCTGGGGAAATCTCAGTAGCAAACAGTACTAAACAATACATGCATTAATGTAAATACTTGTGCTTGCTTGTGAAAGTGTTACCATTGTGTCATGTGCATGCTTCCATGTTACATACAATTGGCCAAAGTAATTATAGAATAAAGCTTCATACATAGGCACATATTCAACACAGTTCAACAAAGCCATATAACCATTAAGCATAACATTCAATGCATACAAGTTTAAGATAAGTTTACTACCTGACATGTTGCCTTTCCTCTAGCTCTTAGCCTTTGCTCTAATTTTCATTTTTTCCATAGGTCATAGCCTATACATAACATAATAGTATCTTCATTATTATTCTATCAGTATAGCTCTACCTAACTCATGCTTAACTGGAGGGAATATCCTTAATATGACAATTCCCTAACTTTCTTTCTATCCATAGCTTAACCTTATTAATAGAGATATTTCTCTATTCTAACTATTAGGAACAATCCTCTAATTTATTAGAGTAGGGACTAGAATAAATCACTTACCGCATTCCTAAGCTTTGCCAAATCCCTAAGCTCCTTGGACTGCTCCTAACTTCACCAGAACTCCTCCTTTTCTTTCTCTTCCTTTCTTTCTTTCTCTCCTTATCTCTTCTTTCTCTTTTTTATCTTGCCCAAGCCATGAATGAAATGGAGGGAAGGGAGTGCCTATTTATAGGTGAGTGGAGGTGAAATGAATGGTCCAGATTAATTCGCGATGAATGGCTCAGATTGCTTGCTTCCTCAAGAAGCTTTGCCTGCATCATCACGATGACATCACCCTCCTTGATGACTCACCACTAATGACATCATCCAGGATACCTCAGGGGGTATGTGGCGCAATGGTGGGGCCCTTGGGATACCTCACCAGCTCAGAGTCTTTTCCCTGAATGGACGGCCGAGATTATGCCACGTGTCCTCTTGCTATTTCTCCTTTTCTTGTAATCATGCCATGTGTCCTTTGCTTTTTTTCTTTTACTGTAATCATGCCATGTGGCAGCTTGTGGGCCCCATTTATGCCATCTCATAATTCCATATCACTTTACCCAGTTCTATCTTTGATCGGGTCACTTTACTTTATTGAAAAAAAATACTAAAATAATATTTTAATGCCTCTTGGGCTCACATTACTCTTGAGCTATATTTTTGGGCCTTGGATTGTCATCTTGGGTTTCTAACCTAGTCCAAGCACTCTGGTGGCTCAGTTCCCAAGAAACATCCTTAGTAAATTACTAAAATGCTCTTAGTTCCTCTTTAGTACTCATAGGAGCACTATTATCTTTCCATACCTTACCAGAGTAATCTCTTGACCCTGGTCAGCTATCCAGATACCCTTTCTTGACTGTCTAACCTTAGTCAAATGATCATAACACCCTTCGTCTGACTCTGCCTTAAGGACATAACACAGTGGCATACCTTCAGTGGCATTCTCGTAATTCTTCATTTTTTTGGTATTTATTAGTCCTGGCCCACATACTTACCTGAAAATATCATTGGGCCTATAAGGTGCCATTTTGGACCCTCTGTATGATTCACTATCTTCATGGGCTCAATTCCCGAGAAATTCCCCTGAAACCTATTTATCGGGATTTAATCCACTATAAATTCTATTATAAATTCTGCAGAACTCCTTTTTGGGCTCTGTAAGTTTTAGAAATTATTATATTAATTATAGGATTTTACTGCCATATTTCATCTGATTTTAAGGTCCAGAGAATATTGTATTAATTTTCCTTCTCTTTAAAAATTAATATAAATCTTTTGGGGCCTCCTATCAAAACTTTATATTGTATCAAACTGATCAGCATAATTTTCTCTATTTACTGAGACCTCTGCTCAATAGGGTCTAGTAGCATCCCTTTTTCAGGCTATATACTAGGCTTTTAGGCTTAAAAATTGGAATATGACATAGTCCAAGTTAACCCTAACCTTCTTTGTCAAATGCAGATAGTGTTGATTGTATCAGTCTCAAGAAATCTGTGGAGAATGAATTATTCAGTCTAGGTCAAGGGATTGATAGAAGTAGAGATCAAGAGCAGTCAGTCTACTTGTATTTTCTCAATGTTGTAGCAGGGATGATAGACATATATTCAATGGATGGCATAGATCTGAATCAGGTTTATGTTTTAGAAGACTGGCATGAGATAGTAGTAAGTCAAATACTACCATATACCCCTTCATGCCATGTAGAGCTAAGTGAGTTTTCGGTGAATAATCCGCCAATTGATATTCAGGGTTGGCATTTCCATATGCAGAAGTACTTGTAATTCACTATTACTTAGAAGAGAATTTAAATTGAGTTGAGGGGTAATATAAATATATAAATAGTGTAAAGTAAAGTAATTACATAGATGTATATTACGACATACCTCATATATAGTTGACATGTATGTAATATATGTACAAACACTGTGATAACATGAAACATAAGTTGAGATATGATCTGAGGAAATGATAGTTGGTTTAACATCTATGTAAGTATGTTCCCTATTTAATTTAATTATGGTAGATAGATATGGATGAGTTTCAAATGACTCAAGCTTATCAAAGTCAAGAACAAGAATCAGCCATTGCTAGAGTAAAGATTGGACAAAGAACATTTGAAGAGAATGTTTAGCCATGGCTAAGTCACGATGTAAAAGTGTGAAGTTACTACTAGTAGTCACAGAGAAGTGAAGTTACAATGACTTAAGACATGGGTCACGATAAATATTCACAGACATGTTTGCTAGTGAAGAGTAAAGATCATTAGCTGCGACAGAAAGTCACAGAGCTATCAGGTCATGATGAGTTAGGTCACAGGATGCGACTAATATGCATAGCGAAATTTAGGTCACAATGGGAGAAGACCTTTCATCTCGACTGAAGGTCACAGAGGTTTCAAGTCGTGACGAGTAGATTGAGATGGTCACGACTAAAGTTCACAGAGAATATGAGTCACGACTAGCCAATACTCAGGTCGTGACTAAGATGCACAAATACCTGATGACAAGAATGAAGATGACAACCTCGCTGAAGTTTATCAGTTAGAGGTTTAGCACAAGATACAGGTATGCCAGACAGTATGAGGAATTAAAATATGAAAAATCAATTTAAGAAGATGATCAGAAGTAGATCCTTGTTGTGATCACAAAAAGTCAATCTATTCAGCTAGTCTTTTCTTGACATAATAATCAGATGTTAAATTGAGATTTGCCTAGGAATGAGCCTAACACATGGCTTCAGGTTAGAAATGTGATGGCTAATAGATAGAGAGCTAATGTTCCCAAATTAGAGGAAACTCCATCATGATAAAATAGTAACCTAGTAGACCTAGGTTAGGACACCTTAGAAAGCAAAAGCTATAGTAATAGATCCATACGACTCAAGTTCTCTAGGAACAAGAAAAAGACCAGAAAGGTGCCATAATCTGGTCAAGAATAGACTGAGACTGATATACATATAGAAAGAGTTAAGAGATAGTAGAGAGATATAGAAGTTACTCTATAAAGATGAAGATTGATCCTCTTACCTAATAAGCTTTTCTCAAATAGTTTACGAGAAACATTTCTCTCAGTTAGATAAGATGAGTGTGAGAATGAGAGTTGAATGAATGAGAAGTTAATTAACGAATTAAATTCTGTGTTATAAAGAAATAATTTTTCTTAGGTAGTTGCAAAAGTTAAACAGAGCAGTAGATGTATGCAAGGTTAGAAAAAGAAGTTTATGATGTCTATAGAGGGAAAGGTAGTCACAGCTTAAAAGATAAAGACACTCCCCAATTTACTTAGTCAAATAGAGTCGTGAAGGGTTGAGTCTATACCCTAGTAGGAGGGTAATATGGTAGCCTAAGTAAATGAGTAGTTATCTCATATTCCTGAATGAATAAGCAAGATCTGGCAGATAATGTGATAGACGAAGGACTGCTTTAAAGTGTACCTATTTAATTGTTTAATTGCAATATGTGTATGATGGATGTTTGAGCAAATTATGTGATGATGATATGGCTTATATTGCCATAAGTTATGATAAATAGTTGCATCTCCTTGAAGTTATCATATGATGACACGCATGTTAGAGTATGGTATGATGAATAAATACTCCCCTTTAGCATTACATGCAAGGTAGAGTATATATGATGAGAATATTATGTTGATCCTATACCATACAACACACAATTAGATAATTTAACCTAATAATGATAAAGTAATAGAAAAGTGATAAACAAGATAGTTATCCAGTTAATTTTCAAAGTTTAGAATGAGAATCTAAGACAGATAATGATAGTAAGTTAGATAGAGAATAAGATTTGAGGTTAATGTTAGTGGCAAAGCTATTGACATATGATTATATTACTCAGGACATAACCCTTCAGTAAGGATAAGATACATTAATGATGTATCATGAACATGAAATGAAATGAAGCGCAGTTATGAAAGATGATGCAGCTCTGAGGGAACAACATATATGTAATTAAAGTTAACGTTCTCATAATAGAGTTAGATTGCTCTTGCTACATATATGTAGTCCCATTTATTAACATGTCAAGCTTTATTTTGACACCAAGAACACCTTATTTTGATATTTATATGAATATAACGAATTTTCTAAATTCAAGGACCAGAATATGTTTTTCACCAAATGAACAATAATTTTGACAATTAAACTATATTGATTAGCTAAGCATTTGGTCACAAACTTATTTTTTCCTTAAAGTTGAAGATGTTAGCTTGATGTGTCTTTTTGAACTACTTCATTTTGATTTTTCTAGAATTAGTTATAATTTTTTGAACTTTATCGCCAAATCTAGAATACCATATGAACAGTAACTCTAGAAGAGTAAAATTTTCAGATTTAGCTAATAGACTTCTAAGGTCATATAAGTGGTTCTAAATGCTACCGAATGATCCCTAAGACGTATGAAAGTAAGAATGCTACAAGACTCTTCAAGGAATGATTTCTCTTAATGAAGTTAAGAGTGCGGTTTTTTATATGAAGCCACTTAAGTCCCAAGGAATTGATGGATTGCATGCATTATTCTTTCAAAGTAATTGGCTGATTTTGGGACAAAAAATACATGAGTTAATTGCTGATATTTGGTCTGGAACTCATTTAACCCATATCTTAATCGTACACTTATTGCCCTCATCCCCAACGTTGGTACACCTAAACTCAAAAGATTTTTGACCTATAATTTTGTGTTTTGTAATCTACAAGACTATCACGAAGGTGGCGGTTAACTGACTCACAGGAATCCTTCCTAGTCGTATTTGTCCTTACCAATCGAGCTTCATCAAAGGTTAGGGAATAATTGATAACATTATTATAGATCAAGAGGTGATTCATTCCAAGAGGAAGAAACAAGGGGAAAGTGGTTGGATGGCTGTTAAAGTTGATTTGGAAAAGGCTTTTGATAGATTACAATGGTATTTTATCAAGGATACTTTGGAGGATGCAAAGCTACCATAGACCATAATACGGTTAATTATGGACTGTATCACATCCTCAAGCATGCAAATTTTATGGAATAGGAAATCTTTTGCTTCTTTTAAGCCTAATTTTGGGTATTAGGAAATTAGACCCGTTATCTCCTTACATCTTTGTGTTATGTATGGAAAGACTTTCACAAGCCATTTCACATGAAGTTTCATCTGGTGTATGGAAGACTATTAAAATGGGACAAAGGGGTGTACCTCTTTCTCACCTTTTTTTTGCGGATGACTTGATTATTTTTGGACATACAAAGGATACTCAAGTCCAAATAATTCACAAAGTTCTCTTCAACTTATGTCATTCTTGAGGACACAAGATAAGTTAGTCTAAAAAAAAGTTTACTTTTTACGGAATGTCTGCTCTGCCACTCAACATGATATTTCTACCAAGTTAGGATATCAACAAACACACTCTTTTGGGAAATATCTCAGAGTCCCTTTGATTACTGTAGAGTTTCCTCCAAAACTTATAAATATATATTGGATAGGATCCAGACTAAACTTGCTGGTTGGAAAAGTCACTATCTATCTCTTGCTGGTCGTATAACTCTTTCCAAGTTTGTGCTCTCTTCTATTCCTTTTTATGCAATGCAGAGCACTTTCCTCACTACTAATTTTTGTTTTGAAATTGAAAAAATTATTCATAAGTTTATTTGAGGATACTGAGTTACTCATCGAGGAGTTAATCTTCTCAAGTGGGTAGACCTTTATCAACTATTAGAAAATGGTGTTCTGGTTTACTTTGCATTGAATCCCAGAATAAGGCGTTTTCTTTTAAAGCTTGTCCTCAAACTAGTTTCTCAACCTCATCTAGTAAAAGTCTTAAGAAGTAAGTATTGCATGAATACTAAATAAGATTCCATTGTTAAGCCTCATTGTTCCTATATGTGGAAGAATTTATCAAAGCTTTGGCAAGACACATATTGTCACATTAAATGGAAGCATGGGGATGGTACCTTAATTAGATTATAGTCAGATTTCTAGGTCACTGATCTTGGCCCTCTACAACATCTTGCTTCTACAAGCATTTTTGAAGAGAATCTTTCTCGCCCAATATCTGATTATATTGACAGTAATGGTTCTTGGAAATGACATCTTTTTAACCATTTCTTGTCTCATAATGTTATATAGGACATAGCTCTAATTTATCTAGATAGATCGCAGTAGCCTGTACTCTGCTTTTGGTATCTAACCTTTTCAGGAATTTTACTGTCAAATCAGTATACCAAGCTGTAGAATCTCTTAATTGTAACAATTTGGACAAAGTTTGGAAACAAATATGGACGCTACCAATGGCACATCGTGTTAGGACCTTTATGTTACTTTTACTTAAACATAAGCTCCTTACAACCAAGGAAAGGCATAGAAATAGAAAACCAACTCACTTGAATTGTGAGCTTTATCATGAGGGGATTGAGGATATTGACCATATTTTTAAATTATGTCCTTTGGCTTCTAGTGTTTGGAAAAAATCCTCCCTCAAGATCTTTGCAAGTGGTTGAAGAAAATGATTCTAACTAAGCAACTATATATTTCTTAGAAGTTATATGTTGGAAATTGTGGGAGGCTAGAAATAGACAACTTTTTGCAGATGAAATATATACTCTTGAAGGAATTTTAGCACAAGTTAGAGTTATTGTTAATCACACTTTGAATAGTTTTAACATCTATAGATTGCTTTTGTAAAGCTTTTCTATTCATACATGGTCTCTAAAGTTTAAATTGTTTGTTGAGTCGATAGTAATCTAATTTACCTTTGTAACCCTGGTATTCCTAAACCACTTTATTTAAGTGAGGGCATCTAATAAACTCTAGAGGTACTGTCTTCTTTCTCCAAAAAAAAAAATTAGGGCAAAATTTCCTTTCAACCTTAGCTATAATTATTTAACTAACTGTCAATGTTGCTCAAACATTACCATAGGACAATATTGAACCATTTTTTAAACTTTCAGGGAACATTACGTTAAACAAAATTTAAAGATAATTGCGTTTGGAGGGAAAATTCTAGAGAAAATTAACCCTTAAAAATATATATATAATTTCATGGAATCTAATAAAATGTGCAAATGTTGTATTTTTATAGATACTTAATTTTTGGTGTAACTATCTTTGCCTCTTACGTAAAAAATAGATAATAATTTAGAAGTTTCTGCACATTTTATTTATATGAAAGTATATTAAAACATATATGAATGATGTAATATCCTATATATTTTAATTCTATTATATTATTGCTTTTGCTATTTTTTTAAAGAACATGACATGCAAGAAGAAAAATAATTAATTTTTATGACCTTTTATTTTAAACGACATAACAATAATCTCTTTGCAAGGATAATAATTGTTGATGGAATTTTATATGATCTTTATTATGAAAAAAACTTAAAAAAAATGGGAAAACCCGATTGAAAAAGCTTTCATTTAACATCAAATGTTGAATTTGTAATTTATTTAATTAATGGGATAGAATATAATAAAATAAAAATGTAGAGATTTTTTCTGTGCAGATTAGGAAAAAATAAGTTATAATTAGTTAATTATTTATTATTATTATAAATTTTTATTATAGTTAAAAATTTAAATTTAAAATAATGTAGATATTTAATATTTGATCTTTAAAAGATTTTGAATCCTTTGATCTTTGAAAAGATTTGAGCCTCATGGTGATAATTAATAAGTAGTCACATTAAAATGAGGATTATTAATTGTAATTTTTGATTGTTTGCAGAGAAATGAATTGAAAGTATTAAGTCAGATCGACCTATATCTATTTTTAATTGAATTAAGTATTATAAAATTTAAAAAATATAGTTGATGATTGTGTTAGGAATTGTAAGACACGCAGCGGAAATTAACTTAAAAATTTTTCCATTCCCTGTCAGGATCTACCGAATGTGTTTAAGTCAAGTGGAAAGAAGTGTTACCTTCGATATTCGATATATGGTCGCAACCTCAGTATCCATTAGTCGTGACTGGTTGGCTCTGGAGTTTTCAGTCGCGACTTCCTCGGCTTCTCGTCGCAACGGATAGTCTCTGGAATTTTGAGTCGCGACATCCTTAACTTCTCTCCGCGGCTGTGGTCTCTTTCTGATCGCAAAAAGTCGACGACTCAGGTCGGCTTCCTCTACTAGTATCCACACGAACAGCGTTCCAACCACGAACGACATGCTAGCGCCTCCTGTCCCTCCAGGGCTTACTCAAGAATCCGTCCTCTCCGTCTCTATTTTGGCAGTTTCTTATATGCAAACCTTTTGTACCCTCCTTGTTCACTCTCTTCGAAAACCCTAGCCCCTAATGTCAAATATATACGATGCTATTGGTGTTTTGACTGAGTTGGATTTTGGAATTAATCTTATATTAATTCTGAAATTAATACAATATCATATATTGTATAATTTGATAAGAAACTAATTAAATAAATAGGATTTATATTAAATTCGTCCTACAAATTTAATTCACCTATTCATTTAATTTAAAATAAAGATAAGACAAAATTATATTTAATTTATTCTCATAAATTAAATTTGAGATATCATATCAATTTGAATTTCAAATTCAAAAGTGATAGAGATTTAATTTATCCTTATAAATTAAATCTTGCAAATATCTCTTATATTATATATAATATATATACGAATTTATATATATAAATAAATATATATACATCCACCCTAGATCATTCATTGAATCTGGACATCATAGCTCGTGTTGGGCTATTTTGTGTGCAACCCTGTAGGCCTATATGAAGTTGGCAGTGGGTCATTTACTATATTGACTCACAAGTCGCAAGCGATCTCTAGCAAGACATCACGACCACCCAAATCATATGAGGATCGATGAACAATGTAACCTTTTATACAACCATATCATGTCCCTTTTGTCACAAGATATTTTGGTCATGGATGAGGCATGGAGAATGTCATCCTCCTATTCCTGACCGTTACTTTCTCGATCCCTGAGTAGTCTGACTATAGAAATGGAACTACCTTTCCATTACAGTATGGCTATACATTTCTCAAACTCACTCATCGAGGGGCCTAGTAATATCTCTCTACGAATGTGAGAGATAAATTCAATCTTGATCACTTACATTCCTCCGCATGAAAAATCACTAAACCCGAACATAGTCTTTATGATCACTCGGTTAAAAGTAACTTTTGACTAGGTCAAAGCTAAGCATTTGTCATATAGGAATCCATGATGATCTCAGGTCAAAGGGTATAGTGACATGGTTTGTATATGAAGAAACTTATGACTTAACCCATGCAGCTCTCTTATAGCGGGTCGGTCCAATACCTTCTGCTCTTACATGTGCCTATGACTTTGATTTATATCTCTATACATCTTCAAAGTCATACTTGTCTTATTTCATCTCTGCTCCCGCATAGATGACCGACCAGGGACATTTAGGATAAGATCATGAGTTATCCAAGGATGGTCATCACAGTAAACATGCAAATAATATGATAACACAATTAAAAAAATTTATAAATCAACAATGTTCATGAGACAATGATTGGCCCCTAGGGCACGATTTCTAACAGATTGATGATTAATTGAGATTTATTTAAAATATTTGGATTTATCTTATTATGTACTTAAATAAGAATATTTATCTATATTAGAATTTTATTATTTTATAAGTTTATTATTATATCTCTTAGTTTTACTTGAATGACACGGATTTCTTTTTTGTTTTGGAAACCTATATGGATCTCCTTTAAAATTAAAATACTTATTACAGTAATCACCCTCATATATTCAAGATTTCATTTTCATCCAGCACAAACTATTAATTGACCATTAAATTTGACTTTTAAACTTATTTTTACCAAAATACCCGCTTTATCATAAGAATTCATTAAACACTGTTATTCTCTAAAAATTTATACAACCAAAAAAATAATTTTAATACAAGATTTTTCAAACTTTTAATATATTTTAAAATTGATTAAATTTAATTTATTGTAAAACTGTATAATTCTAATTTTTCATCGTATTAAACAAATAAGTATTTGTAAAAATAAGAAAATAATTGAGACAAAAAGGAAATAAAACTTATTTTAGTATAAATTTTAGGGATTTATGAGAATAAGGTAAAATAGCAAATAAACTGTAATTAAAAAATTATATTTTTAGAATCTTTTAAAAATATTCCTAAATGTATTAACAGATTAGATTAAATTATATTTTTTTAAAATAAAGTAGAATTTCGTGTAATTAAAGTATAATTAAAGAGTGGTCAAAGTATTTTCCTCTTAAAAAATTGTTGATCATAATTCTTTTGAGTTGGTATGTTTGATTGGAGGGGAGTGGGGGTGGGAAAGTGAAAATCCCTAGTTTGATATAATAAAAGTTATTTCCACTTCTCCGTACCATTTTAGTTATAAGAAAAGTTAGGAATTAAGATGATGGAAGTAGAAGTAAAAGTTTTTAGATTATTTTACCTCAATTATAAAATTCTTGGACAACTTCAACCCTTTCCAAGTTATAAAAAATATTTTAGAATATTTTTATCCCAAGTTATAAAAATATATATCAATTCCATATTTACTTCTATCTTATCAAATAAACTTTTAAAACTTATTTTCAGCCTAATTTCACTTCCACTTCTATTTTTACTTCTACTTCTACTTTTATCAAAAACTCTTCTATCCTACCAAATATACCCTTATTCTCTTTTGAGACACGAGAGATAATCTACATGAAAAAGTTTACAGTGTAATTTTTCATTGCCACAAAAATAGGTAAAGTTTTCTGTTTATAGTGTGATAATAGTGTGGGTATATATATACTGTTCAATGTTCACTCATTTATAAAAAAATATTACTATTTTAATTCAAATAAAAAATATATATAAAAAGACTTTAGAAAATAATAAATTTTAAATTATTAAATATTACTCACAATAAATTAAACAAATGTGATTTTGTCAATATCAAATGCCAGTAGAATAACTTATTAAATTTAAAGAGTCTTTCTTTTCTTAATGATGGAGGGGTTTGGAGACACATGTGTATGGATATTGTTTTATCCCTCATGGATACACGTATGTGTATATATATGAATGTAAGCTAAAAAAGTAAGGAAAAAAGACAAGAAAAACCTATATGAATTTGAAAATGACAATTTGAGAATCTAAATATCTAAAAGGACAGATTGGGCATGAAGCCCAATCTGTCTTTTACAAATTTGGTTGAAAATACCAAATTACCCCTAGACTAAATAACTATACTGAGGCTACGGGTGCCGTCTTTTCCTGTAGAATCGAAGTCGACGACCTCGCAGGGCTAGATACAATTTTAGCGTTGGGGCCATATTAGAAGACATTGCTTGTCCTCTATCGGAGGCTTAGGGCATCTATTCCGTTGGTGGCAACATTCTTTTCAACTGCGAACCCAGGTACGAATTCTATTCAACCACCATAATCATGAACTTTTAGAAACAAATCAAGTTTGATTTCTTTCTGCATACATAACTATTTCAAATTCATACAAAAGCTGAATCCTGATGTATGCTAAAATTGGGATTTCTGTCCATCAAATGATGCGGCTTTTGGAGCTTGAGAAGTGTGTGGAACCTGGATATCTGCCTTTTACTGAAAAGGATGTGAGGAATTTACTTCATTCATTTAGAAAATTAGAACCAGAAGAGGAAAGCATAGATTTACTAAGAATGTGCAAAAATATTAAGGAGAAAGACCCTAATTTCAAAATTGAGTTCACCCTTGATTCGAGCAACTGTTTAGAGAATATAGCCTAGTTATATTCCTCATCAATACAGTTATATGATATCTTTGGTGATGCAGTGGTATTTGATACAACACATCGCCTGATTGCATTTGACATGCCGTTAGGTATATAGGTTGGAATGGATAATTACATAATGCCTTGCTTTTTTGGATGTGTGCTTTTACAAGAAGAAAACTTATGGTCATATTATTAGGCATTAAATGTAGTGTGAAGGTGCTTTTTGTATCTATATGATTTCACTTTTGTTTCTGTACTTGTTTGTGTAAACTTTTGATTCCTTAGTGATTATCTTTTTGTGGATAGACTTTATGTGGCTTGATGATAATAAATGAATGGAATGAGAGAACTTTTTAACTGGAGTAGTGTAGCCAACACATCAATAGGGTGGTCTCCAAGATTTACTTGATCTGCCAAATAGTCATAATATTGGCCACTTACATTAAAACAATGATGATGTGTTCTCTGATTGATATGTCTTTGAGTTGAGTTTCTGTTCTTCCTCAGATTAGTTAAGCCAATGGCGAGAGGTAACTTTAAGTTTTCTATTGTATCTTATATAATTTTTATAATTATATATGTTATAATATGGAGTGATTAAATTATGTATGAGATATTTTTATTCCAATATGTGGTATCAGAGCCTTGTTTGAGATCCTCTTGCCTTGCTTGTTAATTTATAATACTCATGAGTAACAATCTGAGATAGAATATAGAATATAGGGACCTATAGAGATAATAATTTGTTGACTTTTAACTGAAACCTATTTAATCTTTTGCATCTGTATTTCTGAGAGAGAGTTGCCAAAAACTGGAAGGTCAGAATTGAGTTGAACTCGCACAGAGAGAGAGACGTCATCGTGAATCACTATGCGAGTCGCTACAAGGTCACTGCGAGATCATCGCAAGAGCTCGCTAGAAAGCGTATAATGAGTCTCTGTGAGAGTCAACTCGCCACTAGAATCGCTAGAAAAGGAGCCCAAAATCGTCAAAAAAAATGCTTCTAAAAAATTGCTAGCATGGGGTCTACTATTGTGCTGTGGCCACTGCAAGTCCTTTGGATTTTTAGGTTGTGAGTCAGGTTAGGTCAACCCTGACTCAGCCAAGAAGACAACCCAAAATGGTACGTTTCAGTACATGCTCAAACATACCTTTCCACTTAGTGTGGTTGGGCCGTTTACTTTAATTTTTTTTGAAAAAAGCAAACAGGGCCATCGTGTTTTGAGCTATTGTCATATTTTCCCCCTCTCTTGGTTGCCTGTTGGGCCTCACGTTTTGGGTTGAACCAAATATTTTTTGTTAGCTTCTAGAAAATGCTTTGGGCTTGGACTTTTTTTTTGTTTTTCTAAAAAATATTTTTGGCTCTATTTTGGACTTTGGAGTATGTGCCATTTAGTTTTATTTCCAGAAAATTATTTTGGGTCATTTAATTTAATTTTCTAAAATATTTTTGTTCAAAATAAATTAAATTCCTTTTAATTTTAAAATATATCCTTTTAAATACTATTATATGCACTACAAATACTTAAATAAAGGAAAATTAATTTCTTCATTATTTTGACATTTGAAAAAGGTGTTTACAAGTTTTAATTTTATCTGTTATTTAATTGCCTATTTTGTTCATTTATTGATTTTTAGGCAATGAAATTAAGTATTTAATTTTTTGTAAAAACCTTTTGAATTGAAATTAATTATTAAACATTTTTTAGTGCATGAACTAATAGGAGAATTTAAATTAAATTATTTAATCACATCTATTAATTAAATTAATTAATTAAATACTCTATTAAATCGTACATATTTAGATTTTAATGCACATTAAGATATTTGTGGTTAGTGTGCAATTTCCTAAGGAGTAGACATATCATCCTTGTTTATTGAATTTTGTTGCATGCATTAATTAATCACATATGAATTTGAAATATCAATTGCAATTAAATATATATAGCTATGATTTATCTTTAATATGTATTGGAAAAGTACAAATGCATTGTAGTTCCATCCTTTGAGATAAATACATGCTATGTTAATGCCTTGCCCATATGTAAACATTGGTGACACATATTTATAACTACTTGCATGTCACATTTTGTTAAGTATGCATACATGGTACAGTGACTTGTGATTACTTCAAATTCTAACTTGTGAGCTAGTCTGTACATTTGTCTATTTTTATTTTGTAGATCCAATTGCTTCCCCCAGGATTATGGCTAATGTAAATAACAAAACAATTTTATATGGCAGCACTAATTATGCTAATTGGAGAGATGATGTTTTGCTGCAACTCGATCTCTTAGACTTGGATTATGCCTTAAAGTATGAAAAACCTCTGAGACCAGATGATGCCTCCTATGATAGAGATGCAAAGGAAAGATATAATATATGGTAGTAGAGTAACTACTTATCTCTTATGCGTATACAAAAAAGGATCACCAAAGTATTAGGGAGCAATCATTAAATACAAGACAACTAAAGGGTACTTGGAAGCCTTAAATAAGTAATTCAAAATGACAGACAAGCTGATAGGTAGTTACATCATGTCTGAACTATGTGCTATAAGGCTTACACATATTGGCGGTGTGAGGTAACATATAATGAAGATGAGAGATCTAGTTTCTCAACTAAAATCCTTTGAAATGGAACCTATAGAGCAATTCTTGGTGCAATTGGCCTTGAACTCACTTCCTGCTCAGTATAACACTTTCAAGGTCTCATACAACAAGCATAAAGAGAAATGATTAGTAGATAAAATGATATCCATGTGTGTTCAGGAAGATACTAGATTGCTGATGAGTGTGAAAGGTACACAAAATGAGGCTCATTTAGCAAAAAGTTCCATAGCTGGCAGCAAAAAAGGAAACAATAGAAGGAAAGATAAAAGAAAAAAGGAAGAAAATCCTTACTGTTTCATCTGGCAACAAAAGGAATGCCATATGATTCTTCTATAAGGAAAAGGGTCACATGAGGAATGAGTGTCTCAAGAGGAAAGCATGGCTTGAAAACAGATGTATGTTTTCATCGTGTGTTACTTTTTAATCTAATTTTTCTGGCATTAGTGATGACACTTTTTGGATTGACATTGGTTCAATTATCCATATTTCGACTACGATGCAAGGCTTTCTAATAAGTAGGCCTCCACATTCCAATGAGAAAATTGTCCTTTCAGGCAGTAGGAGAGGAGATTCTTTAAAAGTTGTTGGAGCTTTTCGCATAACTTTTTTTAAAAAAGAAAATCAGGTTTTAGACCTTTAAGATGTATTTTATATTCCATCTTACAAGAGGAATTTGATTTATATGTCAAAATTAATTCCATTTGATTATCATTTAGTTCTTTCTATGGAACTTATGACTTTCTCAAAAGATTATGTTTTAGTTGCGAATTTAGTTATGATTGATGTTTTATTTAAAATTGTTTCTGCTTCGCCTCAATGAGAATTCTTATAGAATTTGGCATAAGAGATTGGGATATATCTCTATTGATAGAATCAAAAGGTTAAATAAAAATGGAATTCTTGCATCTTTAGACCATTCAGAATTTGATTCTTGTATCAATTGCATAAAGGGAAAGTTGACCAATAAGTCACATAAAGGGGCTAAGAGAAGTTCTAAATTCCTAAAAATTATACACATGGATATTTGTTACCTTGATTTAACTGTGCATGGTCAAAAGTACTTTATCACTTTTTTTGACGATTATTCACGATACATGTATGTCTATATGCTTTATAATAAAAGTGAGGCACTAGATGCCTTTAATGAATATAAAGTAAAAGTAGAAAAACATACTAGTAAACCAATCAAGATTGTAAGATCAGATCGAGGTGGTGAGTATTATGACAGATACACTAGTGAAGGATAAGTACTAGGTCCATTTGCTGATTTTCTTTGAGAGCAAGGTATAGTAATCCAATATAACATGCCTGGCTTACTTGACATGAATGGTATAGCTGAAAGAAAAAATTGGACTTTGCTAGATATGATTAGGAGTATGATAAGCAGCTCCAAACTTCCAACTTCCCTGTGGAAGGAAGTACTCAAGACAGCCACATACATATTAAATAGGATTCTGATAAAGGCAATGTCTAAGACACCCTTTGAAATCTGGAAAGGTTGAAAACTCAGTTTAAATCATTTTAAAGTATGAGGTTGTCCTATTAAAATAAGAGTATATAATCTACATGAGAATAAGCTAGACCCCAAGACTATTAGAGTTTATTTTATAGGCTATGCAAAAAGGATTAAAAGGTTATAAGTTTTATTGTCCTCTACATTCTAAAATATTTGTAGAGTCTAGGAATGCCAAATTTCTTGAGAATGATGTGATTAGTAGGAATGATTGTCCACTAAAAGATCACATAGAGCAAACTACTGACGCCATTCATGAGGGAATATCAATAGTTAATTATCATCCTATTGTTGGGGTTGACATTGAACATGATGTAGACCCTGTAACTCAAGTTGACAATGCTGAACAAGATTGACTCATACAAGATGATCAAGCTATCACACAAGTGGAACCACCATAAAATGTGATAGAAGATGTCCCTATTCAACAACCTGAATCAACCCAAGAGGTTGAATTAAGGAGGTTAACTAGAGAAAGAAAACTGATATTACCTGATGACTATGTAGTGTATTCTATTGAAGTTGATTGTGATGTAATTGTTGAGAATGATCCTTTAACGTTCACTCAGGACATGAATAGTGCAAAATCTAAGTTGTAGCATGATGCTATGACTGATGAAATGAATTCCATGGCCAACAACCATGTTGGGTACTTGTAGGTTGCCTAGTAGGTCTAATACCATTGGCTATAAATGGGTTTACAAAACCAAAAGAGACTCACAAGGCAATATTGATAGATACAATACTATGTTGGTTGCTAAGGGCATCACTCTAGTGGAGGGAATCGATTTCAATGAAACTTTTTCACCTGTATCCAAAAAAGATTTGCTCTGCATCATTATAGCATTGGTTGCCTATTTTGATCTAGAGTTAAGGGATATGAAAACTGTATTCCTCAATAGTGAACTGAAGGAAGAAATCTATATGAAACGACCTAAGGGGTTTGTTGCAGAAGATAAGAAACAATTGGCATGCAAGCTAAAGAAATCAATATATGATCTAAAATAGGCTTCACGACAGTGTTACTTAAAGTTCTATGAAGTTATCAAATCATTTATTTTTGTTGAGAACATCATATATGATTGTATATACACAATGCTAGTAGGAGTATGATCATATTCTTGATTTTGTATGTGGATGTCATTTTACTTGCTACTAATGATCTGTGACTATTGCATGAGGTGAAACAATTTTTATTCAAGAGTTTTGATATGAAAGACATGGGTAAGTCATCTTATGTTATTGGTATAAAAATCCATAAAGAAAGAACCCAATATCTTGTAGGCTTGTCCAAGATGCTTACATGGTCAACATTCTAGAACGATTCAGAATATAAAACTGCTTATTTAACGTGGCTCCTATAAAAAAGAAGATAAATTTAGTCTAAGTCAATATCCTAAAACTGAGCTTAAAAAGAAACATATGGAAAATGTCCTATATGCCTCAGCTATAGGAAGCTTAATGTATGGATAGTTTTGTACAAGACCTGACATCGCTTTTGTTGTGGGTATGTTAGGAAGATACCAAAGTAATCTTGGGGAAGAATATTGAACAACTGCAAAGAAGGTGTCCAGGTACCTATAAGGTACTAAATACTACATGCTCACATATAGAAGAATAGACAATCTAGAAGTAATTGGAAATTCAGATTCAATTCTTGGAGGATGTGTAGATATGAATAAATTTACAACTGGTTACATCTTCTTATTGGCAGAAGGAGCTATATTGTGGAGAAATACAAAGTAAACTCAAACAGATTCTTCTACTGGTGATGCTATGTACATTGTGTGCTTTAAAGCAAATTCACAAGTAACTTAGATAAGGAATTTCATTGCTACGCTTAAGATTGTGAATTCAATATCTAAATCAATCAGAATGTACTGTGACAACATAGCTGTGGTGGCCATAGCGAACAAAAAAGGAATAAAAGTTGAAACAAATTTATTGAACTTAAATTCCTATGCTTGAGAGAAATAATTTCGCTTGGCAATGTTTCTGTGGAACGCATATGTACATTAGATATGTTGGCTGATCTTTTGATGAAAGGATTGAAGTCGAACATCTTCGTCTCACATGTACCTCATATGGGACTTTGTTCTTTATTTGATTAATGATGAAAGGATTGAAGCCGAACATCTTCGTCGCACATGTACCTCATATGAGACTTTGTCCTTTATTTGATTAATGAAATTATGAGCAATGAAATCAAACTTTACGATTTATCAATCAAACTTTACGATTTATCATTTCTAATTTGTGATTGTATACATTTGTGATATTGAAATTGATAAATATTGAGACAAGAACTGAATGAACATTGTATACTATTTCTAATTTATAGGTAATATGTATTTTTATATTGATAATTGATCCATAAATTTTTATAATTTAAATTTAAATCTGAATTTTATAGAATGACTATGCACAATTTTTTTTTGGAAATAAAATTCAAATTTAAAATAAATCATCTGTGAATTTTTATTAATCTTTGCTAAAAAAATAGGGTTATATATCACATAATATATTGATCTTATTTCTTATACACATATAATATCATAATCTTATTTATGGTATAATTTTACCTATAATCATTTTAATTTGATACAATTTCACTTATAATCTTTTTAATTTAGTATAATTTTACATATAATTTTATTTTTTAAATACTAAAAATTATATTAAATTATAAAAATTATTAATAAAATTATATTAAATTAAAAAAATTATAGATAAAATTATATTATAAATTAAAATATTAGTACTTCGTGACACAAGAAAATATCAAGATAATTTGGAGCCCCTGACTGTGTAAACATAATCATCATCAATCAAATAGCCAAGCGGGGGCTGTACAATATATTTCTCCCAACACCATCCCTCGGATTTTATCATTCCCCCCCTCCGTTTTTGGTTTGCCCTTCGCATTAGTCCGTGGTTCGCTTCATTTGACCGCTGCTTGCGCCACCGTCTACGTCACCGCCGGCAACCATTTTCCCCCAGGTTTGGTCCTCCGTTAACACTACACTCTCATGTAGTGATTAAATCAAATTTCTTAATTATTAATTGTTGTCATGCTTGCGGCAATTTTTATTTTGTCGCCTCTAAAGTTTCTATTGATTTTAGTAATGAGAATATTTGCTTTCGGTTTGGGATTGAAAAGCCTGTATTGAAAGACACCTTGGTCCAGGGGGCAGCAAATGCTAAAGATGAATAAAGAAGAATGCACTGGAAATTATGATGTTAATGAGCATTTGTTGGCAGTGCACATTTATATTTGATTTTAGAGCTAGGGATACATTTATGATATTCTTGTTGTTGTTATCGGTCTTCGACAGCCATAGTCAGTGATGAAATTACCCCCAATTTATTTAGGGTTTGAAATTGGGAAGGTGGAACGTGGAGTTGTTTAAAGCACATGTATTTCTCACTATAATTTCTCCATTCTAACATTCACATTCATTGTCCCAAGTATGTTTTAGATATCATCTGCCACCTTTCTAGCAAGCTCAACTGATGTTATCTCGGCTTCTTGTTTCTATTTTCTCTGCTATTCTTTCTCCTTGCTACCTTCCGGGGGCTTAGCCCAAGTATTTTAACACAGTATAGCTTTGTTAATAACAGGAAAACTATGAAATCCAACCCAATAAATAATCAGCAAATAACGTCAAAATAGCCATCCAAACCTTAAAATATTATTTATGATCTCTGTTTCTTAAAGGTTTTATAACTATACTCAATAATAGAATGAGGTTTAATGATTCTTATGCTTGAATAGTGGTATTATTAACCTAATCAGTTCATTTGAAAAAGTTGATTGAAAATATATAACATGGATGATGATGCATAATGATGCGTGAACATATGCAAGCACTCACAAAGAAAAGGCGTTGAAACATGTGAGGAACTTTTGTATTTTTTGTGTTGGTATTTTGTTAATGGTTTCGTGACATTACGGGAGACACTTATGAAGTCATGAACTAGTTAATGGTTGAATAGAGTCTGCTGATTCCCTCTCACTTCGCATAGATTATTGTGTAGACAGTGTGCATTTGTGGTTGAACCACCATTTTTCTCTAGACATGGCACAATCTCTTTGGGGGTTGCTTTCAAAACTTCCATATTTTGGAATGTGCTTGTTCACTAATATTTTCCCTAGTCTATTGGCAGGGTTGTGATTTGTTCTTCTAATTTGTTTAAATCACTGAAGATGAGTAGATCTGAACGTTTGAAGCAGCATGGAAAAAGTAATAAGTTTTCTGGTGATAAATATGATGAAGAGGGTGCAGAGAGTGCAGCTCGGACCAGGCCATTCAGTCTTGAAGAGATTTTACTTAGAAGGAAAAACAAAGAATTACTTGAGGAAGTAAAAGACTCTGCAAAAGAAGCTTGGAATGTATCACATGGAGCTTCTGAGAATACTACTGATTATTTTGAGTCAGGAAGGGTCTATAAACGTGACAAATATTTATCCTCTGTCGTGGAAAAGCAAGCCTTGGAGGAACCAGAGAAGTTAAGTTCTAGAAAGAAGGTTGAAAGAACTTCTAGAAAGGAATATGATTTAACTGATGGGACAGATCGAGGAGATTATGATTCAGAAAACAAACTAATTAATAGGGGCTGGATAAATAAAAATAATAAAACTGACAGAGACATGCATAGTAGGAGAAAAAATGATGGAAGGGTGATTGATAATTCCGAGTATGAAGCTCAAAATAAACGAACAAGGGTTTCAACTAAGAGGGATAAATATTTGGAAATAGATAGGGAACGATCTGAAAGGAAAGTAAAGAAAATTTATTGTACTGTAGATGATGAAAGTCCTGGGGAATGTAAAACTGAAAGGGATCATAACAAAGATACATATGATCATGGGAAAAGGAAAAGGTGGTCAAGTGATAATTCTGAAAATGTAGTTGAAAAGAAGCATCATTTAGACATAGGTGGTAAGGATAGGCATGCAGAAGGTAGAGGAAAATATGAAAGAAAATCCAAGAGAAAATATGAAACTGTAGAAGAAGATAAAATCCAAGATAAGAGTGCTGTAAGGAAGCAATATCTAGGGAAAAATCGTGACCATGAAGATCAGGAAAGGAAAGAGAGGCAGGAATCAGTAAAGTCACATTATGAAGAATCAAGGGCAAATAGGAGATGGTCAGGAAGGCGAGAGCATGATGAAAGAAGAACAATGTCTCTTGATCTTTCACCCAGGGCACAAAAGCGTACTTACGATGGAGGGCATAAAGATTTGCCTGTACATTCTCTAAAGAACAGTTCTAGAAGAATGGAACCTGATGCTGATAGAGGAAGAGTAGCAACTAATGGTTCAAGAAGTCACTATAATCGACATAGTGGGTCTGCAAGTCGGCTTGGTGGCTATTCACCAAGGAAGAGGAAAACTGAGGCTGCTGTCCACACTCCTTCTCCATCAAAGCATTCTTTGCAGAAGAAAAGAGCTGGATGGAATCTTCCCCCTGGGGGGACTGATAATTCTTCGGCCTTTCAGTTGTCTAATATTGCAATATCATCTGATGTACATGATGTGGATGCTGCCGCTTCTGTGGATCCAGTCACTGTTAAGCCTCTTGTGTCTCATCTGAATAATTCATCAACAGGGAAGAATGCTGACGCTGATTCTGTCCAACTGACACAAGCTACCCGGCCTATGAGAAGGCTTTATCTAGAGAATCTACCAGCCTCTGCTTCTGAGAAAACTGTGGTGGAATCTCTCAATAACATGTTGCTCTCTGCAGGTGTAAGCCTTATCCAAGGAGCCCAGCCATGTATTAGCTGCATTGTGAGTTCAGAGATAGCAAATTGTAATATGTAAATTTCAATTTCTATGCGCAAAGCAATAGTTTTGAGGTTATTCTTTAATGTCTTAACTGCAGTTGCACAAAGATAAGGGCCAAGCACTCGTTGAATTTCTTACAGCTGAGGATGCTTCAGCAGCTCTTTCTTTTGATGGCAGTACACTTTTTGGCTCCACTGTCAAAATTAGACGCCCCAAAGACTTTGTTGAAGTTACTGTAAGAACAAAATTCTTATCCATCCCTGAATTTCTTATTGTTTTGCATATATGATTGACTTATTAATTCATGCTATAAAGCATGCATGATTTGAATTAGATGCTTGGATGTTAGAATAAACTTGAGTTTTCCTGGTATAATGTTGTCTTTACACTTATATCTGCTGAATTTCAAGTCTGACACTGTTTGCCGTACATACTTTTTATCTTCATGTTCTGAAAGGCTATGTTTTTTAATTCCATTAATATTTATGAACTTTTTAGGCCTGCATATGTGGTTTATTATTCACAAGACAATAAAGGTTATTTGCATATTGCTATGATTATATGGTTTACTTGTTACAGTGAACGTGGTCCCTTTTATGTGATGCCTGTAAAGGTTATCTCTACGAGTAATTGTTACATAAGTCTATTATCTTGATTTTCATATAAGTGTATTAATATTATAACTATTTTCTTTTGATTTGGTTATCTTACTGGTTTAGTTTTGAGCATTGTCTGCCCAACTGAGGAGAGCTTTCCCAAAGGCTTAATATTGTAACTATTTGATATAGATGTTTTGCTTTTCTCTTCATGGAAATAAAATATTTATTTTTGATATTATTTGTACTGCATCTACCAAATTTTAACATTTGATCATAAAATATTTTAAGCATCCTGACAAAATATTTGAGATGAAAATTATCTAACCATCCATCTCACTTTTCTGCAAGTGTTTTAAATTGATCTCCCCCCTCCCCCCAAACAACAACACACGCACACGCGCACACTAGTTTGCTTATTTTGTTTTAGTGATTGTGAATTTGTCATACAAAAATTTAACACTAACAGTTCCACGTATTATGACTCTGCGTTCTTCTACATTCATAAAAAGTAGATGGCATGGCATGAATTCAAATTTCTTCTCCATAGCAAGAACATTAATATAATAAATATTTGATATGAAGGCTGTGTTCTCTTCATGGGTAATTCCTCTACCAAGTTTAAATATTTGATCATAAATATTGTGAGCATTCATACATAATGTTTTAGATAACAATTGTCTAACCATCTATCTCTGTTTTCTCTACCTAATTTGAATTAATCGTTTTTATCTTGTAATTTCTTTTGCTTGTTGTGATGGTTGTGATTATGCATCATAGAAAAATTGACGATTTCCCCCTATTATGCCAGTGCTTTTTTCTGCATTTTACTTGTACCAATAAATTTTGTGATTATGTATCATAGAAAGTTGTTATATATCTACTTCTAATAGATGTGGAATTATTGGTTTTGAAGCTATATATCACTTTTCTTGTTTATAATAGGTCTTCAATGCATAAATTAGTTCTACTTTTATATCATCTTGCTTGAGGGTAGTAGATAGAATTGCATCTTAATCACCATTAATATGATTATATTAGTGGTTATGTTTATGTTAACATGAAACCATTGGGTGCTAATTAAGTTGAGCTGAGCAAGGTTTCAGCGCGGTCAAGTTTATTCATTAAAAAATGACCAATCCTAAGCATACTGAGGCAAAAAATCATGATTTTCAAATGAGCTGATCCTGTGTAGTTTTTACATGCTACTATAAATAATAAATACTTGTTTGCATGTATATAAACTAAACTAATAAAAAATTGTGAACTTTTATATTTCTGATGTGTGAAGGAAATTTGGAACATGATATAATAATCTTTTAATGATGTAGAAATTTCCGTATTTATCTATAGTTTTTCATAAAATCATACATACGTAGTACATACTTATATATATATATATATGCAATATAATTTTATTACTTGATGTCATTTTTTTTGGTTACATACTTGATGTCATATTTGTATTGCTTGTGAAGTTAACAGACTCTATTAAAATTTCAAGTTCAATTTGATTAATTAAATGAGTTTAATATACTATTCAAACTCTGTACTTTAAACGAGCTCATCAAAACTTGATCTTTTAATGAGGTGAACTCAGCAGTTTGCATAAAATTCAGTTTCCAAACTAGAGCTTTTGATGAGATGAACTGAGTAGTTAACATACAGTACCGTTCGTTTATGTCCAAGTTATGAGATGTGACGATGAAGGCCACACTTATGCCCTGTTATAGAATACTGTAGAAAGGTTTCCATTTCTTTATTTCAAAATCGGTCAAAATTTTAGAGCAACTATTAGCATATCCATGTAGATTCAGTGTTCTGATTAGAACTTGGTATTTTTGATTGTTTCAAAACTTTATTTGCATATCTTTTTGGATACTCTTATTTTTTTCATTTATTTAGATTTATTTGGAGAAAGGCTACTGGGGTTATATGTGATCGGAAAGTGCCAGATAAGGTAAAAGGAAAGTTTTATCGCACTGCTATAAGACCAGCGATACTTTATGGAAGTGAGTGCTGGGCTTTAAAAGGACAACAAGAACATAAAGTTGGGGTAGCTGAGATGAGGATGTTGAGATGGATGTGTGGGCATACAAGAAAAGATAAGATTCGTAATGAACACATACGAGGAAGAGTTGGAGTGGCACCTATTGAAGAGAAAATGGTAGAGAATCGTCTTAGGTGGTTTGGACACGTGCAAAGAAGGCCAATAGATGCGTTGATGAGGAGGGTGGATCAAACAGTATGGACACCGGTTAAAAGGAATAGAGGAAGGCCAAAGAGAATGCTCAACGAGGTCATTGAGCGGGATCTCCTGGTCAATAACCTATCCAAGGATTTAGTTTTTGATAGAGCACAATGGCGTCGTATGATCCATGTAGCCGACCCCATTTAATGGGATAAGGCTTGTTGTTGTTGTTGTTGTATTTAGATTTAGCCATGATGACTTGGACATTGTAAAATCATCTATATGAAAGTTGTGTCCACATGTAGAAAGCACAATATTTGATTATATTTAAGATTCCTAAATTGGTTTAACGTCTTTGAAGCTTCTCACAAATTAGGATTGGAAACTTGGTGTTTTTAGTGAATATTCATATAATTATGTGTTGTTTGTTTATCATTAGGAATATTTATAGGGATTTATAATAATTATCTGTAATTGTTAGCATTGGATCTGCAGGAGCCTTTTATTGTATAATTAGCCTCCTTGTTATTGAAATATACAAGAAAATTATTCTTCCATCCTCTGATTCACAGATTTTTGTCTGGACTGGTCATGGTTGCTGTGTGACAGTCAGAACTAAGAAAACCCAGACTGGCCTATTGTATTATATGGTAAAAAGAGGGGAAAAACTTTTAACATTCATTGTCAGCATCTTCTACCCTTTTCTTTACGTTTTTTGCGGCACTATCCTTACTCTCTGTTCTGTCTTCATTGATTGGGGTTTAAGAAGGATCTTGAGGCAAAATGCTGTCGGATATGTGGAACTTTGCTTCTCTCATGAGTTCCCATACAGTGTAAAAAAGAAGACTTGCCTCGTGCATGAGTTCTCATCCAGTGTAAGCATACCAACTTGTGGTTGCTGCTTGGGAAGCATTACCTACAGCTTCTACCTCTGAACTTTTAATTGAAGGATCATCTAATTGGAGAAAGCAGTTGGGTAAGTTGATACATGTGAAATAAAGGTGAAATTGGAGATTAAAATTATGGGGCTAGTTGCTTCAAATTAGAGGCAGTATGTTGAGGCGTTGGATCCTTATCCACCTGATTAGGATCTAGCTCTGTGTGTGTGTGAGTGAGTGACAGGAGTTCTATAGAAAGGAGAGGGAAATCTTGTATCGATTCGTTTTTGAGTTTTTAGGACTCTATTGGTATTGTATACTAATCATTGTTTTCCTTTGTACTAGATGTTGTGCAAGAATTGGATCTTGTCTTGTTGTATGCTTGAGTCTATATAAGTTTATTATGTGAGTTAGGCGGTTAATGCTATATTTTCTTAACAACTAAGTGTTTCTGAATTGGATGATCTCTCTACAGTGGAAATTAGTAATTACTAATTACATATATAAATTGAAAGTTACGCCATTTTCTACTATGACTATTTCCTTTCAATTGGATACATTGTTCTGTTTGGATTTTGGATGCTATCCGAAGCATGTAAATTTTTAGTTAATTTTTCATGCAACTATGGCAGTTTGACTTGCCTACTTATTATTTTTGTTTTCAAAATTGTGTTTATTTTTTTCATTATGCATGCTTGTCTCATGCCGATACACTGTCACATTAGTAAATTCTGTCTCATGCTTTGTAGAATATCTGTTTACATGCTTCTGTTCCTTGACTCAATTGCTGTAATATCATGAGCGAGTTTGGTTAGTTATTTATTGTTACAGATTTTGTTATTATTACAGAATATTTGTATTCATTGTACATAGAATATATTTCTATTTATTGTTAGTTGATCCTTGTATAGAATCTTGGGATTTCAGTCCTCTTCGTTTTAATATTGTTCCCTTCATACTTGTTATCTTTCCTAGGATAGTTTTCTACTATCGTGTATATAAATTCGGTACAACCTCTCTTATGAAATAAATCATTAGAATCACTTCTCTCCAAATTTGTCATTTAATGCTCTGAAAAATGCTAGTGACTGATTCATTGTAAGAAATCTCTCCAAATCTGTCCAAATTTGATTCATTTGTCATTTAATTTGTCAACCTCTCTTATTGAAGCATCATGTCTTTCTCATTGATTGTTAACCATAATTCTTTGCTTTTAGGATTATGTGGCAGCCTTCTTTAAATGAGATGATATTCAATGAGATAATAGCCTATCTTGCCATGTTTTGTCAAGAAACTTAAAAAATTAAGTTCCTGGGGAATTTGGGAACTTCTGTAGTAGTTGGAAATAAAATAAGAAGATATTGTTGTGCCTAAGAATAATGTTATCCCTCAACGTAACTTTTCATGTACTAGATGTTTTTAATAATGCCTTATTGACAGTCAAGGACAGGTCTTCTCAACTGTCTTGTCACTGATAGATTAAGTGTGACAATTGGAGCCTAAGTTTAGCAATTGTCTTATGAATTAATGTTATGCTTGTAAGGTTATCTTTAACTCTTTAAAGCTCAACTGTATTTATGACATTTTCTAAGATCATGGGTTTCTTGGACTTATATTTGAAAATGACTGCAGCTTTGATGCTAGAAACTGATTCTATAACTTCAAGAGCTTTATATTTCACTTGGAAAGATCTTCTTGTTCCATTACGTGAGATATTTTCTAACCCAGAATTGGAATCTTTAAATAGGATTTTTATATGGGTATATCATTATACACAATCGGGATGGTGATGAAGCTGACTCCTAATTAGGGAAGACTTCCTGGTGTAATGGCATGACTGATGCTTTAGCAGGCCCTTATCTGGCAAATGTTTCAGGGTTATTTGTTGTGTGCTGCTCTGATGGTGCTATTTATGATCTCATGATTTGTTTGTTATATAAAGTTAAGCATGTAAGTGATATGAAGTATAACTTCACTCTATTTCTTATGTGTCTCTTGGTGCTTCTGCTTCCATTTTCCCTGACGGTCCTTCTTCCTCTTGTCTAATTTTAGTTCATGCTGACAACTTATCTCCTAATATTAATTGGATGAGGTGCATTCATTAAGTTCATAGCTTAGTGCTTTTTCATATTATTTGGAAAGTTTATGAATAAATATCTCTCAACATGGCACAAACAACTGTGTTGTAAAAGAAGCCATGCTGATTTTGGAGTTATGTTCACACATCTACCTGAATGGTTCTGTTCTTCAAGTTGCATGACATGATTATAAAGTATGTGCTGAATAGAATGATATTCTCCTCCTCATCATTATCTTCTTCTAAAATATAATTTAATAGTAAAAAGAAATACATCAATGGAGGACAAGTAGTCTTCCCTAAGAGGAAAACAACAGATAAAAGTGAACCAATAGTAGTTAAGAAGTCTTTCTAACCCCCGGTTTTGAATTCATAATCTATTGAACCCTCCAGAAGAACCATTTTCTGAACCAAACGGAAGTCAAAATTAAAGACTATGATGAAAGATTTGACAGAAGGAACTTCTGATCAAGTCCTCTTGCATCCGTTTTAGTCTATTGCACCATGCACACTCTGCCAAAGGACTTTCTTTTCCATATTGCACCCTGTATATGAGTACTGAAATTCATATTCAATTGATTGAGGGAGTATTTGCAACATATATAAAAGCAAGAGGGAGAGGGAACCGATGAAGAATTACAAGAGATATGCCAAATATCTACCCGATATTTATTCCCTACAAATCTGCCTAATTACAATAAATATCATTTATTTATTTACACGGTCAACCACACACCTGGAAGTATTACTCTTCGAAGATGACATTATTCCACATGTTCCATGCTACATCACAGTGCAAGAAATGATGACTGCTTACTTGGAACCACTTCAAGACATTACGATGACAACTGGTGGAACACTTAGCCTTCTGTATTTTGCTGCTTCCTGACATCCTTTGTGAGGAAATTCATGTGTTTGTTAACTTTCTGTATGAATAGAAATTTGATTAGCCTTGTGGCTGAGTCATAAGATGTGTGACGACCAATATTTTTCCATGCAGTAAGATGCCTTGTAATTATGTAGCAAATAAGATGCCTTTTAATTATGTAGCAAAATGTACTTCCTTTGGTTCAAATGATTGGAGAAACTGAATAATATATCTTAAAATTTATCATGCTTTATAATTATCATATCTACATCAATTTAAATTTATACATAGAACTTTTAAGTGTTTTGAACATATTTCTTAAAGTTAGATGCTCTGTTAGTTGTTAGGATTATAACTCCTTGTGGCATGTGAGATTCAAATCACAATGCTGTTTAGTTTACACCCGATAATAGTAGAGAAGCCATATTTGAATTGCATAGGATATTGATTTATCTATTTTAAGAGTAGTCTTTGTAAAAAATAACAAGTATTACATATATTATTTGAATGGGCAATTGATGTTATTAGACTTTTCCTGAATTTATGTTAAGCTATTTATTTATTTCGGTTTATACTTGAGAAGTTATTAGCAGAGTTTTGAAATGGTTCCTAATCTTTTTGTAATAATTTTATACTATTATTTTGCTGAATTCTTTATTGCTTGGTTGCTGGCTTTGTTTCTAAGTTTTTAATTTTTAAGTTTAAGGATCTGCTTTAGCATTTTTATTCTAAAATTCAAAGTTATTGTTGGTACAACTAATGCCTTTTGCAAGCTTGTCAAATCTGAGTTATATTCTGGTTATCATCCATGTAGCAGGTTTTCAGACAGTTACTATTTTCATGCAGACTGGTGACTTAGAGAGATCTGTAGATGCTGATGTTACAAATACAATTAGTGATGTTGTAATTGATTCACAGGAAAAGGTATGTGATAGAATTAATTGTAAACATTTGGCCAGGTTTATATTCTTTGATCTGTTGGAATTGATTTTAAACGCCAGCTATGTTTAGTCCCACAGTACATGGATTAAATGCTGTATGATCTTTAACTTAATGTGATTACAGTACAGCATATTGTGTTTAATGCTTTCCATAGTAATCTGTCTTTCATTAGTTTCTTTAGTATGCATGTAAAGCACTCTATGGATGATAAAGTTCAATGTTGATTGTCCAGTAAACAAGGGTTCAATGTTAATCAGGCACTTCTCCCTTCTATGTAGTAGTCTTTTATCCATGGTTGAGTTACTCACTTTCTTGACCTGAAGGTTGTAGCTTTTGAAGTGCTATAGTCAGTGTCTGATGGAGCCCAAGCCAAAATAGAACTAAAATAATGTTCTAAAGCTGATTTACTCTATAAACAGTAGCAAAGTCTAATACATCACTAGTAGAATGAAGAAAATCGAATAACAACTACAAGAAAAGTAAAATAACAGAAGTCACTTCCCCTAACCCCTCATTTCTCACTGTCCGCACACACTCCCAGGACTTAGCTTTGACCCATTAGAGAATGGCCCATTAACTACGGGTCCATCTGTGTCATTTAGAGATGAATGAGAGGGAGATTTTTCGCTTAAAATTCAAAAGAATAAAGATAAACTAATTAGAAATTAAAGGAGCTTTCTAGTAAATTGAAAGGGGGATTTCTGATAAGTTTATTGTGAGAAAAAGCCTGAGGATACTTAATTGAAACTCTCAGGCACCGAGCAGCAAGAGTGAAAATCGGCGTCATTTTCTTCACTTTCATTGCTTTACTTTATTGCAGACACTGCTGATGGAATCTTTCCTAAAGATAAGAAGCCATTGGCTGGGGCTAAGAAAAACTTGGGGGCAGATGTCAGTAATCTTATCTCTCTATGATTTTCAATATGGTGCCTGCCATGGCCATTGTGGCAACAATATTGAGGCTGCCATTCCTTGGGAATTTTAGAGGGTGGCCCATGGATTGCAATGTCATTCTGCCATTCACAACATTGTTCTTGGTAGGAGGTCTTATTGCTGAGGCTTGCTTGGACTTTGAGTGACAGAAAATACGGGCAGTGTGTTTTTGACTGGAAAAGAAAGAAATATTTAGGAAAAATGAACTAAATGAGTCTAGTTACCAGAAACACACACCAAAACATTAATGGGCTCTTTCTAGTTTCTATCCCAACCGAGAGCAATAAATTCACTCCTCTAGCCTTATTTCTCATTCTTAAATTTTTTCTGTTCTGTAACGTGGTCTAAATTAATCATCATTGTAAATTTCTGTATTATTTAATCTTCTAATGTTGATACAGATATTCATTGGTGGGGTTTCAGAGCATCTTTCTTCCGAAATGGTATGTTTTAGGAGTTTTATTTTTTGCGAAATTTATTCTTTATTTATTGTTGGGTTTCTTTTTGTACTCGGTTATATTTCTTGTGGTAACCAAATATACTTCTCCCACCTTTCTTATGAATATAACTTTTCTTATTTTTAAAACTTATCTCCAGCTTATGGAAATTGCTGGTGCATTTGGATCTTTGAAAGCTTATCACTTTGGGGCTGAAGACATTGATGAACATTGCGCTTTCCTGGAGGTAAGGAATTTCCCCCCTTTCTCATTGCACATTTGGTATATTGGGAAGTACTGCAGTTTTGTCTGAGGCCTGGGGTGATCACGACCATGAATGGCCTGAAAGTTACATGGGTTGATGACTCATGGGGCCTTGATGTGCCGCAATCTATGTGTGGAGGCTTGTGCATCATGCAATTTTACTACTTTTACTAGTTCCTTAATTAAAACACGCAATTCCCAAAGGTTAGCTAGAGTGTGTTTTAATACAAGTTGTATCATTAGGAGATTAATTTACTAGGGTATGAGTTGCATTGACAGTGCAATTGGCATGTTTCCTTTTCCTTTGTAATCCATGCTTGTGATGGCTAGATTTGGTTTTGTTCTTTTTCTCGTGTTATTTTGCCTTACCTCGTCCCTTTTTTGGGTCATCAGTACATAGACCACTCTGTTACTCTGAAAGCTTGTGCGGGTCTAAATGGTTTGAAGTTGGCTGGTGAGGTGCTAACAGTTGTACAGGCTATGCCTAATGCCTCATCCTTGGTAATTTCACCCCTCCCTCTTACTTCTTGCCTAATTGCCAATTCTTAATTGTTCTTCCTCGTTTTCATTGAACTTTTGCTATAATTGCTTCTTAAACCTGGAGATGAGTGATGACCTCTGACCACAACAAATTTATGCCAGGAAAATGATGGAAAACTGCCATCCTATCAGATTCCAAATCATGCAAAGCCACTGCTCCGCAAGCCAAGTGAAGTTTTGAAGATCAAAGATGTGGTATACAATATTTGCTTCCAATTTTTTTTGAGTTATTTTGTGATTCGGTTCAGTTCCTTCCAATTTGTTTCCTTTACATTTTTTAATCGATTAACTTATTCCTCATTAATTTGGTCTTTCCCAAAAAATGCTTTATTAATGCGAAAGGCAAGGGACCAAATTGATAATGACCCAAATGACAATTGTGTCTATTTCTTGTGGGGAGGTGATTCTTTCATTATAACCAGTTCAGTCTTTCTAATAATAGTTTTACATTTGACATTTCAGTACATGGTAATGTTTAGTTTCAATATGGGGGAGTTTGATCATGTGTTTCGTCCTTATTTAAATCCTGGTGCTTTATACTTAATCAGGTGTAAATTATTGCTGGGGCCCTATGTGTTTTTGTGGAATATGTGTTTTTATTAGCAGTAGATTTAAACTGGTCATTTTTATGGTTACTTCTTGTATAATATGAATAGTTAACCACGGAAGCTCTTTCTTCTCTTTCTGATGTGGAAATCGAAGAAATTTTGGAGGATGTACGACTGGAATGTGCAAGGTTCGAAATAATTTTTCTTTGGATTGGCTCATAGTATTAAAATATTAGGATAAATTACTCTTCTTTTCCCTAAATGATACTCAAATTATACAACTCACCCCTGTTTTGAAAACATTTACAAGCTTCCCATGGAACCAGAATATGGCAAAAAGAACCTTAAAAACAGTGTTGATTTCTTTTATTAAAAATAGAACATGAAGAAGTCATATTTCTTAGATTATTTCACTCTTATTTATTTTCCATTGAAATCATAGATATAACTCATTCAGAAGGTTTATTAAATTTATGACAATGCCTGTGTTTATTAATAAATATTTGAAGTCCATTTTATTGTTCAAATAGAATATTATTAATCATCGTTTCTTATTTCTTGAGTCTTTCTGAAAGTGTTTTGTGAATGTTTTGTTTTTAATTCGCTTTAGCAAATGATTTTATGATTTGATTAATTTAAAAGCTGATTATTTACATATCTAATAATTATATAAATAATAAATATAAGAGATATTTTGCTCAAAGTAGGTGTAATCATTGTATAGGCTTCGCTGAGAAAATTAAGTATAAGCTCATCTTTTGCTTTAAAAAGTGGGATGTGTGATTTTTCATATTAAGTTAAAGGCTGTGAAATACGAACATCTCTCTGGAGAAGGGTGAATAATTTATTCAAAAAATTATGTTTGGTTTCTAATACTTCTACTATTTCAGATTTGGGACTGTGAGATCAATTAATGTAGTCAAGCACAGCAGTTACAAGAATGAAGCAGCCATGTCAGAAGAACGTGAAGCTATCAATGATATGGGATCTAATGGTGCTTCTCAAGACTGCGAGTGTGATAACATCAACAATCTCGAATCAAGCTTTTCTGAAAAGGCTTTTTACCTAGCAGCGGACCTGGCTGCAATAAGTGGTGTGGAGAGTGAAAATGGCAAAAAAGATATTCAGGAAGATAAATCCGGTGGTGGTAGTGGCGATAACCTGGATAAGCTTTCAGATCAATTTTCTGACACGAAAACACGTCAGGGAGAAAAGGTTGGGAGTGATACAACACTAGAAGACGTGGAAAATAAGATCATACCCAATGTTGTGAGCCAAGAATCCCATGATCATCACAATACTTCCAAGGATCACTCAGAATTGCTTGATAACATGGCTGCCGATGATACTGGCATAAATGTCGAAAATGAGTCGGTGGCTAACTATACAGTTGTTGACTTGAGTGGTCCTAATGCCAATTTAGGATCAGAATTAGAAGATGGTGTCAAAGAAGTGAGAAGTAATGTAGACTTGAGGGATCCTAATGCCAGTATAGGAACAGAACTGGGTGTTGTAAATGAGGTGAAAAGTAATGAAGATGACGTTTCTGATCATCATGTCTTTGAACCAGCCTGTGTCTTTGTGGAGTTCCGAAGAACTGAAGCATGTTGCAAGGCAGCACATTGTCTCCACGGACGTTTGTTTGATGGCAGAATGGTGACAGTGGAATATGTTGCTCTCAGTTTATACAAAGCTAGGTTTACAAAATGAGACTCTTGGGATTCGAGATGGTGTAATTTTCCTGCCAGGTTCTGACCTTGACCGGTCCAGTCCGAACATCGGTTTTCACTGTCATTGAAGTTGACGGCATGCTTCCTGGGTTCCGAATTGTAGGAAAATAGTGATTAACTGATAATGATATCAGGGATGAAGCAGCCAAGCTATCTGATGAAGAGATTTTAGGTCCCATTTGGGGATTAACCCTGTTCAGGTTGTGCTGCATGCTGTACAGTGTTGTATGCCAACATAGTTTGTATTCATTCTATTTATATTGACTACCGCCTTGCATCATCTAATACTCTATAGGTTCATTTTATTAGACATTTTTAACTACTTTACATGTACTAATAAAAATAATTAAAAGTATTAAATTTGTCATAAAATTAAATTTTTTAAAATTATTCTTATTAATTATGTTAAACATTATATTACGTTTTACTCTCTCACTACTATGGGATGAGAAGAAAAATTGGGAGAAAAGAAAATGAGAGTTGAGAAAAGTAGTGAGAAAATGTTCTCTCTTCCTGTTTGGATGAGTGAGAAAAGGAGAAAATGAATAAAATGTACTTATCTCTGTATTAAAATATCATATTTAATATCATTGACAAAATCATTTTAATATTAACATCATCAAATAATTTAAATTGGCATAGAGTTAATAAATAATAAAAATTTAATATAAAAATGAAGTTAAATCGAAATAAAAAAATTATTAAATATATAGAAATTAACATAGCATTTTTAAATATTATTTATTTGTTTTTAAAATCATTTTTTTAATTTAGTGGTCTCATTTATAAAATCTTGCAATATGTTGTAAAGAATAAAGATCAAACCACAAGTCGTGTGAGAAAAAAAAAATGAAACTATATGTTCAGTCAAAAATATAGGTGAGACATGGAGTAGGCGCAATTGCGGACAACACATTTCCCCCCAAATCTCTCTAGGGGAGAAATTTTTAGAAGAAAATGTGGTGTGAAAGCACTCCTTTATCCTCCAATTTTTTTCTTTCTCCTCCATGTTCTCCCTCATCCAAGCAGGGAAAAATTTCTTTCTTGCCCCTATTTTTCACTCCACTTTTCTTTCCTCCCCATTTTCTCTCAATCCAAGTAGAGCATTATTGAATATGAACATATATAAAAAATATTTACTATTTGCTGAAACTATCAAAACATATTATAAAAAGGATAAAAAAATACCTTGAAAAATATGTCTATTAAAAATAGACGAAGGGAGTATCGTTAAAATGTTATCCTGAGCTTAGGATTTGCATTTTATAGATGTGGATGCCTTTCAGAATCCTTTTTTCTTTTTTGGAACTACGAAGAGAAAATAAAGGATATGCACGAGAGTCTTGTGTGTGTGTATAATATAATATAATATACCCATTATTTGTGGGTTCAGCTGGTTAAGGGATGAGACATGTGACCATTTGGAGCGTGTTCAATTACTGGGGAATACCATTTTATTGTGGTTCCAGTCGCAGCGCTTGAGGAGGCCTAGGTTTACGCTTGAGGGTAATAGACGGCTCGCCCTACCCGACATTGGTATCACCTAGGAGGAAGGGAAACTTCGCCCTACTCTTGGATCATGGGTGAGCCCAACCCCTTTCCAGAAATTCCTTGTATAAAAAAAAATATAATGTGTTATATTTTAATCACTATTGATGAATATTAATTATTTTCTACATTCTTTTTATATAGGTCCACAAGATATATTTTTCATTTAATATTTGTTTACTTTATTTTTCCCTTGTCACAAACAATTAAAAAATAAAACTTGCTTTGAGAAACAAAAACCAAAGTGCAATCAATGATAACAATTTCCGAACATGCAACAAGTAATGGGTGTATTGAAGTGTTACACTACAAAAATTAACATAGTTTGTTTTAACTTCTGGAGAGTTGATTATAAAAAAAAATGGTTATAAAGTGATATTGAAGAATAAATTTTGTATGAAAAGTGATTTTAAAGAATTAAGTATATAGATTGTTGTTATTAGAATAATTTTTCATAAATAAATTACTAGAAAGGATATCTAGAAAAATGATATTTACATAAATTATAATTTTAAATTTATATTTTTTGTTTGATATTAAAATAATAAATAATATACATACATATATGTTATTAGAGTAATTAATAATAAATAGTTAAGAAATTATATTTATATTTTTTATTTTTCTATAAATAATTAGAAATTTAATTTTATATATTTTGATTAATAAAAAAAATTAAAAAGGGAAGTAAAATTAATTAAAAATATATATATAAATTAAAAATATAATATAATTTAATAGAGAAAGGAGAGACAACAAAATGACAAAAAATTAGACGATAAAATTGTCATTTCTCCTAACAATATTTAAAAAATACATTTAAAAACTGTTGGGATTTACTTATGGGAAACTATGATAAACCATGGGCATGGCTTCATCAATAATCAATTATGACCCAAAGGTATTTGGGTACTTTTAGGCATATTGTTTATGTCCAAAATCACTTTTTTTTTCCCCCTTCAAACCAAACACGCTAAAGGAAAACTTGGACACTTTTGGAGAGTTACATTTTTTTTTTTCCTTCAAACCAAACACACTAAAGGAAAACTTGGACACTTTTGGATAGTTATTAAGTTAGAATTTCTACTCCCCTCCATTTCCATCCAAACAAACGGGATAAATGGAAACAAATTGGATAGCATAAGGGTTAATGGTCATATCCCAGAAAATGACCAGCCCAATTAAGTATATATAAATTGCTTATTGTATTATGTCAATTAGGGAATATCAGGTTTGTTTGGTAAAATTATTAATGACAATTGAAGACCTTTAATTATTGAAATTCCATGAAAGTATTATGGTCTTTGTCTACAATTAAAAACAATGACTGAGTTTACAAATTGCTCTTATGAGCAAATGTAAAGAAAAGCTTGTGAATGTGTCTCTGTTTGCACGAGAAAATCTGCTCACATTTAAGTTGTTTGATTCACCTTGGAATGGAGTGGGTCCTCCTTGAATAGGTAGGGACAAATATTGCTTTGTTTTCCCCTACTTTTACATGTTCCATTCATTGCTTCTTTCTTAGAGTCTTGTGACATTTTGTGCTGAATCTCGTAAATATTTCGTGTTTCTGTTTCTTCCTGTCTAGGCAGCGAAAAAGGTAAGCTTGTTAATGTATGTATGTATGTATGTATGTATGTATGTATGTATGTATAGTCATGATTTTTAAATAAGATCTTGCTACAAATGCATTGAGTTGAAGCCTTCGTTTAGAAGAATGTGTCAATGTGTGAAAAATTTTGATTCTTACTTGTACTGTGATGGAGAACAGTGTTATTAGAATCGCATGATTCACGATTCAAATCGTGTGATTCAATACAAATCTTGCAACGGGAGATTTGTCTCCCATTGCATGTCCTAGGCAAATAATCGTTCCAGGAATCGCATAATTTTGGAACGAGTTGGGTCACGTGCAGACCCGGGTTGGATGTATGTGACTTGACTCCAACCCTCTTTCCCCCTTGTGTAGCATTTTTGGTAAGGATCCTGCTAGCCAATGAGAATTTACGCAGATGATAAGAAATATATTTATATTCCACAAAGACACAAGTTCGATTATAGTTATTATTATGATGTCTTATTTAATAGGTGGTCTCGTACCTCTATAAATATTCTTTGAGTTTTGAGACTGTACTTAGTCTTAATAAGAGATTGATACCGAACATTACCAAAAATAAGGTAAGGAACCTACTGAAAATAATATCCTATATAACTTATAAGCTTATTCCAATCAGAAAAATTATTTTTTTATTCCCTTGTTTTCTCTCCTTCATATTTACGTTGCCTTACCTTTCACATTCAAGTTGTTAGAAAATAAACATCTCAAACACAATATAATCAATCCAAATTATGATATATATGAATACAAACATATATGAGATACAACAAAAGACTTAAAGTTACCTTTTACCATTAGCTTAATTGATATGAGAAGAATTGAAATCAAATGAAATACCTATCAATTAGAGAACACTGTCAGATAAATAACATGTTCTTCCAGCTAGTGATTAGGCATAGTAATGGCAACTTGTGTACTGCTGTCACTAGTGGGGAACCTTCAAGAGTAAGCTGAGAAAATATGTTTTCGCTCTTGACTCAGAAAGCAATCATATGATAATTCTCAATTGTTAATTTTCACAATCAGAAAATTAACCTTAAATAAATTGAGTCAACAACCCACCTTGGACTGGGCCCATATATTTATTAATTATCTTAATTAATATCTAAATAGGTTATAATAATAAATATCTCACATTCTCCCACTTGCCTAGTATACTTAATGTCATTGCCCTGTATAGGTAAACTGACGTTATGCTACAAGAATCAAGGCTATAATTTCCCTTTTATCGGGTATTACCTTCCATGTATTATAGGTAGCACCGTCACTTAATGGGTATCTCATTATACATGAACTCACCGTTCATCGGCTCATGTCTCAATGTTTATCAATTTCAATAACACAAATGTATACAATCACAATTTGAAATGATAAATCACAAAATACAATTTCATTGCCTATACCTCCACTAATCAAAAGTAGGACGAAGTCCCATATGAGGTACATGTGTGACAAAAATATTTGGCTTCAACCTTTTCGTCAAAAGATCAGCCAACATATCCAATGTACTGATGCGTTCAACGGAAACTTAGCCATCTTGAATTCTTTCTCTCAAGTAAAGGAATTTAAGTTCGACAAACTTGCTGTGACTTTTATTCCTTTTGTTGTTCGCTATGGCCACTGCAACTGCGTTATCACAGTACATTCTGATTAGCTTAGAGACTAAATCCATAATCTTAAGCCCAACACTGAAATTCCTTATCCAAATAGCTTGTGAACTTGCTTTAAAACACGCAATGTACTCAGCATCACCGGTAGAATGTGCTGTTTTAGTTTGCTTAGCGCTTCTCTACGATATAGCTCCTTCTGCCAATAGGAAGATGAAACCAGATGTAGACTTGTTCGTGTCTATGCATCCTCTAAGATCTGAATCTGAGTATCCAATTACGTCCAGACTGTCTGTTCTCCTATATGTGAGCATGTAGTATTTAGTGCCTTATAGGTACCTAAGCACTTTCTTTGCAGCTGTTCAATGTGCTTCCCCAGGATTACTTTGATATCTTCCCAATATACTCATAGTAAAAGCGATATCAGGTCTTGTACAAACCTTTATACATTAAGTTTCCTACCGCTGAGGCATATGGGACCCTTTCCATATGTTTCATATCAAGATCAGTTTCAGGACATTGACTTAGACTAAACTTATCTCTCTTTTCTATAGGAGCCACGTTAGATGAACAGTTCTGCATTTTGAATCGTTCAAGAATTTTGACAACGTAAGCCTCTTGAGACAAGCCTATAAGACATTGGGTTCTATCTCTATGGATCTTTATGCCAATGACATAAGAAGCCTCACCCATGTCTTTCATGTCAAAACTCTTAAACAGAAATGTTTCACCTCACGCAATAGTCCCAGATCATTGGTAGCAAGTAATATGTCATCCACATACAAAATCAAGAATATGATCTTACTCCTACTAGCCTTGTGGCATATTCAATCATCCATGATATTCTTAACAAAACCAAATGATGTGATCACTTCATGGAATTTTAAGTACCACTGCTGCGAAGCTTGTTTCAAACCATATATTGATTTATTTAGCTTGCATACCAATTGTGCTTTACCTTCTGCAACAAATTCCTCAGGTTGTTTCATGTAGACTTCTTCCTCTAGTTCACCATTGAGGAAAGCAGTATTTATATCCATCTGGTGCAACTCCAGATCAAAATGGGCAACCAATGCCATGATGATAAATAATGAATCTTTCTTAGGTACAGGTGAAAAAATTTCACTGTAATCGATTCCTTCCACTTGAGTGAAGCCCTTCGCAACTAACCTAACCTTGTATCTATCAATCTCGTGAGTCTCTCTTAGTTTTGCAAACTCATTTACAGCCAATGGTCTTAGACCCACTAAACAACTCTACAAGTTTTCAAACATGATTGTTTGCCATGGAATTCATTTCATCAATCATAGAATCATGCCACAACTTAGAGTTTACACTCTTCACAGCCTAAGTGAACGTTAAAGGGTCATTCTCAACACTTATATCACATTCAACCTCAGCATAATACACTACATATTCATCAGGTAATGCCAGTCTTGTTTCTCTAGTTGATCTCTTTCATTCAACCTCTTGGGTTGATCCAGGTTGCTGAACGATGACATCCTCAATCACATTTTATAGTGGTTCCACTCTTGTGATAGGTTGACCATCCAGTTTGTATCCATTTTGTTCAGCATCGTCAACTTGAGCCATAAGGTCTACATCACGTTCAATGTCAATCCCAATAGTGGGATGATCATTAGCTATTGACATCCCCTCATGAATGATATCAGTGGTTCTCTCTATGTGATCATCTAATAGACAATCACTCCCACTAATCACATCATTCTCAAGAAACTTGGCATTCCTAGACTCTATAATCTTTTTAGAAGGTGGAGGATAATAAAACTTATAACCTTAGACCTTTCCGCATAGCCTACAAAGTAAACTCTAATGGTCTTAGGGTCCAACTTCTTCTCCTGTGAATTGTACACTCTTACTTCCCCAGGATAACCCCATACCTTGAAATGATTTAAACTGGATTTTCATCATTTCCAGATTTTAAAGGGTGTCTTGGACACTGCCTTTATTGGAACCCTGTTTAATATGTATGTGGTTGTCTTGAATGCTTCCTTCTACAAGGAAGATGGTAGTTTAGAGCTACTCATCATGCTCCTAACCATATCCAGCAAGGTCCTATTTCTTCTTTCAGCTACACCATTCCTATTAGGTGACTAGGCATAGTATATTGGGCTACAGTACCTTGCTCTCGAAGAAAATAAGTAAATGGACCTGGCGCTTGTCCTTCATTAGTGTATCTGCCATAATACTCACCACCACGGTCTAATCTCACAATCTTGATTGGTTTCCCAATCTATTTTTTTTACTTCTACTTTATATTCCTTGAAAGCATCTAATGCCTCACTTTTATTATAAAGCATGTAGACATACATGTATCATGAGTAATCATCAATAAAGGTGATAAAGTATTTTTGACCATATGCAGTCAAATCAGGGAAACAAATATCCGTGTGTATAATTTTTAACAACTCAGAACTTCTCTTAACCCCTTTATGTGACTTATTGGTCTGCTTTTCCTTATGCAGTTCACACAAGAATCAAATTTTGAATGGTTTAAAGAAGGAAGAATTCTATCTTTATTTAACCTTTTGATTATGTCAATGGGGATATGACCCAATCTCCTATGCCATAGGCTGTAAGAATTCTTATTGATGACACTTCTCTTAGTACCATGCGAAACAGAAAAAGATTGAGGAGAATCAGAAATAATTTTAAACAAGCCACCAATCATAACTAAATTCGCAATCAAAATAGAATTTTTTTTAAAGTCATAAGTTTCTTAGAAAGAACTAGATGATAATCAAATGGAATGAGCTTTGACATAGAAATCAAATTTCTTTTGTAAGAGGGAACATAAAAAACATCATAAAGTTCTAAAATATGATTATTTGAAAAGATTATGCGAAAAGTTCCAACAGCTTTTACAGGATCTCCTCTTCCACTGCCTGAAAGGACAGCTTCCTCATTGGGATGTGGACATCTGCTTGATAGAAAGCCTTGCATGGTAGTTGAAATGTGGATCATCGAACTAGTGTCAATCACCAAGTGTCATCGTTAATGCTAGAAAAGTTAGATTCAAAAGTAATACATGATGAAAGCATACCTCTCATCTCCATTATATGTTGCCTCACATTACCAATACCTGTAAGCCTCACAGCACATAATTAAGATATAATGGCACCACCCATATGCTCATCTGTCAGCTTATATTGCTTATTTAAGGCTTCAAGGTATCCTTTAGCTGTGTCGCATTTAGGGATTACTCCCCTAATGCTCTTAGTGATCCTTTATTGTATAAGCAGAAGAGATAAGCGGTTACTCCGCTCCCACATATTATACCTTTCCTTTGCCTCTCTATTATCGGAAGCATCATCAGGTCTCAGAGATTTATCATACCTCAAGGCATAATCTAAGTCCAAGAAACTGAGCTACAGCAAAATATCATCTCTCCAATCAGCATAGTTAAAGCTGCCATCTAAGATTGGTTTGTTGCTTATATTAGCCTTAATCCTAGGGGCAGCAATTGGATCTGCAAAATGAAAATAGACAAACATACAAATAAGCTCATAATAAGAATTTGAAGCAATCACAAGTCATTATGCTATGTATGCATGCTTAACTCAAATGTGGCATGCAAGCAGTATAAATACGTATCACCAATATCTACTTGTGGGCAAAGACATTAGCATAGCTATGTATTTATCTTAAATGATGAAATTAGAATGCATTCGTAATTTACTAATACTTATGGGTTAATTAGAAAATAACGAGGCCATTTTATCCCACCCTAATTAAATGTACAATTATGAGACATCTACTTGTGGGTAAAGATAAATCATAACTATACATTTAATTATAATTAATATTTTAAAGGGAAAAAAACATAAAAAGACCATTTGAATTTCAAAAGGATAAATTGGGCTTCTCAAATTTCAAAAGGACAGATTGGGCAGGAGGCCCAATCTGTCATTTCTAAATTTATGTGCAAAGACGATATTACCCTTCACTTTCCCAATATTTTGACAATACGATTTACAACTTGGCCAATGATATTTACAACTCTGACAATGGTATTTGCAACTGTAAGAAATCAAATTCTGGAAATTGGGAGAAACACTGTAACTTCTTTGACAATACGATTTACAACTTGGCCAATAGTATTTACAACTCTGACAATAGTATTTGCAACTGTGAGAAATCAAATTCTGGCAATTGGGAGAAACACTGTAGCTGACACTGTAGCTTATTTTGAGAATACGATTTACAACTTGGCCAATGATATTTACAATTCTGACAATGGTATTTGCAACTGTGAGAAATCAAGTTCTGGCAATTGGGAGAAACACTGTAGCTGACACTGTAGCTTATTTTCACCATACGATTTACAACTTGGCCAATGGTATTTACAAATCTGACAATGGTATTTACAACTGTGAGAAATCAAGTTCTGGCAATTGGGAGAAACACTGTAGCTGACACTGTAGCTTATTTTCACAATACGATTTACAACTTGGCCAATGGTATTTACAACTCTGACAATGGTATTTGCAACTGTGAGAAATCAAGTTCTGGCAATTGGGAGAAACACTGTAGCTGACACTGTAGCTTATTTTCACAATACGATTTACAACTTGGCCAATGGTATTTACAACTCTGACAATGGTATTTGCAACTGTGAGAAATCAAATTTTGGCAATTGGGAGAAACACTGTAGCTGACACTGTAGCTTCTTTGACAATACGATTTACAACTTGGCCAATTGTATTTACAACTTTGACAATAATATTTGCAACTGGGAGGGTAAACCCGATGGAGGGTAAACGTGCAGAAAAGGAGTGTAAACCCAATAGTATCTGCACGTGTACCCTCTATCGGGTTTACCCTCCATGGGTTTACCCTCCGTCGGGTTTACCCTCCCAATTGTCAATGCTACTATCAGAGTTGTAAATACCGTTGGCCAAGTTGTAAATCGTATTGTCAAAGAAGCTACAGTGTTTCTCCCAATTGCCAAAATTTGATTTCTCGTAGTTGCAAATACCATTGTCAGAGTTATAAATACCATTGGCAAAGTTATAAATCGTATTGTCAAATAAGCTACAGTGTCAGCTACAGTGTTTCTCCCAATTGCCAAAATTTGATTTCTCACAGTTGCAAATACCATTGTCAGAGTTGTAAATATCATTGGCCAAATTGTAAATCGTATTGTCAAAATATTGGGAAAGTGAAGGGTAATATGGTCTTTGCACATAAATTTGCAAATGACAGATTGGGCCTCCTGCCCAATCTGTCTTTTTGAATATTCAGAAGCCCAATTTGTCCTTTTGAAATTCAAATGGGCTTTTTATGTCTTTTTCCCTATTTTAAATCTATATGTGATTAATTAATGCACGCAACAAAAATAAATAAGGATGTTGTGGGTACTCCTCACAAAATTGCATGGTAATCACAAATATTAATAACATACATATAAATCCAAATATGCACAATATAATGAAGCATTTAATAAATTAATTTAATCAACAAATGTGACTAAATAATTTAATTTAAAAATTTCTACTATTCCATGCACCCAAAAAATTATTTAATAAAAATTTCAATTCAAAAGGTTTTTACAAAAATTAAATAGTTAATTTAATTGTCAAGGGAGAAATTAATAGGTAATTAAATAATATAAAAAATTAAAATTTGTAAATACCCTTTTCTAAAAATAAAAATAATAGAGAAATTAATTTAAACATTTACAGTGCATGTAATAATAATTAAAATATTATGGAAAATCAAATTAAATGGCTAAATATAATTTTCTAGAAATAAAACTAAGTGGCCCATACACAATATTCCAAAACATAACCCAAAATAATTTTCAGAAATAAAAAAAAAATTCAGGCTTAAAAGATATTTTCTAAAAACAAATAGAAAAAAATCCCTGTTCAGCTCAAAAATGTAAAGCCTAGTAGGTTTTTCAAAATAAAATATAACAGCAGCCCAAACCGCAAAGGCCTCGCATGCAACCAACAAAAAAAAAACTCTGTTAGGCTCAGAAAGTGTGCAGCCCATAATAGGGGCAAAAATATAAAATATAATTATTACAGCCCAAAACGTAACTGGCCACCAGGTGAGAGCAGAAGAGATTAAAAAAACAACAATTGCTTTCGATCCAGAAAATGGCCCAGTATCCAACAAAGTGAAAAAAAGGTCTTTTGGTATGCCCAGATGCATATTGCCCAAATCAATTTTCAAAAATGAAAAAAGAAAGAATTAAATTGAATGGACTAAACACATCTTGGGCTTCTTTTCCTTTGTTTTTTTTTTGAAATGAAAATCCCAAGAAATACATAAAGAAAACCCTATCATTCTTTACTCACCGATCAGCCGCCACTTTCTTTACACCTTACAGTACCACGAGGTTAAGCATCCATATGATATATGATGACAAAGCTTCAGGCGTATTGGAGAAATTAAATTGGGGAGCTTATATATTGATCACTCCCTTACCCTGAGACTCTTTCGCAACATATTCTTCTCTATCTCAATTTATCTCTCAATAACATATATAAAGGAACAAATAGTTATGGTAAGAAAAGAAAAGAATCAACAAATTATTATTTCTAGAGATTCTTGTATCTCATATTCTATCTTAGATTGTTACTCATGAGGATTAGAGATCAATAAGCAGGGCAAAGGGATCTCAAACAAAGCTCTAATACCGCATATCATAAAATAAATATTTCAAACACAATATAATCAATCCAAATTATGATATGTATGAATACAAACATATATGAAATGCATCAGAAGACTTAAAGTTACCTCTCATCATTAGCTTGATTGATATGAGAATAATTGGAATCAAATAAGATACATGTCAATCAGAGAACACTGTCAGATAAATAACATGTTCTTCTAGGTGGTGATTAAGTATATTAATGACAACTTGTGTATTGCCGTCACCAGTGGGGAACCTTCGAGAGTGAGCTGAGAAATAAGGTTTTCGCTTTGGACTCAGAAAGCAATCATATGATAATTCTCAATTGTTAATTTCTACCATCAAAAAATTAACCTTAAATAAACTGAGATAACATCCCACCTTGGACTGGGCCCAATGACTACGGGCCACACTCAGAAATATTTATTAATTATCATAATTAATATCTAAATAGGTTATAATAATAATAATAAATATCTCACACAAGTTCCATTCTCTTTCACGAGCAGACTTCAAACTCCATTTCTTTTCACTTCTACTAGTCCCACAATGCTTTGTTTTGGTCGGATGATTTGAAGGTAGTGGTACACACTCTTCACAACTTCTGTTGGTTGATTAGTGGTTCCCCTTCTGCTCCTATTTGGTGATTGTCTTCCTCTCTATTTTACTCTTAATGTCTATTCTGCTACTTCTGCTGTGTTATTTTAGTGGTGGGGAGTGGAAAAAATGAGTCAGAATAAAAGCAAAGACAAGTTGATGTTAGGTGGAATCATTATGAAAATGTTCCTCCACATGGATTTATAGTTACATGCAAATATTATTCACATACATGTTGGATATTGTAGTTAGGATGAACATTTAGTTGGAACTATAGAGAATGTGAGTGCTTGTACAAGTGTCCCGATGATGTCAAGGAGTTGTTCATTAAAATAGAAAATAAAGAAAAAGTAAAAATGATAATAGAGCTGAAGTGCTTCAAGAGGTAGCTACCCAAGATACTAAGGGGAAGGAACATAAAAATCTAGCAAACAGAGAACAATAAATGATAAGCTAAAATATAGAGTTCGTAATTCCGGATATTTGTAAATGCATTTTTATTGCTTTACCGTTCAATTTGGTGCGAAGTCTCTTGTTTATTCAAATGTTCAATCTGTTAGGGAATATGGTAGGGGTTTAAAACCTCCTACGAGATGAAAGTTTCTTACTTGAAAAAAGCGGTTGATAAAATTCAAGAAATGTTAGAGAAGTACAAGAGTTAATGGGAGAAATGGGGTTGTGTGTTGATGTGTGATGGTTGGACTCATGGTAAAAGGAAATCTTTTAGTATTTTTTTTGGTAAACAGTACTGGTGGAACAGTTTTCCTAAAATCTATGGACAAAAGTAATGTGATTAAATATGCTAAATGAATGTTTCACTTACTAGGCAACATGGTCGAAGATACTGGGGAGGATAATATAGTGCAAGTTGTGACACAGAATCTCAAATCTTGGGGTAGCAAGAAAGATGTTAGATTGGAAGCGAACAAAATTATTTTTGTCGCGTTTTGCTACACACTGCCTTGATTTAATTCTTGGGGACATTGGGCAGCTTTTGGTATTTTATAATACTCCCACAAATGCAACGAAAAAAACAACATTTTCTCTAGGTATACATGAGGCCTTAACTTGTATAGAAAGTATTCAAGGGAAGATAATTATCTATACTAGCAGTGACAAGATTTGCAATAGTTTACTTACATTAAGTTGCATATAGTAGCAAAAGAATGCTCTTTGGACTATGTTTGTTTCAGATGATTGGACTCATCTAGTTCTTATGCTAGTAAAAGTGAGGTTAAGCAAGTGGCGGACATTTTTTTACCAATTCAAGATTTTGTAGTTTTATCAAATATTACTTGAGGTGTATGGTTCCACTTTTAAAGGTTTCAAGGCTTGTACACGGTGCCTCTAAACCTGTCAAGCCACATATTTATGAAGTCATGGATGTGGCCCAAAAAGAAATTGCTGAAAATTTGCAAAAGAAAGAATCAAGGTATAAGTAGGTGTGGAAGATCATGGATACGTGTTTGGAATTTTTTTTTGTTATACTTTTTTGGAAAAGGTTGATCTCACCTATTATCTAATAGCAGGATGAAATTTCTTTTTCTTCTAAACAATATTAATGTTAGGCAAGATGAGTCCTAGTTACCCTCAGATATAAACTTAAATACTCAGGAGTTAGAATATATTCCCAAACATTATGATTGGATCTATAACAAAGTGATACTCTTTAGATTTTGAACACACTCTAAATAATTATATATTTTATCTTTTGGCCAAGATAGGTATGTTGGAATTTTTAACTACATAGGCCACTCATAGGGGATAGGATTGGGTGAAAATGACTTAGGCCCAATAGTGGAGTGTGACGCCTTTTCTTCCTCCAGTATCTAGTTCCTCTCTTCAACGCGTATCGCAACCTCCATAACTAATCGCTACGACAGGCACTGGACAGTTTCAATTCTGGCTTCCACCTGTCTCTTTGTCGTTTATCATATCTCTAGCATTGTGCTGGAACTAGCTTAACATCCCATCCTTGCTTCATCTCCTTATTCGATTATTTTGTTGCAATAATATTTACTCGTCGAACATCTCTGGGAATATGTGGCTTCATCTATCTCTTCTTTCATGTTATTAAAGACTTCTTCAAACTTTTCTTCTACTGAAAAAAGGTTTTAACTTTAATTGTGGCTTAGCTTCAAGTTCTTTCCCTACTTCCTTCTCGGTCATGGCTTCCGTTGCGCTTTCAAAATTACTTCTTTTAGTCTCGAAAGACTTGGGCAACGTTACAAACTTCTGCAGCTCAAGTTTATCTTCTTCAATCTTCTCTTCATACCCCAGCATTGAGTTCGCTTGTTTGGTAAAGTGCAATTCATGAAACCGTCTTATTACCTCCCTTTTGAACTCACTCAAACTTTGCATGGTTGCTCTAGTTTCAAACTAAATAAACCAAAGAGCTTTTCCCACAAGACATGCCACAACAGGCTCCAACTTCTCATCTTTTTCTATGGAGTTGAGGACAAGAAAATACTTTTCCACATGAAAGATTCACCGAAAGATTCTCTGTCAAATACGTGTAGGTTTTTGTACCACCTTTCTTGCTTCTCCTTCATTCTTCCAAGTCACAATCAAGATTGTCAAATTTGTGAGTTTAAATAAACTATAGGGATGTAATTTAATTCTATCAACAAATAACAATTAAAAATATATAATTAAATAATAAAAATACTAAACTAACAATTTAATTTAAATAACTCAGATATTTTTTCTCGCAACAATAACTGCTTTTCTCATTATTATTTTCTCTCATGAAGACATCCTCAATTTCATTTATCAACTACATAATAAATATTCAAAAATAAATTCTAAGATAAATATGAAATAGAGATAACTAGAAAACTAACAATTAGAAATATTATATAAATGATGAATCATAGTAAAAGTTAATTTATTTGTTTAACAAGAAAAGGAAGAACTGAAGAAGAATGGAGGGAAAGGACATACGCGAACGAGTAAAGACGATAGAATAAGCCTGTAGGGTACTGAATTGCAATTTACTCTGAAGATAAGAAGATATGACAAAATAGAGTAAGAGATGACATGCAAAAGATGGGAGGATGGGTCAATGGGATGGGGCATTTAATGGCAATTTTTCGTAAAATCAAAAGGAAAGGATAGGGCTATGCATAAAGTCCATGGCCCGGTATGCTTACCTGAGTCCGCAATAAAATTGCGCTGCTCAACCCGATAAATATAGGGTAGGGTTGGGCATCGGGCTGCAAAATACAGCCCATGTATTTTTTGGACTGGGCACAGGCGTGGGGGCTGCCCTACTCTCCCTGCCAATGAGCACCCTTTCTTTGTTTTTTTTTTTCTCTCTATCTTGGAATGGAGAATATAATAGTTACTGGTGACTAGAAGGTCATTTAAAAAATATGAGTAGTTAAGTAGGTAAGTTGTATATTTTAATATTTATAATTATACTAATTTTTCTTTTTTTTTAACTTTGTTAATTATCATATGATTATATTACAAATTATAATTGTTTATTTTATTTCTTGTGATGCTTTATCTTTGTCAATATTGGGGAGATTGATGCAAAGTTACAATTACAAACTACTTAGACTTCAACGTTTATTTTTTATATATAATGGATTTCAAGATTTTTTTTTTGGTAAAAAAATTTTTGGAAAGGGGTTGGGCTCACCCACGATCCAAGGGCAGGGCAAAGTCTCCCTTCCTCTTAGGCGATACCAATGTCGGGCTGGGTGAGCCGTCTATTACCCTCAGGCGTAAACCTAAGCACCCAAGAGTTAGGATGCCTCCCCAAGTGTCGCGACGAGAACCACAACAAAGTGGTACTCCCCAGGGTTCGAATACACTCCAAATGGTAGTATGTCTCACCTCTTTTCCAGCTGAACCCACGGACGATAGGTTGGATTTTCAAGATTTTAATTATTATCTTTGTTGCCTTATTCTTAGTGAATTATTGATATTATTTAACTCTCACATAAATATGATATTATTTTAGAAGTTTATAACTATAGATTTTTTTCACAACATGAGCATGGCATAACGACTTGGGCATGCCCAGTCCGCCTATGCCCAGCCCGCTCATACCCAGCTCAAAATTGTTAGAGCTTTTACCAGGTAGGGTCGGGCATCGGGTTGCAAAATATAACCCATAATTTTTTTGGGCAGGGCACCAAGCAGAGGCTGTCTTGCCCAACCCTACCGATGCCCATGCCTAGGAAAGGATATTCTATAAATTGTGAGCAAAGGGACAAAACTCTACCCAATACACTTAACACTCACTCCCCGCCCGCAGAGTTCTGAGGAGAGCTTTAGATTTCAAAGTTAAGATAATACTATAATCCAATAATATTTTGAATTCCCTTCTTCCTTCACACTTTCTCACTATCTTTCTTCCTTACTTCTCTCTTCTTTTCTCTGGTTCTCCCTTCTCTCCGTCGACCCCAAAACCAGAATGCCATAGAGCTATGGGTTCAGGTAAAGTTAAACGTATGAACTTGGGGAAGAAGATGACGACCAGAGTATACAACTTTGAAACTATTTATTTTCTTTAAATTTATGTATTATCTTTCGTTTTTACTTTTTTTTTCCGGATAGATTTCCGTGTTTTACAACTCAGATATGTGACTTGCTCAACTCGGTTCTGGAACAGTAGTTTGCCAAGTTTGACCGAGTTTGTCCGTGTGCGAGTTAACTCGATTTTTTAAGCTAATATTGAACTCAATAAATTGACTCGTTTGATAATAATGCTTGCAACCCCTAAAATCATGACTACTTTGGTACCAAATGATTGGAATTAAGATAGCATAGATGAAACAACACTAGGTTGATATTCCACAAAAATACTCCCCCTATGAACAAAAGGAGGTTACAATACAAAATATCACACATACAACACACTCACAGGGTATGAAACAACATACTAAAGCTCACTAACACACTGAAAACATACTTAAAAGATAAAATGACGAAGAAATGATGTTCCTCCACCCTCACACTGGAATTCTAGAAGCAAGAGCTCTTCTCATTTCACTCACAATACAAAATAAGTCCTTCCCTTCCTAGGATACGCCCACGGCTATTGTAAGTCCAAAAAGTGAGTCCCAAAATCCCCAATACAAACTTATCTAGCTCAAACTCACAACAAACCTAAGTTACTCTAATGCTTAGTATCTTTCTTCAAAATAGAAAAGTAAATCTGGTTTCACAGCCATTTGCCTTGTGCTCAACTGGCGAAAATCCATTTCATGCTTCTCAAAATGGATTTTGTACTTTATACTCATTGTTTTTATTTCTCTCGCTTTGCAAAATCAATTTTAGCTAGTGTAAGATCGATTTCATGATTTACTCTTAATCTCATGTTGAGCCAAAATTGATTTGCCTTTGTCTAAAATCAATTTCTCTTATTGTCTCATTCTGCCGTCTTATTTTTGCTTCCAAATCGATTTCATTCAACCCAAATTCGATTTCATACTCTGTCTGTGAACCAATCCTTCCAAAATTGGTTTTGTTATATGTAAATAAAACTTTGTAAATTGTGTTTAATATGAAAATATCATTATAAGTGTTGAAGATAGGGGTGTGCATGGGCTGGACAACCCCCTTGACCAGTGTCCTGCCCGCAAAAAGCATGTGATGTATTTTGTAGCCTGATGCCGGCCCCCCTCTGTAAAAGCTCTAACTATTTTAGGCTGGGCATGGGTGGGCTGGGCATGCCCAAGTCGTGATGTCATGCTTATGTTGTAGAAAAAATCTGCAATTATGAACTTTTAAAATAATACCATATTCATATTTCTTCAAGAGTTAAATAATATCTATAATCCACTAAGAATAAAACAACAAAAAGATAATAATTAAATTATTGAAATCCATTGCATATAAAAAAAAAATCTTGAAGTTTAAGTAGTTTGTAAGTGCAACTTTGTATCAATCTCCCTAATATTGACAAAGAAAAAGCTTATGAAAAAAATAAAATAAACAATTATAATTTATAATATAACCATATGATGGTTAGCAAAGTTAAAAAAAGAAAAAATTAATATAGTTATAAATATTAAAATATACAACTTACCTACTTAACTACTTATATTTCTAAATGACGATTTAGTCACCAGTAGCTATCATATTCTTCCTTCCAAGTGAAGCATTTAGGGAGAAAAGTAAGAAAATAAAAAAAAGGGATGCTCATGGGCAGGGCAGGGCAACCCCTCTGCCCGATGCCCAGCCCTACCCTATATTTATCGGGTTGGACAGGATATTTTTATTGCGAGCTCGGGTAGACATACCGAGCCACGGGCTTGATGCACAACCTTAGTTGAAGATGCCTTAACAAGTGAGGTTTTCATTCCTGATTACTTGTGTGATACTTACTCAATTTCTTTAAGAGAACTACTTGAGATAAGTGGTTATCTTAAGGGGATTTCACTACTTCATTGTAAAGAAGTGAAAATTGAAGTGATATAGTAAAAAAGGTCAAGTAAATGTATTGTGGTTTTGCAAGAACCTAATTCAATGTAGCAAGATGAAGGAAAATCTCAAGTGAGGAGTTTGAAACTTGGACGTAGGCTTGTGTGGTTAGAGCTAAACCAATATAAATGCTTGGTTTGATCTCTTATTCAGTACTCTCTCTTTATTTAGCTCATATTTTTTCATACTATGTTTCTTAGCTTTAACACTGTTATTACTTATTTTTTTAGTTTTGTAAAAATGTTTTAACACCCGATTCACACCTTGGGTAGCCAGCTAACTTACCGGACTCTTGATTTTTCAAACTTGACATTTAGTTCAAATATATTAGAGGCCCACAATCTTCTAGGTTTGGAATCATCAAAACTACAGATACTAAATTACTTATTTCAAAAATTCCCCTGATATTTAAAAATTGTTTGAGTTAATGATATGCAGCTTCATTTATTTGCTTTGTTTCTCATGCATGAGTTTTGATTTGCTTGGCCGATAATAAATTCTCTTTAGTTAGATTCAAACTTTTGATGTAGAAAAATCAAAATAATGAGAAAGCAAGACTTTACGTTGGAGTAAGACAACGCCTATTTGGTTCAACTCTATTACAGGCTTGGAATGGTAATTATGATTGCATTACTATGAAAAGGGGTGTTTGGTTGCTCTTTAGTATGGTTATGGAGTTTACCATGGTAGATGATTACTAAAAATTTGGTAATCTCCATTTAGACTTCCCCCTACAGATCTCATTTATCCCCATATGCTCCCACTTGCTTTTGTTTCAATCCTCTCTTTCCTTCTCCTTTATCATCTGACCCCGCTGCACCACGACCCCGATCACCAAGAAGGCCTAACCACCGGCCATGAATCAAGAAATAAACCAAGAAAACATACAAGTTATAAATATCCAAATGATTAGCCATGGGCATCTTGATATATAAGGAAAATTAATCATAAAGAGTTGTGTTTGATTTTGTTCTTTTGGCCTCCCACCCTTTGAACTTCGAGGTCGTTTTACGCCAATTAAAAACCCCAAACAACTTAGGCACCTCCTTTTCTGCAACTTTCGTCTCTTGCAAAGCCCCATCTCCTTCTATGGCTTAGATAATAGTTGTTTGTAGATAGAACTCCATTCCCTTAGTAAACCAAGGTGTTCCTTTTCTAAGGAAGTAGTTGAGGAAGACCCATATCTTACATATACCTCATAGGAGGAGGAATCCTTCCATAACAAATAATTAGTATTAGTAGGGTCCAGATAGTCTTTCAAAGGCTCGAACATGCAATTCGGAGAGCTAGTAGATATGATACCTATTTATGTAGCTTCTCTTAATGATGTTGAGTCAGGCATTTACCCTCAACCAGATTATAGTATTCCTCCTACAATTCCTATAGATGAATATGGTATTCCATATCCAAAACCGTTATGTCTAGAGGAGTTTATTTTAGATAATGATGATTTCTTAGATTGGGTTTGCCCTAACCCAGAGTTCCAATCATGGTATCCAGTAGTGTCACCTCTTTATTATCCAAACCCTAGCCCATATGATTTTGTTAAATTTCATCAATTTGACATCCCTATTCCAAGTAAGTCATTACTCCCAACTCTCTATGTTTCTGAAGTTGAACAGGCAGGACCAAGTAAGATGTAAGATGAGGCCTAGAGAGTATTTCCTTCATCAGGAGGAGGGTGTCAATGACTGGATAGAGTCAAGAAAGCTGTGGAGAGCAATCTACTAGAGTTGGGCAATGGATTGGATAAGAGCTAGAATCAAGACCAGACAATAGGCTAGAGCAACAACAACGGGCAATGGATGAAATCTGAGAGACACAAGCATGACAGGATAGTGAAAGAGATGCTGCTATAGTAGTAGCAGTAGTAACAGTTGTAGCAAAATTACGATAAACAGAAGAACGGGTCGTCAAGGAACCACAGTAGAGCCAAGGACAGACTGAAACTAGATCAGATAAACAACAGGGGTCTATAGTAGAGTAGGAAAGTATATAGACATGGATAGAATGATTCTGCAGGCACAATCTACCTGCATTTGAAGGAGCCTTTGATGTTCAAACTATAGAAGATTGGGTAAATGGCTTGGAGAAAATTTTAAAATTTTTAAATTGTCCTTCAAAGTAAAAGGTGCAATGGCCATATATAAGTTAGAGAAAGATAAAGACCATTGGTGGAGAAATACAGAGATTATCTTGCGAGTGAGAAATACCCCTATTACATGGAAAATCTTTCTCGAACAATTTTATGACAAGTATTTTCCTCAGTCCGTAAGGGATAAGCGTGAGGCTGAGTTCTTAATGTTAAGACAAGGTGAGAAGGAACCCTTTGATGACTACTTAGCTAAGTTCATATACCTCTATGCTATTGTACATATCTGAATCACATGAACAATGATAGATTTGGACCATTAAGTGTAATTATAAAAAGTTGAGAGCATAAAGTGTACTTTTCAAGAAGTTCAGGAGCAAAATGATAATTATAGAAAGTTGAGCCAGAAAAGGCCCAAAATTGCCCAAAAATGTTTTGGCCCCAAATTTTACCAATAAATAGATAAAAGTTTCTAATCAGTTTAACGCCATATATAATTTTGATTTAAGATCCCGATAAATTTACGAAATCTACAAATTATTATAGTACCTTCTGAACCTCATAATTAAATAAAATTTTATAGTAAATTCTTATAATTAATATAAGAATTTATGAAACTACCAGAAGTAAAAAAGAGTCATGTAAAATCAATTATGAAATTTATAGTGAAATCGCACAACAATAAAGGGTTAAAGGAAATGTATGAAATTTTTATCAGGACTTCTGGGTCTCAAAAAATTATGATACTTTGTAAGAAATTCATTTTATATTAGAATGAATTTCTAAAAATGTTAGAATTATTAAAATATTTTTTTTAGAATTTATTCTAAAAATAAGGGAATTTAAGGATATCAATATATGAGTGTCTTTGAGAATTGTGTCAATTTGCTATTGGAACAAAGGAAGGCCTAAGGATGGCATCCTATACAAGTCCAATAGGCCCAAGATCAAATCATGGGGCTCAAATAAGATTGTGATACTTTTATAAAAAAATAAAGAGAAAATATTACAAGATAATTCAAGAAGACATGTGAGGTGTCCTTGTGGAACCCACATGCCTTCCAAATAGCGCCAAGGAGGAGGAAGAAGAATTATCCCATGTGATGATTTATATTAAAATAATATAAGAATTAAGTTAATGATGATTAATTGTAATTAATCATAAAATCAACCAATGAGAGGAAGAATTAAGCCATTGTAATAATTAGCCCTTCGAAGGGTGGATTAGTCCAAGAACCCTAAACATTGTCTATGAATACCTCCCTCCATTCCTTCATATTGTGCCACACATAAGAGGGGAAACTCTTGAGGATTGAAAACTCAAACAAACATAAAGAAAAGACAAAACAATTTGATTCAAAGCAATCAAGGTTTAAGGTAAGTAATCTTCCTAATCTTTCTATATGTATTTTGGAAGATTAAAACCTAGGTTTTAGTGGTTGGAAAACCTATTTTTCCTTGGTTCTCCATGCTGTCCAAATCTGGACAGAAATGAAGAAAGAAGAGAAACAAGATAGAACTATGAAATATTAACCTAGGTAAGCTTGGATTGTTGGTTATTGTTTGAATTAATTGTGTAATCCTTAAAATCCCAATTCATGTAACCTTTCAACCTAGTATAGAACTGAAGGAAGAAGATTTAATTTCAATGATCTAATGTTTCCAATTAATTTATATGATGATTTGTGTAGGATTGAATAAGATTGGAACCTTGGAAACATTGAAATTGAGAAAGAGATAATTTGAAACCTTCTTTGTTACTATTTATTCATGTGAACAGTGATTATAATTTCATAATTTTGATATTTACAATAGGTTTAAAACGCAAAATTGTGTAGGATTAAGTAAGATTAAAGTCTTGGAAGCATTGGAATTGAAGAGGAATTTTTGGAAAATTGTAGGTAATCTTTCTATTTCTATCCAAACCTAAAGGAAACATTGGAATTTTTCAATTCTAAACCCATATTTAGATTCGTTGGGGAAAATTGTATGGGATATAGTGAAGGTAAAAATTAATTCAAAGGACAAGGCAATTAATCACAAATAAAGAAAGTTAGGAGTTTATCAGTTTTAGAAAATGAGACTAAGTTGTTGAGTTGGGTTCAAAGCTGATTAGTATGGAATGTAATAAGTGAATTGCTGTACTATGATTAGGCTTTGACATTTGTGAAAGAGGAGACATAAAGAGCAAATAAAGAAAAGGATAAAGGAAAGCTATTCCAAGGTAGTAAACTTACCTAACTTGTATGCTTTGCTTGCTTGAATGTTTATGTGATAGTTGCTTACTTTGATTATGTGAATCATGTATGATTGAATTATGCTCTATTTCTTTTTATGCTATGATCATATATTATAATTTAAGGAACATGGAAGCATGCATAGATATCATTATGCAAACATGAAGTATACACATTGTAATATCAAGCATTGAGTTGCATATACTATTTGGTTTCTGTTTACTACTGAGATTTTTCCAGAAATCTCACCCCTTCCATTATACAAACATCACAGCAAGACCATCTTATGGAAGCAATGATGCATAATGAAGAAGCTATGATGCATAATTAATTGTTGTAAATGAGGCTTTTTATGAAAATATGTAATGTGTGTATTAAGTACAATATTTTAGTTCAGGTCATGTTTTGTTGAGACTTGGGAAAAATAGTTAACTTTTGAATAAATGTATGAGAATTCACATGATAATATATATGGTGAACTTTATTTTAGTACCAAGAATGCCTTATTTCTATATTTGTACAAAGAGAACAAATTTTTCAAAGTTAGAGAACCAAATCTGAAAATTGTGAAACTAACTAAATGAATAGTAATTTACCACACAAATACTGTATTAATTAGCCTAGGATTTTGTTAGATTCATTTTTCTTTAAATAGGATTATGTTAGCTTCGAGTGACAACTTGAACCACTTCATTTTGAATTTTCTAGAATTAATTATGAATTTTTGAATTTGAGTCACGTGTCTGAAATTTTACCAAATGAACAATAACTCGTGGTCAAAATTTTCAGATTGTGCAATTTGACTTCATTGAGCATATAACTGGTTCCATATGCTACTATTTGGTTTCTAAGATGTACGAAAGTAAGGTGTTACAACTTCCTCAGTGGAGACTACATGCCTAGGAGTTTCACTTCATTCAGCCAAAATTTACACTTCGATAGTTTAATATACAATTGATGATCCCTCAAAATTCATAACACAACATGAAGATGCTCTTGATGTTTCTCCTTACTCTTAGAGTATATCAATAAGTCATCAATAAAAACCACAATAAATATGTCCAAGTAAGGTCTAAAAATATGATTCATGTAATCTATAAAGACAGTTGGAGCATTCCTTAACTCGAAAGACATAACTAGGAACTCATAGTGTCCATATTGAGTCCTAAAGGCAGTCTTATGAATATCCTCATCCTGAACTCTTAATTGATAGTATCTTGAACTCAGATCAATCTTAAAAAACACGGACGGTCTTGCCAACTAATCCAGCAAGTTATCAATCCTAGGCAATGGGTACTTGTTCTTTATTGTTACCTTATTTAACTATCGATAGTTAATGCACAATCTCATACTGTCATCCTTCTTCTTTACAAACAAAACTAGTGAGACACTCAGTCAGATAAAATCCTTCTCAAGCAATTCCTCAAGTTGCTTTGTCAGTTCTACTAATTAAGATGGAGACATTCAATATAGTGCCTTTGATATTGGAGCTGTCCCTAGAACTAACTCAATAGAGAATTCAACCTCACGCTCTAGAGGTAAACTAGACCCCTCCGCTAGAAATACTTATGGGTATTCATTGATCACTTCAATATGATCAATCTCCACTTTTGCATTCACATTAATTGAGAAGAAAACCATGAATTGTTGACAACCTTTCCTGACAACTTTGTCCACTTGTGTAGCAGACAATAATATGGGACCTTTCGGCATCTCGATAAGCATAGTACTCATTGAAATAATTACTAATTTCCTTTTACAATAAAGAATGGCATTAATGGGTATCAATGAATCCATACCAAAAATCACATCAATGCCCCTTAAGGGCAAGCAAACCTAATAAACTAAAGACTCCCATTCCTCACACTTAATAATAAGTTTTAAACATGCATGGGTGGTAACAACAATAGCTACCATAGCTGTTGACACTTTTAAATCATAGGGAAAATCAGTCACATGAAATTTCAATCTCCAAGTACAATCCACGGATATGAAAGAATGAGTAGCACCGAATCAAATAATGCATACAATTCATGGCCTTGAAGAAAGATAGTACCTCAGATCAAATTGGGAGACACTATGGCCTACTCCTGAGTCATAGTGTAAACTCAACCAGGAATAGTAAAATAGCCACTCTGTGGGATCTACTGAGCCTCCAGACAAAACTTAGCGGTATGCCCTAGTTTATAGCTTCTCAAGACTCCCAGCACTCTTTGGGATGAGTCCTACCATACCTCTAACATGTCCTGGATACACTAGGTGCCAAAGAAATAGGTGCTCTATGGGGATTTTGACTTCCCCCGGTGTGGCTCCTTTAGCCGTGTCTCCTTTGTTGGAATCCTTGAAGGGCATTATCTCTCTACCCTGGCCTCTATTCTTGCCTGAACTCCTTGAGCAACTGGCATTAAATTGTTGCCTCTTCCCCACTCCCCTGTGGGTCTTAGATAGCTAGGCCCCCTGACTAGAGCCTACATCTTCTTTGCCTAATCTACCTCCCAGGCCTTTTTGGCCATGACTCTCAACTTGATGCATATATACTCAAACAACTGATGTTTATACAGAGCCAATGCCTATTATAGCTCTGGTTTGGCACGATGCAACAATTGTTGTGCCTTCTAAATAGAGTAATTTACCATTGTCAGGCTAGGGACATACTTTACCAATTCAATAAACTTGGTGATAAATAGGTCCTCATGAATATCATTATACTACAAGTAGTAAAACTAGAAATGTTTCTCCATACATAGTTCTTTAGGAAAGAAATGATCATAGAACATCTCCTTAAAATCTTCCTAACTCATGTGTGAGGTATTTGTTAGCCCAACAATGTCATGCTAGTCTCTCGCCTTATCTTCCAAATATATAATAGCCACTTGCACCTTTAGTGGTGAGATACAAGGAACTACTGAGAATATCGCCTCCATCTTCTTAATCCACTTCTCTGCCTCTGAAGCCTCTAGTCCTCCCTTAAACTTTGGAGGGATATGCTTATGTACTTCTTACCAAACTTTAGTGATTTTATTCAATAGTAGAGGATAAAAGACTCCTCCTGATGATTCACCATAATACTAACTATATCATGCTCTCCATCATGGCCCTCACTTGCAAAACCATTATCCATCTCATAATGGTTGCCTGATCCCTTATAGCCTGATCCTTGCTTCTCTTGCATATGATAAATGTGTTATCTTTTCCTATTTTCTTATTAATTATTTTATCTCTTTTATCCTATTACTTTTTATTTGAGATGTTTGTAGGATATTTGTGTTAAAAAGATTATTTCTAGAGATATTTGAAAAGATAATAACGTGGAAGGATAATGAAGAAAATAAAGATTATCATTATCTTTTGGAGGGCCAATTAGCGAAGAGACCTACATCAAATAAAATTCACTCTTAAAAGCTATATAAAGGACCCTAAGGCTCCTCCATTTAAGAGACCAGTCACCACTATCACAATCATCTTCTTTATCTCTTCCACAATTCCATCCTTTTCTTTCTAAGTTCTTGAAAAGAGATGTAGTGGCTTGAGTTCCTGTGCTTTGAGTTAGGAGTTGAATAATTTTATGTTTTGATATTTTCTTTTATGCAAATTTATAATTTTCTAGATTTATGTTTTGATATTTGTATATGTTAGACCTAGGGTTTGGATTGAGACACCTTTATGATGAAACCCTTATGATTTATTATTTCAATTTATGATTTGGTATTCTTTATTTAATATCTTTGGTTTCCTTTTATAATTATTCATGTTGGATTCACAGTTTAGTTATAGGGTATTCAGTTGAATATCTATGTTAGATGAATAAATCATTTATATCACATGCTAAGTGAATCTTTACTAATCATTCTTGATATAATTGTATGCTAGATCTAGGTATACTTGTGGATTGTTTGGTTATGACCATGACGATTGTTTGGGTTTTTCTTGATAGGGACTTAGCATATATAATTGTTATAACTCCAATATATTATTGAACGATAATAGCCATGCATCAATCCTTGGGAATGCTCTTCTACTATTCTTCCTGCTCACATTTAGTCTAATCTAGAGTTAAGTACGCATTAACTCTATGTAAAGAATACAACCTAACTTGACCTCTATACTATATAGAGATTAATTTAATAAATAATTTGAGCGCTAACAACAGGCAACACCAAATTTTGGCATCGTTGCAAGGGAGTCAAGGAAGGGAGTCAATTCCCTTGACTCCTAAATTGATTAAGTGTGGTTTCTTTTTTTTTCTACCTTTCTTTTCTTAGTGTGTAGTAGAGTCTAGTCTTTAAGTATTTTTCGATTTGGTAAATTTTGATTTGATCCTCACTGCTTTCTGGAATTGTTTATGACTTGACCAGAAAAATACGAAAAAACTGATGTTACGAGTTTTCGACATTCTAAACATTTTTAATAGCTTTATCTATTAGGTCTAACATATTTTTGCCAAATTCAGACATTTGAGTCAATTTTTCTATTTTGTTTATATTTTCAAAAAAAATCATTTTTTATTTATCCGTTATTTATATTTTTTTGTTTCCTTATCTAAATTACATGATGACTTGGTTTAATAATCATCAGCACTATAATCCTAATCTAACCAGGCCCTCCTAGTTTTTAACAGGTTATAATATTTTAAGGGATTAGGCAAGAGCACAAATATCTTCTATTGCACAGAATATTTATGAATGTTTTACTGAATATTAGGATCGATTTCAATACACCCTGCACAAGTACCCATATCACCAAATACCTGATGAATACCTCATACTATATTTTTATAGGGGATTGAAAGAAGAGGACTGAAAAACAATAGACAATGTAGTTGGAGGAGACTTGTTGGAGCCAACTACAGACAAAGCTTGGGGCCTTCTTATATCATTTATCATGAGTAACTAACAATACATGGCTCAATTGCCACTTCAACTATATCATGAACTGCCCTTCCCACCACACAGACGCTACACTAAGCCTCCATTTACCCTATATATGCCACCTTACCAACCCACAACCCATCCATGTAAGCCATATGGTGACTCTCGATGTAGTAGAAATTCTTCATTACTTTCTATTTCTAAGGATGAGGAGATACAATTTATGATCATTTGGTATCATAATACCCCGCATTATTTATTGAAGTAGAGGTGTTTGGAAGGTTTAAAGAATTTGAGAAACATAAACGCATTATAGATAATCTTTTGAGTGACATAACCCAGATTGAATTTGAAGGAAAAGAAGGAACCTCATGTCCTCAAGATTCATGTGGGAAGCAAGTAATAACTTTACACAAAGCCTTAAATAGACGTTAACAAAAGGTAAGTCAATAATAAATATAAGAAGAGTCATCTTCTCCCTTTAGTAATATAGCTCCTATCCTTAAAGAAGTTGACTCTAATAGTAGTGCCTTAAATAAAGATGCTACTTTCAATGCCTCTACCTCTTTATGTGATAATAATATGCTTGCTCAAGTTTCTCTTTCTAGTACTACATGTGTATCCTCTTGTACTCAGGATGATAGTGAAATATTGCAAACATTGATCCCTGTTTGAGTGATAATATTGACTTATTTTGTAATGAGAACTTGCTTGAATCTCCTTCTCCCCTTACATGAACATAAGGATAATATAGTTCTTAAAGTAAATACTAATATCGATACCCTACATACATCCTCTCAATGTACATGTATTGATTATTCACTTTGCATGAATTGTATTGAATTATCTAAAACAGTAGCCACATTGCATGAACATGATGGAGTTAATAATTATGGCATCCCTCTAATTTCTAATAGTCCTAAAAAGCTTGAGGAATATATTTGTGTTGTATTGTCAGGACCCAAGGAATCACATGATGAAGTAAAGGCCACTACAACAATTGAAGAAGTACACTCTAGCACCACAAAATGCCAGAACAAAGAAAAGGATGCATAAGACCAAGCTCAGACCATTGCAAATCATGCTTACCATTTAGGAGGATAAAAATGAGGGAATTGATAAGGATGAGATATTATCATGTGATTTACCACCTAATAAAGAAATAATCATTGATGATTATATTCTAATTTCTCATATTGAAGTCAAGACTCTTACTGAAGAGAGTTATATTGATTTTTCTGGATGTGAGAAATACTTAATTCTTATATATCTTATAGAGTTCTCACATCTGGTGTCTTGATTACTAACATTGCATACTTGATGGTTTTTCATGGCTTCAAGTATTTTGATTCTTGTACCGTACTTAGAGTTGGAAAAGGTGTTGATTATGGTTTGGTGAATCTCTTATAGGTACCAAACAACTAGAGAAAGCTGTGTAGAGAAGGTACACTTATGTGCAAGTATGTTACTCATCACATATGAGAATTTCAATTTCAAGACCCTCAAGCGGCATAAAGGAACCATGTTGTCTCTTTCCTTATCTTATCTTTCTATATATTATGATCTTTATTGTTTGATAAAAATGTGGGGAGGGACAATCCCAGTAGTAAAAGGTAGATTTATTACTTTATGTCTTTTAACAATTTCCTAGAATATGTTACATTTTAAAGATTTATTAGTTTTAGGTTAGTTTTTCTTTGAATAAAATATCCTTTCTTTAGTACATGACTCTTTAACCATCTTCCATTCTCCTTTTATATATACTTTAGCACTACGTTGAGGATAACACATGGTTTAAGTGTGAGGGAGAGAATAAATTTGATTGACTATTTGATTGAGCTCTTGATAATGCCTATTTTTCAAAAAAAAAAATCTACACTTGTACTTCTGAGCACTCATGTTTTAAATTAAAATATCATCTTAATTACACTAATTTAAGTATGAATCTTTCAAGTCCATTGTTGATTGTGATAATTCAATTAGTCAATATTCTTAGAGTTATCTTAGAAACATGTAATGTAATGCATTGAGAACAGTTGAAGTCTTCAGTGAGGCGCTGTGAACAGGAATGAAGGGAGATAACCCTGTTGGAAGGATTTTTGGCTTTAAATTCCTAAATTGAGTGAGTAGCTCCTATACTAGTTTCTCTTCAGAACTTGTCCTAGTTCTCTTATTTGCTATCTAACTCATGTGCAACTATTTAAAATGATTAAGGCCATCATATTCTAAACCCCTTCTATTTCAAATACAAGCCTATTACACATTATATCTATAGTCAGCCCTTTTGAGCCCATCAATTTTCTTTTTCCATCATTTTTATAGAAAGTCATATATGCAAGAATATATTTTTGAAATACAATTTTTATTCATGTCAAAAAATCATTATTATTGTGATGTTATTCTACATCTTTTATATACAAGGTGCTAACTAAAAAAAAGAAGAGAAAAAGAATATTGCACAACAAACAAACAAGAAGAAAAAAGAAAAGAAATATGATGCAAGAAAAATACAAAAAAATAGAGAAAGTCAAAATAAACAAGGAAAGAAAAGAAAAAATAGAGGAAGGAAGAAAGCATCATCATCAACTCTTATTAACAAAATTACCACCTCTACACCTCTTATAACATGAATTCATGCTATATATTCATTATTACATGCATATACTACTTTTTATTCTTCATATTCCATTCCATGTGGCATATTTCTAACATTACAAGCTTATAAAGTCCTCTTGATTAAATAATGGACATGTAATTGACGACAGAGACTTAGAACTATTATAAACCTTGGTAAGGGCTAGTATAGACAGGTTTGAGTAAAAGAACCCCAATAAAAGGTGAGATGAGTGAAATAGATATATCCATGAGTGTACTATCTTCTATCATGTTCCTTTGTCTTAATTATGTTCATAGATATTGTTCTTGATGTATTTATTATTCTATGACTACCACTGACTTGAAGGATTTTATTGATTGATTATCACTTTCGTGCTCGAACTTGCTTAACTGTTCTACTTGTATTAAGTTGTTTATCAAGATGTTTTTCAAAACTTTGCCCAGGAGTGCAAAGGTTTAAGTGTGGAAAAATTTGATGAATTCCTATTTTATCATATTATTTTCTATCTATTTTAGGGAATTTATCATGTTTAATAGGCATTATTATATTATTTTGTGGTTATTTTATACTTTAATTGATTATATGAATTAAATAATTAAAAAGCTATTTTCTTGTGTTTTATTGATTTTATTATTTCTCTTGATTAACTTGCATTGCATGAAGGTATTTTGCCTTTATGTATTTAAGAAAGTTAGACAAAATAAATAAATAAATGATAACTATGACCCACATCAACTACTATAAAATTATATTATATTATACCCATAATGGAGGTAATTTATAATATTATATTAATATTATATTTTATTATATTAATTTAGTCCTTTAATATAATATAATATTATATTAGTATTATGTTATATTATGTTTCATTTTAATTAATTCAAATATAAGTCCTCAATATCTAACATTTGAATTTAATCAAAGGATAATAGATAAATGTGTTATCCTTTCCTATTTTCTTATTAATTGTTTTATCTCTTTTATCCTATTACTTTTATTTGAATTGTTTATAAGATATTTGAGTTAAAAAAGATTATCTTTGGAGATATTGGAAAAGATGAGAGTTTGGAAGAATAATGAAGATAAATAAATATTATCATTATCTTTTAGAGAGTCAATCAGTGAAGAGACTTACATCAAATAGGATTTACTTCTAAAAGCTATATAAAGGACCCTAAGGCTTCTCCATTCAAGAGACCAATCACCACCATCACAATCATCTTCTTCATCTCTTCCATAATTCTATCATTTTCCTTCTAAGTTCTTGTTGAGAGATGTAGTAGCTTGAGTTCCTGTACTTTAGAGTTAGGAGTTGAATAATTTTATGTTTTGATCTTTTCTTTTATGTAAATTTATGATTTCCTAGATTTAGGTTTTGATATTTGTATGATCAAACCCTTGTGATTTATTATTTATCTTTGGTTTTCTCTTATAATTATTCATGTTGAATTCACATGTTTAGTTATAGGGTGTTCAGTTGAATATCCATGTTAGATGCACAAATTATTTATTGTTTAATTTATTACATGCTAAATGAATCTTTACTAATCATTCTTGATATAATTGTATGTTAGATCTAGGTATAATAGTGGATTGTTTAGTTATGACCATGACGATTGTCTAGATTTTGCCTAATAGAGACTTATAGTATATAATTGTTATAACTCGAATATATTATTGAACAATGATAGCCACTGATAAACTCATATTTGTAGTGATTTTTAGTGTGTTTAAAGTGAATTTTATAATTAATTTTATCCCCATTTACTAATATGATGAGCAATTAATTAATAAAATTAAAATAGAGCAAGTGGAAATTAATTGATTTGATTTTAGTGACTAATTGGATAAATAATATATTAAATTTCTATTTTACCATGACCAATCAGCATATTAGACCAATTGAGAGCTGGATATGTAAGCATGTGCTGGAGAAGATGCCAACAAAAGTCACATGAGGAAATGTATCAAGTTGAACGTGCTGTAACTGAATGAAATGCAGATCGACCATGTTCTGCACAGAGAAAGGCATTAAATTGCATTTCACTTGAAATGGCACTACACAGAATTAGTCATGTGTTGAAAGGAATGAAATGCAAATCACTCATATGTTGTAACAATATTAGTCATGTGTTAAGTCTAATTCAGATCTATCACCTTTCTTGTCATTCACAGATCATGTACTATCCACATGTCTCAGCTCATTCACACATTCCACACATGCTTTTACGCCATTTCAACTGCCCTTCTTATCCTTCCATACCTATATATACCACACTCTGATTCCAGACATGATGACACACTTAACGCACATTACACACCCATATCCATTCTTCTCCATTTTCATCCACTCCATTCAGCACAGACTTCCACGCCATTCTTCTCCTTTCATTCATTCTTCATATCTCCTACTCCATCTCTATTTCCATTCTCTGATCTGCAACTTTCCTCTGTTCTAGACAATAGAACCAGAGGAAAGTTCAATCTTCATCTTCATCTTCTTCTATCATTTTCACCATAACTGCTACTGTGTTTTCTGTTGTTGCTGAAGTTTAGATGGCAATGCAAGGCTAATCTGTTGTGCTCTCTTGGAGATGATGCTAAACTAGAATCCTTGAGCTGAACAGGGAGTTCATTGTGTTTTTAATTCGGAGTTAAATGTATCGAGTTGATGTAGTTAGCTCTGTAATTACTGATGTAATTAGAGTAGTAGATGACAAAGAAGTAGGGAACCGAGTTAGATTTCTTATTTTTGCATAACTGACCTTTGATTGATTCTCATATTTGATCGAGTTGAACATAGTCATGATTAATTGAAGTGATTCTATAACAGAGTACAGTTGTATCTGTTTAATTCATATTCTGTTATCTCTAAGTTGAATGATTCATAATCTCTTTTAATGTATGTGAGTTGTATCTTTGATTGAGATTTAGCTAGTGAGTTGTTAGCTAACATATTCTAATTCAGTTGATTAATTTCTCATATTCTGTGGATAATGAAGGTAAGATAATATCTGAGGAAACACACTTTTCATTCATTCATCAAAAATACTTAAAAGCATAAACAATGGCATAGGTTTTACTTTCAGTAGTCAGATTAAAACTTATCAAACACCATCTCTTTAACTTGTTAATTTGTGGCTCATTAGATTAATTAAGAACTTCTACATCCATTTAGGCTCCTTGTGAATCGAGCTAGGTTAGCCTCCATTCTACTATTGATTAGCTTAGTTTTGTTTGATAATTAAAATGACAGTTATCAAAATGGTGCCGTTGCCAGGGAGCCTTACTTGTTAAGGTTTCCTAAGCAATCTCCTAGGTCTAAAAATCATAAAAAGTATATAGGTGTTTCATTTTTTCTGCGTATTTAGTGTTTTGTCTTGCTGAATCGCAATAAATTGCCTTTCTAGTCGCGACTAAAGTACTTAAAATTGATTTCTGAGCATCTGTGTGAACTTTAGTTGCCACCAGAAGCTCATTTGGTTGCAACCAAAAATTTGTTTTCAACTCATTTTGCTCTCGGTTACTGTTAGTCGCGACCTTACTGCTTTGTAGTCGCAACCAAAAATATTTTTCATCCAGTTTTGTTCTCTGTGATTTCTAGTCCAACCAGTTTAACACTTAGTCACAGCAAAAAATAATTGTTTCAATCAGATTTACTCTCTGTGATTTATAGTCACGTCCAGAAACTAAAAACTTCAAGCATTTTACTATCCATGGTATTTAGTCGCGACCACAAATCTTGATTAAGAATTTTTTCTCTCTGTGACTAGCAGTCGCGACCTGAAGTTCATTCTTGTCGCAATCTCTATTCTCTATGCTTGCTAGTCGCGACCTGTAGACCTTTAAGTCACAACCTGACTATTTTGAACTATGATTACTTTATCTGAATTCTTGGAATTGCTGCATCTGTGACATATTTGATATTCTGCATCATTGTTGAATGTCATTTGCATGAACAGAAGCTCTAAATTCTTTCCTTTGGATAGAGAAATCAATATAACAATTAGGAAAATTAAAAAGGCTAAGATCTTAAATGAAACTATTGTTGCATCTGTTCTTGAGCTTAGTTCTTCTAGTGAATCTATTGCAGCTGAAACTGATTGTGCATCTGGTGCTATATTAGACAATTATTTTGTCATGGAGCATGTTAATGAAGCTAAAACTCATACTCATAATCAGAATATTCAAAATAAGCAACATGGAGAGAATAACATGAACAATAAAAGAGCACGTAGGTGTTGGAAAACGTGCCCTAGGGGCCAATCATTGTCTTATGAACATTATTGATTTATGAATTTATTAATTGTGTTATCATATTATTTGCATGTTTACTGTGATGACCATCCTTGGATAATTCATGATCTTATCCTAAATATCCCTGGTCGGTCATCTGTGCGGGAGCAGAGATGAAATAAAACCAGTATGACTTTGAAGATGTATAGAGATATAAATCAAAGTCATAGGCACATGTAAGAGTACAAGATGTTGGACCGACCCGCTATGAGAGAGTTGCATGGGTTACATCATAATCTTCTCTCATATACAAACCATGTCACTATGCCCTTTGACCTGAGATTATCATGGATTCTTACATGACAAACACTCAGCTTTGACCTAGTCAAAAGTCACTTTTGACCGAGTGATCATAAAGACTATGTTCGGGCTTAGTGGTTTTTCATGCGGAGGAATATGAATGGTCAAGATGGAATTTGTCCCTCACATTTATAGAGAGATATTACTAGGCCCCTCGATGAGTGAGTCTGACAAATGTATGGCCATACTGTAATGGAAAGGTAGTTCCATTTCTATAGTCAGACTACTCAGGGATCGAAAAAGTAATGGTCAGGAATAGGAGGATGACATTATCCATGCCTCATCCATGACCAAAATATCGCGTGACAGAAGGGACATGATATGGTTGTATAAAAGGTTACATCATTTATCGATCCTCGTATAATTTGGGTAGTCGTTATGTCTTGCTAGAGACCGCTTACGACTTGTGGGCCAGTATAGCAAATAGACTACTGCCAACTTCATATGGGCCTACAGGGTCGCACACAAAATAACCCAACACGAGCTATAATGTCCAGATTCATTGAATCTAAGACGTGTCCAGATTCAATGAATGATCTAGGGTTGATGTATATATTTATTTATATTTATATTCGTATATATACAAGGGATATATAGGATTTAATTTATAAAGATAAATTAAATCTCTATCACGTTTGAATTTGAAATTCAAATTGATAGGATATCTCATATAAGAGATATTTACAAGATTTAATTTATAAGGATAAATTAAATCTCTATCACGTTTGAATTTGAAATTCAAATTGATAGGATATCTCATATAAGAGATATTTACAAGATTTAATTTATAGGATAAATTAAATCTCTATCACGTTTGAATTTGAAATTCAAATTGATATGATATCTCAAATTTGATTTATGAGAATAAATCAAATATAGTCCAGTCTTATCTTTATTTTAAATTAAATAAATAGGTGAATTAAATCTGTGGGACGGATTTAATATAAAAATTATTTATTTAATTAGTTTCTTATCAAATTATACAATATGTGATATTGTATTAATTTTAGAATTAATATAGATTAATTCCAAAATTCAATTTGGTTGAGGAAAACGCAGAGCATCTTATATATCTGATTTTAGGAGCTACGTTTTGTGAACAACAGATAACACAAAAAGGCCAAATGAAATCTATAAAAGGTTTGCAGATAAGAAACTACTAAAGTAGAGATGGAGAGAACGAACTCTTGAGAAAGCCTTGGAGGGACAGGAGATGCTAGCATGTCGTTCGTGGTTGGAATGCTGTTCGTGTGGATACCAGTAGAGGAGGCTGACCTGAGGCGTCGACTTCTTGCGATCAGAAAGAGAGCACGAGCCGCGGAGAGAAGCTGTAGACGTCTTCTTGCGATCGGAAAGAGATCACCAGCCGCGGAGAGAAGCTGTGGAAGTCGCTGAGAAACACTGAGGGTAATGCTTCTTCCCACTTGACTTAAACACATACGGTAGATCCTGGCAAGGAATGGGAAAATTTTTAAATTAATTTCCGTTGCGTGTCTTCCAATTCCTTACAGTAGGATCATAAGAGAATTGACTTCTCTTACTTGACTTGAAAGGTCCTTTGTTAAGTAACTTACCAAAAGTTTATGGATTGGCAGGTGAAGATCCTTTCAAGCACTTGAAGACTATGCAGTGGGTTTGCTCATCCATGAAACCTGTAGGTGCTAACAAAGATGATGTGCAAAGACAAGTATTCCACTTTGCACTTGAAGGAAAGGAAAATGAATGGTTTTATTTGCTACCACATCATATGCCCCAAGCATTGGATTCCTAGAACAACTTGAGGACTGTTTTCCTAGATATATACTTCCCTACTTCAAAGACATCTACGTTGAGGAAGGATATTTTTGCTACAAAACAGTATGATCAAGAATCTTTCCATGAGTTTTGGGGAAGATTTCAAGAGCTGCTAGCTAGATGTCCATACCACCAGATTCCAAGTGAGCATTTGGTGCAGTATTTCCATTCAGGATTGCGGTATGCATGCAGAAAGAATTTGGATACAGCTGCTGGAGGCACCATTGATGATTTAACTCCAGATGAAGCATGGAACCTAATTGAGAAAATAGCAAGCAATGACCAGCAGTGTAGGGGCTATGATGCTAGGCAAGTCTATGAGGTTTCTACAAGGCTTTTTCAAGATTATAATAGCTTATCTTCTCAAGTTGCTGCCAAGAATGCTCATATCAACAACCTAGCTGCTTAATTGGGCAATTCATATATTCAAAGCCCATACTCTCAAGCTCTTGTTGCTCCTAGTTGTCAACTTTGTTTTCTCCTATGCACACCACTGTCAATTGTCCTACACACTGTGAAGATGTATAAGCTATCGATCAAAGCAAACTAAACTAGTATCCACAAAGGAATCCATACTCCAACACATATAATGAATGATGGAGAGATCATCCTAATTTCAGATAGAGGGATGGAGGTAGAGACAGGAATTTTGGGTAGAATAGATTCAACAATGATAATCAAGTAACTGAATCTTTTAGAGCTATAGAAGTACCTTCTGCTGCAAAGAATGATGGAATATCTGAGATAATGAAGAGCATTAATATGATGAATTCAAATATAAACTCCATCAACACAAACTTTTGCTCTAACTTCAAGGACTTGAGATCTATTATAGAGAACAATCAAGCAATAACAAAGCCCAGGTTTGCTTCCTTGGATAATAAGATAGAATAGTAGGAAACAAAAGCTGTAAACATGAATGGCTATGTATCACATTTAGCCAATTCAATTAATGATATTTAGGCAAGAATTAGTGGAGATATACCTTCAAACATAGTTGTTAACTCCCAATATGTGAATGTTATAAGTTTGATAGATGAAGAACAAGTTGGGGAACAAGTTACAGATATTGACAGTGAAGAGGAATATGAGGTAGACACTGATTCCAACGATAGCATTGAGAAGTCTAAAAATACAAAAGAAGCACAACCACTAGGGAAGGAAAATGTTACAAAAAGTTAAATCAATTCTGCTCAAATTCAGAAGGTTGCAGACAGCTTAACAGCAAGGAAACTGTGCTACCTGAAGCTATGGATTCTGATTTAAGGAATCTTAGAGTGGACATGACTGATAAAATATAACCAACAGTAAATTCAAAGCTCAAGCAGTGAGAAACAACCTCTGGTGTAATTGAGAAAAAGGTGCATCTAAAGGAACTACCTATTCCAAGGGAATTCATGAGCAGCAAAAGGAAGGCCTTAGAGGAGCAGAACAAGGAAGTTCTTAATTATTTCAACAAGATTGAAGTGAATGTGCCTATACTGGAGAGAATTCAAAGAGTGTCAGTATATGCAAAATGTTTAATAGACAGTTGCACAGAAAAGGAAAGACATAAATCTAATGAATTGGTACAAGTGGGACCTACTTCTGCACTCTTCAACTCTCAACTTCCAATAAAGTGTAAAGATCCAGGTGCATTTTCTATTCCTTGTACAATTGGCAAGATAACTATTCCAAAAGTATTGCTAGATTTAGGTGCTACTATTAATGTTATGCCAAGTTCCATTTATCATGCCTTAAGAGTAAATCTGATCAAACCAACTAGTGTGTTACCTCAATTGGCTGATAAGAGAATTATAAATCTTAAGGGAATTTTAGAAGACATTTTAGTTCAAGTTAAGGAATTTATTTTCCCTATGGATTTTTATGTTTTAGATATGTCAAATAAATCTCTTGGTGATAGTATTCTTATTCTAGGAAGGTCATTCTTGAAGACAACTAATACCATGATTTGTATAAAAAATGGAATTATTAAAATTGAATTTGGTGGGCACATAATTCAGTTTAACATGTATAGACACCCACATCAGAATCATTCTCTACTAGGACTTAACATGATTTGTGCATTACTTGGAAATGAGTGTGATAATATTCATGAGATTGAAAATGATGATGAAGTTGAAGAATCTTCTATTTCTAACTCCTCCACTAATTTCTCTGCTTTTTCTTCATCCAATGGTGATGTTTCTAAAGTTGATGGCTAGCTTATCACTATGGGTGATTTTTCTTCATCTTCATCCAATATTTTTTCTATTAGAACTAACCTCACTGTTTTAAGTGATGAACAATATCCAGGAAGGTTTGTAGCAGATGTAACATAATTGCAGAACAAGGATTATGCAGCATACTTTGAGAGACAAGGAATTGGAACCTTTGAGCTAGGGAGTTTTCAATTCAATAATTATATACTGCATTCTAACCCTATTCATGAGAGCTTCAAATTGGAATTTTTAGACATTTCAAGACTGCAATAATTAAAGGATGTGGTCTAACATCAACAGAATTGCATGGCAAGGATAAAAGTGGATAATGCAGCAATTATATTAACAAGACCATTCCCACTATCTTTTGGATATGAATATATTCTACTAGCTATGGATTATCTCTTAAGATGGATAAAGGCTATAACAACAAGCAAGGATATAGCAGATGGTACAGTATTTCAGGTTAATGGCCAATTATTCATGCTCTACAAGGAGAACTTCAAACCCCTATGATACTCAGGTTGTCTTCTTCCTTGTTTTCCCACTCACAATAGTCTGGTTTACACTGTTTTACTTATATACTTGAGATGATATTTGTGATTAAGTATGGGGGATGAGACCAAGCCAATAGAGGTAGACAAAAATTAATAAGTTCATCTTGGATTCAAATTCAGCTTTATCCTCTTCATTACTTTGTTCTTTGCATGTGTTTCTCTACTTCTTCACATTGAGGACAATGTAGAAATTAAGTGTGGGGGAGTAGTTTGTGAAATTGGTAAGTAAAATCAGATAATTGCTGTGATTCTATATTCTGGTCGCGACCTTGTGATGTTCTCGTCACGACTAATATGTGTAAAAATGTCAAGTTTCTTCTCTGTGAAAATTAGTTGCGACCAATGAACATGTTTGTCGCGACCAGTGATTATTACTTTATGATGATTACCTGTCTGTGATGTTTTAGTCATGATCTGTGCTTATTTTTGCCTTGACTATAACTCTATGAATTTTGGTCGTGACTGGATGGACACTTGGTTGCGACCTGAGCTTGTGTGTTTGTTAGGATTATACTCTATGATCATGCATCGCGACCAATGCGCATGCTAGTCATGACCAATATTCCATCTTTTCTGAAAATTTCTTCTCTGTGTAATTACTGATGCAATTAGAGTAGTAGATGACAAAGAAGTAGGGAACCGAGTTGGACTTCTTATTTCTGCATAACTGACCTTTGATTGATTCTCATCTTTGATCAAGTTGAACATAGTTGTGATTAATTGAAGTGATTCTATAATAGAGTACAATTATATTTGTTTAATTCATATTCTGCTATCTCTAAGCTGAATGATTCATAATCTCTTTTAATGTCTACGAGTTGTATCTTTGATTGAGATTTAGCTAGCGAGTTGTTAGCTAATATATTCTAATTCAGCTGATTAACTTCTCATATTCTGTGGATAATGAAGGTAAGGTAATCTCTAAGGGAACACACTTGTCATTCATTCATCTCATTATCATAAATACTTAAAAGTATAAACAATAGCATAGGTTTTACTTTCAATAGTCAGATTAAAACTCATTAAACACCATCTCTTTAACTTGTTAATTTGTGACTCATTAGATTAATAGGAACTTCTATATCCATTTAGGCTCCTTGTGAATTGACCTAGGTTAGCCTCCATTCTACTATTGGTTAGCTTAGTTTTGTTTGATAATTAAAATGACAGTTATCAGCCACGCATCAATACTTGAGAGCGCTATTCTTATTGGTGATATTCTTATATATTATTACTTTTATTTTATTATTATTATTATCTCCTTTTATTTTCTAAAAGTTATTAATTAATTTCTCTTATACTATTCTTCCTACTCACATTTAGTCTAATCTAGAGTTAAGCCACATATGGACTTCACGTAAAGAATACGACCTAGGTTGACCTCTATACTATATAGAGATTAATTTATTAATTAATTTGAGCGCTAACGACATGCGACATCCCATATTCTACCAATTTTCATTTCTTACTTGCAATATTTATTGTAATTATTGTAAATCATTGAACAATTTGGGTCAGAATAATAAATTTACTACTATAAGTCTCCATTATTACTGAATTTTTGCTCTTGCACTCGCTGCCATGTGCCGAGAGTTCGAGGAGTGAATTTTGTCTCTACACTATACTGGTTCACTGAGTTTACAACTGGTTTATCTATTAGCTATCACCAAATTACTATCGAAGGATTGAAAATATCGCATATTGGCTTGCTGCACCTTAGGTTCCCGCTATCAATCTTTTCTGTTATTGCTGGAGGAATTGTGACATATTAAGCATTTAGCAAGGCATTCATAGAATTCTTGAATTGAATTAAGTGTTTAATAAAATTCCTGGACCTCATTGAGATTTTTGATTGTTTTACCTACATAAATGTTGTCATTCGTGCATTAGTATTAACTTAGTATTGTTGTAGCTGTGGGTGCACCTAGAGTCTAAAAGTTGAATCGACATTGGGTACTTGTTTTTGTGACACACCTTGCTCATAAAATTAGCTTCATAAAAAAATTAGGTTTTCTTAACAGGTTTCAGGCTAAGCCATGCATTTTTACAAGCAAGGCTTATGCCAAAAAATTAGCTTATAACAGGCTATAGGCTAGACTCAAGCTAGATTGTCACTTAATAGTATTGTCCTATTAAGGTTATAGCATGCCATGACCTGACCAGTTTTCATGCCTAGTCATGCCCATGCGGTCATGGCAAAGCACTTAGTGTGAAAAAAGGAAGAAGGAGAGTCCAAATCCATTATCCTTAACCCCCAAAGTATGAGTGATAGATGTAGTAAAATGGGTCGGTGTACTTTTAATGTATTAAGCCCAGACCCATATATGTGTGGGGCTGAAGTAAAAATACCTAAAAGAGCTAGGTTGTCAGTGCGAATATCTCAAAATATTCAAGCTAATTAGAGGGAACATTTATCGAACAACCGCCCACTCCTCTCAGCACATACACACGCATGTGACATACTTGGGGATGGTTGGTTGGTGAGGCCAAAACATAGATTCTCTCTTCTTTAGTGTGCATTTGCCATAAACTAGAGTGTCAGGTAGCTATATTAAATCGACGTGTGGGTACTTTAAGCAAATAGATAACGATAGATATGTCCGAATTCCTATAGTTTGGCACCAGAAAGACAAAATCAAGGTCGATTGTGTGTGTAATATTTTGCAATCAAGACAACAAGCAATTTAAATTGTAAGCATACATTCTTTTTCTTCAATGATTTTTCCACTTGTTATTGTTAGCTCATAAAATATAACCAAAATTATTAAAAAAGAATCTTCTACATGAGTGCATATAACTATGTCCTTAAATTAATGTCTTCGGGCTGTAACATCGTTTGCTTGTTGGATAAAACATTTGATTTGGTATTGAATATTATTTGCCGTCTCGTTTTGTGATTTGTGCTATGTTTCTATTGGATTTGTTATTTAGTTGTGGTGATGGATATGCAAGTAACCTAAGATATAAACTTCTAATTAAACTATAGTATAGTTGTATTTTGTCTATTTTCTTATATTTTGTTATTAATAATTATTAATGTTGCTATATTTTGTTATTATGTGTGTTTGGATATACTTTCAGAAAAATAGCTTATAGAAAAAAAAAAAGATTTTTGGATAGCTTTTAGAAATGAGCTTTTGAAGAAGAGCTTATAGAAAAAAGTGGTTCTGAATAAATAAATGTTTGGATAATTATTTTTAAAATGATTTTTTACATTAGTAAATTAACAGAAAGAGTATGAAATAAATAATAAATTATATTCAGGTCTCCTGTTCACTTCTTCTAGTGACAGCAAGTTTGGCGACGATGGTAAGCAACTCTGAGTGACGGCAAGCAGCTCCCAGCTACTTCTAACGAGGAAGACGACAGATTTGGACGGTGAGCAGCGACCCAGCAACGACTTACGACGACTCGTGGACGGTAACTCCTGACGGTGACTCGTGTCAGCAACTCTGGCGATGACTCGTGGACAACAACAACCAACAACCAACAACCTTCGTAGAGCGAAGGAGAAGAGAATATAGGGGAAAATAAAAATAAAATAATAATTGAGTAGTTTATAAATTGTTTTACAGTTCTATAATATACTCCCAGTAGCTTATCCAAAACTTTAGTTTTAAACCATAGTTTTGTTCAAAAATATTTATAGATAAATATAACTATTTATTTTTAAATTTTTTTAAACTAAAATTTTACCTAAAGAACTTTTAAATCTATAGTTTTCATGGCAAACAAACATGCCATTGTCAAATTATATTATTTTAATATTATCGGACCTATTGACCCTCGTCGACGGTTTTTTAACCTTTGATTTAAATGAAACTTTATATTATAGAGTTAGTGGGTGACTTTGTACTTATTTTGTAAAGCGCCGTTGCCGCTCAGAACGGAGTTCATCCAGAAGCGTCTGGGACCCTGCAGCGTTCCCTTATGGTTGTTGCATTGTTCATATTGCCATCAGAATTTTGTAACTCCCAGAAATAACCCTCGTGGATCTCCGATCTGGCCTTCCATCTTTCGTTACGGTGTCCGAAGTCTCTTTTCTCTCTATCCTTTCGTGCGATCCGTCGGCCTTCCTTCGTCTCATCTTCTTCAACTGCTCACTTGCTTCGTTCTGCATTTCCATTTTATTTAGCTGCTCACCTTGTTCTTCGTCTCATCCGGTTCGATCTGCTTACCTGGCTCATCCTTTTTCCCCGTAATTTTTTAATTTGCATGTTTGTATCCATTGAATGTGATGCTGAACCCAAATGAAGGCTGATATTCTTCAGTGTGCTGTTGGATTTTTTTTTTTCCAGAATTCATAGTCGTTTTCTTTGGGTTGAATCTGCGCGCGCGCACATACATATAGATGAAAGTATGTTATAATAAATTTGTCTTTCTTTGCCTGTTACCTCTTTTCAGTTAAGAGTATGTTGAAGGTGCTTCTTGCTTTGTTCTTGATGATGAAGGAAACCAGTTGTTTAAACTGAATATATAGATGACGAGAACATATATTGATTAAGTGATGAATACTGTAGAAACTAATCAAAATATGCACCCGATTGAGGCATAGAGCTGTTGATTTTTTGTTTGGAATGATACCAATCCTGCTAAAGCAATAATTAATATTTAATGATGTTATATAACTTAATAATTAACACAACTAAAATTATTGATTTTGGTAATCAAATAGGCGAGGAGGATGCCACAGTAGCACTGGGTAAAGGTATTATGTTTGATTCTTGTAAGGAGGATTTTGTTAATGTAGTAAGTAAAAGGAGACAATATATTCCTTGATTCTTGTGCGAAGAATTTCCTTATGTAAGATTTTGTTCGAGTAGATTACATACTACCTATGTTCTTCTATATGACAACAAAAGATAACCACAAACTTGTTACAGTTACAGAAAAAAGGGAAAGGTATTATATTTGAGAAAGCAAAGATCTATTATATTTTATTTCAAGCTTGTTACTGGGCTAACTTTTGGAAACGAAGTATTAACTAGTCATGAAGTATTATATTCCAAAATTCATGTCATTTTTAGTAATTACAGATGCAAAGTGTTTTTGATTAAAAATCATCCAAACATCTTCAGGTCCTTAAAATCACTTTTGGAAAAACATCTAAACATAAATCTCATTACAACATAATCAATTTTATCTAAAATCAAGTTTGCAATTCAATTATGCCCAAACTCCATTTTCCCCGAAACTAATCAAGCACGTGTAATATGTTTCGTGCCATGCTTCATTTATTGTCCAGATCTCTTCACGATCTGCAAGGAAACTTCTAGAGGGAAGCGCAGAATTGGAGGCCACTGAATACACAGAGATGGGTTGCGGAAGCAGAGAAATCTTCTCAGATGACTCTTCTTCCTCTTCTTCACTATGTGAAGCTTTGCTCTTCGCCACCATGTACATCATTGGCTTTCCTGTTGACGTTCATGTTAAGGATGGTTCTGTGTATTCTGGAATATTCCACACTGCTTCTGTTGACAAGGGTTACAGTGAGTTTTTGTTTTAGGTGCACTGTCTAATTTTCTACGTATTAATTTCTTCCATTTTCCCCTGTTGGTCATTCAGATTTGAATTTTATTGGAAGCTTATATTGGTTTGTGCCTGGTCACTGTCATATGTATTATCTTTCGCGTTGCTTGTTTTTCTTTTTCCTGTTTTCTTAGACTCTTCCTGTGCCATAATCTGTTTGCTGAAATGTGAATAGTAGATCTTGCATAGATAGGTTTTGGTTTCGTGCATTGAATGTGGGAGTGATCTGATTGGTAACATAAGGGTGGTTTGCTCTGCGCTTTCTATAACTTCCAATTGCTAAACAAAATGAAGAAAGGAATTGAATTTAGAATTCAATTACAATACTACTTTATTTTTGATCCGGTGCTTTTACTATTGGATTTGGGGATTTGTTATTGGATCCCATAGGGATAGGTGTGTTCAAGTTTCATTTTCTGGTGGAAACTTGAAAACATGTGAGGTTAATCTTGAATTTTTATATTTAGAGATTTTTGTTAGACGCATTAAAAATGAATACTCAGAAAGATCTTTTCTGAATTTTAATACCGACATATTTTCATACATTGGAATGTTGAACTACTTGATAGCATTTTCTGCTTCCTATGATGTTCAGGTATCATTTTGAAGAAAGCAAGGAGGACCAAGAAGGGAAAAGGTGACGCAAATGGGGGAAAGGAAGGGTTAATAGATACTCTAGTAATTCAATCAGGTGACCTTGTGCAAGTTGTTGCTAAGGTTAGCCATGTTTAGTTTCTTACCATTCATTTTCTAATTTATGTGCCTAATGCTATTTATGTAGAATTTTACTAGGGGTTTAATGTAAATGTGTCTGTGTAGGGTGTAATGCTTCCTGCAAATGGTGTTAGTGGAAATATGACTAGTAACGATGAAGAGGCAGCTGAACATACTGCTTCTAGTGAAGAGAAACTGAAAGGGTATCTGATGGATGATAAAATACAGGTTGATCAATCAAGGTACCTTATTAATTCCATTCACATGGAGAGGCACGCATTGTAACTGAAGTTAATGGATTGTTATATATTACTTCTTAACTTGCCTCTTGAAGGGATTGTTATATATTAAATGCTATAGAGTATTCTTAACTTCCTCTTGGCATTTCAAAATTTAGATTTTTGTTCTGTTTTTTTTGTAATGAAAAGAATAAATGCCTTTAATGACTATGCACAACAACCTGACAAGCAAGGGGACTTTCTATATATTTTCTACTAGAATAATTAGATGCAGTTCTTTTTAAACGTTCCTTAAAGATATGAATGATGGTTGGAAAATTTAAAGGGTAGTTGATAGATTTCATTCAAACACTTGCTGGAGTTTGTGGTTTGTTGAAGTTATGAGAAACTTATTAACCGAGAAAAAATTGTACTGCTTTTGCTGAACACTAATCTGATGACGTCTGTGTGAAGATCCTGAAACCTCAGGCCTATGACATTGGGAAGATTGCAAAATAGTGGCATATAAGGCGCAAGTAGAATGCTGCTAGTGGGTTGGGCTTAAGCATTCCAGACCTTGGTGTTGGGCTTTTTCAGATTACTCCGTTAACAGCTCGTTGGAATGTTACAATTAGTATTAGAAAACTATTTTCTAACGCTCTGTCGGTGATTCTCGATGAGTGAAGTGGCAGTAGTGTGGTGGTCTTGGTGTATGAAGTCAGGGGTGGCTACATCTTCTATAGTCAGATCTTGCTGGCTAATGGGGTAGACTAGGATGTCAAGAAATTTGGTGCTGAAGAACATGACACTTGAAAACAGAGTGGGAGATAATATGACCACATGAAGTCATTTTGAAACCCAACAGAATAAACCCAGGAAGCAAAATCCCAAGAAAGCCAAATCAGGATGTAAAGCAAAGAGAGCTTTAAATAATGCTTTTAAAGAGGTTGGACCAAAGATGTCAATAAGGGACATTGATGCTACACTCTTGAAAGGGATGGCAACCAGAGTTGTTAGTGAGATTGGAATGTCAAAAGAAATCAATGTTGATGAGTTTGCTAATTTCATAAAGAGCTGAAGGGAAAGCTATTCATAAAATAGTCAAAATTTTTAATCAAAAAATTTAAAGCTTCGGCAACATCATCCTATTTATAGGTTAATGACAAACCCAAGTGTGTTTATGTGGCTCATATATAACAGTCCAACTTATGAGTTGTGATCAACATCGTAGGACCTTCATGGCAACCTTGTGATTGGACAGCTTTAGTTGCCCCATTCTTCTCTGTTTCAGAGGTTAGGGCTTGATGGGTACCAAATTGAATCATGGCTCCAATACCAGGAAGGAAAATGGCTGATTTCTTAATGAGCTTTCTCAGTCTGTATGTTTTAAATGAAATTCGGTGAATATACAAGTGTTTTTGAGACTACAAGCCTGCCTTCTAGCCCTAAGGTTTTTTTATTCTAGGTCAGATCTGACTAGATCCTCAAAAAAGGATCAGAATAATATAAACAGACTGGATAATAAGAGATGATAATAACAACAGGGGGAAACACACTTGGACACTGCTGAAGGCACCAAACTCTTTAGGATTGAGACAAGTGGCCTTTAACACTGATTAAGTTTGTTTAGTTTTTGTTCTAGAATATACTTTAGATAAGTAATATTTCATTAGACATTTTATAAAAATCATGCTACCTATAGATTGTATGATTCAATTTTGATCAATATGTGACTTTGGTGTGAACACTTGCTACTAAAAAGTTAGTGAAAACACTGATCCATGAGATTATTTCTTTTTGTACTTGGGTAGATGTCAACCGGTTTTATTGACAGACAGGATGGAGATGACATGGTGAAAGGGAAAACTGGTGATTGCAGACAGAAGTTTGAGCTTGCTGAAGAAAAAAATGTATTTAAACATAAGCCTAGCTGATACTGCTATATTGGATATCTTGTTTCCACACATTTGATGCGTTGCATTTTTGCCTACATAATGTCATTAGTTTCTGCAGGTTGAAAAGGTTCAAGGCCATTCTCTGCGCCCTGAAAGTGAGTAGAATATTTATAATTTACACTGGATGTAAAATTATCTAAGACAACATAAATAAAAATAGATGTAGTTTGTCCTGATGATGGATGTTTGTATGTCAATTTATTTGTTTATTTGTTATGATACAATGGTACGCATATGCTGGGTTCCTTGGTTCAATGCTTTCTCAATTTGTCTTTCAACTTTTATTACAAGATATGAGTATAATAAAGGGAAAATTAAACATTTAGTCCCTATCGTTTTGACTTGATTAAAAATCAATCCCTGAACTTTGACTTGCAATTCAGTCCTCATAATTTTAAATTGATTAAAGCTCAATTCTTGAACTTTGACTTGGTGCAACTTTCTCGTATAGTTATAACTATTTAATATGTTAGTCCCTACATTTGAGAAAATAAAACTATAAGGACTAACATTATTCCTTAAATGTTAGGGACCAATGGTTTAATCAGTTAAAATTATATAAGGATTGAGTTGCATTGAGTCAAAGTTTAAACACTAAATTTTAATCGGGTCAAAACTATAGGAACTTAGTTATAGTGAGTTAACGTTCAGAAACTGGGTTTTAATTAAATCAAAACAATAGGGACCAAATGATTAATTTTCCCTGTAATAAATTAAGTACGGGCATGTATCTCTCTTTTATTTTCTTTCTTTTTTGTTTTCTTTGGCCAATACCAACTGTAATTCAACCAGGCCCATACATAATTTAAGTCCTGGTGCATGGTATCTTCTTGCATTAATTATTTCGTCCTAGAATGAACACGTGGATAATGCTTTTGTAGTTCTGTTTTTCCTTCTTATTTAACTCCTTGCTATTTTTGTTGCAGTGGATGCATGTCCTGCGCAAGTAGACTTTGCTGAACATGGACATGCATGCATGACATCAAAACCTTCTGGGAATGGGTCATACAGTGCTCCAGAATCTGTTAAAGCTAATGACCAATGTTTTGAGAAATCTAATTTAGCCAACTTCGCTGCTACAGATACCACTGAAGTTGTGGATCATGTCTCAGAGTCGCATAATATGTCAACAAAATCTGTACCAAGGAGTACAGGATCGATGAAGAATGCTAAGGTAAATAAGTCAATATGATTTGTGCCTCCAACTACTGGTTGAAAGGCTCCCCAAACTGGAATTGTGTGCGCAAAAGTCGTCAAGTGCATTTTGTTGTCATATCAACCTAGAGATCATCAGTAAAGCTATTAGTACAATACCAAAATTCTCAGTTATGCTATTCTTGGAGACTTTTGAATAAATGATTCATTGCCTACTCTTTTTAACGTCTTTTAGTCAATGAAATAATTTGTTTTTAAGGATTGTAGTTTTAGGTGACAAAGTAGCACAACAGAACTTGTTGTTAGAAATAATATGACTATTGTTTGCAGCTTGTCAGTAAACTCTTAACTCTTTTTCCTTTCTGAAATTCTTTTAGGAATTCAAGCTCAACCCCGCTGCCAAAGTTTTCTCTCCATCCTTTGTAAATCCTATTTCAGTTATTCCTAGTGGGCCACCTGTACCAACAGCGGCGAACGTGGCTGGCTTACCAAATTCTTCTTCTGTTGTACCTATTTCTGCTATTCAATCAGAAGTTGGATTCAATAATCTTGTGTCACAGCCTTCTTTGCCTGTTAAAGTTGCTCAGTATTGTAATTTGACAGCAGCAAATGGTGGCAGTGGTTCTCAATTTACCCAACCTGTATGTAATTTTTTCTTGTTTTATATAAGTCAATTCCTTTCTCCAATGTTTACGCGCATGAAAATTCTCTTGCAAAGGGCATATGTTTTTCATGTCAATTGTCACAAGTGCAGGTAAGGCTTGAAATCATGTATTACTTATTGTTGTCTTTCATCCATTTGGCTTCAGATTGTTGGACAGCTGACGCATCGGACACAACCTATGAGATTTGCTGCACATTATAATCCTGTTTTGTCTGAACCAACTTATATGCAACCAAGCTCTCCTGCTGTAAGTAGATTTTTTTTTTTTATCTTCCATCTAACTTTGCTTTATTTCTTATCCTGTTTATTCCTTCGCTCAAGACCATCTATATTCATTTGTTGAACAATTGGTCATCAACAAGATATTGCCTTTCTATGTGCAGGTTGTGGTTGGGCGTTCAGGGCAGCTTGTCTATGTTCATCCTGTTACTCATGTAAGAAAGAAGGGCTGGATAAAAGAAGAAACATTAAGAAATTACACATAGTTTATTAGAATATTATCAGCAGTGAGTGCTTCCACAAATATGAATCGTTTATAGGGTTTTTGTCAGGAAATGATTGGATATGTCTTGTTGGGTGAAGATATAATGATTTAGTTTGCCATCTTTCCATTTATCAATAAATCAATATATCATATAAAATCTCTAGGAAGCCACATTAATTCATAGGGCATGAATAGTGTCCGTATGAAGCATGGGGCAAGCATCTAGTTCTTAAAACATTAAATTGGATGAAATGTAATTTTTCCCTTCAAATTGTTTTTTGTATTATTTAATCATCATCTGCTACTTTTATTTTTGTGATTGAAGGACCTGGTTCATAGTGCTACGACTATCTCACCTGTCTCACCACGCCCTTTGTTAAATATGAATCATCCGAAGCAACAAGGTAAAAAAATAATCTAACTGCATTATCTTTTTCCTGTTTTCATTTTCATTAACTCCATTTTTTCTGTTAAATGACTCTCAGCTACCATATCACTTGAAGAAACGGTTAAAACTTAAATGATGGTTCCTACAGCTATTATAAAACACTTTAATCACACTGCTGATTAGTAAATCTAACTATTCTGCTCCCATAAAAGGAAGACGAGTATAATTTCTTTTGAAGTAGTGGACATTTTCTAGTTTATAGTGTGTTCATAGGAGGATTGAAAAAGGAGGGGGGTGTTTGAACCTTTGTTACATGGATTATCCACCTAGCTCAACATCTAGAATATTACTAATTGAGCAGAAGATTCAAAATGGTTAAAACTCTAGGACACTCAGAAATATCTGTCTTGTGTTGTTAATTGTTTGGTGTTATTTTTGTGCGGCACTCTAGCTCAAGAGATTCTCAATTGTGTGCGGCTTAACCTTAATTAGAATTGCAATATCATATAATGGCAGGACTTTTGTTTTCGGCTTTTTTTTTTCCAATATTTTTCCACCCAGTTTTGTGTGATGCACATGAAAGCAGTAGTTCATGTAATTGTTTGTATTGCCTTGTGGAAAATTTTCAAATTTAGAGGCCACGAGATTAACAAGCCATGGAGAAAGTAATGCATTTATACGAATTCAATTTTAGCATCCTTATTGGAAAACATTAAGAGTTTGGATACTTCTTAAAACCATGGTTTTAGAGAGAAAACTATGGTTTTGAGAAAAACTATCCAATCACCTCATAAATTCAATAATTGATTATCTATGCTAAAATCATGGTTTTCTAGGAAGCTAATTTTTTTTTTACTTTTTTAGAAACTATTCTATACTAAAATTAGTTTTATCACTTTTTCTAGAAGCTAATCCAAACACTTAAATATCCACTTCATCTGCTCTAATTGTTCTATTTTTGAAGCAGGATGCACAGTGGGTCAAGTGATGCCGCTTTGTGTTCCCCCTCCTGTCCTAGCAACTGGGGGGCAGCAGCCCTTTGCACTACAAAACCACATTCCAGTTTTGCAACCTTCCCTTCCGGCAACTCGACCTATTCCAGTCCTGGGACCGAACGGTTTCTATGGCACTAAATTTTGATGAAAATTTGCATTTTTCTTCGACTTATTTGTTTCTTTTAACTTGTTTGGTTGAAGCTCTTTCATAGATTCAAATTTCTCTTCGTTCCACCACCACCACCACCACCAACTCCTCCTCCTCTTACAGTATCAAATTTTGTTCCTTTCTTTCCATCCCATATCTCTTTATTAGAAGTGTACTGTTTGCTTGTCCTATCCATATTATTGGATATATTGTGAGAGGAAAAGTTGTATTGAGGCCTGAATTAAAGGGTGAGGTTTTATTTTTGTAGTTTTTTTTTTTTTTTGGAATTGAGGAAAGCTTCTTTCAAGAGAGTTGACACAACAGGTCCCTAAACGAATTTGAATGAGTCGTCGACCATAAACGAAGATATGGTCTATTTTCAGCAGATTGATCTTAATTTCATATTTGTTAATTCATATGAATTCATCATGACCACGATAATTGTTTATTACTTGGTGGATTTATATTGTTTATCTTTCCATCTCATGTACCTCTGTATCCTTTGATTAACTCCATTTCATTTTAAACAGATTGATCAAAAGTACATGCATAATACCTGTTTATATATTTATGGTTTCTTATTGAATATTAAATAAATTGGCAAAAAATTCATATTTAAAAATTTTATTAGTTAAAAGAACTTGCGATTTTTAGTATTGGTAATTGGATATAAATTATTGAGTATAAGTATTTTTTTATGAAAACATATTAGATTTTTCTAACTAATAAAATTTCTAAACATTCATCAGTGTTTTCTTGAATACTTATTTGAAACATATTTGAATGATAGGCCACATTGCCATGACACCTCATAGTTATTGATTTTTTTTTATTGCAACTGTAAGTCAAAATTGTCACAAATACAGTTTTTACTCCCTTTCCAGCATTTCTAGGCTCTAATTTGATGGGAATACAAAATGTGATGGCTCCTGTTTGCTTTGTGTAATTTTGATTCTAAGTTTCCAAAATTGGCCCTTTCCTCGCAAGTAATTGAAAGGAAGGTACGATTAGGACCCTCGTTTGGTTATTTTTCTAATTATTTTAAGGTCTAAAATGAATATTCTTTTCCAATAGTAAGAGATTTTTCCCGTATAATATTATTACACACAGACCCAAAAAGGAAATAAATGGTAAAGTAAGGTTTAATGATTGATGAACAAGATAATAGAAGATTGCCATGCTCTTGGTTGACACTGCTTTAATAAGACATGCTTGAGGTTCTGGTAAGTTCTTTCAAGTGTTCTCTAAAGTTTCAGTGGGTGGTTTGCTTACATCTTTGAAACAGTGTTTTTGCAGCAAATTGAGGATTGCCCGTATGTGAGATGGTGTTATGAGTTCCAATGAGAGCTTTGTAAAAGAAATTTGATTTATAAGTTTAAGGGTTATCCTACTCAACATAATAATTTTATGGGACTGAGCTTTCCATTTAGACTTACACTTATAATATTGATATTTTAATTGAGAGGCCAATTTCATGGAGTGAAGTGGTATAGACTACGTCTAACTCTTGAACGGGGTGCTTTATTAACGAGTATCATACTAGAAAGTTTCACAAGAGAAGCAAAATTTACAAGTTCAAAAGATTCTTACCCTGACATTTTAATATTTTATAATTAGATTCTCTTTAATTTGTATTTGTAATATACGGTTAAAGGACATAAGAGATAAAATAAAAGATAATAAATCTAATCTAATATAAATCTAATCTAATCTAATAAAAGATAATAAATTTGTATTTTATAATTAGGGATATATGGTTCATAGAGAGTATTTGGATTAGCATTTAGAGAGTGATTTTAAGTAAATATATAAGAGGAATTTAGCTTAAAATTACTTATAAACCATACTTTGTGTTTTAAAAAAAAAACATAATAAATAAACATAAGTAAAGTTGTGTGTATTGGGCCTCAGGACGTGGCCCGACTTAACCCCAACAAAATCCTTTTCGATTTTCTAATACTCAGAGGCATTGAGGTAAATTACAAGATTCTGAAATTTCAAATTAGTTCCCTTATACTGATTATATATTTATTAAATTGACTGGTGGAATTTGAGATTTCAGCATTTTAAATGGACTTTTAATGGTATTTTCCCTTTACTATAAAACCTCGCACTTCGCAGTATTTGTCTTAGATTTGTGTCCTGCAGAGCTTCCGCAAATTGCTGACGTCACTCACGGCCCGTGACTGCCCTCACCTCCCCTGTCCTATCGTATCAACCGCATTTGGACCCCATTTCCCCTAACCCTTCCCTCCCTACATTCTCTCTCCTTCTCTTCTCTCTCACCCCGCCCTTTTCATCCTTTACCAATTTCTGTGAACCCTAGCCTCATCAGGGTTTTCTCTCTTTGGTCTCTCCTGTTCCCTTCCCTTTTGCTTTCAGTTTCCGTCTCACTTTACTCGATAGATCTCTTTTCCATGGACATTGGTGGAGGAGTTCGTAAGAGGGGAAGGCCTGAAGCTCCCTTTAATGGCAATGGCGGCGTCAAGAAATCCCGGCAAGGTTGGTCTTTTACTTCCGACACTGTCTTACATGATAGTAGTTAGAGTATAAATGTGTATTGAGATTTCTACACTGTTTGTTGCTCTTTGCTTTCTTCTTGGTTATATTTCTTACTTGAAGCAAGCATAAAGATAAGAAAAATACGGTCTTATTTTTTGAGATTTGGTGGAGATTATTTGGGGAAATTGAAGTTACATATTTTTGAGGTAATTGTATTAGGTTACGAAGGTATTTTTCTGAAAACATTATCTATCATCTAGTTTTGTTAATTTTCTTCTGAAAATGTTGTTTTGTGGTGGAAAGAGTGATGACTCTTGGCGAGTGGAAAGAATTAATTGGGAGTTTCCCCCCTCATTTGTTTGTTTCTTTTCCACTTCGGTTTATGCGTTCATGAGTAGTGCAAGTTGCAAGGAAAACGCTTTGTGGTTGCTATACTTTTCATGCTATGCATAAATCTTGAAGTAAATAAATAATCGGGCAAAGTTGAGCCTGTTTGTTTGTCTTCCAACATCCACGCTCCAAGTACTTTTTTTGGTGATCTGTTACCAACTACGTCCAGTGTGTTACGTTCTTTCCCCATTAGAAATAGCCAGTTTGCAATCTAATAGTCTATGTTAACTGTTTATCCTGCACAAGGTGCTGCTGGTATATTTCGAGTTTGCTGATAGAATGTCATTTATGATCTGTACATCATGGATAATATCTGGTTAGTCGCTGTTGCTAGTTTCATGTTAGAGTAAATACATTTACCTCCTCATATTTTTTTCTGAAATGATAGACGCTATTTTTAAAACCAACACGTAGTATACGGTTATCTAACTCTAGTAACCGTTTTACTTCTTGAACATGTTACAGTAGTCCATCCATTAAAGTTTATTACTCTTTAATGATGTAACATCTTGAAGTGGTAATTTTCTTATCTGGTTGTGAAAACATGTGAATGTACTTAAATCTAAATGAGATAATATTGATTTAATAAAACTGGCATTGGCTATTATTTGAGTTGAAGCATAAAAGGTCAATGAGAAATATTAACTGAGGGGACTTAATTAATGTTCTGAAACAGAAATGGAGTCCTTTCCAACTGGTTTAGGAAGCAAATCGAAGCCATGCACAAAGTTTTTCAGGTTCAAATCTTAAACTTATCTAAAACAAAATTTAATGCAATTATATATATATTTTTAAATTGTAAATTTGTAATTTGTAAATTTTCTAATTGTCTTTGAAAAATATTGATAGACAATCTCTGCGAGCGAAATATTTATGATTTCACTAATGAAGTGGGTATTAAAGCTGTGATACAGGTTCTAGATTATCTTCTAATCTTGATAACAAGACTGAAAAGAAATGGTTGATTCTTCATGAACAGTTCTGTTAAGTGCATGCCGGGCTATAGATAAATTGAATGAGGTTCTTTGTATGGAATACTTGACCTTCATATATTGGTTGCACACAATACTCTACACTTTGCTCCGTGAAGAGGTCCAATGAAGATCAATTAAATGGCTATAGCTATGTGGGGCTTAATTCTTAGCAACATGCATTAAAAGACATTGAATTTCTTACACCAGGAGGGTATAGTTCAAATGGCATCAGCCAAAGGCTGTGACAGAAGCACAAAGGAAAAATAAGGAATTGAAATGTTAATCGTCTTGGTGTTCTTGAATGAATGTGATTCTTCATCTTTTAAGATAACATCTTTCATAGAATAAACTTTCTTTACGACCAGAGATTTAAATGCATTAATCATTCTAATTTATGAGTAGTCTTTCCTGTGTATCATTATACTGAAAAATAATTTGCTTATTTACCCCCTTTCTTAAAAAAATTCAAATCCATACATATGCTCCTGGAAGGGCTGAATGAATAATGCATGACATGATTTCTAATCCCCTGGTTAATAGGCTTCAAAGTATACATGGTTTTTGGATGCCTTGGCTCGCAAGTATGATTTCATGGAGCCAAATGGAATTGGCTAACTTAGGTTCAGCATATTTCCAGCCTGATAGTAGGATCTTTGCCTCCATACAGTAAAACATGCTAACTTTTGATCTTTGATTGTCTTTTGGACGCTTCCCAACCTACTCTGATGTTATATTTGAAGAAAAAAATATCCAACACAGAAGAGGAAGATGATTTACTGCCCAAAACAGTTGCAAGACTGGACAATTATCTAATTATGAAGTCATCCCTTTAATCCTTTAATCATCATCTCACTATTCAGTTTTATAACTCTTGTTAAATTTGAACTTCAATTTAATTAAAATTCCTCTCATGTTATTGTCTTGAGTCCTTCACTCAGCCTTCTGATTTGCCAAGGGATTTAGAAGAGTTGTTTACGTTGCCATTGAATGCTGGTCTTGAAGTTCTATTCTTCTGTTTCCTGAAAACAGTCCATAATGCCTGAAACTTCTAATTTGAATTAGTTACCAGTCGTTTGATTTTTTTGTGATTTTAAGGTTACAGCATTACAGTCTATTAAATGATCATTAGAAATTTTAGAGCATATCTGTTCTCATGGCTACTGCTAGTGCGTGGTTTACTGGTAAATAGTGAATACATTGTGCATTACCAGTTTTCTTATTTTGTTTTTGGTGAGAAATATAATCTGTTTTGCCGTATTGTATGATGTGGTTTTACTTGTTCAATGAAATGATCCCTCTTAATATAATGTTGAAAGCTATATTACGCAAAAGTAAATTATGTTTATGGATCTATTAAATGGCTTTGTTTTTTGCCAGATATTTTCAATGTTTTTTGTGAAGTTAAAAAAATGGCATCCTTTTGTTGATGTTTGTTCTAAATTTTTAGAAAGGCGCACAATTAATATATACAATAACAAGCCTTATCCCATTAGGTAGGGTTGGCTATATGGATCGTACAGCGCCATTAATATATATATTTAAATTAAATTTTTCTTTAGTTTGTGAAGCATTGCAATATCTGGTGTGCATATATATATCTGTGTATTTGTGTGTGTGAACATTCCGTTCTCCTGGTTTGCTCCTTGCAGTATTATTTGGTGTTTTCTGAGTGTAAAAATTATGTTAGGTTTCTATTACTTTCTTGATGCAGTATAGCGTCAATCCTGAGGAAGTGATGTGTGGGTATATCATTTTTTATTTCATGATTTGAAATGCTTTTTGAGTACCTGATTTCTTAAAAAAGGGTTTCATCATTCCCTAACAATTTATTCATCCTGAACCTTATGTACTTGTGTTGGCTCTCTAACAGACTTAGTAAGGTATTCTTGACTTATGATGTTACTGTGCTCATGGAAGGCTTTTCTACACTTACTTATCAATTCAACTATATTTTTTCCTCCAGAATTTATTTATTGAAATTGAATGGGACTCGTAGGATCTTCTGCTCAATGATTTCATTGTTTGTGGTCATGTAAGTAGAATCTAGGATTTGACGACATCATGTTCTTTGAAACAACTGCCTGACGACATCATTGTTTGTGGTCATGTAAGTAGAATCTAGGATTTGACGACACCATATGCTTAATGGCATTTCCTTTTATTTTTCTTTGCTAGGAAGTGATATCTGATGGATGGGATGGGAGACATATTTATAGAATTGATTCATTATCTAAATATTTAACAAGTTGCTTTTGTTAACACTGAGAGCCCCCTGGGGGAGGGGTGCTTCTGCTTTTATTTCTATTATTCTGTTTATAAACATGTACATAATAGGTTTTAAATTTAAATTGAATTCGTAATCATTGATGGGATTTACTGTGTTTAAAAAATGAAGCTTTGGTTTTTAGATGTGGTTAAAAAAATCAGTTTTAGCTGCATGCAGAGTCTGGTTATACTTGTCAAGTTCTGAATATTAGTGTCATTTATTATGCCTTTTTGAAAACTTTTTTTTTTTAACTTTTAAAATGATAAAATGCTCATATCGTCAAGATATGAGGCGTGCTGCTTAGAAAATTAAGGATGTGGAGTTCTAATATTCATTGTTTGAGGAGGCCCCGGTCAACTACGTAAAAGTTTGGCTGCGGATTTTTTTTTTTGGTCTAACTCGTTTTCTTAAAATGTGGATTAGACTTCCATTATTATATTACTCTGTTTAAGCTTTGTTATGTTCATGATTGCTGTGAAACCATGCAACGTTATATGATTTCATAGATATGGATGCTTAGAGAGATTCTTTATTCTTCTAAGGATGCCAATTTATTTGTACCTTTTCTTTTATATTACCCAATGATGAGCGATGGCATTAGTAATTTGATATGGATGCTCACTTGGACTTTTTTATTATAATTTTTCTGATATAATTTTGATTTGTGCTGCTATAGTGATCTTATTGTTTCTTATACGATTAAATGATGACATCTGGTCTGGTTTCATCTTTATACAGCACCTCTGGTTGTCCATTTGGCGAAGGATGTCATTTCTTGCATTATGTGCCTGGGGGCATAAAAGCTGTCTCTCAGATGATCAATGTCGGTACCAATCCTGCAGTTCCACAAGCTCCCCGAAATACAACTTTTCCACCATCCTTTCCAGATGGCTCCTCCCCTCCGGCTGTTAAAACCCGCTTATGCAACAAGTATAATACTGCCGAAGGTTGCAAATTTGGCGAGAAATGCCACTTCGCCCATGGTGAGTGGGAGCTTGGAAAGCCAACAATCCCATCATATGAAGATCCTCGTTCCTTGGGGCAAATGCAAGGCCGGGTTAGTGGACGGGTCGAGCTACCATCTCCTGCTCATGGAGCTGCAGCCAGCTTTGGTGCCTCTGCTACCGCTAAGATTAGTATCAACGCTTCGCACGCAGGAGCTATCATAGGAAAAAATGGTGTCAATTCTAAGCAAATTTGTCGTGTGACAGGAGCAAAACTTTCGATACGGGATCATGAATCAGATCCAAGTCTCAAGAACATTGAGCTGGAGGGCACTTTTGATCAGATCAAACAAGCTAGTGCTATGGTTCGTGAACTTATTTTAAATGTTGGTTCTGTCTATGGGCCGCCTCCGAAAAGCATGGCACCACATGGCCCTGCCCCAGCTAGCAACTTCAAGACAAAACTCTGTGAGAACTTTGCCAAAGGATCTTGCACTTTTGGGGATCGGTGCCATTTCGCACACGGAGCCGAAGAATTACGCTAGTCTGGAATGTGATGACGTTTTGTTTTTCCTCCTTCTAAGTAAACATATTGTGGACCAACAGCTAGTTTACATTCTTCAGTTTTAGTGAGTACTGAACTGTGCAGTTTATTTGTCTATCATTTTTTATTTTGCCACGCGGTATTGATTAATCGTTTATGGGTATTTTTACTTTTAAGAGTTTGAATTTACTTGCGCTCTCACCTTCTATTGTTCGGGGAAAGTAAAATGATATTTTGAAGTAGTTCCAATTTTTGTTTGGAGTTGCAAAACAGCTAATCCACTCCTGCTCTCGCGGATTTGCTCAAGAAACCTCTTTACATTTTTAATTCAACTTTATATATTTTCATTTCGGTTAATTATCTTATAAGATGGAACGGAGGGAATGTTAAATTTATCATTAGGTACCTCATGGAAAGATATAGTGATGAACGGAGGTTAATCTAGAGAAGATTTAATGATGACCTGTAAGAGCCTCTGGATGCGATTTTCCTGCAAGTCAATAAATTTACAAGCGCCACTCATTCAATAGTTAATTGTTCTTTATGCAAAAACAAAAAATAACAAGTCATACAATAAATTTAAGGGAAAATAGCATATGGGTCCCATAGAAGTAATTAAATAACAAAAAAGTCTCAAAAAATAACATAATTAATTTTAAGTCCCATGGAATTTTAGATGATTTTTTTTCAATTGTGAAAAGACATAATTGTCCTTGTGAAATTAAAAACAATAAAGAGCAAATGGGACATGGCGCATTCTAGTATGGAAAGAAGAGGAGAAAACATGAGGAGGAAGACAATGTATGATGGCATGTATAGTGTGTTCGCAACTAGGTTTTATCGGAATCGAGTATGGCTAAAAGGTCTTCATACCCTTCCTTTTTGGCTTTCTGGGTTTGAAAGTCTTATAGGTACAGTGACTGATTCAGAGAGAAAGGGCCATAAATTCTAGCTGATATGCTAAGTGCCCTTCCATTTGCCTAATTTTCTTCTTGGTATTTATGAGTCTATATTTTTGAATCAGTAACGACTGATTCTAGCTGATATGCTGAGTGTCGTACATTAATTATATTATCACACTGACAATTTCGACTATCGTTATTCATTTAGATTTTTGGTTTTTAATGGGTTTGATGGCCTCTTGCTTTCTATAGAAATGTGTGGTAATTATGAAAATAATTAATTAAACAATTAAGATTTTATGATATTATATGAGAGATATTAGGATAATTAATTTAGATAAGATTAGGATATTAGGATATTATTATTATTATCTTAATTTAGATAAGATTAGGATATTTTAGGATATTAGGATATTATTATTATTATCTTCTATCTAATTGTACTCTATAAACTCAGTAGCTTCTAATGAATAAAATCATAGCAGTATTCAAGCTCCAAAATCCTACATGGTATCAGAGCCAGTGGCAGAATAACTCCCGACCGTGCTCAACCAAGCGCTGATAGGTCCAAGCCAGCGAGCGTCATGCCCAGCTGAAGCTACTTACCCAGACGGCAACGTCACCATCTGTTGCCTTGGTATTCAACCAACAGTAGAGCATCCTATGTTTAACAGCCTGTGCCGTCTCTTCTTTTATTGTGCCCTCTGTGGTGTCGTCTGAGACAGTACCCATAAACAGGTTTTTTTTATGGACACCTCACTCGATAGTTCATTAAAATTGGATTTGTCAAATACTAGAGGCTCTTTGGGATCCGCTCTACTTTTGATGACTCTCCTATGTCAATTGTCTCAGAAAAACTTACCCTCACAAATTATAGGGATTAGGCACAAGCAGTTCAGTTCGTTGTAGGTGGTCGCAGCAAGTTGAATCACTTAACTGAAGACCCACCAACATCATCTGATCCTGTAACCATGAATCAATGGAAAACACATGTTTCCCCATTTATCTTTGAATAAAAGTACTATTTCCCGTTGTGATATTTGTGAGTTAGCCAAATACCATCGTTCTACTTTCACACCGTCTATCTATAAGCATACTCGCCTTTTCTCCATTATTCATAGCGATGTCTGGGGACCTTGTCATATCTCAAATTGGACCCAGTCCAAATATTTTGTTACATTTATTGATGACCACACACGCATGTGCTGGGTTTACCTGTTAAAAGACAAGTCAGCTGTTACCTCTATGTTTATCGAGTTCCATAACTATGTCAAGACCCAATTTAACACCATAGTGCAAGTCCTTTACACAGATAATGGAATTGAATATTCTAACCAATCCCTTGAGGTTTTTCTTAAAACTAATGGTATTGTGCACAAAAGTAGTTGCCCCTACAGTCCTCAACAAAATGGCATTGTCGAACGGAAAAATAAGCAACTTCTCGAAGTTGCTCGTGCACTCTTGTATACTTGTCATACTCCAAGTTTTTTATGAGGGGATGTTATACTCACGACTACTCATCTAATTAACTGTCTTCCTAGCCGTGTCCTGTCCTACATTGCACCGCTAGATAAGCTTCGTGACACCCACACTATTACTCACCTTGAATACTCCTTACCACTTCGAGTCTTTGGTTGCTCTGTCTTTGTCCATCAACATCACCCATAATCTAAGTTTGATCCTAGGTCTATCAAGTGTGTCTTCTTGGGCTATTCCAATTCCCAGAAAGGATACCGATGTTACGATCCTATCACTAAATGCCTCTTCATCAGTCGAGATGTTTCCTTTGCAAAAAATGAACCTTACTTCACCACTTCTTCAACTCAGGGGGAGAATTGGAATAAATTTCAGCTTGAGTATATTCCAGAACCCATACCTCCATCTACAGACCCGTCCTACCCATCTTATGTTATGCCAAATGTCATGCCAAGACTGGAGGTCCAAGCTCAAAAGTCTGATAATATTTACTCTTGTAGAAACAAACAGGTAGTTAGGTCTAGCATACCCGAGGAGGTCCCAATCTCATCACCGGTGGAAGGTCCCTTGAATACTGATGAGAATATTCGAGTGACAGAGACAAGAGAGGAAGAACTTCCTATTGCATTAAGAAAGTAAACTCGAACATGTACCAAGCATCCTATTCAGAAGTATGTTTCGTACTCCACTCTCTCTAAGAAGCATTATAGCTTCATTACTAATCTTGATCAAATTCAAATCCCTAAAACTGTATATGAAGCTCTTGAGAGTCCAGAATGGAAAAATGTAGTAATGGAAGAAATTAGAGCATTAGAAAAGAATGAGACATAGGAGTTCACTGCACTACCAGAAGGAACCAAACCTGTGGGATGCAAATGGTTGTTCACACCAAAATTTAATGCTGATTGTTCATTAAATAAATACAAGGCAAGGCTAGTTGCCAAGGGATTCACCCAGACTTATGGAATTGACTACAATTAAACATTTGCCCTTGTTGCTAAGTTAAATACCATTCAGGTTCTACTCTCCATTGTTACAAATCTCGATTGGCCACTCCAACAACTTGATATAAAAAATACGTTCCTCAATGGTGAATTAAGGGAAGAAGTCTATATGAGTATCCCACCTGCCTTTGATAAAGGGAAAAATGGTCAGGTATGTAGACTAAAAAGTCAATTTATGGCTTAAAGCAATTACCACGTGCTTGGTTTGACATATTCTCTACAGTACTCAAGGGGAAGGATACAAACAAAGCTTGTCATATCACACCATATTTGTGTTAAAAGATGGTGATTTAATAACTATCCTCATTGTATATGTGGATGACATTATTCTCACAGGGAATAATATCAAGGAGATGGAGAGAGTTAAAATTGCCCTCAATAAACAGTTTGAAGTAAAAGATCTTGGAAAACTGAAGTATTTCCTAGGAATGGAAGTAGCAAGGTCTTAAAGAGGGATCTATGTTTCTCAAAGGAAGTATATATTGGATCTTCTCAAGGAAATAGGGATGCTTGGATGTCGGCCAAGCAAAGTACCTGTTTGTTCTAAAAAGAAACCAGCTAAGAAAAAAAAAGAAGCAAGCCAAAAACAAAAACAGGAGGAAAATGAGACAGCAACAGATAAAGGCCAATATCAACGACTAGTTGGTAAGCTCATATATCTTTCGCATACTAGGCCAGATATTGCCTTTGTAGTAAGTGTAGCCAGTCAACACATGCATGATCCCAAGAAGAAGCATTTAGAAGCAGCTTATAAAATTCTAAGGTATCTTAAAGGTACACCTGGCAAGGGATTATTCTTTAAAAAAATAATGTTAGAAATGTTGAGATCTTTACAGATGCAAATTGGGCAAGAGATCAGGATAACAATAGATCTACGTCTAGATATTGCACATTTGTATGGGGTAATCTAGTGACCTGGCAAATTCATAAGCAGAGAGTTCTTGCCAAGAGTAGTGCAGAATTCGAGTTAAGAGCCCTATCTCAAGGCATTATGGAGGGCTATGGTTGAAAAGAGTGGCAGAAGAAGCCTATTGTCAGTTTGATTCTCCGCTAAAATTCTACTGTGATAACAAAGCAGCTTTAAGTATGGCACTGAATCCTGTTCAACATAGTAGGACCAAGAATGTGGATGTAGATAGACATTTTATTAGAGAAAAAGTTAAAAATGGGATCGTCAGCCTGTTACATGTTCCCACCAAGTTACAAGCGGCTGACATCCTTACTAAAGGACTACCAAAAGATGTGTTCAAATGCTTTGTAGGCAAGTTAGACATAATCAATATTTATGATCTAACTTGATAGGGAGTGTGGTAATTATAAAAATAATTAATTAAACAATTAAGATTTTATGAGATTATAGGAGAGATATTAGGATAATTAATTTATATAAGATTAGGATATTTTAGGATATTAGGATATTATTATTATCTTAATTTAGATAAGATTAGGATATTTTAGGATATTATTATTATCTTCTATCTAATTGTACTCTATAAATTCAGTAGCTTCTAATGAATAAAATTAGAGCAGTATTCAGGCTCCAAAATCCTACAAAATGATTTCAACAAATGAAGGAAACTTTTTATGTTTAAATTTGTATGCTTTGTGTTATATCATAATGTGAAGTCATGTTTCTTTGAATTCTACTATAACATCCCTTTCATTGGAAAAACTTATCACTTTAAAAGTTATGTTCGGTTTGCAGGAATTTGTAGTGTGTTTAATTCAATATAGTAAGAAAATATGAATATTAGAAAGGTTCCTTCAAAATGTGAATAACAGGTCATGATTTGATATGCGAGGCAATGTAAATTGTTATTATAGTACGCGATAGTTGTTAATATAAGTGCTAAAGTTGTTAATATTATATGTCTGGTATAGGTTGTGATTACTGATGGCGTGTTTATTTGGAAAGCATTTATTCTATTATATTCATATGGGAGGACAATTTAGAAATAATGGAGAATGTCATACATATGTTGGTAGTCGAGTAACAACAATATCCATAAAGGAAGGCATAACATATAATGAGTTCAAAATATTACTCTCATCACTTGTTGGGAAATTAAGTGATAACATTGTAATGAAATTTACTGTTAGATTTGATCGACACACATTTGTTGACATGTTTAATGAAGGAGTTGAGCATTTTATAATATTCAATGGAGAAAGTGAGAGTGGCCATGTGTAAATACGTAGCACACTGATTTCTGTTTTGTAAATATTTGTATACAGTGATGAAAGTAATTTTTTGTAACCTTGATCAATATCTATCTGTTTGAAAGGTAGGGTGAATCTTGATGAAGGTGCCTATATTTAATGTACTCATTTTACATTTGCTGTCAAGAATTGATGTAATTGTAAAATGCATATATATTAGTTATTTCTGACTAGAATGATTATGGGAAGATACATGTTGAAGTTATTATTTTGTCAACATGAAGTTATCATTTGTTATTGGTGGTGCTGTTATGTTTTGTAGTTTGTTTTTTCTGCTTCAATCAAGGTGTTATGCTGGTGAGGTTATTGCACTTTTTGTCTGCGAAATTCCTCGGAAGAATTATGAAGTAGTTGTTATTCCTTGACTACTGGGTTGTTATTTTGTAGTGATGGGGTTGTTATTTTTTCAATTGTTTGTTTTCCCTTCTAAAATTGTTACTTTTCCAGTTGTAGAGTTGTTCTATTTTCATTGGAAGTTGTTAATCCTTCTAGACTTGTTATTTTTTCAATTCTTTATTTTCCCTTCTGGTCTTGTTACTTTTACAGTTATCGGGTTGTTCTATTTTCATTGGTTAAGTTGTTTATTTTCCCTTATAGTATTATTACTTTTGCAGTTGTGGGGTTATTCTGTTTTGCATTAGTTAAGTTGTTATTTCTTCATTATAAGGTTGTTGTTTATAAGTGTTAGAGTTGTTATTTTTGTTGTCACCTGGTAGTTATTATTTACAAGTGGTTGTTATGCCTTTACTAAAGAGTTATTATTTCCTACTGTTAGAGTTATTATTCTTTCAATATGGGGTTATTATTTTTAAGTACTGGAGTTGTTATTTTTACTGTCATTGGTAAGTTATTTTTCAGTGGTTAAGTTATTATGCCTCACCACGAGGTTATTATTCCTTCAATATGAGGTTATTATTTTTAAGTGTTGGACTTGTTACTTTTTCTGTCATAGGTAAGTTATTTTTCAGTGGTTAAGTTGTTTTTGCTATCATGATAAAATTCTTTCATTCACAAGATAAGTTGTTTATTAACACAAGACACTAATGGCAACATTTCATTCTCATTTCGCAAATCAGGTGGAGATATGGAGCATGCATTCCTACTTCCAAACAATTCATCAAACATGCAGGAAACTATAACTTGCACTAGACATATAATATTAACAACTCAAGCACTTATATTAACAACTATTGCGTACTATAATAACAAATCATCTTGTCCTCATATCAGATCATGATATGTGATTCACACTTTACTAGAACCTTTCTAATTTTCACATTTTCTTACTACACTCAAGTAAACACACCACAAATTCCTACAAACTAAACATAACTTTTAAAACCCTAAATAAACCACAACTCAAATAATCAAAAAGTCATGCTATAAACACAATGTCCATATTTATATTGGTCACCTTTTATAGCTCACACTTCAGTAATGACAACCTGCACCAGACATATAATATTAACAACTCAAGCACTTATATTAACAACTATCGCGTAATATAATAACTCGTCTTGCCTTATATTTCCATTGTTCAGAATATCTAAGAAAAGCAACCTGAAATACAACCATCAAAGAAGCAAATAGCATATTACTATTAATATAGGATAATATACATTGCTATATATTCCTTAAAAAAATTTGCAATACATTATATGATAGCTACTTATCACATTGGCATATATTTTTTGTTGAAGGCTGTGGCACTTACATCAAACAAGCTTGACAACAATCCAAACAACATCATAAACCATTTTTCTCTAGGGGCCAAAACAAGAAATTGTTTTACACACTCAAATTGGCTAAGCATGACTCTACAAAGGCCTAGGACTTAAATATGTATAAGAAGATGGATGCAGCAGTTTAGAAAGTTGAATGACCAATCTCTATATGACATTACAACCGATTACAAGAGACTGACAATTACACCATTTCTTTACATCAAACATAAAAGCAATGGAAAAAATTATAAAATATTACTATCATGACTTTACACAGCTATTTACAAAAAAAAACACAGAGTATGCAATGTATTTGCACAAAAAAATATACAAGCAACCAAGGTAAAACCTATTAGCTTCTTCATTGGAAAATGAAGCCTTGGTGATATAACTAAAGTGTTACTTTGACAAGCTTGTGCAAATAAGTGTTACTACTGCTTCTCATAAGGACTCTTCTAGCAACACGCAAATCTCTATCGAACCATATATGTAGTGCTGAAGTAAGATGGCGATTTACTGCAGTGTACACTTCTATTACTTTAAATGCAATGTTTTCACCCTCTTTATAATAGTTGAGCCACAAAACAAACCATTGGCACCTCCTTGCTTCCTCCTCCATTATCCTTTTTGTCCTAAATTAACAGTTAGCAATATTGTGAACATTATAGTGAAAGTAATTATTTCAAAACTAAATTATACTAAAGCAAGCATTAACATACATAAATGAAAGAAAAGCAAAAGCAATTTTAGAGTCCAATATTGAATAGTTAGCAATATTGTGAAAATTCTAGTGTAAGTAATATGACAAAAATCCATTGTGAAATAAACATTTGTCTGAACATTAAGGCACAATTTATTTAACATGAGAAAACCAGAATGAGATCATTAACATACATCCTTTCCATGTTTCCTAATAGGATGTGATTTTCATTTATCCAATTAATTGATTAGAAGTAATATATGCATGATACTACATAGATATGCATAATCTACAAATTCCTCCCCTATAAATTCACATATTTATTGATCTATTCTTTGGCTAAGGTTTTTGCCTCAATCTAGGAAATCTAGCATGTGACATGCTCGAATGTTTTCCTCGAACTCTGTTTCTTAAGGATTAGTAGTATCAGCAGAATTCTTTTACTAATTTAGTTTATATAAATGCATATGCAAGTAAGCTCAAGTTTTCAGTATATTTAGATCATTCCATGCAAAAATGAAGAATGTTTCAACTTTCAACTAAAGTAAAAAAAGATAAACTTCTGTAAATTAAACTAACAAAACAAATAAGCTCAATTAACTGAATAAAATCATTTCGCAGCAACAAGTTGGATCGTATACAACTAAAACCATTTCAAATCATTCATTCTATCATTAAATCAAAGAAATCTCGAATTAAATAGTCAGTAATATTAATCACCAATCACCTATTGAACTTGCACAAGACAACAAATCAGTGAAAGAAAAAGGGAAAATGGGCGCTTGGAAACATATCTGGTGGAGACGCTTGGTAGCCATAGGGATAATAATGAGGAGTTAATGGGTCACCAATGCCAAGAGGTGGGACTAGCTAAGGGAAGCCGATCGCAGGCTGAGAAGCTACGGGTAGTTGGAGACGCCTTGGAAAGTATCGTATTGAGGTGGCAGGTATTGCTGCTACGATAGAGGATGATAGAGATGTTGGGGGTCACTGAATATGACTTTAACTTTGTCGACTTTGCTCATCTTCTTCATCTCGTCTATGTGAATCTGATTGTTCTGTGTAAGTTTTGGTTTTACATTGAAGAGAAGAAAGGATTAAGTCACATGGCCAGTTATGTCTTTTCACAGTTAAAAAAAAATTAATCTCACATCCCATGAAACTTGACATTAATTATGTCATTTCTTGAGATTTTTTTGTCATTTAATTTCTTCTATATGACCTAAATATCATTTTTCCTAAATTTTTAAAAAGGCCACTCCTGAGATAGTCAATTTCAAAGTACATTTTGGTCGTTTTCAAAAGTAATTTAAAAAATTTGAAATACATGATTAATTATATATTGTAATAGAACTGATTTGGATGCTAAGCACCATGAGTCCATGACAACAAGTACAATTTTTAATGGTTCAAATTTAAAATATTAAATTGATAAAATTTTTAATAAAATTATTTTTTAAAAAACTGAGTTAAAATATTTTTATTTTAAATTCTATACACACTAAAATAAGTTTTTTTAAAAAAAAATAAAGTAAAAGAAAAAAACTAAATCTTGACCGCAATCTAGATTTGGTACTCATCACTTTAAACTAAATCCCGTCCATATCTACGATTTCCCCTAGATTCATCCCCGTCAATGTTTATAATGCATCTTTCTTGTAGCTAGTTATAGTTAATGATAGATGCTTTCCCCACACAAAAATATCAGAATTGGAGGGTAACACTGTCAAGAACAAAGCCTGAGGCCTGTAAGATATTAAACCTAGAAAACGCCATATGCTATTACCATGCTCTATATACATCAAGAGGCCAGAACTATTAAAATGGGTGGATTACGCCAGCTATCCATGAGTTATGGGTTAAAACAAACCAAACCAACCCAAAATGCAACAGGCAAATGTAAAATGCGTACAAAATATATGCCTGTACATTAAAAACTACCTATTCTTTCAAGTTTAAGCCTGCATGCACCAATTGCAGTAGCTCTGGAAGCATTTTCCTCATTACATTCAGGAGTTTATTCCACCCCATCTTCCAGCACAACACGCCCTCGGTTTCGGGTTAGCTTCCTGATTGGTGTTGTGATCAATGGCGGTTGGGAATTGCATGTGGTAGTCTCTACCTGACTGGCCATCACTGTGCAGAATTGAGTCCTATGAGGCATTAGCTCCTCCTCCCTCATGCACTTTGTCCTTCATTAGCTGAAAACGATGTTTGCCAACATACATCAATAAACAACACTGATGACAATGCCATAACCAACAGGTTCAAGATGTACACATGTGCATGCGTGTGTGAACTCGATTCACAATGTATATGAAACAAACTGATGGAATCACAGCTCCAAATATGTATTATTCAATCACAAAAACTATTCCTCCACAGAAAATATGGTCTAATGGAGGATTTACACACTAAGGAAAACAGAGAAAACACATGACCCTATGCATTTGAGAGGCACAGGAACTCCCAAATTCACTCTCCAGATTTATCATACCCACTCCAACAACCAGACCCTATTATATAGTCCCCTCTCACTAACTGTCAAATAGAAAATACCACAAATACCCTCACTCACATGGTTCACACTTAACATGTCAATATTACCCTTATGTCCAACACAAACGTCACAAAAACTACAACATTAAATCACTGGTGGGATTAAAATTTATCATAATGCATACCATCAAAAGCACAAGCAACAAAATACTATAATCTTAAATTGAGAGCATGCACAAAACTCGTCTAACGATAAATTCATCCCAGTACTCAAGCATGCTACTTGAAGTGCTGTTTTTTGAGTTGTGGTATGGTAGTGCTAAGTGCTAATTGATAATTGTCAGCTGTCCTTACCTTCCAATCTTCAAATCATATCTGAACACAATGGCTGTAAGAAACTTCTTTTGACATAACCGAGCTGGATGCTGAAGCATTCCTTGGTGCTGGAAAAGAAATCATATGTTTAAGTATCGATAGGAAAACAACAAAGAACAAGGAGCAATATATTGAGTTTTATAGCAAGGGAATGTCTTACAGACAAAGTGAGAGACATTCTTATCCATAGATATTTCAACCATCTTTAACTAAGAATGAGAGAGCAAACAAGTTTTCCACTGTCTGAGCAAAGGATTTCCTATTCAACATCTGACTTTCTAGCCGAACACGTTTATACTTCCCCAATATCTCAAACATTGTTGCCATATTCTTATCAGTATCAGTTTTTTCCTCTCCTGCTGCATCAGCAATCTGTTCAAAACAATTAAATGGAGTAAATGCTAAAATACTTGAAAAACCATAGTATAAAGTTAACATGCTTTAAAAAATTTTGCATTGAGAACAGCGTCAGCAAGTAATCATACTAAATGGTTATAAATTTCATAAGCAGATTTCAGCACATTGTTAGTGTAGATAAATGACTAACTTCATGCACAAGAGAAAATATTGAACTAACGGCTGATCTCAAAACACATCCATCACATTTGATAACCAAACACTGTACCGGGTCAAGTAAACACACTAGAAAATACTCTTCATTGATAAAAAAAGTCATTTCCCCACTTAGGTATTGTACATTACTCTGCCACTATAAGGTACATATATCTAAGGGAAAATACAGGGCAGAACCTAGCCATAGCCGTTGTTGACCTTGTGCGTTTTATATGTACTACCTTCCGTTGCTTCAACTCATTTTCCATTGGACCAAACCTTTAAACAAGCACAGAAAAAAAAGGTAACAGAAGTTAAGAGAGACAATTATATTCCATAAACCATTTTAACAAGCCAAATTCTGACATACTCACATGGTACAACAGCTATGAACCTTCATGAAAATTGGTGATACTTTCAATCCAACTTCGTTCCAGTTAATTGAGTTTTGGGGATTCTCTTCGCTGCTGAAACCCCTATTGGATCGTCCAAACTCATCAATCATGCAGATAACAAACTCAGAAGGGGTTACACCTTCACTAAGCAGAGACTTTACAGAACCGACCAAAGTGGTAGCCAGGTCAAGAAGCGCCTCAGCATCTGCAACTTGCTCTCGTGGGTTCTGAACTGCAATAGCAATGAATAGATAACAAGAAATTTTAATTTTCCGAATCAGGAAATCAATCAAAAAAGAATGGAAAGAATGAAAATGCAATGGAGTATACCGTGCTCATGTAACCTCTACTTCCTCCATGATGGTATCAATCCTTTCCGAATCCATGTTAACCAAATCATCCCTTTTCTCTGTCACATTTTTAAAATAGATCACAAGTTTTCAAATTCAGATTAAACAAAAGAAACCCAGAAGTAGAAAATAAAAGATATATGGAAATCAGCCATTACCATTTATTAAATTCATAGCGCCAGGTGCTGAGACCTAATCGCCCTACGATTCGTTGGATCCTGCTCGTTCTCCTGGCTCGACTCATGACCAGCGTCGTAGACTTGAGCATTCCTTAGCCGCTCGGCCTTTACAGCTCGGAGATAATCGGTGCCATTGGCTCGGCTAGTACCGGCGGTTTCGCGTTCGTGTTTTGGGATGTTTCTCATGGTTAACCAGTCCAAAAGACCGACGAAGAAATTCGATAAACCCTACATTCAGAAGCTAAAAAGCGAATGGCTAAGGAGGAGAAGGAATTCGGGGGAAGATCCTCATATCAGTTCATTTTGACATGGTGTCCACATCACATTTCAAATTTTAGGGCAAATATATATAAAGTGTAATTTAAACTGAAAAAAAAAAAAAGGAAAATTAAACGAGCACTCTGGAATCGAGCGCTCTGTAAACTGTAAATAGTAAAATTTAAACTTTCCCAAACAAAAAAATATTATATTTAAATCTTATATAAAAAAATCTAAAAAAATTTAAAAAAAATAAGCAAACAATTAGGAAGTCTATCAATTTTTTAAAATTATAAAATAATAAAAATGTGTTTAAAAAAATATCTCAATTATTTTTTTTTTCTAATTTTTATTCTTTCTTTAAGGAATTGTTATTCCTATCATTTAAGTTGTTATTTTTTTCTTTTGGCTTGAGTTATTATTTTTTCCTATAGAATAATTATTTTTATTGTTTGAGTTTCTTTTTAAAGGCAATTCTATCATTTCATAATTTTAAAAAATTAATCACAAGTTCTGTGGAACTTTACAGTTATATGATGATTTTATAAGATTTATTTATAATTAAATTCTTTATATGGGATTTTAATAAAATTTTCCCAACAAAAAATACCAAAATAAAAAAGTGAAATTTAAACGAGCACTCTGGAATCAAATCTTACATTTGAGGTTCCCACTTCTTCCCAACAAAATATCTCAGACCTTGTTTTATTTTTATATATCATTGTGATGGATGATTATTCCTTTTTTTTAGCCAATATCAATGTCTTAGATGAACAAATTAAATTAAATTTAAATCCTTAAATAATATTTTAAAAGTCGGATTAGAGAACTAGATAGACCAACATGTCATAGTTCAAACGGTTAGAGTTGGACCAATGATCTAATGATTAAGTAAAAAAATATATTATATATATATATAATAAGGAAATATAATAATATATACATGTGTGTAAAAAAATAAAATATGAAATTCTTAGATAATTTAAAAAATAACTAAATAATTCAATTTCATAGTTTTAGAAACAATTATATATTCCTCCCATGAGAAGGAAAAATATGCTATAATAGATTAATTATTTATTATTATGATTAAAAATTTAAAATATTATATAATCAGTTAATAAGATTATTGATTAGAGAAATACTTACATACTGCAAAGAGTATTACGTCATCTAAATTTTGTCTAATGAAAACACAACAATTTAACACGTAATTATTTATGATTATTATGATTAAAAATTTAAATTATTGTATAATCAGTTAATAAGATTATTGATTAGAGAAATATTTATATACTACAAGAGTATTAAGTCATCTAAACTCTGTTAAATCAAAATACAACAATTTAACACATTTTAATCCTAACTGGACGATGACTCATCTAAGATTTTAAAAACTAGATTGGAAGTCAAGCTGAAAAGACTAACAGCTGATGATTAAAATGATTAGAACGATCGAATCATCCAATCAGGCTGGTGATATAATAATTAAATTATAAATAATATTATATACATAATTACGTATATAATCATCTAATGATATACATATATAAACATGAGTATTCATATTTGAGGAAAAGTTAATAAGGTAACAACATTTATCCTAATGAAATGGAACCATTGAAACTAGCACATTATATTAAGAAGTCAAACAATCCACCTATACAATACCACATAACCAAAATGCGTTTGATTAAGCCAAGCAACACAATGCACTACACCATCAATATCAACACAATTTCTAAAAAGAATGACTTCATAATTTCTCAAACATTGGTGGATCTTGATTAAGTGGGTGTTTGATTTAACAAAAATACGGAATAGCTTCTGAATAGGAAAAAAAGCTTAAGGTCATCAAAAGACCATTTTACCCCTACTTTTCTGACACTCCATCTCGTCTCTCTACGCATAGGTCATCATTTTGTCACGTCTTCTGCAGCTCGTCTGTCATATGTCATAGGTCCTTCCGTCATGTGTCATTCGTCATTAGTGCATCCATCATCTATCGCTCTCCTCCGTCGAGCGTCACTGCTTTGTCGTCGTGAGGAAGAAGGAGAGGATGAAGACGAAGAAGCAAAGGAGGTAGACAGTCATCGAAAGAAGGAGAGGAGAACGAAGTAGAGGAGACTAATGGAGAGAAAGATGAAGAAGCAGAGGAGGCCGACAAAGAGGAAGAAGAAAGGAGGAAGACGAAGAAGCAAAAGAGGCCAATGGTCGCCAGAAGAAGGAGAGGAGGAAGACAAAGAAATAGAGGAGGCTGACTGTCGCCTAAAATCAATGAGGAAGAAGATGAACAATAAAAATGATGCTAATGATGAACAATGATATATAATTATTATTATTATTATCTTATACCATTTCTAATAATTTATCAATCACAAAAATCATTATGATGATAATCATCTAAATATTAATTTATTCAAAATTACTTTTTCTCTACAAACTCTTCTCCAAAAGTCAATCCAAATAGGTTTTAAGCCAAGTATGCATTTCTTTAAAGGCATCTATACCATCAATATCAACATTTTCTTGGGGAAATGATTCCAAATCAAGATCTCCAACTCCTACCCCAGAGCTTTCACGATGAACAATCTCATTTCCCCGTGCTTCATAAGCATCTTTATAAAGTGTGGTCAACAAACCAAATTATTGAAAATTAGTAACATATAATATAAGTAGTGGGAACTTTTGGTGTGGGTAATGTTTTATCATCATAAATAATGTCTTCTTCTATCTCTTCAACGAAAAGTGTTGAAAGGAGAGGAGAATCAACCCCTTCCATTTATCCAATTTTCAATCTTATCAATACTTTCGTAATCAATAGGATCAAAAGTTTTTGTCTTGTTAACAACTCTGAGAAAACCCATGACAATAACAAAATATTAGTATTAGCAATCATGTAATAAATATTTTGATCAATACAAATTCAAGTAAAGTGTGAAGCTTAGAAAAATTTACCTATTCCTCAAACGAAAATTATAACGAACAAAGATAAGATCATTCAATCTTTGATGCTCCAACCTTTTTTTTTTCTTAGAGTATATTCTTTCAAAGACATTTCAATTCCTTTCACAACCTCATGAAGATGCAGTTTGGCTTAGGAATTGGATAGCCAACTTTGTAACATTTGGACAACTACTTCCAAAATATCACCACCATTCATCTGTGATATTAAATTGAACATCATGAAATGATGAAACGATAAAAAGATGAAGTCACAGGTTTATAATATAAGAATTAAGAAATATGAAACACAAGCATAAAAGTATAAAACTTTACCAAGTCGCATTGCTTTTGCATATTCAAGACCAAAGAATGACTGAAGCTCCCACTTTTATTTTGGTATTTTGTACCTTCTTAGAAAAACTTGGTCTTATTAGAAGATACTTTCCTCTTTATAATTAAAAGATACCCTTCCATAACCTCTGGCTTTTGAGAGAAGTTAGTTTGATCATAAAGAGAAGCAGGATTTAATATATAAGCTGCTGCATGAAAGTCTTGGGAGGTTGAGAATCCCACCTCCTCTTAATAATCCTTATGTATGGTTGTACAATATTTTGTGCATGAAAGTACTTTTGATAGCTTTCCTTGTAATATGCATCCCCTATAGATATACCTAAGCAATGGCCTATCATCAAAATCAACAATTCTCAAAAGTCGTACAAGGGGTTTTACAATTTCAACAATGACCATACAATCATTCCAAAATTTGCTATCCAATGCAATCATAGTAACATCTTTTGCCTTTGCTCTCTTGAGTATCTAGACTCTATAAATGTCTTGCTGGTTACCAAGGCATGTATTTATGCTTGTGCTCAAGAATACTATTCAAGGCAATAAAATTAGTAGTAAATAATCTTGTTGCTCCTGGGCAAATGATTTTAGTCCAACCATCTCTTTTCCTCAGACAAACTAGCAAAAATGCATGACTGTAGATGAATTTAGAAATCATATATGCGTGCAATCAAACTTTGAACAGTCTGCATTTTGCCAATGTCTCCCAAAATCAAATTTAAGCAATGGGCAGCATAAGGAGACCAATATATAGATGGATACTTGTCAGTCAGTAACCTCCTAGCATCTTTATAATTAGCTACATTATCAATTACCAAATGGACAACATTGTCTATCCCAGCAAATGTAATCATATCCATGAACAAGTTACAAAGAGTTTGGGCATCCTTAACGAAGTACGAAGCATCAACATATTTGGTGAAAACAATTCCTTTTGGGCAATATACAAGAAAATTAGTTAACTGTCTATTCCTTTGGTCTTACCATCCATCAGCCATTATTGTGCAACCAGTTTCTGACCAAAAACTTCTGCACTAATCGACTAATAGTTGTAGTTACCTTTCCATGTCTTGTAATAATTTTGTTCTGAAAGCATGATAAGATTGCCCTTTATAATGAGGGCCAATGGCAGCAAGCGCATCTATCATAGGTTGGAAGTAAAAGGAATTCACAGCATTGATTGGAATACAACAATCATACAGCCACCTTGCCATAGCTAAGTCTAATTTATGCATAGATAAGTCTGCTTTATGCGCACCTTGCCATCAGTCTGGTCTAGTTGGTCTTTCTTTGCTTTGGATTGTTTTTTCACATTGAACAAGATCCGGTCGGGTTGGTCAGACCAGGTCATACTGGACCATGAGTTTTTGGCACCCCTAATAAGGACATCAAGCTTCATATTAACGAATATAAGAAACTGTTAGAGGAAGTGTAGGTCGAAAAGAGCAATTTGCTTGATGTAACATCCTAAATTTTTAGTATGAGGATTAGTGTTAATTAAGCTTGTTTTGTGAGAAAGGTTAGTGGTCAATTAATTCTAGAGGTTTGACTAAGGATTAGAAAGGATTGGGGTTGAATTTTGGGATCCTTAGAAATCAAAATCTGGGGTGCTTCGCTACGGCAGAGAGCAATGTTCTCCATCGCCAACAATCTTGGTCTTAGGCGTTCACTCTCTATGTTTCATCATGACGAAGATGCACTTTCATCATGGCAAAAGTCAAAACTCTCAAGTTCTTTTTCTAGGCACGTTCGCCTTAGCTAAAGCACCTATAGGAGGAATTTTGGAGCAACTAAACCCTCTAGTAAGTGTTACTAACTTCTCCTCTTCCAATTTCTCTTGGATTTTCATATTTTAGTGTTGAAATCTAGGGTTTGAATGGGATTTGGAATGAACTAAGGTTTTGACCGAGTCTTTCGAGTTCTAATGAGTTATTTGTACTAGATAAGATGTTTGATCATTCTAGTTTTGCACGTCATGACATACAGGACCTGCCTAAAAATAATTCCACAAACAAAGGAATTGTACAATAGGGTGCGAAATAACGTAAAAATGACTCATTAAAATTTTTTTATGTTTTGTTAGATTTTAAGTTTGATGGATTTTAGAGTTAGAGTTTTCAATAAGATTGGGACTTTTTGATGATTTATTGTAATGTGATATTAGGAAATGAATTTTGAAGATTGGGTTATGTTGGTATGAGTTAGGATTGATGTTTAACTAGTTTAGAATGTTGATTTGGATTGAAATTTAAATTTAGGTAGTTTGAGGTGGAACCTTAGATTGACCTATTAGGGCTTTTGGTAAATTTATGCAATTGAGGATAACTAATTATCCTAATGAGTTAATTGAACAATTGGGACATAAAATTTGGTCTTGGAATGTCAATTTAAGGTTGTGATGAGAGTTGCGCGTAGAGGGATTTCATACTTTAATTGTTATTGTTAACCACTTTATTGGTGTAAATTAATGTGTGGTGATTACTTGTGTAGATTGTTTGTGATTGGCGATTATTGAGCATGGAGCTACTTATTGTGGTAATTGATGATTGTTTCGTTGAAAAGTAACTACTTTCTACTTATTATATGTAAAGTTCCCCTTCTAATGCAATAACTAACTATATAAATTGTTCTTAAACACCTACTATGGTGTAAAAGAGAAAAATCTAATCAAAAGCTACCATAGTAGAAAATAGTTCCACTAACCTTTATAAAACTATGGTAGAAAGAAAGATTTGTTAAACAATTGAAAACGTTACCATGGTAATAAAATGATTTTTTCTTATCAAACAAATATCCATAATAGAATGGAAAAACCTAAACACTATAGAATATATATATCATGGATAATTAAGAATATACTTCACACGTTAAATAATCCATGTTAGAAAAAGGATCCCCAAAAGGTTAACGGTCTAACATGGATATTAGAATGCGGCTAAGTTTTCACATGAAAAACTATGTTAGAAAGTTTTCAATCTCGCTAACATGATTATTAGAATTCACGCCCTTAATTAATATCGTAATATCACAATTATCTAATCCAAGCTTCTCAAATGGGCTTCCAGGAACCAAACCTAGTATAAACAACACCAAACCCATAACACAAATAGAATTATCGAATAATACTCATAATATAACAAATAGTTATTGTAAATCCACAAAGTCACATGTATCTAAAAGGCCTCCAGCCTTCTACCAGCACACAATATTTAGTACAGTCATCAAAATATCAAATCATCAAAGTATGAACAAAATAGGCCCTACAGTAGCAATATATATATACTCAATACATAAACAGAAAAGAAGGTTCTATACTGATCAACTAGCACAATTATACCTCCGACGCCTTCTTGTTTAAATCAGCAATTAAACTAACTTATGAAAAAAAAAATTAATCACGGGGTGAGACAAACGTCTCAGTAACTAACAATTCTACTTATCATGTAATAAACATGTAATCGTTATATGTCAAGTGAAATAGTTAACAAAGTACAATATATAGAAAGTAACATAGTATCATAATATAATCAAATAGATATTCAAACCCCAATTTCTCTTATCAAATCAATCGAACCGCCTTATACCTGCCAACCAAATCCATGGGCTAATGTATTATCCGTATGACTAGCATAAGATTAGACCATGGGTTCATACCCCCTCGATAAACATATGGGGCAGATCCCTCGATAAATAAGTGGGACAAGAGTCAACCATCGAGCTCCAATAGATGATATACCACATGGTAGAAAGAGAACTCTATCATCAACAATTCCCAATCACAATTTACATAATTCTCAAAGTAAGCATGCTAATCAAAATTTTAATAGCTCAATGTTCAATAACACATAAATATCACAAAGGGATTTTTCTCAATATAAGAATTTCTTTCAAATTTCATATCAAAATATAACAAGTTTTTAATTTCAATTCAAATTTTTCAAGCTAAATTTTAAGTCCCACAAGACAATTTTTAATAAAATCAGCAATAAAGTATTCTCAATATAATTATATCAATAGATTTATATATATAAAATCACTTACAAATATCATATTAACACACATACAACGAGTAGAAGTCGGTTATCTCTTTGTCAAAAATAAAGAGAATGACCACCAAAGTTTAACCCCATGCTCAAGCCATAATTTAATAATTAATCTACATAATTAATATAACTACATATTAATATATAATCCATTCTAGATCTTCAAGCTACCCTATAAAACCCACATATTATATATTTGTATGTGTATCTACATAAAACAGGTGTAGCTACTAAGTGATGAAGGCAAGGACGCGTGCGAAGTCTAATGGACATAACAATGAGGGATAAAAGGTTTGACTAGATTGAGTGGATTATTATTTCATTCACTTTATTATTATTATTATTATTATTATTAAATAAAACCCCAAGAACCTGACGCTATAAGGGGAAAAGAATTGAAGGAAACGACAAAAATAAAGGCTAAGCTTGAGAGACAACAACAAATAAATACTAACATAGTATATATATATATATAAGAAAATGAAAATAAAAGAAGGAACAGGACAAGGTTCCATAATGAATTGTGGAGTCTTATAAGATATATAAAATATATACATACACGCACTCACACACCATTTCATTGATGGAGTGATATGGGTTATGAAAATAATTAAAAAAAACTACACACACGCAACAACAGTAAGGTAAAAAAGAGGAGTGTGGTGAGAATGAATTAAATAGATTTATACGCACATCTACAGTGATGAGAGGAAGGAAGTGGGGTCATGAAAAATAACAAATATTCCTACTCACAACTACAGTAATGGTGAGAGATAGAAAAGACAAGACACGAGTACAAAACTTGAACAAAGGAAAGAAGAAACAAGAAAATGAAAAGGTCAAAAGACATGTATCATAATGATGGAGCCATAGGATAATGAATAAGAAGAGTGAAGGAGAAAAAAGAGTGACCCTGACTTGCAGCGCCTAAGGATGCTCATGGAGGAAGAGGTAGGGAATTTATAGGAGATGGACTAGGGTTTTACTGCCTTTTGTTTTCTTTTTCAAGAAACATACTGACATATATATATATATAGGTAGATTCTATTTTTATTATTATATTTTTTATACATATATTTAATTATTTAAATTCTCCTTTATTCCTATAAACCATATTTTTTGATAGATTCTCTTTATTTGAATAATTATGTAAAAAGATTCCATCTTCTATTATTTAATTTATCATAAAGTCACTTAAATCATATATAGGTTTAAAATTTAGGATATTACATTATATAACCATGTTGTTATTGGGGCATAAGGCCGAGGACGGTCAACGGTCCTCATGCTTCAGAAAACCGAGTCATGATTAAAGGCTGTAGCCACTAGAGCTAGAGCAAAGCTGGTTTTGGCCTTTAGTTTGCGTAGGGATCGGGAAGCACCGTTGCAGGCTAGCTCTGCCGGAATCTTGACATCATATCAACCCCACACTAATAACAGGGTTACCTTTTTATTAGATTAAATTTTAAACGATTACATCATCATCATCATCATCATCATCATCATCATCATCATCATCATCATCATCATCATCATCATCATCATCATCATCATCATCATCATCATCATCACTCTAGACGAGTTGTGGGGAGGCATTAAAAGAAGAATTCCATTTGTGTTACAACATTCAGAGGTCAGAGAGGAAAGTAGTAGCAGAGTTTAGCATAAAATACGCAAATCAACAAAATCCATTACTCTATGGTAGAGATTTCTCTATGTGCCTCATTGCCCTTTAGCATAATTCAAAATCTCTCACGTTTGGCAGTATCAGCTTTCAATTTTTTAGATATATCATGTTTCCTTATAGTGGCAGAAAGTATGACAGAAAGTGCTTATAGTGCCAAAATGCTTACACTCTAATTTTAACATATCAAAGCGTCAACTCTCTATTTTTCACTTCTTATCAACATCAATTAAAGAGAGAGAGATTATTTGATTGTAGTTTAATATTTATTATTATTTATAAAGATGTTACCTTTCAAGTTATAAGGTAAAATTGTAAAGGTTCTCAAGTACCTATAAAATTTGAGAGTTCTCAAGTTCTCGTAAAATTTAATAGAGTTAAAGATTCCCAAATATCGTTTTAAGTACACGAATTAGACTTAAAGAATGAAATATTTTGAAATTTTGAAAATCTTAAAGGTATTCTAAGGACTAGACGTAGGTACGTGGATATGACCAATTAAGATAAATTGTTGTTTGTATCTTCCCTTCCTTTATCACTTTATTTTTCCAACTACACTATTTTACATCTCCGATTGTGCGTTTTTCATTCATTGTCTTTATACTAAGAGTTTCTTATAGTTTTCATTGTATGGTGAAAAAGTTTTTAATTTTTATAGATTATCCAATTCACCTCAGGGTGATCAACATATTTTTTTACAAATAACTAAATTTATTAATTTTATAATTTATAAAAATTAATTATCTAATTTCTACATTTATGATTTGAAGGAATATATTTTTTTCTAACATGACCCATATTTAAAGTTTGATATAATTCTTTTCCTTGCTCTTTGAGAATATAATAAAATTTATGGTTTTAAATGTAGGTAAATTTATAAAAAATTTAGTTTCAAATAAACTTATAAGTTATCACTTTTCCTTAATTCTAATCAAGTAGTTGTTAGATGTGTTTTATAATTTGAGTAAAATACTCTAACCACCTATTAGTTTTGCTTTAATTACACATATATCCCTTATATTTTAAAAACCCATATAAACGTCTCTTAAAATTAAAAAATATGTTACACAAAACTCCCTCGTATATTTGAGATTCTATTTCTATCCACTTAAACGGTTAGTTGACTCTTAAATTTGACTTTTAACTCTTTTTTTTAATCAAAATGACCCTCTTTAATACAATAATTATTTAAATATATATATACTACTAGAAAATATAGTTTTCACGATACTACTTTACTGCGATTAAAAGAGAAAACGATGTAAAAAATAAAGGCGATGTTATTTTTGTAATTAAATTACTAAGAGTTCACGTGCTATAAAAAGTTTTTTTATCGATTTTATTTAAAAACAATTTGTTAAAAGTTTTTTATGACATGTTTTTTATAAAATCATCTTTAAAAATAAAATTTTTAATGCAGTTGTTTTAAAAATTCGCCGTTAAATGTTCTCAAAATTTTATAACTTTATTACGACAAATAGTTTAATAGTTACTCAACCCTTTCTCACTACAAACTTCAATGACAATTAAAGATGGGTAATTTTCTCCTATTTTTAGCTTCACCACCCACTCAATCGCCATCATGGTGTACGAAACTTATCGGAAGAAGTTCAAAGAGTTTCAATAGCAGAAGTTTCTATATGATATGATACTTTTAACAAGAGTAGCCATGATGGCCGATGATGATTGTTGGCCTAATGACTTTTAACAATAATTAATGTACAAATGCCGTGAAATCCTTCAACTTATTACGGTCCTATTATTGATGCCACTCTTACAACTGTCACAAACGGTCCTTTTTAACCACTATAAGATCTATATTTTCTATTAGTTATATGACCCAAAAAATCTATACAACCAAAATTCACTTCAAACACATCCTCATATTTTGAAAGTTTATGATATTTTATAAACTTTATTAATTTTGATTATATTATAAAATTTTATAATTTTATCTTTTCATCATATATATTGGAATTTGTTTTATTTAAATGGCTAGATATATACATAAAACACATTTTTTATTTAAATTTATAATTTAAAATTTTAAACACATTTTTTTGCTGAAAACATTTATAAATACATTTAGTTATGCTTATATTTATTAAAAGAAAAAAAATCAAATTTTTAGTCAAATGTTTTATGTTAATTGAATTATGTAAGCCTAAAAGCATTAACAAATAACTATTTAAAAAATAAAGAAACAAAAATTAAGGAAAGGAAAATGAAAATTCTTAAATTCTTAAAATAATTTCAGCCAAAATGAGCAATACAAAATAAATAAATGTCTGTATAAGATTCAATAAATTTAAAATTAAAATTACAAAGAAAATACAATCAAGCATAATTTAAATCCTATTATAGAAGAGGGCAAAAAGGTAAATAAAAATTATTTTAATATATATTTTATTTAAAATCTTTTTAGAATATTCTTAAAAACAGTGTTAACTGATTGATTAAACTATATGTTTTTAAAATATAAGGAACATGATATGTATAATTAAGATAAAAATAAAGGATGATAAGAGTATTTTACTCTTATAATAAATATAGAAAGAGTACATATACAATACTTGTTATCTAGCATTACCATATTAAATTCAAGTATTGTTGTGTTCTAAATGAAGAAAACTCTAATTTTTTTATATTTCATAACTTCGTTCATTATGACCAATGCTAATTGGTCCAACCATGCCATTTACATTTTCAATTTTCTTTCATTTTGGTCAACCATTAAATCCCCCATCCTCCAATCTTACTATTCAATGCCTCAGTTAGATTACTTGAACGTTTGAGATTTAGAAAAAGAGCTATACCTCTAGTTCGGATTCATTTAGATCAAAACAAATCAGTCTAAAACTTATTAATCGTTATTTATTTTACAGCCTTTTGTTTTAATTAAAATATAATATAAAATAAGTTTACTTTATTAACTAACATTTTTTAAAATAATTATTTTACATAAGACACAAGTTGAAAAAAAAAGATAATAGATTATTAAGATTCAATTATCTATACTGGGTCTTCATAAGAAATTGAAGTTCTATAATCTTAAATGTGTGTCAACTGTTTCTTGGTCAAGAATCTGCCGTATTCTAATTTGGACAGACATAGTCATAATACTGTTAATTTTAAACTTCCTAGATATTATGTGATGTAATTTGTATAATTTCTAGAACTCCATGTTAGATATTTATTATTATTATAACCTATTTAGATATTAATTAGGATAATTAATAAATATTTCTGAGTGTGGCCCGTAGTCATTGGGCCCAGTCCAGGAGGGTTATTGACTCAGTTTATTTAAGGTTAATTTCCTGATGGTGGAAATTAACACAATTCACTTTGTGAGATCTCTTTTCTGAGTCCAGAGCGAAACCCTATTCTCAGCTCTACTTCTGAAGGTTCCCTACTGGTGACGGCTGTAAACAAGTTGCCATCACTGTGCCTAATCACCAGTTGGAAGAACCTGTTGTTTATCTGACAGTGTTTTCTTTTGACAGGTATCTCATTTGATCTCAGTTCTCCCCAGATCAATAAAGCTAATGGCGAGAGGTAACTTTAAGTCTTCCGCTGCATCTCATATAGGTTTATATTTGAGTATGATATAATCTGGATTGATTGCATTGCTTTTGAGATGTTTATTTTCTAACATATGGCATCAGAGCCTTGTTTGAGATCACCTCTACCTTACTTATTGATCTTTTGTTCTCATAAATAATAATATGAGATGAATATGGGATACAGAAACTTTAAAGATTATTATAATTTATTTATTTGATCCCATTAATCTTTTATTTTATTGTTATTATTATTATTTTTTCCTCTGAGTCTGTGAATCCGAGCGAGAGAGGCGAGAAACTCCACTGTGCACCAGAGAGTCGAGTCCACCGTGACGGTGAGAATAGGGTTCAGCGAGAGATTCGGCGACTGAGATTGGCGAAGGGAGAGTCGTCAAAAATAGGAACCCCAGACCCTCCATGAGAGTCGCCGCTGGAAGCCATCGTCGCGCGACCCACATGTTTAGATTCAACTGGATCGCCGTTGCGTTTTGGCTTCTCATCGAGAGATTCAAGGTGACAGGAGTGTTTATCGTTGTCTTTGTTTTCTGGTCATGCCGCAGTTGGAACACCGAGAACCGCTCGCTGAAGGTTGCCGGCGTCACTGCAGCTCAGATAACGCGTGGCGGCTGCAAAACCATGCAGTCGGGTCGCTGAGTCGGGTTAACCTAACCCGACTCAGTGAGGACGGATAGCCAGAATGTGCCGTTTTGTTTTTTTTTTTAAAAAAAAGGGATTCGCTGCTGGGCCGCCTGGATTTAGGGCCTACAGTAACCTTTTTTTTTTTGGGCTGCGGTGAGTTTGTGCCAGAAGCAGTTTTTGAGTTTCATTTCAAAAAAAAAGAGGAAAGATGACTGTAGCGTTTTGGGCCAGATGCCTGCTGGGCTGACACAATATTTTGGGCCACTGTATTACAATTTTTTTTTGAAAGAACAGCTTTTAGGCAGCACAGAATTTTGGGCCACCTGATTTTTTTTTTAAAACAGACTGGGCTTGTGTTTTGGATTGACTTTTGGGCCAACAACAATTTTTTTTCCAGAAAATGTTTTGGGCCTGGTTGTTGGGTTTTTTAATTTCTGGAAATTATTTTGGGCCCTATTTTTTGGACTTTTGAGTATGGGCCACTTGGTTTTATTTTCAGAAAATTATTTTGGCCATTTAATTTGATTTTCCAGAAAATCAAAATTACTATTTCATGCACAATAAATGATTAAATTAATTTCTCTATTATTTTAATTTTAGAAACAGGAATTTACAAATTTTAATTCTTATGTTATTTAATTGCCTATTTTGTTTTTAATTTCTTCCTTGGCAATTAAATTAACTGTTTAATTTTTGTAAAAATCCCTTGAGTTGAAATCAATTTGTTAGACATTTTTTTGGGTGCATGAAATAGTGGAAGAATTTTAATATTAATTTATTGAATGCTCCATTGTGTTGTGTATATTTGGATTTATATGCACGTTATTGATCTTTGTGATTAGCATGCATTTTTGTGAGGAATAGCCACAGCATCCTCATTCATTTTTGTTGCAGCATTGACTAATCACATATGGATTTAAAATAACAATAATAATTAAATGTATGGTTATGATTTATCTTTGCCTACAGGTAGATATCTCATAATTGTATATTTAATTAAGGGGAGAATTAATTTCTCCATTAAGTTGTGCATATTTGGATTTTCAATGCACGTGAATGATATTTGTGGTTAGCGTGCAGTTCTTTGAGGAGTAGCCACAGCATCCTTGTTTATTGAATCTGTTGCATGCCTTCATTAATCACATCTGGATTGGAAATATCATTTGTAATTAAATATATAGCTATGATTTATCTTTGCCCACAGGTAGATATCTCATAATTGTACATTTAATTAGGGTGGGTGGGATAGAATGACCTCGTTATTTTCTAATTAGCCCACAGGCATTAGGGAATTACGAATGCGTTCTATTTCTACCATTTGAGATAAATACCTGGCTATGTTAATGTCTTTGCCCACAGGTAGACATTGGTGATACGTATTTATATTGCTTGCATGCTACATTTGAGCTAAGCATGCATACATGGTATAGTGACTTGTGATTGCTTTAAATTCTTACTGTGAGCTTATTTGTGTGTTTGTCTGTTCTCAATTTGCAAATCCAACAGCTGTTCCCAGGATTATGGATAATGTTAGCAACAAAATAGTCTTAGATGGCAACATTAACTATACTGACTGGAGAGACGATGTTTTGCTGCAGCTTGGTTTCTTGGACTTGGATTATGCCTTGAGGTTTGATAAACCTCTGAGACCTGATGATGCCTTCGATGACAGAGAGGCAAAGGAAAGGTATAATATGTGGGAGCGGAGTAACCGCTCATCTCTTCTGCTTATAAAACAAAGGATCTCTAGGTACATTAGGGTAGCAGTCCCTAAGTGCGGCACAGCCAAAGGGTACCTAGGAGCCTTGGATAAGCAATTCAAGCCGACAGACGAGCAGATGGGTGGTGCCATCATGTCTGTATTATGTGCTGGGAGGCTTACAGGTATTGGCAGTATGGGGTAACATATTATGGAAATGAGAGGTATGCTTTCATCGTGTGTTACTTTTGATTCTAACTTTTCTAGCGTTAATGATGACACTTGGTGGGTTGACACTGGTTTGATGATTCATATTTCGACTACCATGCAGGGCTTTCTGTCAAGCAGATCTCCACATCCTAATGAGGAAACTGTCCTTTCAGGCAGTGGGAGAGGAGATCCTGTGAAAGCCGTTGGAACCTTTCGCATTCATCTTTCAAATAAAAATATTTTGGAACTCTATGATGTTTTTTATGTTCCCTCTTACAAGAGGAATTTGATTTCTATGTCAAAGCGCATTCCATTTGATTATCATCTAGTTCTTTCTAAGAAATGTATAAATTTGACAAAGAATTCAGTTTTGATTGCGAATTTGGTTATGATTGATGGCTTGTTTAAAATTGTTTGTGATTCGTCTCAATCTCTTTCTGTTTCGCATGGTCCTAAGAGAAGTGTCATCGATGAGAATTCTTATAGCCTATGGCATAAGAGATTGGGTCATATCTCCGTTGACAGAATCAAAAGGTTAAATAAAGAAGGAATTCTTCCATCTTTAAACCATTCGAAGTTTGATTCTTGTGTGGACTGCATAAGGGGAAAGCATAACAATAAGTCACATAAGGGGCTAAAAGAAGTTCTGAGTTGCTAGAAATTGTACACATGGATATTTGTTGTCCAGATTTGACTGCGCATGATCAAAAGTACTTTATCACCTTTATTGATGATCACTCACGATTCATGTATGTCTACATGCTTTATAATAAAAGTGAGGCACTAGATCCTTTTAAGGATTATAAAGTAGAAGTAGAAAAACAGATTGGGAAACCAATCAAGATAGTGAGATCAGATCGTGGTGGTGAGTATTATGGCAGATACACTAGTGAAGGACAAGCAGCAGGTCTATTTGCTGAATTTCTTCAAGAGCAAGGTATAGTGGCTCAATACACTATGCCTGGATCACCTGACATGAATGGTGTAACTGAGAGAAGAAATAGGACCTTGCTAGACATGGTTAGGAGCATGATGAGTAGCTCCAAACTGCCATCTTCTCTATAGAAAGAAGCACTCAAGACAGCCACATACCTATTGAACATGGTTCCAACAAAGGCAGTGTCTAAGACACCCTTTGAGATCTGGAAGGGATGGAAACCCAGTTTAAATCATTTCAAGGTATGGGGTTGTCCTGCGGAAGTAAGAGTGTATAATCCATAGGAGAAGAAGTTGGATCCTAAGACCATTAGAGCTTACTTTGTAGGCTATACGGAGAGGTCTAAGGGTTATAAGTTTTATTGTCCTCCACCTTCTACAAGGTTTATAGAGTATAGGAATGCCAAGTTTCTTGAGAATGATGTGATTAGTGGGAGTGATTATCCATTGGATGATCACATAGAGCGAACCACTAATATCATTCATGAGGGCACGTCAATAGTCAATGTTCATCCCACTGTTGAGATCGACATTGAATGTGATGTGGACCCTGTGGCTCAAGTTGATGGTGCTGAACAAAACGGACACATACCTGATGGTCAACCTATCACACAAGTGGAACCACCACAAGATGTGATAGAGGATGTCATTGTTCAGCAATCTGGTTCAACCCAAGAGGTTGAATTGAGGAGGTCAACTAGAGAGAGAAAACCGGCATTACCTGATGACTATGTAGTGTATTCTACTGAGGTTGACTGTGATGTAAGTGTTGAGAATGATCCTTTGTAGTTTACTTAGGCTATGAGGAGTGTGAACTCCAAGTTGTGGCATGATGCTATGATTGATGAAATGAATTCCATGGAAAATAACCATGTTTGGGAACTTGTAGAGTTGCCTAGTGGGTCTAAGACCATTGGCTATAAATGGGTTTACAAAACCAAGAGAGACTCACAAGGAAACATCGATATATACAAGGCTAGGTTGGTTGCAAAGGGATTCACTCAAGTGGAAGGAATCGATTACAGTGAAACATTTTCACCTGTATCTAAGAAAGATTCATTCCGTATCATCATGGCATTGGTTGCCCATTTTGATCTGGAGTTACACCAGATGGATGTTAAGACTGCTTTCCTCAATGGTGAACTGGAGGAAGAAGTCTACATGAAACAGCCTGAGGGTTTTATTGCAGAAGGTAAAGATCAATTGGTGTGCAAGCTGAAAAAATCAATATATGGTTTGAAACAGGTTTCACGGCAGTGGTACTTGAAGTTCCATGAAGTGATCATGTCATTTGGTTTCGTTGAGAACATCATGGATGATTGTATATACCACAAGTCTAGTGGGAGTAAAATCATATTCTTGATTTTGTATGTGGATGACATACTACTTGCCACCAATGATCTAGGACTATTACATAAGGTGAAGCAGTTTCTCTTCAAGAGTTTTGACATAAAAGACATGGGTGAGGCTTCTTGTGTAATTGGCATAAAGATCCATAGAGATAGAACCCAATGTCTTGTAGGCTTGTCTCAAGAGGCTTACGTCGTCAAGATTCTTGAATGATTCAGGATGCAGAATTGCTCATCTAACGTGGCTCCTATTGAAAAAGGAGACAAGTTTAATCTGAGTCAATGTCCTAAAATCGAGCTTGATAGGAAACAGATGGAAAGGGTCCCATATGCCTTAGCGGTAAGAAGCTTGATGTATGCGCAGGTTTGTACAAGACCTGACATCGCTTTTGCTGTGGGTATGTTGGGAAGATACCAAAGTAATCTTGGGGAAGCACATTGGACAGCTGCAAAGAAAGTGTTTAGGTACCTACAAGGCACTAAACACTACATGCTCACATACAGGAGAACAGACAGTTTGGACGTGATTGGATACTCAGATTCATATCTTGGGGGATGCGTAGACTTGAAGAAGTCTACATCTGGTTACATCTTCCTATTGGCAGAAGGAGCTATATCGTAGAGAAGCGCTAAGCAAACTCAAACGGCTCCTTCTACCAGTGATGCTGAGTACATTGCGTGTTTTGAAGCAAGTTCACAAGCTATTTGGATAAGGAATTTCATTACTGGGCTTAAGATTGTGGATTCAGTCTCTAAGCCAATAAGGATGTACTGTGATAACACAGCTGCGGTGGCCATAGCGAACAACAAAAGGAATAAAAGTCGCAGCAAGTTTGTTGAACTTAAGTTCCTTTGCTTGAGAGAGAGGGTTCAGGATGGCCAAGTTTCAGTTGAACGTATCAGTACATTGGACATGTTGGCTGATCCTTTGACGAAAGGGTTAAAGCCGAACATCTTTGTCACACATATACCTCATATGGGATTTCGTCCTACTTTTGATTAGTGGAGAGGTATGAGCAATGAAATTATATTTTGTAGTTTATCATTTCAATTTGTGATTGTATACATTTTGTGTTATTGAATTGATAAACATTGAGACAGGAACCTATGAACATTGAGTTCATGTATATTGTGATACCCATTATGTGATGGTGCTACATGTAATACTTGGAAGGTAATACCCGATAAAAGGGGACTTATCGCCTTGATTCTTGTAGCACGATATCAGTTTACCTAGACAGGACGATGACATTGAGCATACGGGCCAAGTGGGAGAATGTTAGATATTTATTATTATAACATATTTAGATATTAATTAGGATAATTAATAAATATTTCTGAGTGTGGCCCGTAGTCATTGGGCCCAGTCCAGGAGGGTTATTGACTTAGTTTATTTAAGGTTAATTTCCTGATGGTGTAAATTAACACAATTCACTTTGTGAGATCTCTTTTCTAAGTCCAGAGCGAAACCCTATTCTCAGCTCTACTTTTAAAGTTTCCCCACTGGTGACAGCTGTAAACAAGTTACCATCACTGTGCCTAATCACCAGTTGGAAGAACCTGTTGTTTATCTGACAGTGTTTTCTTTTGACAGGTATCTCATTTGATCTCATTTCTCCCCAGATCAATAAAGCTAATGGCGAGAGGTAACTTTAAGTCTTCCGCTGCATCTCGTATAGGTTTATATTTGAGTATAATATAATCTGGATTGATTGTATTGCTTTTGAGATGTTTATTTTCTAACACTCTAAACTTTAAGATTTCAAATTTGTAAGAGTTGATATTAAACGTAAAATATTTGTTGTCCACCAAAAAGGGACAATTGGGTATTTCCCTATTGAAAATATTATTATTTTTATTAAAAATATTTTAATCTTATTTGTGTTATAATTTTCACTAATTTTTTTAAATAGGAACTTTATCCCAATTTTTTTAAAAAGTCAAATAGTTATTCTTCATTAATGTCGGATGGTTCGATTAATTGATAAAGATATACCACTTCAATTTCTATTATAAGTTACTTGTAAAAAAAACTTTTGTACTAATTATAAATTACTTATAGAATTATTAATAATTATTTTTTAATTTTGCCCTTGATTATAATTCCAGTTGGAAAGAGAGAAAGATAAGAGAGGGGTTAGAATGATTTGTAAATATAGATATAGAGAAATTTTTAATAAGAAAAAATTTGGAAAATTTTATCAACCTAAAACATATTTAATGATTTAATTATCATTTTTGGTTCATGAGAATTAGTTAAAATTAATTTATAACTTATACCATATATAAAGATGTTAGTTTAATTCCCATTATTATAGGGTATAAAGAAGTGAATTTAATTTTCACTATCAATATAATAATATTATTAGTAAGAAAGAACGTAATATTTTACATTTATGGTCTACTTTGACTTTTTGTATTTTTAAAATTCAATTTATCTATAATAAATTAATAGTCCCTCTGATGCTTTTTGCAATATCCAAACTTTTGAATTACTCCTATGCTTTTTATAAGATACAATTTAAACTTGTTTGGACATTAAATATATTTGTACTTATTTTATGTCGAATTAATTTTATTCACTCTCCTTATCTCTCATTATCTTTTTTTATACATTCTCTTTTAATTTTTTTCTTACTATTTTTCTCTACCACTTATCCTGTTACAAATAATGACATATTTAGATATAAAAAAAATGGTATTCCTTACATCTTTATTATTTTTAATTAATTTTAATAAATTTCTTAAACCATCTAAATTTTGTTATTCAAATCTTATAAAACCATTCTTTTAATTTTAATTTCACAATATTGTTAACAATTGGATATTGTTATATGTTAAATTGTTTATAATAAGTAATACCTCTAGGGGTGTTCAAAATTTTTCGTCCTGAGTTATCTCGACTCAGTCCCTGATATTTCAAAACGGGTCCGTCCTGTCTCGTGAAAAATCGAGATGGGAATATATTGGGTCGGGACGGGATGGGTCTCAATTTGACCTTCGGGAATCTAGTCCTATCTTGAGCTTTTTTTTTTAAAAAAAAATAGAAAATATCTCTCACCCTTTCCCTCTCCCTCTCTCTCACTTCATGCCAGTCTTCACCAGTAGCGCCAGGTATGGATATGCATAACAATGAGTGTAGAATTGCTGTTGTAGACATTTCTCCATATTGCTGCAAACATGGTTGTGCAACCTGCATCAGGTATAGATATTTGGCATGCATCTCTTTTTTTTCTGAACAACTTTCGTTCGGAAATAGAAAATAGAAAATGTAAACTTGAATGCAGAATCCTCTTTGTTTGCATAATCATATGTGGAGATCCCTCTTTGCTTCTGAACAACTTTCATTTAGAAATAGAAATGTAAACTTGAATGTAGAATCTCCTGAATTCATTTTCTCTTTTACATTAAGTTTTTTTAACTTTGCAACTTCTTCTAGTTTTGGAAGCTGGCTTGTATAGTCTCATCATATTGTGGATATAATGGAATATTTAGGTTGCATATTAGTTGAGCTCCCTTGGCATTTGACAGGTAATGCTTACTGTGGTCAATGTCATGAAGGAAGATGTAGCATGGGTGACGTTGGTTAAACCTCAATTTGAAGCTCACAGATAAGAGGTAAGTAACCCAAGTTCATGTTGTATAATACAATTGTTTAGTTAGTCCAATATGATGTTTAGAGGTAAAAAGGCAGCCATTATTTCTAAATTTGGAATATCTCATTGATCCTACCGTTCACCAAGAGGTATATGCCTTTTTTGGCTATCTCATTGATCTTGAGGTGTCTTAATTTTTTTTTTGGTAATGATGTTTGTTAGAAGCAGTTTATGACTCAAATTTATGGAACCTGACATCCAAATATTTATAATGCATTTCCTTCCACTTTTTTTTTTATATATATATATAGCAAAAATCGATAATCTCCATCTCAAACTTGTCGGGACTAAATGGGACATGGGACGTGAAATACATCCCACCCCCATCCTCGAGACAGGACACGGGATGGGAGTGTCTTAGTCCCGACCCGTCATATGAACATTGCTAAATCCCTCCGATCCTTTTTATAAGTTATATTTTTTACATTAGTCCAGTCATTTCTATAAATTACCTTTTGGAGATACCTAAAATTTTAATGTACTCTTTTTAGTTTAGCCCTAACTAATAGTGTTTGTATATTAATTACTTCTCTTTTTGATTTTTTTCACTTATTTTCTCTCGCCCAGCCTCTCTATAAATAATGATATATTTAATATATATATATATATATTAGTATACATTTATTACCATAGACTAATTTTAACAAACCTTTTAATTTACATAATTTGATTATTTATTCATAAAAAGAATTGAGAGGTAGTAGTAATAATAATTGCAATATGACTTTATTATTGAATATGCAATGTATTACATTTAGTACATCAAATAGATATACTTACTTCATTTTTGAATAACATAATTAGGTTAAAATAGTCTTTTAATAAGGGATATTGGGAGTATTTAGTTTATCCTATTATTAAGTATTTAGTTTTAAGTTTATGGTTGTCCCTTTTATAATAGGTGTATCCTCTAAAAATTGAACTTCATATTTAGAAGCATCTAACAGTTTTTTACACTGTAAGACCAACTATATATGTTGGTAAGTTTGGGATTTTATCATTGATAAATTTGTCAACCTCTTTTGTGTGGAAGCATAGGACAAGTTTTCTGAGGGCCATGGAATGGGTTTATGTTTTGAAATCTGAACCATGAAGGTAAGATTTTCTCAACATTCATTTAATACTCCAACTAAATATATAACTCAATTAAGAGGGAAGTGAGGAATGTCCACGTGAGAAGAGTCAAAATTATTATCATTAAATGTTATTTTAAAAACATTACATCTTTATTTTTTTCATAATTATTATTATTATTAGAATATATCGATTTTTTCTTAAAATTTGAGTGTTGATGATTTTAAATAAGATAATATTTTTAGCATAATTTTTCCATCAACAATATTCTAACCTATTAGGCTCCGTTTTTTAGAGTAATTAAAATATTTTTGTGCTGATTTCATACTTGAAGCACAGAGCCGAAGAAGCTTCTTCCGGGCTCTTTTTGGACCATTGATAAAAATTGAAGGAAAGGGGAAATAATAGTTTGATATCAAAATATTATTTTAATTTTTATTTGATACCAAAAGATTATGATATTTTATTAAAAAATTAAAGATTTTAAATAATTTAACAATGATATTCTAAAATTCCACATTGAGATTTTAAAATTCAACAATAATATTTAAAATTTGACAACGATATTTCATAATTGCATTATGGTCAACTTTCAAATATCAGTGTAAAATCAGGGACCATTATTCTTGAATCCCTCAATGACATTTTTACTGAAATTTTACAAACTTCTAGACCCATGCTAAAATTAACTTTATTTTTGTGTGTGTTGACCTGTCATTTTTAAGAAAATCATTTACTCCATTAAAATGAAGACAAAAGTATTCAGGACTGAACCCAAAAAAATATTTCCTTATTTCTACGGGTCAAGTTTAAATATTTAACATTTGAATCATGAAAATTTGTAAATGTTCATGTAAGTATTTAACATTTATTTTTTTTAAAAATAAATTGTTTTTATATTTTGTCCGAATAATTTTCTAGCAATGAGATTCTGTTTTGGTCAAATGTAAAGCTGACAATTAAATGTTCTGTATTCTTCCTTAGTTTCCGTATTCCAAAATTTCGGCCACCAATGATTTTTGCTTAATTAATGTTGCCCAAGCGAGAGGTACATGGTAGAGCGCTCGCTTTGCATGCGAGAGGTACATGGTTCGATACCCCGCATCTCCACAACATTACTCTATTAAAAATTTAAAATTTTACCCTATTTAATGAAATAAGGTTTATTATTGTTGTTGTTGTAATGTTACCCAAGCGACGAGGGCATCTAAAGTGCAAGATATTTAAACACCAAACAACCTTGAGAGCAAATAATTTCTCCCAAGGATGTACTATCACTTTTGTTTTTTGAAATTATTATTCACATTTTTATTTTTTAAATTCTGCAACAGGTTATAATTTGATGAAGAACAATATATTTCTCCCGTGCATTGCATATATGGAACATGGAAAATATGTTATAATTAATTATATATAATTATCATGAATAATTATTATGATTAAAAATTTAAAATGTTATATAATTAATTAATGAGATTATTAATTAATTACATAATGGGACTCAAGCTTTCAAACACTAAAATGTAAATATAATTATTCTGAATCATTGTTATAATTAAAAATTTAAAATATGATCGAACTAGTTGATTAGATTATTTATTAATTACTATCATAAAAGTTAAAATTTTTCAAAAATTAAAATTGAATTAATAATTGGCATTGTTATTTGTGATTTATAGATAAAAAATTAAAAATATTGAGTTGAACCGATTTAAACTTAATTTTAACTCAACTTGTTAATATAATATTTTAAAAATAAAATTGATGATTAAAGACAATTTTAAACTTTAGTGGCAGTTTCATCTCTCGACAAATTTTTTTATACTTTGAGTATATATACACTATATATGTAATAATATAAACATAGATAAAAAATTAAATTTTTACATTCATTTTGTCATTAATGGCGACTATTTATTATTTTTAATTTTTACTTTTCAATTTTTAAATAAAGATATTGTTGAATGTTGAATTATAAATTTATTTTTCCATTTTATTTCATTACAGTCTACGTTGCAAACTGGCCCAAATAGAAATTAGTTTCAGTTCTTATCACCAGAACACCCAAACTTGAACCGTATATAGAGCTAATCTAAACAGCTCAAATTTAACTTTTTAATTTAATTTTATAAAAAAATAATTTTACTATAGAAAATTTAAAATAAATATAATCTCTTATTAAGTGTAAGCATTAACAAAAATAATTTTTTCCGTAAAAATTATTAATTGAAAAATGTTAAATCTAGACCATTGAAAGATGGCGTAAATCTCACTGCAACAATGATAAGGACCGAAACTAATTCCCTTTCAATAATATTACCATTAGTTTATCCAAAATGTTTATCTACGTTTGGTTTCCCATTTTACCATTCAAATATTGTACATGACTTGTCCAACTTGCACCCTTGACGTGTATGCCTATATCTCCACTATTATATGTATATAGCCTAACTCCACCTTGTTAAACGAAAAGGAGCAAAGCCAAAGATTGAATCAAAACTTTATATATAACTATGCGTTTCCCTTTTCTTCCTCTTCTCTTGTTCATATTCATTCTCTTACCCTTTAACATCGTCTTAGCCCAACAAACCAAAAGCATTGTTACTGTTGGAGATTCTCTCTCTGCAGGAAATGGCTACTCAACATGGCTTCTTTCACTTTCTGGAGATTTTTCCTTTGGCTTTCACCCACTTGATGACATCAACAACAACAATGATCTCTTCCTTCTTTCGATTTGGTACGCTAAAATCCCAGACAAGACCATAGCTTGGTACGCTAATGGAGACAAACCTGCACCAAAAGGCTCCAAAGTTCAACTTACTTCTGATCGTGGCCTTGTTCTGACTTCTCCTAATGGCACCGAGCTATGGAAATCACAAGTAATTCATAATAATATTTTCGGTGTCGCTTTTGCTTCTTTGAATGATACTGGAAACTTGGCGCTTCAAGATCAGAAGTTTAAGGTTGTCTGGGAGACATTTAAGGATCCCAGAGATACCTTGTTGCCAACCCAGATTCTTGAGAAGGGAGGGAAGCTTTTTTCGCGAAGATTCGAGACGGATTTCTCGTGAGGAAGGTACCAGATCTTTCTGCAACAAGATGGTAATCTTGTGTTCTACTCAGTAAACTTACATCTGGGTATGCAAATGAGAACTACTTTGAAAGTGGCACAGGCGTTTCCAAATCATCAAACGCAGGTCGTTTACTTGTGTTTGATCCATCAGGGGACTTGTATGTTTTGAGAGACGACAATGAAAGATTCAGCCTCTCACCAAGTAGAAAAGCTCCCCCCTCAAACGACGTATCCACAAGGTCGTTTTATCTCCGAGCAACTCTTAATTTTGATGGGGTTTTCTCTCTATAAATATCCAAAGAATGATCAGAAACAAAGTTGGATTCCTGTTTGGTCCCAACCAGAGAATATATGTACAAGTAGTCTTGTGAGTGCAGGAAGTGGAGTTTGTGGATATAATAGCATATGCGAATTGAATGATGTGCAAAGACCAATTTGCCACTGTCCAAAAGGGTATTCTCTGATAAATCAAAACGATGCGTTTGGAAGCTGCAAGCCAGATTTCACACAGGGATGTGAAGAAGATAGGAAGCTACATGATTTTGAAGTTCTGATAAACACAGATTGGCCACTTTCAGATTATGTACTTCAAAGGCCTTTTACTGAAGAAGAATGCAAACAGTCTTGTTTGGAGGATTGTTTCTGTTCAGTGGCGATTTTCAGGTTAGGTGACAGTTGTTGGAAAAAGAAGATACCACTTTCCAATGGAAGAGTTGATGAGAATCTCAATAATTCTAAGGCATTTATTAAAGTGAAGAAGAATAATTAATAATTGTATATTATATATGTAGTTATATGTTGGTCATCATCCACTAGGTGGAAAGAACAATTAAATCATTTCAGAGTGTAACCAATTAAATATGTGACTGTTGTTTTTGTTGCTACGCTATAGGTATTGTTATGGATGAAAGACTGTTGGAAATCGTGCCCTAGGGGCCAATCATTGTCTTATAAACATTATTGATTTATGAATTTATTAATTGAGTTATCATATTATTTGCATGTTTACTATGATGATCATCCTTGGATAATTTATGATATTATCCTAAATGTCCCTGGTCGATCATCTATGCGGGAGCACAGATGAAATAAGACCAGTATGACTTTGAAGATGTATAGAGATATAAATCAAAGTCATAAGCACATGTAAGAGTACAAGGTGCTGGACCGACCCGCTATGAGAGAACTGTATGGGTAACGTCATAAGCTTCTCTCATATACAAACCATGTCAATACGCCCTTTGACCTGAGATCATCATGGATTCCTACATGACAAAACGCTCAGCTTTGACCTAGTCAAAAGTCACTTTTGACCGAGTGATCATAAAGACTATGTTCGGCCTTAGTGGTTTTTCATGCGGAGAAATGTGAATGGTCAAGATGGAATTTGTCCCTCACATTCGTAGAGAGATATTACTGGGCCACTCGATGAGTGAGTCTGAGAAATGTATGGCCATACTGTAATGGAAAGGTAGTTCCATTTCTATAGTCAGACTACTCAGGGATCGAGAAAGTAACGGTCAGGAATATGAGGATGATATTATCCATGCCTCATCCATGACCAAAATATCGCGTGACAGAAGGGACATGATATGGTTCTATAAAAGGTTACATCGTTTATCGATCCTCATATGATTTGGGTAGTCGTTATGTCTTGTTAGAGACCGCTTGCGACTTGTGGGCTAGTATAGCAAATGGCCCACTGCCAACTTCATATGGGCCTACAGGATCGCACACAAAATAGCCCAACACGAGCTTTATGTCCAGATTCATTGAACCTAAGATATGTCCAGATTCAATGAATGATCCAGGATAGATGTATATATATTTATTTATATTTATATTCGTATATATATATAAATTCGTATATATACATTATATGTATATATGAGATTTAATTTATAAGGATAAATTAAATCTCTATCACGTTTGAAATTCGAAATTCAAATTGATAGGATATCTTATATAAGAGATATTTCTAAGATTTAATTTATAAGGATAAATTAAATCTCTATCATGTTTAAAATTCGAAATTCAAATTGATAGGATATCTCATATAAGAGATATTTATAAGATTTAATTTATAAGGATAAATTAAATCTCTATTTATAAGATTTAATTTATAAGGATAAATTAAATCTCTATCACGTTTGAAATTCGAAATTCAAATTGATAGGATATCTCAAATTTGATTTATGAGAATAAATCAAATATAGTTCAGTCTCATCTTTATTTAAAATTAAATAAATGGGTAATTAAATCTGTGGGACGGATTTGATATTATTTATTTAATTAGTTTCTTATAAAATTATACAATATATGATATTGTATTAATTTTGGAATTAATATAAGATTAACTCCAAAATCCAATTCGGTTGACACAGAAAAAACGCATAGCATCCTATATATCTGATTTTAGGAGCTGCGTTTTGCACAGAGAAACATATAGAACATAGAAAGGCCGAAGGGGACTCTACAGAAGGTTTGCAGATAAGAAACTGCCGAAATAGAGACGGAGAGGACGAACTCTTGAGAAAGCCCTAGAGGGACAAAAGACGCTAGCACGTCGTTCGTGGTTGGAACGCTGTTTGTGTGGATACCAGTAGAGGAAGCTGACCTGAGTCGTCGACTTCTTGTGATCAGAAAGGGAGCACGAGCCGCAGAGAGAAGCTGCGAACGTCGTGACCGAAAGCTGTGGAAGTCGCTGAGGCACACTAAGGGTAATACTTCTTCCCACTTGACTTAAACACATACGGTAGATCCTGACAATGAATGAAAAAATTTTTAAATTAATTTCCGCTGCGTGTCTTCCAATTCCTTACAAAGACTCCCCTAGAATAAATATTGTCATGATATTTTTAGTCCTTTGATTTTATACTAAATTCTTGTTTGATTCTTCAACTTGTGTTTTTATTCTTTAAAACCATGAAAATAGTAATAGATTTTTCTTTATAGTTACACTACCAATAAGTAAATATTTTATAGCGATTATTTAGCGACGTTTCTAGCTGTCAAACACGCTAGAAATAAGTTTTGTAGGGGTTGACCCAACCATTAGAAAATTAGGTACTAGAAATAGGTTTCTAGCAGTTTTGAGTAACCGCTACATATAGTGGTCAAAATGTTAGAACATTTTTAGCTTTCACTAAAATGCTAGAATAGATATGGTAGGACAAGCCAAAAAGATGTTATTAGTAGCGGTTGAGAACCACTAGAAATTATTTACCATTAGAAATATTTCTAGCGGTCCCTGAACTATTAGATAGTGCATGGTGATTGGCGAGAGACAATTTTTAGGATGATGTCAAAATTTCTAGCGGTGTTTTATAACGGTTATAAAACAGCTAGAAAATTTTCCACGTAAAAAAAAATAAAAATCCATTCCTTTCATTATTGTAAAATATGATATTATTAATTAAGAAACCATTAAATATATTATATGAAATGATTATATTGATCCAATTTGTATATAAAAATATATTGTGATAAATAATAAGTAATTAAATTTTAATTGTATAATATGAATTTAATTTAATTTATTAAGAAAATTGAGTTATAGATGCAAGAATTGGAGATGAGATTAGTTTGTAGGGTTAAACTTCAATTCATAAGTTGAAGGAGTGGCTAAATTGTTTGAGATGAAGAAATAAAATGGTAAAATAGCACAATATATCCTTACCTCATTTCTCATATATGGCTAATATCCTAATCTTATTTGTGATACAATTTTACCCATAATATTTTAATTTGGTACAATTTCCCCTATAATCTTTTTAATTTAGTATAATTTTACCCATAATCTTATTTCTCAGGTACCAAGAATTACACCAAATTAAAAAGATTATAGGTAAAATTATACCACAAATAATATTAGGATATTGGTTGCATATGGTAAATAAGATCAGGATATTAGGTACTACTTTACCTTAAATAAAATATAAAAGAAGAAAATATAAGCATGTTAGTAAACTATAAATGAAGATAAATAAAATAAATAAATATGTACAAAATAATTAAAGTCTTACCATGTAAAGAAAAAATGAGGAGGAGAGAAGAAGGAATTTGAAGGAAAGACATGAAGGAGAGGAGAGGGAGGAAAATAAATATGGAAGTGAATAAATGAGAGTGTAAGGTGATATTTATGTAGGTACGAGAAGCATTTCTAGTGTTTTGTGTATTACTAGCAGTTTTGTGCATTTCTAGCGATTTCGTAACTGAGACAATTTCTAACGATTATGAGAAGCGCTAGAAAAGCAAAAAAATTATTTTTTAAAAAATTGAACCAATTTTGATTTATTTGTACATATTTAATTTATGTTAAAAAAATTATTACATGAGTGATAAATATCATTGATTCTTTTATTCTTGATCATCATCCTGCTTGGAAGGAGAAATTAAAATAAATTATTGTTAGGATTATTAAATATATTTAGGGAAAATTGAGTACATATAATTTAATAAAATAAATATACCTGACAATGGATAAATTATCGTTTTCTTGAGGGAAGAAGTCTTCAAAATTCGTCAGTTGGAAGGACTCACTGTCATAAGTAATGCCACCATCACCCATGTCATAAAGATCTCGAGGCTTGAGGTGGACGACAATATTTAAGTCTTTATGCTTCTCGTCCTGCACATTGTAAACCTGGTGTGCCTCAAACGCAAGAATATATGGTTTGTCATCCTCAGATTCCCCCCTTATGAATGAGTCTAGAGAAATTGACAGAGGTGATGCCCAAGTGGTCAATGTTGAGTCCCAGTGAAGATGTCGTGTTTGCCCATGAGTACTTGAACAGTGTTATGGTGAAAAGCTAGTAACTTAACTCAATGATGTTAATCAACTTTCTATAATAAGTGATGCCTCTAAAACTCATGTCGATATCCCTACTGCTAGCATAATATCTTGTCCCAAATGTGCCACAAACTCCAGAGTTTTGTGTAAGCAATCACTGATCACATACAACCGTATAGAACTTGAACACATTAACATTATACGCTATATACCTTCTTGCATGGTCCAACAGACTGAGGGAAAGGGTTATGAGCTCATCTGTATATTGGATGATGTCATTATGTATTCAACGTGTGAACCATTCAAGTAAATCTTTGTGGAATTTCTTATCAATCTCAGCAAAATGCACGTGCCCTCATAGCTGTCGTTTGAGATAATTTCTAAACTCACTACAATGAAATGTAACTTGTTAGAGTAAGTGAGTGCATAATACTTACTGCATGAAGGGTTCAACTTGGCTACAATTTATCAAAACATGCCTTGTGCTTGGAGTTTCTCTGTGGGAGTGAGTGTGAAAAATTCACACCATCCAACTAGTTTCCCAAAGGAGGAAATAAAGTTGACTTGGAAGTATCAGGAAGGCAATCATCAACACGACGAGGGGCATTAAAATATATGTCAATGTCATCGTCAAAATACCTTGAGCAGAAAGTTAGGACCTTATCTCCAAAATAACCTTGTACTATTAACCCCTTTGGCCACGCCTTATTTTTAACATATGATTTTAATTTACCCTGTTAGAATCCATATGGTGTTTTGATTATGTCAAAAGTAACTCAATTTGTTTCTGTAAAAGATCATTTAATCAATAAGTTGTTTCTGTGTTTTAAATGATGCCAAAAGTGACAGAAAAAATTAGATCAAGTTAATCAATTAGTCAATCGATTAATGATAATTAATCGATTAGTTAATCAATTATTGATCATTTAATCAATTGAATATTCGATTAATATTAGGACATTGCTCTTTGTTATTAAAAAGAAAGTCAATTAATGGATTAATGAGTATCCATTAATTGATTAGCTATTCAATTAAAGTCATGAGTTGCTTTCTATAATTGAAAAGATAAGTTAATAGTCGATTAATTATAATTACTTGATTAGTTAATCGATTAATTATAATTAATCATTGTCTATTCGATTAATTTATTCAGAATTATTTTTCCTTTAGTAAAAAAACAAACTTTATTAATTGATTAGTTAATCAATTAATCTATATTAATGCATTAACTGTTCAATTAATTAGTTCATAATCATTTTGTGAAAATCAAATATGAATTCATTAATCGATTAATATGTATTAATCTATTAATTGTTCGATTAATATATTTATGTATCAACTTCTCTTGACACATTAATCGATTAAGGATTCGATTAATTTATATTAATAAATTAATTGTTTGATTAATACTATAAATTTTATTGATATTCATCTCTTTACATTGAAACTACTTGCATCCTTCTTTGAACTATATATATTTGAATTAATCACTAAGTGTGCTTCTGTTTCTCATTAATATTCCTTTATGAATCTCTAGAGAAACTTGTCAAATTCTATTGAATTTGATTGAATATTTTGATCAATGTGATGTTTTATTTTTTGTTCTTCTCATTAATTGAAACATTGATCAAATTAATGATATTTAATCGATTAGTTAATCAATTAATACAATATATTTTTTTAGAAAGCCATCTAAACCTTATTAGAACTTGATCTGTATAATATGAGTTGATTATTAATTGTTCGTGCACTTAATCAATGCTTAAACTCTTAACAAACCTTTTGAGATTAAGTTTGTTCAGAAAAGGCTGAAGTTTGAAATGATGAAGGCTACATCAATGGAAACTTGCTACATTCGGCAAAGCGTTAAATGCTCACCTACCTACTAGCAATGCCTTCACTCCAATGGTTATAACAGTTACAAGTTTGAGTTTAACGGTTACCAAAAGAAATAAATGCTATTTAAGGAAGACTTAGCATTAATGAAAAGAGATGAACAACAACAAATGGATCTATTTAATTCTTCATTCATTATTATTTAACCCGATATTCTTATGCTTTAGCATTCATCATCATATATACTCTGTGAGAGATATTGATAAAATTTTCATTCATTCTGTAGGCTTAAGAGATTGGATCTCTTAAGTTAGGATTGTTACTTTACGGGAAGTAAGTAGGAGTGATTGAGGGGAACATTTGTTGTACTGAGGCACCAAGAGCCCGTTCAAATCTTGGGGTATAGTTGAAAATTTTAGAAGGCCTCTAGGGACTAGATGTAGACAAGTGGATTGGTCTGAACTAGGATAATTTGTCTTGTGTTGATTCTTCTATCTTTGGTGATATATTTCTAATATATATTTTATTTACTCCATTGTACTCTAGTTGTGTTTAAGATTTTGAAATTTACGTTACAAATTTCAAAACACCCAATTCACCCCCTTTTTGGTGTTTCTGGCAAGACTAACATACCTAAGTGCTTGTAGGTTAATAGTCCATTAATAATTTCAAGCAATCAAAATATAAACAAACTAGAATTGAAAATGCAGGGATAAAAGATCATTTGGTACCTCTCTCTAGGGTATATCCATTGATATTGAACCAGTATAATGACCTTTGCTTCTCGTACAATGTGGACGGTTAAGTAGACCATGATAGTGAATAATGATGGAGGACATATCATCTCCAAGTGATAAATTATAAGAATTATTTGACATTATAGCTAATCAAGCTTTTTAGGTACCAAAACCTTTGCACACAACTTCTTGAAGAATGAACACAGCTCAATCAAAATGAATGATACATTATGAGAAAGTGTATTTCTCAAAACCAGTGGAAGTAACTGTTGCATGAGAACGTGAGAGTCATGACTCTTGAACCCAGTAAACTTTTGAGCCTAAAGATCCATGCACCTTGAGATGTTATTAGAATATCTATTAGGTATTTTTATGTTCTTCAGTGTTGAAAGGAAGAAATCCTTATTTTTCTTCGTCAAGGTGAATTTATCTGGTTAGAACTTGTCGCTTTCATCATGTAAGCCTCTTCAAAAATTCCCTAAGGCTGTAAATCTTTTCTAACCGCGAGATGGTTTTTGGACTTTCTGACTTTGTTTAGCAATGTATAGATCACATTATCGCATATACTCTTCTCAATGTGCATAACGTCCAAACTGTGGGGTAGCAAATTAGATTTCTAATAAGGAAGACTAAAAAATATGCTTCTCTCCACTACTTCACATGCTGAGCACCAGATATTCCATGAGACCGTTGTCACAGTCATTCGAGACCCTCATACTTTCCAAATTTGACATCAACATCTTGTAACTACAATAGAACATCCCCACCAGACAAGGTAATAGGAGGATCTCCCCTTTATTGGTTGCCATCAAAGCAAATCCTTGTAATCTAAATATGTATTTGGAATCAAGGAATTGTCGACATCCCATAAAGCACTACTTACGACTGTGCGAAAGGTGACATGGTACAGAGTCAAAGTTGCACTTTGCACAGGCTAACCCAATATGCACGTTCCAACATACAAGATTCCCAATCTAGGAAAATCACTTATCATCTATATCCATGCTGCACAGAGGTTGAACAATCACTTCTCATATGATTTGTACATCTTACCACCATCCGTCCACAACTCCATCAATTCTTGTATCAACAGCTATAGGTAGATGTCTATATCATTCCCTGGTACCTTCTTGCCATGAATGATCATCGAAAGCATAAATGAGCTCTATTTCATGCACATCTAAGGTAGAAGACTGTACATAATCAACACACCTACTAGATGTTGTAGGTTGTACTCGTAGACATTTCTAGGATCACCAGTAAAGTCCAAAAATTGTGTCAAACGCTTTCCATGCCTTTGAATCTCATAGGTGTCTTAACTTGCCATCTGGATTATGCTCAGTCACGTGCCACCTTATGTGCTCATCTAGTTTTGATGACATATACATTATTTGTAACTGCCATTTTAAAAGAAAGTACCTAATAATCCATGTATTGAGAACTGCATTAAATTTTGTTCAGATACATTATAAGTAACACACTATACTATAATAAATTGTATCTTAGAATTTTGGTCAGTTTCTTGTTCTTGTTCTTCTTCTGCTTTTCCCCCTTCTGTATTGACTTGTATCGAGATGTCTCACATCGCTTACAAATCTCCCTATTTGCATCATCTCCGTAATAGCATGCAGTCATTTGGCCATATATCTGTCTTCTTGTAGCTTAAGCCAAGTTTGTTAATAACCTTCTTTGCCTCATAAAAAGATGGGGAAAGTAGCTTGTCACATCCTCAAATTTCCTATCTAGGGAAAAAAGAAGTTTATTGAATGAAAATGTTAGAGTATGGTTGAAGGAATTATAAAGGAATGACTAAACTATGAGGAAAGAAAGTCTTTTAGGGCCTATGTAACAAAATTCAAAGGGACCAAAGTGTAAACTATAAAAGTTCCATGGATTAAAGTTAATGTAGTGATGAGTTAAGGGAACATAAGCATAAATTTGAAAGCATTAAGGGACATAATTGTCATTCTTAAAAAATTTCAAGGATACAAATTTAAACATGGAAATATACCTGAAAACCCAATAAACTAGAATTTAGTAGAAGATAGAGGAGAATATTTTGAGCCGTTTGAAGGGCGTCAAAATTTTGATTTGAGACCCTAACGAATTGATATGAATTTTTGAAGAATTAAAGTTACAATAGAAGTTTTTGAGTAATATTAGATTAGATATATAACAAAGGATATAACCCTAGACAGGAAATCAAAGAGGATTAGAAGAATAGAGGACAATGGCTAATAAATATCCTAGTGGAATGAAAATATCCGTAGTGTTATAAAGTAAATGAAGGGCATTTTGGTCATTTCTAAGGGTCAATTAATAAAATCCTTACTAGTCCATTAATGTTAAAGTTAGAAAGAACATACACTGAATCTAATTTTAGAAGATAATTATGAAACCTCATAAAAATTAGATTCATGAAATGATTTGTTTTTTGAAATTATGCCTGAGCCAGTACATGATTGAACATGATTTTCCAATAAACTCAATAAGCTTTCTTATTCTATAAGAGGATGCCATTTGTCATCACAAGAATAGTGAGGTTTTGAAGATTATTTTAATAGTCTCCTTAATCTTGATTAAGGAATTAATTAACCAATAGGAAGCAAGATTAAGGTATTATAAATATTTAGACATGGAGGCTTATAATGGTTCCTAGAGGTAAAAAATTTGTCTATAAATTCCCCTAGCCTTCTTGGCTGGCACCTCTTGGCAACCTTAGAGAAACTCTTGTAAATTTTTATCTCAACCAAAATCAAGCTTTCAACCTTCCAAACTTCAAGGATTTCAAGGTAAATTCTTTCTCCAAGCTTTAGGTTGTGTAATTGGAAGGTTAATCTCTTGATTTAGTGGTTAATCTCTGGATTTAGTGGTTAAAATTTCATTTTGTCTTACCTTATGCATGCTGACCAAAATGTGTCATGAAAATGGGAAATAATTTCAAGTTAGAAGTAGTTAAAACAAGTTGAAATAAGTTAGATTCAAGTGGTTTAACCTTAAGGAATCAATAGATTTTTGGAACCTATGTATGGCATGCTTGCTGCCACTTTGGGAACCTTAAGAAGGAAGTTTAATTTGTTGATTTTGATGCTTCTAATGGGTTTAAAATGAAAATAATGTGTCAGGTTAAGTAGAGAAGTAAGCATTGGAGTATTGGAATCAAAATGTGAAATTTTTGAATTTTGGAAGAGGGCACTTCAGTTTTGACTAGATTTGATAAGGGAGTTACAATTTCAAAATTTTAACTTCATAATTGAATTTAACGTGAAAAATTATGTATGATTGAACCTTGGGAGTTAATTTTAGAAAGATGAGACCAAAATCCCTAAAATTGAATTAAAAGGGGCACTTAGAGAACTCTTGCATTATAATTGTGTTTATGGATTGCATTATGACATGCCATTTGTAAGATTCTTCATATTATAACTACTATTAATTACTTGAATCCCTTTTGTTTACAATAAAAAATCAATCACAATGTAATCATAATCATAAATGAATCCCTTAATTTCAAAAAAGGTTAACCAAGATAGAAAAGAGCTTTACTAACATTCAAAAGAAACCTTACCATAGTTACAAAAGACTTTTTTTAATCAATAAATAACCATGATAGAAAAGATAAAACTATCATTCTATCACTATCATGGTTAATATAGTTTAACTTCTTTCGAAAAGGTTATCCATGATATAAAAGAGTAAAACTTTCATCATCATACTATCATGGATATAAGAGCTCTACATAACTTTCGTGTACAAAATCATGTTATAAAGGATTCAAGCCTGTCATATCCTCAATTTTATTATCTAGTATGTATGTAAAGTATGTATTTAATATACATGAAATTCTATAAGGAAAATGTTGCAATTTAAGGGAGGAAAGGGATTAAATTGCAAATAATGAAAAGTTCAAGGATTTAAGTATAATTTAGAAAAGTTCCAAAGCTTAAAATAAATGTAGAGATAAGTTTTGGGCTATTAAGTGCAATTATAAAAGTATAATAAGGGACCAAAGTAGAAATAGTAAAAATTTGGGGACTAAAGTATAATTTATTAAAATTTAGGGGTAAAATTGTAATTATGAGAAAGTTGAGCCAAAAAAGGCCAAAACTGCCCAGAAATATTATAGTCCCAAATTTTACTAGTAAATAGAGAATGCCAATTGGATTAGACATATTTTTCAGAATTTCAATTTGAGGTTCCAAATAATTAATATTAATTTTTAAAGTCTGGAAGTTATTACAGGACCTTTTGAATTTTCTAATTAGATAAAATTTTATAAAAAATTCTTATAATTAATATAAGAATTTATAAAACTAACAAAATTCAAAACGGAGTTGTGTAGAATTTATAATAGAATTTATAGTGAAATAATACACTCGATAAATATTTTTTGGGGAGTTTTCTTGGGAATTAAGCTATAAAGGCATTGGACCCATTTAAAGGCCTAAGTTGGTGTCCCATAGGCCCAGTAACATGCCTCAATAGTTATGTGGGCTAGTGTCCAGAAAAAACCTTGGAAAGTACAAAATTACAGAAATACCCCTATGTTGTAATATGGAATAAGAGATGAATGAAGGGTATTCTAGTTATTTGGACATGGTCAAAATGTCTAGGGAGATATAGGAATGATTGATCAGAGTCAGAATATGCCCTGATGAATGTAAAGAGGTGTGAAATAACAATTATTCCCTTAAGGTAGTAGTGTTAACTAATGAACTAAGGGTATTTTAGTCATTTTTAAGAGATGATAAGTAGATAAATACTTAGTATAACAATGCTAGTAGTAGAAAAAAATCTAGATACTAGTTTTCATGATATAATTCATATTTTGGAATATTATAAAAATTAGAACTATAAAACAGTCTAATTTTTATAAAACTAATTGTATCGGTACTAGATTGGACTGAAATTTTTCCTATCAGTATTTTCTTATGTCTTGATCTAAAAATCCTTATTTGATGTCATGGATGATGTCACTTTTTGACTTGGTGGGCAAGCTAGTTTTAAGATTCAATATGAACCCTTAGATTAAATAGTGAATAAACTAATCCTAGCTTTCCATTTTTACCTAAACTTTTTTATAAATACCCCCCTCATAGCCCATTTTGGCAGCCCTTAGTATCTTTGGTGAAACTTTGTCAAAATTTATTTTGAGCTAGAAGAAAGTATACAACTTAGAGCAAGAAGAAAGGTAATAATTGCTAGCATATAGATGAATAATAGATAGAAGCAGACTTTAGCTCTGAGTTAGTTGACAAGGGAAGAAAGAGTATAGTAGATCGAGAAGATATGAAATTCTGTGGAGGTTGAAAGTACTCAGCCAGATGTCAAGATAGAAGAGAAGAGATAGATACCCAAGCCTTAATCATAAAGCAGGAAAAGATATAAAAAGGAGATATATCCACTATAGTTTGACTAAGGTACTAAGTAAATTTGATGACAAAATTTATTTTAAAGCCGGTAGAAATGTCATATTCTAATTTTTCATTATCTGTGTAAGACTGATAAAGGAAAGAAGTTTGGAAGGGATTGTGATAATAAATAGAAAGATAAGGTAATAATTAGACAAGGGTATAAAGAAGAGGGACTAAAGTGAAAATTCTAAAAGTTCCATGGTACAAAATAGAAATAGACATAAACTTTATGCCACTAAGTATAATTATAAAACGTTTAGGGCATAAAGTGTAATGTTAAGAAGTTCATGGACAAAATGACAATTTTTGAAAGTTGAGAAAGAAAAGGCCCAAAATGACCTAAAACTTTTTGGCTCCAAATTTTACCAATAAATAGAGAAAAGTATTATGATCAGTTTAACGAAACACAAAATTTTGATTTGAGGTTCCGATAAATTGATATTAATTTCTAAAGTTTAGAAATTATTACAGTATCTTCTGGACCTCAGAATCAGATGAAATTTTGTAGTAAATTCTTATAATTAATAAAAGAATTTTTGAAATTGACAGAAGTAAAAAAGGAGTAATGTAAAATTAATTAGAAAATTTAAGGTAAAAAAGGATACCGGTAAAATATTTAAAGAAGATGTATGAATTTTAACAGAACGTCTGGGTCTCAAACAATTATGATACTTTGTAAGAAATTCATTTTATATTAGAATAAATTTTTAAAAATATCAAAACCATTAAAATAATTTTATAGAATTTATCTTAAAAACTAGGGTAATTTAAGGTATCAATATAGGAAGTGCCTTAGGATGTGTGCCCAAAATTATGGTTTGGCCTAAATAAACAAATAGGAAAAAGGAAGATTAAGTTAGAACTATGTAAAAGGCATTTAGATAGGCTAGTATGGATAGTTGGTTGTTAAGTTAGATTGAAATTATTTATGTTTTAAACCGTGGAGGCCTTTCAGCCTAGGGCAGAATTGAAAGGAGGAGTTTAAATTTTAATGATATAATACTTCCATTGAATCCAAATGATGATTTTGTATAGGAATGAATAAGATTGGAACTTTGAAAGCATTAGAATTGAAAGATAGAATTGGAATCCAAACGCATGAACAATAATTAGAATTGCATGATTTCGATGTTTTCAATGGTTTTAAAATGAAAAGTTGTGTGGGATTAAGTAGAGAAACAAGTATTAGAAGCATTAGAATCAAAATGAGAATTTTTGAAGAATTATGTGCACTCTTTTGATTTTATTCAGTAGGGTAGGTAGGAGTTAGAATTTTGTGATTCTAAGTTCATAAATGAATTTAGAAGGTAAAATTGTGTAGGGTAAAGTGAAGAGACAAGTTAGTTCAAATGATAACATAATTAACCACAAATAAAGAAAGTTAGAAGTTAGTTAGTTAACCAAGTTCAATGTTTTTAAATCTTGGTTGAAATAAGATTGTAATGCATGTATAAATATTTATTGCTTAGGATTTAATTTGTGTCATAAAGAATACAACCTTACATCAAGGAAAGTTGATAAGAAGGAAGATAAAGAAAAGTAAAGCAAATCATCTAGGTAGTAAACTTACCTAAACTTGAAAGTGTTGATTGTATGGTGATTGTGTTATGACTTGATTGATTGTTGTTATTCATATGTAATTGTTGAAGCTCTATGTTATGATTACTTTGGCCAATTGTATTTCATATGTTTCATGGAAGCATGCACATTACATTAGGTTGACACAATCATAAGCAAGCACAAATATCAAGCATTGATGCATACATTATTTAATACCGTTTACTACTGAGATTTCCTCAGAAATCTCACCCCAATTTATATTTCCAATCAAGAGTAACCTCAAGCATGAGAGGAAGAATGTTAGATGATGATATGGTTTGCTTGTATGGTTATATTGTAGACAAGTGATAAACTCTTATTCGTATTGATTTTAGTGTATTTAAAGAGAATTTATTATTGATTTTTATCCCCATTTATCAATATGTTGAGCAATTAATAAATAAATAAAAATGGAACAAGAGGAAATTAATTGAATAAATAATCTATTAAATTTCTATTATAGGTCAATGCAGTAACCAATCAACAGATTAGGTGGAGGTTAGTTGACAATTGGACAAAAGGAGATTTAAGCATGTGTTGGACTGAACAAGTGGGCTAACAAATTGGCAAACAGATGATTGCACATGGCTAATGAAAACATGTGCTGAAGAGAGATTGATGCACATGTTGATAGCTGGAGGGAGAAAGATAATTCCATTTTTCTATTGGAAGTCACATGCTGGAGGGAGGCATCAAGACTTGATTCCCGTATTCCATATCGTTCCCATATAAATCACACATTGACTCACTTCTAAACCCATTCCACTGTCACATAATTTGCCATCTCTCTCATATCTTTCACATAGCATATATACCTCATGCCATCTGACTTCACAGCACTCATCATCCCACACATCTGATCACACGCGCATAACATATTCCATATCATTCATTCACTCCATCATAGATCCATTGCACACACCATACTCTCTCTCCATCCCTATTTTCTCTCTCTTTCTATCTGCAACTTTCTTTTATTCTAGGTAATAGAACCACAAGAAAGCTCTTCTTTCATTTTCATCTTCTCCTTCTGCATTTACCATGACTGCTACGGGTTTTACTATTGCTGTTGAAGTCTTGATAGCCATGGAAGGCTAAAGTTGCTGTGCTCTCTTGGAGACGATGCTGAACCATAATCCTTAAGCTGTAGGGATTTTATTGTGTCTTTAATACATATTTGATTGTATCGAGTTGATATAGTTGATTATGGAATTATTGATTCAATTAAAGTTAGTAGATGATTAATAATTAAGGAACTGAGTTGGATTTTCTATTTTTGCATAATTGATGCTTTGATTGATTCTCATCCTTGGACCGAGTTGGATATGGCTTTAGTTAATTAGAGTAACTCTATAATAGAGTATAGTTGTATCTGTTTAATTCATCTTCTTCTATCTCTTGATTTGAATGATTCTTATTTCTTTATTCAATATCTGTGAGTTGTAGCTTTGATTGAGATTTTAGCTAGCGAGTTGTTAGCTACAAATTCTAATTCAACTAATTAACTCAAAATATTCTATGGATAATGAAGGTAGGGTATTCTTTAAGGGAACACACTTGTCATTGATACATTTTATCATCAAAACACCTAAATTCATAAATAGTAGCATAGGATTTACATTTAGAATTTAATCTATATCTCATATAACAAATCATCTGATTAATTTGTTAATTTGTGGCTCATTAGATTAATTAGGAACTTTAGTATCCATGTATGCTCCTTGTGAATCGACCTAAGTTAGCTTCACTCTACTATTGGTTAGTTTAGTTTCTTTTGGTAATTAAAATGACTGTTATCAAAATGGTGTCATTGCCGGGGAATCTTACTTGTTAAGGTTTCCTAACCAATCTCCTGGGCCTAAAAAACATAAAAAGTATATAGGTATTTTATTTTTTTTGTGAATCTAGTGTTTTATCTTGTTGCGTCGTGACCAATTACCTTTTTAGTCACGCTTAGATTGCAAAAATTGATTTTTGAGAGTCTCTGTGAACTCTAGTCATGACCAGGCACACATTTGGTCACAACCTTAAATTTGTTTTCAACTCATTTGACTCTCTTTTACTTTTAGTTTGATCAAAGTACTTTTTGCTTGCAACAAAAAAATCTTTTCGCTCAAATTTTCTTCTCTGTGATTTCTAGTCTCAACCAAATTGACACCTAGTCACAACAAAAAATCAATGTTTAAATAAGATATACTCTCTGTGATTTTAGTCACGATCGGAGTAACATTTGGTCGCAAACAAAAACTCTTAATTTTAAGAAATAACTCTCTGTGATTTTTAGTCGCAACTAAAGTGACATTTGGTGGTGACCAAAAATCCTGATTAAAAAAATTTTGCTCTCTATGACTAACAGTCGCAATATGAAGTTCTTTTTTTCTCTCGCGATATCTGCTTCTTGTGAATTGTGGCCATGACCTACAGACCTTTTAGTCTCAACTTGAGTGTTTTAAACTGTTATTACTTAATCTCAATTTCTAAAATTGCTATATCTTTGATATACTTGATATCCTGCATACTTATTGAGTTTAATTTGCATGACCATAAGCTCTGAATTATTTTCTTTTGATAAAGAAATCAATAGAACACTTAGGCAAATTAAGAAGGTTAAAATCTTAAATCAAGCTAGTGTTGCATTTGTTGTTGAGCTTAGTTCTTCTGGTGAATCTGTTGCAGCTGAAACTGAATTTACATAAGGTGATATCTTAGATAATCATTTTGTCATGGAGAAATTTAATGAGGGAGAAGCTCATACTCATAATCAGAACAATCAAAATGAGCAATATGGAGAGAATAACATGAATAATAGAAGGGCAATAGGAGCATAAGAGAACTCACTTCTTCTAATACAAACTTTGATCCTTTTTGCATTTGTCCTGCTTTGGATGTTAATTTTAAGTTGAAAGGTCCTTTGTTAAGTAACTTACCAAAGTTTTATGGATTGGAAGGTAAGGATCCTTTCAAGCATTTGAAGACTATGCAGTGGGTTTGCTCATCAATGAAACCTGTAGGTGTTGACATGGATGATGTGCAGAGACAAGTATTCCATTTTACACGTGAAGGAAAGGTTAATGAATGGTTTTATATGTTGCCACATCATATACTCAAGCCTTGGACTCCTGGAATAACTTGAGGACTGCTTTCTTAGAGAGATACTTCTCTACTTCTAAAATTGCTATGTTGAGAAAGGAGATTTTTTATTGCAAAATAGTATGATCAAGAGTTTTTTTATGAGTTTTGGGGAAGGTTTTAAGAGCTTATAGCTAGATATCCATATCATCATATTCCAAGTGAGTATTTGGTGTAGTATTTTCATTCAACATTGTGCTATGCATGTAGAAAGAATTTGGATGTAGCTGCTGGGGGTTCCATTGATGATTTAACTCTAGATGAAGCATGGAACTTGATTGAGAAGATAGCAAGCAATGACCAATAGTATGGGGGCTATGATGCTAGGCAAGTCCATGAGGTTTCTACAAAGTATTCTCAAGATTATAATAGCTTATATTCTTTGTTGTTGCTATTAATGCTCATATCAACAATTTAGTTGCTCAATTGAGTAATTCACATGTTCAGACCCATACTCTCAAGCTCTTGTTTCTCCTAGTTGTTAGTTTTGTTATTCTCCTATGTACACCACTGTCAATTGTCCTGCACACTGTGTAGATGTATCAACTATCTATCAGGCAAACCAAACTAGTATCCACAAAGGAATCCATACTCTAACACATATAATGAAGGATAGAGAGATCATCCTAATATCAGATGGAGGGATGGGGGTGTAGACAGGAATTTTGGGCAGAACAGATTCAACAATGATAGACAAGTGGCTAAATATTTTAGAGCTATATAATTACCTACTGCTACAAATGATGATGATATATTTGAGATAATCAAGAGCATTAATGTGATAAATTCAAATATAGACTCCATAAACACAAACTTCAGGTCTAACTTCAAGGACTTGAGATCTACTATGGAGAACAACCTAGCAATAACATATTCTAAGTTTGCTGCATTGGAGAGTAAAATAGAAAAATAGGAAACAAAAGCTTCTAACATGAATGGCTATGTATCACAACTAGCCAATTCAATAAGTCATGTTCAGGCCATAATCAGTGAAAACTTACCTACAAATATAGTTGTTAACCCCAAGTCTGTGAATGCTATAAGTTTAAAAAGTGAAAACCAAGTTGGGGAGCAAGTTACATATGCTACAATTGAAGAGGAATGTAAGGTAAACACTGGTTCTAGCACTCTAATGATAAATAGCATTGAGAAGTCTAAAAGCAAGAAGGAAGCACAACTCATTGGAAAGAAAAAGGTTACATTTGATTTTACAGAAAGTCAAATTGATTCCGCACTAGATTTTGAAGATTGTAGACTGCTGAACAACAAGGAAACTAAGCTACTTAAGGCTACAGATGCTGAGTTAAATCCTAGAGTGGATATAATTGAAGAGATACAATCAACATTAAATGCAGAGCTCAAGCAGCAAGAAATAAATTCTAGTTCAGCTAAGAAAGAAGTGACTCGAAAGGATTTACCTGTCTGAAGGGAATTCATGAGTAGTAAGGAGAAAGCCTTAGAGCAACAAAACAAGGAAGTGATTATTTTTTAGCAAGATTGAAGTAAATATACCTATGTTGGAGAGAGTTCAAAGAGTGACATGATATGCAAAGTGTTTAAAGGACAGTTACACACATAAGGAAAGATATAAACCTAATGAACTGGTACAAGTGGGACCTAAAGCTTTTGCACTTTTCAAATCTCAACTTCCAGTAAAGTGTCAAGATCTAAGTGCATTCTCTATTCCTTGTACAATTGGCAAGATAACTATTCCTAGAGCATTATTAGATTTAGGTGCTGCATTAATGTAATGCCTAGTTCAATTTATCATGCTCTAGGAGTGAATTTAATTAAACCAACTAGTGTGTTAGTTCAATTGGCTGATAAGAGTATTATAAGTCATAAGGGAATCTTAGAAGACATTCTAGTTCAAGTTAAGGAATTTGTTTTTCCTATAGACTTTTATGTTTTAGATATGTCAAATGAATCTCTTGATGATAGTACTCTTATTCTAGGAAGGCCATTCTTGAGGAAAACTAACACCATGATTTGTATAAAAGATAGAATTATTAAAATGGAATTTGGTGGGTACATAATTCAGTTTAACATGTATAGACACCTACATCAGGATTATTCTCTCATAGGACTTAACATGAGTGATGCATCATTTGAAAATACTTGTGATGATATTCATTAGCTTGATAATGATGATGAAGTTAAAGAACCATCCATTTCTTACTCCTCCACTTATCTCTTTTCTTTTTCTTTATCCAATGGTGATGTGTTATACATTAATTTTAAAATTGATGGCTGGCTTCCCACTATAGGTATTTTTCTTCATCTTCATCTACTATTTCTTCCATTGGAACTAACCACATTGTTTCAAGTGATTAAGAACTTATAGAAAGGTCTGTGGTAGATTTAATAGAGTTGCAGGACAAGGATAATGCATCTGATTTTGAGAAACAAGAATCTGGAATCTCTGAGCTAGGGAGTTTTCAATTCAATAGTTATAATATCATGCATTCTAATCCTGTTTATGAGGGCTTCAACTTGAAATTTTTAGACATTTTAGGGTTGCAAAAATTGAAGGATATTATCCAACATCAACAGAATTTCACTACAAGGACAAACCTGGATAATACAACAATTACTTCAACAAGACCATTTTCACTATCTATTGGCTATGACTATATTTTGCTAGCTGTGTATTACCTCTTAAGATGGGTAGAGGCTATACCAACCAGAAAGGATAAATCAGATGGTATAACATTTTAGGTTAATGGCCACTTATTGAAGCTGTGCAAGGAGAACTTTAAAGCCACATAATGTTCAGGTTGTCTCCTTCCTTGTTTTTCCACTTACAATAGTCTGTTAATTTTACTTATATACTTGAGCTGTTATTTGTTGATTAAGTGTGGGGGAGGAGACCAAGTCAGTAGGGTAGATAAATACTTCTATTCATTCATCTTAGATTATAGTTCAGTTTTGTCATCCTTATTACTTCCTTTGCATGTGTTTTGTTACTTCTTCACATTGAGGACAATGTAGAAATTAAGTGTGGGGGAGTAGTGTATGAAATGGGTAAATAAAATTAGAAAATTGCTATGATTCTCTATTCTGGTTGTGACCTTGTGTTGTTATTGTCGTGACTAATGTGTGCGAATATGTCAAGTTTCTTCTCTGTGAAACTTAGTCTTAACAATACCTATTTTTGTCACGACTAGGAGTTCATATTTTTTGATATTTACCTGTCTGTGATGTGTAGTCATGATCTGTGCTTATCTTTATCGTGACTATAACCCTCTGTGAATTTGGTTGTGACTGGATTGACACTTAGGTCGCGACCAGAGCATGTGTGGTTATCAAGCTTACTCTCTGTGATTATGAGTCGCGACCAGTGTCCATTTATGTCGCGACTAATATTCCTTGTTTTCTGAAATTTTCTTCTTTGTGTAAAATAGTTGAGACCATAAGTCCTTTTTGTCGTGACTAAAATTGATCATTTGCTAAAACAAATTCTTCTATTTTATTTTGATTGTTGCTTGGTCTATTGTAACTTACTGTCATGGAGTTAAAATTGAATTTTGAACATATACTTTTGAATATTGGTAAACTTTATGAAGTATGAGTTGCTTGTTTCATTAATTGACTACTAAAAATTGTGCATCATGAATGATTGATATCTTGTATTTAGTTTAAAATTCATGCAATTTTGTCATAGTGAGTTAATTAGGGTGAATAAGCCAGATAGAAGGATTTTGATCCCCCAACATATACTTATTTACATTATGTGACACTATCTAGTTTGGTAACTTTGCAGAACTTGTCTCAATCCTTGATTCAAAACCTCATTAGCTTCTTAGAATTGTGAATATAATAAGGGTATTTCTTTCGAAACCCTTTTGACCAAAAAGTAGCCACATAAAAATTAAATCCTTTGATTAAACCCTTTGAGACCTTCACTTTCTTTTAAAATTCCATCATTGATTAATGAATGATGTATAAGATATTAGTTGTTGTAGTAAGTCTATGATTGTGAAATAACTATTAAGTTGCACCACTTGTTGAATATCTAAACTTCAATATATATGTTATCTGGTTCAATAGTTGAGAGAAAAAAACAAAGAAAAAGTATAAAGAAATGAAAAGAAAGAAGAAAGAAAAGAGAAAGAAGAGATAGACCAGATAACAAGATATAATATTCAACTTGTATGAAAGGAAGTTAATTTGTGACTTTTGATTTTTTGCAGTTGCACAATTAGAACCGTGATAAAAAATTGAAGTAGCTTAAAGAACTAAGATCATGTGCAATATTTCATTAATCGTTGACATTAATTTACATTTTATCATTTAGCCTTTCCAACATTACAACCTAATAAATATGAAAAGCTTAAGCTATGGAAAGCTTAAAGAACTATGGCATTTAGTGGTGGAGATGTAGGATGGTTACAACTGTTGTGGTGATTCACAACTGTAGGATGGCTTAAAGAACTAAGATCATGTCCAACATTGATTCACAACTGTTGTGGCATTTAGTGGTGGAGATGTAGGATAGTTACAAGACTATGGAAAGCTTAAGCTAGATGGTTGAGTGAAATTACCTTGATAAGAGAGTGAGTGAAATGTAACATCCTTATATTTATACATCTTAGGGACCATTCAGTAGCACTTAAACCACTTTCAGGGTCATTGAAGTCTAAATACTTAATCTGGAATTTTATTCATATCGAGTACTGTTCACTGTGGCAAATTCCAGATGAGTGACCTGATTTTGAAAATTTATAACTAATTCTATAAAAATCGAAATGAAGTGGTTCAAATTGCTACATGAAGCTAACTCAAATATATTTCAGGGAAAAATCATTGGTTGACCAATCCTTGACAAATTTCACGTGGGTCAACGTTTCAATCTTACTGTTCATCCAATGACTTTCTCCTGAATCCAGCATTCTGGTCCCAACTTTAACAATTTATATCTTTTCGTGTATACATCCAAATTAGACATTCTATATATCAAATTAAATCTTAGTATGTCTACTTTTTACCCTAAAAATTTCGTACATTAATTAAATCATTTACTATTTTTAATGATTTATCAAACATGAATGGGTCTTCACGAGTTACTGTTCACTGAGCCTATTTTCAGCATTTAGTCTTTACATACTCAAGCATACAGCCAACACATATCAGTCATACAGGCCAGATAACAATTAATATCAAATAATCAACTGTTATAAATTAGTGCATGATTAACTCCCTCATATTTTATTACATCCTTTTCTGTCTAACAACCGGCAGTATAACTGCTACAATTCTTCTTTAGAAAGTAACCGATGTTGTACCGATTCGGTAATTCCCTTATGCGAACTACCATTCTACGTAATACCCAGGAAAGACTGGATGAACCTGCTGGGTCCACTCACTTCCAGCCTCCTTAGACAGCACTACGTACACATACATATCAGTTCATTTCTTTGTTCCGTCTTCGTTGTCGGAATTTCGGCAGCCTACCGGCGTCTCTTAAGATTTCCAAATTTTATTTTGACAGAACCTCCCCTGTAATTTTATGTTTGGGAATGAGATTCAAAAGAATCCCAGTAACAACAATCATAACAAAATATGTAATGCAAAGTGACGGTGCTTGCTTGTGACTGTGTACAGATAAGTATGCTGCATGCTTCCATATTCAATAACATATGATCATAGCATTGGAATAGAGCTTCAAGCATAACATATAGGACAACAATCAACCAAACAAAACAACACATCACAAAGACATTACATAAGAGCTAGGATTAGTTATTACCTCAAAAGCAGAGCTTCAGAACTTCCTTACTACTTCCAACTCCACCAGAACTTCCTTTCTTTCTTTCTTTCTCCTTCTCTCTCTTCTTTCTCTCTCTTTTCTTGCCAAAAACGTGGGATGCATAAAATGGGAGGGGAAGGGGGTATTTATAGCTTTAATGGATGGCATTCTTGTAATTTTGAAGCCATCTGAACATGTGGTCCTGGTTTTTCCTGGAATTTCCTATTTTCTTTAATTCTTTTTACTGCATCACCCTGGACACCTCATGGGACACCTCATAGGACACCTCACCACCCATATTCTTCATGTGACGAAATTTGGAGTTTCTGGAAGCTTTCCGATCCAATCTGGTACCGGCCCGGTCCATCGCCTCGAAAAACGTGCCGTTTTCAGAATATGATATTTCTGAAGATCCTTTTTATGTCTACTAACCTCACATTTAGTATCTAGACCCTTTATATCATTAACTTTTTAATACTGGGTCCAGACTCAATTACAGATCCCCTGCGAAATGACCAAAATGCCCTTGGTGCCCAATCTTGTCCTATTTTAATCCCTAAGGGCAAAATCGTCATTTCACACCTTTCTGGACCCGGTCAAAGCTTATACTGGCTCTAGTCAACCTTATTTAGACATGTCTTGACCTCTGGGTCTGTCCAAAATGACCAGAATACCCTATATTCATCTGCTGCCCTTTTTGTACAACATAGGGGCATTTTCGTAATTTCGCACTTTTCCGGGGTTCTGCTGGACACTGGCCCACCTATCAGTCCAAGAGTCTTATTGGGCCTCTAATGGCGCCATTTTCGGGCTTCCTGGTTCTATTACCTGTATGGCACGCATTACGAGGAATCTTCCTTTAACACAATTCATTGAATATTTTAACTATTATTTACCGAGTATATACCTTTTTCGGACACCGGCTCTTTTTCCCAGATATAGTGTCCTACTGTGTTCAGGCATCCTTGGGGGTTATAACGGTCATCTGACCGAAGTCATCCGATCGCATTCAGCCTCTTTAAAAATACCGATAAATCTCCTACCCGGATCCCCGGAGGCCTCACACTCCGTCTGGATTTTTTTATTTTGTGAATAACTTTTCCTACAGACCTCCTATCGGTATCCTGTCAGTTTCCCGACATCTGCCCATAAAGGCGCATCATCCTGTATTTTCCCACTTATATCTGAAATCTAGGGTATCCGGTATAAATTTTTATAACTTTTGGACGATCAGTCCATTTCTGGCTATCTGGAGTCTTCAAAAATTCCGGTATTAGGCTTGGTTACCCGGCGTCACCTGCCCTACCTTCTGGTAGAATCTGGGACTGAAATGCTGTCGGGCGATGCAAATCACTTCTGGCCTATTTTCTTTAATTATACTTTAGCCCCAGGGAACTTTTCCTTCTTTATAATTAAGTCCCTTAATTTGGCTAAAATTACACTTTAAGACCCCATATTTTTGTCTTCCTTTCATTCCTAACTTTAAACTTTCCATAATTGCATTTAGGTCCCTTAATTTCCTTTCTTTTGCAATTTAATCCTTTTCTTTACATAAAGGTACACATGTTTTTCCTGAAACAGAGCTCATATATTCCGTTTAATCTGTACATAGGAACCAGTACAGAAAATTAAGGATATTACATGAAACACTACACCTTGTGAGGAAATCTCAACCTGGTTGCTTATTATGATTTAATTGTATGAGTTAGATTCTTTGATTGATATGAGATTAGTTTGGACTGTTGCCAATTGAAGGGAAAAGATTGATTATTGCAAGTGCTTATTCTAAATTTGTTTTGCCAAATTTGTTGGACATTTGTGTTTGAATTTTAATTTGAATCCATAATTTTGCTCGGAGTGCAAAAGATAAGTGTGGGGGAATTGATAAACTCTTATTTTTATTAATTTTAGTGTGTTTAAAGAGAGTTTTATTATTGATTTTTATCCCCATTTATCATTATGTTGATCAATTAATAAATAAAATAAAAATAGAACAAGTGGAAATTAATTGATATAATTTTAGTGATTAATTGGATAAATGATCTATTAAATTTTTATTATAGGTCAATGCAGTAACCAATCAACATATTAGGTGGAGGTTAGTTGACAGCTGGACAAAAGGAAATTTAAGCATGTGCTGGACTGAACGAGTGGGCTAACAGATTGGCAAACATATGATTGCACATGGCTAAAGAAAACATGTGCTGAAGAGAGATTGATGCACATGTTGATTGTTGGAGGGAGAAACAGAATTCCATTTTCTGTTAGAAGTTACATGCTGGAGGGAGGAATCAAGACTTGATTCACGTATTCCATATTGTTTAAACATGGATCACACATTGACTCACTTCTGAACCCATTCCACTGTCACACAATCTACCATCTCTCTTATATCTTTCACATATCATATATACCTCATGCCATCTGACTTCACAGCACTCATCATCCCATACATCTAATCACACACGCTCAACAGATTCCATATCATTCATACACTCCATCACAGATCCATTCCGTACTCCATACTCTCTTTCTCCATCTCTATTTTCTCTCTCTTTCCGTCTGTAACTTTCCTCTGTTCTAGGCAATAGAACCAGAGGAAAGTTCTGCTTTCATTTTCATCTTCTCCTTCTATATTTACCATGACTGCTGCTGTTGAAGTCTTGGCATAATGGAAGGCTAGAGTTGCTATTCTCTCTTGGAGATGAAACTGAGCCAGAATCCTTGAGATAGATATGGAGTTTATTATGTCTTTAATATATATTTGATTGTATCGAGTTGATGTAGTTGATTGTGGAATTATTAATTCAATTAGAATTACTAGATGATTAATTATTAGGGAATCGAGTTGGATTTGTTACTTATGCATAATTGATTCTTTGATTGATTCTCATCCTTGGATCGAATTGGACATGGCTGTAGTTAATTAAAGCAACTCTATAATATAGTACATTTGTATCTGTTTAATTCATCTTCTTCTATCTCTTGAGTTTAATGATTCTTATTTCTCTATTCAATGTGTATGAGTTGTAGCTTTGATTGAGATTTTAGTTGGTGAGTTGTTAGCTAACTTAATCTAATTCAACTAATTAACTCCAAATATTGTGTGGATAATGAATGTAGGGTAATCTCTAAGGGAACACACTTGTCATTGGTACATTTCATCATCAAAAACACGTAAATTTATAATCAATAGCATAAGATTTACATTTAGAATTTAGTCTATATCTCATATCACAAATCATCTGATTAATTTTTAATTTGTGGCTTATTAGATTAATTAGGAACTTTATTATCTATTTAGGCTTCTTGTGAATCGACTAGGTTAGCTTCACTCTACTATTGGTTAGCTTAGTTTCTTTGGTAATTAAAACGACAATTATCAACAAGTTTTCAAATAAATGTATGTAAAGTTAGTTGTTAAATTCTACACCTGAACAATAGACAGTTTTAAGTTATGACACTTAATTTGAAATTAAAAATAGTTAATAATGTAATAAATATATGATATTTTAGCAGTAGTTAGCTAACATGCTAAGCTTCATTTTGACACCAAAAGCACTTTATTTCTATATTTTTACAAAGAGAACAAATTTTCTAAAGTTAGGGACTAGAATTTATTTTCAAAAATTTTGACCAAATAAATAGTAAACTTTGACATCAGAGTTGACTTATTTGACTAGTCAATTGGTTCAAGAAAGTATTTTTACTTTAAATTTTATTATGTTATCTTTGAGTATCCTTTTGAACCACTTCATTTCAATTTTTCTAGAATTAATTATGATTTTTTGAATTTTTTCGCCCAATCTAGAATAACCAAATGAACAATAACTGTGAACTTAAAAATTTCATATTTTGAGATTAAACTTCAATGGACTTGTAAGTAGTTCTAAATGCTACCAAATGGTCCTTAAGACGTATGAAAGTAAGGTGTTACAATGGTCATAAAGTAGCTCCCATATCATGATAATATGTTATGCATTTAGTAAAGCATGCATAATATTATAGTTTCTATGACTTACTGTTGGTGTGTATAACCATGCTATAGGTGCTGGAATCTCAAAAGAGAAAATGTTAAATTGAATGAATGAACTTCTATTATAAGATAAGTTGGTTATATGACATTATGGGATGGAATAGTACATTATGGTGTGTATGTAAATAAGGTAGTGACCTTATGATGGTATTTTCAGTGACTTAACGTAGGAGTTATGACTTGAAATTTGGCATGAATATAGCTAAGATACATATATTTAAATGGACATCAAGAAATCTTCAATTGGTTAAGTTTTCTATTTAATATGATTTTTCAAATTTAGAAATAAAATTTGGAAATAAGGTAAAACGAGTGTCCAGAGGCTATAAGGTTCATATGACAATTTGAAATATCAAATGAAATATTTTTTCCCCATAATTTTATAATCTTAAAGAAAACATCTTGAGCTTTAAATCCATATATAACACGCCTCAATTGGATAAGAAATCAAGGAGAAATGTATTTTTAAAGTTAATGCAAGAAAACTGGAATTTCCAATTTTACCAAACGAATAGTGTTTGTTCAACGAAAAAAACTATATTCATTTAGACAATGAAACCTCAATTTTATATTTTTCTCTCATTTCTTAGTGAAAGAGCTTTCAATATAAATTTTAACTACTTCATTTCAAATGGGTTAAAACTATTTCCAATGGAGCATAACTAAGGGTGACTATAAGGTCATGACAAGCCCTACTAACATGGTTACAGGGTTCATGCCCTCGATTAACACCACTATTACAATTATAAATTCTAAACTTCTGAAATGGGCCTTCAGGTATTGAATCTGGGTAAGCAACATCAAAGCCCATAACACAAACAAAATATTGAATAATACTTTAATATAGCAAAATAGTTACTGTGGATCAACAAGATCACATGCATGTTCCTAATAGGCCTTAGTCTTTCTACCAACAGACAATATCCAGTATGATAATAAAAATAACAAATTATCAAAGTATAAACAAAGGTAGGCCATATAGTGACAATTTATATCTATTCAACACATAAACATAAAGGATGATACTATACAGATCAAATAGCACCACTATGACTCTGACACCTTCCCTTTTGAACCGTCAACTGAATTAACTCCTGAAAAATATAAATAACCATGAGTTAGGTTGCATACAAGGATTAGTGGTTAGTTTAGGTAATATTGCATGAGGATTGTTTAATTCCCTTGAATTGGAACTTAATTATACCTCTCAGACACTCATGAATCTCTATCCTAAGAATTTAATTTGATAATTTTGATGCTTTCAATGTGTTTAAAATGAAAAATAGTGTAGGATGATCCTAAGAAACAAGTATGGAAAGTATTGGAATCAAAATTGAAAATTTATTATTTATGAAGGGTGTGTCTTGGCGAAGGGCAGTACCTAAAAAAGGTGTGTGATTTTTATGAATCCAAGTTCATATTTAGTTTCTACATGAAAAATTATGTATGACTGACCCAAGAGAATAATTTTTGAGTTGATGGAAACAAAACCCTAAAAATTAAGTTAAAGATTAAGGGCTTATGGGGTTTATGTTTAAACTATTGTTAATGTAATATATATTGATATGCTCGTTTTTATCATAATAGAATAGGGTTTGATATTTGTGGAGGAAAGGACTAAGCTCAAGAACAAGGATTAAGAAGTATTTGGATGAATGTAGTAAATTTACTAAACATTAATGTTAACATGTCTTGATTGTTATATATATATTTGTCATGATTGTTAGTTGAACTGAGATTGATGATATGCTGCTACTCTTGGATTGTGATATGTTGACTTGATGCATAAGTGACTTGGCATGAGATAAAAGTAATTCCCTAATTGTGGCATAATGCTTAGTTACATAATGATATTGCATATGTTGATATTAATGTTGTTGTAACTTGCTATTGAGATTTCTATAAAATCTCACTCCTCCAATTGAACAATTATTTAGGAGCTGATCAAGTAAGGGACAAGAGAACTATGAGGGAGAATTAATACATTATGTCATGACAATTTGAACATAATGATGTATGTATATATTTATGATAATATGTAAGGCTTATAAGAGGCAATCTTCTTGATGCTATGTTATAAATAAGTTAGTATTGGAATCTGAACATGAAACTTTGCATGCTTAAAGTACACATAAAGAGCTTTAAATGAATAGGTAGACACCTAAATTGGAGTTGTGTATAATTTATGGTATTTTTAAAGTTAGGATTATAAATCTGGAAGTTATAAAATTAACCATATGAAAAGTAAAGTTCAATAAATAAATTATATGAATTAGCAAGGGTTAACTCCATTTTTATATTTTCACTAAAAGAATTATAAAAGAGTTTTCAGTAGAACTTGGAATAACTCAATTTTGATTTTTCTAAAATTAATTATCAATTTTAAAATTTTGACACAAATTTTAGAATTACTAAATAAACAATAACCAGAGGAAAATAAAATTCCAAATTTGGTTCTTTTAATATGAACCATGCTCAAAAGCTCAACAATTAGTCAATTTCAATATCCATATTGATTTTCAAATCAAATTCTCATAATTTGAACATAGTTACATATGTTCTAAGGATTGTATTTTCAAAAACACAAATTCCATAAGACTATTTCACTTCAAATAATTTCATCATATATCAAAATATAGTCCATAGCATTTAATGAGTTCAAGAAATCAAAATTACTCACAAACAAAAATTTAGCATATTAACAAGTGAAAAATAGTTACCTCTCGCCAAACCTAATAAAAGTGCCATAAATGAGGGTCCCCATATTTAGTTGACAATTCACTAATTAATCTACATAATTTGTATAAATATGTATCAATAAGTTATTAATTTCACACAAAATATACTTTTAAATAAATACTCAATTTTATCTTTTAACTCTATTTTATTTAAAATTCTTAATTTAATACCATAACTTAATTTTCTATCCTAATCATAACAATTTTTCTATCCTAATCACAACTCTATTTTACCTTTTAAATCCTTATTTAACATCAAACTCCCCAAATCATCTATAAACCCACATTTCCAATCTTAAGGTCTCATTCAAAATTTGCAATATTCACATTTTATCATAAACCTTAAAATCAATCCATCAAATCACAATATTAAATTGTTAAACAAATAATCAATTTAATTACATAGGTTTAAAGTTTCCAATTTTAGCTCTAACTTCCGAATCTCACTCACAATATCTAAATCTTCATTTTAATATTAAATTCTATCATTTCTAAGTTTCAATAACTTATTTGAATCACCAATTAAACCACATGTATAGTTATTCAATTTGATCAAAATCTCCAATTTCTCTAATTTATGGTTCTAACAAAAATACCCATTTCCAATTTACAAGATCTAGCAACAATCTAAACCGATTAAATATCAATTGTACCTCCAATAAATATAACACAATCATTAAACTCAAATTTAATCTATAAAATTATCATATTAAATAATATCTACACTCTAACATTTTAACCCTAATACCAAATCTCTTAAGTAATGTAATATAAAAATTTCAAACTGATTAAATACAAGTATTCACTTACCTCTACAATTCTATAGATCTCATTTGTTAAAATCTACACCTGTTCTAAACCCTAATCTTCAAATTTGCTTTGCTTTCAATATAAATTATATTTCTAAATAGATCTCTTAGTATAGAAAAATAATTAGAAAATAAACATGGTAGTTGAATGATTTTATGAGAACAAACTGGAGCTCAAACAGATTTAAATATTCATCAATGGAGGAAAATGGAATTGAAACGGAAATACCGAAGGAAGAAGAAGGTCGCGGGTTACTGAGTGCATTTCGAAATATTATAAAAAGAGATATGGGCCCCACTTTCCCATTTTAATAATATATTGTATATTTTTTTAAACACAAGTGTCACGGCTTCTTCATCTTTTTCATTTCATTTCATTTTATCATTATGTTTTCTTAGCTCTTTCTGGTTTTTTAATATCTTTTAACAAAAATATTATTATTATTATTATTTCATTTTAGTTTTAATTTTAATTTTTTTATATTTTAGATAAACTCTCTTAACTTAGATAATTAAGTATCTACTAGGAATTAGTTCATTCTAATGCTACTTGAATCATAAAATAAAAATTAGGATGTTATAACATTACCTTGCAATGTATAGATTTTGATATTTGCCTAAGGATAACTCCCACTTTAGAGGAAAGGATCAAGGATACTTCAAGAAGTAGCATGTGACACCTTACTTTCGTACGTCTTAGGGACCATTCATAACATTTAGAATCACTTAAACATCCAAGTTCAATTTCAAAATCTAAAATTTTCAACCTTCATGGGTACTATTCATATGGTAAATCCAAATTAAGCAAGTTTCAAAAAATCATAATTAATTATAAAAAAATTGAAATTAAGTGGTTTAAAAGGCTACTTGAAGCTAACATAATGAAATTTCAGGAAAAAATACTTCCTTTGATCAATTGACTAGTTAACTATGTCAACTCTAACATCAAAGTTTATTGTTCATTTGGTCAGAATTTTTGAAAAATAGTTTTTGGTCCCTGACTTTAGAAAATTTGTTCTCTTTGTAGAGATGTCAAAATAAGGCATACTTAGTGTCAAAATGGAGCTTGACTTGTTAATTCATTTTTTGTAAAATTTCATATGTTTATTTCATCATTTACTAATTTTAATTACGACTCTCAGGTCACTAGCTCATCAAGAGTTACAATTTATAATAGAATTTTCTACATCTAAACATATGTACATACATTTCCAAATTCCTTCATTACATTTTCAAATAAACAATCAAAATCATCATCAAATGTTCTTCTCCTATTATACTTGAATGTCCTGTGGGTGGGAATGGAAGTAAGGGTGAGATTTCTGGGGAAATCTCAGTAGTAAACAGAAACATACAGTGTATGCAACTATATACTTGATGTTAATATGTGTGCACTTAATGATCATGCTTGCATAATGATACTTACATGCTTCATTGTCTCTTTCTTATAACATATGGCCATAGCATAAAAAGAAACAGAGCATCACTTAATCATGCATGCTTCAAGTCACCAAAGTAAGTAAACATCACATAAAACATCCAAGAAACATGAGCATGCAAGTAGGTAAGTTTACTACCTCATACTCCTTGCTTTCCTTATCCTTTTCTTTTACCTCTTACTTCCTACTTCTTTTTGATATGTGGCTGCCCTCTTTGAGAACACAAATCAAATCTTGACATTGCATTATCCTTAATTTATTACAATTCAACTTCCTTGAACGTTGAACTTTATCCACTAAATTAACTTTCTTTAAGCTTTATTAATTAGCTTGGTCTTTAAATCAATTGATGCTTTGACTTTAATCTACACAATTTGGCCTTCTAAATCTATTTATGAACTCATAATTCCCAAATTCCAGCAACTACACACTATTCTGGATATAACCAAAAACATGTCCTCTTTGTTTCCAAATATTCTCATTTTGATTTCAATGCTTTCATACTTGTTTCTCAACTTTATCCCATATAATTTTTCATTTTAAAACCATTGGAATCATATAATCATGAAATTCTAGTCACTTCTCAAGTGTATAACAGTAACAGAGAAGATTTCCAATTATAACTTTCAATTCCAATGCTTTCAAGGTTCCAAACCTATCAATCCTACACAAACTCATCCTTTAAATTTAGTGGAAGGATTAGATCATTGAAATTCCATCTCCTCCTATCCAGAACAACCTTTTCTAAAAGGTCTCAGGAAAAAGTAAAGTCAACAATATCAACTTAATTCAATAACCCATTATCAAACTAGCTTATTTAAGTGTCTTCTACTTAATTCTACTTTGCTTTCCTTCTTTATTTATTTCTGTCTAGATTTGGACAGCACCCTTGACAAGAGAATATCTCACTTTTCTTCCATTAAAACCTAGGTTTCATCCTTTCAAAACATTTACAAATAAACTAAGAAGGATCATATACCTTATGCCTTAACTACCTTGATCTCTAAGTGCCTTAAATTGCTTTTGCTTTAGTCAAGTTTTTGGTTGACAAGAGTTTCCCCTTAGCTTAACTTTGGCTCATAGTTTTGTGAAGGAATGAGGGGGTATTTATAGCCAAAACTTTGGCACCTTGGGACAAAAATATCCCTCGTTCAACTAATAATTACAACTCCTTAATCTTGAATCTTATTAGTTGCTTAATTCCTTAATCTTCATTAACTTAATTCTTATATTATTTTAATAAATTTCAGCACATGGGATAAACTTTATTTCTCCTTCTTGGAGCCATGTGTAGAGCATGTGGGTCCCACAAGGACACCTCACAAGACACCTTGCACCACATGAAAATTTGCTTGAAATTTCCTTTTTTCACTTTGAAAATTCCATAAAAATATCTTAAAATCCAACTTGTGCTCCAAGAAACTCCTTGACACTTTGGTCCTTCTTATATGATGCCGTTTTGGGCCTCTTTTAGGTCCAATTGCTAATTTACACAAATCTCAAGGCACTTTCCTTATACTGATATTCTTAAATTACCCTAATTTTTAAGATAAATTCTAGACATCTCTTTTATTGGTTCTATAATTTTTAAAAATTCATTCTACATAAAATAAATTTATTTCAAAGTCTCATAATTTCTTGAGACACATAAATCCTATTAAAAATTCATACATCTTCTGTAAATCTTTTATCGGTGTCTTTTTTGACATTGAATTCTCTAATTAATTCTACAAGACTCATTTTTTTTTACTTCTATTAGTTTTATAAATCCTTTTATTAATTATAAGAATTTTCTACCAAATTTCATTTGATTCTGAGGTCCAAAAGATACTGTAATAATTTCTAGATTTCAAAAATTAATAACAATTTATCAGGGACCTCAAATCAAAATTCTATGTTGCATTAAATTGATCAGTATTCTTTTATATATTTATTGATAAAATTTGGGGCCAAAATATTTCCAGCCAATTTTGGGACTTTTATGGCTCAACTTTTCAAAATTACAATTTCCCCATAAACTTCTTAAAAATTACACTTTAGTCCCTCAACTTTTCATAATTACACTTAATGGCCCAAATCTTATGTTTACTTCCATTTTGCATCATAGAACTTTTAGGGTTTCCACTTTAGTCCCTCTTATTTATACCGTTTTTCTAATCATTACCTTTTCTCTCTGTTTATCATCACAATCCCTTCTAAACTTCTTTCCTCTATCAGTTTTATACAGATAGAGAAAAATTAGGATGTAACATTTTTACACCTTAAAATAAATTTTGTCCTCAAAATTTAATTCATACTTTAGTTAAGTAATCTCGGATATACCTCCTTTGTATATCCGTTTCTACTTTATGACTAAAGATCGGGGTGTCTATCTCTTTTCTTCTATCTTGACATCTAGCAGAGTACTCTCAATATCCGTGGAGCTTTATATCTTTCTCGTGCTATTATGCTCCTTCTTCTTTAGTCAACTCAATCAGAATCGAAGTCTGCTTCTTTCTATTACTCACTTACTTGTCATGTATGTATTCGTTTATAGACGACTCACTGTACTGGACTTGTGAGTAGTGTTCATTTCTTTCATACATAATCTTCCAAAAATTTGATGAAATTATGGGGTCTCTATCATACATCATACTTCTCATTACATATCTCTTATTATGCATCTTTACATCCTTATAAAAAACAACGAAAGGATTCATATTTTAGAGTTGCCTTTAACTTTTTTAAGAATCACAAGTTCTCTATGTAATCTTGCATGCCTCTATCGCTTAATTGACCCTCTGTAACTTCCTAAAAAAATTCTTTCTTTAGCACATAATTTAATCTGAGTTAACTTCTTAGTTAATCAAATTTCACTATGCACATGGATGAACTTAGCTAAGCATCTATTAAAGGGTTCCTCTTACCCTGCTTTAACATTTTAACTTACACTCACACTCATCTCTATTTGACTGAGGAGAATAATTCTCATAAAATTGCTCAAGAAAAGATTTCTAGGTAAGCGGATCATTTTCTGTCTTCATGGAGTAACTTCTATGCCTTTCTACCATTTTTTATGTCATTTTCTAACTTGTAATAAGCTAACAATACCTTCCTTTTCATAAGATATTTCATCGCTTTGGGGACCACTTCCAAGCAATTCATCTAACTCTCTATTGCTTGGGCATTTAATACACCTTTAAATGCATCCATATTATGCTCATGGAATTGTACATTTTATAGCTAGATACTATCTTCTTCTTTAGCAAATCCTGACCATATGCTAATTCTGATATGTTCTTACCTGGATTGTAATCTCCTTGATGACTTCTTTCTTTAATCGTTGTAAATCTACAACAGCTGCTTATACGGCTGTTGTAATAATAACATCTCTTTGTTGTTCTTGGAAAACTTCAGTTGCCAGGATCCTATCTATCATTTAATGCTATTACCCCTACCATTTGATGTACCCTACATTGGGTCTATTAGTCCCTTCATGATGGGTTTCTCTGCTTTGAGAACATTAGCTCTCCTTTTTGGTCTCATACTTCTGAAGCTTCTGTTCAGGAAAAACTAACTTAACAAAGTTTGTCACAGCGTAGATCAAATCCTAACTATTTTATGGGGGATCTATTTATAATTGCCTTCTTTAGCTAGTCTTTGGTGTCTTAGTACATCGTACATATGACTTGTCAGTACCTCATACTAAACCTCTAGCTAATAAATTTTAGTGAGATTAGCACTTTTGTTCTTTTCATTCCTGTAGTGTCTAATGTAAAATATCACACCTTACTTTTGTATGTTTTAGGGACCATTCAATATCATTTAGAACAACTTAAACATCTATTGAAATTCAATTACAAAATCTAGAATTTTCAAAATTCATGGGTATTGTTCATTTGGTAATTTCATATTTAGCGATGAACTTCATAAAATTATAATTAATTCTAGAAAAATTGAAATGAAGTGGTTCAAAAGGATACTTAAATCTAACATATTTTAATTTAATGGAAAAATAAATTTCAGACTAAATGAGCAGCCAATAAGTACAATTTATTAGTTAAATATTACTGTTTATTTGGTTAAAAATTCTAGAAAGCAGTTTCTAGTCCCCAACTTTAAAAAATTTTGTTCTCTTTATATAGACATCGAAATAAGGAGTTCTTAGTGTCACAATGAAGCTTGACATGTTAAATAAATTTTTATAAAATTTCATATATTTATTCGATTGTTTACTATTTTTAATTACATCTCAATTGTTACTGCTTCCTCACTAGTTACTATTCATAGTAACAACTTTCAACAAATAACTTTATATACATATACATATAAAGCATGCAACTAATATCTATGTATTTTTCATGCATCTTCATCTTCTTCTTCATGTGAAATACCTACTATGTTTGGGATATGGAGAGGGTGAGATTTATGGGGAAATCTCAGTAGCAAGCGGGACTAAACAATGTATGTTTCAATGTAAATGCTTGTGCTTGCTTGTGATTTTGTCAACATCATGTAAGGTGTATGCTTTCATGTAAAATATGAAATACAATTGGCCAAATTAATCATAGAAATAGAGCTTCAATCATATACACATATGTAATACAATTCAATAAAGCTATATCACAACTAATCATAATATTCAACATATACAAGTTTATGATAGTTTACTACCTTATTACTTTACTTTCTTTTATTCTTTTCCTTGTCCTATTTTATTGCTAAGTGGTTGCCTTCTTGAGTCCACAAAAAAAAAGCCTAAACATTACATATTCATTCATTCATCATGATCCAATTCAACTAGCATATAAGGACATTGAACTTAATCAGTTAACCCCTAACTTTCTTAATTTGTGGTTAATTGTCTTGTCCTTTGAATTAATTTGTGCCTTAAATTTAACCTACAAAATTTTACCTTCTGAATCCATTTATAAGTTTAGAATTATGAAATTCTAACTCCTACACCAATTATGGATAGAACTGAAATATGTCATTTTTATTTCTAAAAATTGTCATTTTGATTCTAATGCTTCCAATACTTGTTTCTCTACTTTATTTCACACAATTTTTTATTTTAAAACCATTAGAATAATCAAAATCATGAAATTCTTATCACTGTTCATGTGTATGAACAGTACTTAAAGGGTTTCAAAATTTTCCTTTTCCAATTTCAATTCTTACAAGGTTCCAATCATATCCAATCTTACATAAAACCATAATTTAAATTCAATAGAAGCATTATATCATTGAGAATCAATCTCCTCCTATCCATAATAGCACTGGCTGAATGACCTCAAGAGAGGGAAATTCAAGAATCACAATTTAATTCCGTAACCAAACATTCAACTAACTTGTTTAAGTGCTAATTACATAGTTATAGCTTCAATTTCTTCTTCCCCCTAAATTTCCAGATTTTGGACAGCAAGCATACCATGGGGGAATCTCATTTTCCTTTCCTTAAAACCCTAGGTTCAAGCCTCCAAATTAAAAGAAAAGAAGATAGGATCCATAACTTACCTTGATCCCTCGCAAGGACACCTTACAAGCCAACTCACCTTCTCTCTTGATTTTTTCTTGATTTCTTTCTTTAAAAATATATAAAATATCCTAGAAAATTCATTTGGGCACATGATAAATTTCTTAACTTCTTGAGCGAGTACATGACACCATTTGGGTCCACAATTGAGTCCACTTGGTTAATTAGCACAAATCCCAAGGAATCCCCTTTAATTTTCTATAACGATATTTTTAAATTACCCTAATTTTTAAGATAAATTCTATATAACTCTTTTAATTGTTATATTTTTTTAGAAATCATTATAATATAAAATGAATTTCTTGAAAAGTTTCATAATTTTTTGAAACCCAGAATTTCTGATAAAAATTCTTACATCTTTAAATCCTTTATCGGTATCCGTTTTTACCTTAAATTCTTTGGTTAATTATACATGACTCCTTTTTTACTTCTTTAGGTTTCATAAATTCTTATATTAATTATAAGAATTTACTGTAAAATGTTATCTAATTCTGAGATCAAGAAGATACTGTAATAATTTCCAGACTTTAAAAATTCATATCGATTTATGGGGATCTCAAATCAAAATTTCGACTTACGTTAAACTAATTAGAATATTTGTCTCTAGTTATTGGTAGAATTTGGGGACAAAAAATTTCTTGGCAATTTTGGCCCCTTTTTGACTCAACTTTCCATAATTACCATTTTGGCCCTGAATTTGACAAAATTTCAATTTAGTCCCTGAAATTGTCAAATTTCATTTTAGTCAATTTCTACCAAATTTGAAATTCCCATTTAGTACCTGGAATCTCAAAACTATATTTATTTCCTTTAACTTTTACTATTTAAAATTTAGTCCCTAGACTTTTACTATTTATAGTTTAGTCCTTGAACCTTCACTAAATTGCAATTTAATCCCTGTGACTTTCTAACTTAATACCTTCTTTCTTTCTTTCTTTGACCTAAACTTATCTAACCCTTGTCTTTGCTTTTTATTTATCATCACAATCCCTTCTAAATCTCTTTCTTTTATCAATCTAAATAGATAAAATTCCTTCATTACATTTTCAAATAAACAATCCACATCATCCCCAAGTGTTCTTCTCCTCTTGCACTTGAATGTCTTGTAGTTAGGAATGGAAGTGGGGTAAGATTTCTAAGGAAATCTCAGTAGCAAATGGAAATCATACAGTGTATACGACTATATGATTGATGTTAATATGTGTTCACTTAATGATCATGCTTGCATAATGATACTTACATGATTCCATGTCTCTTACTTATAGCATATGGCCATAGTATAAAAAGAAACAGAGCATCACTTAATCACACATGCTTCAATCACCAAAGTAAGTAAACATCACATAAAACATCCAAGAAACATAAACATACAAATAGGTAAGTTCATTACCTCATACTCCTTGTAATTCGATCTTGATAATTCCATCTTTCATGCAAATCATGGTATTAGCTGTCTTCAAGAATGGCTTTCCTAGAATAAGAATACTATCACCAAGAGATTTATTTAACATATCCAAAACATAAAAATCCACAGGAAAAACAAGTTCCTTAACTTGAACTAAAATGTCTTCTAAAATTTCCTTAGGATTTATAATTCTCTTATTAGCCAATTGAGGTAACACACTAGTTGGTTTGATCAGATTTACTCCTAAGGCATGATAAATGGAACTTGACATAACAGTAATAGCAGCACCTAAACCTAGCAATGCTTTTGGAATAGTTATCTTGCCAATTGTATAAGGAATAGAAAATGCACTTGGATCTTTACACTTCATTGAAAGTTGAGAGTTGAAGGGTATAAAAACTTTAGGTTCCACTTGCACCAATTCATTAGGTTTATGTCTTTCCTTTTGTGTGCAACTTTCTGTGAAACATTTTGAATATTTTGACATTATTTGAATTCTCTCCAGCATAGGCACATTCACTTCAATCTTGCTGAAAGGATTAATCACTTGCTTGTTCTGCTCCTCTATGGCTTTCTTCTTGCTGCTCATTAATTCTCTTGGGATAGGTAGTTCCTTCATATGCACATTTTTCTCAGCTACACCAAAGGTTGTTTCTTGCTGCTGGTTGTGTTTCTTCAGTTGTGTCCACTCTAGAATTTCTGAAATTATAATCCATAGCTTCAAGTAGCTCAGTTTCCTTGCTGTTTAGCTGTCTATAACCTGCTGAATCTGGCACAAAATTGATTTGACTTTATATAAAATTTTCCTTCCCAAGTAGTTGTGCTTCTTCCTTATTCTCAGACTTCTCAATGCTACCATTGGAATCAGTGTCTACTCATATTCTTATTTATCTTTAACAACTGTAACTTGATCCCCAACTTGTTTTTCATCTATCAAACTTATAACATTCACAGATTTGGGGTTAACAACTGTATTTGAAGGTAGATTTTCACTAATCCCCGCCTGAACATCACTTATTGAATTGGCTAGCTGTGATACATAATCATTCATATTTGTAGGTTTTATTTCCTATTGTTCTATCTTATTATCCAAGGCAGCAAACCTAGACTCTGTCATTGCTTGATTGTTATCCACAATAGATCTCAAGTCCTTGAAGTTAGACCAGAAATTTATGTTGATGGAGTTTATATTTGAATTCATCACATTAATACTCTTGATTATCTTAGATATTCTATTATCTTTTGTAGCAGAAGGCGCTTATATAAATCTAGAAGATTCAGCCACTTCTTTATCATTATTGAATCTGTTCTGCCCATAATTCTTGTCTGTACCTCTATCCCTCCATTTAAGATTAGGATGATCTCTTCATCCATCATTATATGTGTTGGAGTATAGATTCCTTTGTGGATACTGGTTTGGTTTGCCTTGATAGATGGCTGATACATCTGCACAGTGTGTAGGATAATGACAGTAGTATGCATAGGAGAATAACAGAGTTGACAAGTAGGAGCAACAAGATCTTGACAATATGAACTTTGAACATATGAATTGCTCAGGTGAGTAGCTAGATTATTAATCTGAGCATTCATGGCGGAAACTTGAGAAGACAAGCTATTGTAATCTTGAAAAGGCTTTGCAGAAATTTCATAGACTTGCCTAGCATCATAGCCCCATACTGATGGTCATTGCTTGCTATCTTCTCAATTAGGTTCCATGCTTTACCTGGCTTGATTTAAGATTTTAGCCTTTTTAATTTGCCTAAGTGTTCTATTGATTTCTAGGTCCAAAGGAAAGAATTCAGAGCTTCTATTCATGCAAATCACACTCAACAATGATACAGAATATCAAATATGTCATAGATATAGCAATTCCAGCAATTCAGATCAAGTAATCGCAGTTCAAAAATGTCAAGTCGCCACTAATAGGTCACCAGGTCGCGACTAATAAGTACAAAGAATATAGATCATGACAAAAAGGACTTAAGGTCACGACTGTCAGTCACAGAGAGTAAATGCTTGAAATTTGCAGTTTTTGGTTATGACCAATTGTCACTCAGGTCAAGACTAATAATCACAGAGATTAAATCTGATTGAAACACTAATTTTTAGTCGTGATTAAGTGTCAAACTGGTTGCGACTAGAAATCACATATAAGAAAATTGGATAAAAAATATTTTTGGTTGCCACCACAAAGCAGTAAGGTCGCGACTAAAAGTAGTAAAGAGCAAAATAAGTTGAAAACAAATTTTTGATTGCGACCAAATGTGCTTTTGGTTGCAACTAAACTTCACAGAGATGCTCAAAAATCAATTTTAAACACTTTGGTCACGACGAGAGAGGCAACTGGTCGCGACTCGACAAGACAAAACACAAAATTCATAGAAAAACTGAAACACCTATATACTTTTTATGATGTTTTTAGGCTCAAGAGATTGCTTAGGAAACCTTAATAAGTAAGGCTCCCCGGCAACGACGCCATTTAGATAACTATTGTTCTAATTATCAAACAAAACTAAGCTAACCAATAGTAAGTAGAGGCTAACCTAGGTCGATTCACAAGGAACCTAGATGGATGCTAAGATGCCTAATTAATCTAATGAGCCACAAATTAACAAGTTAAAGAGATGGTGTTTGATGAGATTCTATCTAACTTCTAAAAGTAAATCCTATGCTATTTTTATGCTTTTAAGTGTTTATGATGATAAGATGAATGAATGACAAGTGTGTTCCCTTGGAGATTACCTTACCTTTATTATCCACAGAATATAAGAAGTTAATCAGTTGAATTAGAATATGTTAGTTAACAACTCACTAGCTAAATCTCAATCAAAGCTACAACTCCCAGACATTAAAAGAGATTATGAATCATTCAACTCAGAGATAGAAGAAGATGAATTAAAAAATACAACTGTACTCTGTTATTGATTACTCTAATTAACTACAGCCATGTCCAACTCAGTCCAAGGATGAAAATCAATCAAAGCATTATTAATGCAGAGATAAGAAATCCAAATCAGTTCCCTACTTCTTTGTCATCTACTAACTCTAATTGAATCAATAAATCAAAAGTAACTGCATCAACTCGATACAATTAAATTTGACTTAAGACATAATGAAACTCCTTTTTCAGCTCAAGGATTCTAGTTCAGCATCATCTCCAAGAAAGCATAACAGCTGAGCCTTGCATTGCCATATAAACTTCAACAGCAACAGAAACACAGCAACAGTCATGATGAATGTGGAAAAAGAAGATGAAGATGATAGCTGCACTTTCCTCTGGTTCTATTGTTTATAACAGAGAAAAGTTGCAAAACAAAAATGGAAAAGGAGAAGAAGGGAATGATGGCGTGAAGGTCTGGTGGAAGATGGAATGGAATGTGGTACTTTCCCAAGGCACTTTCCTTATACCGATATTCTTAAATTACCCTAATTTTTAAGATAAATTCTAGACATCTCTTTTATTGGTTCTAAAATTTTTAAAAATTCATTCTAATATAAAATAAATTTAATTCAAAGTCTCATAATTTCCTGAGACATAAATCCTATTAAAAATTCATACATCTTCTGTAAATCTTTTATCGGTGTCCTGTTTTACTTTAAATTCTCTAATTAATTCTACATGACTCCTTTTTTACTTCTATCAATTTTATAAATTCTTTTATTAATTATAAGAATTTACTACCAAATTGCATCTAATTTTGAGATAATAATTTTTAGAGTTCAAAAATTAATATCAATTTATCAAGACTTCAAATCAAAATTCCGTGTTACGTTAAATCGATCAAAATACTTTCTCTATTTATTGGTAAAAGTTGGGCCCAAAATATTTCTGGGAAATTTTGGGCACTTTCTAGCTCAAGTTTCAAAATTATCATGTTGCCATTGAACTTCTTGAAAATTACACTTTATACCTTCAACTTTTTATAATTATACTTAATGGCCCAAATCGTATGTCTACTTCTATTTTGCACCATAGAACTTTTAGGGTTTTCACTTTAGTCCCTCTTCTTTATACCTTTTTTCTAATCATTACGTTTTATCTTTGTTTATAGTCACAATCCCTTCCAAACCTCTTTCCTCTATTAGTCTTATACATATATGGAAAAATTAGGATGTGACATAGCATGGATATAACACATTTCAAGAGGTAACAAGGATATAACACATTTCAAGAGGTAGCAAGGATATAACACTTTAGAATTTACTTTGTTGATTTTTTAATTGCATTATGTTTTATGATAATTGGTTGAGCGTTCTATAAATTGATGCCATGAGCTATAATGAGTTGTTGCATCTCATTGCATTATATGTCACGACAATATGCATGTTAGATTATGCTTGAAGTTAGAGTTATGATGATCCCATATCATATAACATGTGATTAGATATTCTTCGTTAATGATAAAGTGTATATCTCTTGCTATTGAGATTTTTTTAAATCTCATTCCTTCCATTATTTTGTAATTGATATAAGGGCTGAGACATCCAAAGAAAAGAGCCTAAATATGGACAACTGAGCATGCCATGTTATATAAATATGATGCCAAATTTTGTATTGAAGTATTATGAACAATTGCATGTACCCCTAAATGAAGCAGTGACCTTGTGACTATATTTTGAAAAATTTACTAGACAAATTTTAACATAATATTTGGCATGTATAGTTAGACAAATAATCTTTAAATGAACACCAAGATCACCTAATTTGGTTAAGTATACAATTTCATATGATTTTTGAAAGTTTAAGTTCATAATCTGGGAAACTGGAAGTTGACTAAATGAACAATAAACTTTAACAAAAAACTAGGAATGACTCAGAGCTAATTAATTCTATTTGATATTTCCCCCTTAAATAGGACTTAAAGAGCTTTCAATAGGATCTAGAGCCTAATTTCTGCAGGAAAGTCAAGATGGACTTTGGTGCTAACTCTAGTCTACAATTAACTAAGGAGAGTTCCTTGGTGATGTTGTCCTTGAGAAGGATCCCTTAGAATAGGAATTTAATAATGCTAGTCTAGGACATTCCTCCATAGGTTCCAATTTAATGGATGAGGAGTAGGAAAAACTTATAAGCCTTTATTGGGAGCAATTTATAGACCCACAGAGACTAGAGATATTAATAGAGATAGGTCCTAGTTAGGTCAATATAGTCAGACCAAGTCAAGTAGTCATACCAGCATACAGTAGGCATGATATTTTAGGACCTAGCAGACCCATTCCAGTGTCCCCAGTGATACAACTTATTCCAATTCTTCCAGTGAGGAATAAGTTCCAATTATGAACATATATTAGCTGAAATAAAATGGTATGATTGATATATTAGGAAAGACACCAAGCATTACTTGAATGTTTATTTGAGCTACCTTTAGCAAGTTAGGCTATTGCAAGAAAGTCTTATTAGAGCTAGGATACAAATGAATGAAGACATGTTAGAACAAGCAATGATCGATGTTCTCCCAAAAACTGCTAAGTGGACTAGTGAGATTACTTGCCTAGATTATTTACCCACCGTAGGAGTGGAAGACTAGATACGGAGTTTTGAGGGCTTTGCTATCATCACCTATATGGTCACTCCTCCATGACTTGAGGACCGGTAGCTAGTATATAGTTTAGGGGCCTAGTAGGGTACGAGTGTAAAATGTTTAATTATGATTGCCTTAAAAAAGTAGGTGCAATGTACATGATAAACTCTGTTGTTTTCTTTTTTATACAAGTTATGCATTAATGAAATATAAGTTATGATATTTACTTCTATGTTCCCTCTCATAATTTAGATAAGTTAACAATATGGTAAGAACACAAAGAAACAGTAACCTGAGGAACCTAGGATTTCTCCATACCCTAGGCAGTTGGTCTTAGAATGATTAGATCAATAACAGAAGATGATCTAGGATATGAGGATGACTCAATCTTGCCAAGAGTAAGAGGAGATACTATAATAGCAACAATAATTACAGCAGTAGTTGCAATTTGGGATAACCTAAGCTACCATTTGCAGCCAATCTGAAACCCCAAGCAGTACCACCACTTATTGACTTGACAATACTGATTGAACTAACAATAGACCTGATAACATCCAACAGTGGATGACACGCTTCTATAAGCATAATCCAACCAGTAGAGGACTGGATCAGTTGGCTAGAGAAAATTTTCAAAGTACTCGATTGTCCATATGAGAGTAAAGCCCAGATGGCTATATACAAGCTTAAACGAGATGTTGATCAATAGTAGAAGAACAATGAGCTTTTTCTATAGCCTGAATACTTTCCTTAGTTTGTTATGGATGAAAAGAGGCCGAATTTATTGTACTAAAGTAGTGATACAAAGAACCTTTTGATGAATATATAGCAAAGTTTATCTATCTATCTCACACTCCACTTACCTCTGATAGATAGATGATGAATAGTGGATGACTGATAGACTTATCAGAGGATTGAATTTCACCTTAAAGAAGATAACTCTTCAGTGATCTGAATAGTTTATAAAGGTTGTTTGGGCTTATAGAATTACATAGAACATCATGAATCATTATTTATTGTATAAGCCAACTATAAAAGAGGATAAAGCCCTAGAAAAAAGCAACCAAGAAGGGGTTTTACTAGTGGCAATGATAGCATAAAGAGGAAATGATAGTGAAACAACAGAAGGCCTAAAAGGGGAGGTTACCAGAGCGAGAACAACAAAAACTCAAGGCCAAAGTATGTATAATTGTGTTAAGAACCATGGTGACAGGCCATGTATAGCCTAGAATGTTTGTTCTACATGTAGAAAGCCTAAACATTTTTCCATTAAGTATCCTCAAAATACAAATAACTCTAGGCCTCGAACCGAGGGACATGTATTTGTATTTATCTAAGAGGAAGCGCACAACTCACCTGATATGATCCAACGTACAATTAGTATCAATAATCACCTTATGACTTTAATATTTAATTCAGGTGCAAGCCATTCTTTTACATCCTATGGCTATGCTAAGAGATATATTTATGATAACTCCCACTGATTCTAAAGTAGTTACATATGATGTTTGTCTGAATTGCATTGTCCAGATAAACATTGTTGCATTACTCTAGATTTGATATGTATGCCCTTTTGGGACATTGGTATGATAATTGGCCTAAATTGGTTATCTTCCCATAATGTAATATTGGATTGTAAGAACAAAACCCTAGTCCTTCCCCTAAGAGAAACGATCTCGAGTTCATAAGTCAAATTGAACTTTATAATGGAGGCTCAAGCGAATAAATGTTTATGGAAAGGATGTCAAGGGTATATAGTTTTTTTCTCCGTCTAAGTAGAAGTAGAAGTAGAAGAAGGGTTAGAGAAGATTCTGGAGGTCATAGCATTTCCTGAAGTCTTCCTTAAGGAGATTCAAGGGTTGCCTCCCTAAACAAGAGGTGAAGTTCACAATTGATCTATTACCAGGAGAGAGACTAGTATCTAAAGCCCCATACCAAATGACTTCTAATGAGATGGTATAACTAAAAAGTAGATAGATTAGCTATTAGAAAAGGTTTTATTTGACCAAATATTTCACCATGCGGTGATATAGTATTGTTCATAAAAGAAGAATGGTAGTCTAAGATTATACATATACTAGATTAGTTGGCTAAAGCAAGTATATTATTTAAGATTGACTTGAGATCAAGTACCCCCAACTCAGGATTAAGTTAAATGACATCCCTAAAACTATATTCAAAACTAGTTAGGGTCACTTTGAGTTTTTAGTACTGCCAATTATATTAACAAATACTCATGTTATTTTCATGGACTACATGAATAGAATCTTCAGGCCCTACCTAGATCAGTTTGAGAATTGTCCTCAATACTCTAAAGATAAATAGCTATATGTCTAGCTTAGTAAGTGCGAGTTTTGGCTTCATGAAGTTAAATTTATTGGTAATGTCATATCCTATGACGTGGTAGTTATTAATCATAGCAAAGTTGAAGCAATATTAAGCTGGGAGCAGCCAAAGATAATAGCAGATATTACAAGTTTTTTGGGCTTGGCAGGATATTACAGAAGATTCATAAAGTACTTTTCTCGAATCGTCCTACCATTGACAAAGCTCACAAAAAAGAATCAGTAGTTTAAGTGGGACAAGAAGTGCTAGGCTAGTTTTCAAGAGTTAAAATAGAAGTTAACCTCTACTAATATGCTAATTATTCCCAATCTAACCCAGGTGTACGTGGTCTATACAAATGCTAACAAATAGAGGTTGGGATGTGTATTAATACAACAAGGTCAAGTAGCAACCTATGCCTCTTGATAGTTAAAGCCACATAGAGAAAACTATGGCACTCATAATCTTGAGCTAGCAGCGATAGTATATGCCCTTAAAATATAGAGACATTATCTGTATAGAGCGACTATATATTAATTTTGTGACCACGAAAGCCTGAAGTAATTGCAAGATCATAAAGAGCTAAAAAATATGTGATAGTAGAGATAGATGGAACCACTGAAGGACTATGATTTCCAAATCAAGTACCACCCAGAGATAGCTAATGTAGTAGTTGATGCCTTAAGAAGGAAGGCAATGCATGTAACAACTCTGATGATCCAATAACTGAAGTTAGCGAAGATGTCAGGGACTAGAGTCTCTTTTACCAAATACATATAACGGGGGATTTATTTGGAAGAATGTAGTTCAAGATGTTTTAATCAATGATAAGATAAGAGAAACTCAGTAGCTTGATAAGCTAGAAGAAAATTTTAAGGATAAGCCATGAAGAGGAGAGACTAAGAATTTTGAAATCTCCAAAGATGGATTACTATGATTTAGGGGAAGACCATATATTCCTAAAGTAGCATGATTAAGGGAAATAATTCTAGATGAAGCTCACAAGAGCAAATATACTATTCATCCAATTATGACCAAAGTGTATCATGATGTCAAGAGTCTATTTTGGTGGCCTAGATTGAAGAAAGATGTTGTGACCTACGTGTCGAGATGCCTTACGTGTCAAAAGGTTAAGGTGGAACATAAAAAATCAACAGGGGAGTTATAACCCCTAGATATCACTAAGTGGAAAGTGATAGTATTACCATAGATTTTATTGAAGGATTACCTTTGACTTCAACTAAGCATGATACTAAAGGAGATTGTTATGTTGCATGGTGTCTCGAATAGTATTATTTTTTAAGAGACCCCAAGTTCACATCAAATTTCAAAAGGGCTCTGTATAAAGAAATTGACACTACTCTCATGTTTAGTACAACTACCACCACAGACTGACAGATAGTCAGAAAGGAAGATTTAGACACTATAAGATATGCTTAGAGATTGTGTCTTAGATTTCAAAGGAAATTAGGATACCCATTACCACTATTAAAATTTTCATATAACAAAAGGTATCAGTCTAGCATATAGATGGCCCTATTTGAGGCACTATATGGACCAAATTGCATATCTCCTTTATGTTGGGTAGAGTTGAGTAAGAGGAGGATGTATGGTCTCAAGATAGTGGATCAAACTACAGTACATATTGACTTGTTCAAGAAGAGAATGTTGGTCACTCAAAGCAAGAAAAAAAGTTATGCAGATGAAACTCGTTAAAGTTTGAAGAAGGTGAACATGTGTTCCCCAAGATAACTCCAATGAAAGGAGCCAGTCAGTCTATTAAAGTCAAGAAGCTATATCCAAGATATATAGGACCATTTTAGATCCTCACTAAAGTAAGATATGTGGCCTATATATTAGTCCTTCCCCTAAATCTTAGTAAGATCCATGATGTGTTTCATATTTCCCAGTTGAAGAAGTACGTCTTAGACCCATCTCATGTAATCAAGCAAGATGACATTACGCTACAAGACAACTTAACATAAAAAGTTAGACCGGTATGAATCATTGATCGAAAGGTGAAGCAGTTGAGAAACAAACAAATTTTGTTAGTCAAGGTAGTTTGGAATTGACAGAGAACAAAGCTACTTGGGAAGATGAAGAGAAGATAAAGAATTCACATTTAAAGCTATTTTCTTAAGGTATGTTTTAAATTTTGATAAATTTTGAGGATAAAATTTATTTTAAGGGGAGAGAAATGTCACATCCTCAAATTACCTATCTGTGGTAAAAGAAGTTTAGTGAAGAAAAAGGTTAGAGTATGGCTAAAGGAAAGGATTGTAAAGGAAGGACTATACCACAAGGAAATAACGTCTTTTAAGGCCAAGGTAAGAAAGTTCAAATGGATCAAAGTGTAAACTATAAACGTTCCATGGATTAAAGTTAATGTAGTTATGAGTTAAGGGAACATAAGAATAATTTTGAAAGAATTAAGGGATATAAGTATCATTCTTGAAAATGTCAAGGATACAAATGTAAACTTGGAAATATAATAGAAACCCATTAAACTAGAATTCAGTAGAAGATAGAGGATATTATTCTAAGCCATTTGACCGGCATTAAAATTTTGATTTGAGACCCTGATGAATTAAAGTTATAGCAGAAGTTCTCAGGGTAATGTTAGATCATATATCTAACAAAGGATATAAACCTAGACAAGAATACAAATAGGGTTACAGGAATAGATGACTAAGGCTATGAAATACCCTAGAAAAATATAAAAAGATGAAAATGCCTCTAGTGTTATAAAATTAAATGAAGGGCTTCCAAGGGTCAATTATTAAAATCCTTACCAGTCCATTAATTTTAAAGTTAGGAAGTGTTAGAATGGCTTTATCACCTAAAAGTTTAAAAAATTTAAGAACTTTAAAATAAAATAAAAGGTTAAGTTCAGAAGGATATCACCAATTTGTAGAAAGACGAAGGAAGCAGATAAATGAGTTGCACATCGTCTATTTTATACTACTTCGGCCTAATCCACTTGGCCTACATCGAGACCCCATATCTCCTCTAAGTGTTTCACTATGTTCCAAGATTATTCGGGCTCTTGGTGCCTTAATATATCAATATGACATTCCACTCACTCCCCCTTACAACCTATAAGGTAATACAAGTAAGAATCCCTCTCACTTCCCCTTACAACTCGTCAGGTAATATCAACTTAAGAGACATTCTTTAGCAACTAAGAAAAGATGATTGATACAAATATCACTCTCATAGTAAAGGTATTATGATAAACACTTAATCACAAATTCTCTAAATTTCTCTCTCTTAAGAATGTAATATGCTCTGTATCAGAGAGGAGAAACATAGTGAATAGAGAGACTCTATCAGTGTTTATGATCATAATGTATTGTTGAGAATTTCTTTTCGTCACTAACATCTCTTGGCTTCCTTCACTTTATTTTTTTCTCTTCGGCTTACTCTTATTTTATAGATTGGTTCTTCATAAATATGTTCGTTGATAGCCGTTGGAAAATATATCCCTTATTACTTATGTATGCATATGACTTTTTATTCTTTAATCAGTCTCTTAGTTTGATCTTTGTTTTACCCTAGAAATGATCTTGAAACATGCCTTAGAATAGATATATAAACAGTATAAGCATATAACAATTATTTCTAAATGATTTAGATTGAAACATCAAATTCTATCAAAATATGGTCTTCAATCTTAAATTATTAAAGTACTTATCGAAGAGAAGCCTTATCGAAAAGGTCTTCAATAAATTATTGAAGAATTGCATTTTAAATAGTTTAACTCTTATCGAGTAATACTTCGATAACATGCCTTATCGAAAAGAACTTCGATAAATCTTTAATGAATTTCATTCAAATAGTTCTGATTTATCAAATAGATCTTTGATAAACATTCTTATCAAAAAGTTTATCGATAAATATTCTTTTCAAAATATATATTTTCAGATTTATCGATATATTTTATAGTATATTATTTATCAAAATGTTCTTCTATAAATAGTTGTATTGAATAGCTTATCGATAAATACTAAAGAATAATCTTTTTAAACTTTTTAAATAGACTTTCAAATATTCTTTGATCTTTAAACCATGTAATATATTTGGAAACAAGAGTTCATAAGATCATTTAGCAAATTAAAGCAAGATATAAGCTCATTAAAATCATTCAAAGAATAATTTGTTAAATCCTTTTCAAATTCAAAAACCATAAACTGAATTTTCTTCTCATTTATTAAAGTGCTTATTGAAAAGGCCCTTATCGAAAATGGCTTCAATAAATGGCCTTATTGAATAGCTATTCGATAAATATCATAATTTCATATTTTAGAATATCCAATTTATCAAAGTATTCTTTGATAAATGGGCTTATCGAAAAGCTTATTAATAAATACTAGAAGAGCAATGTCAAACTTTCTTTTTTTGATGTTTAATATCTCTTCTTTTTGCAAGATTTCTTAAAGTACTTTGAGAAATAGATAATTCAAACAATTTAACAATATTATAAGAAATAAGTCGCCATCAAAAATCATTTATTAAATCAATACTTCAGTGTTCTTTATAAACCAAAAATTTCCTCTATTTATTCAAGTATTTTTCGATAAACTTCCTTATCGATTAACTCTTTGATAAATGAGGTTTGAAATATAGTTCAAACAAGAGACACGATATTGATCAAATAACTTGTCGATAAAGTGATAAGTTCATTAAATAGAGAAAGAATTTATTTATTGAATGCCCTATTGATTAATACTTCGATATATCAATTTCAAAACAATTTTCACAAAAGCTTTCTTTTTGAAGTCTTTTTCAATTAATCTATCATTAGAGAAATACTTTAATAAATGCATTCATATAAAAACTAAGTCACTTTCTAATTTATCAAAGGCTTCTTCGATAAACAACCTTATCAAATAAGTCTTCGAAGAGATAAGTTTTAAATCAAAGACTCAGATTTTTCTAAAATTGATAAGTGGTCTTATCGAATAGGACTTCAATAAATACATATCAGAAAACTCTTTTTTCACAAATTTCTATATCCCTTATCGAATAGCTTATCAAGTATTCCTCTTATCGATAAATGCTCTTTATCAATTAAAATGCTTTTTGAAATCTTTTTTCATTTGTCATCATCAAAACATTGAAGTCTAACATTACTACCCCGTTTTGATGATGACAAAACTCAATTGAAGAACTAACAAAGATTGAAAAACTTTAAAAGCTAATGATTGAGCAAAAATTTCAAAAGTCAAAGAAAGAATATGTCACATCCTAATTTTCCCTATTTGTATATGCCTAGAAGCCTAGTATATAACATAAAATAGGTAGGCTACTAGGCCCTATTGAGCTGAAGTCTACAAAGTATACAGATGATGTTTAGGGACTAAACTGCAAATAATGAAAGTTCAGGGACTAAATGGTAAATAGTGAAAGTCCCTGGGGGCATAATGGTTATTTTGAAGAAAGAGAGGGACTAAACTAAAAAGTATAAAAGTTCGATGGTAAAAAATGAAAGTAGAAATAGCTTTGGGCCAATAAGTGTAATTATAAAAGTTAAGCGCTAAAGTGCAATCTTCAAAAGTTTATGGGCAAAATGGTAATTATGAGAAAGTTGAGCCAGAAAATACCAAAAATTGTATAGAATTATTTGAGTCCCAAATTTTTAAAGTAAATAGAGAAAATTATTCTGATCAGTTTAACGCAACACAAAATTTTGATTTAACGTCCCAATAAATTGATGTGAATTTCTAAAGAAAGGAAATTAGTACAGTGTCCTCTGGACCTCAGAATCAGATGAAATTTTGCTGTAAATTCTTATAATTAATATGAGAATTTATGAAACTAATAGAATTCAAAAAAGAGTTATGTATAATTTATAGTAGATTAAAACACTTGATAGGTATTTTTTAGGGGAATTTCTTGGGAGTTAAGTCCATGAAAGCAGGGGACCACTTAGAAGGCCTAAAATTATACCTTATTGGCCCAATAATATTTTCATATAAGTATACGTGCCAATGCTAATAAAGAGCTAGAAAAATATAAAATTATGAAAATTCCACTAAGTATGCCACTGTGTTGTGCTGTTGAGTACGAGATAGATAAATGGCATTTTGGTCATTTGAAAATTGTTACACGATTAAGGAGAGTTCCCAGAATAGTTTATCAAGGTCAATGAATAGTCTGATGATGTGTAAAAAGATGATAATGCCTTAGAGATATTAAAGTAAATAAAAAAAACCATGGGGTATTTTGGTAATTTGCCATGGGATTAGTAATTAAGTTTAGACCTAGTCCAAGAATATCAATGATAGAAAGAATCTAGATACTGGATTTAAGATCAGAAAATATATTATGGAATCTCAGAAAAATTAGATTTATAAAACAGTCTGATTTTTGTGAAATTGGACTAAGCCAGTACCGAATTGAACTAAAATTTTTCCAAAATACTTCTTCCCCTTAGAATTCATCACATGTGTCTATGAGGTGTCTCTTGATGATGTCATGGATGATGTCACCTTTTGGCTTCTAGGGCAAGCTTAATCCAAGAGCAAATATGAGCTATTAAATCAAATAGTGCATAAAGTGATCTTGGCCTTTAATTTTCCATGGGATTTTTCTTTAAACACCTCCCATTTTCCTTCCCAAAGCTATGACTCTTGGAACCCTTGGGCAGATGCTACCCAAATAGAAACTCAACCCAAGATAAGAAAGATTCAGGGCACCAAAGTTCAAGCTAGACAGGGATTAAGGTAAGTAATCTATCCTAGCTTATTTTCCTTAAATTTAGGGGCTTGAACTTATGGGTTTTATGGAAGAAAGTTGAGATTTACCTAGGGTATATGTTCTGTCTAAAACCCTGAATAAAAGGAGAAAGAAAAAAATTAAAGTTATAGCTATGTGATTAATGCTTAAACAAGCTAGTTAGATGATTAGTTATTGAATCAAGTTGATATCCTTGACTTTGCCATGGAAGATACCTTTTGGTCTACACTGTTCATGATAGAAGGAGATAGAATTTTAATAATCTAATGCTTCCATTAAATTTATATGATGATTTTTTGTAGGATTGGATAGGTTTTGAACCTTGGAAGCATTGGAATTGAAAGTTATAATTTTTGGAAGTCTTCTCTATTACTGTTCACACACATAAATAGTGATTAAAATTTCATGATTTTGATTCTTCCAATGGTTTTAAAATGAAAAGTTGTGTGGGTTAAAGTGGAGAAACAAGTATTGAAAACTTTGGAATCAAAATGAGAATTTTTGAAAGAAAAAGGGTAGTTATACAATTCTATCTAGAATAATGTAGAGTTGCTGGTATTTAGGAATTCTGAGTTCATAAATCGATTCTAAAGGCCAAATTGTGTAGGGTAAGGTTAAGACATCAATTGGTTCAAAGGCAAAGTTAATTAGTAAAAATTAGAGAAAGTTATGTTAGTTAAAGTAAGTTCAATGTTCAAAAAAGTTAGATTGTAATGGATAGATGATAATGCTATGAAGGAATTGATTGGCATGCTCAAAAGAGGGCAGCCACACATCAAGGAGAAGTAAGAAGGAAGAAGCAAAGATAAAGTAAAGAAATGTCAAGCTTGTGAGGTAGTAAACTATCCTAAACTTGTATGTATTGGATGTTATGCTTGGTTGTACTATGGCTATGTTGAATTGTGTTTCATAGGTGTTTATGATTGAAGCTCGATTTCTATGATTGCTTTGGCCAATAGTATTTCATATGTTACATGGATGCATGCACATTACACAATATTAACACTTTCACAAGCAAGCACAAGTATTTACATTAATTATTCATTGTTTAGTACCGTTTGCTACTGAGATTTTCCCAAAAATCTTACCCCATCCATGTAATCTCAATCCCAACAGGTTCATGAATAATGAAAGAACATGAACAAGCATGAAGAGAAGTTAGGGATTGGATAGTGTAAATGTTATATGAAGAATGGTTATATGTAATGATGTTATATGACCAATTTGAGCAGTGGTGTTCACGATGTAGTAAAAAATAGTAAATGATAGAATAAATGTATGAAATTTTACAAATATTTATATAACATGCCAAGCTTCATTTGCACTAAGAATTCTTTATCTTGTTGTCTATACAAAAACAATGAATTTTACAAAGTCAGGGACCATACTATATTTTCAGAATTTTTTACCAAATGAACAGAAATATTTGAAAAGTAAAATGTATTGATTAACTAAGCATTTGGTCAGGAACTTATTTTTCACTTAAAGTTCAAGATTTTATCTTCATACAGTGTAACATCCTTACTTTTATACATCTTAGGGACCATTCAGTAGCATTTGGAACCACTTACAAGACCTTGGAAATCCATTAGCCAAATCTGGAATTTTACTTTCTCGGGTTACTGTTCATATGGTATTCTAGATTACGCAACGAACTTCGAAAAATCATAATTAATTCTATAAAACTTGAAATAAAGTGGTTCAAAAATATAAGTGAACATAACATCTTTAAATTTAAGGAAAAAATAATTTCCAGACCAAATGATTAGCCAATTGATACAGTTTATTCGTTGAAATTTACTGTTCATTTGGTCAAAAACTCTAGAAATAGATTCTATTCCCTTATTTTAGAAATTCATTTATCTTGATATACACATCCAAATGAAATATTCTACCTATGAACGTAAAGCTATGGATGTGTACTACATGTTCATAAAATTTCGTGAAATAATTCCTTCATTTGCTAGGTCAAACTGAAGCCACAACAGAACTACTTGAGGACCTACGTTTTACTATTTCAGATTCCTTTCTTTCACTTTCAATAATTATTCTAGCATACACAAATCATCTCTTTTGCCTTTTATGAATTCATATACATCATGAGGTTAGACAATAATTGTTCCATACAGTCTCATCACATAAATAGATACTTTACATGGCTTTGGCATACATGCAAAGTGCATAGCGTATACTAACATCTTACATACTTTACTTTTATTCTTCCATACTTTAGCTCCTCTCCATGCATACCTTATCCATCATGGTTGACCTAAATGGGTTGGTTATGGGAGAGTGAGATTCTAAGGAATCTCATTAGTAAACATTACCACTTAAATATGCAAGATGGATGCTAATGCATGATATGTAATTTCATTATGCTTTCTTGGATTAGTGACATGCTATCGTGATATAAACTTTTACATAAAGTGCATGGCCATGGAAACATCTTATTCCCAATACATTCAACATCATTTATCATGTCACAATATCATTCAAATATCATATACATGTCAACACAAAAGCATACCACATCAAGCACATAAAAAAGTAAGTTCACTACCTTGCACTTAAGCTTTCCTCTTAATCTTTAACATTTGCTCCCTAGCTTTTCAACCAATAAGCCTTTATGTCAATCACTTCCCAACATGTTCTTGGATGTTTCAAGGTCCTAAACACATTTATATTCATCACATAATTCATTAGGACTCATGAACTCCAACCATGTTCAAGATTAACTTTGTTACACTCTTTATTGTCATAACTTTCCCTAATATTCACTAATCCACTTGGCTCTTGAATCAATTGATGTCTTGACTTTACCCTACACAATTGCATCTTTTGAACCCATTTATGAGCTTAGAATCATGAAATTCTAGCTCCTTCATGGCCTGCTGTACAGAATTGAACATAAGTATACAATTCTTTCAAAAATTCTCGTTTTGATTCTAATGCTTCCCATACTTGTTTCTCCACTTTACCCCACACAACTTTTCATTTTAAAACCATTGGAAGCATCAAAATCATGAAATTCTAATCCCTGTTCATGCGTGTGAACAGTACCCAAAGAACTTGAAGGACTACAATCTTAAGATTTCAATGTTTCCAAGGTTCAAAACCTTTCCAATCCTACACAAAATCATCATACAAATTCAATGGAAGCATTAAATCATTGAAATTCAATTTCCTTCCCTCATGAACAGTATAGGCCGAATAGGGCACACCACGGCAAAGTCAAGAATATCAATTTGATTCAACCACCAATCACTTAACTAGCTTGTTTAAGCTTCAATCAAGTGTTTCTAACTTTAATTTCTTCTTTCCTCTTTCATCTATGGATTTTGGATAGCACCTCCCCTTAGAGAAAACTCAACTTTTCCCCATGAAAACCCTAAGTTCAAGCTCCCAAATCAAAGGAGAATAAGCTAGGAAAGATTGCTTACCTTTAATCTCTAGCTTGCTTGAACTTTGAAACCTTGAATCTTCTTTGTCTTGGCTTGAGTTTTCATTTTGCAAGAGTTTCTCCAAGGGTCCATGAAGCCGGACTGATTTCTGTTCCTAATTTTTTTATAAAATACTAGGATATGTATTCTGTCCTGGAAATTAATGTCTAGGCTTCTCACACCATTGACATACTTGTACTGGCCACAACTTAATTAAAGATCCCTTGGAAAATGACTTAAATGCCCTTAGTTCACTGTCTTGCACTGTACTAACTCTAAGGGCATAATCATCATTTTACCCTTCTGTATACTGCCTCAGGGCGTATCCAGGCTCTAAATAATCATATTTATACCATGTACCACATTTTTAGCCTGTCCCAGATGACCAAAATGCCCTTCATCCATCCCTAGTACAATCTGGGCATCCAGGGGCATTTTCGTAATTTCACACTTTTCCTAGGCACTGGCCCCTTCTACTGATGGATTGTACCCTGGGTTTTGGACCCTCCTTGACGTCATCATGGGCCTATATATGAGGCCATCTGATCTCATTCTATCCAGGCTTACATACCGATAAATTCTATTATCGAATCACGGGTGTTATCAAACTCCTGTTAAAATTTACTAATATGTGAATAACTTTTTACACATAACTTCTTCTAGAGTTCTGTCAGATCTAGGACATTTGACACTGTAGGGCACACTTTCTTGTAATTTACCCACTATCAGATAATATTATGCTGTCTGGAGCCCTAATAAAATTTCTGTACCATGTCAGATTATCTAGCATACCTTCCTCTATTTGCTGATGGAATATGGGACTAAAATACTTCTGGGCAGTTATAAACCTTTCTGGGCTTATCTTTCTATAATTACAATTTTTTCCTTAAACTTTTTACTTAATTACATTTAAGTCCCTTAAGTTTTGGAAATTACCACTTTTGGCCTAAATCTTGTTTCTACTTTAACTTTTGGCCTCTAACATTTTCTACTTTTTATTTTATTCCTTCTCTTCCTTAAAGAATCATCTAACCTTTATCATTTCTTCTGTTCTTCATCATAATCCTTCCTAAACCTCTTTCCACTATCAGTACTATACAGATAGGAAAAAATTAGGTTATGACATTTCTACCCCCTTAAAATAAATTTCGTCCTCGAAATTTATTCAACACCTCACTCAAGGATTGGGGTATTTACCTCTTATCTTTTATCTTAACCTCTTAGCAGAGTACTTTTCATATTCACGAATCTGCTATCTTTACTATGATCATTCTTCTGTTCTAAATCAACTTAATCAGAGTTAAACTCCAGTTCATTCTATTACTTTCTTGCTACACATCTATCTACATATGGACTTCTCACCATACTAAACTTGTGAGTAGTGTCCATTTCTTTCATATTAAACTCCTTCGAATACTACTATATTCTGGAGTTTCTATTAACAGCTCATCATACTTTTTAGTGCAATCACTTCTTTCTCATATGAGTATCTAGCGTAATTCTCTAAACATCCGCACAATTTCATTCCTCACTTACATATCATTACATTTGTATTGTTCTTATCATTTTCTATAGCTCATAATACAGAGAGAGAACTTGTATCATTATTCTTTCCTTTATTGTTCTACTGCTAAACAGGAGCACATAAGAGCATATAGGATCACATACTCTAACATGCATAATGCCTGGCCAACATGTTACAGAACTACATACCTGCTCATGAATGCAAAGCTCTAACATTGGAGCTCAAGCATTCCTTCTCCTAATATGCATAGCTCTAACATTTGGAGCTTGCACAGCTCTAACACTCAGAGCTTGCACTGTTTAAACATTCAGAGCTTTAGCATATTCTGTAAACATCACATAGTATAACGTAATGCCTAGTATTTTATGCAAGGAGTGAAAGTTCTCACTTGCTCTTTTATATGTAACATATCATTCAAATGTCTTACCCCTTTCAGTAGGGAGCTTCTCTATCGGTTTACAAGGCTAGCTATTACGCCACTTCGTATTGCATTTCTCAATACATCTTTCTCATAACATAACTCATTTCATATCTTTTCATGCCATAACATAGCATATCTGGCCAAATCTGGCTATATCATAGTCTATCTTTCAAATCCATTTCATTTGGACTTGACATAAGGGCTCTAGTCTCTTACTATTCATAACCCTTTTTAACTTTTTATAGCTCTCTCTATCATCTTACATAGCTCTGTGCACATATGCCAATTTCAATGGCATTTACACACTTTTCCATCACTTCTTAGGGGGTCACCCATCATTGGATTTCCCTTGCCAGAGCACGCTTAACTGAAATATGCAGATAAAAATCTGAAGCACTGGTGCTTACAGGCTCCAACCCTGGTACTTCATTAATTTAGACCCATCTTATACTATCTCTTTTGGGTCTATCTGACCTTCTTATCTCTTTATCCTCACCTAGAGGATCTATTGGTTTCTCATTCTTACTCTCTATAATCTTATCATAGGGATCTCTTCATTCTTATTTGACCCCTTGTCATATCTTATGAGTAAATTCTTATAATCCTTGGTACTCAGCATTAACAACTTTAACTTTGATCACTTAGTTCCTGATACGTGTAAGGAGATTCTGAGTTCAGTCTCTGATAGTAATAAGGCTATCTGAAACTAGCATCATGGGTACTCTCTCTATTATGAGTTAACCAACTTGTGAAGCTTCCATACCTTAACTTTTCCTTGGTATTCGTCCTTCCAAAGACATACTGTACTTATTGCTCATTACTTTCTTGCTCTAGGCTTGGTCTACTGTGACCCTTGGGATCTACTGCGATCAACAGTAAACCTCTTCAGGATCTAACTGCGACCCTGTGAGCCATACTAGGATCTTACTGCAATACTCTGGAATCTACTGCAATTCTGTTGTACTGTATTCTCATCTCTGGAAGACCTAAACCAACAGACAAAGTTACAAGGTTAGTCACTTCCACATAGTTATTAACTCCACAGATAATTCCCCAAAAATGGTCACAGAAGCCAATATTATCTATCAAGACTTCACTCATTTCCTCTATCACTCAGGAACTTCTCATATTATTCTCATACTTTATAACTTACTAGATCTATCACTGCAGAGAGCTACACAGGCTCTACCATGCATATGTCTATCATCATCTATTCATCTCATCTGAAGAATATTACTCTACATGAGCTATGTTGTCCATCTCTTGGTTTAATTTCAAAAGTAATCTTACTCTATTGTAAGAGCAATCTAACTCTATTGCAAAAATATTAACTTACATTACTTAGAATTCACTCCTTCTTGGAGCCATATCATCCTCTTACTAGGGTATAGACTCAAACCTTCTTTACTCTTTCTTACATAGGAATAGGGGAGTCACTTTGGCTACCTACTAGGCCATATTCATCCTATCATAACATTTCTCATCGCTTGTAAGACTTCTATGTCTCTAAACTGAAGGACTTCTATGTCCTTGGCCTCCCTGTAATCTATATATAATCCATAACTGAGTCAGCTGTCTTCTTTCAGCTAACTGAGGAAAGGTCGGGCTCACATCTATATGCTATTCAAACTTTTTAAGTTTTCCCTTATCCTCCTGGATTACTAACAGGAGAGAAAGTATCTCTTAACTCTTTCTGTCTGTCTGTCTCAGTCTGTTCTTGAATGGATGTTGATCCCTTTCTGGTCTGTCTTTGGATCCTGACTAATTTAAGTCACTTGGATCTCCTTCATCATCTAACATTACTTTTGTCCTCTAGGGTGATCTACCCTAGGTGTACTAGGTTACTGTCTCTTCATGATGGGATCTCTCTATTTGGGAATATTAACTTTATGTCTATTAGCCATCACGTCTTTAACCTTAGGCTGTGTATTAAATCATTCTTAGGCAAATCCCATTCTAACTTCTCATTATTCTTTTCCTTAAAGACTAGCTGCACAAAGTCTTTCGTACTGTAGATCAACTCTTGATGATCATACGGAGGATCTACTGCTGAATTTCTTCTTAAACTGATCTTCTGTATCTTAGTGCTTTATACTATTTAACTTGCCTATACTCTATACTAAACCTATAACTGATAGACTTCAGTGAGGTTGACATATTTAGTCTCATGACACTTGACTTACTATCATCTCATACCAATCCTCTAAAGTATATTAGGTTAATGCCCACTACTGGATGTCTGTTTATCCTCCCTACTACGGCATTGTGGAACTGGAAATAACTAACTGTTCTTAATCTCTACTTCTGTCCATCCCTTGACCTGGACTGAGTAAGTCACTATCTGCAGCTTTCTTCAAACCAATATGGTCAACATTATTTGTCTTTAACAAAGAAGGCTGGGGTTGACTAGGACCAGGAACATACCACTGATCTGTATATATTCTTGGACTTTGGAAATTGACAGGAATGGTCATAGGCTCTGACTGGATGTCTGAATTAGGGGACTATGATCTATTACTCATAATAATTCTGTCCTCAAACTCTAGTGGAAGAGGAATAATATCTGGTTTACCTATAATCCAGTACCAGTACTCAGCTTACTCAGTCGTAATCTATCATCTCATTAGAGGAATAGAACTTACATCAGGGTTAGAGGGCACTTCAACAACCTCATACTGTGTAGAGTCACTAGACTCAACATTATAGGGGTATACTGGGCTTCAGGCTGTATCTCTACATGACCTCCAGACTACAGGTTTGAGTCTACAGAAACATCGATGGGGTATTCTACTATAGACTTTCCTGATTGATCCCCTATACTCTCCGCTGCACTCTCTTCATTGTCTGAAAGATGATCTTCATATATCATTACTGGTCTGGGGTATCCTTTATTAACTGAAGCCTATAACTTAACCTTATGGAATCTCATATATATTCCTACAACATTTGCTTAATTAAGCAATGTTAACATCCCATAACACACCCTACCTTAACAAAACACTTACTGCTTAGGGTTAAGGTCTGGGAATAACCTCATATCATTCCACAAATAATCTATTCAGAGCATTTCTTAAGCTAGAATAATATGCTCTGATACCAAAATGTAGAGTCCTTCTTGGGACTACATAAGGTACCTCAAACGCAAGTTTTACGTACCAGCCTCTCGACTGCAATGCAACCTCCCAGTGGGGAAGTCAGTTGGCCATGTCGGGGTAAGAGCCAACGCTTCGTCCTACTCTCACGCAGTGAGAACTCCCGATCATGGTGAAGAATCTTAGCCATCTCATAACTTGCTCTGATACCAAAATGTAACATCTTTACTTTTATACATCCTAGGGACCATTCAGTAGCATTTGGAACCGCTTACAAGACCTTTGAAATCCATTAGCCAAATCTGGAAGTTTACTTTCTCGGGTTACTGTTCATATGGTATTCCAGATTACGCAATGAACTTCAAAAAATCATAATTAATTGTAGAAAAATCGAAATAAAGAGGTTCAAAAAGCTAAGTGAACATAACATCTTTAAATTTAAGGGAAAAATAATTTCCTGACCAAATGATTAGCCAATTAATATAGTTTATTCGTTGAAATTTACTGTTCATTTGGTCAAAAACTCTGGAAACAGATTCTGGTCCCTTACTTTAGAAATTCATTTCTCTTGATGTACACATCCAAATGAAATATTATACCTATGAACGTAAATCTATGGATGTGTACTACATGCTCATAAAATTTTGTGAAATAATTCTTTCATGTGCTAGGTCAAACTGAAGCCACAACAAAACTACTTAAGGACCCACGTTTTACTATTTCAGATTCCTTTCTTTCACTTTCAATAATTATTCTAGCATACACAAATCATCTCTTTTGCCTTTTATGAATTCATATACATCATGAGGTTATACAATAATTGTTCCATACAGTCTCATCACATAAATAGATACTTTACATGGCTTTGGCATACATGGAAAGTGCATAGCGTATACTAACATCTTACATACTTCACTTTTATTCTTCCATGATTTAGCTCCTCTCCATGCATACATTATCCATCATGGTTAACCTAAATGGGTTGGTTATGGGAGAGTGAGATTCTAAGGAATCTCATTAGTAAACATTACCACTTAAATATGCAAGATGGATGCTAATGCATGATATGTAATTTCATTATGCTTTCTTGGATTAGTGACATGCCATCATGATGTAAACTTTTACATAAAGTGCATGGCCATGGAAACATGTTATTCCCAATACATTCAACATCATTTATCATGTCACAATATCATTCAAATATCATATACATGTCAACACAAAAGCATACCACATCAAGCACATAAAGAAGTAAGTTCACTACCTTGCACTTAAGCTTTCCTCTTAATCTTTAACATTTGCTCCCTAGCTTTCCAACTAATAAGCCTTTATGTCAATCACTTCCCAACATGTTCTTGGATGTTTCAAGGTCCTAAACACATTTATATTCATCACATAATTCATTAGGACTCATGAACTCCAACCATGTTTAAGATTAACTTTGTTACACTCTTTATTGTCATAACTTTCCCTAATATTCACTAATCCACTTGGCTCTTGAATCAATTAATGTCTTGACTTTACCCTACACAATTGCATCTTTTGAACCCATTTATGAGCTTAGAATCATGAAATTCTAGCTCCTTCATGGCCTGCTATACAGAATTGTACGTAAGCATACAATTCTTTCAAAAATTCTCGTTTTGATTCTAATGCTTCCCATACTTGTTTCTCCACTTTAACCCACACAACTTTTCATTTTAAAACCATTGGAAGCATCAAAATCATGAAATTCTAATCCCTGTTCATGCATGTGAACAGTATCTAAAGAACTTGAAGGACTTCAATCTTAAGATTTCAATGTTTCCAAGGTTCAAAACCTTTCCAATCCTACACAAAATCATCATACAAATTCAATGGAAGCATTAAATAATTGAAATTCAATTTTCTTCCCTCATGAACAGTGTAGACCGAACAGGGCACACCACGGCAAAGTCAAGAATATCAATTTGATTCAACCACCAATCACTTAACTAGCTTGTTTAAGCTTTAATCAAGTGTTGCTAACTTTAATTTCTTCTTTCCTCTTTCATCTATGGATTTTGGATAGCACCTCCCCTTAGAGAAAACTCAAATTTTCCCCATGAAAACCCTAAGTTCAAGCTCCCAAATCAAAGGAGAATAAGCTAGAAAAGATTGCTTACCTTTAATCTCTAGCTTGCTTGAACTTTGGAACCTTGAATCTTCTTTGTCTTGGCTTGAGTTTTTATTTTGCAAGAGTTTCCCCAAGGGTCCATGAAGCCGAACTGCTTTTTGTTCCTAATTTTTTTATAAAATACCTGGATATGTATTCTGTCATAGAAATTAATGTCTAGGCTTCTCACACTATTGACATACTTGTACTGGCCACAACTTAATTAAAGATCCCTTGGAAAATGACTTAAATGCCCTTAGTTCACTGTCTTGCACTGTACTGATCCTAAGGGCATAATCGTCATTTCACCCTTTTGTATACTGCCTCAGGGCGTATCCAGGCTCTAAATAATCATATTTATACCATGTGCCACATTTTTAGCCTGTCCCAGATGACCAAAATGCCCTTCATCCATCCCTAGTACAATCTGGGCATCCAAGGGCATTTTCGTAATTTCGCACTTTTCCTAGGCACTGGCCCCTTCTACTGATGGATTGTACCCTGGGTTTTGGACCCTCATTGATGTCATCATAGGCCTATATATGAGGCCATCTAATCTCATTCTATCTAGGCTTACATACCGATAAATTATATTATCGGATCATGGGTGTTATCAAACTTCTGTTAAAATTTACTAATATGTGAATAACTTTTTGCACAGAACTTCTTCCAGAGTTCTGTCAAATCTAGGATATCTGACACTGTAGGGCACACTTTCTTGTAATTTGCCCACTTATATCTGAAGTTCATGAAATTTGATAAAATTTCAGATAACTTTTAGACTATCAGATAAATATCTGCTGTCTAGAGCCCTAATAAAATTTCTGTATCATGTCAGATTATCCAGCATACCTTCCTCTATTTACTGATAGAATATGGGACTAAAATACTTTTGGGCAGTTATAACCCTTTTCGGGCTTATCTTTCTATAATTACAATTTTGCCTTTGAACTTTTTACTTAATTACATTTAAGTCCCTTAACTTTTGAAAATTACCACTTTTGGCCCAAATCTTAGTTCTACTTTAACTTTTGGCCTCTAACCTTTTCTACTTTTCATTTTAGTCCTTCTCTTCCTTAAAGAATCATCTAACCTTTATCATTTCTTCTATTCTTCGTCATAATCCTTCCTAAACCTCTTTCCACTATCAGTACTATACAGATAGGGAAAAATTAGGATATGACATGCAGTATTTTGAACCACTTCATTTAGATTTTTCTAGAATTAATTATAATTTTTTGAAGTTTGTCACTAAATCTAGAATACCATATGAATAGTAACTCGTGAAGAGTAAAAATTTCAGATTTAGTTAATGTACTTCAAGGGTCATGTAAGTGTTTCTAAATACTACTAAATGGTCCCTAAGATGTATGAAAGTAAGGATGTTACAAAATAAGTGACACAAAAAGTACAAAAATTTCAAAAGTGACACAAAAAGCATAAGTGGCATAGAAAGAATAGAAGCAACATGCAGTTGCTTATATAAGAACAAACAAATTGTTCCTATCTCAGCTTATCTTATCTCTCCCCCTTTTTGTCATTCATAAAATATTGAATAATAGGAGTTGGTTTAGAGGGAGGAATTGGCTAAGTAATTTGTGTTGTGGACTTTAAGGGAGGAGAAATTTGTGCTGTGGTGGAAAGAGTAGTTGATTCAAGAACCAATGGCTTTGATGTGGAAGTAGGAGGACTAGGTATAGAAGAAGCATCTTGGTCAGTTTTCAAAAGTGTAGAGCGAGGAATATGAGTAGGGGCAGTAGTTTGGAAAGGTTGAGCATTGACCTGTGAAATATTTAGTAGGTCTTCAATAGAGAAGTAACTATTAGAGCTTGTGACTTTGTTCTTTAAATCAATAACCTCTTCTCTTAATACCCTAATCATTTGCCTCTATGAATCAATGATGTTCTTCAAGGTGATGATTTGCTTAGAGGTAGAGTCATGCCTTGTGGTCATTTTAGTAATTAGCTTTTCCTCCAAACCTTGTTCAAAATCATTGATCATATTTGCTATGTCTTAGAATAAGACCTGAATACTCTCTTGCATGTGTACTAGTAAGCTCTCTTCTAGATTCTTTAATTCTTGTTAGACTACAAGATGGGTTATAGTTTAAGCAAAAGATAAAGCAACTGAAGGTTGAACTGGGCTTCATCTGGCTGTACTTGTTGTTTTCCTTTCTGAGCTCTTTTACCACCAGCAGGCAAAGGTAGAGATATCCTCATGTGATGGATTTGTTCAGCCCTAAACTTTGGTATTTTTACCTCTTTTACCCTTTTTCAAGATAAGCTATATTATCAACTGAAGGAAAACTAATACTAGTTGGGGGATAGGGAATTGGGGTTGCCCTTGACTTGTCAAAATGGAAGTTTCTAATCTCTGAGTATATCATATCTCCAATGTTGATCTTTTCAACATTAATGATCCTTGCCAGGAGTAGATAATTCTCCTGATTGAGATAGGGAAGCTTTCAGATTTATTCACCATGTTCCTTGAATAAATGTAGTGGATTATCCTATGATAATCACACATATCCTTTAGCACAAACTTGAGATCACCTGTGAATCAGTTAGTGAGCACGAGAATTTGGTAAATTTTCTTCAGGGATAAGTCAGGTCTTTCTCATGGTCAGTGGTCTTGAGTAGGAGGTTAATGATCTCCTTATCAAGCCTAATCTTTCTTCCTCTCAGCTGAGTAATCAGATAGATGTTTATCACTTCTCTATCATTATTGGTTTATTCAACTATCCTTATGTTATAGTAAAACCTTTGCACAAACTCTAGACTAAATTTCATATTAATTCCCAACTAATTTTCATAGTACTTCATTATGTTGGAGAGATCTTGCATAGTCTTGTCATTATACTTCAGATAGTATAGGTCCACACAGACTATTAGACAAAATTCTCTTTCTGCAAATTCTGCCTTAAATTTCCCTTTATCTACCCCTTTATCTAAATCCCTGGTAAGTAGAGCAAGAGAAGCAGGGATTAAAGAAGGAGTAGGTATGAAGTAGAAATAGAGGTAGATGAATTAGATTCTGAGGTACCTTAAGAAGTGTCATCTCTGCCTATTCTTGCATTTGCCTTTTTTCTCTGTTCAGAACCAACAAGCACCAATATAGTAGATTGAGCTTAAAAGCTTTAATAGCTTGGTTAAGAATCTCATCTGAGTAAGTAGACTCAGGTTCTTTAGACACAATGGATAGATGTCTCTTTCTTTTACAAATCTGCCGAGCACTTTGCCTAATTTTTGGACTTGTTGTCTTAGTATTTTGTGTCATTTTAGCTTTCTCCTTAGGTGGACTCTTATCCTTCCTCACCTTTGGCTCGTATTTAGGCTTTGATGAGCTCTCCTTCTATTTACCCTTTGATTTTTCTAGGCCAACCTAAGGTACTTTGGTTCTTGCCATTTTTGAGGAAGTAATGATGAACAAAGGTTACAACTGAGGGTAATTTGAGGTTTCTGAGAGGAAATTTATTATTGAAATATCGAGGGAACTGTTTTTGAGAAGTTTAATTGAAATTTAGAAGTATAGAATCAGATATGGTTTTGTGGGTTCAGAGAATGATGGATTATTCAAGGAGGAATTTGATTAACTGAATAATAGCAGTCATATTTTCACTAAACAACTGATAATTTATCAATAAGCCCTTTGATAAGTTCCTTATTTGAAGTGTTTATCGATAACTCTTCAAACAATTGTTAGAAATTTATCGAATAACTCTTAGATAAGCTATCTTATTGAATAGTTATTTGATAAATAACAACCTTTTTCAACTAAAACCACACAACATTTATCAAAAAATTATTGGATAAATAATCTTATCAAAGTGTTGTTCGATAAAAAATATCATGTTTTAATAGAGATGGATAATTTATCAAATAACCTTTGAATAAGTGCCCTTAACGATAAATTGTTCGATAAATGTCAATACTTTTTCACAAAATTTATCAAATAACATTTGGATAAGTGTTCTTACCGAAGAATATAATAAAGGGCACTTTTACAAAATGAGTTAATTTATCAATTAGCTTATTGATAATAATTTTATTGATAAGGTATTTGATAAATTCCAATTTTACTACTTCACAGAATCACAAAATCAATTTATTCTTATTGAAGATGTTCAATAAGTGTCTTTATCGAATAGGTTTTCAAAAAGATTTTGTTGATGGACAAAAACACATTAATTTTACCTCATATTTTATCAAAACATTTATCGATAACCTCTTCTATAAATTCATGACTTCTCTCACAAAATCATATGATATTTTGAAAACATGAACTCCAAAAACAATGTCTTACTTTTAGTAATGTATCAAAGAAAATTTTGACAAATCACAGACACACATAGAATAGGAAATCATTATAATCAAAATAGCTTAGATACATTCTCAATATAAAGAGAGGGTTTAGAAATACTTATTTAGATTTAGCAGGTTGATGAGTTTATCCAAGAAATTCTTGTTGGAAATCGTGCCCTAGGGGCCAATCATTGTCTTATGAACATTATTGATTTATGAATTTATTAATTGAGTTATCATATTATTTGCATGTTTACTATGATGATCATCCTTGGATAATTCATGATATTATCCTAAATGTCCCTGGTCGATCATCTCTACGGGAGCACAGATGAAATAAGACCAGTATGACTTTGAAGATGTATAGAGATATAAATCAAAGTCATAAGCACATGTAAGAGTACAAGGTGCTGGACCGACCCGCTATGAGAGAATTGCATGGGTAACGTCATAAGCTTCTCTCATACACAAACCATGTCAATACGCCCTTTGACCTGAGATCATCATGGATTCCTACATGACAAAACGCTCAGCTTTGACCTAGTCAAAAGTCACTTTTGACCGAGTGATCATAAAGACTATGTTCGGCCTTAGTGGTTTTTCATGCAGAGGAATGTGAATGGTCAAGATGGAATTTGTCCCTCACATTCGTAGAAAGATATTACTGGGCCCCTCGATGAGTGAGTCTGATAAATGTATGGCCATACTGTAATGGAAAGGTAGTTCCATTTCTATAGTCAGACTACTCAGGGATCGAGAAAGTAACGGTTAGGAATAGGAGGATGACATTATCCATGCCTCATCCATGACCAAAATATCGCGTGACAGAAGGGACATGATATGGTTGTATAAAAGGTTACATCGTTTATCGATCCTCATATGATTTGGGTAGTCGTTATGTCTTGCTAGAGACCGCTTGCGACTTGTGGGCTAGTATAGCAAATGGCCCACTGCCAACTTCATATGTGCCTACAGGGTCGCACACAAAATAGCCCAACACGAGCTATGATGTCCAGATTCAATGAATGATCCAGGATAGATGTATATATATTTATTTATATTTATATTCGTATATATATATAAATTTGTATATATACATTATATGTATATATGAGATTTAATTTATAAGGATAAATTAAATCTCTATCATGTTTGAAATTCGAAATTCAAATTGATAGGATATCTCATATAAGAGATATTTATAAGATTTAATTTATAAGGATAAATTAAATCTCTATCATGTTTGAAATTCGAAATTCAAATTGATAGGATATCTCATATAAGAGATATTTATAAGATTTAATTTATAAGGATAAATTAAATCTCTATCATGTTTGAAATTTGAAATTCAAATTGATAGGATATCTCATATAAGAGATATTTATAAGATTTAATTTATAAGGATAAATTAAATCTCTATCACGTTTGAAATTTGAAATTCAAATTGATAGGATATCTCATATAAGAGATATTTATAAGATTTAATTTATAAGGATAAATTAAATCTCTATCACATTTGAAATTCGAAATTCAAATTGATAGGATATCTCAAATTTGATTTATGAGAATAAATCAAAAATAGTTCAGTCTCATCTTTATTTAAAATTAAATAAATGGGTAATTAAATCTGTGGGACGGATTTGATATTATTTATTTAATTAGTTTCTTATACAATATATGATATTGTATTAATTTTAGAATTAATATAAGATTAACTCCAAAATCCAATTCGGTTGACAGAAAAAAACGCATAGCATCCTATATATCTGATTTTGGGAGCTGCATTTTGCACAGAGAAACATATAGAACATAGAAAGGCCGAAGGGGACTCTGTAAAAGGTTTGCAGATAAGAAACTGCCAAAACAGAGACAGAGAGGACGAACTCTTGAGAAAGCCCTGGAGGGACAAGAGACGCTAGCACGTCGTTCGTGGTTGGAACGCTGTTCGTGTGGATACCAGTAGAGGAAGCCGACCTGAGTCGTCGACTTCTTGTGATCAGAAAGGGAGCACGAGCCGCAGAGAGAAGCTGTGAACGTCGTGACCGAAAGCTGTGGAAGTCGCTGAGGCATACTAAGGGTAATACTTCTTCCCACTTGACTTAAACACATCCGGTAGATCCTGGCAAGGAATGGAAAAATTTTTAAATTAATTTCCACTGTGTGTCTTCCAATTCCTTGCAATTCTTATCCTTCCTCTCTGATTATGTTTGAACATCCTCTATATTGGCGTGAATAATGATCCTTTTAGCTTGTTGCCAATTTGAACTTTGTAGCTACAGTGCTTCCTTGTCTCTACTGGATCATAAGATCTCAATCTTGATATATCTACCATGTAATCTATTGAGACATTTTCTTTTGTTCTCCTATTATGAAAACAAATACTTTTTTGTAGGAGAATAACTAGTACGATCATATAGAAAATAATTTGCATTTATATGTGAGACCATATAACAATTCATCATCAAAACTAATGAATTCACAATGAGCACGAATGATTATATTTGAAGATGACCTTTTGAAAAATAATGAATATTTAAAAAAAATGAAACTCTTTCTTGGAAATAAATTCAATATGATTTTTTTTCAAAATATAGATCTTTGAAAAGTTAATTTCATGAAAATATAGAAGGTCAGTTGATTGAAAAAAATACTTATGTAAAAATATATTGGATAACATGTTGGACAATAATGTTAACATGTTTGAGAATATTTTCTAGAAGCAAAAGTCATATGGAATGAAAATCTAGCAATATGAACATGGCTTAAAGACTTTTCTTTTATTCATGTGATGTTTGACCGATGAAGAACACTAACTCTTTAGTCCAAATGACTAGAGTAGCAAATTTATTCTAGTGAATAAACATTTTAAGCATAAGGTTCTAATGTAGTGGAATCTTTTTGAATGGTAAGCTTATGATTGACAAAAAAAAAAGATTATCTCATTGAATGATAAGATTTTAAGCATTTGATAGCATTAAGATAATGACTCTCTATTAAATGGATCTTGAATTATTTTTCAAATTTCTATTCAGATGTATTATTCTCTAATACTGATATATATTCATTTAGAAATAGCGATTTTCAAAATCATTTGTGTACATTTAATACTATCAAAGTTTTTTGATGCAGATGTTAAAATTCAAATTTATCTTTCAAATCATGAATGTGCACTTTTATAAATCATGATGAATTGAAAACAATGAAATAATTTATGTATTTGAAAAACACATATATAGAAAATATTTCCATTTTATATTCCATTTAGCCATCTCAAAACATATTTAGAATATTGAAATGTTGATTGCTACAAGGGAGTTAACAAGGAACAAGTATTCATCACCCCAAAATAAAAAGGTAAGGATTAGATTTCACCAAGTTTTCTCTTTTCCTTATGATTTCGAGCTTGATCTCAATGAATTGATGTTAATTCTTCTTTAGTACCAAAGGTCAAGCTTCACAAGTTCATTTTTATCAAGATTTAAATTATTTCTCTTTGTATCCACAAATCTTGAAATGAACATTTCAACATATTTCCTACAAAACAATTGAGCTAGTTTCTTTTTCCTAGTATCCAACATTGCTTGGATCCATCAATAGTTAGTTTGTAGGAAATAAAAATCATAGAACTGACATGCTCTAAAGATATAGTTAGTTTAGATTAATTGAGCATAATTATTTTATGCATATAAAATAATCTTCTTTTCATAATCATGTATGCATAAGGAATTCAACTATTGAATATTCCAATATTTTTGTAAATATATTTGTCATATAATTTTTCTAATGAAAATACCATTTCATAGTAGTGCAATATTCATTTCTAAATTCTTTCTAGAGTTCTTAAAATCAAAGAGTCAAATATGAAGATTGACTCTATCTTTTGCCTCAACTATTCTTAATTTGCCCTTTTTAATGTAATGCAGGTGAGTAGGAATAAATTGTAATACCTTCCTTTTGAGCATAGTTACCAATGCATCTCTTTTGTGATCTTGAGATTTTGGATTTTTTTCTTTGGTAACTTTCGATCTTCTTGGTGATTCAAAATTCAAGTTCTCTTGTTCTCATTAGAGTAGTTGAATGGTACTCTGTGGCAGTCCATTGAGATGCGAGGTGCTCTTCTTCTTTGTCTCTATCGCTTTTCTTTATTGGTGTTCTGTGTAACTCGAGCAATATGTGCCTTAAGAGTTTTCTTCTTGATTGTGTGAGTACTCTCTTAGGTACTTTCTTCTTCTTTAGGCCAATCCGTCCATTCTTGGAAATATCTTGCATGGTCAAAGAACTGGGACATTTTGGTATCCACCTATATTTGGGTCCTTAAGTGTTAGCATTGGACCTTACTTATCCTTTATGAACCTAAACCATATTTCTCACATTAGAGTTTCTTATAAAATAACATGTGTAAGAAATGTGACTTGGTTTACCACAATAATTACAAATAATAGGACAAAGCCTTTCTTGTATATCTTTGCAATTTTTGTGTTAGTCAAGTGGAAGCATTTATAATCAGTATGTAAAATTTCTTTTTTGATATCAAATTTCTCAGTGATATCCTTAAATTGTAAAATATTTTTTAAACAACATTAACAACAGGTTGAAAAACAAGTTTATACAATATTTCAAAATCATTTTTCACAAATCTAATAGAAGAATTGGAGTGGTTTACCATATGGACATCTTGACTTATATGCGATGCTTCTTTCTCGTTGAGCTCTTTGAATACTCATTTTCCTCTTTTTGATATGATATTTCTCCTTCTTCAATCTTAGGTATCATTTATTTAGATGAGCTATTAGAATCATTTACTTCAACAAGATTATTAGAGGTATAAATAGAGTCAAGATTAGTTAAAATATCTCTAGCATTAGAGAAAGATTTGAATTTCTCATAATCATTTTCAGTTAAACTGGTATACAAAATCTTCATTGCTTTATTGTTCAAGAAATATATTTTCTTTTCATTCTCAGTCCAATCCTTTCTATTTTTGAAATAAAAATTATTTGTAAAAATATATCTCATGAAAATCAATAGTTTTTAAAAATATCATCATTTGGGATTTCCAAAAATAGCAATCAATATTTTCAAGGAAGGAGGAAAATATAATCAAAATCTTAAAATATAGCAATGATCTTCACACTTGAGATAGCTAGATGTTTTAAACAAGTGACTCGCTCTGATACCAAATGTTAGAATAGTTGTATCACCCAAGAGGAGGTAAATTGAGTGATTTTGAAAAGTTTAAAAATTTTAAGAACTTTAAAATAAACCAAAAGGTTAAGTTCAAAAGGATATCACTGATTTGTAGAAAGACGAAGGAAGCAGATAAATAAGAAGTTGAATACCATCTATTTATACTAGTTTAACCCAATTCACTTGGCTTACATCTAGTCCCTAGTGTTAGAATAGTTGTTTTACCCATGAAGGGATGAATTGGGTTATTTTAAAAATTCTAAAGATATTTGAATGAATTAAAGAGTAGAGTTTATAATGATATCACAAAAAATTATAGGATAAATATTGCACACGATGATTTATACTATTTTGGCCCAATCTACTTGACCTATGTCTAGTCCCCTAAGTCCTCCTCTGAGTGTTCCACTATCTCTAAGATTTTGTGGACTCTTGGTGCCTTAGAACATTCACGTTAGAATTTCTCTCACTCCCCTTACACTAGTAAGGTTACAACACTCAAGAATATATTTGAGCAAATTAGAGAATGACTTATACAAATGAAAAACTCTTAATAGAGTAGATGAGATAAACACTTAAGTTCTAACTCTCTAAATTTCTCTCTCAAGAATATGAAGTGCTCTGAACCAAAAGAGAGGAAATAGAGTAAAATTGAGACTAACACTATATATAATCATAGTGCATTGTAAGCATTTCTTATTTTGTTAAGTCTCCCAACTTCTTCAGATTTCTCACTTTGGCTTCTTCTTTTATACTTAGTTCTTCAAAATTCTGTTAAAGTAGTTGTTGAGAGAGCGGTTATCAAATATAACTGTTATTGTTGATGTGTGCATTTGGCTATTTAGTTGATCTCTTTGTTAATCTTGAATCAGCCTATAAATATTTTTGAAACATGCTTTAGTAAAGATATATAATAAATATACTCATAAAGCAATTGTTTTCAAATGATTTAGAATTAAATATCAATATCTGATAAAGTTTGGTTTAAAAACTCTTTTCACAAAATGACTTGACTTATCGATGTGCTTAAGAAGAACAACCTTATCAAAAAAGTCTTTGATAATTTGCTAAAGAATTACATTTGAAATAGTTAAGATTTTATCGAGCAATTTTTCAATAATCAGCCTTATAAAAAAGGACTTTGATAAATCTTCAATAAATTGTAAAGAGGTAGTTCATGATTTATTGAATAGTTTTTTGATAAATGTCTTTATTGATAAACTCTATGAAAAATATTCTTTTAAACATAAGCTTTCATACTTGTCGATATATTTCACAATATGTTATTTATCGAAATATTCTTCGATAAATATGCTCTAGCTTATTGATAAATACTTAAATACATCATTTTTTAAACTTTTTAGACATAATTTCAATGATTCTTTGATCTTTTCAAATCATGTACCAAATTTGGAAACTATAACTTATAAGATCATTGAATCAATTTAGATCAAGTTCATCATTTAGCTCAATAGATCAAAATAGAGATCAAAGCATAACTTGAAAGAGATTTATCATGTCAAAACAAATCATCAACATATAATCAATTAAGATCAGACTATAAATCCATGAAGATCATTCATTCAATTAAATTCAAGTAATTCATAAGCTCGAGAAATACATTCACTGGCCAATAAGATATTTCAAGACAATTCATTTTAAGCTTAATGAAGAATATTATCGAAGATCTCTTCAATAAATAACCTGATTGAATAGTTTATTGATAAGAGTATAGTGAATTTTACTTTCAATCTTTTATGAATAATCTTTCTCAATTATAGATAGATGATTCAAACAAATTAATCAAATATTATAAGAACTGAATCATCATCAAACATTTCAAACGATCAAATAGACAAAATCAGGATTGTAGTGATTTGAATTTCAAACAATTCATCTTCTCTTTCTTTCAATTGACTTTATGAATTTGTAAATTAAGATTTCAAAGATCATATTGAAAAGAAAGTAATTCAATTAGATAACTGTAAAGATCAATAATCAAAACAGAAACTCAATGATCTAGTTGTGACCAATTGTTACTCAGGTCGCGACTAAAAGTCACAGAGAGTAAATCTGATTGAAACAATGATTTTTGGTCCTAACTTAGTGTCAATTTGGTTGTGACTAGAAATCAGAGAAGAGAACTAGATGAAAAATATTTTTGGTTACAACCACAAGGAGCAAAATGTGTTCAAAACAAATTTGTGGTTGCGACCAAATGTGTTTTTGGTCGCGACAAAAGTTCACAGAGATGCTTAGAAATCAATTTTAAGTACTTTGGTTGCAACTACACAAGACAAAACACTAAATTCGTAGAAAAACTGCAACACCAACTACTTTTTATGATTTTTTAGGCTTAGGAGATTGCTTAGGAAACCTTAATAAGTAAGGCTCCCCGACAACGGTACCATTTTGATAACTATTATTTTAATTATCAAACAAAACTAAGCTAACCAATAGTAAAGTGGAGGCTAACCTAGGTTGATTCACAAGGAGCCTAGATGGATGTTAAGATAACTAATTAATCTAATGAGCCATAAATTAACAAGTTAAAGAGATGGTGTATGATGAGATTTTATCTAACTTCTGAAAGTATATCCTATGCTATTGTTTGTGCTTTTAAGTGTTTATGATGATGAGATGAATGAATGACAAGTGTGTTCCCTTAGAGATTACCTAACCTTCATTATCCATAGAATATGAGAAGTTAATCAGTTGAATTAGAATAGGTTTGCTAACAACTCACTAGCTAAATCTCAATCAAAGCTACAACTCGTAAACATTAATAGAGATTATGCATTATTCAACTCAGAGATAGAAGAAGACTAAGAAAAACAAATACAACTGTACTCTATTTTATAATTACTCTAATTACTACAGCCATATCCAACTTGGTATAAGGATGAAAATCAATCAAAGCATCAATAATGCAGAAATAAGAAATCTAACTTGGTTCCCTACATCTATGTCATCTACTAACTCTAATTGAATCAATAAATCAGAAGTAACTACATCAACTCGATACAATTAAATCTGACTTAAGACATAATGAAACTCCCTATTTAGCTCAAGGATTCTTGTTCAGCATCATCTCTAAGATAGCACAATAGCTTAGCCTTGCATTGCCATATGAACTTTAAAAGTAACAGAAAACACAGCAGTAGTCATAGTGAATATGGAAGAAGAAGAAGAAGATGAAGATGACATCTGAACTTTCCTCTGGTTCTAGTTTATAATAGAGGAAAGTTTCATATGAGAGAATAGAAATGGAGATAGAGAATAGCGTGTGGATGTGAGATAGAATGAATGGAAAGTGATGTGATATCAGATGAGAGATGGAGAATGGTGATATTGGTGTGAATGCATGAGTGATAGAATGATATGGAATCATCCTGTGTTATGCATAGGGAAGGTTTGTCCCTGTGTGGATCTATTTAGTGATATATAAGAGAAGGTATGGATGGTGCTATCATATGAGGTGTTGGTGTGAGTATGTGTGTAATGCATGATTGATTTACTTTTCAGTGCTAGCTCATGAATCCACAGTCTGTTAGCTCACTTGCTTCTGTTATAGCACATGTGTGATCCACCACTTGCTTCTATTATCCTCTCATTAATTCTTGGATCCATCCTGTGCAACTGTAATCCCCATGTGCCATCATATGCTGCTACCAACCCTCTTTCTCCTTCAACACACGCATGACTATATCTGTTCTTTTCAGCAATGTTTAGCATGTATGTCTCTTTTCACGTGAATGCTCCTTTTACAGCACATACTTCTATTTCCTTTCCATTACATTATGAGTTATCCAATTTAGTTACAGCATCAAATTGATATGGTGCTTAATGACATTTGCTATAATGGGAATTTAAAAAAATACAAATTATTTATCTAATGAGATAAATATTCCAATATATGACCAAAATTATGTCAATTAATTCCCAACTGTTCCAATTTTATATTACTAATTAATTGCTCAATATATCGATAAATGGGGATAAAATCAATAATAAAACTCACTTTAAACATACTAAAAATCTCTACAAATATGAGTTTATCAGTTTGAAACTACTAGAAAATCTCGTTCACGCTAGAAATTTCTAGTGGTTACATGTAACGACTAGAAAATATCACCCACGGGAGGAAAATTTGAATTTCAAATGTCATAGACATTTCTACCAATTGGCAACCGCTAGAAACGTCATACTTGGAGCAAAAATTTGTTTTGTAGAATTTTTAAACAATATATTAAGTTAAAATAGTAATAAATGATATTAGCTTAAAATTAACAGCAAAAATTGTCTAAACACTGGAAAATTGTAATTAAAATTAAAATTTTGACTCAAATAAATTGTCAAATATTAAACAATTTTTTTATTTTAATTTATTATAATCAAACAATATAAGCATAAGCTGTGTGGGCTAGCATCTGCCTTATCCTTATCGGGCTACTCAGGCTGGCCAGTCTATGGTGGCTGGGCGGGATCAAGAAAGAATGGAGGTAGTTTTACACCTAGAGCGAGTGTCCTAACCAGCTATTTCATGGACATATGAAATCGGTCGAGCTAACTGTGAAACTTTAGCTGGACATGCTCGATAACTTCTCAGTAATCTCCTCCCTAACCTCCTGCCAGACCTCCTCCTGGACGTTCTCCCTAACCTTTCTTCTAACATCTTCCTCTAGTACTCATCTAAAATCATCCCATAATCCTCAGATGATCTCATCTAAAATCATTGGCTCTAGTAAGTTTGTTCTTGCCTTGTCTAATGGGACCCACTATAGACTGAGAAGTCCTGCCATTTGTGATAACCCAGTACAACTCGGGCGAGCTACCCTAGTCGATATGGGACCAAGGTTGAGCCTGCTAAATCTCTAAAGTGCTACGTTGGTTGTGGCCCGCCAACAGTGACATTATGGGATCCAATCTGGCAGACCCTTGTGACTCCCACAGATCTGTATCCACCTAAACCATGTGGCTTGTCAAAATTAACATAGGCTAATTAATGTTGAATATGTAAACTTAAATATCATTATTTAATTAATTAATATAATTAATTACATATCGTCATCTCCACTACCTCAATTGGCGAAATAGTCCCGTCTTGTAGTATGTAGAGGTGAGGCCACATGTTAGAGCTTTGCCCTATGTATATTAAATAGAAATAGTAATTATTTACATATATTATGCACAAAAACAATATATAAATCATAAATTTAATGTACTTACTATTTCATCATACGCAATAGTGAAGCTCTTGGAGCTAGCCTTATAACTCACTGTTTATTGCCTCATGATGCCCATATTCCTCCGGGCGAGGACCTAAAACAAAATGTAATAATATTAATAAAAATTTTAAAATTTTAAAATTAATACAATGATATTAATATCATATATACCTACTGCTCAGGCGAGATCCTCAACCTGACACAGTGGGCCCAACTTGTTCCATAACTCTATCGGGTATATCTACCACAATGTCCTACAATGGCCTTGTCCTATCGCCTTTCTTCTCCCACCACATATCCCCCTTTATTTCTTCCATGTTAACCCTATCCTCTTTAGGGTATCCACCTTCATCTCCTCTCCCATTATGAATTTGCCCTACAATTAAATAAAAGACAAAATTTTAGTCATTATATGATTATGAACATTTAATACAGATTATATATAATCTACATCAAATCTATATATACATTACATAGATTCAATGTATTAAATATATATATAGTATCTATATTAAATCAATCTAAAAATATATATTAATATAGATATATAGATTAATTAAATAATTAATTAATCTATACATTAATTAATCAACTAATTAATTACTTTAAATAAAAAATATATCTTACCTTAATCATCTCCTAGTCTGCATATGTAATATCCTAATTTTTAGGCTCAAAAGCCCAAAAAGTAGTATGTAAGAGGCAGGCTATTAGGCTCCTTTAAAGAGAAGTCCTAGAATTATACAGAGGGTGCTATGTCACACCTTATTTTCGTACATCTTATGGATCATTCAATATCATTTAAAACAACTTAAACATCTATTCAAGTTCAATTACAAAATCTAGAATTTCTAAACTTCACGGGTATTGTTCATATGGTAATTCTAGATTAAGCGACGAACTTCAAAAAACATAATTAATTCTACAAAAATAGAAATGAAGTTGTTCAAAAGGATACTCCAAGATAAAATATTTTACTTTATCAAAAAAATAATTTTTAGACCAAATACTTAGACAATTAATATAGTTTAATCGTAAAAAATAATTGTTCATTGGGTCAAAATTTCTAGAAAATAATTTCTGGTCCCTAAGTTTAAAAATTTCTTTGTATTTATACAAACATCAAAATAAGACGTTCTTGGTGTCAAAACAAAGCTTGAAATGTTAAATATATTTCTATAAAATTTTATACATTTATTCTATCATTTACTATTTTTAATTACATCTCAATTGTCACTACCTCCTCATGAGTGACTATTCATAGTGACAAGTTTCAACAAATAACTTTACATACATATACATTCAAACATGCAACTAATCCCTATCTCTTCTCCATACATTTTCATCTTCTTATTCACTTGAAATACCTGTTGTGGTTAGGATATAGAGGGTTGAGATTTCTAGGGAAATTTCGGTAGCAAATGGGACTAAACAATGTATGCTTCAATATAAATGCTTGTGCTTGCTTGTTATTGTGTCAACATTGTGTAAGGTGCATGCTTCCATGTAACATATGAAATACAATTGACAAAAGTAATCATAGAAACAAAGCTTCAATCATATACACATATGCAATACAATTCAACGAAGTTATAGCACAAATAAGCATAACATCCAACACATACAAGTTTAGGATAATTTACTACCTTATTGCTTTACTTTCTTTTACTCTTTTACTTGTACTTTATCCTTGCTAAGTGGCTTCCTTCTTGAGTCCACAAAACAAAGCCTAAGCATCACATATACATCCATTCATCATGATCCAATTCAACTAGCATATAAGGACATTGAACTTAACCTAATCAATTAAATCCTAACTTTATTTATTTGTGGTTAATTGTATTGTTCTTTGAATTAATTTGTACCTGGATTTAACCTACATAATTTCTCCTTTTGAATCTATTTGTGAGTTTAGAATTATAAAATTCTTACTCCTACACCAATTCTAGTAGAAATTATCAGCACCCTCAAGAATTTCCAAAAAATATTATTTTGATTACAATGCTTCCAATACTTGTTTCTCTACTTAATCCCATACAATTTTTTATTTTAAAACATTGGAAGCATCAAAATTATGATATTCAATCACTGTTCATGTGTATGAACACTACATATAAGACTTTAAAATTACATCTTTCAATTTCAATGCTTCTAAAGTTCCAAACTTAATCATACACAAAATCATCATTTGAATTCAATCGAAGCATTATATCATTGAGAATCAATCTCCATTGCCTAGAACAACCCTTAGCCAAAAGGTCCACATGAAAGCAAAGTCAAGATTGCACATTAATTCCATAAACAATCATCCAATATAAATTTAAGTACTAATTACATAGTTATAGCTTCAATTTCTTCTTCCCCCTAAATTTCTAGATTTTGGACAGCAAGCATACTATGGGAAAATGTCATTTTCCTTCCCTTAAAAGCCTAGGTTCAAACCTCCTAATTAAAGGAAAATAAGATAGGATAGATTGAGCTTTGTTCTTGGATCGAAGTACCTTGGATCTCCCCTTGAATTTGCCTTAGAATGGTTGACTTTTCATTTTGTAAGAGTTTCTCCTTGGTCCTTCAAGAGCATCACGTGTTTAGGTTTATGGGAGGGGTATTTATAGCCAAAACTTTGGCATCTTGGGACAAGAATATCCATCTTTTTTTTTAATTATTACAATGGCGTAATCTTGAATTTGATTGGTTGCTTAATTCCTTAATCATCATTGTAACATCTCAAATTTTGTTAGAAGGAATTTATAAGGGGTTGTTAAGGTTTAAGAGTATTTTTTTATAGAATTAAAAAGTCTTAAAGATTAAATTTTAAGGAAAAATTAAAGGAAATAACAAATCATTAACATATTTTGGGTTTAAAAAAATTAAGGAAAAGTCACAGAATATATATTTTGGGGATCTAGAAATTTTGAAAGAATTTATTTCCCTAAGAGAGTAATAAATGATTTAATAGCTATTTTTCAAATTTTAAGGCTCTATTTTCTTGAAAAATTCAAGAAAACTAGTTAGAAAGTATGGTTACCTTGGAAATTTTAGGGAAATTATTTTCTAAGCTAGAGAAGCTATTGGAAGAAGGAAATTTTAATACACTATTAAGGATTATTTTTAGGAATTTTTTAAAGATTTAGAAATAAAGGAGGAGATAGAGAATAAATAAAATTTAGAGGAGAGAAAGGTCATTTTCCTCACCTCATCCACCTGTCCCTCTTTACCCATATATCACCATCATCTTCTTCTTCCAAAACAGAGCGGCCCTGTGAGAGAGAGAAAGGTGAGAGAGAGAAGTGAGAATGAGAGAGGAGCCTGTAGAAGGACTAGAGTTTGTGATGTTAGAAGGAGTGATCGGAGGTCAGACATTGAGCTCGTGATGCTGTCAACCAGTTGAGGTGAGTTCTCTGACTCTATCATCACCTCTGACTTCTTTGTACATGTGATTTTAAGGATATTAACTGGTTAAAATTGGGGCTTTGAGATTAAATTACTGATTAAGTAATGCGTAAAACTTTTGAGCGTAAAATCTAACTAAGATTAAGAGATTTGGTTGTTGTGTATGCATTCTTTGCTCTGGATTGTGTTTCCCAAAATATGGGTGATTTAACTTATCAAAAACAAAGTTGAGTGTGTAAGTGTTTGATATGATGAAGTTAACAAAAAGATTTAAGTTTATTAAAAGCTAGAGTATTGGTTGTTGTGTTTATAATCTATTTATTGGGCTATGATTTAAAAAAAAATAGATCATGTTGTTTGTTCGTTAAGGACTTAGGATTTTTGGAAATTGAGGTATTCAATTGATTGAAAGTAGTTCCTCTGTTTGGGTCATAAATTTCGATAGGAAAGACCCATCATTTTTTTAGAAATTTTCAATTAAGACTTTTAATGGTCAAGGTATATATATATGTATGATGTTTATAATGTTTAAGGGGATTATCGTGTTCGCTATACTTTGGTCTCAAGTGATGAAGATTTGTTGTTTTGGCATTCTTTTTGGGTTAAGAAATTGTTTTGAAAGCTATGTTATGCTAATAGAGTCTTGGGTTATTAAAACAAGCATGAAGGCTTTAAAGTGATGTTAGAACAAAGGTATTAAGGCTGTGAAATGATTTTGAATCAGGACCTTGATGTAAATGGAATTGAGTTGTTGAAAATGAAGTTTAAGGAGGAAGACACTGCTGTAATTTGCTTTGAAACTGAAAAAGAATAATTTGAAAAGCATAAAGGAGATATTATATAATTTGATATTAGAGTTCTAATATGATTTTAGTTTGTGGCCATAAGGGTTTTAATCATGAAAGCTATATTTTCATAAGATATTGTTGGTTTAGAAAAAATTTTTGGGTTCCTAAAGTCTGTAAAAGGTTGGTGTTGAACTTGGAATCTTTTAATGGATGTTTTGGTAAGTCGTGATATCACACAAATGATTTAAAAGTGTCAAAATATGGTAGTTAGTTGGTGACTTTTACAAAATGTTGTAGGATTCTTTTTAATGGAGTGGAAAGAAAATATGATGGTGAAATAGTTAGTGTTTAGAAATTGAAAGATTAAAAAGAGCTACCCACTATTTTGGACAACAACATTCTAGTTACAAGGGAATGAAGTTGTTGTTTTGGGCTTCTTTAATGCTAAACAAGTGTTTGGAAGTTATGATTTTGATGGTTTAAGAGTTTAAGTATTGAATACTTCCTATTATGGTTTTGTAGTGCTCAGAGATTTTTAAATGATGGTTTGAGCATTGTTCTTAAACCTGGAAATAACTTTTAGATTTATTATAGTCGTGCTGTCCAAACGATTGAAGAGAAGGATATTCTTGGTGACTTGAAGTTTGTTGGGCATTTAGCTATGGATAACCTTGATGTATGGTTAAGGTGGAATGATTGCATTCTTTAGGTTCTATCATTGTTGCTTATTATGTTAGGAGAAATTTCTGGTAAAGGCATAATAAGAAGGATGGTAATCGAATAAAGAAATTTAAAATAGTATTGAAGGACGGTTTAAAATTAAAGTTAATAGAGGCCCTTTCTTTTAAAAAACTTAGGTAGTGATATGGAAAATTTCTTGGAGTCTACTTATAATGGCAAATTGAAGCACTTGGGAGCTAGCATGTGAGTCAATAAGGTCCCATGACAATAATATTTTCAATAATATCTTTCTACTTGATTCATTTTATTTATTTAAAGTATTAATTTTTTAGTATGATTTGCTAAAAACATATTTATGGAAATTATATAGTTGTTGATTGATATGTGAATGTTTAGTTGAAATAACGATGATTATTACTTAAATGTTTTGCACACTTTATTGTTACAAATTTGTATACATGAGGATTTAAAGCAAATTTGTACAATATTTTTTATGCTGGGGTCATTGATTATGAAATATTGTTTAAAAGATTTTAGTATTGAAAGATCTTGTTCTTTATTAATGTTAAATTGACCTCATGAATGTTTGCAAATGTTTGTGAGAGGACTGAATACATAACGTTGGTTACTAACAACAGTACTGTTAATCCTTGATGCACCATGGTTAAACTCGAGCTCGATATTCGTAAGCATAGTATTCACTTTGGTTATTCGTGGGATTTATTTTTGCACCTGTTATTTGTGGGTCTTATACCTGCACCTGTTATTCGTGGGTTTCACACATGCGCCTATTTTCATGACTTCTAGCCGCACCTATATGATTTGTTGCCCTTGTGGACTGTGTGTCCATGCCAGATAATTCGTTTTGTTGAAGCCCTATGGAAAAATGAGATTTGGAAATTATCGTTTTAAACTTGTTTCTTTAAAAAAGTTGTTTTACTGAGTATTATATTGACTTGATTAATACTTGTTATACAGATTCATTTTTGCTATATTTTTATAATTTTGGAAATTGATATTTATCATCAAGCTTTATTATTCCAAAGTTGAATGTGTTTTAAATTATTTATTTCCGTATTTATTTATTTCTTTTAATGGGATGTTATTCATCAGAAGATTATTTGGCCTCATATATCACTGCAAACTCTGCACCTCCAGAAACATAGAGAAGACCCTAATGGCTAATCCAAAACATGTAGATGCTCCAATAGTCTATAGGCAGGATTCCTGTCCTTTCTTGTCTTTTCGAGATGTATAAATAATTGTATATGGTATGCTATTTATCATTTTAAAAGATATAAATATATTCATATATGATAAATAATAAAATGGCTTATGCATGTGTAAGATTATTATTATATTAATTATGATATTTAAAGGCTTATAGAATGTGAGCTCTCTTATATTCTGTACCGGTCATCCCTTGATTTTTGGGGTGTTACAATCATTAACTTAATTATTAAATTATTTTAATATAAGTGATCACATGGCATAATCCTTTACTTCTTGTCTTGGCACCATGGGAAGGATATAGGAGGGGTATTTATAGCCAAAACTTTGGCATATTGGGACAAGAATATCCCTACTTTTCTTAATTATTTCAATGGCTTAATCTTGCTCCTTATTGGTTGGATTTTGTATTAATTAACCTTAATCATACTTAATCCAATTCTTACATTATTTTATTGCAATGGAGCACATGTGATAATGTTTTTACCTCCTTCTTGGTTCCATGTGGAAGGCATGTGGGGTCCACAAGACACCTCACAATGCCACCTTATGATATTGGCACATTCCATGAAATTTCCTTTCTTTCTTTCTTTTTTATTAATTCATAAAATAGTATACAAATTCCATTTGACTTCTACACATTCTCTTAGCATTTTGGACCCTTGCTCGATTCCATATTAGACCAAAATTGGGTCCTACCAATTATTTGGCACACATCCCAAGGTGCTTCATTTAATGTCTTATGCCATATCCTTAAATTACCTTTATATTTTAGATAAATTATATAAAATTATTTTAAAATTTTTAAAAATTTATTCTAATATAAAATTAATTTCTTATAAAGTCTCATAATTTTCTGAGACACATAAATCCTGATAAAAATTTCATACCTTTCTTTAAATCCTTTGTGGAAGTCTTTTTCACCTTAAATTCTCTAATTAATTTTACATGACTCCTTTTTTACTTTTGTTAGTTTCCTAAATTCTTATATTAATTATAAGATATTTTTGTAAAATTTCATCTAATTATAAGGTCTTAATGATACTATAATAATTTCTAGACTTTGTAGATAAATATTAATTTTTTGGGACCTCAAATTAAAATTCTGAAAAATATGCCTGGCTCAAATTCCATTATCTATATCTTGATAAAATTTGGGACCCAAATAGTTTTGGACAATTTTGGGTCATTTCTGACTCAACTTTCTATAATTACCATTTTGCCCTTAAATTTGACAAAATTGCACTTTTTCCCTAAAATTGCCAAATTCCATTTTAGTCTCTTTCTTAAAAATTTGAAATTTCTATTTAGTACATGGAATCTCAAAACTACATTTAGCTCCTTAAACTTTTACTATTTACAATTTAGTCTTTGAACTTTTACTAAATTGCAATTTGGTCCCTTTGACTTTATAACTTCATACATTTTTTCTTTGACTTAACTTATCTAACCTTGTCTTTTCTTTCTATTTATCGTCACAATCCCTTCTAAATCTCTTTCTTCTCTCAATCTTATACTGATAAGAAAAAACTAGGATATGACATTTTCACCCCTAAAATAAATTGCGTCCTCGAAATTTAATTAGTACATTAGTCAAATTATCTTGGATATATCTTCTCTTTATATTCTCTTATGCTCTTATGACTAAGGCTTGGGGTATCTATCTATTATCTTGTCATCCAAAGTGTTCTCATTATCCGTAAAACTTCATATATTTCTTGCACTACTCTCCTTTTCTGAATCAACTTAATCAGAGTAAAACTCTACTTGTTTCTGTTACTTACTTACTTGCTATGCATCTATTTGTTTATAAACGACTCACTATGCTGGACTTATGAAACATCCTTACTTTCGTACGTCTTAGGGACCATTCAGTAGCATTTAGAATCACTTACAAGACCTTAGAAGTCCATTACCTAAATCTGGAATTTTTACTCTTCTCGAATTACTGTTCATAGGGTATTCCAGATTTGGCGATGAACTTCAAAAAATCATAAGTAATTCTAGAAAAATTGAAATGATATGTTTATAAAGCTACATGAATATAACATCTTGAAATTTAAGGGAAAAATAATTTTTAGACCAAATGCTTAGTCAGTTAATACAGTTTATTCGTCAAAGATTATTGTTCATTTGGTCAAAAATTCTGAAAATAGATTCTAGTCCCTTAATTTGGAAAATTCGTTCTCATTGTACAGACATCAAAATAAGGTGTTCTTGGTGTCAAAAGAAATTTTGACATATTAACTAAATGTTTGTAAAATTTTATACATTTATTCTATCATTTACTATTTTTCATTACATCATGAACATTATTGTTCAACTTATCATATAACATCATTACATAATAATTCTTCACATAACATTTATACTATCCAATCCCTAGCTTCTCTTCATGCTTATTCATCCTCTTTCATCATTCATAAACCTACTGGGATTGGGATTACATGGATAGGGTGAGATTTCTGGGGAAATATCAGGAGCAAATGGTACTAAATAATGCATGCATTAATGTAAATACTTATGCTTGTTTGTGAAAGTGTTAACATTGTGTAATGTGCATGCTTCCATGTAACATATGGAATAAAATTGGCTAAAGTAATCATAGAAATAGAGCTTCAATTATAAACACATATGCAACACAATTCAATAAAGCCATAGCACAACCAAGCATTTCAATACATACAAGTTTAGGATAAATTTACTACCTCATCTACTTGACTTTCTTCTTACTTTAACTTTTCTTCGCCACTTTCTTCTTACTTCTCTTAGATGTGTGGCTGCCTCTTTGGAGTCCATAATCAAATCCTAACATCACATAATCATCCATCCATCACAATCTAACTTCCTTGATCATTAAACTTACTTTAACTAACATAACTTCCTTTGATCCTTACTAATTGACTTGGCCTTTGAATCAATTGATGTCTTGACTTTACCCTACACAATTTCATCTTTTGAATCCATTTATGAGCTTATAATCATAAAATTCTAGCTCATATACATTGTTCAGGATAGATTTGCATAACCACCCTTTTTCTTTCAAAAATTTTCATTTTGATTACAATGCTTCTAATACTTGTTTCTATACTTTACCCCACACAAATTTTCATTTTAAAACCTTTAGAAGCATAAAAATCATGAAATTTCAATTACTATTCATGTGAGTGAACAGTAACAGAGAAGAACACCAAGAATTACAACTTGGAATTCCAATGCTTCCAAGGTTCAAAACCTATCCAATCTTATACAAAATCATCATATAAATCTAATGGAAGCATTTGATCATTGAAATTTCATCTCCTTCTATCATGAACAGTGTATATCAAAAGGTCTTAACCATGGCAAAGTCAAGAATATCAACTTGATCAAATAACCAATCATCTAACTAGCTTGTTTAAGCTTCAATCACATAACTCTAACTTTGATTTCTTCTTTCTCCTTTCATCTAAGGTTTTGGACTGCACAAAAATCTTAGAGAAAGCTCAACTTTCTTCCATGAAAACCCTAATCTCAAGCCCCCAAATTAGAGGAAAATAAGCTAGGATAGATTGCTTACCTTTAATCTCTAGCTAGCTTGAACTTTGGTGCCTTGAATCTTCTTTGTCTTGGCTTGAGTTTCCATTTTGACATAGCTTTCCCAAGGGTTCTCATGCCATGGTTTTGAATAATAAATATGGAGGTATTTATAGACAAATTCTATAGAAAATGAATAGACAAGATCACTTTGTGCACTATTTGATATAATGGGTCATATTTGATCTTGGATTAGTTGCCTTACAAGCCAATGAGATGATATCATCCATGACATCATCAAGAGATAACTCATAGCCCATGTGATGAAATTTCAAAGGGAGGAAAAATTTGGAAAAATTATAGTCCAATTCGGTACCGACTTAGTCTGATTTCCCAAAAACCAAACTGTTTTATTAATCTAATTTTTCTGAGATTCCATAATATGTTTTCTAACCTTAAATCCAGCATCCAGATTCTTCCTACCATTGACATTCTTATACTGGTTCTAAACTTAATTACAGATCCCTTGGCAGATTACCAAAATGCCCCTTGATTCTTCTTTATTTACTTTAATATCTCAAGGGCATTATCGTCTTTTCACAACTCATCAGAGCATTCTCTGACCTTGGTCAACTATTTTGGGAACTCTCCTTGACTGTATAACCTTAGTAAAATGACCAAAATGCCCTTCATCTATCTCTGGCTCAATAACATAACACAATGGCATACTCAATGGCATTTTTGTAATTTTGCATTTTTATGAGTCTTTAGTAGCCCTGGCCCACATACTTATTTGAAAATATTACTAGGTCTATAAGATGCTATTTGGGCCCTCTATATGGTCCACTACCTTCATCGGCTAAATTCTTGAGAAATTCCCCCGAAATATATTTACTGGATGTTTTAATCCACTGTAAATTTTATAATAAATTCTACAAAATTACTTTTTGGATTTTGTCAATTTCATAAATTCTCATTAATTATTAGAATTTACTACCAAATTTTATCTAATTTTGAGGTCCAGAGGATACTATATTAATTTTCTTTTCTTTAGAAATTCATATACATTTTTTGGGACCTCAAATCAAAATTATGTGTTGCATCAAACTTATCAAAATGATTTTCTCTATTTACTAGAAAAATTTAGGACTAACATAATTTTGGACATTTAAGCCTTTTTTCCCTCAACTTTTTATAATTGTCATTTTGCCCTTGAACTTTTAAAAATTACACTTTAGGCCCTCAACTTTTCATAATTACACTTAATAGCCCAAAACTTTTGTCTACTTTACACTTTGCACCAGATTACTTTTAGACTTTTCGTTTTAGTCTCTCATCTTTATATTTTTGTCTAATAATTGTTTTTCCTTTCTATTTATCATCACAATCCTTTCCAAACCTCTTTCCACTATCAGTATTATACAGATAGGGAAAAATTAGGACGTGACAACTTGTGAGTAATTTCCATTTATTTCATATAAAATTCTCTCAAATTCTACTACATTTTGGGGTTTCAGTTAACTATTCATCATACTTTTCGTTGCATATCTCTTATTACTTATTTTAGTATCTCACAGACTTTTCTTAACATCTATAAAGCTTCACCTCTTTTTCATATCATCATACTTCTTTTTTTCTTAGAAACTCTATCATTATACTAATTGCTCTTACAGTCTTAAATAATTTTGCATAGTACAGAGAGAGGACTTATGTAATTATCCTTTCCTTACTTTATTTCTGAGTAGAAGCTTGAACTCTAACATGTATAATGCCTAGCCTGCATATTGTAGGGCTATATACCTGCTTAGAAATGCATAGCTCTAACATTGGAGCTAAAACATTTCATTCCTTAATATGCGTAGCTCTAACACTCGGAGCTTTAGCATATTTTCATAAATACAGCATAGTGCCTAGCATTTAATACAAGGAGTGTAAGCTCTTACTTGTTATTACTTTAATATCATTTTATTCAATCATTCTATCCCTTCTAAAGGGAGTCTCTCTATCTATTTACAAAGTTAGCTACAAAACCTCTTCTTACTATACTTCTCATTATATATTTCTTATTCTGTATCATATTACATGTTTCTCACGTCGTATCATGGCATATCTTGCCACATCATGGCATATCTTGCTGTATTTTACTGTAACATGGTGTATCTTGAGATACCATAAATCTAAAATTCTCTTTGACTTATAAGTTTGTCAGCTTTTGAGGAGGATCTTCTGAGAAGGATCTTGCTCTTAAGCCTTTCTAACTTCCTCATGAAATAAAATTGTAATCTTAATCTTTTCTTTCAAATCCTCTTCAGGTGGATCTAAGATAAGGGTTTTAGTCCCTTACATTTTATAACTCTTTCTAACTTTTTTTAACTATTTTCTATCATTTTGCATAACTTTGTGCATGACTTGGCAAAGATGCCAATTTTTCATAACTTTTCAGGGATTACCTACAATAGTTAAAAGGTTTTTGAGCTAACTATCTCTTGTTAAAAGGTTTTTGAGCTAACTATCTCTTTCTCTTCACGCTCCTATATTTGGAACTAGTACAAGTACTTCTAGTATCCCTTATTTTACTCATCACTAGGCACTTATGTCAATTAACATTGTTTCCTCAGTGTACTCTAACATCTTTATAATCTTGTGACTTAACACTGTACTTCCTAGTGGGTTACCCATCACTGAATTTCTCTAGCATAAGCACACTTAACTGAAGTGTGCTGTTGAGTTCTGGCTAAATTATAATTTATATGATTATGAGTTCTCATATACTTTTCTTCATAAAGTAATGTTCTATCTTTACTTTATATTAGACCCTCTTTACTAGGTCTATCTAACCCAAACATATCTTTTGGTCTTCTCTCAAAATATTTTGGGTTCTCTCAAAATATTTTGGTCTTCTCTCAAAATATTTTGGGTTCTCTTACACCATGGATACTCTCTTTGTATGAGTTAGTCAACACCTTGTCCTTGGTGATTGTCATATCAAAAGGATATCAAGTTGTCCTATTCCTCTTCTTCATGACTCACATTATCCTATCCTTAGGCTAAATTATTTCATGACTCGGAATCACCTGCTGTCATCCTAAGCCTTTTTAGGAACTATCAGATTTTGGGATTACACCCTTGTGAATCATGTTAGGATCAACTGCAATTCTTCTGAAAGACTTCAACTAATGAAATAGGTTACAAGGTTAGCTACTCCCCCATTGTTGATAACTCATTAGATAATTCTCTATTACTATGTTTTGTAGCCCATATTACATATCAAGACTTCACTTAATCTCTCTTTTACTCAGGAGTACTTCTCTACTTTCTTACTTTATTGCGGCTTACCATGGGCATTTACCGTGTGCAATCATGGCCTAGCCATCTATAAATACCATAGGCAATTGCCTTCTGTTACTATGGATATGTATCATAACTTCTCGTCTGTATCTATGCTCTATCTGTGAGTAATATGTGTCATATCTGACTCTTATCTGAAGAGTGATCTTAACTCATTTGAGTCTAGCTTTCTCTAAGAGCCATATGTTTAATATCCAACTCTTGTGTGGAGAGTGATCTGAAAATAACTCTTAACTATTGTCTGTTCTTTTTACTATATACCATATCTCTTGATAAAGTTATGATACTACATTCTCTTAGTATTTACCATAACCCTACCATAATAAATGGTCATGAGTACTATATTCATAAGCTTGTAAAAATACCTTAGTAACCCCAATCATACTGCAAACGACTGTGCCACTTGATTTTTCACTTATAACTTCATTTATACCCTCATACATAATCTTATGGGGATTTGTCTATCAAAACTAAGTCTATTTTCATATCATATGAGGTTTTTCTTATATATGAACTGGTCTAATTACTTCTTGTTTGGAAATTATAGTTCTAACTTGTCTTTATCCTCTTTTGTTAAGTGGAAGAGAATTTGATTCAGCCTAATCAATGATAAGGTTGTTTGGATCATAATCATGGGTACTTTATCTGCATTGATTACCTAATTTGAGAAGTTAACATAATCCCTGGTCCTCGTCTTCCTAAAGAGATAATGATCCTTTCACGTATGGCTTAGTAACTTTTCTTAGGCTAAGTATACTCTTAGGCTAAGTATACTATGACTTTTGGGATCTGTTGTGATCTACCGTTAGCCTCTTCTAGGTCTATTATAACCCTGGAACAATATCTTTGCTAGACATATTAGGATCTACTATGATTCTTTGGAATCCACAGTGATTCCGTTATACTGTTTATTCATCTATGGGAAACTTTGAACCATAGGACTAAGTGATATCTCTATAGTTGGTAATTATTGTTGATAATTTCCCAAGACTGTTTCAATTTACCAATACCCCTTATCTTAGGCCTTATTAATTCTCTAACCAACCAACAATCCCTTTAAGTTCCATTTGTACCTCATTAAGGCTTTCTCTAATAGGCATAAGTAAACATACTAGGTCTAGAGTAGCTCTATAGTATGCATTATGGATATTACCTTTTAAACATCATCGGGTTACTACCCCTTAAGCCAATAGGAATAATGGCAGACAACAAACAGAAAGATCCAATTGCCTTATATAGTCATTGCAAACAAATAACTGGTGCCTGAGTTACTTGTCACTTTTACTTAGAGAACATTAATTTATATTACATCTTAAATCATGTTAGGCGACTTCATTGCCTCTTCTCTGGTTAAGGCAAAACTCTTTCTTTGTATCTGGGATCTTTCAACTATCGTATTATGTAAATATTCCATGTTAAAATGTCCATGGTTGCCACAACTATAGCAAATTTCTCAATCCGCCAATCAAAGGCTATCTTTGTGGTCTCTATCACAAATCTCATATTTGTTAGGCTTTGATTGTCTGTTCATATTTTTAGCTTATAACTTTTCTATTTTAAATCTTTTGCTCACATCTTGAAAACTAAAAGGTCCTCTGGAATCATCTTTATTGGAAACACCTAGAGGATTCATCTCTTAGAGTTATCTTTATCTTTTCTGGCATTGTAGGCTTCTTTCTCAAATCTTGTATGCCTGTACCACTTTGTTAAACCTCTGTAACTACTTGAAATTTTTTTTTCTTACAACATAGAATTCAATCTATGAGTTAGCTTCTTATTCATTCAACTCTAATTGTTCATGTGGATGAACTTGGCTAATTATCCATTAGAGGGTTCCTCTTCCCCTACTTTAACACTTTAAATTAGCCTCATGCTCATCTCTATTTGATTGAGGAGAATGATTTATAAAACTACTCAAGAAAAATTTCCCAGGTAAACGGATCATTTTCTATCTTTTTAGAGTAACTTCTGTACTTTTCTACTATGCTGACAATCAACTAATAATGCCTTCTTTTATGTATGATACTTCATCACTTTAGAGGTTGCTTCAAAGTTGTTTATCCCATTGTTTATTTCTTGGGCATCTAATGCACCCTAAATCACAAACAAATTATGCTTATGGAATTTTACATTCCATAGTTGGATACTATCTCATTCTTCAGCAGATCCTGATTATCTACTAGTAGTAGTCTATTCTTGTCTGGATTGTGGCTCCTCTACGATTTTGTTATATAATCATCATAAATCAATAACAGTTGTTTCTATGGCTATCGTGATGATAACATCTCTTCCTTATTCCTAGCGTACCTAGGTCACCTAGATCTCATCTATCATCAACTATTATACTTTGCCATATGGAGTGCTATACACTGGGTCTATGAGTTCCTTCACGATGGGGTTTCTCTATTTTAGGAACATTAGCTCTCATCTCATACCATTTGCTAGGCACATCTTTAGACAAATCTCAATCTCATACTTCTGAACCTTTTCTTCATAAAAGACTAACCTGACAAAGTCTCTCACAGCATAGATAAACTCTTGACTATCATACAGAGGATCTACTTCTGAACACATTATAAAGCTGGTCTTCTATGTCCTAGTGCCTCGTACATGAAACGATAAACTTTAGCGAGATTGGCATTTTTGTCTATGTCATTCCTATAGAGTCTAATCTCTACTCCTAGGGATTTTAGGTTCACATAACGATTCTGTTTATTTCCCCTAGTGTTTCACATAATGGTTCTGTTTATTTCCCCTAGCGTTATATTAAACTAACTCTGTATCTTAATTTTCTTGATCTTAGACTAGTCAACTTCTTTGACTTTATACTGATTAGCTTTTATCTCTCTCAGTAGAAGGAAACTATTCCCCATTATTATTCCTCTTAGTCCAGCCACATCGTATTAAGAAACACGAGACTCTCAGGGGCCTTGTTGACTAAAACTAGTCTACTACAACTGTATCCTTGAAGGCTATTTCATAAGGCTATAAAACTCAAGCATAAAGCAACATACTCATATGAGGGTCTTTGTTACTTTTAGTCACATCCACTATAATAGCTCGTCGTTGCATCTAACTCACTTGTTACATCGCACCAGATTATTCTGGTTCTTTTATCGTGGCCCATGTCCTTGCTCGTCGCAACCTAAGTTCTCTATGTAAACAAGTCACAACCTAAACACCTTTCTATCGTGACTTAAGCATACCTTTCTCTAAGTATTATCTTTCTAAGATTTCTTATTTGAATCCTACTTTAAACAATGAACCAATCCTAGGGAGGGGATCTTCTTGGTTCACTTAAGATTCAGACTTAAGTGTTATCAATTCTCACTAAGTATCATAACCTTAAGATGATGTTAACTACTTAGATTTAGGGCCTAGGAACTATCTTATTTGTTCTAGAAACTTTACTCTAATACCAAAAATGTCACACCTTACTTTTGTACGTCTGAGGGACTATTTAGTAGCATTTAGAACTACTTAAACATATATTGAAGTTCAATTACAAAATCTAGAATTTTCAAAGTTCACGGGTATTGTTTATTTGGTAATTCTAGATTTAGCGATAAACTTTGAAAAATCATAAGTAATTTTAAAAAAAATAAAATAAAGTACTTCAGAAGGATGCTTAAAGATAACATATTGTACTTTAATGAAAAAAATAAATTTCAGATGAAATGATTTGCCAATTAGTATAACTTATTCATTAAAATCACAGTTTATTTGGTCAAAAATTATGGAAAGCAGTTTCTGGTCCCCAAATTTAAAAATTTTATTCTCTTTATATCGACATTTAAATATGGAATTCTTAGTGTCAAAAAAAGCTTGACATGTTAAATAAATGTATGAAAATTTTATACATTTATTACATCATTTGCTATTTTTAATTACATCTCAATTGTCACTGCCTCCTCACAAGTGACTATCCATAGTGTAAACTTTCAATAAATAACTTTATATACATATAAATATACATATCAAGCATGCAACTAACCTCTATGTCTTTTTTATGCATCTTCATCTTCTTCTTCATGTGAAATACCTACTATGTTTGGGATATGGAAGGGGTGAGATTTCTAGAAAAATCTTAGTAGCAAATGGGACTAAATAATGTATGTTTCAATGTAAATGCTTGTGCTTGCTTATGATTGTGTTAACATTGTGTAAGGTGCATGCTTCCACGTAACATATGAAATACAATTGGATTAAGCAATCATAGAAATATAGCTTCAATCATACATTTAGAACACAATTCAACAAAGTCATAGCACAACTAAGAATAACATCCAACATATACAAGTTTAGGATAATTTACTACCTTACGGCTTTACTTTCTTTTATTCTTTTGGTTGTACTCTTTCCTTGCTAAGTGGCTACCTTCTTGAGTCCATAAAACAAAGCCTAAACATCACATATTCATCCATTTATCATGATTCAATTCAACTAACATATAAAGACATTGAACTTAATCTAATAAATTAACACCTAACTTTCTTTATTTGTGGTTAATTGTCTTGTCATTTGACTTAATTTGTACCTTGAATTTGCCCCACACAATTTTACCTTGTGAAACCATTTATGAACTTAGAATTATAAAATTCTAGCTCCTGTACTAATTCTAGATAGAACTGAACAGCACCTTCAAGAATTTCTAAAAATTCTGATTCTAATTCCAATGCTTCCAATACTTATTTCTCCACTTAATCCCACACAATTTTTTATTTTAAAACTATTAGAAGTATAAAAATCATAAAATTTAAATCATTGTTCATGATTGTGAACAGTAATATATAAGACTTTAACATTATATATTTCAATTCCAATGCTTCCAAAGTTCCAAACTTACTCAATCCTACACAAAAGCATCATTTGAATTCAATGGAAGTATTAAACAACAAAAGTCAATCTCCTCCTATCCAAAAAAGCATTGCCCAAATGGCCTCAAGAAGGGCAAAATCATGAATCACAATTTAATTCCATAACCAAACATCCAAACTAACTTAAGTGCTAATTACATAGTTCTACCTTGCTTTACTTCTTTCTTCATTTTTGTCTAGATTTGTACAACATAGGAAACCAAGAGAAAATAAGTTTTCCACCTACTAAAAACCTAGGTTTTAATCTTCCAAAATATATATATAAAAGCTAAGAAGATTGCTTACTTTATGCCTTAACTTGTTTGATCACTAAGTGCCTTGAATTGCCTTTGCTTTTGCCAAGTTTTCAAATGACAAGAGGTTCCCCAAGGGTCCATTGTGCATCACATTTTTAGGCTTATAGGAGGGGTATTTATAGCCAAAACTTTGGCATCTTGGGACAAGAATATCCCTCATTTTCTTAATTATTTCAATGGCTTAATCTTACTCCTTATTTGTTGGATTTTGTATTAATTAACCTTAATCATACTTAATCGAATTCTTACATTATTTTATTGCAGTGGAGCACATGTGATAATGTTTCTACCTCCTTCTTGGTTCCATGTGGAAGGCATGTGAGGTCCACAAGACACCTTACAATGCCACCTTATGCCATTGGTACCTTCCATGAAATTTCTTTTCTTTCTTTTTATTAATTCATAAAATAGTTTACAAATTCCATTTGACTTCTCCACAATCTCTTATCATTTTGGACCCTTGCTTGATTCCATATTGGATCGAAATTAGGTCCCACCAATTATTTGGCATACATCCCAAGGCACTTCTTTTAATTTCTTATGCCGATATCCTTAAATTACCCTAAAGTTTTAGATAAATTCTATAAAATTATTTTAATATTTTTACATTTTTTAGAAATTTATTCTAATATAAAATGAATTTATTGTAAAGTCTCAATTTTTTGAGACCCATAAGTCCTGATAAAAATTCTATAACTTTAAATCTTTTATCGATGTCCTTTTTTATCTTAAATTCTCTAATTAATTCTAAAGGACTCATTTTTTACTTCTATCAGTTGCATAAATTCTTATATTAATTATAAGAATTTTTTGTAAAATTTTATCTGATTCTGTGGTCTTAAAGATACTATAATAATTTATAGACTTTGCAGATAAATATTAATTTTTCGCGACCTTAAATCAAAATTATGAGAAATTTGCCTAGTCCACTTTCTATAATTGCCATTTTGCCCTGAATTTGGTAAAATTGAACTTTAGTTCCTGAAATTGCCAAATTTTACTTTAGTTCTGTTTTACAAAATTTAAAATTCCCATTTGGTACCTAGAATCTCAAAACTATATTTAGGTCCTTAAATTTTTACTATTTACAATTTAATCTCTGGACTTTTACTAAATTGTAGTTTGGTCCATTTGACTTTGTAACTTTATACATTATTTCTTTCTTTGACTTAAACATATCTAACCCTTGTCTTTTCTTTCTATTTATCGTCACATCCCTTATAAATCTCTTTCCTCTATCGGTATTATATAGATAAGAAAAATTGGGATGTGATATCTAAGGGGTTTGTCATACAAGAAGATACATTCGTGCCCTAATGATTGTATACTATACAGAAATGAGTATAAAGGGCTAAATAAATGCCTTAAATATGGCACTTCAAGATATAAAGTGAAGAAAGACAGTGGTGATTGTGATGAGATTACCAAAGGATCTCCTTTAAAGGTATGTGGTATCTTCCAATAATACTACATTTTAAGCGTTTGTTTGCTAATGCCATAGAAGCAAAGAACATGATATCATAATTTAATGGGAAAATAAGTGATAGACAACTTTGTAAACCCGCCGATTCTACTCAATGGAAATCAATAGATGAAAATTTTCTTGAATTTGGTAGTGTACTTGAATCAATAGAAACCCTTTAACTTGGGCTCTGTACAGATGGAATCAATTCATATGGTAATCTCAGCAGCACACATAGTGCTTGGCCAGTTCTCTTAGTGATTTATAACTTTCCTCCTTGGTTATGTATAAAGAGAAAGTATATCATATTGTCTTTGATGATATCGGGGCCTAAACAACTGGGAATCGATATCGATATGTACTTGGCACCTTTGATTGAATATTTGAAGAAATTGTGGGTGGAAGGTGTTAATGTATTTGATGCATATAAACAAGAGACTTTCAAACTACGTACCATGATCTTCAACAAAATAAATGTCTTCCCCACATATAGAAACTTGTCAGGATAGAATGTTAAGGGGCATAATGTAGGTCTTATATGTAAAGAAGGCACTAACTACAAGCAACTCAAGCATGGAAGGAATGCAACATCCTAATTTTTAGGCCCATAAGCCCAAAATAGGTAGGCTACAGGCCCCTTTCAGTAGAAGTCTCAGAAACATATAGAGGGTTTTTAAGGACTAATATGTAAATAGAGAAAGTATAGGGACTAAAGTAAAAACAGAGAAAGTTCCCGGGGTAAATATGTAAATAAAGATAGGGACTCTAGGAGAGTCTCAAGGTCTCATAAAGAGAGAGGAGAGAAAGAAAGAGAAAGGAATTGTAAAGGAAGGACTAGAAAGAAAGTCCTTTAGGAAAGGAATAGTAAAGGATTAGGGCCTTAGTAAGAAAGTTCAAAGGGACCAAAGGGTAAACTCTAAAGGTTCCTTGAATTAAAGTAAAGGTAGTGATAAGTTAAGGAAACATAATGATAAGTTCCAAAGAATTAAGGGACATAAGTGTCATTTTTAAAAAATTCAAGGACATAAATGTAATTATGAAAATATACCCTAAACTTGATATGAATTGATATGAATTTATGAAGAATTAAAGTTACAATTCTCGAGTTATGTTAGATCATATATCTAACAAAGGATATAACCCTAGGTAGGAAGTCAAAGATTGTTACAAGAATAGAAGACAAGGCTAAGGAATAACCTGGTGAAATATGAAAGGACAAAAATGCCCCTAATATTATAAAAGTAAATGAAGGGCATTTTGGTCATTTTAAGGGTCAATTCTTTCCAATCCAATAATGTTAAAGTTAGGAAAAACACAGACACTAAATATAATGTCAGAGAATAGATTTTGAAACCTCATAAAAAATTAGATTTAGGAAACAATATGGTTTTTGGAAAATATAACTGAGCCAGTACAAGATTTTCCAAGAACTCTCTTCAAGCTTTCTTCTTCCTTAAGATGGTGCCACCTAGCCCTGATGATGTCATGTGGATGATGTAAGAGGAGGAGAAGATGTAAGAAAGATAGGTGGTTAAATCTTGGTCATCTAAGTAAGATGCAATCTTGGCCACCTATTTAATCTAAGATTTGTCTATAAATACCCCTTGAAGTGGCTGGAAAGCATGAGAAACCTATGGGAAAACTCTTGCAAAATTTCTTCTCAAGTTAGAAGATACAATCCAAGGTCCAAGAGATCAAGTACTCAATTTAACATATTCTCCTAAGTCCTTAATCTTGTAGCTGGGAGGATTAATTTTAGATTAAAAGGTTAGAAATTATTTTATGCCCTCCCATGAATGCTAGACAAAATATGTTTGTATATAGGAAGGATGAATTTGATGTTAAAGATAGGTAAAACAAGTTGTGATAGATAGGATTCAAGTGGTTCTAGCTTGCAGTTGATTGAATTTCATGATTTGGTATCATAGAAAGTGCCATGACCTTGACTAGTTCTTATGCCTAGGATATTATTTTAATGATTCTAAGGCTTCCAATAGATTCTACATGAAAAATTATGTGGAATCAAGTTGAGAAGAAAAGTTGGAAGCATTGGAATCAAAAGTGGAATTTTGGCACCAAGAAAGGGTACCTCTCGGCCAAGTGTAGTTCATGGGGAAGGAGTATGAGCTTGATAAATCCAAGATCATATTTGATTTTTTTTATGAAAAATTGTGTAGGATTGGCCTTGAGAATAATTTTTAGAAGGCTAGAACACTAATCCTAAAATCAAGAGAAAAAAGTTAAGTTAGTGAGCTAGTCTTGACTATGATGAAAGCTCCTGGTCCTAATGAGTTGTATGATCAATGTGAATGTGTTTAGGATCTTGATACATCCAAAAGAATGATTTTATGAGGTTGACTAAAAGTTCTCTTGGTTGGAAAGCTTAGGGAGCAAGTGAAGAACAACAAAAAAGCGTATGTACAAGGTAGTGGTTTACCCATTTATGTGCTTCATATAGTATGCATATGTGTTTATATGTATAAGTTGATTGAATGATGATGTGACATAATAATTGTTGCTAGAAATTATGTTTGTAATATGATTCCAATGGCCATGTATTTTTATACAAAGCATAAAGCATGATGGCATGTCACTAGCTAGCATTTATTGTATTTTCTTCAATGTTGTTTGTAGCAAAGTGGTTGATTTCGCTGAGTTGGACGAATTGGAAAATGAAGGTTATGTTATACTCTCCCAATTGAAGATGCACTTACCTCCAGTATTTTTTGACATTATGGTCCATTTGATAGTTCACGTGGTACATGAGATTAGACTATGTGGCCTATACGTTTAAGATGGATGTACCTATTTGGCAGATAAATGAAAATCCATAAAAGGTATTCTAAGAATCCTTATTAGCTAGAGGAATCAATTGTTGAGAGATATATAGCTGAAGAGACAGTTTAGTTTTGTATCATATCTTGCTAGGGTCAAGTCAATTAGACTTTCTTAACTCAATATGATCAAGGGAGAAGAAGTAAGGGAACTCAGGTAGCCAAAGTGAAGTCTATGTCTAGTGAAGTGGTGATGCAAGCACATCTTTACATTTTGAATAATACATATGAAGTTCTACGTTACTTGAATGCTCACAAGAATATGCTCAGGAATATGAACCCAAGAAAGAGCGATATGCAACTAGCTAATGAGCATAACAAATTATTCACATAATGGTTCAAGAAAGAAGTGTTAAAGGATGATAATCCTTCTGAGACAATACAAATGCTAGTTGTTAGGCCTTGTTTGAGGTTGTGTGTTGGGTGATAACTGTCATTTTAATTATCAAACAAAACTAAACTAACTAATAGTAGAGTGAACCTAACCTAGGTCGAATCGCAAGAAGCCTAAATGATGTAAAAGTTCCTAATTAATCTAATGAGCCACAAGTTAACAAATTAATGCAATGATTTGTTAGATGAGAAGTTTAAACAAATACTGAATATAAATCATATGCTATTGTTTATGATTTTATGCGTTTGTTATGATGAAATGTATTAATGACAAGTGAGTTCCCTTAGAGACTACCTTACCTTCATTATCCACATAATATATAGAGCTAACAAGTTGAATTAGAATAGGTTAGCTAACAACTCACCAGCTAAAATCTCAATCAAAGCTACAACTCACAGACATTGAATAGAAAAATAAGAATCATTCAACTTGAGATAGAAGAAGATGAAGTAAATAGATACAATTATACTCTATTTTATGACTACTCTAATTAATTACAGCCATGTCCAACTCAGTTCAAGGAGGAGAATCAATCAAAGCATGAATTATGTATAAATAGGAAATCCAACTCGGTTCCTTACTCATTAATCATCTACTAGCTCTACTTGCATCAGTAATTACATAAATAACTATATCAACTCGATACAATTAAATCTGAATTAAAGATACAATAAACTGCCTGTCCAGCTCAAGGATTATGGTTCAGTATCATCTCCAGAGAGCACAATGGATCTAGCCTTCTATTACTGTCAAAACTTCAACAGCGACAGTAAATAGATCAGTAGTCATGTTGAATGTGAAAGAAGAAGATGAAGATGAAGATTGAACTTTCCTCTGGTTCTATTGTCTAGAATAGAGGAAAGTTACAAATGAGAAAGAATGAAAATAAAAATGGAGAAAGTGACGGAGAAGTAGAGTGATAGTGCAGATGCGTGTGGAGTAGAAGTTGGATGAGAATATTTGATATGGAATAGTGAAAGCCTTGCGTCAATTGTCATATCCCAATTTTTAGACGTAGAAGCCCAGTATATAGCCTGAAAAAAGGATGCTACCAGGCCCTGTTAAGCAGAGGTCTTAGTAAATAGAGAAAATTATGCTGATCAGTGTGATGCAATATAAAGTTCTGATAAGAGGTCCCGAAAGATTTATATTAATTTTCAAAAAGTAGGAAAATTAATACAGTATTCTCTAGACCTCAGAATCAGATAAAATGTGGCAGTAAAATCCTATAATTAATATAAGAATTTCTAAAACTGACAGAGCTCAAAAAGAAGTTTTGTAGAATTTATTATAGGATTTACAATAGATTAAAATACCTGATAAATAGGTTTCGAGGGAATTTCTCGGGAATTGAGCCCATAAAGATAGTGGATCATATAGAGGGTCCAGAATGGCACCTTATAGGCCCAATGATATTTTCAGATAAGTATGTGGTCTAGGGCTAATAAAGACCGAGAAAAATGAAGAATTACGAAAATGCCACTGAAGGTATACCACTGTGTTGTGTCCTTGAGTCAGAGTCAGAGTCAGACGAAGGGCGTTATGATCATTTGACTAAGGTTAGACAGTCAAGTAAGGGTATCTGGATAGCTGACCAGGGTTAAGAGATACTCTGGTAAGGTATGGAAAGATAACAGTGCTCCTATAAGTACTAAAGATGAACTAAGGGCATTATTGTAATTTACTAAGGATGTTTCTTGGGAACTGAGCTGCTAGAGTACTTGGGCTAGGTTAGAAACCCAAGATGACAATCCAAGGCCCAAAAGCGTAGCCCAAGAGTAATGTGGGCCCAAGAGGCATTAAAATATTACTTTAGTGCTTTTTCAATAAAGTAAAGTGACCGGGTCCAAGATAGAACTGGGTAAAGTGATCTGGAATCATGAGAGGACATAAATGGGTCCCACAAGGCACCACATGGTATGATTATAGTAAAAGAAGAAAAGCAAAGGACACATGGCATGATTATAGTAAAAGGAGAAAAAACAAGAGGACACGTGGCACGATCTCAGGCGTGCATTCAGGAAAAAGACTATAATTCTCTAGAGAGGCTGAGTCAATTGGTGAGGTATCCCAAGGTCCCCAACATTGTGCCACATGCCCCTTGAGTTGTCCCCTAAGGCGTCCTGGATGATGTCATTAATGGTGAGTCAGCAAGGAGGGTGATGTCATCGTGATGATGCAGGCAAAGCTTCTTGAGGAAGCAAGAAATCTGAGCCATTCATCGCGGATCAATCTGAACCATCCATTCCACCTCCTATCACCTATAAATAGATCCTTCCCCTCCTATTTCAAGGCACACGATGGCCAAGCATGGCCAAAGAAGAGAAAGAAGAGAGAAAGGGAGAAAGAAAGAAAGGAAGAGAAAGAGAGGAAGGAGTTCTGGTAGAACCAGGAGCAGTCTAAGAAGCTGAGGGACTGGGCAAAGCTTAGGAATGAGGTAAGTAAGTTATCTAGTCCCTACTCTAATAAAGTAGAGGATTGCTCTTAGTGGTTAGAATGGAGAAATATCTCTATTAATAAAGGTAGCTAAAGGTAGAAAGAAAGCCAGGGGAATGTCAGAGTAAGAATATTACCCCTAGCTATGCATGAGTTAAATAGAGCTATACTGATAGAGTAATAATGAAGATATTATTATGCTATGTATAGGCTCTGACCTATGGAAAGAATGAACCTTAGAGCAAAGGCTAAGAGCTAGAAGAAAAGCTACATGTCAGGTAGTAAACTAATCCTAAACTTGTATGCATTGAATGTTATGCTTGATGTGCTATGGCTTTGTGAATTGTGTTGAATATGTGCCTATGTATGAAGCTCTGTTCCTATGATTACTTTGGCCAATTGTATTTCATATGTAATATGGAAGCATGCACATGACATAATGGTAACATTTCACAAGCAAGCACAAGTGTTCACATTAATGCATGCATTGTTTAGTGCTGTTTGCTACTGAGATTTCCCCAAGAATCTCACCCCTTCCATATAAATCCAATTACAGCAGGTCTTCTCAAGATGGAGGAGATAAATATGCATGAAGATATGTTAATTGCTTAGCATGATTGATATGTGATTCATGTATGTATAATTGCTGGAAATTGTCACTGTGAACAGTAACTCGTGATGGAGGTAGTGACATTTGAGCTATAATTATAAATAGTAAATGATTGAATAAATGTATGATATTTTTTCAGTAAATAGTATACATGCCAAGATTCGATTTGATATATAGAACGTCTTATTTGGATGTCTACACATAAAGATATGATTTTTCAAAGTTGGGACCAGAATGCTGGAATTAGGGACAGGACGCTGGAGGAACAGTAAACTTCGGACGTTGACTGAAGTTGACATGGTCAAGGCGTGGTCAACGAGTCATTTTTTCCTGAAATATAATTATGTTATATTCTTTTATCAATTTGAACCACTCCGTTTTGATGTTTCTAGAATTAGTTATGATTTTTCAAAATTAGGTTACTCCGCTAGAATTTACACAGTGAATAGTACTTGCTAAGAGTAAAATTCTAGATTAAGTAATTTGACTTCAACAGCCTTAGAAGTGGTTCTAAATACTACTAAATGATCCTTAAGATGTAAGAAAATGAGGATGTTTTATTTTGGTATCAGAGCAGAAGGTTCTGGTATAGAGCAAAGTATTATGTCTCAAAGCATAAGGTTCTGGTACAGAATCGAGAGAGTTCTAGTACAGAGCAAAGGGTTCTAGCACAGAGCATAAGATTCTGGCATAGAACATAAGGTTCTGGCTCAGTGATGCTCTGGTGTAGATAGACTAACCCCTTAAACAAGTTAGAGATTTGAACTAAGAGGTTCTCCCCTAGTAAAAGATATAAGGATGGTGTTCATTGCTAAGAGACAGTAACACACAGATGGATAGAACAGTACCCCATACCTTACAACTGTACAGGGTAATCTTCAAGAAAGTGTCTAGTCTTAGTCAGCCGTTACCGCCGAGGTCTCGTGTGTCTTAGCACGATGTGGTTGGACTAAGTAGGATAACGTCTGCGGAGCAGTTTTCTCTATGGATAGAGACCGAGCTGACTAGTCCCAGGTCAAGGGAAGCTCCCAGACATTACAGTGATGATGATGATAAAGGTACCAACCTGGTTGAAGTTAATCAACTAGAGGATTGGTACAAAGTATAATCAAACCAGATAGTATAAAGGAAGAAGATATGAAGGATTAGATTAAGACAACGTTCAGAAGTAGATCCTCTATGTGAGTAGATCTACATTACGAAAGAATTTGTTCAGCTAGTGTTTCTGAACAAAAGAATTAAAAGTTAGAATGAGGCTTGCCTAGGAATGATCCTAGCATGTTGCCTAAAGTTAGAGATGAGATGATTAATAGATAGAGAGAGTTGATGTTCCTAAGATAGAGGAACCACAGTCTAGTCTAGAGCAGACTAAGACTGATAAAGAAGAAGGTAGCCACAATTTCAAAGATAAAGAGACTCCCCAATTTAAGAAAGAGTATTAAGCCAGAGTTAGATAAAGTAAAATGAAGGGTTGAGTCTATACCCTAGTAAAGGGTAATGTGGCAACCTAAGTCAAATAAATAGATATTTCAGATTCCTAAATGAATGTTTAGGATCTATCAAATGATGGGATAGAGAATGAGAATAAGATGAGGATTAATAGTGAATCTACAAATAAATGATTACGACGCTCAGGATATATCCCTTTAGTAGGGATGAGATATGTGAATGATATTCTATGCATATGAAATGGAATGGGATACAATTATGAAAGATGATTTTGCAATAGAGCTAGATTGCTCTTGCAATAGAGCTAGATTGCTCTTGTAATAGAGTCAGATTGCTCCTGAGATAAAGCCAGAGAATGAGTAGATTATGATGACAAATATGTGCATGGTAAAGCTTGTGGAGCTCCCTGCAATGTTAAATAAAGTTATAAAAGATGAGAATGATATGAGAAATTCCTGAGTGATAGAGGAAGTGAGTAAAGTCCTGATAGATAATATTGGCTTATGTGATCATTTTAGGGGAATTATCTGTTGAGTTAACAACTATGTGGAAGTAATTAACCTTGTAACTTTGTCTGTTGGTTAAGTTTTCCAGAGATGAGAATACAGTACAATAGAATCGCAGTAGATTCCAGAGGATTGCAGTTAGATCCTAGTATGGCTCCTAGAGAACAGAATTCCAGGGTCACAGTTAGATCCTGAAAAGGCTTACGGTTGATCACAGTAGATCCTGAGGGTCGCAGTAGACTTAGCCTAGAGAAAGAAAGTATTAAGACATTAGTACAATATGTCTTTAGAACGACAAATACCAAGGAAAAGTTAAGGTACAGAAGCTTCACAAGTTGGTTAACTCATAACAGAGAGAGTACCCATGATGCTAGTTTCAGATAGCCTTATTACTACCAGGGACTGAATTCAGAATCTCCTTACATGTATCAGGAACTAAGTGATCAAAGTTAAAGCTGTTAATACTGAGTACCGAGGATTTATAAGAATTTACTCATAAGATATGAGAACGGGTCAAATAAGAATGAAGAGATCTCTATGATAAGATTATAGAGAGTAAGAATGAGAAACAAGTAGATCCTCCATATGAGGATAAAGAGATTAGACGGCCAGATAGACTCAAAAGAGATAGTATAAGATGGGTCTAAGATAGAAGAGTACCAAGATTTGAGCCTGTTAGCACCAGTGCTTCAGATTTATATCTGCACATTTCAGTTAAGTGTGCTCAGGCAAGAGTAGGCCAATGATGGGTGACCCCTGGGAAGTGATAGAAAAGGTGTAAATGACATAGAAATTTGGCATATGTACAAAGAGTTATGTAAGATGATAGAAAGAGCTATGAAAGTTAGAAAGGGCTATGAACCGAAAGAAAATAGAACCCTTATGTCAAGTCCAAATGAAATGAATTTGAAAGGAAATGTTTAGAAGAATTCTCTTAAAGGCTAGCAATATTTTAAGTTAAAAGAGAATGTCTTATGACAAGGCCAAATAGATTATGATATCGCCAGATATGGCCAGATATGCCATGATACGACATAAATGATATTTGATGAGATATGCTATGAAAAGTACATAATGAGATATGTTATGAGAGATATGTATTGACAAGTACGATATCAAGTGGCTTTATAGCTAGCCTGGCTACAGATTGAGAGGCTCTGTTTTTGAAAGAGATAAGATGTTTGAATGATGAGTTACATGTGAAAGAGCAAATGAGAGCTTTCACTCCTTGCATAAAATGCTAGGCATTATCTTATGCTATGTTATATTATGTTTGTAAAATATGTTAAAGCTCCGAATGTTAGAGCTGTGCAAGCTCCGAGTGTTAGAGCTATGCATATTAAGAGAAGGAATGCTTGAGCTCCGATGTTAGAGCTTTGCATTCATGAGTAGGTATGTAGTCCTGCAATATGTTGGCTAGGCATTATGCATGTTAAAGTATGTGCTCCTATATGCTCCAGAATGGCACCTTATAGGCCCAATGATATTTTCAGATAAGTATGTGGGCCAGGGCTAATAAAGACCGAGAAAAATGAAGAATTACGAAAATGCCACTGAAGGTATACTACTGTGTTGTGTCCTTGAGTCAGAGTCAGACGAAGGGCTTTATGATCATTTGACTAAGGTTAGACAGTCAAGTAAGGGTATCTGGATAGCTGACCAGGGTTAAGAGATACTCTGGTAAGGTATGGAAAGATAATAGTATAAGTACTAAAGATGAACTAAGGGCATTATGGTAATTTACTAAGGATGTTTCTTGGGAACTGAGCCTCCAGAGTACTTGGGCTAGGTTAGAAACCCAAGATGACAATCCAAGGCCCAAAAGTGTAGCCCAAGAGTAATGTGGGCCCAAGAGGCATTAAAATATTACTTTAGTGCTTTTCCAATAAAGTAAAGTGACCCGGTCCAAGATAGAACTGGGTAAAGTCATGAGAGGACATAAATGGGGCCCACAAGGTGCCACATGGCATAATTATAGTAAAAGATGAAAAGCAAAGGACACATGGCATGATTACAGTAAATGGAGAAAAAGCAAGAGGACACGTGGCACGATCTCGGGCGTGCATTCAGGGAAAAGACTCTGTAATTCTCTGGAGAGGCTGAGTTAGCTGGTGAGGTATCCCAAGGGCCCCACCATTGTTCCATATTCCCCTTGAGTTGTCCCCTGAGGTTTCCTGGATGATGTCATTAATGGTGCGTCAGAAAGGAGGGTGATATCATCGTGATGATGTAGGCAAAGCTTCTTGAGGAAGCAAGAAATCTGAGCCATTCATCGCGGATCAATCTGAACCATCCATTCCACCTCCTATCACCTATAAATAGATCCTTCCCCTCCTATTTCAAGGCACACGATGGCCAAGCATGGCAAAAGAAGAGAAAGAAGAGAGAAAGGGAGAAAGAAAGAAAGGAAGAGAAAGAGAGGAAGGAGTTCTGGTAGAACCAGGAGCAGTCTAAGAAGCTGAGGGACTGGGCAAAGCTTAGGAATGAGGTAAGTAAGTTATCTAGTCCCTACTCTAATAAAGTAGAGGATTGCTCTTAGTGGTTAGAATGGAGAAATATCTCTATTAATGAAGGTAGCTAAAGGTAGAATGAAAGCCAGGGGAATGTCAGAGTAAGAATATTACACCTAGCTATGCATGAGTTAAATAGAGCTATACTGATAGAGTAATAATGAAGATATTATTATGCTATGTATAGGCTCTGACCTATGGAAAGAATGAACCTTAGAGCAAAGGCTAAGAGCTAGAAGAAAAGCTACATGTCAGGTAGTAAACTAATCCTAAACTTGTATGCATTGAATGTTATGCTTGATGTGCTATGGCTTTGTGAATTGTGTTGAATATGTGCCTATGTATGAAGCTCTGTTCCTATGATTACTTTGGCCAATTGTATTTCATATGTAATATGGAAGCATGCACATGACATAATGGTAACATTTCACAAGCAAGCACAAGTGTTCACATTAATGCATGCATTGTTTAGTGCTGTTTGCTACTGAGATTTCCCCAAGAATCTCACCCCTTCCATATAAATCCAATTACAGCAGGTCTTCTCAAGATGGAGGAGATAAATATGCATGAAGATATGTTAATTGCTTAGCATGATTGATATGTGATTCATGTATGTATAATTGCTGGAAATTGTCACTGTGAACAGTAACTCGTGATGGAGGTAGTGACATTTGAGCTATAATTATAAATAGTAAATGATTGAATAAATGTATGATATTTTTTCAGTAAATAGTATACATGCCAAGATTCGATTTAATATATAGAACGTCTTATTTGGATGTCTACACATAAAGATATGATTTTTCAAAGTTGGGACCAGAATGCTGGAATTAGGGACAGGACGCTGGAGGAACAGTAAACTTCGGACGTTGACTGAAGTTGACATGGTCAAGGCGTGGTCAACGAGTCATTTTTTCCTGAAATATAATTATGTTATATTCTTTTATCAATTTGAACCACTCTATTTCGATGTTTCTAGAATTAGTTATGATTTTTCGAAGTCAGGTCACTCCGCTGGAATTTACACAGTGAATAGTACTCGCTAAGAGTAAAATTCTAGGCTGAGTAATTTGACTTCAACAGCCTTAGAAATGGTTCCAAATACTACTGAATGGTCCCTAAGACATAAGAAAATAAGGATGTTTCATGAGTCCCCTTGTTCAGTGGTGTGTGTGTGTGATATATAGCAAGGTATGAAATGAGTGTGTGCGAATGATGTGTGGAATCAGCATGTACAAATGGTTTGATGCGTGAGCTGGATATGTGGAGAATGTGTGAGTGTGAATGGTATGACTGATCTGAAATGATGAGTTATATGAAGTGTGTGGTTACAGCATGTGCATGAATCTACTATACTGCACATGTGCTGAATCTCCCACTTGTTATCAGCTCCTACCAGCATATGATCTTGTTAGCCCACTTGTTCAATCCAGCACATGCTTCTTTTATCCAGCTTGCAATAATTTATGTTTCATTCTCATAGCAGCAAGTTGTCTTGGTAATTAATGAGCATTTTGCTAAAATAGGAAATTAAAAGAAGCTTATTATTTATCCAATTAATCACTAAAATCACATCAATTAATTCCAAACTGCTCTAACTTAATTTTATTAATTAATTGCTCATCATATTAGTAAACGGGGATAAAATCAATAATCAAACTCTTTAAATATACTAAAAATCACTATAAATATGAGTTTATCATTGGGACGGGTATGGCATAAATGGTTATTCTTTTTGCACAAAAGCTCAAGATGATAAAAGTACTATACAGAATGGCAGTGTGATGGTTGTAGCCAAAGTAATGCATTTTGCTAGCTCTAAAGATAAAAACCCAACAAAAGTATCCATGTCGAATTATAGAGTGATTGAAGAGATTTAGGAGGTTGATTACACCAAGTTTAAAGTTCCCATCTTCAAATGTAACTGGGTTAATAGTAATGACATGCAAGTAAATGAACAATTTGGATTTGCTTCAGTTAATATTGAAGGGGTTGGATATAGAGATGAACCATTCATTTTAGCAAGTCAAGCAACACAAGTGTTTTATGTCACTGTTCCAACAACTAATAAATTGTCTATCATGCTCCAAGGTAAGAGGCAAGTGATTGGTGGAGATGAGAGTAACTTATGATTCAAACTCGATGAAATCTTGCCTTTCACAACTAATCAACCTAAAACAATCAAGTTTGATATGGTAGATAACTAATATACTTTTAGTCATGGATCATTATGAAAGAATTTGGGAGGATTCCAATTAGTAAGAACTAAATCTATAACTCAATTAGTTTATTGTGTGCATTTTATTGTTTTATTAAGTCTTATTCTTACATGTTTTATTGTTTTGTGAACATGATAATAAAGGATCATTTGGCAAGCCTAATTGTACAGCATACGACGACTGATTAATGTATTTTAGTTTTTAGTTGATTATAGTTGAACTATTGCCTTGATAAACAAATAGGGATGATTGATTTATCTTATCATTGAAACTATTTAGTTGAATTGTTCATTGAATATTTTGGTTAGGCAGTTGAATTTTAGGAATTGATTAGTGCATAGTTTGCTAGCTAGAAATTGGTTTGTCTGGATTTCTTTGAAAACATGGTGGAATAATATGAAAATAAAGGGAAATATTATAAGTATCTTCCACAACATTTTTTAGTATAAATGCTGTGGAAAGTTAGCCAACTATTGCCATTAAAAGCATGTTTTGTGTGGACTTTTCATGCCCATCATTAAAAGTTAGCATAAACGATGTTCAAAGTCTAACTTTTAACAGAGACAGGATCCACTGTGGTCATGAAACCTCCATTAAAAGTCACTTTTAATAGTAGTTAAAAGTCTTTCTTCAATAGTGCCAAAACAACATTGTATTGGATATAAATTATTTTTATTTTATTTTTAATAGATGATTTCATTTGGTTTTTTGTTCTTTTGGATTGGACAATCTTGTAACAAGAAGGGCCCAAAAAGAAACCCACTAACTGAGTTAACCGAAAAACCAAACCAAAATATTTTAGTTAATTTGGTTATGTTATTTTATGTAGTTCAATTTTATTTTAGTTAATTTCTTCGTCCAGCACTCCATTTTTTCTTCAAGGTGCTCCAGTTTTGTGTAGGTACTAAGTGAATCAAACTAGCATTCAAAGTACTCCCGATATCTTATATTGGTATACATAGCAAGGTTTATGCTTCCACAAGGTTTCTGTGATTTTTTTCATTTCTACGTAAATATAGTATTATTAGTAGTTATTATATATTCTAGTATTCATTTTATGATTAAATACATGAAGCATGCCTTTAAACCATAAAACAAAAGAAATCACGCTGTTGTCTGTTAGATGATTCTTCATTCAAAATTGGGTCATTAGAAAACTATATTTTTAGGCTTTAAAAATGGTCCCTTGCGGAGAGCATGAAAAAAATGAAGAACATGACTCCAAGAATGTCAAAAATAGATGTCAGACGAAGCAGTTACTGAGGAGGAATGAGTCGAGTTTGGTGTGACTCGGCTAGAGATTAGGGATGATTAAAATGCATCATTTTGATCATCCCAAAACGGCGTCATTTAGATCATCCAGAATAAAAACAATTTTGATGGCGTTGTGGGCTGGGCTCAATCCAGAATAAGAATAAAAAAATAAAATTTCTAATGGCTACTACGAACTGGGTTAAGCCCAACCCAGTCCAAAATAAGAAAAAACTTATTTACACAGTAGGAGTACTGGGCCGGGTCGGATCAACCCATAATCATAAAAAATAATTTTTATAATAATTTTTTTAAGTTTAAAAAATTCTATTGGCTGACATGTGGCAGTGCTAAACTCGAAAGTGTACTCCAAGCACCAGTGCCGAGAGTTGGTTAGTTCAGTTTTTTACTTTTTTTTTTAAATTTTCCTTCTTAGAAAGCGTGAGGGAGCATAGGACCTCTGATTGATATGCGATTTGTTCCTAAAAATCTCCAAAATTAATATCTTTATTTTGATATAAAATTTGCCTATTTTTGGGAGCAATTCTAGACATATTTGTAAGTATTTAGTGTATTTTCTGGTGTTCTAGTGGTTAAATTTCTTTAGATAATTATGATAATTAATATTTTTTAATCTTTAGGTGAAAATGACTTCATCTATCACTGAATCCCTGAGATATAGTTTATATGATGACATCTTATACCTAGATGATGAGTTACCAGTGTTTAAACCTGAAAATAATGAAGAGGATATATAACTTCTTGGTGAAGATTATCCATAGAATGATCTTATAGAATGTCAAGATGTTAATGACCGAGAGGAGAACCTTCAAGAGGACCCCGAGGGGAACCTGAAAATGATCCAGAACTAGAACTTGATGATTTTCCTAAAGAAGACTGGGAGGAGTTAGTGGAGGAAGAACCATAAGTGGAACCTCAAGTGATATTTGATTCTGAATCAAGATTAGAAACTTTATTCCCCATCAAACTCCTTCATGAGTAGCCTTTCATGGTTTCTTCATAATCAAACTCCAAGTCGGTGCCTACTCTTCATGATGACTCTCTAGTTGAGTACAGAGAGGAAGTGAACCAACCTCTTACATTGGATTCATGACATATAAGGAAAATATTGAATTCTATGTAAAAGTCATAATGGAATATATAAGAGCAACTAGGGTAGAGGAAAGCCCAAAGAAAGACCCATAAGGAAGGTGTATTGGGTTAAAACTATAGAGTTTGTATCTAAATGTCAAAAACAACCTCGCAAGTTTAAGAAACTGAGAAAAGCAATGATTGCATATTGTAATACTCATATCAAATAATATACATATGTATTTGATTTATGCTACTTTGCTTTGTTAAGGATATATTTTATTACTCTTTCTTTGTAAAGACTTGCAATCTATTGCATGCCTTATATGTAAAAGAAACATGTTTCATTTCCTTTTTTTTTATTTATAATTCATGTATACTTTTTATAAGTGGGAACCTTTCTTTTATAATGAGTCATCTAAAAGAAAATTTTGATGAGAATAGTGTTTATATTAATTTTGAGAGAAAGTGATAGCTATTGCTAGTACCTATGTGATAGGAAGTAGAAATGTATTCTCCTGATCATAGGTCTAGTAATGTTATTATTTTCTGATCAAAAGTGATAAAAGTACATGACATTGTATACTTTACATGTGCTATATACGTAAATTCAGTTAAATGTTCTATGGTTAAATAAATTATTGTGGGATAAGTTTGTCATAGAACCGATATTAACAATGGCAACAAAGAATATTATTTTTTAATTAAACAAGGAGAAAACTCAATGGGCACAATTAGGATATTTGGCACTGAAAGGTCCAATATATTCTAGAAGAACAGGATGCGAATGAGTAACCTAAGGTTAGAAATACATTATAGCACAGGAGAGACCAGGAGGCATACCTATCTTGGAAAAAGAAGAATAACATGGCAAGAATCATGCTACTGAGTGATAACTGTCGTTTTAATTATCAAACAAAACTAAGCTAACCAGTGGTAAAGTGGAGGCTAACCTAGGTCGATTCACAAGAAGCCTAGATAGATGCTAAGATTCCTAATTAATATAATGAGCCATAAATTAACAAGTTAAAGAGATGGTGTGTGATGAGATTTTATCTAACTTCTGAAAGTAAATTCTATGTTATTGTTTATGCTTTTAAGTGTTTATGATGATGAGATGAATGAATGACAAGTGTGTTTCCTTGGAGATTACCTTACCTTCATTATCTATAAAATACGATAAGTTAATTAGTTGAATTAGAATATGTTAGCTAATAACTCGCTAGCTAAATGTCAATCAAAGCTACAACTAGCAGACATTAATATAGATTATGAATCATTCAACTCAGAGATAAAAGAAGATGAATTAACATATACAACTGTACTCTATTTAATGATTACTCTAATTAACTACATCCATGTCCAACTTGGTCCATGGATAAAAATAATCAAAGTATCAATAATGAACAAATAAGAAATCTAACTCGGTTCCCTACTTGTTTATCATCTACTAACCTAATTGAATCAACAAATCAGACGTAACTACATCAACTCGATACAATTAAATTTGACTTAAGATACAATGAAACTCCCTATTCAGCTCAAGGATTTTGGTTCAACATCATCTCTAAGAGAGCACAACAGCTTAGACTTGTATTTCTATCTTTCCTATATGAACTTTAGCAGCAACAGAAAACCCAGCAGCAGTCATGGTGAAGGTGAAAGAAGAAGATGAAGATGATAGCTACACTTTCCTCTGGTTCTATTGTCTAGATAGAGGAAAGTTGCATGATAGAAATGTAGATGAAGAAGAGTGAAGAATGGCGTGACTGGTAGAAGCTGAATGGAATGGAAGGTGGTATGGAAGGAAATGGGATTTGAGTGTCTGATGTGAAGAGTGTTGGCATGAAGTGTAATCGTCTAAATGAAAATGTGGTATGGAATATATAGCAGAAGTGTGGAATAAGTGTGATAGTCAGCTGAGATCAGCATGTGTAGATGGCATGAATAAAAGATTGTATGGTATGCGTGTGTAAACTGATAGAAAATGTGATATGGAATGTGGAATGATCTGACATGTGCCAACATATGCATTTCAGACAGTTGTTAGCCCACTTGCTTCTGTTATGCTGCACATGTGCTAAATTCACCACTTGCTTCTGTTAACAACTTCTCAATTCCATGTGATCTAGCTTATGCGACTTTACTGTGTGATCTCTGTGTGTAATTCACGTGCAATGCCCATTGAATTGTACTCATTTTCAGCTACAAACGTGCAGCTTGTGATGCATTTTCTATTAGCATCTTCTCTAGCACATGCTATATCTTTGATTGTCCAACTGTCACTAACATCCTTCAAATCTGTTGATTGGTTACTGCATTTCTATAATGGAACTTCAATAGATTATTTATCCAATTAATCACTAAAATCAAATCAATTAATTTTCACTTGTTCCATTTTAATTTTATTAATTAATTGCTCATCATATTGATAAATAGGGATAAATATTAAAACAAAAGAAGAAAGAACGCATGTAACTCCCCTCATAAGGAGTAACATGAAAAGTATTCTTAATAAACACTTCCAAAAAGAAGGAGAATCACTTTTAGTTACTCCTGAAGGGGATGATGAACCCCTTTCTGACAAGAGGCATTGTCAATTCTTGCTAAGGAGGAGTAGAAGAAAGCAATAGAAGAAGAAATGGATTCAATGAAAAAGAACTATGTCTGGGAGTTAGTTGATCTACTAAAAGGGTGTAAAGCTATTAGGAACAAGTAGGCTTTTAAAATTAAGAAAAAAGTGGACAGATCAATTGACAAATATAAGGCTCTATTAGTAGCAAAGAGATAAACACAATAGGAAAAGATAGATTATGCGGATACCTTCTCACCTATTGTGCAGTTCAATTCTATAAGACTTATTATGGTAATAGTGAATAGTTTAGACCTATAATTACATCATATTGATGTAAAAACTAAATTTTTGAAGGGTGATCAAGATGAAGTAATATATATCCAATTAAATTCCATTGAGAAAGGAATCGGCAATAAGGTCTATAAACTCAAAATGTCCATTTATGGATTGAAGCTGTCATATCCTAATTTTTCTCTATCTATATAAGACTTATAAAGGAAAGAGGTTTGGAAGAGACTGTGATGATAAATAGAAAGAAAAAATAATAATTAGACAAGGGTATAAAGAAGAGGAACTAAAGTGAAAGCCTTAAAAGTTCCATGGTGCAAAATGGAAGTAGATATAAGCTTTAGCTATTAAGTGTAATTATGAAAAGTTTAGGGCCTAAAGTGTAATTTTAAAGAAGTTCAGGGGAAAAATAGTAATTATGAAAAGTTGAGTCAGAAAAGGCCCCAAACTTTACTAATAAATAGAGAAAATTATTCTAACCAGTTTAATGCCACAAATTTTGATTTGAGGTCCCGATAAATTAATATAAATTTTTAAAGTTTAAAAATTATTACAGTATCCTTCGGACCTCAAAATAAGATGAAATTTTATAGAAAATCTTATAATTAATATAAGAATTTATGAAATTGACAGAATTAAAAAAAGAGTTGTGTAAAATTTACAATGGAATTTATAGTAAAATAAAACACCTGATAAATACTTTTTGGGGAAATTTCTTAAGAGTTGAACCCATGAAGGTGTGGATCCAAGTAAAAGGCCCAAAATGGTGCTTCCTAGGTCTAATGGTGCTTTCAGATAGGTATGTGAGCTAGTGTTTAGAAAGATCCTAGAAAATGTAAAATTACAAAAATGCCATTATGTTATACCATTGAACAAGAGATGAATGTAGGGAATTTTAGTCATTTGACCAAGGTAAAAAAGTCAAATAGGGCTATTTGAATAGTTGACCAGGTTCATGGAATACTCTGGTGATGTTTGAAAAGACGAGAATGTCCTTAGAGTTATTAAAGTAAATAAAGTAGAACCAATGGCATTTTGGTAATTTGCCAAGGGATCAGTAATTAAGTTTAGACCTAGTCCAAGAATATCAATGGTAGGAAAATTCTGGATACTGGTTTTAAGATCAAAAAACATATTATGGAATCTCAGAAAAATTAGATTTTGAGAACAGTATGGTTTTTGAGAAATTGGACGGAGTCAGTACCGGATTAGATTAAAATTTTTCTAGATATTTCTTTCCCTTGGAATTTCTCCACATGGTGTATTAGGTGTCCTTTGATGAGTTCATGGATGAGGTCATCAAATCTTGGTGGGCAATCCAAGTTTCAAGATTGATTATGGACCATTAGATCAAATAGTGCTTGAATTAATCCTAGCCATTCTTCCACCGCCTCTTAAGTCTATAAATACCCCTCCCTTTTGTTCGGGAGACATTGGGGAGGTTCTGCTCAAGTGGAAACTCAAGCAAGAAGAGAAGAGATCTAAGGTACCAAAGTTCAAGTTAGCTACCAAAGTTCAAGCTAGCTAGGAATTAAGGTAAGCAATCTATCTTAGCTTATTTTCTTTTAATTTGGAGGCTTGAACCTTGGGTTTTAATGGAAGAAAAGTGAGATATTCTCTATGCTATGCTCCTGTCCAGAACTGTACAATATTGGGGAAAGAAGAAATTGAAGTGAGAGACATGAAATTAAGACTAAACAAGTTTAGATTGATGGTTATTGCTTGAATTAATTGTATAGTTTCCATTTTCTCACTTTGCGAGACATTTTAGCCTATGCTAGAACAGTACCAAGGAATTTGATTTTGATACTTCCAATGAGTCCATAAGGTGAAATTGTATAGAATTGAGCTAAGGGACAAGAGTTGAAAGCATTAAAATCAAAAGTGAAATTTTTGAAAAAGAACCCTTGTTGTCACGGTTCTATTCTGACCAGTGCACTAAGAAAGAGTTAGAATTTGTTAATTATGATTTCATATTTGGATTCCTTGGGCAAAATTGTGTGGGGTATGGTCAAGGAACAATTTAATTCAAAGGGTAAAGCAATTAACCAAAATTAAAGAAAGACTTCTTTATTGGTTTAGAAAGTTCAGACCAAGCTCAAAATAGATTATGATAAGTATTCATTATATTATGTTAGGCCTAGATAATTTTGATAAATAGGATCACAAAGCAAAGACAATGATAGAAGGAAAAGAGTAAGGAAAAGCAAGGAATAAGGGTAGTAAATTATCCTAAACTTGTATGTGTTGGATGTTTTACTTAGTTGTGCTATGACTTTGTTGAATTGTACTGCATGTGTGTATATGATTGAGGCTCTATTTCTATTATTACTTTGGCCAATAATATTTCACATGTTACATGAAAGTATGCACATTACACAATGTTGACACAATCACAGGCATTTACATTGAAGCATACATTGTTTAGTACCATTTACTACTGAAATTTCCTAAAAAACTCACCCCTATTTCCATTCCCAAACATAAGGACTCTCAAACACAAGAGGAGAGGAATACATATTGATGATAATGTTTGATGATATGAACATGTAATGGACGATTTTGGAAATGTATGTAGTATGTATAGTTGCTGGAATTATACCTGTGAACATTAACTCATGTGAGGCAGTGATGTTTGAGATGTAATAAAAAATAGTAAATGATAGAATAAATGTATAAAATTTTAAAAATATTTAGTTAACATGTCAAACTTCATTTTGACACCAAGAGTGCCTTATTTAGATGTCTGCAAAAAGAGAACAAATTTTCCAAAGATAGGGATCAGAAACTATTTTCCAAATTTTTTTGACCAAATGAACAATAAATTTTGACATCAGAGTTGACTTAGTTGACTAGTCAATTAGTCATAGAAAGTATTTTTACCTTAAATTTCATTATGTTAGCTTTGTGAACTTTTTTAAACCACTTTATTTTGATTTTTATATAATTAATTATGATTTTTGGAAGTTCGTCACCGAATCTGGAAATACCATATGAACAGTAACTCGTGAAGAGTGAAATTCTAGATTTAACTAATGGACTTCAAAGCTCATATAAGTGGTTCTAAATGTTACCGAATGATCCCTAAAATGTACAAAAGTAAAGTTAACATAGAAGCAATCATCCAAACAATTGTATTTGAGATTTTATAATGTGATAGCCTCATATAACTTCCAGATGATAGAGGAAGACTATTGCGCTACATTAAGTGGTTTGAGGATAATTTTATTATATTATCCTTATATCTAGATGATATACTATTGGCCAAAAATAGTTTAGATTTGTTAGTAACTATTAAAGAGTGGTTCTTCTCAAACTTTGAGATGAGGGACATAGGTGAAGCATAATACATACTTGGAGTTACGATCTAAAGAGATCACTCAAGAAGAATCCTTTCTCTTTCACAAGAGAGTTACATAAACAAGATACTTGAGTGATTCAATATAAAAGAATGCGATCTCATGGATATCCCTATGGCTACTAGGGTAGCCTTGAGTCTTAATATGTGTCCCAAAACTAAGTCAGATAAGAATAAGATGTAAAGAGTATCATATGCCAGTGTTATTAGCAGTCTAATGTATGCAATGATGTGTACAAGATCGGATATATATTATGTAATATAGGGTTAGTAAGCAGGCTCTAGTCTACTCCTGATGACAAATATTGGAAGATAGTGAAAAGAATCTTGAGATACTTGCAGGACACAATTGATTATGTACTATATTATAAAGAAAGTGATCTACGCACAGTGGGGTACTCCGATGGCTATTCAACCATAGATAAGGAAGAGCGTAGATCGACTTCGGGCTATACCTTCTTGCTGAACAATTGCACCATATATTGGAGTAGCAAGAAGCAAATGTGCATTGCCTTACACTCTATATAGGTTGAGTTAGCGGCATGCACTACACCAATGCAAGAGGCTTTGTGGCTGAAAAGATTCATAGAACACCTTGGATTTGGAAATGAAAGCATTAATTTGGTGTTAGTGCACTATGACAATATTGTAGCCATAGATAAAGACCCTAAGTATCATAACAAGACCAAGTATATTAACATAAAGTATATAATGTCCTGTATATCATACAGGTTAGAAAGGTTGTCCCTCTCACACTAGCAATCGCCTTTCACTCTTAGGTGGAGTGTGCAAAGATAAGACATTTGTGTTCACTAGTAAAGCAGCAAAGAGTTCTGATATGGTAGAGAAGAAACACAAAATATACATTGCCTCGAGTAAAGTGTAGCAATTCGAGATGAGATCCATGTACTTGAAATTGGATTGAACCATGGAAACCCACTTCCATGATGTCTGTAGCCAAATAACAATTCCTTTAATACTGATGTCATATGAGATGAGTAGAGTTGAAGGGTTTATGTCTAGATAATGAGAATATCTAGACTTAAGTCTGTACGGTGTTCATTATAAAGCAATGTATGCTCTTATAATATAAGAGTAACACCGTAGCATATGATTCATACCACATGTACTAGAAGAATAGCAAAAGGGAAGCAAGTAAAAGATTCATGTTTCATTGTTGTGTGAGACCCAGGAAGGAATAGTCCTTCCATTGCTATCCTTTGACTTTGACAATGTCATAGAGGTATGTTTCAACGACTACTACTTTAGCATATATTGTCATATCCCAATTTTTAAGCCTAGAAGCCCAGTATATAGCCTGAAAAAGGGATGCTACCAGGACCTATTGAGCAGAGGTCTCAGTAACTAGAGAAAATTATGCTGATAAGTGTTATGCAACACAAAGTTCTGATAAGAGGTCCCGAAAGATTTATATTAATTACCGAATAGAAGGAAAATTAATACAGTATTCTCTGGACCTCAGAATCAGATGAAATGTGCAGTAAAATGCTATAATTAATATAATAATTTCTAAAACTGACAAAGCCCAAAAAGGAGTTATGTAGAATTTACTACATAATTTCCAGTGGATTAAAAGACCCAATAAATAAGTTTCAGGGGAATTTCTCGGGGATTGAGCCCATGGAGATAGTGGATCATACAGAGGGTCCAGAATGGCACCTTATAGGCCCAATGATATTTTCAAATAAGCATGTGGGCCAGGGCTAATAAGACCGAGAAAAATGAAGAATTACGAAAATGCCACTGAAGGTATGTCACTATGTTGTGTCCATGAGTCAGAGTCAGAGTCAGACGAAGGGCGTTATGATCATTTGACTAAGGTTAGACAGTCAAGAAAGGGTATCTGGATAGTTGACCAGGGTCAAGAGATACTATGGCAAGGTATGGAAAGACAATAGTGCCCCTATAAGTACTAAAAAGGAACTAAGGGTATTTTGGTAATTTACTAAGGATGTTTCTTGGGAACCGAGCCACCAGAGTGCTTGGGCTAGGTTAGAAACCCAAGATGACAATCCAAGCCCAAAAACGTAGCCCAAGAGTAATATGGGCCCAAGAGGCATTAAAATATTATTTTAGTGCTTTTTCAATAAAGTAAAGTGACCCGGTCAAAGATAGAACTGGGTAAAGTGATCTGGAATCATGAGATGGCATAAATGGGGCTCACAAGGCGCCACATGGCATGATTACAGTAAAAGAAGAAAAGCAAAGGACACATGGCATGATTACAGTAAAAGGAGAAAAAGCAAGAGGACACGTGGCACGATCTCGGCCGTGAATTCAGGGAAAATACTCTGGAATTCTCTGAAGAGACTGAGTTAGCTGGTGAGGTGTCCCAAGGGCCCCACCATTGCACCACATGCCCCCTGAGGAGTCCTGAATGATGTCATTAATGGTGAGTCAGCAGGAGGGTGATGTCATCGTGATGATGCAGGCAAAGCTTCTTAAGGAAGCAAGCAATCTGGGCCATTCATCACGATTCAATCTGAGCCATTCATTTCACCTCCACTCATCTATAAATAGGAAACTCCCCCCCATTCCATGCCATAGCCAAGCATGGCCAAAGAAGAGAAAGAAGAAAGAAAGAGAGAAAGAAAGAAAGGAAGAGAAAGAAAGGAAGGAGTTCTGGCAGAGCCAGGGCAGTCCAAGGTGCTTAGGGACTAGGCAGAGCTTAGAAATGAGGTAAGTAAGTTATCTAGTCCCTTCTATAATAAAGTAGAGGATTTCTCTTAATAGTTAGAATAGAGAACTATCTCTATTAATGAAGGTAGCTAAAGGTAGAAAGAAAGCTAGGGGAATGTTAGAGTAAGGATATTACCCCTAGTTAAGCATGAATTAAGTAGAGCTATATTGGATAATAATAAAGATATTATTATGCTATGTATAGGCTCTGACTTATGAGAAGAAGGGACCTTAGAGACAAGGTTAAGAGCTGGAAGGAAAGGCTACACTCCAGGTAGTAAACTTACCTACTTGTATGCTTATACTGCTTGGATGTTTTATGTGATATTTTCTTACCTTGATGATATGAGGCATGTATGATTAAGTAATGCTCTGTTTCTTTTTATGCTATGGCCATATGTTATAATTAAGTGACATGGAAGCATGTATGTTATCATGATGCAAGCATGATCATCAAGTACACACATAGTAACATCAAGCATATAGTGCATACATTGTATGGTTTCTGTTTGCTACTGAGATTTCCCCAGAAATCTCACCCCCTTCCATGTAATCCCAATCCTACAGGTATGTTAGAAAAGGATTAAAGAAGCATGAAGAGAAGCTGGGGATTGGATAGTGCAGATGTTGGGACCAAAATGCGGGAATCAAGGAAAATGCAGGATGAACAGTACATTTTGGACGTTTTCTGACATTGACCTAGTCAAGGAGTTGTCAACGAGTTATTTTTTCCTGAAATATAATTATGTTATCTTTGTGTAGCAATTTGAACCACTTCGTTTTGATTTTTCTAGAATTAGCTATGATTTTTCTAAGTCAGGTCACTCCACTGGAATTTACATAGTGAACAGTACTCGCTGGGAGTAAAATTCTAGATTGTATGATTTGACTTCAATGGCCCTAGAAGTGGTTCCAAATGCTACAGAATAGCCCCTAAGATGTAAGAAAATGAGGATGTTTCATATATCCTGTGATCATGATAGATATGATCTAAGGAATTACGCTAGGAAAGTGGTTGATCTATGTCAAAGTGATATATGGGCGAAAGGAAGATTACCTTAAATATACACATTGTGCTAGTGTCTGTGACATATCCCTTATGATATTTCATTTTCATAAGTGTGGACACTAGGCTTACAAGAAATGCAATCTGAATCCAGTATTGATTCAAGGGGGACTAGACTGGCCAAAGAAAAGTGTATATCGGTAAATATAGGACATCTGAGGCATATTATTGAATTCAAGCTACACGGAGGAGGTTGCCTTGTGCTGGTCCTATAAAAGGATTTCTAGTACAAGTGGCTAAGAAAAGACATCATGCCCATGCGGTCATGGCAAAACACTTAGTATGAAAGAAAGAAGATAAGAGGCTAGGCCCAAAGTATTCAATCCACTAAGTGTGAGTGGGAGATATTGGAATATGGGCTCAGATTCACCCTTGGTGAATTGGGCCCAAGTCCATATAATTGGGGTATAGGAGATAATAACCAAAAAGTCTAGACTATTGTATTATCTAAAAATATTTTTCCATTTGTTGAAATTTTGAATTTTGAACAAAATATTCGCAGGAAACTGATATGGATTTAAGTGAGAGAATAGTGGATTGCATAACTCCTAATGGGAAAACTCATTTTTCAATATTAAACAGATTCTCTCCTCCTGATAATTTTTTACTCTCCCTTCTCTCTTATTTCCTGATAGTATATTTGTCCAGTTTGAATAACCGGGTTCATAATAGTGATCGGGTTATAATGTGTCTACTAGAGAAATTGATTCACATCTCAGGTATGCCTGAATCCCTTCAACATATAATTCGCTCATTCAGGAAAATGTCTATTTGTAATTTTAGTAATTGAATTTAATTTCAAGTTGAAATATAATTTGGACAAAAAATTCAAAGAAGAAAGGAGGAAAGGAATTTTATATTTTATAGTAAAATGTAGGTGACTTATAGGCATCTTTTATAAAATGATAAAATAGAATTAAAGGTTTACAAAGTAGCAAAAGAAACAAGATAATTATTTATGTTTGATAGTTAATATAAATTTTTCTATCCAATTCAAAACTAGTGGGAAAATTAAAAAATATTGGCGATGAGAGATAGTTAAAGGATAGATTATAAACAAAAAAAAATCACTTTAAAAAGTACGCACATGCACATGTACACATGCGTACCTTAATTATTTTAATTCACTACTGCAAAAAAGGCTTTCTAAATTAATTGAAAATGGTATTCTACACTGGACAATGACCGGTGTAGAAACAGACTGTGTAGAAAGTGTACACTTTTTAAATCGGGCAGTTCACCAGTGTAGAATGAGTAAAATTTAAACCGGTCCCTTTTGAAATCAGGAGTAGAATTTACTAATATCTACAAAGGTTATGTGAACAGATTAATCAATTTTTTACATCAGTTGCATTTACACTTAGTTTAGATTAATCAATTTTCTATACCTCACCATAAAGACAATCGATATAGGTGTTGTAATATTTATAAATTGTTTCTACGCCTGCCAATATTCTTTATCTGGTTTAAATGTATTTTTAAAAAATGACCCTTTCAATATTTCATTAACCCTATCCCTTGAAGCTTCATGAATAAACTGTCCAAATATACGGACTAAAAGATAGCAGCAAAGACAGAGTTCAAGGTGGCAGAGACAAATCTTCAATTGCTCATTACATTATTCATTTAATAAAATTCAATAAAAAATACAACAATTTGAACAAAAAAATAAAAAAAATGTATTCTATTAATGACAAATATTATTGAAAAGAAATTATTTGAATAAAAAACTTAGCCCAAATATTGTGCAAGTCCTCAATATCTTGTTCAGTAAATGGGTCAGATTGATCAAACATCTGAAATATCAAATTAAAATAAAAGAAATTAGGGCATTACTAATATATATTAAATTGACAAGAAATATGAAATCATTAAAAACACAATTTACTTCCAAAGTTAGGTTAGTGCTATTTGACAAGACTTGACACTTTTATTACCTTCGGTGTGATTCATTTAGGGTCCCTCATCGAGTTGGCTTTCTTAAGACCCCTTGCAATTACAAATGTCCCCATAACCCTCTGACCAAAGTTATGAACTTAGTAACCCTTTTATTACAAACACCATTATTCTATAAGGAAGAAAACTCACATGTTCATAATATTCTTGGCATCAACTGATGACTTGTAATGGAGGGAGCATAAGAAAAAAACTTTATAAGTATGCTTACATAGTATGATCAATTGCCAATGATTGCTATAGAAATTAATTAAACAATAATGATTATTAGCATTAAGCAAATACAAAACTAGTATGAAATAAAATGAAATATTATTAGTCTCACTCCTGAATATATGGTGCGAAGAAACAATCAATATCGGTTTCACTAAGCCTCCTTGAAATGTACTAAAGTCTCAAAGATCGAGAGGTCCCTTTTGCATAAATCTGAAATGGGCATAAGAATTCGAACCGACCTTATTTTTCCTTGGAAACTAACTCAGCTTGCATGTACCTAAGTTAATGCAAACACGAAGTTAGTTAATGCAAACACTCAATAAACATGAATTTTGTTATTACATATATTTACATTTAAATTAGACTTACATCAAAAACACTTGGATGCACCTAGAGGTTAGTTCATTCCTAGGAGTGATAACAAATTTCACATCTACATAGTCAACAAAGGCAGGTGCTCCTATGTCACACACAACTAAATTCATAGGTAATGCATCCTCATGGAACGTTTTGTCATATGACGATCAGATCACACGTTGCAAGGCACTCAAATTGAGAGGTGTGGGAAGTTCGCTTGGGGATGATGCGACGTGATCTAAAATAAGATGCTTTGCTATAATATGAAAGTCCTCTTTGCCTGACTCACTGTTTTCACCTCATCAGTGGGAATTGGCATAAGAGCATCTTGAATTATCACGTCTTCAACTGCCACCTTTAACTGATCATCCTAAATTTGGATGTGGTGCGCATTTTCCCCAAAGATATGGATGGAACCATGTGACACTAATATTTTGAAAGGATCCTCCACATATAGATCATAAGGTTCAGCATCCTCTAAAACTGGCGTGGCCATACAATAGCTCCCTTTAGTGCTAGGACGGGATACATTTGAGAGCAATTGGGGGCACTTGACTCTTGTTGCCTTGATATCATCATGAACAACATTTCTTCCTTGATCTTTGTAAACCCATATTGTAATCGTGCCTCAATTAAAGCTTCTGCCTCTGCCCAAGCCTCTACCTTAGCCTCTGCCCTCATGGTGGATAACAATGATTCTAATTTTGCCCTTGGCACATATAGCGAATATGTCATATCCTAATTTTCCCTATCTGTGTAGTAATAATAGTGGAAAGAGGTTTAGAAAGTATTATGACAAATATCAGAAGAAATGATAAAGGTTATATGAGTCTTGAAGAAAGAGAAGGACCTAAACGAGGATCGGTTCAAGAAAGTGGTGGAATTAGCTGGGCAACTGTATGACTTGAGAAGAATGCTAGTTAGAGAAGTAGACCAAGATTAAAAAACTTATATGGACTTCATAACTAGAGTGCGAGAAGTCTATCAGGCATATGATCCAGATACCCTTACCCTCACTGATTGCATTAATATCATGGATAATATCTTTCCTCTTACAGCAACATGGAGAGAAGGTCTAGATCAGTACTTTAAAGAGGAACCCTTTGAGGATATCCATGATTGGATATATATGATAGGTGAAGTTCATTAGGATCCACTATGAGAAAACATAATGTAATAGTTGTATTTATAAATGTTGTTGTAACCTATGTACTTATGACTAGCAATGACATTGTACATGTATGTATGTATGTTATGAAAAGTCTATGTAATGTTGTTAAACTTGCTGTATACTGAGTTGTGAATGAAATGTGAATTATGTTAATTATAGCATTCCTTTCCTATTACTATAGTAAAACAAAATGGTAAGAACAAGAAAAGCTAGTTCTTCGGGCGAACCCCAAAACACCGAAGACGTTAACCAGTTGATTCTAGAACTTCTAGAACTTCCAGATTTTACCAAATGAACAGTGATTTTTAACCAATAAACTAATTTCATTTGGGCAAAAAAACCTTAGTTTCATATTTTTTCCTAAAAAATCTATGAAAGAGCTTTCATTAGAAATAGGAACCACATTATTTCAATTTTTCTACAATTAGTTATGAATTTTCAGAGTAGGGTACATGTTCTAGAATTACCAAATGAATAGTAAAAGTGAACAGTACCCCCGAGAGCAACTCTTTTGGAAATGGATGTTTTCGAAGAAAATGATCATGTAATTGGTTCCAATCACTTCTAATGGAGTATAATTCAAGTTAAAAATAAGGATGTGATATTTTGGTATCAGAGCATAGGATTCTAGCTTAGGAAATGCTCTGAATAGATTATTTATAGATTATCTATGTATGTAAATGCCCTATAAAGTGTCCATCTATGTGATGAAACTATTTGTAATACTTATGGAATATGTACATGATGTATATGAATATTGAGAAGTTTATTTAATGGCTTATGCATGCTGGAACAGCAACAGAAGCTAATTGAGGAAGTAAGAGCCGCTCAAACAAGGAATGAACAGGAAAGGGATACTGCCATAGCAGAGGCTATAGCAGAAGTGGTAGAGAACCTACGAGAACCAGAATTTGCTAGTACAGCTAATACAGAACCAGAGATGGTTCAACATACAACAGAGCCACCAAGACAGACAGAACAGACAGTAGATCCTGCTGGTATTCAACAGTGGATCAATTCACATTTGCTTAAGTACTAGACCTTTCCTCAGTTAGCTAAAAGAAAATAGCTGACTTAGTTATGGATTACTGCTAGATTATGGTGAGGCCAAGGACACATAAGTCCTTCAGGCTAAGGACACAGAAGTCTTACAGGCGATGAGAAATGTTACGATAAGAATGAATATGGTCTAGTAAGGTAGCCACAGATTTAAAGATAAAGTAACTCCCCTATTCCTTATGTAAGAAAGAGTAAAAGAGGGGTTGAGTCTATACCCTAGTAAGAGGGTAATGTGGCAGCCTAAGTGAAACAAGTAAATGATTCAGGACCCTAAATAAATGATCAGGACCTAGTGATTAAGGGATAGAATACTTTAAAGTCTACTTAGTTAATTGTTTAATTGCAATGTGTGTATAAGGGATGGTTGAGCAAACTATATAATAGGTATATGGCTTATGTTGCCATAAGTTATGATAAGAAGTTGCATCTATTTGTAGTTGTCATATGATGACACGCATGTTAGAGAATGCTTAAATAATTGCATCTCCTTGCACATTATGCATGTTGAGTATGCTATGATGAATGAATACTCCCATTTACATTACATGTAGGGTAGAGTATATATGATGAGAAAGTTTTGAAAAATTTATTGCTCCCATATCCTACGACATGCAATTAAATAATTTAACCTGATGATGATAGAGCAATAGAAAAGTGATGAACAAGATAGTTAGCTAGTTAATTCCCAAAGAATAGAATGAGACTTGCTTAAGAATGATCCAATACATGGCTTAAGGATAAAAACGTGATGGCTAATAGATAGAAGGTTAATGTTCCTGAAGTAGAGGGATTCCATCATGAATGGATAGTAACCTATTGCGCTACCCTATAAAACAGAAGTAATAGTGTTGGATGATGAATGAGATCCAAGTGACTTAAATTAGTCAGGATCTAAAGACAGACCAGGAGGAAACACAGTCTAGTCAAGAGCAGATTGAGACTGACAGACAGAAAGAGTTAAAAGATAGTAGAAAGAATTAATAGATACCAAAAGATACAGAAGTTACTCTATACGAGATGGAGAGTGATCCTTTTACTTGAGAAGTTTTTCTTGAAGAGTTTTAAAGAAACATTCCTCTCAATTAGAGAGAGTTGAGCATGAGGCTAAGGATTAGAGCAAAGGAAAGAGAAACTTTTTGATAAATACTTAGCTGAGTTCATTTACATGAACGTTGAGGCTTATTAAGAGACATTTTCTCGACTGTCGATAGTCTAGGAGGATAAGGGAAAACTTAAGAGTTGGAATGGCATAAAGATATGAAGAATTGCGGAAATGAAAAGTACTTCGCTAAGATGTCAAGATAAAAGATAAGAGATAAATGCCCCAATCCTTAGTCATAAAGAGGACAAGGATACCTATCCAAGATTGTTGACTAAGGTGCTTAGTAAATTTCGAGGACGAGATTTATTTTAAGGGGGTGGAAATGTCATATCCTAATTTTTCCCTATCAATGTAGTACTGATAGTGGAAAGAGGTTTGAAAAGGATTATGAAGAATATCATAAGAAATGATAAAGGTTATATGATTCTTGAAGAAAGAGAAGGACCTAAATGAGGATAGGTTCAAGAAAGTGGTGGAATTAGCTGGGCAACTGTATGACTTGAGAAGAATGCTAGTTAGAGAAGCAGACTAAGATTACAGAACTTACATGGACTTCATAACTAGAGTACAAGAAGTCTATCAGGCATATGATCCAGATACCCTTACCCTCACTGATTGGATTAATATCATGGACAATATTTTGCCTCTTACAGCAACATGGAGAGAAGGTCTAGATCAGTACTTTGAAGAGGAACCCTTTGAGGATATCCATGATTGGATCTATATGATAGGGGAGTTCATTAGGATCCACTATGAGAAAACATAATGTAATAGCTATATTTATGAATGTTGCTGTAACCTATGTACTTATGACTAGTAATGACATTGTACATGTATGTATGTATGTATGTTATGAAAAGTCTATGTAATGTTGTTAAACTTGATGTATGTTGTGTTGTGAATGGAGTGTGAATTATGTTAATTATAATATTCCTTTCATATTACTATAGTAAAACAAAATGGTAAGAACAAGAAGAGCTAGTTCTTCGGGCGAACCCCAAAACACAGGAGATGTTAACCAGTTGATTCTAGAACTACTGGAACTTCCAGATTTTACCAAATAAATAGTATTTTTAACTAATAAACTGATTTCATTTGGGCAAGAAAACCTCAGTTTCATATTTTTCCTTCAAATATCTATGAAAGAGCTTTCATTAGAAATTGGAACCACATTATTTCAATTTTTCTACAATTAGTTATGAATTTTCATAGTAGGGTACATGTTTTGGAATTACCAAATGAATAGTAAAAGTAAACAGTACCCAAGAGCAACTCTTTTGAAAATGGATGTTTTCAAAGCAAATGATCATGTAATTGGTTCCAATCACTTCTAATGGAGTATAATTGAAGTTAAAAATAAGGATGTGACAGAATGTCGTGGAGATGCTCTAAAATAATCTCTTATACGGATACCTCTTATAACTCTCTTAGCATGGCATCCATGCTCTTACTTGCTTGTGGCAACAGTCAATATGTCATTCCTACCATCTGACTTGAAGGAGCCATGGGCTTCTTATTATTTAAGATTAACCTATAACATATAAAGAGCAAACATAAGAAATAATATAATTACTCTACTAAAACAAAATAATAGAAGTAGTACTTACAATTTTTTCTGCAATCATGCAAGCGTGATCACTTGTAAATGATCCACTCCTTTTTTGGTGAGCATACAACTATTTATCTTCATAACATATTAGAGATAGGGGAGCAAGAGTAATACTAGGATCATACTCAGCATTTTCTTCCAATCTCTTCCTCTTGGCCCCCAACAAGTCTCTTTTAGCTTTCCCGTAAACCCTTGAGACATTATGTGGGGCAATCATTCTTGAGAGCATGTTCAATGGCTTTTGCTCTTTTTTCCTACAACACTTGAAGTAGTTAAAATCAATACATACAAAATGAAGAAATATGGGAAATGCAAGATTCCTTTTTAATAACATATCAACTCACCATAGCTGTTGTCGTAGTCCAAACCCTAACAAATTCTTCCCAAGTAGCTTCATCAATGAATTGATACTTGCTACATGGAGAAGGATGAGGCTGACCATCTTTATCCCAACCATGGACATACAGATAAGCTAGTTGTGTCTTGAATGTCCTCCAACACTCAGTGCAATAAGACAACACCTTCTTCATCAAGACTTCATTGATAGAAACATTGTAAGTGAGCTACAATAACTCATATACAATATACAATAGTTAGTTCCTATACTCAGATAGAGTCCCAAATTTGATTTTTCACGTGATTATCAATAGCATCCCAAGTCTGTAAGGTGATGTTAGTATTATTACGTGTAAGGGACATAACTCACATAGTTGGTCACTCATATAGTTGGTCCTGTGTTCACCAATTGGGTTCTAACTTGTGTCAAACTCAATCGGTAGTAATTTTCCTTCCTTCCTGTCTTTCAAAATGTCTTTCAATCACATCGCATGTAACATCCTCATTTTCTAATGTCTTAGGGACCAAATGGTAGTAACTGGAACCACTTCTTAGGCTGTTGAAGTCAAATTACTCAATCTGGAATTTTACTCTTAGCGAGTACTGTTCACTGTGTAAATTCCAGAGGAGTGACCGGACTTCAAAATATCATAACTAATTCTATAAAAATCTAAATAGAGTGGTTCAAATTGCTACACGAAGCTAACATAATTCTCTTTCAGGGAAGAATGACTCGTTGACCATGCCTTAACCAGGTGAACGTTGGTCAATGTTCTAAAATTAATGTTCATCCAGCGTCCTGTCCCTGATTCCAGCATTCTGGTCTCAACTTTGATAAATCATATCTTTATGTGTAGACATCCAAATGAGAATTTCTATATATAAAATCAAAGCTTGGCATGTCTACTATTTACTAAAAAAATATCATACATTTATTCAATCATTTACTAGTTATAATTACAGCTCAAATGTCACTGCCTCCATCACGAGTTACTTTGACAGTGACAATTTCCAGCAATTGTACATACATGAATCACAGATCTATCATGCTAAGCAATTAACATCTCTTCATGCATATTTATCTCCTCCATCTTGAGAATACCTGCTATAATTGGATTGATATGGAAGGGGTGAGATTTCTGGGGAAATCTCAGTAGCAAACAACACTAAACAATGCATGCATTAGTGTGAATACTTGTGCTTGCTTGTGAAAGTGTTAGCATTATGTCATGTGCAGGCTTCCATGTTATATATGAAATACAATTGGCCAAAGTAACCATAGGAACAGAGCTTCATACATAAGCACATATTCAACACAATTCAACAAAGCCATAGCACATCAAGCATCACATTCAATGCATACAAGTTTAGAATTAGTTTACTACCTGACATGTAGCCTTTCCTTCCAGCTCTTGACCTTGCCTCTAAGGTCCCTTCTACTCATAGGTCAGATTCTTTCCTTCTCTCTTTCTTTCTTTCTCTCTTCTTTCTCTTCGCAAATCCATGGTGTGCCTTGAAATGGAAGGGGAATGGCCTATTTATAGGTGAGAGGAGGTGGAATGAATGGTCCAGATTGATTCGTGATGAATGGCTCAGATTGCTTATTTCCTCAAGAAGCTTTGCCTGCATCATCACGATGACATCATCCTCCCTGATGACTCACCACTCATGACATCATCTAAGACACCTCAAGGGACACCTCAGGGGTATATGTGGCGCAATGGTGGGGCCCTTGGGACACCTCACCAGCTGACTCAACCTTTTCAGAAAGTTCCAGAGTCTTTTCCTTGAATGGACGGCCGAGATCGTGCCACGTGTCCTCTTGCTTTTTCTCATTTTCTTGTAATCATGCCATGTGTCCTTTGCTTTTTCTCTTTTACTGTAATCATGCCATGTGGCGCCTTGTGTCATATTCTAATTTTTAGGCCTAGAAACCCAGTATATAGCCTGAAAAGGGGATGCTACTAGGCCCTATTGAGCAGAGGTCTCAGTAAATAGAGAAAATTATGCTGATCAGTGTGATGCAACACAAAGTTCTGATAAGATGTCCCGAAAGATTTATATTAATTTCCAAAGAAAAGGAAAATTAATACAATATGCTCTAGACCTCAGAATCAGATGATATATGGCAGTAAAATCCTATAATTAATATAAGAATTTCTAAAATTTATAGAGCCCAAAAAGGAGTTCTGTACAATTTACTACAGAATTTACAGTGGATTAAAAGACCCGATAAATAGGTTTCACGGGAATTTCTCGGGAATTAAGCCCATGAAGATAGTGGATCATACAGAGGGTCCAGAATGGCACTTTATAGGCTCAATGATATTTTCAGATAAGTATGTGGGCCAGGGCTAATAAAGGCCGAGAAAAATAAAGAATTACGAAAATGCCACTGAAGGTATGCCACTGTGTTATGTCATTGAGTCAGAGTCAGAGTCAGACAAGGGCATTATGATCATTTGACTAAGGTTAGACAGTCAAGAAAGGGTATCTTGATAGTTGACCAAGGTTAAGACATACTCTGGTAAGGTATAAAAAGACAATAGTAGCCCTAGAAGTACTAAAAAGGTATTAAGGGCATTTTAGTAATTTACTAAGGATGCTTCTTGGGAACCGAGCCATCAGAATGCTTAGGCTAGATTAGAAACCCAAGATGACAATCCAAGGCCCAAAAACGTAGCCCAAGAGGAATGTGGACTCAAGAGGTATTAAAATATTATTTTAGTGCTTTTTCAATAAAGTAAAGTGACCCGGTCCAAGATAGAACTGGGTAAAGTGATCTGGAATCATGAATGGGGCCCACAAGGTACCACATGGCATGATTACAATAAAATAGGAAAAGCAAAGGACACATGGCATGATTACAAGAAAAGGAGAAAAAGCAAGAGGACACGTGGCACGATCTCGGTCGTCCATTCAGGGAAAAGACTCTGGAACTCTAGAAAGGCTAAGTCAGTTGGTGAGGTATCCCAAGGGCCCTACCATTGCGCCACATGTACCCCTGAGGTGTCCTGGATGATGTCATGAGTGGTGAGTCGTCAAGGAGGGTGATGTCATCGTGATGATGCAGCAAAGCTTCTTGAGGAAGCGAGCAATCTGAGCCGTTCATCACAAATCAATCTGGACCATTCATTCCACCTCCTCTCATCTATAAATAAGCCACTCCCCTTCCATTTCAAGGCATACCACGGATTTGGCAAGAGAAAGAAAGAAATAAGAGAGAAAGAGAGAAGGAAAGAAAGAAAGGAAAGAAAAGAAGAAGTTCTGGTGGAGCCAGGAGCAATCTAAGGAGTTGAGGGATTGGGCAAAGCTTAGGAATAAGGTAAGAAAGTTATCTAGTCCCTGATCTAATAAATTAGAAGATTGCTTTTAGTAGTTAGAATAGATAAATATCTCTATTAATAAAGTTAGCTATAGATAGAAAGAAAGCCAGGGGAATGTCAGAGTAAGAATATTACCCCTAGCTATGCATGAGTTGAGTAGAGCTATACTGGATAATAATAAAGATATTATTATGCTATGTATAGGCTCTGACCTATGGAAAGAATGAACCTTAGAGCAAAGACTAAGAGCTAGAAGAAAAGTTACATGTCAGGTAGTAAACTAATCCTAAACTTGTATGCATTGAATGTTATGCTTGATGTGCTATGGCTTTGTGAATTGTGTTGAATATGTGCCTATGTATGAAGCTCTGTTCCTATGGTTACTTTGGCCAATTGTATTTCATATGTAATATGGAAGCATGCACATGACATAATGGTAACATTTCACAAGCAAGCACAAGTGTTCACATTAATGCATGCATTGTTTAGTGCTGTTTGCTACTGAGATTTTCCATGGAATCTCACCCCTTCCATATCAATCCAATTACAGCAGGTCTTCTCAAGATGGAGGAGATAAATATGCATGAAGATATGTTAATTGCTTAGCATGATTGATATGTGATTCATGTATGTATAATTGCTGGAAATTGTCACTATGAACAGTAACTCGTGATGGAGGCAGTGACATTTGAGCTATAATTATAAATAGTAAATGATTGAATAAATGTATGGTATTTTAATAGTAAATAGTATACATGCCAAGATTCGATTTTATATATAGAACATATCATTTGGATGTCTACACATATAGATATGATTTATCAAATTTGGGACCAGAATACTGGAATCAGGGACAGGACGTTGGATGAAAGATAATTATATATATAGAACATATCATTTGGTTAAGGCATGGTCAACGAGTCATTTTTCCATGAAATATAATTATGTTATCTTTGTGTATCAATTTGAACCACTCCGTTTCAATTTTTCTAGAATTAGTTATGATGTTTCGAAGTCAGGTCACTCCGCTGGAATTTACACAGTGAATAGTACTCGCTAAGAGTAAAATTCCAAATTGAGTAATTTGAGTTCAACAGCCTGAGAAGTGGTTCCAGTTGCTACCATTTGGTCCCTAAGACGTAAGAAAATGAGGATGTTACACCTTGTGGGCCCCATTCATGATTCCAGATCACTTTACCCAGTTCTATCTTGGACCGGGTCACTTTACTTTATTGAAAAAGCACTAAAATAATATTTTTATGCCTATTGGGCCCACATTCCTCTTGGGCTACGTTTTTGGGCCTTGGATTGTCATCTTGGGTTTCTAATCTAGCCCAAGCACTCTGATGGCTCGGTTTCCAAGAAACATCCTTAGTAAATTACTAAAATGCCCTTAATACTTTTTTAGTACTTCTAGGGGTACTATTGTCTTTTCATACCTTACTAGAGTATCTCTTGACCCTGGTTAACTATCAAGATACCCTTTCTTGACTGTCTAACCTTAGTTAAATGATCATAATGTCCTTCGTCTGACTCTGACTTTGACACAACACAGTGGCATACCTTTAGTGGCATTTTCGTAATTCTTCATTTTCTCGGTCTTTCTTAGCCGTGGCCCACATACTTTTCTAAATATATCATTGGGCCTATAAGGTGCCATTCTGGACCCTCTGTATGATCCACTATCTTCATGGGTTTAATTCCCGAGAAATTTCCCCGAAACCTATTTATCGGGTCTTTTAATCCACTATAAATTCTGTAATAAATTCTACAGAACTCCTTTTTGGGCTCTGTCAATTTTAGAAATTCTTATATTAATTATAGGATTTTACTGCCATATTTCATCTGATTCTAAAGTCTAGATAATACTGTATTAATTTTTCTTTTCTTTGGAAATTAATATAAATCTTTCGGGACCTCTTATCAGAACTTTGTGTTGCATCACACTGATCAGCATAATTTTCTCTATTTACTGAGACCTCTGCTCAACAGGGTCTAGTAGCATCCCTTTTTTAAGCTATATACTGGGCTTCTAAGCCTAAAAATTGGGATATGACATCGCACTTCTGCCCCTCCTTTGCTTAGAGTCACTTGGAGTGTCGCTAGCCTCATTCTTATTACCACTGTCCCCCATATTCCTATATACGTAATAACAAAATCAAATATAGTAAACAAACTTAAACAGTTTGCCTTCCCTCAGAATACACAAAGCTTGTTCCTTTAGCATTTATACATGGAAAGAAGTGCAAGCATTTATCACAGGAAAACTACAAAACCTATATTGAATGAACACATAAACGGCGAAGCACGTACCCAAGAAAATAAGTGTCGAGAACACGTACACGTCAAAACATAAAGAGAGCAAAAACATAGAAGAACGACTGAGGACAGAAAAGCCTTATGAAAACCACAGAGCACGATGAGTAGAGTAATGTTAAACGACGTAAGAAATAAGACTGAATAAAACCTAAGAAATGAAGAGATGCGCCAAGGGGCGGGCTTCAAAAAAGTATTTTCAGTAAGACTTTTCACATCGGTTAACATTTAAATCTAGTGTAAATATCATATTTTGAATATAAAACGACTAATATTTTGAATTTCATAAAATTTTCTACACCAGATAATATATAAATCTGGTGTAGAAAAAGTGACCTTAAATTTTTCAGATATCTTTTTACACCGAATAACATATAAATCTGGTGTAAAAAAAGGTGACCTTAAGTTTTTTAGATCACTTTTTACACCGGATACATGTACAACCGGTTTAAATATTGGAGTTATTTTTTCAAACTAACCCTTTTATTAACCCATCACTAGTAAATTACAACAAAACAATACATGTAATCAGAACAATATACTTGTACTATTATTACATCAAAACAATATATGCAATCAGAACAATATACTTGTGCTATTATTACATCAAAACAATATATGTAATCAGAAAAATATGCTTGTTCTATTATTACATCCAAACAAATATGCAATCACATACAAATCAATCAAAATCCACTTCTTCTTCATTCAATTTTGGTAAACCTTCTAAAAAGAAAGGGTCTCACAAATTGAATCATCATCATCAACAACCCTTTTTCCTTGGAGAGTGACGGAACATCTTTTATTTACCAGATTAGTGATATAGAACACTTGCTTTTCTTGGTCTGCCATAATGAAAGGCTCATTCCCAAAACTTATACTATTCAAATCAACTAGTATAAATCCTAACTGATCCACCATAACACCGTTGTTTACATTAGCCCACTTGTATTTGAATACAGAAACTATGAATTTGGTGCAATCTAGCTCCCAAATTTCTTCAACAACGCTATAATAAGGGATACTGCCAATTTAGGATTGTTGTCTTTTAAACTAGAGAAGTGCATAGCTTTAGCCACTAACATAACATCAATATTCTCCACCCTACTTTTATCATCTAGGGACTTTGCATACCCGTTGATATCAAATGAATTCCAACATATCACATTAAATTCAGGACCATATGCCAACCATCTAACTGAATCAGATACACAATCATAATTTTCAACCTTCTGTTTGAACCAATGTGCAAAAGATTTGTTGTGTTTTCTAATCAGCTTTTGCTCTGTCATTCTATTATTTTTTTCTAGACAAGCTCTTTATGAACAACTATATAGTCTTGAACTTCATCAATGTTATTTAAGAAGTGTAAGTGTATTTGTTGCAATTCATTACGATCAACACTATTTACCAATATTCTGCCTTGACCCCTGTTTGGAAAAGGGGTTTAGCGAGACTGTTAAGTCTTACTTTAGATAGGTAGTGTTGACAAAAATCCATAGCTTCTTTAGAAACATATTTTTCAACAATGGATGCCTCAAGCCAATTTAGATTTTTCATATACCCTTTAAGGATTTTCATGTATCTTTCAAATGGATATATCCATCATAAGTATACAAGGCCACATAGTTTTATCTCTCGCACTAGATGAATGATGAGGTCTACCATGATATCAAAAAAGCTTGGAAGAAATAGTTTTTCAAGTTGGCACAAAATAACATAACCCTCGTGCTCCAATTTATCTAACTTTTTAGTCTCAAAGACTTTGCCACATATAGCATTGAAGAAGAAGCAAAGTCAGTTACAATGTGTCTTAAATTATCTTGAAGGATTCCTTGAACAACTACTGGACATATGCAATCATTTGGGCATGCATGAATCTTTCTATACTGCATGCTTAAAGGACATATTATTTTATTAGCATCATAGTAGCTTTTGGGTAACTTATTTTCTTCTAGAAACATGTCTTGCAACAACTCAAGCAATTTTGAAAAATCTTTATTACTCCACCCATGTCGTGCTTTCACACTTACCAATCTTAACACCATATTAAACATGTTATATTTTCTGTACCCTAGGTATAGAGGTTTTTCTACATCATTGTATATATTACCATATGCATGTGACCGCATAAAAGCATCTTCTCTAATATCATGAATCATGTCATCTACCCCAATTATCAGTATCCATGTCATCATCAAAGGTTTGTTCCAACTGTTCAGATGTACTCAACCTTTCCATATTTTCACCATGCCTTACCCATACTGTGTAACTCTTGCAAAATCCCTCATAAATTAGATGAGTGTACATATCTGCAGGACTATGTTTCCTCTCATTCAAACAACTCACACAAGGACAATAAAACCTTCCATTGTCATCATCACCGTTTTGTTTAGCAAAATCTAAAAACTCCTTCACCCCCAGCATACTTAACACTTGTTCGTTTAGCATTTATCTAACTACGATCCATATTTGTGAAAGACTAAAAACCTATCAAAACAAAAAATAAGAAGACCTAGCTTGCAGCTAATTATGGGAGAGAATATATCACGCATAAGTGGAAGAACTCACCAAATGACAACAATGAATCCAGAACAAATAACAATAAAAACTACCGTTAGTAATGCATAAATACTCAATTCTTGAGACAAGGAGTTCAAAATAAAACTCACCGCTGTGAAAGATCAAGAAAACTTAAACTTGCGAACAAGTGAAAATGACAGATGGGAGCCCCGAAGGAGCTTTTTAAAGTGTGTAGCAAATCTACACCTGATAAAATGAAACATAGGTGTCGAAATAACTTTTTTTAACCTGACGTTATATTCTACACCGATGTAAAATATTATAAATTGCACAAATCTACACCGGATGAAATGGAAGACTGGTGTAGAAATAACTTTTTTCTAAACCAGACATTATATTCTACACCTGACATTGACATGCCCGGTTTAAATCTATTGCATTTTTTTGTTTTGAAAAATAAAAGAACACCATATCATCAAAACAAGAAACTTCATTCATTTAGCTTTACTAATAACTTTACATCAAAAGTATAAAATTTTCAAAACAATATCTATCATAATATATAATATATTCTCTCTTTTTGTCATTACGTACAAAAAAATAAAATAGGAGGGGGCAGATAAAGGTTGCAAGCTTTCACTCCTCATCAGACTCAGAGGTCTGGGATTCATCAGAGTCAGTAGGATCAACAGGATATACAAGCTATCATTCTGTTGATAGAGGTGAACTTTTGAGCATAAAGTTCTAAAACTGTCTTTCAGTCTATTAACTTTCTGAGACAGTTCTTCCACTGAGTCCTCCAGGCCATTGAAGCACATGATGAGTTCCTCAAGGTGCTCTATCATAATGACAACCAGGGGAGGAGGAGAAAGAACTACAGGATAAGGGTCAGGATGTTTGTCTTCAAAATCTTCTCTATTTCTTTTGTGTAGCAGAGAAGGAGGTGTGTGTGACGAAGAAGCCATTGGAGCATTCAGATAGAAGTAAAAAAATAAAAGAGAGATAAAAGTAATGATAATAGGTATGTTATACATATAGTTGAGGAATAAGAACGGTTTTAGAAAAGAATATCGAAGAATGCAATTAGCCTTCTATCATAATAAGTACATACATTGGGAACCAAAGAATTGAAATCAATGGCCTGAGAAGGTATAGAGAAAAGAAGAGGAAAATCATAGACAGGAAACTAAAGAGTCAGAATAGAAAGTATATTTAATACCAATTAATATATTTTACACCGGTTCAATGAACATTCGGTGTAAATATTTCATCTTATTTACAAAAATGCCACCAGTCATTTGTTTTAAAACAAGAAACTGAAGAGTCAGAAAATGACGCAACTAATCTACACCTATTGATATTAGTATCCGATGTAGTAATTATCTTTTACATCGGCTACGTGTACATCCGTTGTAACTATTTCATCTTATTTACAAAAATATCACCAGTCATTTTTTTAGAACCGTCTCCGCAAAGACCGGTTTTAAAATGGGATTTTAAAAGGCATATTTTGCACCAGCGATTTTATATTAAAATGATTAGATATTAATTAACTATAATTTTTTAAATTATTATATTATATTACAATTTAGAAAAAAAATCATAAAAGTTGAAAGTAGATATAGTTTTTCTTAAATAGTAATTAGGTGAAGTGGGAATGACTTCATAACTAAAGTAATATGAAAATATGAACCTCATATGAATAGGCAAAAAAGTCATGTTAAATGAGTTACAAACATTTAAGTACATTTATACTTAAATTTGAACTACCGTATGTGTTTAAGTCAAGTGGGAAGAAGCATTACCCTCAGTATTTCTCAGCGACTTCCACAGCTTCTCTCCGCGGCTGGTGATCTCTTTTGGATCGCAAGAAGACGTCCACAACTTCTCTCCGTGGCTCGGACTCTCTTTCTGATCACAAACAGTCGACACCTCAGGTCGGCTTCCTCTACTGGTATCCACATGAACAGCGTTCCAACCACGAACGACGTGCTAGCATCTCCTGTCCCTCCAAGGCTTTCTCAAAAATTTGTCCTCTCCGTCTGTAGTTCAGCAGTTTCTTATCTGCAAACCTTTTTGCAGATTCCGTTCGGCCTTTTTGTGTTATGTGTTGTTCACTAAACGTAGCTCCTAAAATCAGATATATAGGATGCTCTGCGTTTTCCTCAACCGAATTGGATTTTGGAATTAATCTATATTAATTTCAAAATTAATACAATATCACATATTGTATAATTTGATAAGAAACTAATTAATTAAATAATATTTATATTAAATCCGTCCCACAAATTTAATTCACCTATTTATTTAATTTAAAATAAAGATAAGACTGGACTATATTTGATTTATTCTCATAAATCAAATTTGATATATCATATCAATTTGAATTTCAAATTCAAACGTGATAGAGATTTAATTTATCCTTATAAATTAAATCTTGTAAATATCTCTTATATGAGATATCCTATCAATTTGAATTTCAAATTCAAACGTGATAGAGATTTAATTTATCCTTATAAATTAAATCTTATAAATATCTCTTATATGAGATATCCTATCAATTTGAATTTCAAATTCAAATGTCATAGAGATTTAATTTATCCTTAAAAATTAAATCCTGTATATCCCTTATATATAATGTATATATATGAATTTATATATATACGAATATAAATATAAATAAATATATACATCAACCCTGGATCATTCATTGAATCTAGACACGTCTTAGATTTAATGAATCTGGACATCATAGCTCATGTTGGGCTATTTTGTGTGCGACCCTGTAGGCCCATATGAAGTTGGCAGTGGGCCATTTGCTATACTGGCCCACAAGTCGCAAGCGGTCTCTAGCAAGACATAATGACTACCCAAATCATATGAGGATCGATAAACGATGTAACCTTTTATGCAACCATATCATGTCCCTTCTGTCACGCAATATTTTGGTCATGGATGAGGCATGGATAATGTCATCCTCCTATTTCTGACCGTTACTTTCTCGATCCCTGAGTAGTCTGACTATAGAAATGGAACTACCTTTCCATTACAGTATGGTCATACATTTCTCAGACTCACTCATCGAGGAGCCTAGTAATATCTCTCTATGAATGTGAGGGACAAATTCCATCTTGACCATTCACATTCCTCCGCATGAAAAACCACTAAGCCCGAACATAGTCTTTATGATTATTCGGTCAAAAGTGACTTTTGACTGGTCAAAGCTGAGCGTTTGTCATGTAGGAATCCATGATGATCTCAGATCAAAGGGTATAGTGACATGGTTTGTATATGAGATAAGCTTATGACGTAACCCATGCAACTCTCTCATAGCGGGTCGGTCTAACACCTTGTACTCTTACATGTGCTTATGACTTTGATTTATATCTCTATACATCTTCAAAGTTATACTGGTCTTATTTCATCTCTGCTCCCGCACAGATGACCGACCAGGGACATTTAGGATAAGATCATGAATTATCAAAGGATGGTCATCACAGTAAACATGCAAATAATATGATAACACAATTAATAAATTCATAAATCAATAATGTTCAAAAGACAATGATTGGCCCCTAGGGCACATTTTCCAGAAACCTCCCACTTGCACTAGGTACAATCATTAATTTGACTAATTCCCATTGACCTAACATGACGCTCATGCTTTGCCTGCACAAGCGGCTTTATTAGAGGAACAGCAACATTGTCATCTCCTGCTACTTTGCATATTTGTATTTCACCTCTATTGTTGATTTCTTTGATGAGATGAAATCGCCTGAGTATATGCTTTGTCCTTTGATATGACCTAGGCTCTTTGGCCTGTGCAATAGCACCGCTATTGTCACAGAGCAAAGTTATTGGATCTGAGATAGTAGGTATCACCCCTAGTTCTGTGATGAACTTCCTGATCCAAACGGCTTCCTTAGCTGCATCAGATGCTGCTATATACTCAGCTTCTGTTGCAGAATATTCTACTGTGCCCTACTTAAAGCTCTTCTAACTTACTTCTCCATTATTGAGGAGGAATATATATCCAGACTGCGATTTTTGGTCGTCCTGGTCAATTTGGAAACTCGCGTCTGTGTAACTAGTTACACAGAGTTCATCATCCAATCCACCATAGACCGAGAATAAGTCCTGAGTCCTTCTTAAGTACTTAAGGATATTCTTGACAACAGTCCAATGGGCCTCACCAGGGTCCTGTTGATATATGCTAGTCATACTTAAGGCAAATGAGACATCCGATCGAGTACATAACATGGCGTACATGATAGATCCTATGGCTGAGGCATATGGAACTTTACTCATGCAACCTCGCTGATCAGATGTACTATGACACAGATCTTTGCTGAGGTGACTACCATGAGACATGGGTATGAAACCCCTCTTTGATTCGTGCATACTGAACCTATGCAGTATTTTGTCTATGTATGTACTCTGACTGAGTCCTAAAAGTCTTTTAGATCTATCTCTATAGATCCTGATTCCTAGGATGTAAGTGGGTTCACCCAAGTCTTTCATCGAGAAAGACTTTTCTAACCAAGACTTAACAATCTGTAAGGTAGGAACGTCATTCCCAATAAGTAAGATGTCATCGACATAGAGTACCAAAAGCACAACTGTGCTCCCACTAACCTTCTTGTACACACAAGGTTCATCAATATTTTGAAGAAATCCAAACTCTTTGACTACTTCATCAAAACGATGATTCCAACTCCGAGAGGCTTGCTTCAGTCCATAAATGGACCTTTGAAGCTTGTACACTTTACCAGAGTCCTCAGAACGCACAAACCCTTCAGGTTGTGTCATGTACACATCCTCAAGGAGCTTTCCATTAAGGAAGGCTATCTTGAAGTCCATCTGCCATATTTCATAGTCATAATATGCTACTATGGCAAAGAAGATTTTGATTGATTTGACCATTGCAACTGGGGAAAAGGTCTCATCATAGTCCACACCATGAGTTTGAGTAAATCCTTTTGCAACCAGTCGTGCCTTGAAGACATTTACATTGCCATCCATGTCAGTTTTCTCCTTAAAAACCCACTTGCACCCGACAGTTTTTACACCTTCAGGCGGGTCGACTAAGGTCCAAACCTGATTGTCGTACATGGATTGCATCTCAGACTTCATGGCATTAAGCCACTTTTCAGAGTTTGGTCCCACTATAGCTTCTCGATATGTAGTCGGCTCATTATGCTCAATGAGCAACATATCACGACTGTCAGAAATCAGAAATCCATATCTCTGAGGCTGAAGTCGTGTCCTATTAGACTTCTGTGGACCTTGCGTGACTTGAGGAGTCTCAACAACTTGTTGTGAGTCTTCTCTATTTTCCATCTGCAGTTCTGTGGTGTCTTGTAGCTCTCAAACTTCTTCGAGGTGTACCTTACTCCCACTGGTTCTTTTAGAGATAAATTCTCATTCGAGAAAGATACCATTTCTGACAACAAACACTTTGTTATTAGCAGGGTTATAGACGTAACATCCCTTGGTTTCCTTAGGATATCCCATAAAAAGGCACTTTGAGGATTTGGGCGCTAATTTGTCTGAGGCTTGTTGCTTAACATAGACCTCGCATCCCTAAATCTTGAGGAAAGACAAACTAGGCGTCCACCCAGTCCATATCTCATACGGAGTCTTTTCAATTGCCTTAGATGGAACACGATTGAATATGAACGCAGCTGTCTCTAGGGCATAGTCCCAAAAGGAGGGCGGAAGATCTGTTCAACTCATCATGGATCGAACCATATCTAATAGTGTTCGATTCTTCCGTTCAGAAACGTCATTCCATTGTGGTGTGCCTGGAGGAGTCAATTGCGAGACTATCCCACAACTCCTGAGATGATCTATAAACTCTTGGCTTAAATATTCACCACCCCAATCAGATCGAAGGGCTTTAATTGTCTTGCCAAGCTGGTTTTGTACTTCATTTTGAAATATCTTGAACTTTTCAAAAGATTCAAATTTATGTTTCATCAGATAGATGTACCCATATCTGCTGAAATCATCTATGAATGTTATGAAGTACGAATAACCTCCTTTGGCATTTGTGTTCATCGGTCCACACATATATGTATGTATGAGGCCCAATAAATCAGTGGCCCTCTCACTGTGCCCAGTGAAGGGTGACTTTGTCATCTTTCCTAACAAGCAAGACTCGCAAGTGTCATATGATTCAAAATCAAATGAGTTTAGAAATCCATCTTGATGGAGTTTGGAAATGCGTTTCTCATTTATGTGGCCCAGACGACAGTGCCAGAGGTATGTCGGATTCAAATCGTTTGGTTTGACCCTTTTGGTGGTTATGTTATAGATATTTCCATGATTGGGTTGTTCCAAATTTAATATGTAATGATCAACATGCAAATCACCATGAGCATAGAAAACATCATTACGATAAATAGAACATCTACTATTCCCAGTAATGGAATTGAAATCTTCCTTATCCAAATAAGAAAGTGAAACAATGTTACTACTTAAAGTAGGAACATAATAGCACTTGTTCAAAACTAACAAAAGCCCAGTGGGCAGAACTAATTCATAAGTGCCTACAGCTAACGCAGCAACCCTTGCTCTGTTTCCAACCCGTAGGTCAACCTCGCCCTTTTTCAGCTTCTACTGTCCTTTAGTCCCTGTAAATTTGTACAAATGTGAGAACCACATGTAGTATCTAATACCCATGAAGTGGAAGTAGAAAGATGAATGTCTATAACATAAATACCTGAAGCGATAGCCCAGCTATCCTTCTTGTTCTTTTTCAGATCTTCGAGGTAGAGTTTGCAATTCCTCTTCCAATGACCAGGTTTATTGCAGAAGAAGCAGACTCCTTCCTTTGAAGGCTTTGCCTTCTTTGGTGCAGGCTTGGTTTCGGGCTTGCCTGACTCTTTGGTCTTACCTGATGAGCCATAACCCTTCCCCTTGCCTTTGCCTTTCTTATTCATACCCTTTCCTTTCTGAACCATCAAAACAGCACTGGGCTTCTTCTTAAGACTCGGCTCAGTAGTTTTAAGCATCCCATGCAGTTCAGAAATAGATTTCTCCATGTTGTTCATGTTGTAGTTCATGACAAACTGGTCATAACTTTTTGGGAGTGATTTCAAGATCAAATCCGTAGCTAACTCCTGGCTCATAGGAAATCCAAAGCTCTCAAGGTGATCAATGTACCCTTTCATCTTTAAGACATGAGTACTGACTGATGCTCCTTCAGCCATCTTGCAGGAATATAAGGCCTTAGTGGTCTCATACCTCTCTTGCCTTGCCTGTTGCTAGAATATTTCCTTGAGATGCACAATCATCTCATAAGCCTCCATGTGTTCGAGATCTCTTTGGAGCTCCAGAACCATAGTGGCTAGCATCAAGCATCCCACATCGACAGAGTCTTCCTTATGCTTCGTGTAAGCATCTCTCTAAGCTCTAGGAGCATTGGTCGCTGGCTCCTCAGGAATGGGTTGATCTAGGACATGCGCCTTTCTTTCCTGCTTGAGAACAATTCTCAAGTTCCTAAACCAGTCAAGAAAGTTTGTCCCATTAAGTTTGTCCTTCTCAAGGACAAATCGCAATGATAATGTAGCAGTATTACTAGTCGTCATGATTCTACAATTAAAAATATGCAATTAAATTAGCAATCTCTCACTAAATAAAGAACCCCCAATGCAATAGTTAGTGGGCTAAGATCCATATTTGGCTCAAACTTAAGTCCGCTTTGGATGACGCTTAAATTAAGTTATTTAGGTAGTTAACACCTTTACCAATTACATCAAATGTAACTCTTAGATGTTCATGGGATTATATCATCATATGATATTGTCATGTTTTTAATCCCATCTAATGCCTTGAGACCCAAAACCATTTTGTTAATCTTAATTAAGTCAAACAATAATAAACATGTGAGAGTAGAACCATTACTCTTGCTTATCTCCCTAAGATAACTCAAAAGCACCCACTTTGGTGGAGTCCACAATTGAGCAATCGAGGTTTTGACAAGTGTTCATATATTGACGGCATTATGACTTAAGATTTCATTTAGAGGGCTTAATTTAACTATCTGGTTTATAAGTAGGCATGTTTCTTAGGTTGTATCTCATACAAGTAATATGCATGTTTCTGATATAATCATAAGATGCATAATTTAAACGTGATACAATATGGCTCACCTATCCTAAGTCCCCTCAAGCCAATGAGAGGAGCTCTCTAGTAAGAGAAGGGAAATTACATATAGAAACCTCTTTTAACATTCGAGGGGAGTGAGATGAGAAGAGAAGGTACATTGAGAGTATATAGAGGAAGGCACGACACGCAGGCCGTATTTAAAAATTACAACACTTGCAATCTAGAGGCATATTGTTCACCATACCCAAACATTCAAGAATCAATATTTAGATTTAATTTAAGGGCAATTAATGTTTCATATCTAAAACATTCAACAAATAACATATGTTACGGTTATATTGCGCTACGAACAGGTAGCCACGGCGATCCCGCTAGCCGGTTAGCATTCGGTTTTCATAAATAATCACGAATCTGCAATCGGTTTTCTTAGACCCCATTTATGTTAATTGATCAAATCAAAACGCATGACCACAGATTTCAATTCCCTTTTATATTCCTTTTATGTCATACATAACACGGATTCCTTATATGTCATTCATAAAACGCATATTATATGATCAGCTACTGCTAACACATATCATATGAATCAACAATCAAGCCTAACTTAAACACAAAATGGCATGGCTCTGATACCACTGAAAGGAATTGGAAGACACGCAACGGAAACTAATTTAAAAATTTTCCATTCCTTGCCAGGATCTACCGTATGTGTTTAAGTCAAGTGGGAAGATGCATTACCCTCAGTGTTTCTCAGCGACTTCCACAGCTTCTCTCCGCGGCTCGGTCTCTCTTTCTGATCGTAAGAAGTCGATGCCTCAGGTTGGCTTCCTCTACTGGTATCCACACGAACAGCGTTCCATCCACGAACGACATGCTAGCGTCTCCTGTCCCTTCAAGGCTTTCTCAAGAATTCGTCCTCTCCGTCTCTACTTCACCAGTTTCTTATCTGCAAACCTTTTGCAGATTCTGTTCGGCCTTTTTGTGTTATGTGTTGTTCTCTAAATATAGCTCCTAAAATCAGATATATAGGATGCTCTGCATTTTCCTCAACCGAATTGGATTTTGGAATTAATCTATATTAATTTCGAAATTAATACAATATCACATCTTGTATAATTTGATAAGAAACTAATTAAATAAATAATATTTATATTAAATCCGTCCCACAAATTTAATTCACCTATTTATTTAATTTAAAATAAAGATAAGACTGGACTATATTTGATTTATTCTCATAAATCAAATTTGATATATCATATCAATTTGAATTTCAAATTCAAACGTGATAGAGATTTAATTTATCCTTATAAATTAAATCTTGTAAATATCTCTTATATGAGATATCCTATCAATTTGAATTTCAAATTCAAACGTGATAGAGATTTAATTTATCCTTATAAATTAAATCTTATAAATATCTCTTATATGAGATATCCTATCAATTTGAATTTCAAATTCAAACGTCATAGAGATTTAATTTATCCTTAAAAATTAAATCCTGTATATCCCTTATATATAATGTATATATATGAATTTATATATATACGAATATAAATATAAATAAATATATACATCAACCCTGGATCATTCATTGAATCTAGACACGTCTTAGATTTAATGAATCTGGACATCATAGCTCGTGTTGGGCTATTTTGTGTGCGACCCTATAGGCCCATATGAAGTTGGCAGTGGGCCATTTGCTATACTGGCCCACAAGTCGCAAGCGGTCTCTAGCAAGACATAATGACTACCCAAATCATATGAGGATCGATAAACGATGTAACCTTTTATGCAACCATATCATGTCCCTTCTGTCACGCAATATTTTGGTCATGGATGAGGCATGGATAATGTCATCCTCCTATTCCTGACCGTTACTTTCTCGATCCCTGAGTAGTCTGACTATAGAAATGGAACTACCTTTCCATTACAGTATGGCCATACATTTCTCAGACTCACTCATCGAGGGGCCCAGTAATATCTCTCAATGAATGTGAGGGACAAATTCCATCTTGACCATTCACATTCCTCCGCATGAAAAACCACTAAGCCCAAACATAGTCTTTATGATCACTCGGTCAAAAGTGACTTTTGACTAGGTCAAAGCTGAGCGTTTGTCATGTAGGAATCCATGATGATCTCAGGTCAAAGGGCATAGTGACATGGTTTGTATATGAGAGAAGCTTATGACGTAACCCATGTAACTCTCTCATAGCGGGTCAGTCCAACACCTTATACTTTTACATGTGCCTATGACTTTGATTTATATCTCTATACATCTTCAAAGTCATACTGGTCTTATTTCATCTCTGCTCCCACACAGATGACCGACCAGGGACATTTAGGATAAGATCATGAATTATCCAAGGATGGTCATCACAGTAAACATACAGATAATATGATAAACCATTAATAAATTCATAAATCAATAATGTTCAAAAGACAATGATTGGCCCCTAGGGCACATTTTCCAACATTAATTGTTGGCATGGCATTGATCAGAGCAATATTTAGATCGATCATGGGTGTTTTGATAAACTATGGATGTGGATGGAAGAAGGTGAAGATGATAGCAGACTGCAATTTCTTGATAGGAGCACTAGTAATGACTTTGGCACCAAACCCTTATGTGATCATATTAGGACGGCTTCTAATGGGACTTGGTGTTGGTGATGCCTCTGTGACAACTGCGGTCTACATTACGGAAGCTTCTCCTTCTAAAGACTATGGAGGTTTGGTTAATGCAAATGTACTCATGATTACTAGTGGACAATTTCTCTCTTATCTCATCAATTATGATTTAACAAAGGTAATTAATCATCTAAACTTATTATTATATGTGTTTAGAATCCGCCATACAAGTATGGATCCTTTCATTAATGTTTCTAAAATTACATAAATCACCCCTCTATTTTCATGGACCTTGAGCATACTTTTAACAAGTAAATTACTTAAATATCTTTTCAATTTTCAAAACTAAAATACAATTTACAATGAAATTAAGAATAAATTATAAAAATCTCCCTTGAATGATTTTAAAAAGGAAATTACACAACTATACCCTTCTATTTCCACGGGAAGCTTTCTATCATTTTAATGATATATATAGAAGGAAAACTTTTGTACTTTCAACAAAATACAAAGAATTTTTTTTAAATTTCTCTTCAGGAAGATTTTAGTACATTTTAAAAATTAGAAAATAGGTCTATATAATTTTAATGTAATCCCAAAAAAATTATATCGATTTTGAATAAATCAAGATAAATATATGTAATTTAAAAAATCATAAATATATGTGAGTTACTTTTTTTAATTGTAGCATGTATGTACGCTATATAGCTACTTCCATAATTTCTAACTATTACTAAGATGCAAATAAAAATGTGAGGCAAGTGCTAGGCGAGTAGGTGAGCCAGATGCAAAAATTTAAACTAGCTATCTTGTGGCTCACTCCATGGGAAGAATTCTTTTTCAAAAGCTTTGACAATTGGTTGGTGTGTCTGGTCACATCAAGAAAAAAGTCACGAAGGTAATTGAAATTACCAAAGTAAGCAGACGCCCTTACGTCAAAGTTACTGAGGTAACTCTATAGGGATATAAGTCAATTATACTTGTAGAACAAGTACTGAAATGGCAAACAAATAATGTTGTTAGCCAAAATAAATTCCTTTATAAGATTGACTCGAAGCTTGACCATATTACATGCAAAACAGAAGATGTGTCTTCTAAAGTGGATGTGTTGGCTGAAGAAGTCAAAAAACTTCATTTGAAGCTTACTTTATAGGCTCATTAGTTAGATATCAATCTCAAGAGATATGTTGGTGATAGATGCTTTTTAGACCAGAATTCCAAAGGAAGGAGCAAGAGATGAACCAGATCAAAAAAGAAATCAGACATATTGAGGCTCACATGCCTAAGCAGCAAAGTTTCCCCATCACCACCAATGGTTGATCCACATACCTCATATTCTCCTCTGTTGAATCTAGACATCCTCATCCATCTCCTTCTTTAACAATTTGAAGTCCTCCTAGTTCTCCTCCAAAAACCCATAAAGAAACTCGTACCACTGATAGAGGAAAGAATGTTGTAACTGTTGTAGGTAGTTCAAACACTATTATAGCACTTTACAGAAACATGTACCAACCTCTATTTGAGGATGAATCTTATGAAGAAACTTCTAATGCTACCAATGAAAATGAATCTTCTAATACTTAATCTTCCTATAGGAATAATTATATTGTTGAAGATCCTTCTTCATCAGAATAATGAATGGAAGAAAGAACTGGAGACAATGAAGTACCTATATCCTCACCATTCAAGTCCAAGAAACATAATTCTTGGTTCACCTTTGATGATGCCCCGCCTTCTAAATGGCATGATCGACTAGATGAATTTGGTGCATGGATTAATTATCACATGATTAATCTAAGTCTTACATTGAAACAGATTCTTACTGAGTTTGTATCTCAAATGGCCAGCAACTTGAGAGAATAGTTTTATCAGTTGAGTGAATACTAAAGACTACAACTTATCCGTTTTACAAGTCCTTGAGCATTTCTTAGAGCACTCCACTAGCAACTTGGAACATAAAGTGATGAATCCAATTTCAAGACAGAAATTCTCAAGAGTATTTTGAAATGAAGTGTTGCTCTTTGAATCGGCGTGACCTACATAAACATTATATCATAATGGTTGAAAAGTATTATCCTATTGGTGAGTCTCAGAGTCCTAATCTTAGGCATACTTTTACTGCCTCTCTTGTAGATGAATTACAACTTGAGCTACATAGGATGATTTCTTCATTAAACAAGGAAGTTATTCAACTTACTCTTGGAGAAATATATCAATTAGTATTGGCCACTCTTGATAATATGTGCGAGCAACAAAAGTTTTTCAAATATTTGATGAAAGGAAGCTTAAAGTTGAAACTAGCTTGCAATAGATCTTATTTAAAAATTAAGTACAAGGATAAAGATAAATGCCACTGTTTAACTAAGAAGAAGTCTCATTTCTCAAAGTATAGACCTAATAAGGCTAGGAAAAGACATCGAAAGACCTACTTTAGGTACTTTAAGAAGGATCTTCCATATCCCCTAAAGCTATCAGGTGTTTTCTATGTGGCGAGAAAGGGCATTTTGCTAAGTTATATCCCAAGAAGAAGAATAAAAGGGAAATAAAAATGCTTCAGTCGTTCTAACGTGCTCTACCTATAGCAGAATCTGAAGGCATTAACTCTGTTTATGAAGAATAGTATGAAAAAGCTGAAGAGACTTAATAAATTCTTCATTTTTTTGACTCAAATGATTCTAGTGATGAGTATCATCCTTATACTCCTCATCGACCAATCTACTTCCTTAGCCCCTCAGATACAAACCTTTTTAATATGCCAATCCTAAGATCATTTGGATCCATTAGAATATCCCAGATTGATAACACACCAAGATTAAACATTAAAGTAAAGCTCTTCCCTACTAAATATGATAAGCCTATCAAGTCTATTGCAATAATTGATACAGGTTATTGTGCAACCATTCTCAAACCCTATCTTACCTAGTGATATGTGGATTCCTTTTAACAAACCATTCACTATAGTTAACCAGAAAATCTTTCACATAGAACTAATCTCCAAAAAGAATATTGCAATACAAGTTTTACCTGGATGTATTATATGGCTTAGAGTCCTTAGAAGTTATCTACCAAAGAAGGATATACTCTTTAGATTATATGGTAGTTCATCATTTGATGGTTCCCAAAAGTTAGAGTTATAATATTCATAGTCAGAGTCACACATAGAATTGTTAATATACCAAATGAAATGTCAGTTGACATGTGAGGCATATACTAGCTTGGCTTCTTTTGAGAACTCATAAACTATAGGATGTTCATCACTAGTATATGCAGGAGAAATAATGGCAATAGTCCTGGAAAGATAAGAAAATCCTTCTTTGACTGGCTTTTGGAAAATGGTCTGGACAGTGCCGTCTAGCATCTTTATGACTAATGGAGGTACAATGGTATGAACGTTTGCAGGAGAGAAGTTAACATCGTCATATTTGGTAATCCAATTGAGTAGGATCATTTCTGCTATCTCTTCTTTAGGAATTTGTCTAGAAATATTAACTATTGCAAGGACATAGCTTCTTTTTGTATGAAACTGTAAATCCAAAGAGTGATTCTAGACTATGTAAATAATCTAGTGATGTAGAGTACCTATGGTGGCTTCGGATCTAGTGTTGTTCTTACAATTTGTATGTGAACTTTAATTCACTGAGAGAGAGTTTCATCAAGGAGCTTTTTGTTGAAGTTAGATGTGATGGTAAGAACAATACTCTCATTACTGAGAGTGGTGACCAAAGCCTTGAAAGCATGTTAGTATAGCTGGTATGAGGTATCCAATAAGACAACTTTAGCAAAAATAGGGAGACATTTTCTACCATGAAGAGATAAGACAAGATGTATAGCTCCAAGATAGAGATGTGTATACCCTTGGTTTATATAAGAATTGATAAGTGGTTGTAGAATTTCTAGAGTAACATACTATTCATAAGGTGAGGAAGGAATACCATACTGGTATAGTCTGGAACTTTGATAGGAGTGGATCTGGTAATAAGGGAACAGATGCTTCAGAAAGTAAATCGTTGGCGGTGATAGAGAGAATAAGGTTGAGTAGTGAAAATATGTATCTCTTACACTAGCTTTATTAGGTAAGTGGGTAAATTCTACAAGGTGGTTAATTTTTCTCAATTAAGTATAGCAGATAGATAAGGGAAGTCTTTTAATAGACAAGGAAGATGAAATTATAATTGGTTTAAAACTGGAAGTAGAAAGTATTTCACTAATGGTTGTAAATTTTTCTTACTTACTCGTATCTAACTTTATAATTATTCTTGTCTCACTTGAGAAAAGTAGTAACTAGGCTCTGATACCAAGAGGGCGAATCTCCTTATAATGAGACCTATTCTAAGACATTCATAGATCTGTTCTTATTACAATGACTTATTTCAGTATTCTTAGCCTTGCTTCCTTTATAATATTCAAAACTTATGAATTCCCATACTAAATCGAAATATTCATACTAAAGTGTTAATTATTGGAACAATATCATATTCCTTTATGATACATAGAATCCTCTTGTGAGAGACAAGTGTAGAGTATAATAGGATATATACGGAGACAAGAATGGGGATAAGGAAAGATAGAGCTTTTAGAAGAGAAAAAACTCAGAAGGAAAATATTATTCTATTTCACAAGGTATTTTACAATGATGGGCTATCGATGATCCTTATTGTAGCATGGAGAATCATTATGTGTGTGTTTGGATAGATTTTTAGAAAACAACTTATGAAAAAAAGGGTTTTTGGGTAGCTTTTGGAAAATGGATTTTAGAAAAGATCTTATAAAAAAGTGGTTCTGAATAAATGAGTATTTGGATAGTTATTATTAAAAGGACTTTTGTAATTAAAAATTTACCAAAAAGGGTATAATTTTATTAAAAGTATGAGAGAGGAGAGAGGGTGAAAAAGAGAGAGGAAAGAGGGTAGAGAAGAGAGAAGAGAGATAGTAGAAAAGATAAAAAAGATAGAAAAGAGAGGAGATGTGAGAGATAGTTGAAAAGATAGAAGAGAGAGGGAGAAATAGTGGAAAAGATATAGGAGAGAAGAGATAGGGTGTAAGAAAAAGTAAGGGTAAAATAGTAATTGGGTAGTCCATAAGCTCTTTTACTATTCCAAAAGCTACTCTGACTAGTTTATCTGAAACCATAGTTTGGTCCAGAAGCCCTTTTGGACAAATATGTCTATTTGTTTTAAAATTTTCTTAAACCGAGATTTGAGCCATAAGCCCTTTTAAAACCTAGGTTTGGGGGTTTCCTAAACAGGCCCTATATAGAAAACTAATCATACAACCAAACAAACACACAATAGATCTTCATAAGCTATAAAGTAAAAAAGTAGTCCGTACTATAATTGCACTAAACACACATTTTTAAAAGGTTGACCACAACTAAGCAAGATAGTACACACACTTAAATAAAAGTAGAGCAGGAATTTACTTTAATAAAGTTACTGACACATAGGAATCTTTTCACCATTTGCATGTAGGCTCATGGTCATCATTTGGTGTGAGATTCGATTAATATTATTCACATGTATCATATGGATCTATTGTCAATAGTGATTCTAGGTCTGTTGAAAGTGGTCCACCCTAAGGGTCTTGTGAAAAGGGTCCCCCTAATGGTCTATATCTTAGGAGAGAGAAATGTCTAGCATTTCTATGGATGAGCTTGGGTTAACAATTGTAATTCAATAGAGGGTTCTAAAAGTCTATAACCTTATAGTCTAGTTCCATCTCTAAATTTCTAATGAAACAAAAGCTTCACTTAGAATAGGACCAAGAGAAGTCCTTACTAGACCCAGTTATCCTTCTGGGTAGTTATTCGTATTACTTACAAAGAGTTTTAGATTGGAGAAGAGAACATCTTTATAGGTAGGCCAATAAGCTTGAGTCTATCACATATGTGCCTGATTTAAGGTGTATAGATAACCTTGGTAATCCATGTGGTATGGTTTGTGTAATGCAAAGAAACATTGAAAATTCTGCTGTTCTTCTAGGATCTCCCAAATACGATAATGTTCTATGACTTTTCTGAGTTGTGTATGCCACACTGGAAGAGAAGAAAACCATTGTAGGCACTTTTGTTCTTGAGGGATAGGTCTGGCTATGAAGGGAACTGTGAGATAAAGTTTTTCCATATTGAAGTGGTCAATAGATGGAGTGATAAGGTGATTTGTGATTAGGAAATAAACCAATAAAAAAGGTTTATTTTGGCTGTCTATTGAATGTACTCAACATTGGTAGGTATCTGTCCAGGTGGGAAATCATGGTGAGAAGTGATAAAATTTGATGCTTTGGGAAGAGGAAGATGATCCATCATTAAAATGTATCGTGGTCTAGAAGGAGTTAAAAGTTGGATTTTTTGTGGTATAGAGAGACAGTCTGCTATGATATTCTAGTGACCTTTAATGTGTCTTACCGAGGATTCATAGCATGAAAACTAATCTTTTTATCTAAGAAGTTGAGAATCTGGTATGGTCTTCTTTTTTGTATCCAGCATAGATGGGAAAGATGTATTATTCATTTCCACAACAAATTCATATAAATTTAAGTGAAAATTAATTTTTTCTATAACCTTTTTGACTGCTAGAATTTCTCTGTATGTGGCATGGTAATGTTTTTCTGACTCTTTGAACTGTCTACTGGCATGAGCACAATAATGTCTTTTTCCCTTAACTTTTTCAAGAAGTAAGGCTCTCTAATAATGATCACTTGTATCAGTCTGCAGTATTCTTTGTCACATTCCTAGAATTTTGAGTGGAGGTGGAACTTGAGTAACTTTCTTTAAAGTTTTGATAGCTATTGTTTGTGACTCACTCCATGAGGCAGGATTCTTTTTCAAAAACTTTGATAGCTAGCTGGTGTCTCTAGTCACATTAGGAATAAAATCACAGAGGCAATTGATAATAATACCAATGAATTATTGTATTTGCTTTATCGATAAATTGTCATATAGAAAGTTAAGCAATTCTTTGGCAATGTGAAAACTAGGCTAGTAAAACCCATCTTGAAAAACTATTCCAAGAAAGTCAATTTGGATATGGGCTATCAATCCTTTCTTTAATGAGAGCATAATTATATAAGCCTCAACTATATCAGCAAATTAGGCTAAGACGATTTTATGGTTATGCTCATCTTTTGATAATAGAAAGATATCATCTATATACATAAGTGCTAACTGGAATGGGCTCAAATATTTTCACCATAGCTTTCTGAAAGAGATATGTGCTACTTTTAGCCTAAATTGCATCACGGTCCACTACTACTGAGCATCAGGAATACAAAAGGCAGCTTTTATCTTTCTGCAGGATGGATTCCAATATGCCAAAATCCAGCTTTCAAATCAAACTTTAAAAAGATCTTTGCCTTATATAGTCTAAGACTAAAGTATTCATTTTAGGGAAAGGAAATTTATCATCTTATAGAAAAAGATTAAGAGACTTATAATCAATCACCAACCTCTTCTTTCCCCTAAGCTACTTAGATCTCTTTTCTACATAAAAGGCTTGGCAAGTCCAATTAAACTCTATAAGCTCAAAAAGACCTTAGGCTAATAAGATGTCACATTCCTTTTTTGCTAAAGCCAAATCATTTGGATTCATTTCTGAATCAGTAGCATTTATAGGATTCACATATTCATTCTTTTTAAAAGGCAGCTTCACAAAGAAATATTTGTTTTCCTAAAGTGGATAAGGATGTTGAAATTTATCATGGTTGTCAGAGTATTGATGTAGAAGTCTATCTCATATCCAGTTGGAGTCTGATTAATCTCAAGGTTACTTGTAATTTGAACATAAGGACTAACAAAACTTCTTAAACTTTAAGCCATTTGTCGTAATAGAAAATCCTTTTATTTTGTAGAATACATCAAATCCAAGGAGTATAAAGAGATCCGTCCTCTTGGATCAAAGCCTAATTACCACTTTTCTCAAGCGAGACAAGAATAGTTTCAAGGTTAGATACGAGGGAGTAAGAAGAATTTACAACCATGAGTGAAACACCTTCTACTTCCAGTTCTGAATCAATAAAAGTTTTATCTTCCCTATCTATTGAAAGACTTCCTTCATCTATCTACTCTACTTTATCTAGCAAAATTAACCACCTTGTAGAATTTACCCACTTACCTAATGAAGCTAGGGTAAGAGATACATATCTTCCCTACTCAACCCTTATTCTCTCTATCATCGCCAACACTCTACTTTCTGAAGCATCCGTTCCCTTATTACCAAATTCACTCCTCCTGTCAAGGAGATTGTGCAAAGTTCCAGACTAGACCACTGTGATATTCCTTCCTCACCTTATGAATAGTATGTTACTCTGGAAATTCCTTAACCACTTATCAATTCCTACATAGACTAAGGGTTACATATCTCCATATTGGAGCTATATACCTTGTCCTGTCTCTTTATGGCAGAAAAAGTCTCCTTATTTATGCTAAAGTTTTCTTGTTGGATACCTTATACTAGCTATACCAAGATGCCCTTATCGGGGCTTTGGTCACCACTGTCAGTAATAGAAGCATTGTTCTTACCATCACACCCAACTTCAATGTAAGGCTCTCTGATGAGACTCTTTTAAAGAATTAAAGTTCATATATAGATCATTAGAGCAACACTAGATCCAAAAGCTACCATGGCTACTCTATATCACTAGATTATTTATAGAGTATAGAATCACACACTTGATTTACAGTTTCCTATAGATACCAAGATACTTTGCTGATGTTTATGGATATAAGCTATGACCCTACAACAATTAATATTCCTAGAGAAATTCCTAAAGAAGAGTTAACAGAAATCATCTCACTCTGTTGGATTACCAATTATGAGCAAGAGTTTAACTCCACTCTTATAGATGTTCATACCGTTGTATATGTCTCACATGTCAACGAACATTTCATTTGGGATGTTGACAATTCCATGTGTGATTATGACCTGGAATGTTATAACTCTAACTTCTGGGAACCATCAGATGATGAACTGCCATATAATCCAAGGAGAAGAAATGATAAGAAGAAGAAGAAGAAGAGTTCCTTTGATTGTTATAATCTACAGAAAAGTAGAAAAGATGGCAAAATATAGAGTTGGCTGGAACATGGAAGCTGTAGTTTTAAGATCAAAATTATCTCTTCATGACCTATTAAAAGAACTTGGTCATGATGATCTCTTAGCTAATGTTTTCTCTCAAAAGACACAACCATCTTGCTCTAAGCCTATTGTTCCAACTATACCTCCACCAATTCAAGCACAACCATTATCATTACCATGCCTTGACATGATGAATCATGGTCCTTATGAAGAACATTTTTCATCCCTTAAAGATAATATTATTGAAAATATTAAAGTAAGCATGCGTCCTTACGTCAAAGTTACTAAGGTAACTCCACATGTATAAGTCAATTACACTGGCAGAACAAGTCTTGAATTGGCAAACAGATAATGTTGTTAGCTAAAACAAATTTCTTTATCAGATTGACTCCAATCTAGACCATGTTACATCTAAAACAGAAGATGTATCTTTTCAAGTGGATGTGTTGGCTGAAGAAGTTAAAAAACTTTATTTGGAACTTACTTCACAGGCTCACCAGTCAGATACTAATATTAGGAGATATGTTGATGATAAACACTTTGGACCAAAATTCCCAAGAAAGGAGCAAGAGCTGAACCAAATCAAAAAAGAAATCTGACAGATTAAGGCTGACATGCCTAAGCAACAAAGTTTCCCTCTATCACCACCAACGGTCGATCCCTATCCCTATATTATCCTTTGTACCCTGTAGCTTATCCCACATATCCATCAATCATGTACCATCACCAACTCTAACATATTACAGCCACATTTTCTGTTCTCCCTACCATTAGGCCAAACAATTTCATCCTCCTAGAAAACCTATAAAAAAGAAACAAGTTTCCTATAAAGGAACCAAACCAATACATCCACATAGTTGATGTACCTTTTCCTTATACAAGACTTGCCTTCTCTTACATAAGACCATCTGTTGAATCCAGATGTCTTCCTCTATCTCCATCTTTAAATATCTATCTCCATCTGTTAAATTGTACTTTTGTGGTAACACATGATTGTACATGGCCATATATTAATAAAAGGTTAAAATGGTAAATTAACTCTTTAAAACTGCATATATTCTATTATTTACTGATTTGGACTTTTACAGTGAGCATTTATTTTGGATTGTAGGTATTTTAGAAGAGAGCAAGGACCAGGAAAGAAATCACAAGCCAATAAAAGTGAAACCATGCTCCTGCACATTTTAGTCGTGACCAAAGAGTCAACCGGTCGTGACCTTGATTCTTATGGAATATTCTTTGTGTTTAAAGGTCAAGACCAAAACATGGATATGGTCGCGACTAATATGTGAAATCGCTGAAACTAGGCATTTTGAATTAGGTTATGCAGAAATAAAAGGAGGAGGAAGGCTGCCATCAAAAGGGGCTGGTTTTTGGACCTGATTAGGCTAATAAGCAGTACTCTTGCCCTCTCAGATCATCTTCTCCACCCTTACCATCATTCTACACCTGTCCACAGATTTCTCCACCTCTTCACTCCATTAACCTACCACCTTCTCATTGTTTCTTCATGACGTCTTAACTGAACAACAATTGCAGTGCAATAGGAGTCATGAGAGGCTAAACCTTTAGTCTCTTGGTGAAGAATCAGATATCTTGAGCTCATAGACTCAAACGGGGAGTTTCTTCTATTCTAATGTGCATCTTCTCATGTTATGATTGCTGCTATATGTAGAGTTTTCATCTTATAAACAAGTTTTGAATATCGATTGATTTTTCATCAGATTAGATTTTGTAACTGGATTCGGATGATTTGAACGTTTGCTTTTAATATAATATTTCAGTTTCAATTTTAAGAGAGTGGGTTATTACCAGCGATTGCTGTTAATTAATTCATTACTTGAAATCTAGGGTTTTCGATCAACGACCATTTGAGGGTATTTTCATCATCTAAATTCGAGTTACACGCTAAGTGGTTTACGACAGTTCACTAATAGTTCTTAGACCATCTTTGATCAAAGGGGTTTAAGGAAAATTAGGGTTCTTGATTCAATCGCTCGATTGAGGTTTTCTTTCAGAATTAGTGATTTCTAAATTCTAATTTTAAAACGTGAGAGCAAGGATAGATACATTTTTATCACCAAGAGTCTTTCATAGCATATTTCTTAACTCAACCAACTCGTTTTCATCGTAAACAAAATACAAAAATATTTACTCTTCTGCGTCCTACTGTTATTGCATCAACCACTAAAACCCAAAAATTATTTTATCCCTGCTAAGGTTTTTTATTGATTTTGACATCCAATCTATTAGGTTTCCACATAAAAGGCTCCTCGAGAAGAACGATAGGGTTGTGCCTTATACTATATTTTATTGGATGCAATAAACTTTATTTTGATAGATTAGACTACGACAAATGACCTCATCAGAATAGAAGAAAGAAATGGAGACAATGAAATACCTACATCCTCACCATTCAAGTCCAAGAAGCATAATTCTTAGTTCACCTTTAATGATGTCATGCCTTCTAAATGGCGTGATTAACTAAATGAATTTGGTGCAAGGATTGATTGTCACATGCTTAATCCAAGTCTTACCTTGGAACAGATTCTTAATGAGTTTGTATCTCAGATGATTGGCAACTTGAGAGAATGGATTTTTCAGTTGAGTGAATACCAAATACTATAACTTATCTGTTCTACAAGTCCTGGAGCATTTCTGAGAGCACTCCATCAGGAATTTCTTGGTGATTTCCATGTGATTCAAAAAAGAAATTCTCAAGAGTATTTTGAAATGAAGTGTTGCTCTTTGAATTGGCATGACCTACATAAACATTATATCATAATGGTGTGTCTCATAACCCTAATCTTAGGCATTTTTTTACAGCCTCTCGTGAGCTACATCGGATGATTTCTTCATTAAACAAGGAAGTTATTTAAGTTACTCTTGGAGAAATATATAAGTTAGCATTAGCCACTCTTGATAAGATGTGTAAGCAACAAAAGTTTTTCAAATCCATGATGAAAGAAAGCTCAAAGTTGAAACCAACTTGCAGTATATCTTATTTGAAGATTAAGTGTAATGATAAAGATAAATGCCACTGTCTAACGAAGAGGAAGTCACTTTTCTCAAAGTATAAACCTAATAACGCCAGGAAAAGACATTGAAAGCCCTACTTTAGGTACTTCAAGAAGTGATCTTCCAGATCACCTAAAGCTAACAAGTGTTTTCTATGTGGCAGGAAAGGACATTTTGCTAAGTCATGTCCTAAGAAGAAGAACCAAAGGGAAATAAAAATGCTTCAGTCGTTCCAACATGCTCTACTATAGCAGAATTTGAAGACATTGAATTTGTTTATGAAGAACAATGTGAAGAAGATGAAGAGACTTAATATGTTCTTCAGATTTCTGACTCAGATGAAGAAGTTTTTTAGTCCTTATGTTCAAACTCCAAGTATCCTTAAAATTAATGAGGCTCTAGTTGGATATGAGAACATCCAAGATAGACTTCTATATCTATGCTCTAGCAACCATGATCAATTTTAATATCCTTATCCACTTTAGGAAAATAAAGATTTCTTTGTGAAGCTTCCTTTCAAAAAGAATAAAGATGTGAATCCTACAAAGGCTACTCATTCAAGAATAATCCAGATGATTTGGCTCTAGTAAAAAAGTAATGTGCCACCTTGTTGGCCCAAGGTCTTATTGAGCTTATAGAGTCCAATTGGGCTTGCCAAGCCTTTTATGTGGAAAAGAGATTTTAGCAGCTTAAGGGAAAGAAGAGGTGGTGATTGATTACAAGCCTCTTAATCTTTTTCTACAGGATGATGAATTTCCTCTCCCTAAAATGAATACTTTAATCTTATGACTATACAAGGCAAATATCATTTTAAAGTTTGATTTGACAGCTGGATTCTGGCATATTCGAATCCATCCTACAGAAAGATACAATACTGCCTTCTGTATTCCTAATGCTCAGTATCAGTGGATTGGGATGCCATTTGGGCTAAAAATAGCACCATCTCTCTTTCAGAAAGCTATGGTGAAAATATTTGAGGCCATGCTCCAGTCAGTACTTATCTATATAGATGATATCCTTCTATTCTCAGAAGATGAGCACAGCCATTCTTGGCCTAGTTTGATGAATAGTTAATGCCTATGGAATTATCCTTGATATTATCAGTTACCTTTATAACTTTATTTCTGATGTGACTAGACACACTAGCCACCTATCAAAGCTTTTGAAAAAGCAACCTCCCCTATGGAGGGAATCACAGACAACAGCTATCAAAACTTTGTAGAAAGTTACTCAAGTTCCACCTCCTCTCAAAATTCTAGGAACGGGATAAATAATTCTGCAGACAAATACAAGTGATCATTATTGGAGAGCTTTACTTCTTAGAGAAGTTAAGGGAAAAAGACATTATTATGCTCATACCATTAGATAGTTCAAAGAATCAGAAAATCATTAACATGACATGTACAAGGAAATTCTAGCAGTAAAAAAGGTCATAGAAAAATTCAATTTTCAATTAAATTCATATGAATTTATTTTGAAAATAGATTATACATATTTCTTATCTATGTTGGATACAAAAAGAAGACTCTACCATATTCTCAACTTCTCATATAAAATTCTAGGAATGGGATAAATAATTCTACAGAAAGATATAAGTGATCATTATTGGATAGCTTTACTTCTTAAAGAAGATAAGGGAAAAAGACATTATTATGCTCATACCATTAGATAGTTCAGAGAATCAGAAAAGCATTAACATGATATGTACAAAGAAATTCTAGCAGTAAAAAAGGGCATAGAAAAATTCAATTTTCAATGAAATTCATATGAATTTATTTTTAAAATAGATTATACATATTTCCTATCTATGTTGGATACAAAAAGAAGACTCTACCATATTCTCAACTTCTCATATGCGAAGGTTAATTTTCATGTTATAAATTCTCGGTAAGACATATTAACGGTCACTATAATATCATAACATACTATCTTTTTAGACCCAAAAAATCCAGCTCTTAACTCCTTCTGGACCACGATAAATTTTGATGATGGATTGTCTTCCTCTTCCCAAAGTACTATATTTCACCACTTCTCACCATGATTTTCCACCTAGATAGATACCTACCAATGTTGAGTAAATTCAATAGATAGCCAAAAGAAACTTTTTCTATTAGTTACATCTCCTACTCACAAATCACCCTATCACTTTATCTATTGACCACTTTAATATAGAAAAACCTTACCTCATAGTTCCCTTCATAGCCAACCCTATCTTTCCTTATCCATATTCTTATCTCCGCATATATTCTATTATACTCTACACTTGCATCTCATAAGAAGATCCTATATATCATAAAGGAATTAACATTGTTCATCATAAAGGAATTAACATTGTTCCAAGAATTAAGGCTTCAGCATGAATAATCTAATTTAGTCTGGGAATTCATAAGTTATAGATTTTAGAAAGGCAGTAGGGCTAGAAATGCCAAAGTCCTTGTAATAAAATCAGTTCTATGAATATCTTAAACTCAATCTCATTCATAAGGAGATCCACCCTCTTAAGCCTTTTAGCACAATCTCATTTTCTTTTCTATTTTTAAATGGGTTAAAATAAAATAAGAATTTCTTAATTAAAACATAAATATCAGCAAATTAAATATTTAAACTATTGTTAGCTATCAAAATTAAACCAAATAAAATAGTCACTATGAATATTGTCAAATATTGTCCAAAGATAAGTAAACAAGACAAATCAAACCATTAAGCATTAGCAACAATAAGACAAGTATTATGATGATAACATCCCCACACGCATTAACATGTTTTTCTATGTTTATTCTTTGTCTAGATAACATAGCTCATTAAAAAAAACAATATATTTCCATACTCGATAAAGGATGTTACTCTTATCTTTTATTATTAGCGTAATCCAAACTTGCAAAAAGCAATATTTGGCTCCAGAAAAGTAATTAAAAAATTACATAGTCTAATGTTTTAAATGATGTAAAATCTAGTGATATTTGATTAAAATATTAATATATCAAAATGCATAAAAAACCTAGTGTCATATGGGTTACACTTATTACTATTAGATTTTTAGTTTTAAATGCAAAAACATATTAATGAGATTAGACGAGTCAACCTTTAGAGAGCCAGGGCTTAAACGGGGATAGTCATTTTCTTGATTTATGTGGAAGGCTCAAAACCATGAGTTCAACCTTTAATTTAAATGGGCTTAAAAAGACTAATTAGAGCCCATGCTCTATAAGCTATTTGAATATTAGGGGGAGATGAGTATTGAAGAGACAAAATGGTGTGTTTTATGTCTAAAGGGCAACAAAGATAATAACTTAAATTCATAGAAGCCGAATCTTACCTATCGTCTATAGATTTAACTGGTGAAAGAGTGAGATATACGACCATTTGGAGCATAGTCGATCCCTAGGGTATACTATTTTGTTGTGGTTTAGTTACGGCATTTGGGGAGACATCCTAGCTCCTAGGCATCTAGGTTTATACTTGAGGGTAATAAACGGCTTGCCCTGCCCAATATTGGTATCACTTAGGAGGAAGAGAAATTTCGCCCTACCCTTAAATAGTGGGTAAATCTAACTCCTTTATAAATTTTTTTGTATATATATATAAAAAAAGCCGAATCCTACATCCCAATAGGCTTTAATAGTTTTAACTAGCTTTAATTGGCTTCCTCTTTGTACCAAAAAAATATTTGCTTCCTCCAATGATGTCACATGTCTTGATATGCCATGATAATTCAAATCTTTTATGTTGACCATCAATTGCAAACGCCCATGCTTAATTGTGTGTTTGGATAGAATTTTAAAAATGGGTTTATAAAAAGAAAAATTTAGGGAGGTTATAGAAAATGGCTTTTAGAGAAAAGTTTATGAAAAAAAAGTAGTTTTGAATAAATGAGTGTTTGGATAGTTATTTTTAAAAGTACTTTTATTATTAGTAAATTACGAAAAAATGTATGAGTATTAATTGAAGAGAGATAAAAGATGAGAGTAGAGAAGAAAGATGGTGTAAGAAAAGAAAAGAGAGAAAGTGTAAGAAAAAGTATGAGAGAAGAGAAAGGGTGTAAGAAAAAATAGGAGAGATGGTGTAAGAAAAAGTAAGGATAATATAGTAATTGGTTAGTTCATAAGCTCTTTTACTATTCCATAAGCTACTCTGATTAGCTTATCTGAAACTTTGGTTTGATCCAAAAGCTCATTTGAATAAATATGACTATTTGTTTTAAAATTTCTCAAAACTTAAGTTTTACCTAAAAGGGTTTATAAAACTATAGTTTTATTATGTTCCAAATAGGTCCGATATATTTTATACAAATAATTTATTTCTACTCGGCCTTTTGAATGAGGGCAATTAGTCATGATTTATTTTCTTTTTTGGTAAGCCTACTTTATTTCCTTTTTTTACTGTTTCATTACATGCCAATCAAAGCTTTGAACCTACAATTCAAAATATTTTTCAAAACTTTGTTTGGGTGTCTCATATATAATAGCGCATTTTTTAATTTAATATAATAAAAATATTTGTGATTAGATCTCTTGCAAATATAATATTTATTATTTTTCTTAATTTTACATTATTCAATCATTTGACCGATGATTTCTAATGAATATTTTGTAACTTAATGTGTTACAATGTTTTGGCCAAAAATGAGTTACAAATAAAATTATTATCAATCATATTAATTGTAAATTGTTATTAATTAACTTAATAATGACTTAATGAAAGAACATATATGTTACAAACATATACTATTTATAATTAAACTAAATTATAAGTTTAATTATTTATATTTATACCGTATTTTATTGTAGTCCCTTAAGTTTAAAAATAGTATTACTAATCCTATAAATTTAACTCTGTTAACTTTATTTAATAGAAAATATATTTACTTATTAAATTTAAATGATGATTGTGTTATTAAATATTAACAAAATATATTTTTATTTTAATATTTTAAATTGTGTTTTATATTAAAGAATTAAATTTTAGACATATTTTGTAAACACTTAATTAATGAATCATTATTTTAAATTTATTAAGTTAGTATTTTTTAGCAACAAAGTATTTTTTATCAACAAAGTTAATAATATTAAATTTAAAAGATTAAAAATATATATTTTAAATTTAAAGGACTAAAATAAAATTGGATACAATTAAGGACTAAATGTATACTTTAGACTCATACTTATTAGTCTGCGTTTACAATGAATTAATAAAAATATCATGTGCTGGGAGAAATACTAAAATATCATGAATAATAATTTTATTTGGGTATAAAAAATTAAAAATATATAAGCTGATAGAAAAAATAGCGTGTTTTCTTAAATTGATGCATAAACAACAAAAGAGAAAGGATTTTTTATAATACAATATGCAAAATAACATCATACTTTTGATCATGATAGTTTTATTAAAATTTTAATTGTATTTACTGTTTTAAAATTTTCAATCGTATCCTGTTTTTTTGCCAATTATTTTCAACCGTGCCTTCAAACTTTTTAAATTGGATACATACCTCTGTGTATCATACACGCTTGAAGGGTCTGCTGAAAAAAAAATATATTGTATATTCTAGATTTTATATTAATGTTTTTTCCAAATATATTTTTATTGTGAATGATGATTTTTTCATTTAATTCTTGTTATAAAAATTTCACTGTATTTTCAAAATTTGTTTTGAAATAAATTATATTACATGCTATCCTAAAACTGAAAACATAAATTATTTACAAAAATAAAAATGATGAAATTAGATAATAAGGTTAAATTAACGTACTCATATAATAAATGAAATTTTAAAATTACAACAAAGATAAATTTAAAAAATAATTCATAAAAATATAATTTTAAGTTGTCAATTTTTAAAAAATTAATTAAAGAATCAAATTAAAGATAATTTTTTCCAATTATATTATTATCCGTTAGCTATTATAGTTCCCAGTAAGCTCTCCGCGTTGCTTCCTTGTCTCTCTTCCTCACGCCTCAAAAGCCAACCCAAATCAAACGCGCTCAGACCCATCTCTCCGTCATTATTCTTTCTTGCAATTGCTCTATACCCACTGTGCAGGAACGAACCAGAGAGAGAGAGAGACGAAAGGTATTTCCCATTTCTGTCATGCAATTCTGTAATTTTCTGTTATGATCTAGTGCTGTTTTCATTTCTCCAATCGGTTATTTCTTTTTCTCTTTTCATTTCATTCCTTTTTTCCCAATTTCCGCCACCTTGTTCTTCCTTTTTCTTTCATATTTTGGTTTACTAATATAATATGTGAGTGTCTTCAAGATAAAGTTGATTTCTTCAATTTGCGTGCTTGGTCATTTGGGTTTGAATTTTTCCTATTCTTTGGGCATTTCGGTTTGCTTCTGTTTGTTTATTTAGAACGATTTTTTTGTTTCTCAGCAATATGTTTCCTTGTTTTGGTATCATCTATAATTTGTTTTCAATTTTCTGTTTTTCATGTTGATGGATGGCCGACAATTTCCTCCTCGTCATCATTTGGCGATAATTAATTATTTCGTTTTTCTGCATTTAATTAGTTATGTGGGCTGTAAATGTCTGACGAGAAAATTTCATTTTTATCAGATATTTCTGTAAAAAAGTTTTCACATTTTGAAGTTCTACTTTTGTTAATTCCTTTTTTCCTATATCTCTATATGGAATTATTTATCTGAGGAATGATTTTAGACAATGTAGGATTTTGAGGTAGTTCCATGCATATCTCATTTTGCATGCTAGTATGATTAATGGTGGATGTTGAGTTGGTGTTGATATGTTCCAAACAAAGTTGAGGGCCTCTCATAACTGGAAAACATCACCCCGGGAGAGCAATTTCCTATTTGGGCCTGAGAACGTGTAAATATGAATTCGTTGATCATATTAGTGCACAAAAAAATCGCATTCTGGTATGGACTTTTTGGGGCAGTAGACCCTCCCTATTTTTTCAATTCTACATTAAAACAGTATGAAAGTTATGACATAACCTTAGAATGAGATGAATGACGTGGGATTCATAAAGGGATGTGTGTTCTTTTTTAATATCAAAATCTTTATGATGCAGGGGGTAGACCAAGTGTAGGGCGTGAACTGTGAAGGTCATCTTTTTCTTATAAGCCAAAGCCATATCAAGCATGCAGTTTTTAGGAACTGTGCTTATTTTCACTCAGCATCTAAATATTCTATATAGCAGACAATCTTCATTATTAAATATTACTTTTATGAAGCAATTATGGTCAGATAAGGAGTTGATACATCTTAGTTCGTAAACCTTTTCTTACTGTTAGTGGATGTTTTATACTTGATGATTATTCAGTTCTCTTTCCAAGATTAATTGCTTATTTATCTATAATGACATTGTTCTTTTGGTATTTATACCTTTCTTTGTTGCCCTTTTGTTTTGTTCTCAGCCTTCCGTGGGCACATGCTTCTCTTCCTTGTGACTTTATTTGCCTTGAGAATACAACTTCTAAAGACAAATTATATTTGAGGAAGAGGACAAGGATGCGTCGGTGGCTTTGTTGTACTCGTCACGTTGAAGACTCATACCCACCACATGAAAGTGAGCACCTGAAAAGCCCTTACAGAGATGGTATGTTTCTGTAGACCTCACTGTGTAACTTGACAATTTTGTTTGGTGGAAGAAATGGAAAAATGGAGGATAATAGATTGTATTCCAGAACATAACATCTTATGTCTTTTTCTGACAAAAATTTCTATTCTACTAATTGTATATGTTACACTTGACTAAGGGTTGTATATAAATGTTTGTGTAAAAGAAAGATGTGGTAGCATGGACATAATGAATCCTTTGTAGCTTGTACAGTACCTTTTGTAACCCAATGATATTGGGTTGTGAGTAATGATATATGTAGAAGATATTCAGAATTAAAGGGGAGAGTGATTATAGGAATTAAATGTGATTGTAGGAGGATATGAGGGGATATGATAATATTGTATTATTAAAGTGTATCACATGATTTACGCGTCTCTGATTGTACAATCAAGTGTATATATATGTATGCTTCAACCCAAATAATATACACACAGAATTACCTTCACCTTCGTGTTCTTTATCAAGTAATTCTCTTAGCCACTTCAACATGGTATCAGAGCACACCACGATATCACCATCTTCGTCCTCCGCTGAAGTCGACACAGTCACATTTGATGGTGGGATGCGTCTACTCACCAAAGTCGCCGGCGTTGAAGGCTCAACAGTGGTCATCGTGCCAGAACGGCTCAATGGAGATAACTATGGAGAGTGGGCACAATCGATGATCCTTGCACTCGATGGCCGTGATCGACTGGAACTTATTCAGCTGGAACCTCCGCCTACCGATGATGCCAACATTCGCCGTCGGTGGAAGTCAGAGAATTCGCTGGTGGCGTCGTGGCTTCTCAATGCAATGGTCCCCACCATTCGTTGCAGTTTCATGTTCATTCCAACAGCGAGAGAAATCTGGCATGGCGTGAGAGAAGCCTATGGTAAGAGACCAACAGCTTCACTTGTCTTCGATCTCCGCTCACGGCTGTGGACAATACGACAAGGCGAAAAACCCCTCAACGAATACTACCTGGAAAAGAAAGCACTATGGCAGGAGCTGGATCAATTAAAGCACCACGCCTGGAAAGATGCCGAAGACGCTGCAAGATTCCGACGGGATTTGGAAGAAGAACGATTATTTGAGTTTCTCGTCGGTGTCAACGCTGTATATGAAGACCTGCGAGGACGTCTGCTTGGGCGCGTTCCTCTCCCTTCTGTGTCTGAAGCATTCGCGCTCTTAAGGGATGAGGAATCCTGTCGTCGTGTTATGTTACTGGACTCTGTGCCTCGCTCCATCACCGTGGAAAACTCGTCTGCTCTTGCTGCTCAAACCAGGAAGGAGCGCCCTACCTGTGATCATTGCCGGAAGACGGGACACACGCGAGACATCTGCTGGGACTTCCACGGGAAGCCCCTCAACTGGAAGCCTCGCCAGCGCCGCCCACGGGGAAATGCTGCAGAGGCAAGTGATTTGGGCTGCCACCGAGGAAATGCTGCAGAGGTAAGTGACTTGGGCCCAATGCACAGTGCAGGCCCAGTAAGTAACCCAGTAGCAGGAACAGCCCAGAACAATTCTGGATCAATGGGCTTTGCTCTTACAGGCCCAGTTCATCCTGGCCCAGTTCATGATGGCCCTACAGATCCGTTGACCTTGATTCTTGAAAGGTTGACTGCTCTTGAACAAAAATCCTATAAACAACCTGTTGCCAGTGTGGTTCAGCGAGGTAATTTCTCTCAAGCCCTTGCTATTATTAAAGGAAAAACTGCAGGGACATGTTGGATAGTGGACTCTGGTGCCTTAGATCACATGACGAATGAGGTTTCACTATTTTCTCAATATACTCCCGCAAAAACAATTCTTACGGTTACAATTGCTGATGCCTCTGATTCCCCCATTGCTGGTAGTGGTACCATTAGAGTTTCACCTACGCTAACACTGCATAATGTTCTACATGTCCCGAACTTAAAGTGCAACCTATTATCTGTTAGCCAGTTAACTCGAGATGAAAGATGCCATGCTAAATTTTTCCCTTCTCATTGTATTTTTCAGGATCTGCTCACGGGGACGACGATTGGTGTTGCTAAAAAGCTTGATGGGCTCTACTACCTGAATGAATGTTATCAGTCCGTATCCCCTTTATGTAATAAAGTGTCTCTCTCTAAGGCTAGTGAATTGGAGCTGTGGCACAAACGTTTAGGACATCCAAATTTTCCATATATGTGTAAGATGTTTCCTTCAATATGCTCTAATAAAACTTTGGATTTTTTGTGTGATTCTTGTGAACTTGCAAAACATCACCGCACTCATTTTCCCAGTACTCCATACCGTCCATCCAAACTCTTCTCCATTATTCACAGTGATCTATGGGGACCATCCAGAATTTCCAATCGCACTCAATCCAAATGGTTTATGACCCTAATCGATGATCATACTCGTGTCAGTTGGGTCTTCCTCTTAAAGGATAAAACTGAAGTGTGTCAAACCTTCATTGATTTTTATAACATGATCCTCACTCAATTTGATACAAAAATTCAAACCCTTCACACTGACAATGGCACAGAATACTTTAACCAGCCCCTATCCACCTTTCTTCAAGAACATGCCATTGTCCATAAAAGTTCTTGCCCTTACAGCCCCCAACAGAATGGAATTGCTGAACGGAAAAATAGACACCTGTTGGAAACCGCTAGAGCCCTTCTCTTTAGCAGCAATGTCCCGAGTTACTACTGGGCCGATGCTATTCTCCTTGCCACCTTCTTGATTAACCGAATGCCTTGTAAACCTCTGTCATTCCGAACCCCTCTCCAGGTTCTTCAAGACCACTTTCCCTTTCCCTATCTCGAGAACACCCTTCCTCTTAAGGTCTTTGGGTGCACCGCCTTTGTTCATCTTCATCATACCTCCACACTTGACCCAAAGGCTGTCAAATGTATCTTCCTGGGCCCTGCTTACACAAAAAGGATACAAATGCTTTGACCCCTTATCTAAACGTCTCTATATCACTTGTGTCGTTACATTTCATGAAACCATTCCCTTCTATACCACCTCTTCGGCCCAGGGAGAGTCTTGGAGTGAACCTCAGAGCAAATCTCAACAATCTCACCCTGAACCCCAACCATTGTGTGTTCCCTAAGAACTTGACTTGTGTGTCCACCAAGAACCTGATTTCATATATACCCTTGACTCACCAACACATGAGGAACCCAAAGAACACACTAGCTCAGGGGGAGACACTAACAAGTGGGGACAAGTATATACCAGAAGGAACATGACAGGTAATGCTCTTCAAGAAAATGATGCACACCAAGAGTCAGAACCAGATGCAGGTCTTGAACAATCACAAATGGGGGACGATGATCTTGATCTTCCAATAGCTGTGAGAAAACAACGCAGAGCATGCACCAGACATCCTATAGAACGGTTTGTCTCTCATCAAGCTTTATCATCTGAGTATCATGCCTTTGTCTCTCATCTTGATCAGATCAGAATACCAGAAAACATAAATGACGCTCTTACCAGTCCTGAATGGAGACAAGCAGTAATGGAAGAAATGGAGGCACTAGAAAGGAATGAAACCTGGGAAGTAGTTGAGCTACCTAAGGGCAAGAAAGCAGTCGGATGCAAATGGGTATTCACCCCCAAATATCTGGCAGATGGAAGCCTTGACAAATATAAAGCCAGACTCGTGGCTAAGGGCTTTACCCAAATATATGGTATGGATTACACTGAGACATTTGCACCAGTGGCAAAATTAAACACCATCAGAATCTTGTTATCGCTCGCTGCTAATCTGGACTGGACAATACATCAAATGGACGTAAAAAATACATTCTTGAATGGTGAGTTGAAAGAAGAAGTATACATGAGAATGCCTCCAGGATTCCCTGGAAAGAAGGAAGGAGAGGTATGCAGATTGAAAAAATCGCTATATGGATTAAAACAATCCCCTCGAGCGTGGTTTGAAAGATTCACCAGAGTAATGAAGGAACAAGGCTATTCACAGGGACAAAGTGATCACACTCTGTTTGTTAGACGTGCAAATGGGAAACTTGCTGTACTAGCAGTATATGTAGATGATATTATCCTCACAGGCGACAACCTGATAGAGATGGACAGAATAAAAGGGGCCCTCAATCAGGAATTCCAAGTAAAGGATTTGGGAAAAATGAAGTATTTCTTAGGTATGGAAGTGGCCAGGTCTACAAAAGGAATCAGTATCTCACAGAAAAAATACATACTAGATCTCCTAGAAGAGACAGGGATGCTAGGTTGCAGACCAAGCGACACTCCTATTCAGGTGGAGAAAATTAAAGATGATGAAGACCTGGGAAAAGAAGTAGACAAGGGAAGGTACCAACGTATGGTAGGAAAATTAATTTACCTATCACACACGAGGCCAGATATCGCCTATGCTGTCAGCGTTGTAAGTCAACATTCTCATAATCCCAGGCAGAAGCATCTAAATGAAGTCTATAGAATTCTCAGATATTTGAAGGGCTCGCCTGGTCTAGAACTTCTGTTTAAGAAATCTAACAAGAAAAATATAGAGATATTCACAGATGCTGATTGGGCAGGAGATCAAGATGACAGGAGATCAACCTCAGGTTATGCTACGTATGTATGGGGGAACTTGGTCACATGGCGAAGTAAGAAGCAAAGTGTAGTTGCTAGAAGCAGTGCTGAAGCTGAGTTTAGAGCTATAGCTCTAGGAATATGTGAAAGCCTATGGGTAAAACGAGTACTCGAAGAGCTAGGAATGTTACCCAAAGTTCCTATCAGATTATACTCAGACAATATGGCAGCTATTAGTATGTCCCATAATCCAGTCCAGCATGACAGAACAAAGCATGTGGAGATAGACAGACACTTTATAAGAGAAAAGATTGATGCTGGAACAATTGAATTAAAGTACACTCCTTCCAGAGAACAGACAGCTGATGTGCTCACAAAGGGATTAACTCGAGACAAATTCGAATATCTAGTTGGCAAGTTAGACATGATTAATATCTATGCTCCAACTTGAGGGGGAGTGTAGAAGATATTCAGAATTAAAGGGGAGAGTGATTATAGGAATTAAATGTGATTGTAGGAGGATATGAGGGGATATGATAATATTGTATTATTAAAGTGTATCACATGATTTACGCGTCTCTGATTGTACAATCAAGTGTATATATATGTATGCTTCAACCCAAATAATATACACACAGAATTACCTTCACCTTCGTGTTCTTTATCAAGTAATTCTCTTAGCCACTTCAACAATATATTTTTAAGATAGTGGTATTGCGAATCTATCATCATTTACCATAGGTTCTGTTATTTACAAATTCAAATTTGTTCATATCCTTTTCCAAAATTTGACATTTATGAGCACCTTTTCCCCAAAAAGATTTATCAAACACAAACTGTGTCTCAAATATTGATAACAGCACTTGTCATATGATTCTAACAAACGCAGATTGCTTCTCTTTCATATCACTTTTTTTTGAATTTCATTTGAAAAGTTGTTCCAAAATAATTAGAAATCATGTAGGATACCATTATTTCTTTAGGTGAGTTCTTTTCCTTAATATCGCATTAGTTTGAATTGAATTTTCTGATATTGCTTACTGCTCTAAAAAAGAAATCATGTTCAATAGAATATTAAATTACAACGTATCCGCGATTCTTTTAGTGTTTAGGTTTTCTTCTTTTCTATCCGACACACCTTTCCACTGAATTATATACAGCACTGGTCAGTCAAAATCATTTTTATCTGCAGAGTTCAGTATCTATGATAGCAGGCCTCTTTCCTGGTAAAGATTCCTCACTTTGTATTTTATTCTTTTTAGATGACCAAAGAGACTCAAGATTGTCAGCTCCCGTCAAACATGAACCACCAAAGTCTGCACCGCCACCTATTGCAGTGCCAGCATTATCTTTAGAGGAGCTAAAGGAAAAGACTGACAACTTTGGGTCAAAGGCTTTGATTGGTGAAGGATCTTATGGAAGAGTGTATTATGCAACCTTAAATAATGGAAAAGCTGTTGCAGTGAAAAAGCTTGATGTTTCATCTGAAGAGGAATCAAATGTTGAGTTTTTGACCCAAGTATGTGTTAAAAATATGGAGTTGTTACCATCTATGATTTCCAGGGTTTTTTTTGGCTTCTTTATGGTTATTGTCAGTTGGTTATTGTTGGCCTTATATTTAATGTTCCTTGTTACAGGTTTCCATGGTCTCAAGATTGAAGCATGAGAATTTCATTGAGTTGCATGGTTACTGTGTTGAGGGAAATATGCGTGTCCTGGCATATGAGTTTGCAACTATGGGCTCACTTCATGACATATTGCATGGTATTTATTATTTGTCATCTTAAAATTAGTATTTGTTGGAATCCCAGATTTATTGTTTTTTTATCATGTACTTGAATCTCACCATTTAAGTTTTAATTAGTTGAAATTATGATTATTTTAGATAGTTGATAGGGGTTCTTGTAATATTAGCTAGTGATTTAGCTTCATTTATTTGGATATCCTCTACAAATAGGCATGTGTGGTATTATGTCCTTTGAAATTCACATGTATTCTTTGTTGGCAAACATTAACATTTTTACATGGCATTAGAGCCATCAGGCCTAATCTTATCAAAGGTCCAAAATGTGGCCAACAGAATGCATAGACCGATGGTGGTTCTGACCAAGCCTAGGCTTGTTTTGGGATGACAAAAATAAGTAGAGAAATAATTTTAGGATATGTATTGATTTTATCCAGTTTACATTGCAATTAACTAGCAAGCTCTCTGAGGATCTTATTCATGTAGCTAAATTTTACTTAACTAGTTGTCTTTTTAGGGATTTGGATTAGTTAAGGTAATTAGAAATGATAAAGAGGTTCATTGATGAAGCTGAAATTGTGGAATAAATGGTTCATGCTGCTAATACTTGCTCTTAATAAAACCGTGTTATGGCACTAAGGAAACATAGATTAGGGAACCCAGCTTTCTATTGTTTTTCATTTTTTTTAGGATAACCAGGGAACCCTAAATTTCATTGCATGAAATGAATATATTCAGAATTATGCAAAAACAAATGCTATTCTTTTCAAATGTTAGTATGCCAACTTTCCAAGCATACCAAAATTTCTATCATTAGCGCTAGGACTTACCCTTTCCCTTTAATTCACTTTACTTTATATGGGACTAGATGGTTCATTACTATTGGTTGACACACTAACGATAGCAAGGGAGATAGATAGAAAACAATGAGAGTTTCTGTGTAATATTCTTATATATTTCACTGATATAATAAGCTGTATATATACATATAATGGATCCTAAAAAATGTGGAATTTACAGAATGAAATCAGGTAATTAAATGCAATTAAATATCCTCTAATCTCTCCTCATTAATTCCTGTTATTTCTCCCTATTAATTCTGATTCTCATTAATTCCTATTATTTCTCCAAATTAATTCTGATTCTCCTTAATTCCTTTGATTTCTCCCAATTAATTCTGATTCTCCTTAATTCCTGTGATTTCTCCCAATTAATTCTGATTCCTATGATCTCTCATTAACTTCTCATATCTCCTACACTCCCCCTCAAGTTGGAGTATAGATGTTAATCATGTCAAACTTGCCAATTAGGTACTCAAACTTATCTCGAATCAATCCCTTTGTAAGTACATCTGCTATCTGTTATTTTGAGGGAATATACCTGAGATCAATTGTCCCAACATCAATCTTTTCTTGTGTGAAATGTCTATCTATGATAGCAGCCCAACAAGACCTTTAATGACTTATTCTAGAAGGCATAAATGTGCAAGAGAGATTGTCGCCAACTAAACGTGCAAGAGAGATTATCGCCAACTAAGTTGTTATTTTCTGTTTTTGTTTATTTATTTTCCCTATTTTATGGTAGTCGTGGGATTAGTATTCTACCCACGTTGGATGCACTAGGAGTAGTGGCAGATTGCTTTCTCATTTTTATTTTCGATATTCCCTCTATAAAAGCTTATATAAAGGCCCTTGGCCCCGATGAATGAAAACAAAACATTACAGAGTGAAATTTGAGATTCTCTTGGCTTCTTTTCATTCTCTTTCAGCAAGATTCTTGCTAAGAGAGAGGTTAGAAGAGTGTTACCTAACAAATTGGCCTCAGAGCCAGAATGGTGGAGACGCGTTCTTCCGCTGCGATACACACAGAGAGCCCAACCAACCCAAGAGTCAGCCACGTCCCTGGAGGCGACCCGATGGCGGTCATCGCTGCCAAACTGAATATACTCGATGAACTGAGAGAGAAAGTAGCTTCTCTGGAAGTTCAGTCCAGAAACTAATCCACGAAGAAAAAGAGCGTCAGTGGGGAGATGAAACTGAGGAAGAGGGGGATTCTTACTCGAGGAACCGAGCGCCGTATGCCAAAATTGAGTTTCCTAGGTTCAGTGGTGGTGACCCGAGGGGATGGATCTTAAAGGCTGAGAAATTCTTCCGTTACTACCAAACACCAGAAGATGACAAGGTGGAAATTGCGGCTATGTACCTCGAAGGGGATGCATTAGATTTGTTCTCCTGGATGAATTCAGAAAGAACCTTGCTGTACTGGGAGGAATTGACCTGGGCACTGAACGAGCACTATGGGCCACCGGAATTCTTGAACCCAGACGAATTCCTCTGTAGTATTAAACAGGTGGGGAGTGTCGCGGACTATCGGCAAGAGTGGGCGAGAAGGGTGGCGCACGTCGTGAACTGGCCGGAGCATTGCCTTCTGGGAGTGTTCTTGAATGGGTTAAAGGAAGAGCTCAGAACAGAGGTTCGCCTTCGCAAGCCATATAGTTTACCGAGCGGCGAGCATTGCACTGGAAATGGAGAGAGTGAGATGGTCGGGGCGAGGCTTAAGGTCAGGAGCTTTGTTGGGCCAGAACCGATCCAGTCCACACACTCACTTTGGCCCAGTTCAGTCTTCAAACAGGAACAGCTCAAATCAACAACCCCATCCTGCGACGTCCTTGGGCCTTTCTCAAGCTGCAACACAAGGCCAACCCAAACAGATAGGTTGGGGCACCACTAGACAGCAAAGGAGAGACAAGGGACTGTGCTTTAGGTGTGGGGCCCAGTTCAGACCTGGACATCGATGCAACGTCTCTTCCTTGTAATTACTGGCGGTTGACAACAGTGAGGAAACTGCAGAATTACTAGAACCCATAATGGAGGACGGAGAAGATGAGACTCCAAATGCAGAAATTTCTTTCAATGCCATATTAGGTAGATCCTCGGCTTCAACAATGCGGTTGGAAGGGAAGATTCATAATAACTTAGTAGTTATCCTGGTCGACAGTTGTTCAACCCATAATTTCATTTCAGAAGAGCTAGTTGACCAACTGCAACTATCAACCAAAGAGACTCCAATCTTTGGGGTACAAATAGGGGACGGACGGACAATAAGATGCTCCCAGATATGCGAAGTTGTCGAGGTGGAAATATCGGAATTATTGATTAAACAACTTTTCTTTCCATTTCCATTAAAGAGCACAGACTTGGTGTTGGGTATCAAATGGTTGGCCTCCTTGAACACAATACAGGCAAATTGGAATGAGATTTTTATGATCTTTTGGGTAAATGGAAGGAAGTACAAAATACAAGGAATGAACTCACACCCAAGTGAACCAATACAACTCCAGAGCATGCAATCGAATACAATACAACCAGATGGAAGGGTCATGACGGTAAAGGTTGAAGCCATCTGCTATCAATTCCGACGGGTTTTCGCTGAACCGCAGGCATTGCCTCCACATCGTGGTCTTTATCATACCATCCCATTACTACCAGGATCGGTCCCACAAAATCTTAGGCCCTACAGGTATCCTCACTACCAGAAAGATGAAATTGAGTCTCAAATTGCCGACTTATTGAACAGGGGATTCATTCGGCCTAGCTCTAGTCCATTTGTTAGCCCCGTAATATTGGTGGGCAAGAAAGATGGCTCTTGGAGGTTGTGCGTGGACTACCGGCGTCTCAACAAAATTACCATCCCAGATAAGTTCCCCATTCCTAATATTGATGAGTTACTAGATGAATTGCATGGGGCTGTATGTTTCTCGAAGCTGGATTTGTGTTCAGGGTACCACCAGATTAGGGTACTTCCTTCAGATGTGCATAAAACAGCATTCCGCACTCATTCAGGGCATCATGAATTCGTTGTGATGCCATTTGGTCTCACCAATGCTCTAGCTACTTTCCAATCTGTCATGAATGACTTGTTTCGCCCTTATTTACGAAAATTTGTGCTAGTATTCTTTGATGATATTCTAATCTATAGCACTAATGCGTCCCAACATATAGAACATCTTCAGCTTGTTTTTCGCAGTATGCAGCAGCATTCCTTTTATGTCAACGCAAAGAAATGCGCACTTGGCCAGACACGCATCAACTATTTAGGGCACATTGTCACAGCTCAAGGGGTAGAAGTCATGCATGAAAAGATTCATGATGTCGCTCATTGGCCCACACCTACTTCAGTAAAGGAGTTGAGAGGATTCCTGGGTCTCACAGGTTACTACAGTAGATTTGTGAAAGATTATGGTAGTATTGCTCGCCCCTTAACCGACTTAACCAAAAAGCATGCTTTTGTATGTACAGAACGAGCTCGAAAGGCCTTTGACCACTTAAAGATTGCACTCACTACCACACCGGTCCTCCATTTACCCAATTTCCAAGTCCCATTTATAGTGGAATGCGATGCTTCAATGGAAGGGGTAGGTACAGTCCTCATGCAAAAAGGCCATCCGATCGCTTATTTTAGCAAAGGGTTCTCTTTCTCTAACCGGTATAAATCAGTCTACGACAGAGAACTACTGGCCTTGGTACTTTCTTTGCAAAAGTTGCGACACTATTTATTAGGCCGCCATTTCTTGGTGCAAACAGATCACTATAGCCTCCAATTCTTACTGGATCAATCTACCATCACCCACGACCAACAACGTCTCCTGGTTAAGCTACTTCCCTTTGATTTCTCAATCTCCTACAAGTCAGGAAAGACCAATTCAGCTGCTGACTCTTTGTCAAGACGGCCTCAGTACGCAGACTTCTACCACCTCGCCATACTTATGGCCGATGAATTACTATAGCTACCTCAAGCACTCAGGGAAGATACAGAAACCAGAAAAATTATGGATGGGTTGCTACAGGATTCAAAATCATTTCCAAATTTTTCTATGGCGCAAAATAGATTGTATTATAATAACAAGCTGGTCATTCCCAATCACACAGAAATCCGAGCTAAGCTTATTGAAGAGGCTCATGCCACACCAACAGGGGTACATGGAGGGTTTCTGAAAACATTACAAAGGCTGACTCAGTAGGTATATTGGCGTGGGATGAAGAATAACGTAAAACGATACATACAGCAGTGCTACACTTGCCAGCAGAATAAATATCAGACCTTAACCCCTGCAGGTCTCCTACAACCACTTCCCATCCCTACTAAAATTTGGGAGGATATCTCACTTGATTTCCTTTCCGGACTACCAAATTCCAAAGGGTATGACGTCATCCTGGTCGTAGTGGACCGCTTGAGTAAATACTGCCACCTAATGCTGTATCACATCCCTATTCTGCAAAGACAGTCGCTGAACTATTCTGCAAGGAAGTTGTCAGATTACATGGTATGCCCAGATCCATTGTTTCTGACCGGGACCCGCTCTTTTTAAGCACATTTTGGCAGGAACTCTTCAAGCTAAGCCAAACTAGACTGAACATGAGCACGGCATATCACCCCCAAACAGATGGGCAAACGGAGGTTGTCAATCGTTGCTTGGAGACTTACCTCCGTTGTTTTACCCATGAGCAACCTAAACGATGGAGTCAATTCCTTTGTTGGGCTGAATATTTCTTTAATACAAGTTTCCATGTCTCTGCTAATACTACCTCTTTCAAACTAGTATATGGCAGAGAACCCCCTCCACTTGTCCTATATGTCAAAGGAGAAACGTTAGTTGCCGACTTAGAAGAACAACTCGAGTTAAGAGATGAAATGCTTCGACTTCTAAATCAAAATTTGTTGAAAGCCCAAAATCGAATGAAATCTCAAGCTGATAAAAAGAGAAGGGACCTCCAGTTCTCCCCAGAGGATTGGTTTTGGCTTCGGCTACAACCCTACCGCCAAAAGACTCTGGCTAAACGACAATTTGATGAACTTTCTCCCAGGTTTTTTGGGCCATATAAGGTACTCCGTAAGATTGGCCAAGTCTCTTATGAGTTAGAACTTCCCTCCGAGGCTAGGATACATCCTATTTTTCATGTCTCTCTTCTTAGACCAGCAATGGGACCACCACCTCGGGGTCCTCCAGCACCTCTACCTCTTTCCTCCGAGATGGAGCTGATCCTCGACCCTTTACAGATCCTGCAACACCGTTGGACTAAGGAGGGCATCTTGGAATTACTTGTTCAATGGAAATCCCATGCAATAGAAGATGCCACTTGGGAAGACTATGATGTCGTTTCAGCACAATTCCCTTCCTTTTGCCTTGAGGACAAGTCGTTTTTCCGAGAGAGCAGTATTGATAGCAGCCCAACAAGACCTCTAATGACTTATTCTAGAAGGCATAAATGTGCAAGAGAGATTGTCGCCAACTAAACGTGCAAGAGAGATTATCGCCAACTAAGTTGTTATTTTCTGTTTTTGTTTATTTATTTTCCCTATTTTATGGTAGTTGTGGGATTAGTGTTCTACCCACATTGGATGCACTAGGAGTAGTGGCAGATTGCTTTCTCATTTTTATTTTCGATATTCCCTCTATAAAAGCTTATATAAAGGCCCTTGGCCCCGATGAATGAAAATAGAACATTACCGAGTGAAATTTGAGATTCTCTTGGCTTCTTTTCATTCTCTTTCAGCGAGATTCTTGCTAAGAGAGAGGTTAGAAGAGTGTTACCTAACAATCTATCTCCACATACATGCTTTGTTCTATCATGTTGGATTGGATTGTGACATATTGATCGTTGCCATATTGTTTGAGTGTAGTCTAATGGGCAGTTATATTAGCATTCCTAATTCTTTTAGTACTTGCTTTACCCATAGACCTTCACAGATTCCAAGAGCTATAGCTCTGAATTTAGCTTCAGCACTGCTTCTAGCAACTACACTGTTTCTTGCTGCGCCATGTGACTAAATTCTCCCAGACATAAGTAACATATCTTGACGTGGATCTCCTATCATCTTGATCTCCTGCCCAGTCAGCATTCGTCAACATCTCCATATTTCTACTATTGGATTTTTTAAATAAGAGACCCAATCCGGGAGAACCCTTTAAATATCTGAGAATCCTGTAGATTTCATTTAAGTTCTTTTGCTTAGGGTTATGAGAATGTTGACTCAGCACACTAACAACATAGGAAATGTCTGGTCGAGTGTGTGATAAGTAGATTAACTTACCAACCATATGCTGGTACCTTCCCATGTCCACAGCCTTCCCCATATCTTCATCGTCGCTAATTTTATCAGTCCATATAAGAGTATCACTTGGTCTGTAGCCTAGTATACCTGTTTTTTCTAGGAGATCCAGTATATATTTTTTCTGTGAAATGTTGATTCCCCTTGTAGATCTAGCAACTTTCATACCTAGGAAATATTTCATCTTTCCTAGGTCTTTAACCTGAAATTCCCTGTTCAGTGCCTTTTTTAGCTTATCAATCTTTGTTGGGTCATCACCTGTGAGAACAATGTCATCAACATATACTGCTAATACCACAATCTTCCCATTTTGACGTCTGAAGAATAGAGTGTGGTCGCTCTATCCCTGTGTATAATCTTGAGCTTTTAGTGCCTTTGTAAATTTGTCAAACCATGCTCGAGGGGATTGTTTTAAACCGTACAATAATTTCCTCAGTCTACACACTTGATTTTCCTTTTCTCCGGGGAACCCTGGAGTCATCTTCATGTATACTTCTTCCTTTAATTCCCCATTCAGGAATGCATTTTTGACATCCATTTGGTGCAGTTGCCAATCTAAGTTTGCAGCAAGTGAAAAGAGGATTCTGATAGTATTTAGTTTGGCCACTGGTGCAAATGTCTTGTAGTTCATGCCATAAACTTGGGCAAAACCCTTTGCCACTAATATTGCTTTGTATTTGTCAAGGCTCCCATCAGCATGATATTTAGGGATGAATATCCATTTGCAGCCTACAACTTTCTTGCCCTTAGGTAGTTTAACTATTTCCCATGTTTTGTTGCTTTCAAGGGCCTTCCTTTATTCCATAATTGTCTTTCTCCATTTCGGGCTGTCAAGGGCTTCATCTTTACTTTCTGGTATCCTGATCTAATCAAGGTGAGATATGAAAGCACAATATTTTGATGATAAAGCCTGATAAGAAACAAACCTGTCTATAGGATGTTTGGTACATGACCTTCGTTGCTTCCTTATAGCTATTGGTAGATCAAGATCCTCATTTTTCTCCTCATGGTTTGTTCAGACTCATTGTGTGTCAGTTACTTGTGGTGCATTACCTGTCATGCTCATATTCATGTTACGGCAGATATAGACTTGGGCCCACTTGTTGGTGTCTCCCCTTAAACTAGTGTCCTCTATACTTTCCTTAGGCACTCCCCCTACACTAGTGTTTTCTTCACTTTCCTTAGGCACCTCATGTATAGTTTCCTCAAGGACATAGATTTGATTAGGTTTGTAGAAGATATGTAGAAGATATTGGAATAAGTGAGGAAAGATTTCAGGAATCAATAGTAAATAGGAAATCACAGAAATCATAGGAATTGATTAGGAGAGGATTTGTTATCGGATATCCCGCTGTAAATCCCACAATTTGGGATCCTATTACTTGTATAAATGTAGCATATCAGAATCAATATACACACAAGAATTGATACAGAAAATTCTAGCTCTTTCATTCCTGTTGTTTCCCTGTCGCTGAATATTATGTCATCAAACATGGTATCAGAGGCAGGTCAGTCGGTTCATTCATCTACCGCAGAATCCGATGGCACCATCACGTCAGACGATGGGTCACGTCTCAAAGTCGCCGGCGTTGAAGGGTCGGCTATCCTCATTGCGCCGGAACGTCTCACCGGTGATAATTACTTGGATTGGAGTCAATCCATGTTACTCGCTCTGGATGGAAGGGATAAACTGGATTTTATCCATGGTGATCAACCCATCGATGGTGACACCACTACGCGCCGTTGCTGGAAATCAGACAACGCTCTAGTCGCCTCCTGGCTTCTCAATTCCATGATTCCCACCGTCAGACGAAGCTTTATGTTCGTTACAACCGCCAAGGCCATCAGGGCTGCTGTTAAAGAAGCCTACGGCAAACGCCCCAACGCTTCCCTCCTCTTTGATCTAAGGGCGCGTCTTTGGACAGTCAAACAGGGGTCGCGTCCCTTGAACGCATATTACCTCGAGAAGATGTCCCTGTGGCAGGAGCTAGACTTGTTGCAACACCGCGTATGGCGGAAATCTGATGACGCCGCCGAGTATCGCCGAGTTCTGGAAGAAGAGCGCCTCTTTGAATTTCTTGTTGGTTTGGAACCAGTGTATGACGACATCCGTGGCCGTCTCCTTAGTCAGATTCCACTTCCTACCGTTCCTGCGGCGTTCGCAATGTTGAGAGACGAGGAAGCTCGCCGCCAGGTGATGCTTCTCCCCAGCTCAATCTCGCGACCATCGACCACAACAGAAGCCTCCGCCCTCGCCACTCGAGCACTGGACTCAAGGAAAGAACGCCCATTATGCGGCCACTGCAACAAATTGGGCCACACTCAGGATCGTTGCTGGGACTTGCATGGCAAACCTCCAGATTGGAAATCCAAAGCACGCAAGCCCAAGAGTCATATGGCTGAGGCGTCAGCGTCAGGTGGAGAAGAAATGGGCTTCACTGCAAACCACTCCTCTGGCCCAAATCACGCGTCAAGTCTGGGCCTCACTGCAACTTCTGCTGGCCCAACCAATTCAAGCCCACTGCAGGTGATTTTGGACAGATTAACTGCCCTTGAAGACCAGGCCCGTAGGCAGCCCACTGCCTCTGTTGTCAAAAGAGGTAATTTTTCCAAGGCCTTTGCTAGCATCAAAGGTAAGAACTCAGGCCAATATTGGATAGTTGACTCAGGTGCTTCTGATCATATGACTAATGATGCCTCATTATTTATCAATTACACTCCTGCCTCATCTCGGCTCACAGTTAGAATTGCTGATACTTCTGATTCCCTGGTAGCTGGTAGTGGTACCATAAAAATTTCCGCTACGCTCACCCTCCACGATGTTTTACATGTCCCAAAATTAAAGTGCAATTTGTTATCTGTCAGTCAATTAAATAAGGGAACGTTGCCATACTGATTTCTTTGCTACACATTGCATTTTTCAGGACTTGCTCACGGGGACGACGATTGGTGTTGCTAAGAAACTTGATGGCCTCTATTACCTGAATGACTGTCATCCAGTGTCTTATTCCTGTAATAAAGCCTCTCTCTCTAAACCTAGTGAATTAGAGTTATGGCACAAGAGATTAGTTCATCCCAACTTTCAATATCTATGTAAGATGTTTCCTTCTCTCTGTTCAAATAAAATCTCAGAATTTCATTGTGATTCATGTGAATTGGCAAAACATCATCGCACTTCATTCCCCAGTACACCTTATCGCCCTTCTAAGCCATTCTCTGTTACTCATAGTGACTTGTGGGGACCATCCCGTGTTCCTAATCGTACTCACTCAAAATGGTTCATGACTTTTATTGATGATCATACTCGTGTCAGTTGAGTTTTCCTCTTAAAGGATAAATCTGAGGCCTGTCAAACGTTCATTGACTTTTGTAACATGATTCATACACAATTTGACATGAAAATCCAGACTCTTCATACCGATAATGGTACAGAATATTTCAATTATCCATTAACTACATTTCTCAAACAACATGGCATCATCCATAAAAGCTCGTGTCCCCACAGCCCTCAGCAAAATGGCATTGCTGAACGTAAAAATAGACATATCCTAAAAACTGCTAGGGCTCTCCTCTTTAGTAGCACTGTTCCTACCTACCATTAGGATGATGCTATTCTCACCGCTACTTTCCTAATCAACCGAATGCCCTGCAAACCCCTATTATTCCAAACCCCTCTTCAAGTCCTGCACAACCATTTCAACCTATCGTACCTTGAGAACACCTTACCTTTAAGGGTCTTTGGATGTACCACCTTTGTTCACCTACACCATTCCCATAAACTCACCCCTAAAGCTGTCAAATGTATTTACTTAGGGCCTGCTGGGAACCAAAAGGGGTACAAATGCTTTGATCCAGTCAATAAATGTCTTTATGTCACACGGGATGTAACCTTCCATGAGACTATTCCTTTCTATTCCGAGTCTTTGGTTCAGGGGGAGAATTGGAGTGAACATCAGACTACCCAAACAGAACCTGAACTCATATACCCTCAACATGAACCTGATCTAATCTATACATATGAGGAATTAAATGAAGTGCCTCAAGACCATGAAGAAGACTCTAGGTCAGGGAGAGACATTAGTAAATGGGGTAAAGTCTATACCCGTAGAAATATGGACATGACAGGTAATACACCACCAGTGCCTGACACACTCCAAGACTCTGAACCAGGAGTAGGTCCTGACCATGAGGATCTCAATCTTCCAATAGCTGTAAGAAAGCAACAAATGGCATGTACCAGACACCCCATAGAGAGGTTTGTTTCTTATCAACCTTTATCATCAAAGTATTGTACGTTCATATCTCACCTTGATCAGATCAAGATACCAAAAAGTATAAAGGAAGCCCTTGACAACCCTAATTGGAGAAAGGCAGTAATGGAAGAGATGGATGCACTGGAACATAATAAAACATGGGAAATAGTGGAATTACCAAAAGGCAAGAAGGCAGTAGGCTGCAAATGGGTATTCACTCCAAAATATCGAGCAGATGGAAGCCTCGATAAATATAAAGCAAGACTAGTCGCAAAGGGGTTAACTCAAGTGTACGGCACAGGTTACACAGAAACATTTGCACCAATAGCCAAGCTAAATACCATTAGAATCTTATTCTCACTTGTTGCAAACTTAGATTGGCCACTACACCAGATGGACGTCAAAAATGCATTCCTAAATGGGGAATTGAAGGAAGAAGTATACATGAAGATGCCTCCAGGGTTTCCCGGCAGAACGGAAAGCCAAGTATGTAAACTGAGAAAGTCACTATATGGTCTAAAACAATCTCCTCGAGCATGGTTTGAAAGGTTTACCAAGGTACTAAAAGCTCAAAATTATACACAAGGACAGAGTGATCACACCTTATTCTTATGGCAGAAACATGGGAAGATTGTGGTACTAGCAGTTTATGTCGATAACATTGTTCTCACAGGCGATGATCCCACAGAAATTGACAGAATTAAAGAAGCACTCAATAGAGAATTCCAGGTTAAAGATCTAGGAAAGATGAGATACTTCTTAGGAATGGAAGTTGCTAGATCTGCACAGGGCATCAGCATCTCACAGAGGAAATAAATACTGGATCTCCTAGATGAAACAGGCATGCTTGGCTGCAGGCCAAGCGATACCCCTATACGAGTTGACAAGATCAATGATGAGGAAGATATGGGAAAGGCTGTAGATAAGGGAAGATACCAGCGCATGGTTGGGAAATTAATCTACTTATCTCATACTCGACCGGACATAGCTTATGCTGTCAGTGTGGTGAGCCAGCATTCTCATGATCCTAAACAAAAACACTTGAATGAAGTCTACAGGATACTCAGATACTTGAAGAACTCTCCCGGGTTAGGACTTCTGTTCAAAAAATCCAACAAAAGAAGTGTGGAAATACTAACTGATGCTGATTGGGCAGGGGATCAGGATGACAGGAAATCCACCTCGGGTTATGCTACCTACGTCTGGGGGAATCTAGTTACATGGCGTAGTAAGAAACAGAGTGTGGTGGCCAGAAGTAGTGCTGAGTCAGAATTTAGAGCAATAGCACTTGGAATATGTGAGGGTTTGTGGATAAAACAAGTCCTAGAAGAATTGGGGATGCTAATGGAATTACCCATTAGACTACACTCAGACAATATGGCTGCAATCAACATGTCACACAATCCAATCCAACATAACCGAACGAAGCATGTGGAGATCGATAGACATTTTATACGAGAAAAAATTGATGCCGGGATAATTGATCTCAAATATATTCCCTCAAAAGAACAGACAGCTGACATACTCACAAAAGGATTAACTCGAGATAAGTTTGAGTATCTAATTGGCAAGTTGGATATGATAAATATATATATTTCAACTTGAGGGGGAGTGTAGAACATATGTAGAAGATATTGGAATAAGTGAGAAAAGATTTCAGGAATCAATAGCAAATAGGAAATCACAGAAATCATAGGAATTGATTAGGAGAGGATTTGTTACCGGATATCCCGCTGTAAATCCCACAATTTGGGATCCCATTACTTGCATAAATGTAGCATATCATAATTAATATACACACAATAATTGATACAGAAAATTCTAGCTCTTTCATTCCCGTTGTTTCCCTGTCGCTGAATATTATGTCGTCAAACAAGGTTCATGTTGGGGGTATGTGGATTCAATATATGTCTGAGGTTTACTCCAAGTCTCCCCCTGAACTGAAGGCGAGGGATAAAAGGGAACCGTTTCATGGAAGGTGACATCACAAGTGACAGAGGCGTTTAGAAGTGGGATAAAAACATTTGTACCCGTTTTTGGTCCCAGCAGGCTCTAGGTAAATACACTTGACGGCTTTGGGTTCGAGTTTGTGGGTATGGTGTAGGTGAACAAACGTAGTACACCCAAAGACTCTTAGTGGTAAGGTATTTTCAAGATAGGGTAGATTAAAATAGTGATGAAGGACTTGGAGAGGGGTTTGGAAGGACAAAGGTTTGGAGGGCATGCGGTTGGTTAAAAACGTAGCAGTGAGGATAGCGCCGTCCCAATGATGGGTAGGAACATTGCTACTAAAGAGGATGGCTCTAGCAGTTTCGAGGATGTGTCTATTTTTGTGTTCTGCAATACTATTCTGCTGAGGACTGTGATGACAAGAACTTTTATGAGTGATACCTTGTTTAAGAAATGTGGATAACTGGTGGTTAAAATACTCGGTACCATTATCGTTGTGGAGAGTTTGAATTTTTGTATTGAACTGTGTATGGATCATATGGAAGAAATCAATGAATGTTTGACATACTTCAATTTTATCCTTTAAGAGGAAAACCCAATTGACACGGGCATGGTTATTAATGAGGGTCATGAACCATTTTGAACGGGTACGATTGGGAACACGGGATGAACCCCACAAGTCACTGTCAATAACTGAGAAAGGTTTAGACGGATGATATGAAGTACTGGGGAAGGAAGCTCGATGATGTTTTGTAAGTTCACATGAATCACAATAAAAGTCTGAATTTCCAGTTGAGCAGATTGAAGGAAACATCTTATATATATATTGAAAATTTGGATGTCCTAATCTTTTGTGCCATAATTCCAACCCACTAGCTCTAGGGAGAGACACTTTATTACAATAATAAGGGACTACATTATGACGGTCATTCAGATAATACAACCCATCAAGCTCTTTAGTAACACCAATCGTCATCCTCGTGAACAAATCCTAAAAAACACAATGAGTAGCCAGGAAATTAGCACGATATATTTCCCGTTTTGTCAGTTGGCTCAGATAACAAATTGCATTTCAACTTTGGAACATGTAATACATCATGAAGTGTTAGTATAGCAGAAACATTAATGGTACCACTACTAACCACCAGAGAATTTGAAGCATCAACAATTTTAACTGAGAGGCATGACTTGATAGGAGTATAATTTGCAAATAGTGAGATATCATCAGTCATATGATAAGAGTTATCGGAGTCTATTATCCAACAGGGACCGGTATGTTTACCTTTAATAGTTGTAAGGGCATTAAAAAAATTATCGCGCTGTACCATAGTCGCAACAGATTGTTTACGAGATTGATTTTCGCTAGTGAGATCTTCTGGAACAATAAGGATGGCCAATCCTTTAAGGCCGGCGACTTTGGCTGAGCTTGGATGTGACCCACCATCAGACATGACGGTGCCGTAGAACTCCGCGCTAGAAGAATTTGAAGATCGAATTGCCTGCTTTGTTACTATATTGGTTGACATACCAATGATAGCAAGGTAGATAGATAGAAAACAATGAGAGGTTCTGTAGAATATTCTTGTATATTTCATTGATATAATATGCTGTATATATATACATGTAATGGATCCCAAAAAATGTGAGATTTACAGAATGAAATCAGGTAATTAAATGCAATTAAATATCCTCTAATCTCTCCTCATTAATTCCTGTGATTTTTTCCTATTAATTATGATTCTCATTAATACCTATTATTTCTCCCAATTAATTCTGATTCTCATTAATTTCTGTGATTTCTCCCAATTAATTATGATTTCTATAATCTCTTCTCATTAACTTCTCATATCTCTACAATTACCTTTGATAATAATACAAGAGTTTAGAGTTACCTTGGTTTACGTCATGAGAGAGAGACAGAGTCCACCATGATTTTCAAGCAATTCACACTACCTTTGTTCTAAAACAATTTCAAACTTACATAACGAAGAAGAGTAGTACTAAAGAAGAGTTTAGGGCCCTTATCCAAAGGTGTTTGTGAAATAATTCGGTTGAAAAGACTTGGAGAACTTGGAATCACTCTGGACTTTCACATTGGTATATGTGGCAACATTTCTGCCATCAACATTGTGAGAGGCCCTATTCATTATGACAAAACAAAGCAAGTGGAGATTGGTTGCTAGTTCATCAAAGACAAGTTGGAATCCAGTTTCAATGTATTGGTTCAGATGAATAATACTTGTACTTTATTGATATTCAGAAGGAATATATATAAATACACAATAGAGAATCCTAGATATTAATTAAATAATATCATATTTTATCCTATATATTAATTACGGGATATTTACATGTATTATAATATCTTTTATATCTCTACATGCTCTCTCAAGTTGGAGCATAGATGTTAATCATGCCCAACTTGTTACAAAGATATTCAACTCGAATCCCATTAAGAGGTTTGGTGAGGAGATCATCCAGTTAATCACTGGATCTGACATGTTCTGTATAAATTAAGTTTTCCTTGAGCTTGTCTCAAATAAAATGACAGTCGATCTCAATATGTTTCACGCGTTCATGGAATACTGAATTAGAAGCTATGTGTAGGGCCGCTTTATTATCACACCACAATTTTGCTGGTAATGAGCTTTTAAAGCCAACTTCTTTCAGTCATTGATATATCCAGATTATCTCACATACTGATTGTGCCATGGCTCTGTATTCTGCTTTTGCACTCGATCGTAACACCACATTTTGTTTCTTGCTTCTCCAAGATACTAAATTTCCTTCTACAAAAACACAGTATCCTATAGTAGACCGTCTTGTGGCTTTAGATCCACCATGATCGGCATCACAAAAACACTCAATATTTATATGATCATGATTATTGTACAATATCCTACGACCTGGAGATCCCTTCAAGTAATATAAGGTAATTCAATTATTGTACACTCACTAAAGACGCTCGCTGGATAAGTGATATAAGGACGGGTTACAGTAAGGTAATTCAATTTGTCAATCAATTTCTTCTACCTCTTGGTTCTCAAACGGCTTGCTTTTAGCAGCTTCAACAGAATTTTCATAATACTACCATCAACATCAAGTAGAGGATTGAAATAATAGGAAAGCTAGTTGGAGCAGCTCCTAGTTTTCCAATTTCTTGTAGCAAATCAAGGACATATTTTCTCTTAGTCAATAAGATGTCCTTCCTACTCCTCATGACTTCAAACTTCAATCCCCAGGAAGTACTTTAATGAATCCAGATCCTTCTTCTGAAAGTGGGAGTTTAATGTCCTTCGTCTTGTGGCTTTAGATCCACCATGATTGGCATCACAAAAACACTCAATATTTATATGATCATGATTCTTTTACAATATCCTATGACCTAGAGATCCCTTCAAGTAATATAACACATGTTCTAAGGCTTCCAACTGTTGGATAGTTGGCGAGACCATAAATTGGCTAAAGACGCTCACTGGATAAGTGATATCAGGACAGGTTACAGTAAGGTAATTCAATTTGTCAATCAATTTCTTGTACCTTTCTGGGTTCTCAAACGTCTTGCTTTTAGCAGCTTCAACAGAATTTTCATACGGTATACTAGCATCAACATCAAGTAGAGGATTGAAACCATAGGAAAGCTAGTTGGAGCAACTCCTAGTTTTCCAATTTCTTGTAGCAAATCAAGGACATATTTTCTTTTAGTCAATAAGATGTCCTTCCTACTCCTCATGATTTCAATCCCCAGGAAGTACTTTAATGAACTCAGATCCTTCGTCTGAAAGTGGTAGTTTAGGAATGACTTCAGTGATGAGATCCTTGAGGCATCACTCCCCGTAATTACAATATTATCAACATACACAACTAGTAGAATCATACCATCACTTGTTCTCTGATAGAACACATAATGATTACACTTACTGTAGCACAAGTTAAAATTTTTCACAACAGTACTAAATCTGTAAAACTATGTCTGAGGACTTTGCTTCAAACAGTATAACGATTTCTTAAGGCGACACACTTTACCACGTTGCCCCTGAGCAACAAAATCGGGTGGTTGCTCTATGTATACTTCAAGGAGATCACCAAGTAAGAAGGTATTTTTGATATGCAGTTGAGAGAGATCCCATCCATAAGCAGCAGCTAGAAGATCAAGAGATGAACATAGGAGAGTTTAGCCATTGGGGAAAAAGTCTAAAAGTAGTCAACACCATATTTCTAAGCATAGCCTTTAGCAAAAGGGCGAGTCTTAAGGCGTTCAAGAGTGTCATCAGCTTTAGTTTTAGGAGTCAACAGCCATCTACACCCAATGGCTTTTTTTCCTGCCAGTAAATCTACTAAGGTCCACGTACTGGCACGATCAAAGGCCGCCATTTCTTTCATAGTAGTACTTCAACCAGGGTAGGACAAGGCTTTAGGAATGGAGTGAGGTACTGAAATAGTGTCTAAAGAGGCAATAAAGGCACGAGAAACAGAGGAAAGGTGGTTATATGAAACAAAAGAAGAAATAGGATAAACACAAGTACATTTACCTTTGCGGAGGACAATGGACAAATCAAGTGAGGGATTTAGATCTGGAACAGGAGGTATCTCAGGTTCAGGAACTTGGTTAGGTTAAAGGTGAATAATGCTTTCTACAGGATTTGATGATGAAGTAGACAATGGCAGGTTAGGATATGGCGCAAGAGCAGTAATGATTTCCTTCAAACATCTGATATAGACTCGAGACAAAGGTAGTTGACCAGGTGGCTTTAGGGAGCTAGGGCCAGTAATAGTGAATGAGTGACATAATATACCAGAAGAGTGTCCTCCTCCCCAGGTGGTTAAGGAAGAGTTGAAATGTTAGAAGCAAAATATGCAACATATTCCTGAAAAGTGACATTTGCAGAAACTAGATAATGATTAAGAATAGGAGAGAAACACTGATAACCTGTTTGAACATGAGAATAGCAAAAGAAGACATACTTGAGGGACTTAGGATCTAATTTACAGACAATAGGACGTACATCTCGAACAAAACACACATCCAAAAATTTTATGATCAATGAGAAATAAAAGTTTGGAAGGAAAGAGAATGGTGTAGGGAATGTAACCATCAAGAGTAGATGTGGGCATGCGATTAATGAGAAAGCAATCAGTGGAGACCGCATCTGTCCAAAAGGGTTTTGGAACCTGCATTTTAATTAAAAGGGTACGGGCGACTTCTAATAAGTGGGGATTTTTTTTTTCGGCAACACCATTCTGAGTTAGTGTATCCACACAAGATGATTGATGTAGAATTCTGTTTTGAAGCATAAAAGAGTGAAATGATTCAAAAAAAATATTCTTTACCATTATCACTATGCGATTTCTTCGTATGTCCGTGTTCATAAGATTCGACAAGTTTTACGTTGGCTATCGGGGCCTAACATAACCTTCCTCCGGTTAAAAGGAGTAGAGGAAGGCCAAAGAGAACGCTCAACAAGGTCATTGAGCGGGATCTCCTGGTCAATAACCTATTCAAGGATTTAGTTTTTGATAAAGTACAATGGCGTCGTGTGATCCATGTAACCGACCCCATTTAATGGGATAAGGCTTGTTGTTGTATTATCACTACGCGAGGTATGAATAGAAGAATTAAATTGATTTTTAATTTCGGCAGTAAAAGCATAAAAATGAGAGAACAACTCAGAACGATTTTTCATTAAATATAACCAAGTAGTATGGGAATAATCATCAACAAATATAATAAAGTACTTGAAGCTAGCTTTGGACTCAACTGGATACGGACTCCAAACATCAGAGTGCACTAACTCAAAAAGAGATGAAGCTCGTTTATTGACTCGAGACACTAAAGGAAGATGATGATGTTTAGCAATCTAATGGTGACAAATGTTGAAACTGAGGATAAACTTTTTTTAAAGATGATAAAGATAAATGATCCAAACGACAATATGTTTCAAAAGGAGTGACACCATCAGTACAAGCTACCGCACGAGACTCCTGATCATTAGGTAAGTAATGACCGCTAGATTTGTAACCTCTACTAATAATCTTCTTCATCAAAAGATCCTGTATCAAGTAATGATCAGAAAAAAGTGAGACCCAACAGTTTAATTGATGAGTAAGTTTAGGTTAAACGCAAGGTTAGGGACATTGAGTACATATTTCAAATGAATAGAAGAGGTAGGGTCAATAGTGCCAGAACCAAGAACACAGGATTGGGAACGGTCTGCAATGGTGATATTAGAAGGGTTGGCATAAGAATTATAAGTGGAGAATACATAGCGGTTACCTATCATGTGATTAGTAGCACCAAAATCTATGATCTATTTGATGGAAGAAGAGATAAAGGAAGTAGCCGCATTACTTGTTGCAATAGTAGCACTTATATAGGGATTGACAAACTTTAATTGAGCATATTTAGCAAAAGAAATGGTAACCATGTCATTAGTTGTTGTGGCCACATGTGCAGTGTTTTGTCAATTTTTTTTGTTTTGAAGTTTACGACACATACGTTTAGTATGACCTGGCTCCTTAGAGTAGTAACAGATCACGTCTTTCAACTCCTAATTAGGACTTTCTAGTATAGAATCACGACGATTAGGTGGCCCACGATTATCATTCTCACCTCGACTGAGTTGAGCCCCAGATAAAATTTGAGAACGAGCTGTTGGATGCTGAGGCGGAAGTACAGTAAGAAAACTCATGATGACCATCTACTCTCGATAAGACACATTGACCTGCCTATCATTATAATAGGTATGAGGGTATTTAGTTCTTCATACATTCTTTTAATGTCCATGAAGAAAGCTGTTAGGGGATGGTCATCTAGCATCTCAGCACGATGGAAAGATCTGTAAACCTCGTATATTCGAGAAATATTGTTCTTGCCTGAGTATAAGAGTGCTAAGTAGTCAATTAGTTCTTTAATAAATTCACAATGAGTAATAGAATGTATGATCTCACTGTCAATAGAGTTAATAATTTGTAAAAGAAGTCGTGCATCATCCTTTAACCATAACTTGCGAGAGGCATCTTTCTCTTCTGGAGGATTATCGGTCAAGTGATCTTCTTTCTCAATATTGCGGAAATAGATTTACTCCAATTCAGATATTTTCTTCAAGTTAATTTGTATTTAGTAATTTTAGTGACTACTGGAATCATCTCAAAAATCGTGGTAGTCTTGGGCGCAGCCTTCAAAGATAAAATCAATAGCAAACAAACAAAATAGAGGCAACTAACTGTAGGAAGACTAAAGTGCCACACTAAGGGCAGAGAACAGAAAAGCTACACTAGGAGCTTAAGAACAGATTGAAATACCACAAGGGAGAAGCAAACAGGCTCAATAAAAAAAACAAACTCACTGCCAATCCTCGAAACCCATACCAAACGTTGCTGAATCTGGACACCTTCAAAAAACAGAACACACTAACTATCAAATGTGGCTTAAAGGAGAGATGGCCCAGTTACCGAATGTTGTTGCCAAGCCGCGAAATCTTCACAAACAGGCCAGAAATGTCAAGTCAACCTGAATTGGACGGAACACGCCAGAAAAAGAGTTCCGACGAATCTGACAGAGTTCTGATGAATCTGCTGGTGACGCGTGACATCGTTAGAAGCCGTGAAGATGCAAGTTAAGAACCAAATCAGATCGTTGGGGGACTAGAAAAACCGAAGGATGATGCAAATCTACGACGGAGGTGAGACAGTGGTGGTGGTGGTGTCACGAGTGTTGCCATGACAGATGGGTCTCGACAGTGCTGTGATAAGATTTTGCTCCCATCCCACGATTCCCATGGTGATGGCCAAAAAAGAGTCACACGAATAGGTGAAAAAAAAATATTAGAAATATAAGATTTCTAATTAATTGGCTTTGGTGCCATATTAGTTTAAATGAATAATACTTGTACTTTATTGATATACAAAATGATATATATACATAATAGAGAATCCTATATATTAATGAACTAATATCATATCTTATCTTATATACTAATTACTAGATATTTACAGATCTTATAATATCTCTACATAATAAAATGGTTGATATGTGTAATTAATGTAGATAGTTGATAGGCGTTTTTCTTGTAATAATAACTAGTGATTTGCAGTTAGCTTCACATGTTATCATATCCACAATAAATAAGCATGTATGCCCTTTGATATTTTGATCAATGCATTCTGCTCAAACCTTTGAATTTCTTACTATTTATGAGAAATTATTTTGATAATTTTGTTAGTTTGTGCACTACAGGCAGAAAGGGTGTTCAGGGGGCACAACCTGGGCCAACTCTTGATTGGATGCAGCGAGTTAGAATTGCAGTAGATGCAGCAAAAGGATTGGAATATTTGCATGAGAAAGTTCAACGATCGATTATACATAGAGATATCAGATCAAGCAATGTGCTTATTTTTGAAGATTACAAAGCAAAGATAGCTGATTTTAACCTTTCCAATCAGGCCCCTGACATGGCTGCACGCCTGCATTCTACTCGAGTTTTGGGAACATTTGGTTATCATGCCCCAGAGTAAATCTCTGAACCTGCAAGATTTTTCTTTCTATATAGGTATTACGAGTATGTCAATGGATTCATGGATGTGTATGATGTATTAAAAGAAGGGAACTGTTAGATGTTTTAGTACCATGTTTATGTTATGGTCTATTTTGTTTTATGGGTTCTTAGGGTCCGTTGTTCTGTCAAAATTGCAGGTATGCGATGACTGGCCAGTTGACACAAAAAAGTGATGTCTACAGTTTTGGTGTTGTTCTTCTTGAGCTTCTTACAGGAAGAAAACCTGTTGATCATACCATGCCTCGTGGACAGCAAAGTCTTGTTACATGGGTGAGTGAACTTTCAGAACATATATTCTATCTTTGTGCTCTTTATATTCTCATTACCATATTTTGGTGGATGCAAATGAACTAGCTGTTCATAAACTTCTTGGATTTTTGGATTGGGCTAATTGAAAGTTTGAGTTTGATTTAATTCATTTGTTAAACTTGTTAAAAAAAATCATTTGTTAAACTAGATGAGCTTGATCAGCATATTATGTATAGTTTAGCTAGACAAGCTAACCTTGAAAATTTATCCTTGCCCTGTTAAGTTCTCAGATTATTTGATTATCAGTGAAGTAATATAAAAATTCTTTGATATATATATATAAATATTTTTGCCAACGAAAGTTATTTGATATATACATACACGTGAATCACACAAATATTCATAATTTGTTACTCTTTTATTAATTTAATTTTACTCTGTGCATGCAAGTATCTTACATTTATAATGCTATACAAGGTTTACTTGTTAATACACAAAGCTAATTTTATTTAATTGAAGCTTGGGTTTCTTGTACTTTGAATGAAAAAGTTTGAGCATACTAAAACTTGTCTTTGATTGCAATTTTTTTTTCCTCCAAAAAGGGGGAAAAAAGGAAACCACTTTGCTGTTATCTGTGTTGATAGTTGAGTTCAATTTCCAAGTGTTGACGAAGACATTTCTGCAGGCTACTCCAAGACTGAGTGAAGATAAAGTTAAACAATGTGTGGACCCAAAATTGAAGGGAGAATATCCCCCCAAAGGGGTTGCTAAGGTCTCTCTCTCTCTCTCTCTCATACGAACACTGTTTTCTCTTTTATGAGCACTCTGGGTTTAACTTGGGGTTATTCTTGTTAATTTTGACTATGCAGCTCGCCGCGGTTGCAGCGCTGTGTGTGCAATACGAATCTGAGTTCAGGCCAAATATGAGCATTGTTTTTAAAGCCCTTCAACCGCTTCTGAAGACTCCTGCTCCTGCCCCAGAATCTTGAAGCAAAGAAGCTTTTGTGCACTGTTTGATTTCAGCTACATCGTGATTACATTAGATACTGCACATATATATAAAATATTTTTTTCCTTTGAGTTTGAAATTTTAGGGTTGGATTGGCCTGTTTTTACATCTCCGCTAGATTTCCACGTATTTCGCCAGTCATGAACCTGGAGAGCTGACGTTTATAGATCCATAATGCCAATAACAGGTTTTAGTTTTGTGGTAGAATTGTCTCTAAATCTTGATATACTTCTCATTCAACGATGATCTACCCCTTATTCTTCATCATATCAATTATTATCGTGTTATAATTTTTTGTTAGCCATTAAGGAATGTTCAATGATTACAAGACGACTTGGGGGGTTCCCTAAGTCTGCAATAATCAGAATTTAATTCATATATATATATATATATTCATGTAATTTGAGCTTTTTAGATTTTATTTAGAATCTCCAATATCAAAAAGTCAAAAGTTTTTTTCTTTTTTGGTTACCCACCCGGTTCAGTGGAGTTTTGTTCCAACAATATTCGGATCCGACCCGCGTCGTGTACTTGGCTATAGTGGATAAGTCTCATAACGGGGATTTTTTTGCATACGCCAAGGTTCGAACTCAAGATCTCGTTTAAGCGATACCGAGCTGTTTATCACTTAGACTAATCTCTGTTAGTCAAAAAGTCACAAGTTGACCAGTAACAAGGACTAACTAAAAGCCATTAGTAGATTGGTATGTACGGATTGATGAGTGATTAATTTGAAATCTCAAATAGACTAGTAATCTGGTACTATTTGCCTAATATATCTTAGAATAACAAAAGCTGAGTAATCATTGAGTTATTATTAGTTTATTGTCAAGAATATTAGTCAACAAGTATAACAAGTTTTATTTTATTAAGCAGGTTTAATTATATTGATTGTATGATATCATTATACTTTATTAAAAATTAAATCTTTAGATAACTTATTAATTAAGAAATTTTGTTTAATAACTTTGTTGAGCTTTTTCTGTTGTACTCTTATATCTCTTTTAACGGTAATTCATACTAATTAATTTATCCTTCTTATCAAAATAACAAAAAAGATTATAAATTTTCATCGTTCAAGTGTTCATTGACATTAAAGAGTCGTGGGATTCATTAACCTTCGTCTTCACTTTCAGTTACATACTCCTAATTTCACCTTAGCAAACGGGGTATAATGATTTTCTAACTGTTGGTGATGGTTGGCAAAACATGAGTTAATTGAAATTGAAATTCAAATATGGAGTGGCATTAACATTGCTGGGTGAAAGATGATGGGGCCAAAATTGACATGTGGGCACTGGTCATATGACAATTAGAGTTAACAAAAGAGAGAAAAAGGAGATTGTATTTGTTTTTTTGGCCCAACAAAGAAAAATGCAAATAAGCTAATAGATTTTTTTTTTACAAGTTAAAATGCAGTAATTAAATTAAATGTGTTTTGAAGTTTTTGTTTTAAAATTCTTTAAAATACACTACAATAATTAATATAAGACGTAGTTGATAGTGAAATTAATTATATAAATTAGGTCTTAATACCATAGGAGTACTATTTTCATTTCAAAATACCAGTTTTTAAGTAGACTTTTTTAAATTTCATTTGATATGTCCTTTTTAAAGTTTAATGTAACATTTTTTAACATGTTTTCATCATATCCTTTTAGTTTCAACAATAACTGCACATTTCTATATTTTTTATCAATATGAATTTGAACAAGAGTTAATTTATCAAGTGTTTAAGGTTATTTTTATCCCAAAAATATTTTATGAGGATCTATACTGCCCTATAATTTTTTTGGGAATTAATATAGTCCTGAAAGTTTTATTTTATAGGAATGTTGCTTGGTTAAACGGTTACTTGACGTCGACAGTTAAGTGCCCCAAAATGCCTCCTCATCCATGTTATAACCGATCGATATATGCCACCTCATGCTTTTCTCTCCTCTCTCCTTTTCTTTGTGCATCGTCTTCATCTTCTCCTCTCCTTCTCTCCTTCATCATTTTCATATTGCAACCTCCTCAACTTCTTATTCATCTTCTCTCCTTCTCTCCTTCACCATTCCCTTCTTCACCTGTTAAATCGGGCAACATGGCAACCTCCTCACCTCCCCAAATTGCCGATGTCACAACCTTCTCGACGATGCCCAGAGATGACTTTGCCAGAGGTTTGAAAAATCAAAGCTTCTAATTGAGGTAAGAGTGGCTTACCTGTTTCACTAGGTTGAAGAATCAAAGCGACGGAACCCAGAGACAATGTTGCCATATGGTGGATCTCAACCTCCTCACCTCCTCCCTCTTCTTGATCCTGCTTCGGGCCCATCGCCGACGGGGATGGGCGTTGATTCGGTGCCTGCCTGGTTGATTTCTTCACCCCACCTTCACCCCAAGGTTGATTTCTTCTGGATTTATAAATCGGTTTGCTTGCTTGGTTATTTGATTTTCTAAAAAAAATGAGTTTGAGTGCTGATTTCGTGCTTCAATTTTGTCATTATGACAGTGGGGATTTGATATCTTTTGAAAATTTCTTGTTGGTTGATATTGTTAGAGTTTACTGTTTGTATTTTTCTCAACAAAAAACGCAACTTGGGAATGTGGGTGGGTTTAATGCGAAAGCTTGAAATAGATAAATAAATGTGTGAGCTAAAGGGTTAAATGTTGAAGCAGGTGGGGTCTTCAAATTGGAGCTTCATAAGCAGGAAGAATGGGGCAACATTGATCTCGTTTTGTCCCCTTCAACTTCACAAGAGTTTAGAAATAGAGTTTTCGCCGAATTTTAGTTGGAGTTTTTAAAAAAGAGTTTATAAAAAAAATAATTTTAAATAAATAAATATTTAATAATTATTATTAAAAGATTTTTATAATTAAAAAATTATTAAAGATGATGTGATTTTATTAAAAATATGAGAGATAACAGAATATATAGAGGAGAGATGGTGGAGAAAAGAAAAAAGAGATGAGAGATAGTAAAAAAGAGAGAAGATGTATGAGACATGAGAGAAGGTAGAGAAGAGAGAGAAAAGAAGAGAGAGTGTAAAAAAAAATGTAAGAAAAAATAAAGATAAAATAATAATTATATAGTTTATAAACTCTTTTATTGTTCTAGAAAATAATTTCAGTAGCTTATCTAAAATATTAATTTTAAATTATAATTTAGTCTAAAATTTTTTTTAAATAAATATAATTTTTTTAAATTAAAATTTGAGTTAAAAGCTCTTTTCAAATCTTAATTTTATTACTTTCCAAACACATACCATGTCTCTCTTTTTTTAAAAAAAAAAACTAAATAATACTTTATTACTAGCTTCAAAGCATAACTTTTTTGTTTGGGCAAAAATTTTTAAAACGAAATTAAACTTACTTATAATCTAAATATATAGTAATACCTAACGTTAGGACAACATAAAGTGAGACAAGAATACAAGGCCCGAATCAAACGCTAGGACAACAAAAAATAAGGCCCGAAGGTAAAAACGAGAGAAAAAAACAAAAGACAAGGAAACAAAGTTTGTGTTTGGGAATATACCAAAATTAGGTTTAAGCAAAACTTAAATTTTGAGAAATTTTAAAACAAATAGTTATATTTGTTCAAACGGACTTTTGAATTAAATTATGGTTTAAAACTGAGATTTCAGATAAGCTGGTGATAGCAGTTTATGGAACAGTAAAAGAGCTTATGAACTAACTAATTACTATATTACCCATACTTTTTATTACATCTTCTCTCATTTCTCCTACTTTTTCTTACACTCTCTCTCATTTCTCATACTTTTTTCTTACATACTCTCTCCTTTCTTTTCTTACCCCTTTTATTCTCTCTCCTCTCATCTCTTATCTCTCTTCATTTAATACTTATACCTTTTTTCGTAATTTATTAATAATAAAAGTACTTCTGAAAATAACTATCCAAATACTCATTTATTCAAAACCACTTTATTTTTTTCATAAACTCTTCTCTAAAAATCATTTTCTAAAAACTGTCTAAAAGCCCATTTGTTTTCATAAGTTATTTTCTAAAATCTTATCCAAATGGGCTCAAAGACACATGAGCCAGCGTCCAAATTTTCGGCGTAGGAGTTTCTAGAATCCAAAGAGACTCCTGACTCTGCAGCATCCGGTTCTAGAATAGATGACAAAGAGAGAAAGGGTAGATTAACCCACCCCAATGGGGCACATCCCCTTACAATCTTATGCAGCCAAGAAGTCAGCTGCAATATTCCATGTGCGGGAAGTAAAGGTGATAGAGAAACTAGCATGGGATGATTAAAGAGTCAATGTCTTCTAAATGACCTCTAGAAGTCCATTCTCCCAAACTTAGTTGGCCCTTTTGAAGATAATATATAAGGTTCAGGTAGTCTGACTCAAAAATCACTCTATCATTACCTAAGTTAGAGGCAAGCATGATTACTTTTTTCATAGCAAGAGCCTCAGTCATAAAGGCAGAGATGGATTTCACTGTATCAACAAAAGCCCATTGAAAGAAGCCATGGGAATCACGATAAAGAATACCGATTGTTGCTTCTGTATTAGCATCTTTGAAAGCACCATCGATGTTCACTTTTAGGACACCTCGAGAAGGAGGTTCCCATTTAGAAGAAGAAATAGAACAATGTGTTCGTACCTCATCTTTGTTCAACAGATTGCATGAGCCCCAGTAGGCATCAACAGAAACCTTAGCTTGTTCAATGATAGGTTGAGGCCAAGGATCCCGCTGATTGAAGTATTAGAAAATAAACATATCAAAAGTAATACAATCAATCCAAATTATATCATACTCAAATATAAACCTATATGAGATGTAGCGGAAGACTTAAGGTTACCTTTCGCTATTAGTTTGATTGATCTGAGGAGAACTGAGATCCCAATAGGATACATGTCAAAGGAGAACACTTTCAGATAAACAACAGGTTTTTCCAGCTGGTGATTAGGCACAGCGATGGCAACTTGTTTTCAGTCGTCACCAGTGGGGAACCTTCAAAGTAGAGCTGAGAATAGGGTTTCGCTCTGGGCTCAGAAAGGATATCTCACAAAGATGAATTGTTAATTTTCACCATCAGAAAATTGACCTTGAGTCAATAACCCACCTTAGAGTAGGCCCAATGACTTGTAAGGAATTGGAAGACACGCAGCGGAAATAAACTTTAAAAATTTTCCATTCCTTGCCAGGATCTGCCGTATGTGTTTAAGTCAAGTGGAAAGAATCATTACCCTTAGTGTTGCTCAGCGAATTTCACAGCTTCTCTACGTGGGTGGTGATCTCTTTCTGATCGCAAGAAATCGATGGAGTGTTCCTCAGCGACCTTCACAGATTCTCTCCGCGGACGGTGGTCTCTTTCCGATCACAAGAAGTCGACGCCTCAGGTCGGCTTCCTCTACTGGTATCCACACGAACAGCGTTCCAACCACGAACGACGTGCTAGCGTCTCCTGTCCCTCCAAGGCTTTCACAAGTCTCCGTCTCTATTTCGGCAGTTTCTTGTCTGCAAACCTTTTGCAGATTCCATTCGGCCTTTTGTGTTCTGTGTTATTTTCAAACGTAGCTCCTCCAATCAGATATAGAGGATGCTATGCGTTTTTCCACTTAACCTAATTGGATTTTGGAGTTAATCTTATATTAATTCCGAATTGATACAATATCATATATTGTATAATTTTATAAGAAACTAATTAAATAAAATAATATTAAATCCGTCCCACAGATTTAATTACTTATTTATTTAACTTTAAATAAAGATGAGACTGAGTTATATTTGATTTATTCCCATAAATCAAATTTGAGATATCCTATCAATTTAAATTTCGAATTTCAAACATGATAGAGATTTAATTTATCCTTATAAATTAAATCTTATAAATATCTCTTATATGAGATATCCTATCAATTTGAATTTCGAATTTCAAACGTGATAGAGATTTAATTTATCCTTATAAATTAAATCTTATAAATATCTCTTATATGAGATATCCTATCAATTTGAATTTCGAATTTCAAACGTGATAGAGATTTAATTTATCCTTATAAATTAAATCTTATAAATATCTCTTATATGAGATATCCTATCAATTTGAATTTCGAATTCAAACATGATAGGGATTTAATTTATCCTTATAAATTAAATCTCATATATCTCATATATATAATATATATATATACGAATTTATATATATACGAATATAAATATAAATAAATATATATATACATTCACCTGGATCTTTCATTGAATCTGGACATGTCTTAGATTCAATGAATCTGGACATCATAGCTCGTGTTGGGCTATTTTGTGTGCGACCCTGTAGGCCCATATGAAGTTGGCAGTGGGCCATTTGCTATACTAGCCCACAAGTCGCAAGCGGTCTCTAGCAAGACATAACAACTACCCAAATCATATGAGGATCGATAAACGATGTAACCTTTTATACAACCATATCATGTCCCTTCTGTCACGCGATATTTTGGTCATGGATGAGGCATGGATAATGTCATCCTCCTATTCCCGACCGTTACTTTCTCGATCCCTGAGTAGTCTGACTATAGAAATGGAACTACCTTTCCATTACAGTATGGCCATACATTTCTCAGACTCACTCATCGAGGGGCCCAGTAATATCTCTCCACGAATGTGAGGGACAAATTCCATCTTGACCATTCACATTCCTCCGCATGAAAAACCACTAAGCCCAAACATAGTCTTTATGATCACTCGGTCAAAAGTGACTTTTGACTAGGTCAAAGCTGAGCGTTTTGTCATGTAGGAATCCATGATGATCTCAGGTCAAAGGGCATATTGACATGGTTTGTATATGAGAGAAGCTTATGACGTTACCCATGCAGTTCTCTCATAGCGGGTCGGTCCAACACCCTGTACTCTTACATGTGCTTATGACTTTGATTTATATCTCTATACATCTTCAAAGTCATACTGGTCTTATTTCATCTGTGCTCCCACATAGATGATCGACCAGGGACATTTAGGATAATATCATGAATTATCCAAGGATGGTCATCATAGTAAACATGCAAATAATATGATAACTCAATTAATAAATTCATAAATCAATAATGTTCATAAGACAATGATTGGCCCCTAGGGCACGATTTCCAACAACCTCCCACTTGCACTAGGTACAATCATTAATTTGACTAATTCCCATTGACCTAACATGACGCTCATGCTTTGCCTGCACAAGCGGCTTTGTTAGAGGATCAGCAACATTATCTTCTCCTGCTACTTTGCATATTTTTATATCACCTCTATCGTTGATTTCTCTGATGAGATGAAATCGCCTGAGTATATGCTTGGTCCTTTGATGTGACCTAGGCTCTTTGGCCTGTGCAATAGCACCGCTATTGTCACAGAGCAAAGTTATTGGATCTGAGATGGTAGGTATCACCCCTAGTTCTGTGATGAACTTCCTGATCCAAACGGCTTCCTTAGCTGCATCAGATGCTGCTATATACTCAGCTTCCGTTGCAGAATCTGCTACAGTGCCCTGCTTAGAGCTCTTCCAGCTTACTGCTCCATTATTGAGGAGGAATATGTATCCAGACTGCGATTTTTGGTCGTCCTGGTCAGTTTGGAAACTCGCATCTGTGTAACCAGTTACACAGAGCTCATCATCCAATCCACCATAGACCAAGAATAAGTCCTTAGTCCTTCTTAAGTACTTAAGGATATTCTTGACAGCAGTCCAATGGCCCTCACCAGGGTCCTGTTGGTATCTGCTAGTCATACTTAAGGCAAACGAGACATCCGGTCGAGTACATAACATGGCGTACATGATAGATCCTATGGCCGAGGCATATGGAACCTTACTCATGCGACCTCGCTGATCAGATGTACTAGGACACAGATCTTTGCTGAGGTGAGTACCATGAGACATGGGTATGAAACCCCTCTTTGATTCGTGCATACTGAACCTATGCAGTATTTTGTCTATGTATGTACTCTGACTGAGTCCTAGAAGTCTTTTAGATCTATCTCTATAGATCCTGATTCCTAGGATGTAGGTGGCTTCACCCAAGTCTTTCATCGAGAAAGACTTTCCTAACCAAGACTTGACAATCTGCAAGGTAGGAATGTCATTCCCAATAAGTAGGATGTCATCGACATAGAGTACCAAAAACACAACTGTGCTCCCACTAACCTTCTTGTACACACAAGGTTCATCAATGTTTTGAAGAAATCCAAACTCTTTGATTACTTCATCAAAACGATGATTCCAACTCCGAGAGGCTTGCTTTAGTCCATAAATGGACCTTTGAAGCTTGCACACTTTACCAGAGTCCTCGGAACGCACAAACCCTTCAGGTTGTGTCATGTACACGTCCTCAAGGAGCTTTCCATTAAGGAAGGCTGTCTTGACGTCCATCTGCCATATTTCATAGTCATAATATGCTGCAATAGCAAAGAGGATTCTGATTGATTTGGCCATTGCTACTGGGGAAAAGGTCTCATCATAGTCCACACCATGAGTTTGAGTAAAACCTTTTGCAACCAGTCGTGCCTTGAAGACATTTACATTGCCATCCATGTCAGTTTTCTCTTTGAAAACCCACTTGCACCCGACGGTTTTTACACCTTCAGGCGGGTCGACTAAGGTCCAAACCTGATTGTCGTACATGGATTGCATCTCAGACTTCATGGCACTAAGCCATTTTTCGGAGTTTGGTCCCACTATAGCTTCTCGATAGGTAGTCGGCTCATTATGCTCAATGAGCAACACATCACGACTATCAGAAATCAGAAATCCATATCTCTGAGGCTGAAGTCGTGTCCTATTAGACTTTCGTGGACCTTGCGTGACTTGAGGAGTCTCAACAACTTGTTGTGAGTCTTCTCTATTTTCCATCTGCAGTTCTGTGGTGTCTTGTAGCTCTCGAACTTCTTCGAGTTGTACCTTACTTCCACTGGTTCTTTTAGAGATAAATTCTCGTTCAAGAAAGATACCATTTCTGACAACAAACACTTTGTTATCAGCAGGGTTGTAGACGTAATATCCCTTGGTTTCCTTAGGATATCCCACAAAAAGGCATTTTGAGGATTTGGGCGCTAATTTGTCTGAGGCTTGTTGCTTAACATAGACCTCGCATCCCCAAATCTTGAGGAAAGACAAACTAGGCGTCCTCCCAGTCCATATCTCATACGGAGTCTTTTCGATTGCCTTAGATGGAACACGATTGAGTGTGAACGCAGCTGTCTCTAGGGCATAGCCCCAAAAGGAGGGTGGAAGATCTGTTCGACTCATCATGGATCGAACCATATCTAATAGTGTTCGATTTCTCCGTTCAGAAACGCCATTCCATTGTGGTGTCCCTGGAGGAGTCAATTGTGAGAGTGTCCCACAATTCCTAAGATGATCTATGAACTCTTGGCTCAAATATTCACCACCCCGATCAGATCGAAGGGCTTTAATTGTTTTGCCAAGCTGGTTTTGTACTTCATTTTGAAATATCTTGAACTTTTCAAAAGATTCAGATTTATGTTTCATTAGATAGATGTACCCATATCTGCTGAAATCATCTATGAATGTTATAAAGTACGAATAACCTCCTCTGGCATTTGTGTTCATCGGTCCACACACATCTGTATGTATGAGGCCCAATAAATCAGTGGCCCTCTCACTGTGCCCAGTGAAAGGTGACTTTGTCATCTTTCCTAACAAGCAAGACTCGCAAGTGTCATATGATTCAAAATCAAATGAGTTTAGAAATCCATCTTGATGGAGTTTGGAAATGCGTTTCTCATTTATGTGGCCCAGACGACAGTGCCAGAGGTATGTGGGATTCAAATCGTTTGGTTTGACCCTTTTGGCGGTTATGTTATAGATATTTCCATGATTGGGTTGTTCCAAATTTAATATGTAATGATCAACATGCAAATCACCATGAGCATATAAAACATCATTACGATAAATAGAACATCTACTATTCCCAGCAATGGAAGTGAAACCTTCCTTATCCAAATAAGAAAGTGAAACAATGTTGCTACTTAAAGCAGGAACATAATGGCAATTGTTCAAAACTAACAAAAGCCCAGTGGGCAGAACTAATTCATAAGTGCCTACAGCTAACGCAGCAACCCTTGCTCTGTTTCCAACTCGTAGGTCAACTTCACCCCTTTTCAGCTTCCTACTGTCCTTTAGTCCCTGCACATTCGTACAAATGTGAGAACCACATGCAGTATCTAATACCCATGAGGTGGAAGTAGAAAGATGAATGTCTATAACATAAATACCTGAAGCGATAGCCCCGCTATCCTTCTTGTTCTTTTTCAGATCTTCGAGGTAGAGTTTGCAATTCCTCTTCCAATGACCCGGTTCATTGCAGAAGAAGCAGACTCCTTCCTTCGGAGGCTTTGCCTTCTTTGGTGCAGGCTTGGTTTCGGGCTTGCCTGACTCTTTGGTCTTACCTGATGAGCCATGACCCTTCCCCTTGCCTTTGCCTTTCTTTTTCGTACCCTTTCCTTTCTGAACCATCAAAACACTACTGGGTTTCTTCTTAAGACTCGGCTCAGCAGTTTTAAGCATCCCATGCAGTTCAGAAATAGATTTCTCCATGTTGTTCATGTTGTAGTTCATAACAAACTGGTCATAACTTTCCGGGAGTGAGTTTAAGATCAAATCTGTAGCTAACTCCTGGCTCATGGGAAATCCAAGCCGTTCAAGGTGATCAATGTACCCTTTCATCTTTAAGACATGAGCACTGACTGATGCACCTTCAGCCATCTTGCAGGAATGTAAGGCCTTAGTGGTCTCATACCTCTCTTGCCTTGCCTGTTGCTGGAACATTTCCTTGAGATGCACAATCATCTCATAAGCCTCCATGTGTTCCAGATCTCTTTGGAGCTCCGGAACCATGGTGGCTAGCATCAAGCATCCCACATCGACAGAGTCTTCCTTATGCTTCATATAAGCATCTCTCTGAGCTCTGGGAGCATTGGCGGCTGGCTCCTCAGGAATGGGTTGATCTAGGACATGCGCCTTTCTTTCCTGCTTGAGAACAATTCTCAAGTTCCTAAACCAGTCAAGAAAGTTTGTCCCATTGAGTTTGTCCTTCTCAAGGACAGATCGCAGCGATAATGTAGCAGTATTACTAGTCGTCATGATTCTACAATTAAAATATGCAATGTAATTAGTAATCTCCCACTAAATAAACAACCCTCAAGCCTATATGTCACACATACAACGCTTATTATATGATCGGCTACTAATAACATATATCATATAAATCACAAATCAAGCCTAACTTAAACACAAAACGGCATGGCTCTGATACCACTGTAAGGAATTGGAAGACACGCAGCGGAAATAAACTTTAAAAATTTTCCATTCCTTGCCAGGATCTGCCGTATGTGTTTAAGTCAAGTGGAAAGAATCATTACCCTTAGTGTTGCTCAGCGAATTTCACAGCTTCTCTACGTGGGTGGTGATCTCTTTCTGATCGCAAGAAATCGATGGAGTGTTCCTCAGCGACCTTCACAGATTCTCTCCGCGGACGGTGGTCTCTTTCCGATCACAAGAAGTCGACGCCTCAGGTCGGCTTCCTCTACTGGTATCCACACGAACAGCGTTCCAACCACGAACGACGTGCTAGCGTCTCCTGTCCCTCCAAGGCTTTCACAAGTCTCCGTCTCTATTTCGGCAGTTTCTTGTCTGCAAACCTTTTGCAGATTCCATTCGGCCTTTTGTGTTCTGTGTTATTTTCAAACGTAGCTCCTCCAATCAGATATAGAGGATGCTATGCGTTTTTCCACTTAACCTAATTGGATTTTGGAGTTAATCTTATATTAATTCCGAATTGATACAATATCATATATTGTATAATTTTATAAGAAACTAATTAAATAAAATAATATTAAATCCGTCCCACAGATTTAATTACTTATTTATTTAACTTTAAATAAAGATGAGACTGAGTTATATTTGATTTATTCCCATAAATCAAATTTGAGATATCCTATCAATTTAAATTTCGAATTTCAAACATGATAGAGATTTAATTTATCCTTATAAATTAAATCTTATAAATATCTCTTATATGAGATATCCTATCAATTTGAATTTCGAATTTCAAACGTGATAGAGATTTAATTTATCCTTATAAATTAAATCTTATAAATATCTCTTATATGAGATATCCTATCAATTTGAATTTCGAATTTCAAACGTGATAGAGATTTAATTTATCCTTATAAATTAAATCTTATAAATATCTCTTATATGAGATATCCTATCAATTTGAATTTCGAATTCAAACATGATAGGGATTTAATTTATCCTTATAAATTAAATCTCATATATCTCATATATATAATATATATATATACGAATTTATATATATACGAATATAAATATAAATAAATATATATATACATTCACCTGGATCTTTCATTGAATCTGGACATGTCTTAGATTCAATGAATCTGGACATCATAGCTCGTGTTGGGCTATTTTGTGTGCGACCCTGTAGGCCCATATGAAGTTGGCAGTGGGCCATTTGCTATACTAGCCCACAAGTCGCAAGCGGTCTCTAGCAAGACATAACAACTACCCAAATCATATGAGGATCGATAAACGATGTAACCTTTTATACAACCATATCATGTCCCTTCTGTCACGCGATATTTTGGTCATGGATGAGGCATGGATAATGTCATCCTCCTATTCCCGACCGTTACTTTCTCGATCCCTGAGTAGTCTGACTATAGAAATGGAACTACCTTTCCATTACAGTATGGCCATACATTTCTCAGACTCACTCATCGAGGGGCCCAGTAATATCTCTCCACGAATGTGAGGGACAAATTCCATCTTGACCATTCACATTCCTCCGCATGAAAAACCACTAAGCCCAAACATAGTCTTTATGATCACTCGGTCAAAAGTGACTTTTGACTAGGTCAAAGCTGAGCGTTTTGTCATGTAGGAATCCATGATGATCTCAGGTCAAAGGGCATATTGACATGGTTTGTATATGAGAGAAGCTTATGACGTTACCCATGCAGTTCTCTCATAGCGGGTCGGTCCAACACCCTGTACTCTTACATGTGCTTATGACTTTGATTTATATCTCTATACATCTTCAAAGTCATACTGGTCTTATTTCATCTGTGCTCCCACATAGATGATCGACCAGGGACATTTAGGATAATATCATGAATTATCCAAGGATGGTCATCATAGTAAACATGCAAATAATATGATAACTCAATTAATAAATTCATAAATCAATAATGTTCATAAGACAATGATTGGCCCCTAGGGCACGATTTCCAACATGACTATGGGCCACATTTAAAAATATTTATTAATTATCCTGATTAATATCTAAATAAGTTATATAATAAATAAATATCTCACATGAAGATCTTATCGTTCCTACTGTTCCAAATCAGCCCTAAGATAAAAGATATATAAGCAATATCAAAATCTTTAAAAGGGCTTTTTTGGTTCATGATAGTACCCCACCAAGTAGCAAAGTTCCTAATAGTGCCCATGTTCATTTTGAAGGATAAGGGTCACCCAAACCATACGCAACAACCCAAGAACATTGAAAAAAGAGGTGTTCCATCGTTTCAGTTTAACATTCACACACTAGACAAAGGTTGGTAACTCTCCTTTTACGTTTCAGCAGAGCTTTATTAGTATCAATCGCATTGAAAAGACATCTCCATATGAAATTCACCACTATTGGGGCCACTTCGATTTTGCCAAGTCTGTTTTAGAATATTAGCAGGAGCGTAGGCAAGAACTAGCTCTTTTGTTGCCATTGTTTCTAAAGGGAGCATTGAGGTTGTATCCTAGCTTAGTGGTGTAGATACCATTCTTAGCTGGAGTCCAGATAAGCTTATCCTCCTTGGGAACAATGAGCAGATGTATCTCTTCTATAGCTTTGCAGGTTGGTTCCAACAATGGCTTGGACACAAAATAGATCCCAACGCCTTTAGCTCTCATCAATGAGAAAATCCACGGCAAAATCAAATTTCCTCAAATATTCCATATCAATGATTGAATTTTTTGCTAGGATGCTAGGGATCCAGTTGTCCCTCCAAATTCTAGCAGTTTTTCTGTCACCAATCTACCAACACATGTCATCTTTGAGGGAATTTTTTCCGCCTACGCTACGGGACCGACACCATGAAGCCTTGTGACCCTTACCTACATCAAGAACATTAACAATAGGGAAGTAAATGCCCTTTAAAATCTGTACCCAGAGGGTATTAGGATTTTTGAAGAGTCTCCAATCCCTGTTAGCAAGTAAAGCCTTATTTAATTTGACAAAATCAAGGAAACCCATTCCACCCTCCATCTTTGGTTTAGTGAGATCCTTCCATGCTATCCAGTGAGTTTTGGCACCATTACCGCTGCCTTCCCACAAAGAGAACATTCTATTAAGCTCCTTGCAAGTTTTAACAGGAAATTTAAAACAAGTCATAGGAAAAATAGGAATAGCATTAGTCATAACTTCCCTTCCTGCAAACGAAAGATGTTTCCTGCTCCATCCAAGGATAGTTTTGCTTACTTTTTTCCCTAACGTATGCAAGGACTTGGTGTTTGGTCTCCCCTTCTCTCTCATTGTTATTTTTTCTTCTTGTTGATTGTTTTTACTCATGGATGATGATATTGAAGGGGAGATTTTTTTTTTCCTTTTCATTAAGGATGATGATGATGATGATGAGGTGGCATAATATGTGGCATTTTTATCCTACATGGCATCAACATAATTGGGTCAACCAACAGTTGAGTATTTCAAGGTGTTAAATTGGTACGAACTAAAACTTCTAGAACGATATTGGCCCTTAAAAAGCTTTCAGCAGCATAGCTCCTTGCGAAATATTTCTAGAGCAAAAATACTCTTCTACCCATTTATCAATGTAAAAATTCTAATAGATTAATCATAATTTTTTATCTACATACCAAAATCTTACAAGATTTATATTTTGAAATTATTGAAGTGATCTTGTGGATAATTGCAACTGCAGATGAGTTTATATTATTAGGAAAATGACATATAAGTCTCATAGAAGCAATTAAATGACAAAAAAGTCTCAAGAAATGACATAATTAATTTCAAATCCCATGGGACCTTAGATGATTTTTTTCTAATTGTGGAAAGACAAAACTGCCCTTGTGAATTAAAAAACAGTAAAAGCAGAAAGAATTTGGCGTTCTGTTGTGAAAAGAAGACGAGAAAGCGTGAAATCGAAGGCGTAGCTCCCTTTCAAGATTGTAGTGTGCTCCTTCATCGTCGCTTGCACTTTGCTCCTTCGTCTCTACTTGGTCTCCTTTCCTCTTGCAATCATTGTCGTTGCCACTCAACCTTCTAGCGGCAGCCACTTGCTTCGTCGTATTCAATCATCGCTGTCATCTCTCCAGTAGTGTTATTCGTTCTCATTGCTCTGAGTTTGTTCTCTCTAGGTGAATCTGTCTCTGTAGCTATTAACTTTGCTAAATATGACTTCCCTATTCCAAGGAAGATCATATTTGAGAAAAATAGTTTCTTCTTTAGAAGATAAAATTGCAAGGAATAGTCGTGTAAGAAAGTAAGATTGCTAGCCATCTAGCACTATGATTGAATGATATTTTAAATTTCCTATGTCCTGATGATCTCTCTATTTAATAATCAAGAAGCAATTGTATGTCATAGAAAAGAAAATGAAGCCAGAATTGCAGCTGACAATTTTGACTATCATTATTCATTTATTTTCTGGCTTTCAATGCATTTGGTAGCCTCTTGCTTTCCATGCAAATGATTTCAACAAATAAAGTAAACTTTTTTATGTTTAAATTTGTATGCTCTACGTGTTATACCATAATGTGAAGTCATATTTCTTTGGATTTTGCTCTAACACCCTTTCATTGAAAAACTTATCCCTTTAAAAGTTATATTCAGATTGCAGAAATTTGTGGTGTGTTTACATTAGTGTAGTAAAAAAAATATAACATTAGAAAGGTTCCTTCAGAGTGTGAATGACATATCATGATCTGATATGCGAGGCAATGTGAGTTGTTATTATAGTACGTAACAATTGTTAATATAAGTGCTAGAGTTGTTAATATTATATGTCTGGTGCAGCTTGTCATTACTAATGGTGAGTTTGTCTAGAAAGCATCTATTATGTTATGTTCATATGAGAAGATAGTTTGGAAATGATAGAGAAGGTCATACATATGTTGGTGGTCAAATAACAACAATATCCATAAAGGAAGGCATAACATATGATGAGTTCAAAATATTAGTAGCATCACTTGTTGGGAAAGCAAGTGATAAATTTATAATAACATTTGCTATTAGATTTGATGGACACACATTTATGGACATGTTTAATGATGAAGGAGTTGAGCATTTTATAATGTTTAACGAAGAAAGTGGCCATGTGTAAAAGTAATTTTTGGTAACCTTGATCAATATCAATTTTTTTGTACACAGTGATATAAGTGCTAGAGTTATTATTTTTGCTATCTTGAATAAGTTATTTTTCAGTTGTTAAGTTCTTATTCCTTCACTATGGGGTTCTTATTTCCTACTGATAGAGTTATTATATTTGTTATCATTTGATAGTTGCTATTTATGGGTGGTTGTTATGCCTTCACTATAGGGTTGTTATTTCTTACTGTTGGAGTTGTTATTCCTTCAAAATGTGGTTATTATTTTTAAGTGCAAGAGTTGTTACTTTTGTTGTCGTGGATAAGTTATTTTTCAGTTGTCAAGTTTTTATTCCTTCACTATAGGGTTCTTATTTCCTACTGATATAGTTGTTATGTTTGTTGTCATTAGGTAGTTGTTATTTACAGGTGGTTGTTATGCCTTCACTATAGGGTTGTTATGTTCTACTGCCGGAGTTGTTATTCCTTCAATATGGGGTTGTTATTTTTAAGTGATAAAGTTGTTATTTTTGCTGTTGTAGATTAGTTTTTTTTTTCAGTTGTGAAGTTCTTGTTTCTTCATTATGGGGTTCTTATTTCCTAATGATAGAATTGTTATTTTTGCTATCATTGGGTAGTTATTTTTTACAAGTGGTTGTTATGCCTTCACTATGGGGTCATTATTTTATACTACTGGAGTTGTTATTCCTTCAATATAGGGTTGTTATTTTTAAGTGCTAGAGTTGTTATTTTTGCTGTCATGGGTAAGTTATTTTTTAGTGGTTAAGTTGTTTTTAGTGTCATGATAAAATTATTTTATTAACAATATAACAAGTTGACATGTCTTGAACATATTTTATTACACGTATTATTTAATTAAAAATATAACAATTGTCAGGCACTTATAATTACACTTAAATAGTCACTTAGAATTACAAGATGGTGTAAAAGTCTTCTCTGATAGTCCAATCATTGGGGAGGTACCTCTTGTTTGCTAAGTAGCTTGTGTTCTATACTCAAATATGAAGGAAAAAGTTTACTTATTAAAACTTCTTTAAGTTGGTGCTATCAATCAAATTCTCAAATAAAAACATCATATGTAGTTGTTTTTGTTTGTAAAGGAAAACATGTCATGATTTTATTGGAGAACTTGATAGTAAACACTTGAAGCTCTACCAAGTATTGTCCCTATACAAAATACATGACTGAGGTGTGAGAATAACTTCTTTGGCTTTGCATATTCGTGGAACTAGTTTGATCCTGGGGACTGAGTTCACCAACAAGTCTCCCAATGACAACCTAAAAGCATAAACATCATTCTTATCGGATACTTTCCAGATGATCATGCCATCAGTAATGACAACATGCACTAGACACAAATTATTAACAACTCAACCACTCATTAAAAACATCATGTGACATAATGACAACTCAACCACTCATATTAACTCCTCGTTTGAATTTGCTTGCAAAAATCAGCAATTTCAGAAAACAGAAGCAAGAAAGCAATATAATTGTAACATGATCATGCTAGAATCTAGTGTAGAATATACCAGGGCAAGAATATATTTTGGATATACAATGAATATAACATCTAATATTGAACAGGTAAAAGTTTTTTGTCTAGATAATTGTTTATGATTTTGCAGTACCTTCTTCTCAAGAACTAATTTCTCTTGCTAAACTTTCTCAAGCTCAGTTGAAAGGGAATCTTGCACCCTTTCAGGTTGTATATCAAATATAGTAACTTTCATCAAGATCCACCCTACCTTCCAGACAGATGGATATTGATCAAGGTTACAAAAAATTACTTTTATCACTGTGTACAATTATTTAAAAAGCAAAAATTAGTGTGCTATGTATTTATACATGGCAACTTTCTCCATTGAACATTATAAAATACTCAACTCCTTCATCATTAAACATATCAGCAAATGTGTGTCAATCAAATCTAATAGTGAATTTTATTGTAATTTTATCACTGTCTTTTCCAACAAGTGATGCTACTAATGTTTTGAACCATCATATGTTATGCCTTCCTTTATGGATATTGTTGTTACTTAACTACCAACAAATGTGTGACATTCTCCATCATTTCCAAACTATCTCCCCCATATGAACATAACAGAATAGATGCTTTCTAGGCAAACTCACCATCAATAATAGCAACATGCACCACACATATAATATTAATAACTCTAGCACTTATATTAACAACTGTTGCGTACTATAATAACAACTCACATTACCTCACATATCAGATAATGATATGTTATTCACACTTTGAAGGAACCTTTCTAATATTCATATTTTCTTACTACACTAAAGTAAACACACCACAAATTACTGCAAACTGAATATAACTTTTAAAGGGATAAGTTTTTCTAATGAAAGGGATGTTAGAGAAAACTCCAAAGAAACAAGACTTCACATTATGATATAACACGTAGAGAATACAAATTTAAACATAAAAAGTTTACTTCATTTGTTGAAATCATTTGCATGGAAAGCAAGAGGCCACCAAATGCATTAAAAGCAATAAAGTAAATGAATAACGATGGTCGAAATTGTCAGTTGCAATTCTGGCTTCATTTTCTTTTTTATGATATACAAGTGCTTCTTGATTATTAAACAGAGGGATCATCAGGAAATAGAAAATTTAAAAGATTATTCAATCATAGTGCTAAATGGCTAGCAATCTTACCTTTTTATATGACTCTTCCCTTACAATTTTATCTTCTAAAGAAGAAACTATCTTTCTCAAATTTGATCTCCCTTATAATAGGGAAGTCATATTTAGAAAAGGTAATAGCTATAGAGACAGATTCACCTAGAGAAAACAAACTCAGAGCGACGAGAACGAATGACACTACTGAAGAGATGATAGTGACAATTAAATACGACGAAGAAAGTGGTTGCTGCTAGAAGGTCGAGTGGCAGTGACAATGACTGGAAGAAGAAAGGCAATCGAGCAGAGATGAAGGAGCATACTACAAGCTTGAAAGGGAGCTATGCCTTCAGTTTCATGCTTTCTCATCTTCTTTTCATAGCAAAATGCCAAATTCCTTTTGCTTTTACTTTTTTTAATTCACAAGGACAATTTTGTCTTTTCACAATTGGAAAAAATTCATCTAAGGTCCCATGAGACTTGAAATTAATTATGTGATTTATTGGGACTTTTTTGTCATTGAATTGTTTCGATAGGACTTGGATGTCATTTTCCTTATATTATTCATGAGGAATTTGTAAGAAATTGGAAGACACGCAGCGGAAATTAATTTAAAAATTTTCTCCATTCCTTGCCAGGATCTACCGTACGTGTTTAATTCAAGTGGGAAGAAGCATTACCCTTAGTGTTTCTCAGCGACTTTCACAGCTTCTCTCCGTGGCTGGTGATCTCTTTCCAATCGCAAGAAAACGTCCACAGCTTCTCTCCGCGGCTCGTGCTCTCTTTGATCGCAAGAAGTCGATTCCTTAGGTCGTCTTCCTCTACTGGTATCCACATGAATAGTGTTCCAATCACGAACGATGTGCTAGCGTCTCCTGTCCCTCCAAGGCTTTCTCAAGAATTCGTCCTCTCCGTCTCTACTTCAGCAGTTTCTTATCTGCAAACCTTTTTCAGATTCCGTTCGGCCTTTTGTGTTATGTATTGTACTCAGAAAATGTAGCTCCTAAAATAAGATATATAGGATGCTCTGCATTTTTTCTCAACCGAATTGGATTTTAGAATTAATCTATATTAATTCCAAAAATAATACAATATCACATATTGTATAATTTAATAAGAAACTAATTAAATAAATAATATTTATATTAAATCCGTCCCACAGATTTAATTCACCTATTTATTTAATTTAAATAAAGATAAGACAAGACTATATTTGATTTATTCTCATAAATCGAATTTGGGATATCCTATCAATTTGAATTTCAAATGCAAACGTGATAGAGATTTAATTTATCCTTATAATTTAAATCTTGTAAATATCTCTTATATGAGATATCCTTTCAATTTGAATTTCAAATTCAAACGTGATAGAGATTTAACTTATACTTATAAATTAAATCTTGTAAATATCTCTTATATGAGATATCCTATCAATTTGAATTTCAAATTCAAACGTGATAGAGATTTAATTTATCCTTATAAATTAAATCCTATATATCCCTTATATATAATGTATATATACGAATTTATATATATACGAATATAAATATAAATATATACATCAACCCTGGATCATTCATTGAATCTAGACACGTCTTAGATTCAATGAATCTGGACATCATAGCTCGTGTTAGGCTATTTTGTGTGCGACCCTGTAGGCCCATATGAAGTTAGCAGTGGGCCATTTGCTATACTAGCCCACAAGTCACAAGCAGTCTCTAGCAGACATAACGACTACCCAAATCATATGAGGATCGATAAACGATGTAACCTTTTATACAACCATATCATGTCCCTTCTGTCACGTGATATTTTGGTCATGGATGAGGCATGGATAATGTTATTCTCCTATTCGTGACCGTTACTTTCTCGATCCCTGAGCAATCTGACTATAGAAATGGAACTACCTTTCCATTATAGTATGGCCATACATTTCTTAGACTCACTCATCGAGGGGCCCAGTAATATCTCTCTACGAATGTGAGGGACAAATTCCATGTTGACCATTCACATTCCTCTGCATGAAAAACCACTAAGCCTGAACATAGTCTTTATGATCACTCGATCAAAAGTGACTTTTGACTAGGTCAAAGCTAAGCGTTTGTCATGTAGGAATCCATGATGATCTCAGGTCAAAGGGTATAGTGACATGGTTTGTATATAAGAGAAGCTTATGACGTAACCCATGCAGCTCTCTCATAGTGGGTCGGTCTAACACCTTGCACTCTTATAAGTGCCTATGACTTTAATTTATATCTTTATACATCTTCAAAGTCATACTGATCTTATTTCATCTTTACTCCCGCATAGATGACTGACTAGGGACATTTAGGATAAGATCATGAATTATCCAAGGATGGTCATCACAGTAACATGCAAATAATATGATAACTCAATTAATAAATTCATAAATCAATAATGTTCATAAGACAATGATTGGCCCCTAGGGCACATTTTCCAACTGAATTAATTAAATTGAAAGGTTAAGGTGGTTAATTGCCCCAGAAATTGGCATTAAGTAGAGCACCCAACACCCATAAGGTGTTTTTGTTCTAATTTGTCCTAGAACTAATTTTTTATAGAATTTATACCATGAGTTAACGGATAGGCAAACTGACATCTGCTACATAGGATAGAGTTACCATATCAGATTCAAAGGCTGGTTGAATAGGCTTTGACCGAGATTAATGAATCCTATTAAATCTCCCAAAGATCTCACCAAATCAATGTATTCTCCATTGAAAGCATCGGACTTGGGGTCAAGTATAGAAGAGAAGGCAGGATATGGGGAACTCAACGGCATCGTCGCGTTCATCATCTTCATTGTGGTATGGTTGCTCCGATCTATACTTCATAGATCGAACTAAACCCAGGTAGGAGGTTCTATGTGTGTAACAATTACCAATAGATATGTAGTTTTTCTTATGATTAATGGTCATATGTGTAAGGAATTGGAAGACACGCAGCGAAAATTAACTTAAGAATTTTTTCATTCCTTGCCAGGATCTACCGTATGTGTTTAAGTCAAGTGGGAAGAAGCATTACCCTCAGTGTTTCTCAGCGACTTCCACAGCTTCTCTCCGTGGCTCGTGTTCTCTTTCCAATCGCAAGAAGTTGACGTCTCAAGTCAGCTTCCTCTACTAGTATCCACACGAACAGCGTTCCAACCACGAATGATGTGCTAGCGTCTCCTGTTCCTCCAAGGTTTATTCAAGAATTCGTCCTCTCCGTCTCTACTTCAGTAGTTTCTTATCTGTAAACCTTTTGCAGATTCCGTTCGGCCTTTTGTGTTATGTGTGTTATGCTAAAACGTAGCTCCTAAAATCAGATATATAGGATGCTTTGCATTTTTCTCAACCGAATTGGATTTTGGAATTAATCTATATTAATTCTAAAATTAATACAATATCATATATTGTATAATTTGATAAGAAACTAATTAAATAAATAATGTTTATATTAAATCCGTCCCACAAATTTAATTCACCTATTTATTTAATTTAAAATAAAGATAAGACTGGACTATATTTGATTTATTCTCACAAATCAAATTTGAGATATCATATCAATTTGAATTTTAAATTCAAACGTGATAGAGATTTAATTTATCCTTATAAATTAAATCCTATATATCCCTTATATATAATATATATATACGAATATAAATATAAATAAATGGATCACTCATTGAATCTAGACATGTCTTAGATTCAATGAATCTGGACATCATAGCTCGTGTTGGGCTATTTTGTGTGTGCGACCCTGTAGGCCCATATGAAGTTAGCAGTGGGCCATTTGCTATACTTGCCCATAAGTCGCAAGCGGTCTCTAGCAGACATAATGACTACCCAAATCATATGAGGATCGATAAACGATGTAACCTTTTATACAACCATATCATGTCTCTTCTGTCACGCGATATTTTGGTCATGGATGAGGCATGGATAATGTCATCCTCCTATTCCTGACCGTTACTTTCTCGATCCCTGAGCAGTCTGACTATAGAAATAGAACTACCTTTCCATTACAGTATGGCCATACATTTCTCAGACTCACTCATCGAGGGGCCCAGTAATATCTCTCTATGAATGTAAGGGACAAATTCCATCTTGACCATTCACATTCCTCCGCATGAAAAACCACTAAGCCCGAACATAGTCTTTATGATCACTCGGTCAAAAGTGACTTTTGACTAGGTCAAAGCTGAGCGTTTGTCATGTAGGAATCCATGATAATCTCAAGTCATAGGGCATAGTGACATGGTTTGTATATGAGAGAAGCTTATGACGTAACCCATGCAACTCTCTCATTGCGGGTCGGTCCAACACTTTGTACTCTTACATGTGCCTATGACTTTGATTTATATCTATATACATCTTCAAAGTCATACTGGTCTTATTTCATCTCTACTCCCACATAGATGACTGACTAGGGACATTTAGGATAAGATCATGAATTATCCAAGGATGATCATCACAGTAAATATGCAAATAAAATAATAACACTATTAATAAATTCATAAATCAATAATATTCATAAGAATGATTGGCCCCTAGGGCACATTTTCCAACAATATGGTGATGTTGTATGGGTTTGTTGGTCTGTTTGAAATGATTTTTTAGTATTTACAAGGAGGGGTCTGTGGTTTTTTCCATTAGCTTGACGATGAAATGGGTGAGAGGTCTAGAGATGATATCAACGAGTTGGTTGCCATTGTTGATAGGTTGTATGATGATAATGTGAGGCAGAGCGGAGTAAATTATAAGCAATCCTTGGATAGAGATATTGAAGGTGGCATTGCTTCCATTTACGCTAACGTGAAGACGACTGAAACAAAGCTAAGGGTGATATTTTGTGCATTGGTGCTGACTTGTTTGTTTGTTTTTTTGGATATAAGTGGGTATTAACTAAGGGAGGTGATTTAAGTGATGTAAATGGTATTAACTAAGGGGATGGTTAACTTTTTGTTTAAGTGACTTGCAAGTTTGGAATAGTTTGACAAGTTGTAATTGCTTTATGCAAAGAATTTAAATGCATGAGTGAAAAAGTTCTCTCTAAAATACTTGCACATTTTATACTACATATAAAGACTATATGAAAGCTTTTGTAACATAACAGGAATTTCATATAAGACTTTATGAAGGCTTCTGGATTTCATATAATAACAAACAAATGGGAGCACAATAACAAAAGTTATGAATTACATTTAAGGAAGTCTGCCAATGCAAGCACCGTATATTAACATGTCTAATAATGGTGGCACATCAACAAAAGATGGCCTTTAAATACCAATACAACAAAAGCTGGCCATTACAACTTTCTTCAGCTAGTGGAGGCAACAAGTGTATGATCCTTTTGAGCCAGGAGTTATGAGGTGGTCAAGGATGGATCTCTTCTCCACATTAGTCCTAGAGGAGTAAATGGCATATCAGAGGGAATGGAAGTACTTGCACCATCACCTCTTTATTGGACTCTACGAGACCCACTACTAGTGTAAGTAGACATGCTCCGTGTGATCCTTATTGACCTCTCATTTGGGATTGGGAATCTTGTCTGCATGTTGCTCCATAGATTCTTCTCCCGTCCCCTCATCAAGGAACACTTGTGAATGCAAGCCAGGCTACATGTTGACAATGTAGTGTTAGCTATTGAATAATATTGAAGGTAAAAATAGATTAAATAATTGATTACATTGTATATAGTCCGTCCAGATTCCTTGTCAATGTGGACTCCCATGCCACTATGAACATGACTTATGGAAAGCCCTTCCACCACATGGTCTTGTGTTAGTATGAGATTGTTGGGTTCTGGTTTAAGAGTTATCAGTCTCACTAGTTCCACATAATAAATGCTCACATCTTTACATCACCCTATTACAAACCTCTTGGTGACAAATTGGGCATTTGGCCTTAGTCCCTACGTTGCTCAAATTTTCAGCTAAGGATGGAGGCAACTCAGTATTATTCACTAGTCTCTGCTTGTTGAGATTGTTGAGTTCCTTGCATTTTCCTTCTCCTATTCAAGACCTCTTTTTCCTAGGTCTAACAGGCATGTTAGTCAGAGGAGGTGGTTCCATTGGTTGAAATTTGTTAACATGCTAAAAGGATTTCCCTTGCACAGGCTGAAACTCGGTCCTATAACTAGCTATGTATGTGTCTTTATGATAGAATCTCAAAATTTGAGAGATATGATCAATTTTTGCTTGAAACAATGCACATATGGCGTGCTGACATAGAATACCAATCAAGTCCCATACCCTGCAAGTGTATTGCTTTTGATCAATAAAAACAATCTGCCTGTCCTCTCCTTCTATTACCTCATAGACATCATCACCATTAAAGCACACTCAACATCTAGTTGACCATAACTTATTCAAGTCATACATCTTAATACACTTAGGACTAATGTTTCCCCTCCATTTTCCCACATATTTGTCACTCTTTGCATATTTAGTCATGAGTTTAACCCTAATCCATCAATAATTTGAATAATAGTAGATACCTATATTCATCTATCCATACATTAAAGCTTTCACTTATGTTATTATCTACATTCCATGACAAACATCTAGAGCTAAAATATGCCCTTACCTAACATTGTCCACGAAATGTGATAGCTGCTTCTGCTGCTCCTTTCTTAAGGGCTCTAAGTTGTAACAAATTGTCCAAGAATTGTTCTTCAAAAGTGCTCCATGCATAAGAATAGAACTTTTACTTTAGTTCCCGTCCTCTCCAATTCTTGCCCCAGGTAACATATATGTGCCTGCACACCACCTGTGCTTAGCATTTGGCAATACTTTAGACACATCCTTAATTAGATCATACACATACATATATTTTTTAATACCAGTACTTTACATTAAATCTCATCATAGTAAACAATTGCACATAATCAACTAATTACACATCCTCGGCTTTTGCATGTCAGACATGATCGTTAATTGTTCTCCCTTTCCCCAATCTAATGACTTATGTAGCCATTGGGAAAACCATATCCAATTATGACTATTTTCTTTTTGTGTTATTCGAAAGTTATGGGATACAGAGAGTCATTTGCATCGACTCCTGTTGTTGTAAGCATTATTCCTTTTGTGTTTCCCTTCAAGAGGGTTGATATGTCCTATTATAGGTCTACATTCAACCTTCCAACAGTCTAAACATAAATCAATTAATACTATCAGATACCATAACAAGTGAAATAATCATTTACTTAAACTAAAATCAATTGAAATCAAGTAATTATTAACTTAAAACTTAAACATAATTCAAGATCTTACCTTTGCGCCATTGAAGCACACAAACATTTGGCTAAACACTCTTTTTCCAGCTTCATGAACAAGTTTGCTAACTTTAATAGAAACATCTGAGCTGAGATTAGAAATCCTCAACTCATTACAGTAAGCCTCCAAGTTCTTAAACTCATCCACATAACTCCCCTCCATCTCCTGCACATTCCTCCTCTTTGATCTTTTGCATTTATAAATGCTTACATGTAACTTTAACGCTTTCTCCACATCCTTCTTCTTGTCCTTCACCTTGAATTGTGGCTTCTCTTACACCTTACTCTTGAAATAGGAAGCCAGCCACTCAACGATTGGCCTAGTGTTCTTGAACACTCGACTGCATATGTGTTCAAAGTTTAAGTCTTTACAACTATGCTTGGATTGGACCCATCTTTTAAGGAATAGAGGATAAATGGGCAATTCTTTTCACAAACTACCCTCACTCTTAAAGGTTCACTTATTTTTCATTCTCAACTTCATCCAACATTTATTGTGTACCTATTAATATATGCCTTCAACTCCTCCTTGTTGGCATATGTGGAGCCCAACATGAATAATGGACTACTACTCGACTGACTACCTTCTTGTCTCCCGTTATCTTCTTGTAAAAGCCCACTTTCACCACCTAGGCCCAATTCATACTCTAAGTACTCGTCTTCATAATCACTCCCATCAACACCCTAATCAACTAACACCTTTGTATATAAAAAAAACTAACAACTCATCCTCCATTGGCATATAAACATCTCATCTTCATTGTCAACCTCATCCTCATCCTCATTATAACATCCTCCTTTTCTTACGTCTTAGGGATCAAAGAGTAGCATCTGGAACCACTTTCAAGGCTGTCAAAGTCAAATTACTCAATTTGAAATTTTACTCTTAGCGAGTACTGTTCACTGTGTGAATTCCAGAGGAGTGATCTGACTTCGAAAAATCATAACTAATTCTATAAAAATCAAAATGGAGTGGTTCAAATTGCTACACAAAGCTAACATAATTCTCTTTCAGGGAAAAATGACTCGTTGACCATGCCTTGACCAGGTCAACATCAGTCAATGTCCGTAATTCACTGTTTATCTAGCGTCCTGTCCCTGATTCCAGCATTCTGGTCTCAACTTTGAAAAATCATATCTTTATGTGTAGACATCCAAATGAGACGTTCTATATATCAAATCTAAGCTTGACATGTATACATTTACTGGAAAAATATCATACATTTATTCAATCATTTACTATTTATAATTACAGCTCAAATGTCACTACCTTCATCACGAGTTACTGTTCACAGTGACAATTTCCAGCAATTATACATACATGAATCATATATCAATCATGCTAAGCAATTAACATATCTTCATGCATATTTATCTCCTCCATCTTGAGAAGACCTGCTGTAATTGGATTGATATGGAAGGGGTGAGATTTCTGGGGAAATCTCAGTAGCAAACGGTACTAAACAATGCATTCATTAATGTGAATACTTGTGCTTGCTTGTGAAAGTGTTAACATTATCTAATGTGCATGCTTTCATGTTACATATGAAATACAATTGGCCAAAGTAATCATAGAAACAGAGATTCATACATAAGCACATATTCAACACAATTCCACAAAGCCATAGCACATCAAGTATAACATTCAATGCATACAAGTTTAGGACAAGTTTACTACCTGACATGTAGCTTTTCTTCTAGCTCTTAGCTTTTGCTCTAAGGTTCATTCTTTCCATAGGTTAGAGCCTATACATAGCATAATAATATTTTCATTATTACTCTATCAGTATAGCTCTATTTAACTCATGCATAGCTAGGGGAAATATCCTTACTCCGACATTCCTCTAACTTTCTTTCTATCTATAGCTAACTTTATTAATAGAGATATTTCTCTATTCTAACTATTAAGAGCAATCCTCTACTTTATTAGAGCAGGGACTAGATAACTTTCTTACCTCCTTCCTAAGCTTTGTCCAGTCCCTCAGCTCCTTATACTGCTCCTGGCTCTACCAGAACTCCTTCCTTTCTTTCCTTCCTTTCTTTCCTTCTCTCTTTCTCTCTTTCTCTCTTCTTTCTCTTCCTTTTCCTTGCTAGGCCGTGGTATGCCTTAGAATGGGAGGGGAGTGGCCTATTTATAGGTGAGAGGAGGTGGAATGAATGGTCTAGATTGATTCGCGATGAATGGCTCAAATTGCTTGCTTCCTCAAGAAGCTTTGCCTGCATCATCACGATGACATCACCCTCCTTGATGACTCACCACTTATGACATCATCTAGGACACCTCAAGGGACACCTCATGGGTATATGTGGTGAAATGTGGGGCCCTTGGGACACCTCACCAGCTGACTCAGCCTTTCCAGAAAGTTCCAGAGTCTTTTCCCTGAATGGACGGCCGAGATCGTGCCACGTGTCCTCTTGCTTTTTCTCCTTTTTCTATAATCATGCCATGTGTCCTTTGCTTTTCCTCTTTTACTATACTCATGCCATGTGGCACATTGTGGGGCCCATTTATATCCTCTCATGATTCCAGATCACTTTACCCAGTTCTATATTGGACCGGGTCACTTTACTTTATTGAAAAAGCACTAAAACATTATTTTAATGCCTCTTGGGCCCACTTTACTCTTGGGCTACATTTTTGGGCCTTTAAATATCATCTTGGGTTTCTAACCAAGCCCAAGCACTCTGGTGGCTCGGTTCCCAAGGAAAATCCTTAGTAAATTACCAAAATGCCCTTAGTTCCTTTTTAGTACTTATAGGAGCGATGTTATATTTCTATACCTTACCAGAGTATCTCTTGACCCTGGTCAGCTATCCAGGTACCCTTTCTTAACTATCTAACCTTAGTCAAATGATCATAATGCCCTTTGTTTGACTCTAACTCAATGACATAACACAGTGGCATACCTTTAGTGGCATTTTCGTAATTCTTCATTTTTCTCGGTCTTTATTAGCCCTGGCCCACATATTTATCTGAAAATATCATTGGGCCTATAAGGTGCCATTATGGACTCTCTATATGATCCACTATCTTTATGGGCTCAATTCCCGAGAAATTCCCCCGAAACCTATTTATCGGGTCTTTTAATCCACTGTAAATTCTGTAGTAAATTCTACAGAACTCCTTTTTGAGCTCTGTCAGTTTCAGAAATTCTTATATTAATTATAGGAATTTATTGCCATATTTCATCTGATTCTGAGGTCTAGAGAATACTATATTAATTTTTCTTCTCTTTGAAAATTAATATAAATCTTTCGGGACCTCATATCAAAACTTTGTGTTGCATCAAACTGATCATCATAATTTTCTCTATTTATTGAGACCTCTGCTCAATAGGGTCTGGTAGCATCCCTTTTTTAGGCTATATACTGGGCTTTAAGGCCTAAAAATTGGGATATGACACTCATCACCTTCACTTTCACTTTAATTATCATTCTCACCACTGTCATGTAATGTTGTAGCAGCTAATTCAACATCAATTGATCCCTCTCCATCCTTACTACCATCCTCTTCCTCATTTAGTTCCTCAACATTTTGTTCTTCACCATACTCCTCAATAAAAGATTGACAAAGCTCCTGGCTCACTTCATCAAACCATTTCAATCTCATCATCATTTGTACCACCCCTACTCTTCTCATCATTCACAAAACACCCCAACCTTTTCTCGTTTCATCAACAGCCTTCAAAGCGTTCTCAAATTCACCCACAACATTTGACAAATCCTACAATTCATTGCTACCTCCCGATTGTTAACTATCGGGACCACCATTGGGACCACCACAACCCTCCTTGTCATCTCACCCAAACTCAACGAATTTTAAAAAAATAAATTACTTCACCATAAACAAGAAGACAAAAAAAGTGAAAGCACAATGCGACTTGAAAAGGGAAGGCAACAAATACACACGATTTCCAGGCATCTAAGACTTCACAAGTACCCTTCTTCGCTTTGCCCTAGCGCCTCCTCTATCTACTAAACTGATCACCTTCATATTCTATTAAAGATTCAAAATCAAAAATAAAAAATCCCTCGAAACTAGCCTCTCTATTAGTCACACGTATCCACATCATCATGTCATTTAGCCTAGTTTGTCCACCTTGTCGACACTATGTCATTTATAGACGTCTGTTTGCCTATCTAATATTAACATGAGGTATAAATGCTAAAAAAATTACTTCCAAGATAAATTAGAAAAAAAAATTACAGGTATTAGATATTCTTTAGTGCCAACTTTTAGAGCAATTATGCACCTTAACCTTAAATTGAGTGAGAATAATAGGAGTCAAAATCTAAGGAAAAAAATTAAAAAAGACAATAATCACATTGGGCATTACTCATCATGGTTAAGGCGTCCTTCACAAAGACGGATAACACAGGATAATTTTGTCAAGGGTTGTGTGCCATGGCCCACAATGAGACTTACAGGAAAATCAATTTGATCCAAACTTTAATAATGCCACCTACTGAGTTCAATTAGTAAAACGATAAAATATGTTATTATTTAGAGTATTTTAGATTTTTAGAGAGTAAACTTTGTTCTATCTTTACGTTATAGGTTAATCCAATTTATTTTTAAAATTTTTTGTAAAAAAACTTTAACAATATAGAACTTTTTGCAACGAAAGTTCGATTGAATTGATTCAAGAGTCCTCAAAAAGCAAATGCAAATTTTACTTAAACATAACAAAGGCCTAAAAGGCTATTAAACGCCATTTACTATAACTTGGACCTTGAAACACATTAAATAAACCTAAGCCCACAAGTCCAATCTTGAAAATCTAGACCAAAATTCATGTATCCACAATGTGCCATTCAAAACCATATTTTGCCTTGTATTAAAAAAAAAAGAAAAACCATATTTTACCATATATATATACTTCCAAGCTCCAATAATGGAAATTTATGCATAAAGTTCTAAATATCATTATAGACTGTCAAAACATACTTCTTTTTTCAAAATATACTTTTTCAAACCATAAATAACTTTAAAAGTCATCATTCATACAAAACTATAAGTTTGAGCATAATCTACTACTACTTGAACAAGTTCTGAATTGTCAAGTATACAATTCCTTTAACACATGTAAACATGAGAATGCATTACAAAATAATAATAAGCCTTACGACTTAGACGCATTCCTCTTATAACCGACCACAAGAACCTTCATATGAAAATGTTAAAAAAATAGGGGTAAGACAACACGTCTCAGTAACCAAAAACCAAATTGATAAGTCATGCAAGCAAGTTACAATTCATTAGCTAATAATGTCAGCTAATACACAAACTTCATTTTCATACTTTAGAAATATATCAAGGGAAAATTATGCATGAGTAACACATCACCTCCCTTATATTCTCTTAGATACCTTCAATCGAACCTATAGGTTAACATAATCAAAATAGGATTTGTTCAAGTGACTCACACTAATTTAAGTTCTTTAGCCATGAGTTATATCCTAACTAAAGGCTAAAGAGCTCATAACCAAACTATAGGTTCATTATCTCCACATACATACGAGAGAACATATATCCCTTGGATCTTACCTATTTCCCGCCTAAGGAAAGGATCTTATTTAAGGCTCTAATAAATGAAGGCTAACCATTAGAATTATTGTCAGTAATACAAAATAGGCTTTCTAAAGACCTATTTTTAAACTGGTCATTGTAAAGATGGTTTAAAAAATGACAAGTGACATTTTTGTAAATAAGATGAAATATTTATACCGGATATACTCATGATCGGTGTAGAAAAAAATTACATTGGATACCATCACAATCGATTTAAAATATACTTTCTACACTGGTTATCTTGAGGTAGAGCCGGGAATTTGGGTTGGGCCCGCAACCTGCCATTTTATGGCGAGTTGGGTTGCCAAATTGGCAACCCATTTTGGTGCGGGTCTTTTTGACCCGCACCCGCCAAGCCCGCACCCGCGGCGGGCTAACCCGCTGGGTTAGCAGGTTAGCCCGTTTAGCCCACTTTTTTTTTAATTTTTATTATTTATATTATACTTTATTAATTTTAAAGTTTTAACCAAATTAAAGTTTACATTATACTTAATTTATGTTAAATTTATCTTATTGAGTCATTTCTTTAAATATATATTTTATTTTATTATTATTTTACTTGTGATAAATTTATATACGGATAGTGATAAAGTTAAAAAAATAAATATTTTGATAATTTTAGGTCATACTTTGAATCCAATTAATATTGATACATATAAATTATTTTAAAAAATATATATATGAAAATAATTTTTTAAAAAAATAAATAATTAAAAAAAACCCGCCAACCCACCTTGGCGGGTGCGGGTTGGTAGTTTACCAACCTGCCTGAAAGTAGGCCGATTAAATTTGGCCCGCTTTCAGGCCAACCCGCGGTGGGGCAACCCGTATCCGACGGGTTGGCCCGCATTCCCACCCCTATCTTGAGGTCAGTTTAGAAAAAAAATATTTATACACTGGTTGTTTTTAGGTCCAATTTAGATATTTTCTTTCTACATTGAATTCCATTTTATTAGGTGTAAATTAGCTTGCCTCCGTCTATTCAGTTCTTGAACTATCCTTTCCCGCCTCTTTTATGTCACTTATTTAGATTGTTCATCATCACCCTTCTTCGGTTTCCAATATTTGTAATCATTATGACAGAAGGCGATTGCATTCTTTGATATTATTTTCTTAATATGTTCTTTCTCAACCTTAAATATATACCCTCATAGCCTCAGGACTTTTCATCTCACTTTCTCTCTATGTTATTTTCTTTTCTTCTATTCTTCTATCTTAACCATCCAATGGCTTCTTCCTCAAGCACACCTCCTTCTCCACCACAAAAAAAATAAAGAGACAATTTTGAAGACAAGCATGTCTCTCATGATAACCCTTCAGTTCCTTCTCCTCCTCCCCTACTGCAGAATCTAGTGGAGCGCTTTGAGAAACTCATCTAGCGTTTTAATGGCTTAGAGGACTCAGTGGAAGAACTGAGTATGAAAGTTGAGAGGATGAATTAACGTTTAGAGCCTTCCGCTCTGATGTTCATTGCTATCAACAGAATGATAGCTTTTATCATCCTATTAATCTCAACATTGACTCCCAAAACTCTGACTCTAAAGATTATGAGTGAAAGGGGTGGCATTTTTTATATAATGGAATAAAGGAGGAGAATATATTGTATATATAGGTTGATAGAGGATTTTTTTTAGATTTCAAACTTTGGATGTAAAGTTAATTAGTAGAATTTAATTTGAATAAATGAAGTTTAACAAGTTTCTTATTCTGTAGCGTTGGTGTTCGGTTTATTTTTTAAAACATTCTACACCATTTATGATATATGTAAGGTTTAGAAAATAGTTATTTCTACAACAGATTTATATTTTATCCAGTGTCGATTGACTCCATATCAAATGTGGCATTTTTGTAAATAAGTTGAAATTTTCTACACTAGTTGTTAATTATATACGATTTAGAATACCATTCTTTGTACAGCTTATGTTCATTTTATTTGGGGTATATTGGCTCATGAAATACATTTTAATTAAAGATATCAATCGTGTCATTTTTGCAAATAATGTTAAATTTTCTACGCTAGTTTTTATGTATGTTCAGTTTAGAATATCGTTATTTCTACCCCTAATGTTCATTTTATCTGGTATAGATTGACTTCTAAACTATAATAATTTGAAACTCACTTTGCACACCTCTCATCTCATTTTTTTTCACTAGTTCATTTCGTGCTTCTGTTATCTCTCATATTTCACTCATTTCTCAGTCGTTCTATCACAGTGAGTTTTGTTTCGAACTGAAAATTTATGCACTTGTAGCTTTTGCTATTATTTATGTGTATTCATTGCTACCATTTACTTGTTTGAATTATTCTTCTACTTTTGCTTATTATATTCTCTACCATAATTAGTTTCAAGCTAGGTTTTCTTGCTTTCTACGACAAATGTGGATCGTAGTTGGATAAATACTAAACGAACAAGTGTTGTGTTTTCTGACAGGGTGAAGGAGTTTTTGGATTTTGCTAAATGAAATGTTAATGATGACAATATAAGTTTACTGTCTTTTTATGAGATGTTTGAATAAGAGGAAACTAAGTCTTACAGATATCTACACTTATCTTTTTTGGGAGGGTTTTGCAAGAGTTACACCATATGGGTATGGCATGGTGAAAATGTGGAAAGGTCAAGTACATCTAAACAGGTGGAACAAACCTTTGACGATGACCTGGATACTAATGATGTGATGTTGGAGCAGATGTTTTTATGCGGTCAAATGCATATGGTAATATGTGCAATCATGTAGAAAACCTCTATACCTAGGATACAGAAAATACAACTCGTTGAATGCGGTGTTGAGATTGGTAAGTGTGAAAGCACAGTGGTTGGAGTGATAGGTGTTTTTTAGAATTGCTTGAGTTATTGCAAGACATGCTTCCAAAAGAAAATGTGCTACCTAAATGCTTCTATGATGTGAAGAAAATAATATGCCCATTCATTATTTCATTATCCTATCCTCAGAAGCTTCATAAATAAACTGCCTAGATATATGACTCAGAGATAGCAGCAGAGATAGAATTCAATTGCTCATTATTGATTTAATAAAATTCAATACAAAAAGTGTTACAATTTGAATAGAAGCTTAAAAAAATGTATTCAGTGAAAGATAAATATTACTAAGAAGAAACTAATGGAACAAAAAACTTAGCCCAACGATGACGCAGGTCCTCAATTTCTTGATTAGAAAATGGGTCAGGTTGATCAAACATCTAAAATATCAAATTAAAAACAAAGTAATTAATGGATTACTAATATATATTAAATTGACAAGAAATATGATATCATTAAAAACACAATTTTACCTCATCAATCAATTCTGTCCTATTTGACATGATTATGTTGATCATGTGTCTAACTATGTAGAAGTCTAATGCTTTTCTTACCTTCAGTGTGATCCATTCAGGGTCCCTCATTGAGTTGGCGTGCTTAAGACTATTTGCAATTATGAATGTCCTCATAGCCCTATGACCAAAGTTAGAAAGTTAGTAACCAATTTATTACAAAGACAATATTTATTACAAAGACCATTGTTATGTAGAAGAAAACTCACATGTTTATAATCTTCTTGACATCAACCGGTGGCTTGTAATGGCAAGAGCATAAGAAGACAACTTTATAAATTTTCTTACATAGGTTGACCAATTGCCAATGGTTGCTATAAAACATAAAAACTAATGAGTATTATGATTAAGCAAATATAAAACTAGAATAAAATAAAATATTATTATTCTTACTCCTGCATATATTATGTGAAGAAACAAACAATCTCGGTTTCACCGAGCCCCTACAAATGTATTAAAGTTTCAAATATACACGTTAGTTATAAGAGTTGAAATTTCTTATTATATATATTTACATTTAAATTAGACATATTAAAAATATTTGGATGCACCTGGAGGTCAGTTCTTCCTTAGGATCACACGTTGCATGATACTCAAAGTGGGAAGAGGTGTTGGAAGTTTGTTCAGGGATGACGCGATGTGACAAGAAATAAGATGCTTTGGCCACAATATGAAAGTCCCCTTGACTCATTGTCTTCACCTCATCAGTGGGAATTGGGACAAGAGCATCTTCAATTATCACATCTTCAATTGTCACCCTTAATTGTTCATCCTGAATTTTGATGTGGTGGATAGTTGTTCTTAAGCTATGGATGGAACCATGTGCCACTAATCTTCTAAGAGGATCCTCCACATATATATCACAAGGTTCAGCATCCAGATCTGCACGATCCTCTATTGCCGACCCATCCATGCAACAACTCCCTTTAGTGCTATAACGAGCTACAAGTGAGTGTGTTTGGGGGCACTTGGCTCCTGTTGCATTTATGTCATTATAGAAAACATTTCTTCCTTGAGTTTTGCCTTCAACTCTGCCAACCCCTATTGTAATCGTGCCTGAAGTTAAGCTTCTGTATCTACCCTAGCATCTGCCCTCTTGGTGGCCAACAATAATTCTAACTCTGCCTTCACCACCAAATGCGTGGAATGTTGTGGAGATGCTCCAAAGTAATCTCTTATACCCACACCTCCTCCAACTCCCCTTTCATAGCCCCATGCTCTTGTTTGCTTGTAGCAACAGTCAAGATGTTGTTTCTACCATATGACTTGAAGGATCCATGGACCTCTTATTGTTTAAGATCAGTCTATAATATATAAAGAACAAATATAAGAAATAATATAATTGGTCTACTACAACAAAGTAATAAAAGTAGCACTTATAATTTTTTCTACAATCATGCGAGCGTGAACACTGTATATGATCCACTCCTTGTTTGGTGAGCATACAACCATTTATCTTCGTGACGTACTGGAGATGGGGGAGCAAGAAGAATACTAGGATCTAACCCAACATTTTCTTCTAGCCTCTTCCTCTTGGACCCTAACAAGTCTTTTTCAGCCTTTGTGTAACCCCCTCGAGACATTGTGTGGGGGCAATCATTCTTAAGAGAGTGTTCAATCACTTTTCCCCTTTTTTCCTACAAGATTAAAGTATTTAAAATCAATACACATGATAATCTAATACGTTTTCCAACACATACATATAAAGTATCAACACATACAAGCAGGACACCCTAAGATGGATCAACTCACCATAGCAGCTAGTCGTATCCTTACTTTAATACCATTATATGATCCATTAGTAGCCTTTGGAACCACTTTAGGATCAATTGAAGTTGGAAACAAGAATCTGAAATTTTTGTAAATTCCTCTCAGGTATTGTTTATTTAGCATTTTTTTAGAATTTTGCCCAACTTTAAAAATTCATATTTAAATCTATAAAATTTCAAATGAGGTGCTTCCAAGTCCTACTGAAATATATTTAAGGCATATTTATGGGAAAAATAATAAATAGTTTCAAAATTTACTATAGCATCCCCAGTAAATTAGCAAAGACATACTGTTCATATGGTAATTTTACCAGTTTTCCAGAATTCAGCTCTTGACTTTGAAAAATCACCATAAATTCGTTTCTGATCCAAATTGGGTGAACTTTATATCCACTTTAATCTTAGGACGTTAACTTTAAACAGTATAAATTTCAGAGTTTAATTCATACAATATCATACTCAAAATATGGTGGAAAGCTCACTGCCTCCCAACCAAATTTACACAAAGTACTCTTTGTTACATATTTACATAGTAAAAGTTTATCTAACACAACCTAGCATGCTTCAAACACCATCCATTGGATATTTTCTTCTTAAATGTTTAGCACCTAACATGGTTTAGTTTGAAAGAGAGTGAGATTTCCAAAGAAATCCCAATAGCAACTAACACAAGAATTCGTGCTAGCGCCTCCTGTCCCTCTAGGGCTTACTCAAGAATTCGTCTTCTCCGTCTCTATTTCGGCAGTTTCTTATCTGCAAACCTTTTTGCGGATTCCTGTTCACCCTTTTCTCTATGTGCAAACCGTAGCTCCGAAATGTCAGATATATAGGATGCCATTCGTCTTGCAACTGAATTGGATATTGGAGTTAATTTTATATTAATTTTGAATACAATATCATATATTGTATAATTTGATAAGAAATTAATTTAAATAAATAGTGTTTATATTAAATTCATCCCACATATTTAATTCACCTATTTATTTAATTTAAAATAAAGATAAGACATAATTGTATTTGATTTATTCTCATAAATCAAATTTGAGATATTATATCAATTTGAATTTCAAATTCAAACGTGATAGATATAAATTAAATCTTATATATCTCTTAAATGAGATATCCTATCAATTTGAATTTCAAATTCAAACGTGATAGAGATTTAATTTATCTTTATAAATTAAATCTTATATATCTCTTATATATAATGTATATATACGAATATAAATATAAATAAATATATACATCCACCCTGGATCATTCATTAAATCTGGACATGTCTTAGATTCAATGAATCTGGACATCATAGCTCGTGTTGGGCTATTTTGTGTATGGCCCTGTAGGTCCATATGAAGTTGGCAGTGGGCCATTTACTATACTGACTCACTAGTCGCAAGCGGTCTCTAGCAAGACATCACGACTACCCAAATCATATAAGGATCGATGAATGATGTAACCTTTTATACAACCATATCATGTCCCTTTTATCACACGATATTTTGGTCATGGATGAGGCATGGAGAATGTCATCCTCCTATTCCTGACCATCACTTTCTCGATCCCTAAGTAGTCTGACTATAGAAATGGAACTACCTTTCTATTATAGTATGGCCATATATTTCTCAGACTCACTGATTGAGGGTCCCAGTAATATCTCTCTACGAATGTGAGGGACAAATTCTATCTTGACCATTCACATTCCATCGCATGGTAAACCACTAAGCCCGAACATAGTCTTTATGATCACTTAGTCAAAAGTGACTTTTGACTAGGTTAAAGCTGAGCGTTTGTCATGTAGGAATCCATGATGATCTCAGGTCAAAGGGCATAGTAACATGGTTTGTATATGAGAGAAACTTATGACTTAACCAATGCAACTTTCTCATAGCGGGTCGGTCCAACACCTTGTACTCTTACACGTGCCTATGACTTTGATTTATATCTCTATACATCTTCAAAGTCATACTGGTCTTATTTCATCTCTGCTCCCGCATAGATGACCGACCAGGGACATTTAGGATAAGATCATGAATTATCCAAGGATGGTCATCACAGTAAACATGAAAATAATATGATAACACAATTAATAAATTCATAAATCAACAATATTCATAAGATAATGATTAGCCCCTAGGGCACGATTTCCAACAATTACAACTTCTCAAACATAATTTAAACTTAAAAACCCTAACTACCCTTTCTTGAATTAAATTACGGTTTTATTTCTCCCAAGCACTAACATTAACTCTTGGGATCCTATCCTACACAATTTTGGCTAAGGAATCCAATGGTGTGATCAAAAATTTGGAATTTCTTAATCTACTATACTGTCTGTACGGACAGAAACGAAAATTGCAACTTAGGGTTTTCTAAAATTTCCATTTTGATGCTTGAGGCTTCCAATTAGGGTCTCCCCTACTTTACCCCACACAAAATTGCATTTTGAACACATTGGAGCCCTTAAAATTATCATATCTCAACCCTATAATAGAGTGTACAAATCTAGACAGCAAGCTATTTCAAGAACAATTCCAAGAAACTATTGATTTCATGAGCTCAAACATGTTAAATCTTATCCTTTTTCAACTTGTCTTTGCTACCCTTATCATAATTTTCATCTTTTCCTAATCTGGGCAGCATCTTCCCTTAGAAATGTATGGTTCCCAACCCCTAAAAACCATAAATTTAACTTCCAAATAAATTACTAAAAGCTTGGAAGTATGCTTACCTTAGTATCCTTGAATTTTGGAAGTAAATGGCATGATCCAAAGGCTAGGGTTTAATCTCTTTTTAGTTTTAATTATGACAACTTTTGAGCTGTCCTCTTATTTTCCCTTCTTCCCTTCATTTGGCGCCAACTCAAGGGGTCTTGGAGCTTCATGGAGTTTCTTGGAGTTTCTTGTGTTTTTTCCAATTTTCTGAAATTAACTGATATCGATTCGGGTGATTTCTAAGAAAAATAAATTATTTAATGGAACAATATTTTCTAAAACACTCTCTGACCCTGTCTAGCCTATCTGAAATCATTATTGTCCCTTTAAATATTTATCCCTATTTTTCTTATATTTTTCTGAGATATTTTTATAGTCTGAATACTTAATTTTTCCGGATACCTTAAAAGTAATCATAATATGATAAAAATTCTTATATAGGTATTTTTGTCATTTTCTACTTATAAAAATGTCTTAGAACCTCATTTTCCATTTTATGAAATTTATTGGGATTTTTCTGAATTTTTTTAGAACTGGCATTTCTGGCCCAAAATTTCCCGAAATTACAATTTTGCCCCTATTTTAGTTTGGACTCATACTAGCTATTGGACTTTGACCTAGCCCATAATAACTCATCTAAATTCATTTTGAGCCTCATGGTAAAATTTCATAGTCTTCAGTTTAGATCTGATGCCTCAACGAATAAAATCTTAATTTTTAGAGCTGGTAGACAAGCTCCTAAAATTCATTTAAAATTCTATTCAAAATTATCTGGGCCTCTTTTGGAAGTGTGGTAGTTTTTACAATCTCCCATAATTCACAAAGTATCTTATATCATAATCTCATAGAATTCTAAAGTCTAGTCGGTCTCTTAAAAATCCCAGGTAATTTTCCCACACTTACCCAATTTTTATTAACTAATCAGGACTTCAAATCAAAATTCTGATGAATCTCATTCAACCCAAAATTTTGTGCTTTATCTCCCAGTATTTTTAGATGTTAAATCCAAACCGTGCTGTTTTGGGCTGAAAGTACAGTTTTTTGTAACTTTTCACAATTTACATTTAGGTCCCTTAAACTTTTTCATATTTACAATTTATTCCATAAAGTTTTGTCTACTTTGTACTTTTGGCAATAATACTTTATAACTTGATGATTTGATCCTTTATTCAGTCGATAATACCATTTACATTTTTGTAATCATTTCCTTGGCTAAAACTTGGGGTTTCTGGCTAAGGAAATTCCAGGATGTTACACGTAGTCTAAAGTCTAACAAATTCTTCCCAAGTAGCTTTGTCAATGAATTTATACTTGCTGCATGGAGAAGTATGAGGCTGACCATCTTTGTCCTGACCATGCACATAATTACGAGCTAGTTTTGTCTTGAATATTCTCCAACGCTCAGCGCAATAAGACAACATTTTCTTCTTTAAGACTTCATTGTTGGGAACATCATAAGTGAGCTACAATAATTACCATTGAAAGCAGAGTTATCAACAAAAAGTTATATTTTTAGTATTGCTTTGCCTATAATATAAAATATTTCGTTTCTCTACTCAGATAGTGTCCCAAATTTGATTCTTCACGCGATCATCAACAGCATCCCAAGTCTGTATGGTGATGTTAGGCTTGTTGCGGGCTAAGAGGCTGATATATGTCATATCCTAATTTTTCTCTATTTGTATAAGAATGATAGAGGAAAGAGGTTTGGAAATGATTGTGAGGATGAATAGAGAGGAAAATGATGATTAGGCAAATGTATAAAGAATATGGACTAAACTAAAAAGTTTAAAAATTGTATGATGCAAAAATGAAAGTAGACACAAACTTGGGTCATTAAGTGTAATTATGAAAAGTTGAGGGCTTAAAGTGTAATTTTCAAAAGTTCAAGGGCAAAATGATATTTATTGAAAGTTGAGCCAGAAAAGGCCAAAAACTGCCTAAAATCATTTCAGTCTCAAATTTTCCCAATAAATAGAGAAAATTATTCTGATCAGTTTGACACAACATAGAATTTTGATTTGAGGTCCTGAAAATTAATATGTATTTCTGAAGAGAGGAAAATTAATATAGTATCATCTAGACCTGATAATCAGATGAAATTTGGCAATAAATTATTATAATTAATATAAGAATTTATGAAACTAACATATCTTAAAAAAGAGTTCTATAGAATTTATTATAGAATTTACAGTGGATTAAAACACCTCATAAATGCGTTTTGGGGAAATTTCTCTAGAGTTGAGCCCATGAAGGGAGTGGATCATGTATAATACCCAAAATGGCATCTTATAGGCCCAATAATATTTTTAGATAAGTATGTGGGTCATGTCACATCCTTACTTTTAACCTCAATTATACTACATTAGAAGTGATTGGAACCAATTACATGATCATTTGCTTTGAAAACATTTATTTCCAAAAGAATTGCTCTTAGGCACTGTTCACTTTTACTGTTCATTTGGTAATTCTAGAACATGTGTCCTATTTTGAAAATTCATAATTAATTGTAGAAAAATCAAAATAATGTGGTTCTAATTTCTAATGAAATCTCTTTCATAGATATTTGAGGAAAAATATGAAACTGAGGTTTTCTTGTCCACATTAAATCAATTTATTGGTTAAAAATCACTGTTCATTTGGTAAAATCTGGAAGTTCTAGTTTCTTTGCTTAACTTTAAAAATTTATTTCTCTTTGGTTACTTATCTAAATGAACTATGTTACCTACGGTTTGAATATCTAGATGTCCTATTGAAGCTCATAAAATTTCATAGAAAAACTCGTTCATTTGTATATGAAATCATTGCGTGAACGTCACTACCTCTCAGCACTCTTTTTATCTCAATTCCAGATCTTACTTCCAACTTTGGAAAATCATAACAATTCGGATACTTATCCAAATAAGGCGTTCTTGGTGTTCATTTAAGGATCTGTATCTTAAATTTAATCATGCAAAGTTTCAGACTAAAACTCGTTGGTTTAGATGTTATAACCATCATCACAAACTGTTAGCCTGAAATTATAGTTACATAAATATACACCATACATGCTAGCATATTACCCTATGGTGTCATGTAAGTCATGTAACTTATTATACAAACTTAATCATCAACATTTAATCTCTTCCCTTGAGAGGATCCAGCACCTAAAACATAGTTATGCATGTGGAAGGAATGAGATTTCATGGAAATCCCAATAGCAAGTTACACAAACCATAATATCATGCATGAATAATTGAATGCTTAACATGTTATCATGTCATGGGAGCTACTTCATAATGGTACATAAGAAAACTCTAACATGCATATTGTCATGACATAACTTGCAAGGAGTTGCAGTCATTCATACTTCATCATAATATGATGACATCAGCTCAAGCTCAACCAAACACCATAATCAACAAGCAAGCAAAACAATTAAACAAACATGAGTTATAATTAGGTATCCTTGCTACCTCTTAGTTATCCTTATCAAGGTCTTCTTGAGGTTCTTTTATTCTTTCAAAAATATCAAAACCTAGCCATTTCACAATAATATCAAGTTACAACTCAACTTGAATACAAAACCAAGACTAGGTTTTCACTAGCTCCCTTTCTTTCTCTACTTTATGTTTCTTACTTCCATCTTTCCAAAATAAATTCTCATGGTTTATTTCCACATAATTTTTCATGTAGATCCCAATATGAAACTAGAATTTCCAAAATCAAAACACTTCAGTTGTTACAATATCAAACCTAAGTGAAGCCCTTGATTCCCAAAAATTCAGATTTTGATTCCAATGCTTCCAATACTTGTTCTCCTACTTTATTCCCACACAATTTTCCATTTTAAACTCATTGGAAGCATCAAAATCATGAAATTCCATCATGAACAGTACCACATACAGTACCAGCAAGAACACAACCCTAAATCCAAACGTACTTGAATTTCCAAGCTTATACCACTTGATTCTAGCTTGTTTAAGCTTGTCTAAACTATCCATAACATAAAACTCATATTTTAACCACATATGAGCAGCACATCTAGTAGAAACTATAAGGGAAATATAACATGAAAACCCCTTAAAACTATGAGCTAGCTTGCTAGAACAAAGTTCAAGATCAAGGGAGATGATTACCTTGATTGTTGCTTCACTTTGTGTGCTTCTTTCTTGGTTGAATGGAAATTTTGCAAGAGTTTCCCTATGGTTCAGCATGCATGCTGAATGGGTTTTGATTTGGGGGTATTTATAGAGAATTTTGGGTTGAAATGGATGGCCAAGATTGATTTGTATACTATTTGATCTATGTGCTCACATTTAATCTTGAATTTAACTTTTTTTAAAAATAATAATTATGACTGTTGGAAATTTTTCCCTAGGGGCCAATCATTGTCTCATGAACATTGTTGATTTATGAATTTCTTAATTGTGTTATCATATTATTTACATGTTTACTGTGATGACCATCCTTGGATAACTCATGATCTTATCCTAAATGTCCCTGGTCGGTCATCTATGCGGGAGTAGAGATGAAATAAGACCAGTATGACTTTGAAGATATATAGAGATATAAATCAAAGTCATAGGCACATGTAAGAGTACAAGGTGTTGGATCGACCCGCTATGAGAGAGCTGCATGGGTTAAGTCATAAGCTTCTCTCATATACAAACCATGTTACTATGCCCTTTGACCTGAGATCATCATGGATTCCTATATGATAAACGCTCAGCTTTGACCTAGTCAAAAGTCACTTTTGATTGAGTGATCATAAAGACTATGTTTGGGCTTAGTGGTTTCTCATGCGGAGGAATGTGAATGGTCAGGATGGAATTTGTCTCTCATATTCGTAGAGAGATATTACTAGGCCCCTTGATGAGGGAGTTTGAGAAATATATGGTCATACTGTAATAGAAAGTTCTATTTCTATAGTCAGACTACTCAGGGATCGAGAAAGTAACGGTCAGGAATAGGAGGATGACATTCTCCATGCCTCATCTAGGACCAAAATATCGTGTGACAAAAGGAACATGATATGGTTGTACAAAAGGTTACATCGTTCATCGATGCTCATATGATTTGGGTAGTCGTGATGTCTAGCTAGAGATTGCTTGCGACTTGTGAGTCAGTATAGTAAATGGCCCACTGCCAACTTCATATAGGCCTACAGGGTCTCACACAAAATAGTCCAAGACGAGCTATGATGTCCATATTCATTGAATCTAAGACATGTCCAGATTCAATGAATGATCCAGGGTGGATGTATATATTTATTTATATTTATATTCACATATATATATATAAATTCGTATATATACATTATATATAAGAGATATTTATAAAATTTAATTTATAAGGTATCACGTTTGAATTTGAAATTCAAATTGATATGATATCTCATATAAGAGATATTTACAAGATTTAATTTATAAGGATAAATTAATTCTCTATCACGTTTGAATTTAAATTTCAAATTAATATGATATCTCAAATTTGATTTATGAGAAGAAATCAAATATAATTCTGTCTTATCTTTATTTTAAATTAAATAAATAGGTGAATTAAATTTGTGGAACGGATTTAATATAAACCCTATTTATTTAATTAGTTTCTTATCAAATTATGCAATATATGATATTTTATTATTTTGGGAATTAATATAAGATTAATTCCAAAATCTAACTCAACAACAACACCGATAGTATCCTATAGATTTGACATTTAGGGGCTACAGTTTTAGAGCAGCAAGAGTGAACAAGGAATCCACAAAAGGTTTGCAGATAAGAAACTGCCGAAATAGAGACGAAGATGACATATTCTTGAGTAAGCCCTGGAGGGACAGAAGGCGCTAGCACGTCATTCGTGGTTGGAACGTTGTTCGTGTGGATACAAGTAGAGGAAGCTGACCTGAGTCGTCGACTTCTTACGATGGGAAAGAGTCTACCAACTACGGAGAGAGGCTGTTAACATCGCAACTAAAAGCTGAGGAAGTCGCGACTGAACACTGAGGGTAATACTTCTTTCCACTTGACTTAAACACATTCGGTAGATCCTGGCAGGGAATGGAAAATTTTTAAATTAATTTTTGCTGCGTGTCTTCCAATTCCTTTCAATGACATCATGTGGGATAGATCATGGGACACCTAAAAGGGGTATGTGGCATGTTGTCCATGTAAGGAAGCTTCTGGAAATATTCCAGTCCAATCCAGTTCCGATCGGAGCAGTTTTACAACAACCGAACATTATTCTGTTCTTGATTTTTTTATAATATACCAGGATATGTATTCTATCTTGGAAATTAATGTTTAGACTTATCATACCATAGAAAATGATATACTGAAGATTTATTTGCCATCCATCCCTTGGAAAATGACCAAGATACCCTTGGTGTCCTTTCTTGCACTGTACTAACCTTAAAGGCATAATTGCCATTTCACCCCTCTTTGTTCTACCTCAGGGCATATACTAGCTCAACTAACCATATTTATTCCACGTGCCATTTTTTAGCCTATCATAGATGATCAAAATACCCTATATCCATCTCTAGTACAATCTGGGCATCTAGGACATTTTTGTAATTTCGCACCTTTTCTGGACACTGGCCCCTTCTACTGATGAACTGGTACCCTGAGTTTTGGGCCCTCCTTGGCATCATCATGGGACTATATATGAGGTCATCTGATCTCATTCTATCTAGGCTTACATATCGATAAGTTCCATTATTGGATCACGGGTGTTATCAAACTCCCGTCAAAATTCACTAATATGTGAATAACTTATTATACAGAACTCTTTCCAGAGTTCTGTCAAATCTAGGACATCTAATACTGTAGGGCACACTTTCCTGTAGTTCGCCCACTTATATCTGAAGTCCATGAAATTTGATAAAATTTTAGATAACTTTTAGACTATCATATAAATATCTGCTGTCTGGAGCCCTAATAAAATTTCTGTATCATGTCAAATTAACTAGCATATCTTCCTTTATTTACTGAAGGAATATGGGACTGAAATACTTCCAGGCAGTTCTAGCCCTTTACAGGCTGATCTTTCTATAATTACAATTTTACCCTTGAACTTTTTACTTAATTACATTTAAGTCCCTTAACTTTTGAAAATTATCACTTTTGGCCTTTAACCTTTTTTACTTTGTGTTTAGGTCCTGCTCTTTCTATAATACTCATCTAACCTTTATCATTTTTTCTGATCTTCATCATGATCCTTTCTAAACCTCTTTCCACCATCAGTATTATACAGATAGGGAAAATTAGGATATGACAGGTCAGGGTTAATACGTCACTAGTATACTACTATATTGTGTCATTGAGCCAAAGATAGAAGAAGGGAATTTTGGTCATTTGACTAAAGTTATACAATCAAGGAGAGTTCCCAAAATAGTTGACCAAGGTCAGGGAATACTCTGATAATGTGTGAAAAGACGATAATGCCCCTTTAAGATTTTAAAGTGAAATCAGACATTGATAAAAGGTCTTGAGGAAATGTAAGGAATTTTTATTAGCACTTTTGGGTCTCAAAAAATTATGAGACTTTTCAGAGAATTCATTTTATATTATAATAAATTTATAAAAATGTTAGAACTATTAAAAGAGGTATTTAACATTTATTTCAAGATTGAGGTAATTTAAGAATATTGGTATAAGGAAAGTGCCTTGAGATTTGTGCTAATTAGAAATTGGACCTAAGAAAGGCCCAAAATTTTGTCCTAGGGCAGCCCAATAAGTCCTAAAAGTTGTCTTAAAGCCCAAGTCCAATAACGAATAATTTATGAATTTTTTAAAAAGAAAATAAAAAGGAATAAAGAAAGAATTAGGGTTTTCACATGGTGGGACCCAAAAAACTTCAGACATGACGTACAAGGCAAGGGGAAGAGAAGATTTTTGTCATGTTATCTTATCTCAAAATGACTTGGTGGGCAAGTTTGATGTAAGAGCAATTATGAGCCATTAGATCAAATAGTGTACAAAGTGATCTTGGCCATTCATTTTCCATGGATTTTTTCTATAAATACCCCATATTTTCTGCCCAAAATAGTGGCCTTGGAACCCTTGGGGAGGTGCTGCCCAAATGCAAACTCAAACTAAGACAAAGAAGATTCAAGGCACCAAAGTTAAAGTTAGCTAGGGATTAAAATAAGCAATCTATCCTAGCTTATTTTCCTTTAATTTGGGGGCTGAAACTTAGGGTTTTTGCGGAAAGTTGAGCTTTACCTAGGGTATATGTGTTGTCCAAAAACCCTAGATAAAAGGAAAAAGAAGAAATTAAAGTTAGAGTTATGTCATTGTTGCTTAAACAAGCTAGTTAGATGATTAGTTATTGAATCAAGTTGATATTCAATGATCTAATGCTTCCATTGAATTTATATGATGATTTTGTGTAGAATTGGATAGGTTTTGAACCTTGGAAGCATTGGAATTTAAAGTTATAATTCTTGAAATTCTTTTTTGATACTGTTTATTCGTATGAATATGTAAGGAATTGGAAGACACACAGCGGAAATTAATTTAAAATTTTTTCCATTCCTTGCCAGGATCTACCGTATGTGTTTAAGTTAAGTGGGAAGAAACATTACCCTCAGCGTTTCTCAGCGACTTCCACAGCTTCTCTCTGCGGCCGGTGATCTCTTTCTGATCACAAGAAGTCGACACCTCAAGTTGGCTTCCTCTACTGGTATCCACACGAACAGCGTTCCAACCACGAACGGCATGTTAGCATCTCCTGTTCCTCTAAGGCTTTCTCAAGAATTCGTCCTCACCGTCTCTACTTCAGCAGTTTCTTATCTGCAAACCTTTTACAGATTCCGTTCGGCCTTTTGTGTTATGTGTTGTGTTAAAACATAGCTCCTAAAATCAGATATATATGATGCTCTGCATTTTTCTCAACCGAATTGGATTTTTGGAATTAATCTATATTAATTCCGAAATTAATACAATATCATATATTGTATAATTTGATAAGAAACTAATTAAAAAAATAATGTTCATATTAAATCGTCCTACAGATTTAATTCACCTATTTATTTAATTTAAAATAAAGATAAGACTGGACTATATTTGATTTATTCTCATAAATTAAATTTGAGATATCATATCAATTTTAATTTCAAATTCAAACGTGATAGAGATTTAATTTATCCTTATAAATTAAATCTTGTAAATATCTCTTATATGAGATATCCTATCAATTTGAATTTTAAATTCAAACGTGATAGATATTTAATTTATCCTTATAAATTAAATCTTGTAAATATCTCTTATATGAGATATCCTATCAATTTGAATTTTAAATTCAAACGTGATAGAGATTTAATTTATCCTTATAAATTAAATCTTGTAAATATCTCTTATATGAGATATCCTATCAATTTGAATTTTAAATTCAAACGTGATAGAGATTTAATTTATAATTATAAATTAAATCCTATATATCCCTTATATATAATGTATATATACGAATTTATATATATATGAATATAAATATAAATAAATACATACATCAACCCTGGATCATTTATTGAATCTGAACATCATAGCTCATGTTGGGCTATTTTGTGTGCGACCCTGTAGGCCCATATGAAGTTGGCAGTAGGCCATTTGCTATACTGTCCCACAAGTCGCAAGCGGTCTCTAGCAAGACATAACGACTACCCAAATCATATGAGGATCGATAAACGATGTAACCTTTTATACAACCATATCATGTCCCTTCTGTCACGTGATATTTTGGTCATGGATGAGGCATGGATAATGTCATCCTCCTATTCCTGACCGTTACTTTCTCGATCCCTGAGTAGTCTGACTATAGAAATGGAACTACCTTTCCATTACAGTATGGCCATACATTTCTCAGACTCACTCATCGAGGGGCCTAGTACTATCTCTCTACGAATGTGAGGGACAAATTCCATCTTGACCATTCACATTCCTCCGCATGAAAAACCACTAACCCTGAACATAGTCTTTATGATCACTAGGTCAAAAGTGACTTTTGACTAGGTCAAAGCTGAGCGTTTGTCATGTAGGAATCTATGATGATCTCAAGTCATAGGGCATAATGACATGGTTTTTATATGAGAGAAGCTTATGACGTAACCCATGCAGCTCTCTCATAGCGGGTCGATCCAACACCTTGTACTCTTACACGTGCCTATGACTTTGATTTATATCTCTATACATCTTCAAAGTCATATTGGTCTTATTTCATCTCTGCTCCTGCATAGATGACCGACCAGGGACATTTAGGATAAGATCATGAATTATCCAAGGATGGTCATTACAGTAAATATGCAAATAAAATGATAAGATAATTAATAAATTCATAAATCAATAATGTTCATAAGATAATGATTGGCCCCTAGGGCACATTTTTCAACAAAATAGTGATTGGAATTTCATGATTTTGATGCTTCCAATGGTTTTAAAATGAAAAGTTGCATGTGATAAAGTAGAGAAACAAGTATTAGAAGCATTGAAATCAAAATGAGAATATTTAAAAGAAAAAGGGTGGTTATTCAAATCTGTCTAGGCAGTGTATAGGAGCTGGAATTTCATGATTCCTAGCTCATAAATGGATTAAAAAGATAAAATTGTGTAGGGTAAAGTCAAGACATCAATTGATTCAAAGGCCAAGTCCATTAGTAAAGATTAAGGAAAGTTAATGTAGTTAAGTAAGCTCAATGTTCAAGAGAGCTAGATTGTAATGAATGGATGGTTATATGATGTTAGGATTTGATTGTGGACTCAAAAGACATAGCCACATATCAAGGAGAAGTAAGAAGGAAAAGGCAAAGATAAAGTAAAGGAAGGTCAAGCATGTAAGGTAGTAAGCTTATCCTAAACTTGTATGTGTTGAATATTATGCTTGGTTGTGCTTTGGCTGTGTTGAATTGTGTTGCATATGTGTTTATGACTGAACCTCTATTTCTATGATTACTTTGGCCAATTGTATTTCATATGTTACATGGAAGCATGCACATTAGACAATGTTAACAATTTCACAAGGAAGCACAAGTATTTACATTAATGCATGCATGTTTAGTATCGTTTGCTATTGAGATTTCCCCAGAAATCTCATCCTATCCATGTAATCCCAATCCCAGTAGGTTCAAGAATGATGAAAAAGGATGAAGAATCATGAAGAGATGTTAGGGATTGGATATATAAATGTTACATGAACAATTGTTACATGTAATTATGTTATATGACAAGTTTGAACAACAATATTCATGATATAAGGAAAAATAGTAAATGATGGGATAAATGTATGAAATTTTACAAACTTTATTTAACATGTCAAGCTTAGTTTTGTCACCAATAACACCTTATTTAGATGTCTATACAAAGAGAACAAATTTTCCAAAGTCAGGGACTAGAATCTATCTTTAGAATTTTTGACCAAATGAACTGTAATCTTTGATGATGAAACTGTATTAATTGACTAGGAATTTGACTAGGAAATTATTTTTTCCTTAAATTTAAAGATGTTATCTTCACATAACTTTTTGAACCATATCATTTTGATTTATAGAATTAAGTATGATTTTCTGAAGTTCATCACCAAATATGGAATACCATATGAACAGTAATTTGAGAAAAGTAAAAATTTTAGATTTAGCTAATGGACTTTGAAGGTCTTGTAAGTGGTTCTGAATGCTACTAAATGGTCCCTAAGACATACAAAAGTAAGGATGTTTACAATATAGCTATGTACTTGGTCTTCTATTCACCAATTGGGTTCCAATGTCTGTAAACTCAATCGGTAGACTTTTCCCTTCCTTCATATCTTTCGCAATGTCTTTCAATCACGTTATACTTCTGCCCCTCCTTTGCGTAGAGTTACTTAGAGCTGCGAGCCTCATTCTAATTAACACTACCCCCATACTCCTATATATGCAAATCTTGTTCCTTTAGCATTTATCCACAGAAAGAAGCTCAAGCATTGTCACAGGAAAAGTAGAAAACTAGATTAACTAACACATATCTAGTGAAACACGTACATGAGAAAAGGATTATCGAAAACACGTACACGATAAAGCACAATGAGAGCGAGTATAGAGAAGAATGACTGAGCACGGCGAAGACCCACTAAAACTAGAGCACGACAAGTAGAGTAATGATAGAAGCTAAGTAAAAAGGCTGAGAAAAACCTAAAAAATGAGGAATGAAGAATGAGAAGTAGTCTAAAGACTTTATTTCTTTGTCAATGAATTTATACTTCCTAGAAAAACTTGACTAACACAACAACCAGTTTAAAAATTTATCAACTTATTTTCAAAAATATCACTGATTATTTTTTGAATTTTAGAAGACTTTTTACACCGGTTAATATGTACATCTAGTGTAAAAAGGTTTTTTTAATTTATTTTAAATAATGGACTGTCATTTTTTAGACATTTTACACCGGTTAACATATACATCCAGTATAAAATTAAGACTTTTTATATCGAATAATATATACGTCTGGTTTAAATATTGTAGTTAATTTTTACCCAAACCTTGTTTTATTACCCCGTACCTTGAAGCAACAACAATATATGCAATTAGACAAAGAAACTTGCATTATTACATCAAAAACACATATGCAATCAGAATAAGAATCTTGCATTATTACAACAAAAGCATATATATATATGCAATGAGAACAAGAATCTTTCATTATTACATAAAAAACATATATGCACTCAGAACAAGAAACTTGCATTATTATATTACATCAAAATATAAACTCATACAAATCAATCAGAATCAACTTCTTCATTCAATGTTGGTAAACCCACTGAAAAAGAGGGGTACATAAATCGAATCATCATTGTCAATAAACCTTTTTCCTTAGAGAGTGACATACTATCTTTTATTTGTCGGATCAATAATGTAGAATGCTTGGTTTGCTTAATCTGCCATAATGAAAGGCTTATCCCTAAAACTTGTACTATTCAATTCAACCAGTGTAAATCCTAATCGATCGACCAGAACATCGTTGTTTACATTAGTCCACTTGCATTTGAACACAGGAACTGTGAATTTGGAATAGTCCACCTCCCAAATCTCTTGAACAACGTCATAATAAGAGATGGCTACTAATTTAGGATTGTTGCCTTTTGAATTAGAAAGTGTATAGCTTCAGCCACTAACATAATACCACTATTTTGTATGCTACTTTTATTATCAAGGGACTCCATATAAAAGAATACATTTTGATGTCAAATGAATTCCAATATATCATATTAAATTTAGGACCATATGCCAACTATCTAATTTTATCATAAACACAATCCTTATTTTTAACCTTCTATTTGAACCAATGTGCAAAAGATTTGTTGTGTTATCTAATAAGCTTTTGCTATGCCATTCTATTATATTCTTTCCTGATAAGCTCTTTATGAACAGATATATAGTCTTGAACTTCATCAATGCTATTCGAGATGTGTAAGTGTATGAACAGCTATAATTCATTATGATCAACATGCTTCACCGTTGATGCCCTGTTCATGTTTGGCATGGGGTTTACGGAGACCTATAAGTCTTACTTGAGATAGGTAGTGTTGACAAAAATCCATAGCTTCTTTAGAAACATATTTTTGAACAATGGATACTTCTATTTGATTTGGATTCTTCATATAACCTTTAAGGATTTTCATATATCTTTCAAATGGGTACATCCATCCTAAGTATATAGGGCAACATAGTTTTATTTCTCACACTAGAGGAACGATAAGGTGTACCATGATGTCAAAAAAGGCAAGAAGAAACAACTTTTCAAGTTGGCACAAAATAACATAACCCTCGTGCTCCAATTCATCTAACTTTTCAGTCTCAAAGATTTTGCCAGATATAGCATTAAGAAGAAGCTAAGTCGGGTTATAATGTGTCTCAAATCATCTTGAAGGATTCCTCGAACAACTATTGGGAGTAATTGTTGCATCAAGACATGACAATCATGAGAATTTTGGCCTACTAATTTCAAATCTTTCATCGACACAATCTTCTTAAGATTTGATGAGTACCTAGAGGGAACTTTGATTCCTTGCAAACACTCATAAATACTTCTTCTTTCATCCTTGGGCAAAATATTAGTCTATTTAACACAATAACTCCCCTCACCATTTGACCTTGGATGTAAATCATCTCGTATTCTTATTCTTGCAAATCTAATCTTGCCTTTAAACTATCCCTGGAACTATCATGTGTGTTGATAAGTGTTCCAACAATGATATTCACACACATTTTTCTCCATATGCATGACATTAATATGATGCCTTGCATGAATATTTGCCAATATGGAATCTCAAAGAAGACGTATCTTTTTTCCATATATTTTTCTAACTTCTCTTGGTAGTGTTGCTGAAAGTGATGTTGATGTCTTTCACCTTTTTTTGTTCAGTCGACAGTATAGGTGGCCTTGTCTTAGAAATATCTTATAACCTAGGTAGACTATCTTTCTTCCATGATGAAGCTTATAGTAGCAAGTCCCTTCCTCACAAATCGAACATGCTTTATGGCCCTTAACACTATACTCTGACAAATTTTCGTATGTAGGAAAGTCATTAATTGTACAAAAGATTATGGCCTGCATATTGAAGACCTCATTCTTTGTTGCATAAAAAAAATCCACAGCTTCCCATAGCTTCTTCAAATCTTTGATCAAGGGTCTTAGGTAAATGTCTATATCATTTCCCGGTTGTTTCGATCCTGAGATCAACATAGACAACATTACATACTTGCTTTTCATACACAACAAGGGGATGGGTTGTAATCACCAAGAGGATGGGCCATAAACTATGTATGCTACTAAGGCTACCATAAGGGTTCATGCCATCTGTACTAAGTCTAAGCCTTAGGTTTCTTGGTTTATTGTTGAACTAGGGAAATAAGTTATCAATCTTCTTCCATTGTAATGAATCAACTGGATGATGAAGCTTTATATCACAAATCCTTTTAGTAGCATGCTATGACACTTTTTTACATCATCTTCATTAGCAAAGAGGTGCTTAAACCTTAGTATAATTGAAAGATGCCATAACACCTTTGTAGGAGATTTGTTTGATTTGTACCTTAGTGTCTTACATATTGGACACTTCTCCTCATCTTCAAACTCTTTCCTATACAATATGCAATCATTTGGGTATGCATGAATCTTTCTATACCGTATTCCTAATAGACATATTATTTTCTTCGCATTATAGTAGCATTTGGGTAGCCCTTTTTCTTCTGGAATCATGTCTTGCAATAGCTCAAGCAATTATAAAAAACCACTATCACTCTACCTATGCCATGCTTTCTATCAATCTCAACACCATATTCAATAGGTTGTATCTTCTGTACCCTGGGTATAGAGTTTTGTTTGCATCATAGTACATATTACCATATGTATTTGACCACATAAAAGCATCTTCTCAAATATCACGAATCATGTCCTCTACCCGATCATCAGTTTCCATGTCATCGTCCAAGGTCTATTCCACATGTTTAGATGCACTTGACCTTTCCACATTTTCACCATGCATACCCATACTGTGTAACTCTTGCAAAACCCCTTGCAAAATATATCAGTGTAGATATGTGTAAGACTTAGTTTCTCTTATTCAAACATCTCACATAAGGACGATAAAACCATTCATTGTCATCATCAACATTTTATTTAGCAAAATCTTAAAGCTCCTTCACCCCATTAGAATGCTCAACACTTGTTCGTTTAGCATTTATCCAACTACGATCCATATTTATTGGTAGAAAATAAGAAAACCTAGCTTGAAGCTAATTGTGGTAGAGAATATAACAAGCAAAAGTATAAGAACTCACCTATTCAAACAAGTAAATGATAGCAATGAATCCACACAAATAACAGCAAAAGCTACAAGTGCATAAATTTCCAGTTTAAAACAAAAGCCACTGTGATAAAATGGTAGAGAAATGAGTGAAATGAGAGATGAGAGATGCACAAAATGAACCAGTGAAAAAAGAGAGATAAGAGGCACGCGAAGCTGGTTCTAATTATTATATTTCATAGTCTTTCTATATTGGATAAAATGAACATAATGTGTAAAAAGAACAATATTCTAAACCATACATACATAACAACCGATGCAGAAAGTTTCAACTTATTTACAAAAACAACACGCTTGATATCTTAAAATAAAATTTATTTTAGGAGCTAATCTACACCAAATAAAATGAATATAAGGTGTAGAAAGAAGGATATTCTAAACTGGACATAAATAACAACTGGTGTAGAAAGTTTGAACTTATTTACAAAAATACCACGCTTGATATCTTAAAATAAAATGTATTTAGGAGTCAATCTACATTGGATAAAATGAACATTATGTGTAGAAAGAACTGTTGGAAATTATACCCTAGGGGCCAATCATTGTCTCATGAACATTGTTGATTTATGAATTTCTTAATTGTGTTATCATATTATTTACAAGTTTACTGTGATGACCATCCTTGGATAACTCATGATCTTATCCTAAATGTCCCTGGTCGGTCATCTATGCGGGAGCAGAGATAAAATAAGACCAGTATGACTTTGAAGATGTATAGAGATATAAATTAAAGTCATAGGCACTTGTAAGAGTACAAGGTGTTGGATCGACCCGCTATGAGAGAGCTGCATGGGTTACGTCAAAAGCTTCTCTCATATACAAACCATGTCACTATACCCTTTGACCTGAGATCATCATGGATTCCTATATGACAAACGCTCAGCTTTGACCTAGTCAAAAGTCACTTTTGACCGAGTGATCATAAAGACTATGTTTAGGCTTAGTGATTTTTCATGCGGAGGAATGTGAATAGCCAAGATGGAATTTCCCTTACATTCGTAGAGAGATATTACTAGGCCCCTCGATAAGTGAGTCTGAGAAATGTATGGCCATATTGTAATAGAAAGGTGGTTCTATTTCTATAGTCAGACTACTCAGGGATCAAGAAAGTAACAGTCAGGAATAGGAGGATGACATTTTCCATGCCTCATCCATGACCAAAATATCGTGTGATAAAAGGGACATGATATGGTTGTACAAAAGGTTACATCGTTCATCGATCCTTATATGATTTGGGTAGTCATGATGTCTTGCTAGAGACCGCTTGCGACTTGTGCGTCAGTATAATAAATGGCCCACTGCCAACTTCATATGGACCTACAGGATCATGCACAAAATAGCCCAACACGACCGTTGATGTCCAGATTCATTGAATCTAAGATATGTCCAGATTCAATGAATGATCCAGGGTAGACATATATATTTATTTATATTTATATTCATATATATATATAAATTCGTATATATACATTATATATAAGAGATATTTACAAGATTTAATTTATAAAGATAAATTAAATCTCTATCACGTTTGAAATTGATATGATATCTCATATGAAAGATATTTACAAGATTTAATTTATAAGGATAAATTAAATCTCTATCACGTTTGAATTTGAAATTCAAATTGATATGATATCTCAAATTTGATTTATGAGAATAAATCAAATATAATTCTGTCTTATCTTTATTTTAAATTAAATAAATAGGTGAATTAAATCTGTGGGATGGATTTAATATAAACCCTATTTATTTAATTAGTTTCTTATCAAATTATACAATATATGATATTATATTAATTTTGGATTTAATATAAGATTAATTCCAAAATCCAACTCAGCAACAACACCGATAGCATCCTATAGATTTGACATTTAGGGGCTACGATTATGTGGCAGTAAGAGTGAACAAGGAATCCGCAAAAGGTTTGCAGATAAGAAACTGCCAAAATAGAGACGGAGATAACGGATTCTTGATTAAACCCTGGAGGGACAGAAGGCGCTAGCACGTCATTCCTGGTTGGAACGTTGTTCGTGTGGATACCAGTAGAAAAAGACCACCAACCGCGGAGAGAGGCTGTGAACATCGCCACTAGAAGCTGAGGAAGTCGCGACTGAACACTGAGGGTAATACTTCTTTCCACTTGACTTAAACACATTCGGTAGATCCTGACAGGGAATGGAAATATTTTTAAATTAATTTCCACTGCGTGTCTTCCAGTTCCTTTTAGTGGTATCAGAGCCATGCCATTTTTTGTTTAAGTTAGGTTTGATTGTGGATACATATGATATGTGTTAGACTTCTTACCCGATCATATGATAACAGACATTTTATGTGTGACATATAAGGAATCTGTTTTATGTGTGACATATAAGGAATCTGTTTTATGTGTGACATATAAGGAATTCGAAAGGAAATTGAAATCGGTGGTGCATGCTTATTGATTTGATCAATTAATATTGATGGGGGTATAAGAAAACTGAATTCAGATTCGTGCCCCCAGACCCTGCCTGCTAACCGGCTAGCGGGACCGCCGCCCACTAACCGGCTAGCGGGACTGCCCTGGCTACCTGATAGTAGCGTAACATAATCGTAATATATACTGTTTTGTGAATGTTTTATTTTTAAAACATTTATTTCTCTTCAATTAATCTGAATATTGATTCTTGAATGTTTGGGTATGGTGAACAATATGGCTCTAGATTGCAAGTGTTGTAATTTTCAAATACGGCCTGCGTGTTGTGCCTTCCTCTATATACTCTCAATGTACCCTCTCTTCTCATCTCACTCCCCTCGAATATTAAATGAGGTTTCTATATGTAATTTACCTTTTCTTACTAGAGAGCTCCTCTCATTGGCTTGAGGGGACTTAGGATAGGTAAGCCATATTGTATCACGTTTAAAATTATGCATCTTATGATTATATCAACACATGCATATTAATTGTATGAGATACAAACTGAGATACATGCATCCTTATAAACCAGATAGTTAATTAAACCCTCTAAATGAAATCTTAAGTCATAATGCCATCAATTTATGAACACTTGCTAAAACCTTGATCGCTCAATTGTAGACTCCACCAAAGTGGGTGCATTTGAGTTATCTTGGGGAGATAAGCAAGAGTAATGGTGCTACTCACGTATGTTTGTTATTGTTTGACTTAATTGAGATTAACAAAACGATTTTGGGTCTCAAGGCATTAGATGGGATTAAAACATGCCAGATCATATGATGATAGAATCCCATGAACATCTAAGAGTTACATTTGATGTAATTGGTAAAGGTGTTACCTACCTAAATAACTTAATTTAAGCGTCCTGCCAAAGCAGACTTAAGTTTAAGCCAAATATGGATCTTAGCCCACTAACTATTTCATTGAGGGTTGCTTATTTAGTGGGAGATTGCTAATTCAATTGCATATTTTAATTGTAGAATCATGACGACTAGTAATACTACTACATTATCGCTGCGATATGTCCTTGAGAAGGACAAGCTCAATGGGACAAACTTTCTTGACTGGTACAGGAACTTGAGAATTGTTCTCAAGCAAGAAAGAAAGGCACATGTCCTAGATCAACCCATTCCTGAGGTGCCAGCAGCCAATGCTCCTATAGCTCAGAGACACGCTTACACGAAGCATAAGGAAGACTCTATCGATGTGGGATACTTGATGCTAGCCACATGGTTCTGGAGCTCCAAAGAGATTTGGAACACATGGAGGCTTATGAGATGATTGTGTATCTCAATGAAATGTTCCAGCAATAGGCAAGGCAAGAGAGGTATGAGACCACTAAGGCCTTGCATTCTTGCAAGATGGCTGAAGGTGCATCAGTCAGTGCTCATGTCTTAAAGATGAAAGGGTATATTGATCACCTTGAGAGGCTTGGATTTTCCATGAGCCAGGAGTTAGCTACAGATCTCATCTTGAACTCACTCCCAAAAAGTTATGACTAGTTTGTCATGAAGTACAATATGAACAACATGGAGAAATCTATTTCTAAACTGCATGGGATGCTTAAAACTGTTGAGCCGAGTCTTAAGAAGAAGGCCAGTACTGTTTTGATGGTCTAGAAAGAAAAATGTTGGAAAAAGAAAGGCAAAGGTAAAGAGAAGGGTCATGGCTCATCAGGTAAGACCAAAGAGTCAAGCAAGCCCGAAACTAAGCCTGCACCAAAGAAGGCAAAGCTTCCGAAGGAAGGAGTCTGCTTCTTCTGCAATAAACATGGTTATTGGAAGAGGAATTGCAAACTTTACTTCGAAGATCTGAAAAAGAACAAGAAGGATAGCGGGGCTGTCGCTTCAGGTATTTATGTTATAGACATTCATCTTTCTACTTCCACCACATGGGTATTAGATACTGCATGTGGTTCTCACATTTGTACAAATGTGCAGGGACTAAAGGACAGTAGGAAGCTGAAAAAGGGCAAAGTTGACCTACGAGTTGTAAACAGAGCACGGGTTGCTGCATTAGCTGTAGGCACTTATGAATTAGTTTTGCCCACTGGACTTTTGTTAGTTTTGAACAATTGCTATTATGTTCCTGCTTTAAGTAGTAACATTGTTTCACTTTCTTATTTGGATAAGGAAGGTTTCACTTCTATTGCTGGGAATAGTAGATGTTCTATTTATCGTAATGATGTTTTCTATGCTCATGGTGATTTGCATGTTGATCATTACATATTAAATTTGAAACAACCCAATAGTGGAAATATCTATAACATAACTACCAAAAGGGTCAAACCAAACGATTTGAATCTGACATAACTCTGGCACTGTCATTTGGGCCACATAAATGAGAAATGCATTTCTAAACTCCATCAAGATGGATTTCTAAACTCATTTTATTTTGAATCATATGACACTTGCAAGTCTTGCTTGTTACGAAAGATGACAAAGTCACCTTTCACTGGGCACAGTGAGAAGGCCACTGATTTATTGGGCCTCATACATACAGATGTGTGTGGACCGATGAACACAAATGCTAGAGGAGGTTATTTGTACTTCATCACATTTATAGATAATTTTAGCAGATATGGGTACATCTATCTGATAAAACATAAATCTGAATCTTTTGAAATGTTCAAGATATTTCAAAATGAAGTACAAAAATAGCTTGGCAAAACAATTAAAGCCCTTCGATCTTATCGGGGTGGTGAATATTTGAGCCAAGAGTTCATTGATCATCTTAGGAGTTGTGGGATAGTCTCACAATTGACTCCTCTAGGGACACCACAATGGAATGGAATTTTTGAACGGAGGAATCGAACACTATTAGATATGGTTCAATCCATGATGAGTCGAACAGATCTTTTACCCTCCTTTTGGGGCCATGCCCTAGAGACAGCTACGTTCACACTCAATCGTGTTCCATCTAAGGCAATTAAAAAGACTTCCTATGAGATATGGACTAGGATGACACCTAGTTTGTCTTTCCTCAATATTTAGGGATGCGAGGTCTATGTTAAGCAACAAGCCTCAGACAAATTAGCGCCCAAATCCTCAAAGTTCCTTTTTGTGGGATATCTTAAGGAAACCAAGGGATACTATGTCTACAACCCCGCTGATAACAAAGTGTTTGTTGTCAAAAATGGTATCTTCGAATGAGAATTTATCTATAAAAGAACTAGTGGGAGCAAGGTACACCTTGAAGAAGTTCGAGAACCACAAGACACCACAGAACTACAGATAGAAAATAGAGAAGACTCACAACAAGTTGTTGAGACTCCTCAAGTCACACAAGGTCCACAGAAATCTAATAGGACACGACTTCAGCCTCAGAGATATGGATTTCTAATTTTTGACAGTTGTGATATGTTCCTCATTGAGCACAATGAGCTGACTACCTATCGAGAAGCTATAGTAGGACCAAACTCTGAAAAATGGCTTAATGCCATGAAGTATGAGATACAATCTATGTACGACAATCAGGTTTGGACCTTAGTCGACCTACCTAAAGGTGTAAAAACTATCCGGTGCAAGTGGGTTTTTAAGGAGAAAACTGACATGGATGGCAATGTAAATGTCTTCAAGGCACGACTGGTTGCAAAAGGATTTACTCAAACTCATGGTGTGGACTATGATGAGACATTTTCCCCAGTTGCAATGGACAAATCAATCAGAATCCTCTTTGCCATAGCAGCATATTATGACTATAAAATATGGCAGATGGAAGTCAAGACAGCCTTCCTTAATGGAAAGCTCCTTGAGGATGTGTACATGACACAACCTGAAGGGTTTGTGCGTTCTGAGGACTCTAGTAAAGTGTGCAAGCTTCAAAGGTCCATTTATGACTGAAGCAAGCCTTTCAGAGTTGGAATCATCGTTTTGATGAAGTAGTCAAAGAGTTTGGATTTCTTCAAAACATTGATGAACCTTGTGTGTACAAGAAGGTTAGTGGGAGCACAGTTGTGTTTTTAGTACTCTATGTCGATGACATCCTACTTATTGGGAATAACATTCCTACCTTGCAGATTGTCAAGTCTTGGTTAGGAAAATCTTTCTCGATGAAAGACTTGGGTGAAGCCACCTGCATCCTAGGAATCAGGATCTATAGAGATAGATCTAAAAGACTTCTAGGACTCAGTTAGAGTACATACATAGACAAAATACTGCATAGGTTCAGTATACATGAATCAAAGAGGGGTTTCATACCCATGTCTCATGGTATTCACCTCAGCAAAGATATGTGTCCTAGTACATCTGATCAGCGAGGTCGCATGAGTAAAGTTCCATATGCCTCGACCATAGGATCTATCATGTACGCCATATTATGTACTCGACCGGATGTCTTGTTTGCCTTAAGTATGACTAGTAGATATCAACAGGACCTTAGTGACGGCCATTGGACTGCTGTCAAGAATATCCTTAAGTACTTAAAAAGGACTAAGGACTTATTCTTGGTCTATGGTGGACTGGATAACGAGCTCTGTGTAACTGGTTACACATATACGAGTTTTCAAACTGACCAGGACGACCAAAAATCACAGTCAGGATACATAGTCCTCCTGAATAATGGAGCAGTAAGCTGGAAGAGCTCTAAGCAGGGCACTATAGTAGATTCTACAACGGAAGCTGAGTATATAGTAGCATCTAATGCAACTAAGGAAGCCGTTTGGATCAGGAAGTTTATCACAGAACTAGGGGTGATACCTACCATCTCAGATCCAATAACTTTGCTCTATGACAATAGCGGTGCCATTGCACAGGCCAAAGAGCCTAGGTCACATCAAAGGACCAAGCATATACTCAGGCGATTTCATCCCATCAGAGAAATCAACGATAGAGGTGATATAAAAATATGCAAAGTAGCAAGAGAAGACAATGTTGCTAATCCTCTAACAAAGCCGCTTGAGCAAGCAAAGCATGAGCGTCATGTTAGGTCAATGGGAATTAGTCAAATTAATGATTGTACCTAGTGCAAGTGGGAGGTTGTTAGAAATTGTCCCCTGAGGGCCAATCATTGTCTCATGAACATTGTTGATTTATGAATTTCTTAATTGTGTTATCATATTATTTACATGTTTACTGTGATGACCATCCTTGGATAACTCATGATCTTATCCTAAATGTCCCTGGTCAGTTATCTATAAGGGAGCAGAGATGAAATAAGATCAGTATGACTTTGAAGATATATAGAGATATAAATCAAAGTCATAGGCACATGTAAGAGTACAAGGTGTTGGACCGACCTGCTATGAGAGAGCTGCATGGGTTAAGTTATAATCTTCTCTCAAATACAAACCATGTCAGTATGCCCTTTGACCTGAGATCATCATGGATTCCTACATGACAAACACTTAGCTTTGACCTAGTCAAAAGTCACTTTTGATCGAGTGATCATAAAGACTATGTTCGGGCTTAGTGGTTTCTCATGAGGAGGAATGTGAATGGTCAAGATGGAATTTGTCCCTCACATTCATAGAGTTCCTCCAACCCATTGAAGCACTGGATGAGTTCCTCCACGCGCTCTGCCAAATTTTGAAGTAGGGGAGGAGGTGAAGGAACTAAAGGGTTATCATGAGAGACATGTTTGTCTTCAAAATCATCTCTGTCTTTTATTATGAGGAGGAGAAGGAGGTGTGTGTGAGGAAAAAGCTATTAGAGGGTTAAGATAGAAGAATAGAGGAGATGAATATAACACAAAGATAAAGTAAGATGAAAAGTCATGAGCTGAATGGGTATATATTTAAGGTAGAGGAAAGATTGGCAAAGGATATTGAAGAATACAATCACCTTCAGTCATAATGACTATAAACGTTAGGAATTGAAGAAGGGTGATGATGATGAACTATATGTCTGAGAAGAATTGACATAAAAGAGGTGGGAAAGGATAGTTCAAGAAACTGAATAGAAGGAGTTCAACTAATCTACAACTAATGAAATAACTTCTGGTGTAGAAAGAAAAATTCTAAACTGGACTTAAACATAACCGATGTAAAAATATTTTTTTTCTAAAGTGGACCTAAAGACAACTGATGTAAATATTTCATCTTATTTAGAAAAATATCATTAGTCATTTTTTAAACTATTTCTATAGTGATTGGTTTAAAAGTGGGTCTTTAGAAAGCCTATTTGGTAATAGTGATACTTTATGGCATATCCTCTTAATGATTTACAACCTATCCTCTTGTTATGCATGAAGCGCAAGTATGTAATGTTATCTATGTTGATCTCAGAACCAAAACAATCGAGCAATGACATAGACATTTACCTAAGACCCTTGATCGAAGATGTGAAGAAGCTGTGGGAAGGTGTGGATGTTTTAATGCAACTAAGAAGGAGGTCTTCAATATGTAGGCTATAATCTTTGTCACATCCTAATTATTTCCTATATGCATAATACTGATAGAGGAAGGAGATTTTGAAGGGATTGTGATGATAAAAAGAAAGAAAAGACCCAGGGTTAAATAAGTTATAAAGAAAAAGGGACTAAATTGCAATTTAGTGAAAGCTAAGGGACTAAACTATAAATAGCGAAAGTGCAGGGATTAAATTACAAATAGTAAAAGTTTAAGGACCCAGATGCAGTATTGATATGCCAGGTACCAAATTGTAGTTTTAAATTTGGTAGAAAGGGACTAAAAATAAATTTGGCAACTTTAGGAACTAAAGTGCAATTAAGCCAAATTCAGGGGCAAAAGTGTAATTATAGAAAGTTAAGCCAAAAAAGGGCCAAAATTGCCTGAAAATATTTCAGTCCCAAATTTTATCAATAAATAATGAATGGAAATTGGGCTAGGTATATTTCTCATGTCATATCCTAATTTTTCCCTATCTGTATAATATTGATAGTGGAAAGAGGTTTGGATGGGATTATGACGATGATCAGAAGAAATGATAAAGGTTAAATGAGTTTTGAAGAAGGAGAGGGAGCTAAACGAAAATTAGAAAAGGTTATAGGCCAAAAGTTAAAGTAGAAACAAAAGTTGGACTAAAAGTGGTAATTTTCAAAAGTTAAAGGACATAAATGTAATTAAGTAAAAAGTTCAAGGTCAAAATTGCAATTATAGAAAGTTCAGCCCGAAGAGGGTTAGAACTGCCGGAAGTATTTTAGTCCCACATTACATCAGTAAATAAAGGAAGGTAAGTTGGTTAATCTGGCATGATATAGAAATTTTATTAGGGCTCTAGACAGCAGATATTTATCTGATAGTCTGAAAGTTATCTAAAATTTTATCAGATTTTATGAACTTCAAATATGAGTGGGCAAATTATAAGAAAGTGTGTCCTATAATGTCAGATATCATGGATCTAACAGAACCCCGAAAGGAGCCCTGTATAAAAAGTTATCCCCATATTAGTGCATTTTGATGGAAGTTTGAGAACACCTGTGATCCGATAATAAAACTTATCATTATGTAAGCCTGGATAGAATCAGTTCAGATGACCTCATATATAGCCCATGATAGCGCCAAGGAGGGCCCAAAACCCAGGGTACCAGTTTTTCAGTAGAAGGGGCCAGTGTCCAGAAAAGTACAAAATTACGAAAATACCCCTATATAGTCAGATTGAACCAGAGATGGATGGAGGGCATTTTGGTCATCTAGAATAGGCTAAAAATGTGGCATATAGTATAAAGATGATTAGGTAGAGTCAGTATACACATTGTGGTAGTATAAAGAGGTGTGAAATGGCAATTATGCCCTTAGGGTTAATATAGTGCAAGATAGTGAACCAAGGGCATATTAGTCATTTTCCAAGGGATCTGTAATTAAGTTGTGGCCCAGTACAATAATGTTAATAGTAGGAAGGATCTGGATACTAGATTTAAGGTTAGACAGTATATTATGGAATCTCAGAAAAATTATATTTATAAAATAATATGATTTTTGGGGAATCGGACCGATTCGGTATCAGATTGGACTGAAATTTTTTCAGAAGGTTCTCCTTCTAGAAATGGCACCACATACCCCCATGAGGTATCCCTTGTGATGTCATGGATGATGTCATAATTCTTCTTTTTGAAAAGGTTAAATCCAAGATTAAATATGAGCCTTTAGATCAAATAATGCACAAAGTGATATTGGCCATTGATTTTCCATGAAATTTTCTATAAATACCCCCTCAAATCTGATTCAAGCCATGAGCTCATGGAACCTAGGGGAAACTCTTGCAAAATGGAAACTCAAGCTAAGACAAAGAAGATTCAAGGTACCAAAGTTCAAGCAAGCTAGAGATTAAAGGTAAGCAATCTATCCTAGCTTATTTTTCTTTAATTTGGGAGCTTGAACTTAGGGTTTTCATGGAAGAAAGTTGAGTTTTATCTAAGTTGTTGTGCTTTCCAAAAACCTTAGATGAAAGGGAAAAGAATAAATTAAAGTTAGAAATATATGATTAAAGCTTAAACAAGCTAGTTAAGTGGTTGGTTGTTGAATCAAGTTGATATTCTTGACTTTGCCATGGATGAACGTGTTCGGTATGCACTATTCATGAGGGAAGGAAATGGAATTTCAATGATCTAATGTTGAAAATTGTGCCCTAGGGGCCAATCATTATCTCATGAACATTATTGATTTATAAATTTCTTAATTATGTTATCATATTATTTACATGTTTACTGTGATGACCATCCTTAGATAACTCATGATCTTATCCTAAATGTCCCTGGTCAGTTATCTATGCGGGAGAAGAGATAAAATAAGACCAGTATGACTTTGAAGATGTATAGAGATATAAATCAAAGTCATAGGTACTTGTAAGAGTACAAGGTGTTAGACCGACCCGCTATAAGACAGCTGCATGGGTTAAGTCATAAGCTTCTCTTATATACAAACCATGTCACTATGCCCTTTGACCTGAGATCATCATGGATTCCTACATAACAAACGCTCAGCTTTGACCTAGTCAAAAGTCACTTTTGACCGAGTGATCATAAAGACTATATTTGGGCATAGTGGTTTTTCATGCGGAGGAATGTGAATGGTCAGAATTTGTCCCTCACATTCGTAGAGAGATATTACTGGGCACCTCGATGAGTGAGTCTGAGAAATGTATGGCCATACTGTAATGGAAAGGTAGTTCCATTTCTATAGTCAGACTACTCAGGGATCGAGAAAGTAACGGTCAGGAATAGGAGGATGACATTCTACATGCCTCATCCATGACCAAAATATCGCGTGACAAAAAGGGACATAATATGGTTGTATAAAAGGTTACATCATTCATCGATCCTCATATGATTTGGGTAGTTGTTATGTCTTGCTAGAGACCTCTTGCGACTTGTGGGTCAGGTAGCAAATGGCCTACTGCCAACTTCATATGGGCCTATCGGGTCGCACACAAAATAGCCCAACACGAGCTATGATGTCCAGATTTATTGAATCTAAGACATGTCCAGATTCAATGAATGATCTAGGGTGGATGTATATATTTATTTATATTTATATATATATTTGCATATATATATAAATTCATATATATATTATATATAAGAGATATTTACAAGATTTAATTTATAACGATAAATTAAATCTCTATCACGTTTGAATTTGAAATTGAAATTGATATGATATCTCAAATTTGATTTATAAGAATAAATCAAATATAATTTTGTCTTATCTTTATTTTAAATTGAATAAATAGGTGAATTAAATTTGTGGGACGGATTTAGTATAAACCCTATTTATTTAATAGTTTCTTATCAAATTATACAATATATGATATTGTATTAATTTCGGAATTAATATAAGATTAATTCTAAAATCCAACTTAGGTATAACACCGATAGCATCCTATATATTTGACATTTAGGGGCTATGGTTTTGGGCAGCGAGAGTGAACAAGGAATTCGCAAAAGGTTTGCAGAGAGGACAGATTCTTGAGTAAGCTCTGGAGGGACAGGAGGCACTAGCACGTTGTCCGTGGTTGGAACGCTGTTAGTGTGGATACCAGTAGAGGAAGCCGACCTGAGTCATCGACTTCTTGCGATCGGAAAGAGATCACCAGCCTGGAGAGAGGCTGTGAACGTCGCAACTAGAAGCTGAGGAAGTCACGACTGAATACTGAGGGTAATATTCTTTCCATTTGACTTAAACACATTCGGTAGATCCTGGCAGGGAATGGAAAAATTTTTAAGTTAATTTCCGCTGCGTGTCTTATAATTCCTTACATCTAATGCTTCCATTGAATTTATATGATGATTTTGTGTAGGATTGGAAAGGTTTTGAACCTTGAAAGCATTGAAATTCCAAGATTATAGTTTTTGAAATTCTTCTCTATTACTGTTCACTTGCATGAACAGTAATTATAATTTCATAATTTTGATACGTCCAATGGTTTGAAAATGAAAAGTTGTATGGGATAAAGTAGAGACACAAGTATGGGAAGCATTGGAATCAAAATGATAATTTTTGAAATAATTGTGTACATGTTTCAGTTCTGTACAACAGGCCATGAAGGAGCTAGAATTTCATGATTCTAAGCTTATAAATGGATTCAAAAGATAAAATTGTATAGGGTAAAGTCAAGACATCAATTGATTCAAAGGCCGAGTCCATTAGTTAAGATTAAGGAAAGTTGATGAGGTTAATGATCAAGAGGAAGTTATGTTAGTAAAAGTAAGTTTAATACTCAAGGAAGTTAGATGATGATGGATAAACAGTTGTGTGATGTTAGGAATTGGTTGGTATGCTCCAAAAGAGGCAGCCACATGATCAAGAAAAGTGAGAAGAAAGAGACAAGATAAGGTGAAAGGAAGTCAAGGGTACAAGGTAGTAAACTTATCCTAAACTTGTATGCATTGAATGTTATGCTTGATTGTGCTATGGCTTGATTTAATTGTGTTACATATGTGCTTATGTATGAAGCTTTATTTATATGTTTACTTTGGCCAATTGTATTTCATATATAACATGGGAGCATGCACATTACATAATGCTAACACTTTCACAAGCAAGCACAAGTGGTTACATTAATGCATGCAGTGTTTAGTAATGTTTGCTACTGAGATTTCCCCATAAATCTCATCCCTTTCCATGTAATCTCAATCCCACAGGTTTATGAATAATGAAAGAGGATGATGAAGCATGAAGATAAGCTAGAGATTGGATGGTATATATGTTATGCGAAGAATTATTATGTATAATGTTGCTGTATGACCAATATAAGTAGTAATGATCATGATGTAATGAAAAATAGTAAACAATAGAATAAATGTATGAAATTTACCATACATTTAGTTAACATGTCAATCTTCGTTTTGACACCAATAAATCCTTATTTCGATATGTGTACAAAGAGAACAAATTTTCCAAAGTAAGGGATCAGAATCTGTTTTTCAGAATTTTTGACCAAATGAACAGTACACTTTGATGAATAAACTATATTAATTGGCTAAGTATTTGGTCTGGAAATTATTTTTTTCTTAAATTTCAAGATGTTATCTTCATGTAACTTTTTGAACCACTTCATTTTTATTTTTCTAGAATTAATTTTGATTTTTTGAAATTCATCGCGTAATCTAGAATACCATATGAATAGTAACCCGAGAAAGAGAAAAAATCCAGATTTAGCTAATGGACTTCCAAAGACTTGTAAGTGGTTCTAAATGCTACTGAATGGTCCTTGAGATGAATGAAAGTAAGGATGTGATATTTTGGTATCAGATCAGAAGTTTCTGGTATGATTTAAGATAGTTCCTAGACCCTAATCCTAAATAGTAAGTATTTTGTTAAGTTAGGGTATGTATTGGGATAGTTAGCATTGCTTAATTAAGCAAATGTTACAAGAGTAGATATGGGATTTTCATAGAGTTAGGTAAGAGGCTTCAGTTAATAAGGGAGACCACAGACCAGTAATGATATATGAAGATCATCCCTCAGACAATGAAAAGAGTTTTGAGTAGAGTATGGGGGATCAGTCAGGAAAGTCTACAGTAGAACATCCCATAGATGTTCTTGTAGACTCAAACCTACAGTCTGGAGGTGATGTAGAGAATCAGCCTAAAGTTGTGTATGTACCAGATGATGCTAAGTCTAGTGACTCTATACAGTATGAGTTTGTTAGAGTGCCCTCTAACCCTGATGTAAGCTTTATTCCTCTGATGAGAGGACAAATTACAGCTGAGGAACTGAGTACTGGTACTAGATTATAGGTAGACCAAATATTATTCCTCCTCCACCAGAGTTTGAGGACAGAGGTGTTATGAGTGATAGACCACAGTCCCCTAGTTCATATATCCAGTCAGAGCCTATGACAGTTCTGGTCCATTCCTAAAGTCCAGGAATATGTGACCTTATAGGGAAAGATCAGTGTGATGTTCCTGGTCCTAGTCAACCCCAACCTTCTTTGTTAAAGACAGATAATGTTGACTATATTAGTCTCAAGAAAGCTGTGGAAAGTGAATTACTCAGTCTAGGTCCAGGGATGGACAGAAGTAGAAATCAAGAGCAATCAATTTATCTGCAGTTCCTCATTGCCGTGGCAGGGATGATAAACATATATACAGTAGAGGGCATTAACCTAAATCAAGTTTATGGTCTAACAGACTGGCACAAGATGGTAGTAAGTCAGATACTGCCATATACCCCTACATGCACATAGATCTAAGTGAGTTTCTGGCAAATGATCCACCAGCTGATATACAGGGGTGGCACTTCTATATGAGGAAGTATGTGCAGTTTATGATTTCCTAAAAAAGAATGTAGATGGAGTTGAGGGGTAATGTAAATGTGTAAATTCAAGTAATTACCCAGATGTATAGTAGTTATAATGTACCCCAAATATGTAATTGACATGTATGTAATTTGTGCACAAATGTTGTGGTGACATGAAATATGAAGTTTTTATGTGATATAATGAAATGGTAGTTGGTTGAACATTTATGTGAATATGTTCCCTATTTAATGTGATTATGATGTATAGATATGAGTGAGTTTTAATTTACTCAAGCTTATCAAAGTCAGAAATATTAGAAGAGAATGGTTAGAAAAAGCTATGTGAGGTTGCGATATAAAGTAGTTGAGGTCGCGACTAGAAGTTCTAGAGAAGTTATGTCATGACAAGAATTTCCTAAGCTATTAGGCCGCGACAGAAGAAGACTTATGGTCGCGATTGAAGCATACAGAGTTGCCAAGACATGACAATAAAGTGGAGATGGTCGCAACTCAGGTTTACAAAGAATATGAGAGGCGGCTAGCAAGTACTCAAGTGGCGACTAAAATGCACAGATACCTGATGACAGGAATGAAGATGTTTACCTCACTTAAGGTTATCAGTTAGAGGTTTAGCATAGAGTACAGGTAAGCTAGACAGTATGATACACTGAGATATAGAAGATCAGTTTAAGAAAATGTTCAGACGTAGATCCTCTGTATGATCATTAGGAGTTAATCTACATTATGAAAGACTTTGTGCAGCTAGTCTTTACTAAACAAAAGAATTAAAAGTTAGAATGAGACTTGCCTAAGAATGAGCCTAATATGTGGCTTAAGGTTAAAGATGTGATGGCTAATAAATAAAATTTAATGTTCTCAAAATAAAGGGATTCCATCACGAAGAGACAATAACTTAGTACTCTAACCCAGAGAACAAAGTAATAGTGCTAGATGATGAATGAGATCCAAGTGATTTAAATTGGTCAGGATCCAAAGATAGACTAGAAAAGAATTATAGTCTAGACTAGAGAGACAAAAAAAGTTAAGAATAGTGGAGAGATACAAAAGTTACTCCATAGAGATAGAGATTGATCCGTTTCCCTAAGGAGATTTTCTCAAGGAATTAAAAAGAGGCATTCCTCTCAATTATATAGAGATGAGCATAAGGTTAAGGGTTAGAGCAAAGAAAAGAGAAACTCTTTGATAAATACTTAGCTGAGTTCATTTACATGAATGCTGAGTTTTATTAAGAGACACTTTATGCCTGTTAATAGTCCAAGAGGATAAGGGAAAACTTAAGAGTTCGAATGGCATAAAGATATGAGCCAAACCCTTCCTCATTTAGCTAAAAGGAAATGCTGACTCAGTTATGGATTACCGCTAGATTATGGTAAGGCTAAGGACACATAAGTCCTTTAGGCTAGGGACACAGAAGTCTTACAGGCGATGATAAATGTTATGATAAGAATGAATATGGCCTAGTAAGATAGCCACAGATTCAAAGATAAAGTGACTCCCCTATTCTCTATGTAAGAAAGAGTAAAGAAGGGTTGAGTCTATACCCTAGTAAGAGGGTAATGTGGCAGCCTTAATGAAACAAGTTAATGATTCGGTTTCCTGAATAAATGATCAGGACCAGGCGTTAAGGTGATAAAGAGATATAATGCTTTAAAAGATTACCTAGTTAATTATTTAATTGCAATATGCATATAAGGGATGGATAGAGCAAATTATGTAATAAGGATATTGCTTATGTTGCCATAAGTTATGATAAGAAGTTGCATCTGCTTGCAGTTGTCATATAATGACACGCATGTTAGAGAATGCTTAAATGATTGCATCTCCTTGCATATGACATCTCATAGTATAATATGAATTCAATCTAAGGATGTGACATCTCATAGTTTCAATCTTATATGAAAGTAAGGATGTGACATCTCATAGTTTCAATGTAAGGTCCAAAAAATTGATATGAATTTCTGAAGTCTGGCAATTAGTATAATATCTTCCATACCTCATAATCAGATAAAATTGTATAGTAAATTCTTATAATTAGTATAAGAATTTATGAAACTAATAGAATTTAAAAAGGAGTCCTATAAAATTTATTATAGAATTTAAGGTAAAATAAGACACCGATAAAAGATTTAAAGCAATGTATAGAATTTTTATCAGGAGTTTTGGGTATCAAAAAATTATGAGACTTCGTAGCAAATTTATTTTATATTCTAATAAATTTATAAAAATTTCATAACCCTTAAAGAAATTTTATAGAATTTATTTCAAGAATCAGGGTAAATTAATTATATTAGTATAGGAAAATATAAGAGAAGTATCTTGAGAATTATGCCAATTCGCAATTGGGCTCAAAAATGGACTAAATGGTGTCACATAGAAAGGCCCAAAGGTCCAAGGAATGTTTGAAGCTCAAGTAAATTAAGGATAAAATGAAATAAAAAAAGAAAGAAAGGAAAATTCAAGAAGCATAATGTGGCATTATGAGGTGTCCCATGGCCTACAATTTGCCACATGTAAGCTAAAGAGGGAAGAAGATCTTTTGGCACATGGTGAATTATAATAAAATAATATAAAGGATTATCCTAATTATAATTAAGGTTAGTTAATACAAAATGCAACCAATCAAATTCAAGAATTAGCCATTGTAATAATTAAGAAAAGTGGGGTTATAATGGACCTAAAGTGTCAAAGTTTTAGCTATAAATACCCCTATTCTTCATAAATGGTGCCAAACAAGAGGGGAAACTCTAGAAGTTTTGCGACTCAAAACAAAAGAAAGATAAAGGCAATTCAAGAAGGAAAACTAAGGTACCAAGAGCCAAGAAAGCTGACTATAAGCAATCTTCCTAGTTGTTATGTATATGTTTTGGAAGATTGAAATCTTGGTTTTAATGATTAGAAATTGTGTTTTTACCTTGGAAGTCATGCTAGCCAAAATTTATAGAAGTAAGGAGAAAAAGAAATTGAAGTTATAATCTTGTAATTGGCACTTGAATAAGCTAGAATTGATGATAATTGTTGGATTAAATTGTGCTTTTTTGACTTTGTCCAATATGAAGGCCATTCATCCTACCATGGAGTTGTGCCAAGGAAATGGAAGTTCATTGTTCTAATGCTTCCAATGAATTCAAATGATGATTTTGTGTAGGACTGAATAAGATTGGAACTTTGGAAGCATAGGAATTGGAAGTGAAAATCTAAGAACCCTCTCTGTTACTGTTCACATGTATGAACATTAATAATAATTTTATGATTTTGATACTTCCAATGGATTTAAAATGAGAAATTATGTGGGATTAAGTAAAGAAACAAGTATTGGAAGCATTTGAATCAAGATGTTAATTTTTTGAAGTTCTTGAGGGTGTTGTTTCGGTTCTATCCAGATTAATTCAGGAACTGGAATTTTATAATTCTAAGCTCATAAATGGATTCAAAAGGTAAAATTATGTAGGATAAATTCAAAACACAAATTAATTCAAAATACAAGACAATTAACCACAAATTAAAAAATTTAGGGGTTAATTGATTAAGTTTGATGCCCTTATATGCCAATTAAATTGGATCATGATGTATTGATGAATATGTGATGTTTAAACTTTTTTGTGTGGACTCAAAAAGGTAGTCACTTAGCAAGGAAAGAGGACAAATAAGAGAGTAAAAGAAAGTAAAGCAATAAGGTAGTAAACTACCCTAAACTTGTATATGTTAGATGTTATGCTTAGTTATGCTATGACTTTGTTGAATTGTTTTGTATATGTGTATATGATTGAAGCTCTTTTTCTATGATTACTTTAGCAAATTGTATTTCATATGTTACATGGAATGATGCACATTACACAATGTTAACACTTTCACAAGCAAACACAAGCCATTACATTGATGCATATATCGTTTAATACCGTTTACTATAGAGATTTCCCTAGAAATCTCACCCCTATTTCCATTCCCAAATAGCAGGACTCTCAAGCACAAAAGGAGAGGAATAAATGATGATGATGATAATGGTTAATGATATGAACATATAATGGATGATTTTGAAAATGTACATAGTATGTATGGTTGTTGGAATTAACCATGTGAATAGTAACTGATGTTGAAGTAGTAACATTTGAGATAAAATGAAAAATAGTAAATGATTGAATAAATGTACAAACTTGTACTAGGATTTATTTAACATGTCAAGCTTCATTTTGACACTAAGAACGTCTTATTTCAATGTCTGTACAAAGAGAACAAAATTTTTAAAATTTGGGACCAAAAATTGTTTTCCAGAATTTTTAACCAACTGAACAACAATCTTTAATTGCCCTTCCACTTTCTCCTCTTAGTCCAGGATTATATGATTTCATAGATAAATACCAGTTAGATGTTCCTGACCTGAGTCAGCATTGTCCCTCTTTGTCCAAGAAAGATGACATCAACTATAAATGTCTCAAGAAAGCTGTGGAAGTTGAGTTACTAGACTTAGGTCAAAGGATTGAGAGAAGTCAAAATCAAGAACAGTCAGTTTACCTAAATTTCATCGATGCTGTAGCAAGTCTACATCTTGGAGGATTGGCATGAGATTATAGTAAGTAATCAGATATTGCCATATATCCTTATGTGACATATGGAGCTAAGTGAATATTTGGCGAATGATCTGCCATTCGATGTTCAAGGGTGGGTTAAATAATAGTAAAATGCCCTACATGCCCTACATGTTTGACTGACATGTATATGTTATATGAATGTATGTACAAATATGATGATGACATGAGATATGAGTTTTGATATGATATAAATAAAATGATAGTTTGTTATGTACATATGTGATTGTGTTCCTCTTATTTATTTTAACTATAGAATATAGATAAGGATGGTTACAACACGTAGAAGTCAGAAACCATGAACAGAGGCACCCTACAATGAGGGGACCCGATTCAAGTTACTATGGATATGCCAGATTAGCAACAGCAAGCTATGTTAAGATTCATGCAACTAAAGCTCGCTAGGATCAAGAATAAGATACAAACATCACTGTAACAGTGGCAGCCACATTTGCTAATCTTCAACAGCATGAGAGGGAAACAATACCAGAAAATGAAGTTGGGACTGAGCCTAAATAGTAAGAGCTAGAACCTCAGTCTGATTAAGGACAAACTGGGACAAGAACTAATAGGCAATAAGGGTCTATTGTAAACAACGATCAAGACAACCTCCAAATGTAGATGACACGATTTAATTAAATTAGTCCACCTGTATTTAAAAAGGACTTTCAATGCCCAAGTAGCAGAAGACTGGGTCAATCATTTAGAGAAAATCTTTAAGATTCTTTAATGTCCCTCTAAGAGAAAAACACATATGGCGGCATATAAGTTAGAGAAGGATGCAAATAAATTGTTATGGAACATCAAGATAATTCTACAGTCGAGAAATGCCCGCTCACATGGGATACTTTTCTTGAGCAATTCAATGAAAAGTTTTTCCCTCAATTAGTAAGAAATAAATGTGAAGTAGAATTCTTGACATTAAGGCAAGATGAGTGAGAGCTTTTTGATAAATATCTCGCCAAGTTTATTTGTCTCTCTCGATATTGTATGTATCTAAACTACATGAACGATGAAAGGTGGACAACAGGGAAGTTAACTCATGAATTAAATTCCACGTTACAAGAGAAAATTCTTCCCAAGAAAATACAAAGGTTCAATGAGGCAATAGAGGCCTACAGAATCACAGAGAATAGTTCACATTATATAGAAAGAGATGAACCTAAAATGGTAATTTCAATGAGAATGGTGCCACCAGTGCCTTGAACCACAAGAGGTAATAGTAAGAAGAAAAGTGAGCTAGGATACAAGCCAAAAACTGTAAGGAATCAAGGAAGTAGGCTAATTAATGGGCCAAGAGGACCAAATAGGTAACAAGGCCTAACACATGTGTAAACTGTGGATGAGATCATGGTAAGAGGCCATTTCTAGCAGGTAAAAGGGTATGCTATCAATCTGGCAAGCCTAGACATTATGTCAGATAGTGTACACAAAACACAATAGGTGAAAGATCCCAGACTTAGGGAAGAGTATATGCCGTGACTAGCAGTGAGACGAGAAAGTTGCCTATATTAGATCAAGGTATGAATTTACATGTGTTCTGTTTCCACTGGCTGTTGGGTAGAGATGCCCTATATATGTTTAAATGGTATTGTCTGCTACACACACTGTTGAGCTACCCTAGAACTTGATATGTTTGCCTTTGCATAAAATGAATATGATAATAGGTATGAGAAGTAGGAAGTAGAGAAAATAGTAGATAAAGTAGCTAGTCTTAGTCAAACTCCTTAGGTGTTAGAATTTACATCAAGGCTAGATTAGGGTAAGAGATTAAGAACAAAACATGAGATAGGATAGCAATAGGATGGTACCCAGCATGACAGATAATTCCAGTAAGTGGGATAGTCAATCACAGTAAGATTGTGGTTACTTAGGTATTTCTATAGGCTTATAAATATAGTACTCAATGACATTCCTTATGCGTTATACCAATTACTAAGAGGTGGTAATGTTATAACTCTATCAAAAGGAAGGGTTTATTTTTCAAGGGAAGGAAGTGTATGAATGATGTAATATGAGTAACAGTACTGTATGAGTATCCAGTATCCTAACTCTTATGGGATGAGCATGATAGAAACAGCAATGAAAGAGATCGTTCTCTATCATATCCCAATTTATCCCTATCTGTATAAGACTGATAGAGGAAAGATGTTTGGAAGGGATTGTGACAATAAATAAAGAGGAAAGATAATGATTAGACAAAGATATAAAGAATAGGGACTAAAGAAAGTGAGAAAGCTACATGTTTTGTGGTACAAAATGGAAGTAGATATAAGATTTAGGCCATTAAGTCTAATTACGAAAAGTTGAAGGCCTAAAGTGTACTTTTTTAAAAGTTTAGGGGCAAAAGGGTAATTATAGAAAGTTGAGCTAGAAAATGCTAAAAATTGCCCAAAAATGGTTGTCCCAAACTTTACCAATAAGTAGAGAAAAATATTCTGATTAGTTTAACGCCACACGTAATTTTGATCTGAAGTCTCAATAAATTGATATTAATTTCTAAAGTTTGGAGATTAGTACAGTATCTTTTGAACCTCATAATCAGATGAAATTTTTTAGTAAATTCTTATAATTAATATAATAATTTGTGAAACTAACAGAAGTAAAAAAGGAGTCATGTAGAATTAATTATGGAATTTATGGTAAAAAAGGACATCGTTAAAGGGTTTAAAAGAAATATATGTAATTTTTATCAGGACTTATAGGTCTAAAAAAGTTATGATACTTTGCAAGAAATTCATTTTATATTAGAATGAATTTCTATAAATGTTAGAATCAATAAAGGATGTGTTTAGAATTTGTCTACAAAATTAGGGTAATTTAAGGATATCGATATGGAGTGCCTTGGGATTTATGCTAATTTGTAATTAGACCCAAGGGAGGCCTAATAATAGTGTCATGCAGTAGCCCAATAAGTTCCAAAAGTTGTTTTGGAGCCCAAGTCAAATAATGAATAATTTATGAATTTTAAAAAAGAAAAGGAAAAAGAATTAAGGTGGCTTCAAGAGGAAGATTAAGGTTTGCACATGGTGGGCCCCATAAAGTAGCACACATGGCGTCAAGTAAGGAGGGATAGAAGGAGTTTTAGCATGTGATCTTAACTCAAATTTGGCTTGGTTGGCAACCTAAGATCAAGAGTGAATATTAACCATTTGATTAATAGTGCACAAAGGAATCTTAGGTTTTCATTTTCCATAGACTTTACCTATAAATACCCCACCCTAAGCTGCCCAAAACCGTGGCATAAGGAACACATGGGGAGGTTATGATCAAATGGAAACTCAAGCCTAAAAAAGAAAGATTCAAGGAACAAAAGTTCAAGTTAGCTAAGGATTAAGGTAAGAAATCTATCCTAGCTTATTTTCTTTTGATTTGGGGGCTTAAACTTATGGTTTTTATGGAAGGAAAATGAGATTTCTCTTGGGTATATATGTAAGGAATTAGAAGACACGCAGCGGAAATAAACCTTAAAAATTTTCCATTCCTTGCCAGGATCTGCCGTATATGTTTAAGTCAAGTGGAAAGAATCATTACCCTTAGTGTTGCTCAGCGAATTTCACAGCTTCTCTACGTGGGTGGTGATCTCTTTCTGATCGCAAGAAATCGACAGAGTGTTCCTCAGCGACCTTCACAGATTCTCTCCGCGGACGGTGGTCTCTTTCCGATCACAAGAAGTCAACGCCTCAGGTCGGCTTCCTCTACTGGTATCCACACGAACAACGTTCCAACCACGAACGACATGCTAGCGTCTCCTGTCCCTCTAAGGTTTTCACAAGTCTCCGTCTCTATTTCGGCAGTTTCTTGTCTGCAAACCTTTTGCAGATTCTGTTCGGCCTTTTGTGTTCTGTGTTATTTTCAAACGTAGCTCCTCCAATCAGATATAGAGGATGCTATGTGTTTTTCCACTTAACCTAATTGGATTTTGGAGTTAATCTTATATTAATTCCGAATTGATACAATATCATATATTGTATAATTTTATAAGAAACTAATTAAATAAAATAATATTAAATTCGTCCCACAGATTTAATTACCTATTTATTTAACCTTAAATAAAGATGAGACTGAGTTATATTTGATTTATTCCCATAAATCAAATTTCAGATATCCTATCAATTTGAATTTCAAATTCAAACGTGATAGGGATTTAATTTATCCTTATAAATTAAATCTTATAAATATCTCTTATATGAGATATCCTATCAATTTGAATTTCGAATTTCAAACGTGATAGAGATTTAATTTATCCTTATAAATTAAATCTTATAAATATCTCTTATATGAGATGTCCTATCAATTTGAATTTTGAATTTCAAACGTGATAGAGATTTAATTTATCCTTATAAATTAAATCTCATATATCTCATATATATAATATATATACGAATTTATATATATACGAATATAAATATAAATAAATATATATATCCACCCTGGATCATTCATTGAATCTAGACATGTCTTAGATTCAATGAATCTGGACATCATAGCTCGTGTTGGGCTATTTTGTGTGCGACCCTGTAGGCCCATATGAAGTTGGCAGTGGGCCATTTGCTATACTAGCCCACAAGTCGCAAGCGGTCTCTAGCAAGACATAACAACTACCCAAATCATATGAGGATCGATAAACGATGTAACCTTTTATACAACCATATCATGTCCCTTCTATCACGCGATATTTTGGTCATGGATGAGGCATGGATAATGTCATCCTCCTATTCCTGACCGTTACTTTCTCGATCCCTGAGTAGTCTGACTATAGAAATGGAACTACCTTTCCATTACAGTATGGCCATACATTTCTCAGACTCACTCATCGAGGGGCCCAGTAATATCTCTCCACGAATGTGAGGGACAAATTCCATCTTGACCATTCACATTCCTCCGCATGAAAAACCACTAAGCCCGAACATAGTCTTTATGATCACTCGGTCAAAAGTGACTTTTGACTATGTCAAAGCTGAGCGTTTTGTCATGTAGGAATCCATGATGATCTCAGGTCAAAGGGCATATTGACATGGTTTGTATATGAGAGAAGCTTATGACGTTACCCATGCAGTTCTCTCATAGCGGGTCGGTCCAACACCCTGTACTCTTACATGTGCTTATGACTTTGATTTATATCTCTATACATCTTTAAAGTCATACTGGTCTTATTTCATCTGTGCTCCCACATAGATGATCGACCAGGGACATTTAGGATAATATCATGAATTATTCAAGGATGGTCATCATAGTAAACATGCAAATAATATGATAACTCAATTAATAAATTCATAAATCAATAATGTTCATAAGACAATGATTGGCCCCTAGGGCACGATTTCCAACAACCTCCCACTTGCACTAGGTACAATCATTAATTTGACTAATTCCCATTGACCTGACATGACACTCATGCTTTGCCTGCACAAGCGGCTTTGTTAGAGGATCAGCAACATTATCTTCTCCTGCTACTTTGCATATTTTTATATCACCTCTATCGTTGATTTCTCTGATGAGATGAAATCGCCTGAGTATATGCTTGGTCCTTTGATGTGACCTAGGCTCTTTGGCCTGTGCAATAGCACCGCTATTGTCACAGAGCAAAGTTATTGGATCTGAGATGGTAGGTATCACCCCTAGTTCTGTGATGAACTTCCTGATCCAAACGGCTTCCTTAGCTGCATCAGATGCTGCTATATACTCAGCTTCCGTTGCAGAATCTGCTACAGTGCCCTGCTTAGAGCTCTTCCAGCTTACTGCTCCATTATTGAGGAGGAATATGTATCCAGACTACGATTTTTGGTCGTCCTGGTCAGTTTGGAAACTCGCATCTGTGTAACCAGTTACACAGAGCTCATCATCCAATCCACCATAGACCAAGAATAAGTCCTTAGTCCTTCTTAAGTACTTAAGGATATTCTTGACAGCAGTCCAATGGCCCTCACCAGGGTCCTGTTGGTATCTGCTAGTCATACTTAAGGCAAACGAGACATCCGGTCGAGTACATAACATGGCGTACATGATAGATCCTATGACCGAGGCATATGGAACCTTACTCATGCGACCTCGCTGATCAGATGTACTAGGACACAGATCTTTGCTGAGGTGAGTACCATGAGACATAGGTATGAAACCCCTCTTTGATTCGTGCATACTGAACCTATGCAGTATTTTGTCTATGTATGTACTCTGACTGAGTCCTAGAAGTCTTTTAGATCTATCTCTATAGATCCTGATTCCTAGGATGTAGGTGGCTTCACCCAAGTCTTTCATCGAGAAAGACTTTCCTAACCAAGACTTGACAATCTGCAAGGTAGGAATGTCATTCCCAATAAGTAGGATGTCATCGACATAGAGTACCAAAAACACAACTGTGCTCCCACTAACCTTCTTGTACACACAAGGTTCATCAATGTTTTGAAGAAATCCAAACTCTTTGATTACTTCATCAAAACGATGATTCCAACTCCGAGAGGCTTGCTTTAGTCCATAAATGGACCTTTGAAGCTTGCACACTTTACCAGAGTCCTCGGAACGCACAAACCCTTCAGGTTGTGTCATGTACACATCCTCAAGGAGCTTTCCATTAAGGAAGGCTGTCTTGACGTCCATCTGCCATATTTCATAGTCATAATATGCTGCAATAGCAAAGAGGATTCTGATTGATTTGGCCATTGCTACTGGGGAAAAGGTCTCATCATAGTCCACACCATGAGTTTGAGTAAAACCTTTTGCAACCAGTCGTGCCTTGAAGACATTTACATTGCCATCCATGTCAGTTTTCTCTTTGAAAACCCACTTGCACCTGACGGTTTTTACACCTTCAGGCGGGTCGACTAAGGTCCAAACCTGATTGTCGTACATGGATTGCATCTCAGACTTCATGGCATTAAGCCATTTTTCAGAGTTTGGTCCCACTATAGCTTCTCGATAGGTAGTCGGCTCATTATGCTCAATGAGCAACACATCATGACTATCAGAAATCAGAAATCCATATCTCTGAGGCTGAAGTCGTGTCCTATTAGACTTTCGTGGACCTTGCGTGACTTGAGGAGTCTCAACAACTTGTTGTGAGTCTTCTCTATTTTCCATCTGCAGTTCTGTGGTATCTTGTAGCTCTCGAACTTCTTCGAGTTGTACCTTACTCCCACTGGTTCTTTTAGAGATAAATTCTCGTTCAAGAAAGATACCATTTCTGACAACAAACACTTTGTTATCAGCAGGGTTGTAGACGTAATATCCCTTGGTTTCCTTAGGATATCCCACAAAAAGGCATTTTGAGGATTTGGGCGCTAATTTGTCTGAGGCTTGTTGCTTAACATAGACCTCGCATCCCCAAATCTTGAGGAAAGACAAACTAGGCGTCCTCCCAGTCCATATCTCATACGGAGTCTTTTCGATTGCCTTAGATGGAACACGATTGAGTGTGAACGCAGCTGTCTCTAGGGCATGGCCCCAAAAGAAGGGCGGAAGATCTGTTCGACTCATCATGGATCGAACCATATCTAATAGTGTTCGATTTCTCCGTTCAGAAACGCCATTCCATTGTGGTGTCCCTGGAGGAGTCAATTGTGAGAGTGTCCCACAATTCCTAAGATGATCTATGAACTCTTGGCTCAAATATTCACCACCCCGATCAGATCGAAGGGCTTTAATTGTTTTGCCAAGCTGGTTTTGTACTTCATTTTGAAATATTTTGAACTTTTCAAAAGATTCAGATTTATGTTTTATCAGATAGATGTACCCATATCTGCTGAAATCATCTATAAATGTTATGAAGTACGAATAACCTCCTCTGGCATTTGTGTTCATCGGTCCACACACATCTGTATGTATGAGGCCCAATAAATCAGTGGCCCTCTCACTGTGCCCAGTGAAGGGTGACTTTGTCATCTTTCCTAACAAGCAAGACTCGCAAGTGTCATATGATTCAAAATCAAATGAGTTTAGAAATCCATTTTGATGGAGTTTGGAAATGCGTTTCTCATTTATGTGGCCCAGACGACAGTGCCAGAGGTATGTGGGATTCAAATCGTTTGGTTTAACCCTTTTGGCGGTTATGTTATAGATATTTCCATGATTGGGTTGTTCCAAATTTAATATGTAATGATCAACATGCAAATCACCATGAGCATAGAAAACATCATTACGATAAATAGAACATCTACTATTCCCAGCAATGGAAGTAAAACCTTCCTTATCCAAATAAGAAAGGGAAACAATGTTACTACTTAAAGTAGGAACATAATAGCAATTGTTCAAAACTAACAAAAGCCCAGTGGGCAGAACTAATTCATAAGTGCCTACAGCTAACGCAGCAACCCTTGCTCTGTTTCCAACTCGTAGGTCAACCTCGCCCCTTTTCAGCTTCCTACTGTCCTTTAGTCCCTGCACATTTGTACAAATGTGAGAACCACATGCAGTATCTAATACCCATGAGATGGAAGTAGAAAGATGAATGTCTATAACATAAATACCTGAAGCGATAGCCCCGCTATCCTTCTTGTTCTTTTTCAGATCTTCGAGGTAGAGTTTGCAATTCCTCTTCCAATGACCGGGTTCATTGCAGAAGAAGCAGACTCCTTCCTTTGGAGGCTTTGCCTTCTTTGGTGTAGGCTTGGTTTCGGGCTTGCCTGACTCTTTGGTCCTACCTGATGAGCCATGACCCTTCCCCTTGCCTTTGCCTATCTTTTTAGTACCCTTTCCTTTCTGAACCATCAAAACACTACTGGGCTTCTTCTTAAGACTTGGCTTAGCAGTTTTAAGCATCCCATGCAGTTCAGAAATAGATTTCTCCATGTTGTTCATGTTGTAGTTCATGACAAAGTGGTCATAACTTTCCGGGAGTGAGTTCAAGATCAAATCCGTAGCTAACTCCTGGCTCATGGGAAATCCAAGCCTTTCAAGGTGATCAATGTACCCTTTCATCTTTAAGACATGAGTACTAACTGATGCACCTTCAGCCATCTTGCAGGAATGTAAGGCCTTAGTGGTCTCATACCTCTCTTGCCTTGCCTGTTGCTGGAACATTTCCTTGAGATGCACAATCATCTCATAAGCCTCCATGTGTTCGAGATCTCTTTGGAGCTCTGGAACCATGGTGGCTAGCATTAAGCATCCCACATCGACAGAGTCTTCCTTATGCTTCGTGTAAGCATCTCTCTGAGCTCTAGGAGCATTGGCGGCTGGCTCCTCAGGAATGGGTTGATCTAGGACATGCGCCTTTCTTTCCTGCTTGAGAACAATTCTCAAGTTCCTAAACCAGTCAAGAAAGTTTGTCCCATTAAGTTTGTCCTTCTCAAGGACAGATCGCAGCGATAATGTAGCAGTATTACTAGTCGTCATGATTCTACAATTAAAATATGCAATGTAATTAGTAATCTCCCACTAAATAAACAACCCTCAATGCAATAGTTAGTGGGCTAAGATCCATATTTGGCTCAAACTTAAGTCCGCTTTGGCAGGACGCTTAAATTAAGTTATTTAGGTAGGTAACACCTTTACCAATTACATCAAATGTAACTCTTAGATATTCATGGGATCCTATCATCATATGATCTGGCATGTTCTAATCCCATCTAATGCCTTGAGATCCAAAACCGTTTTGTTAATCTCAATTAAGTCAAACAATAATGAACCTATGAGAGTAGCACCATTACTCTTTGCTTATCTCCCCAAGATAACTCAAAAGCACCCACTTTGGTGGAGTCCACAATTGAGCGATCAAGGTTTTGACAAGTGTTCATAAATTGACAGCATTATGACTTAAGATTTCTTTTAGAGGGCTTAATTAACTATCTGATTTTATGAGGATGCATGTATCCCAGTTTGTAACTCATACAAGTAATATGCATGTGCTGATCTAATCATAAGATGCATCATTCAAATGTGATACAATATGGCTCACCTATCCTAAGTCCCCTCAAGCCAATGAGAGGAGCTCTCTAGTAAGAAAAGAGAAATTACATATAGAAACCTCTTTTAACATTCGAGGGGAGTGAGATGAGAGGAGAAGGTACATTGAGAGTATATAGAGGAAGGCATGACACGCAGGCCGTATTTAAAAAATTACAATACTTGCAATCTAGAGCCATATTGTTCACCATACCCAAACATTCAAGAATCAATATTCAGATCTAATCGAAGGGCAAAAAAAAAAACATTCACAAAGTAACATATGTTACGGTTATGTTGCGCTACGAACAGGTAGCTACGGCGGTCCCGCTAGCTGGTTAGCGGGCGGGGTCTCTAGGGCAGCGCCCCGGAAGAAATTTTTTTGTGTGTTTGTTTCATAAATAATCACGAATCTGAATTCGGTTTTCACAAATAATCACAAATTCGAATTCGGTTTTCTTAGACCCCATCTATGCGGATTGATCAAATCAAAAAGCATCACCACCGATTTCAATTTCCTTTTAGATTCCTTTTATGTCATACACAACATGGATTCCATATATGTCACACATACAACGCTTATTATATGATCGGCTACTACTAACATATATCATATAAATCACAAATCAAGCCTAACTTAAACACAAAATGGCAAAGCTCTGATACCACTGTAAGGAATTAGAAGACACGCAGCGGAAATAAACTTTAAAAATTTTCCATTCCTTGCCAGGATCTGCCGTATGTGTTTAAGTCAAGTGGAAAGAATCATTACCCTTAGTGTTGCTCAGCGAATTTCACAGCTTCTCTACGTGGGTGGTGATCTCTTTCTGATCGCAAGAAATCGACGGAGTGTTCCTCAGCGACCTTCACAGATTCTCTCCGCGGACGGTGGTCTCTTTCCGATCACAAGAAGTCGACGCCTCAGGTCGGCTTCCTCTACTGGTATCCACACGAACAGCGTTCCAACCACGAACGACGTGCTAGCGTCTCCTGTCCCTCTAAGGTTTTCACAAGTCTCCGTCTCTATTTCGGCAGTTTCTTGTCTGCAAACCTTTTGCAGATTCCGTTCGGCCTTTTGTGTTCTGTGTTATTTTCAAACGTAGCTCCTCCAATCAGATATAGAGGATGCTATGTGTTTTTCCACTTAACCTAATTGGATTTTGGAGTTAATCTTATATTAATTCCGAATTGATACAATATCATATATTGTATAATTTTATAAGAAACTAATTAAATAAAATAATATTAAATCCGTCCCACAGATTTAATTACCTATTTATTTAACTTTAAATAAAGATGAGACTGAGTTATATTTGATTTATTCCCATAAATCAAATTTGAGATATCCTATCAATTTGAATTTCAAATTCAAACGTGATAGGGATTTAATTTATCCTTATAAATTAAATCTTATAAATATCTCTTATATGAGATATCCTATCAATTTGAATTTCGAATTTCAAACGTGATAGAGATTTAATTTATCCTTATAAATTAAATCTTATAAATATCTCTTATATGAGATCTCCTATCAATTTGAATTTCGAATTTCAAACGTGATAGAGATTTAATTTATCCTTATAAATTAAATCTCATATATCTCATATATATAATATATATACGAATTTATATATATACGAATATAAATATAAATAAATATATATATCCACCCTGGATCATTCATTGAATCTAGACATGTCTTAGATTCAATGAATCTGGACATCATAGCTCGTGTTGGGCTATTTTGTGTGCGACCCTGTAGGCCCATATGAAGTTGGCAGTGGGCCATTTGCTATACTAGCCCACAAGTCGCAAGCGGTCTCTAGCAAGACATAACAACTACCCAAATCATATGAGGATCGATAAACGATGTAACCTTTTATACAACCATATCATGTCCCTTCTGTCACGCGATATTTTGGTCATGGATGAGGCATGGATAATGTCATCCTCCTATTCCTGACCGTTACTTTCTCGATCCCTGAGTAGTCTGACTATAGAAATGGAACTACCTTTCCATTACAGTATGGCCATACATTTCTCAGACTCACTCATCGAGGGGCCCAGTAATATCTCTCCACGAATGTGAGGGACAAATTCCATCTTGACCATTCACATTCCTCCGCATGAAAAACCACTAAGCCCGAACATAGTCTTTATGATCACTCGGTCAAAAGTGACTTTTGACTAGGTCAAAGCTGAGCGTTTTGTCATGTAGGAATCCATGATGATCTCAGGTCAAAGGGCATATTGACATGGTTTGTATATGAGAGAAGCTTATGACGTTACCCATGCAGTTCTCTCATAGCGGGTCGGTCTAACACCCTGTACTCTTACATGTGCTTATGACTTTGATTTATATCTCTATACATCTTTAAAGTCATACTGGTCTTATTTCATCTGTGCTCCCACATAGATGATCGACCAGGGACATTTAGGATAATATCATGAATTATTCAAGGATGGTCATCATAGTAAACATGCAAATAATATGATAACTCAATTAATAAATTCATAAATCAATAATGTTCATAAGACAATGATTGGCCCCTAGGGCACGATTTCCAACAATATATTCTTTCAAAAACCCTAGATGAAAGAAGAAAAAAGAAATTAAAGTTAGAACTATGTGATTAATAGTTAGATAAGTTAGTTTAAATGATTGATTATTGAATCAAGTTGATATTCTTAACTTTGTCATGGTGGAGGCCTTTTAACCAAGGATGATTTGGATGAAGGGAGATGGAATTTCAATGATCTAATGCTTCCATTGAATTTATATGATGATTTTGTTGAGCATTGGATGGGTTTTTAACCTTGAAAGCATTGGAATTGAAAGTTATAATTTTTGGAAGTCTTCTCTATTACTATTTATATGAATGAAATTGTGATTGGAATTTCATAATTTTGATGCTACCAATGATTTTAAGATGAAAAATTGTGTTGGATAAAGTAGGGAAACAAGTATTGGAAGTATTGGAATCAAAATGAGAATTTTTGGAAACAAAGAGGACATATTTTTGGTTCTATCTAGAACAATAAGTAGCTGATAGAATTTGGAAATTATGAGTTCAAAATTGGATTCAGAAGGCCAAATTGTGTAGGTTAAGGTTAAGACATCAATTGGTTCAAAGGCCAAGTCAATTAGGAAAGATTCAGAAAAGTTATTTTAGTTAAGTTCAATGTTCAAGGAAAGTTATATTGTAATGAATGGATGCTATGATGTTAGGATTTAAATTGTGTGCTCAAAAAAAGGTAGCCACATATCAAGAAGAAGTAAGAAGCAAGAGACAAAGATAAAGTAGAAGAAAGGAAAGCAATAAGTTAGTAAACTATCCCAAACTTGTATGGATTTTATGTTATGCTTGGTTGTGCTATACTATGTTGAATTGTGTTGCATGTGTTTATGATTGAAGCTATGTTTCTATGATTACTTTGGCTAATTGTATTTCATATGTTACATGAAAGCATGCACTTTATACAATGTTAACACTTTCACAAGCAAGCATAAGTATTTGCATTAATGCATACATTGTTTAGTATCGTTTGCTACTAAGATTTTCCCATAAATCATACCCCTACTTCTATTCCCAACCACAGGACATTCAATCACAAAAGGAGAAAGACAATTGATGATGATGTTGATTGTTTATTTGAAGATATAATGTATAATTTGGGAATGTATGTATATGTGATTAATTGTTGGAAAATTCTATTATGAACAATAACTTATGATGAGGTATTGACCATAAAGATGTAATGAAAAATAATAAATGATGGAACAAAAGTATAAACTTTTAGAGACACTTAGTTAACATGTCATGCTTTGTTTTGACACCAAGTATGCCTTATTTCAATATTTGTACAAAGAGAACAAATGCTCTAAGGTTAGGGACCAGAATCTATTTTCAGAAAATTTGACCAAATAAATAGTAAACATTGACGTTAGAGTTAACTTAGTTGATTGGTTAATTGGTCCAAAGAAATATTTTGCCCTTAAATTATATTATGTCAGCTTTGAGTAGCCTTTTGAACTACTTCATGTCAATTTTTTTATAATTAGTTATGATTTTTTGAAGTTTGTCACCAAATCTAGAAATACCATATCAAGTAACTCGTGAAGAGTGAAATTTAGGATTTTGCTGATGGACTTCAAAGGTCATTTAAGTGGTTAAAGTAATGTGTGATATTTTTTGTATCAGAGCAAAGCTCTTGGGATCAGATAGGATAATTCCTTAACCCTAAACCTAAGTAGTTAACATTATGTTAAGGTTACGGTATTTAGTGGGAAAGTTAGTGTCATTTATGTCGGATCTTAAGTGAACTAAGAAGATCCCGTCCCTAGATGATTGGTTCACTACTTAGAGAAAGAATGTTCAGGTCACAATAGGAGAAGACCATTGGATGCGATGGAAGAACATACAGCTATATGGTCATGACAAGTCGAGTAAGAGGGTTATGACAAAAGTTCATAGAGAATGTGAGTTACAACTAGCCAATACTCAGGTCGTGACTGGGATATATAGAGACCAGATATTATGGCTACAATGAGAATGAAGGTGCCAACCTCTACTTGATGAGGATGGCCATAGGGTGCTGACAAAGTAGATGATACGAGGTACAAAGATAAGGGAGATAAGTTTAAGAAAATGTTTAGAAGTAGATCCTCTGCGTGATCACCAGGAGTAGATCTACATTATGAATGACTTTGTTTAGCTAGTCTTTACTGACATAATAATCAAAAGTTAGATTGATATTTGCCTAGGAATAAACCTAGACCATGGCTTAAGGTTAGAGTTATGATGGTTAATAGATAGAGAGCTAATGTTTCCAAAACAAAGGAACCCCATCAGGAAGAAATAATAACCTAGCAGACCTAAGGTAGAGCACCTGAGATAGCAAAAATAATAGTAGCAGATGATGAATGAGATTCACGCGACTTAAATTTTCTAGGATCAAGAAAAAGACTAAAAAGGAACCATAGTCCAATCAAGAACAAACTAAGACTGATATATAGATAAAAGAAGTTAAGAGATAATAGAGAGATGTAGAAGTTACTCCATAAAGATGGAGATTGATCCGCTTACCTGTGAAGTTTTCCTTCAGTATTTTTATGAGAACCATTCCTCCCAGTTAGATAGAGATAGGTGTAAGACTAAGGGTTAAAGTAGGGAAAGAGGAACCCTTTGATGAATGCTTAGCCAAATTTATCCTTATGAATAGTGAGAGTTGAATGACTGAGAAATCAATTCACGGATTGAATTATGTGTTACAAAGAAAGAAATTTTCTTAGGTAGTTGTAGAAGTTTAACATAACGATATATGTATATAACATTAGAAAAAAGAAGTTTATGATGCTTAGAAAGAGAGAGGCAGCCACTGTTCAAAGATAAAGAAGCTCCTCTATTTAAGAAAGAGTAATAAGCAAGAGTCAGATAAAGTAATTAAGGGTTGAGTTCATACCCTTGTAAGAGGTTAATGTGGCAACCTAAGCTAGATGAGTAAATATAGCCTTGTAAAGGCTAAAGTAATAAAATGAAGTAGTTATTTCATATTTCTGAATTGATGAACAAGAACTTGGAGATAATAAATTAAAGATAAATAGATCAATAGTTTCTCCTGAATTAATATAAAGAGATAATATGTGATATAGAATAAGACAGATAGATACAGGGAACTAGTATGATGAGAGATAAGTATATTTCTGATGATGATGTCAATAGCTACTCAGTTTTGGGGTTAGGTTGAGAGGCTCATGAGTAAGGATTACTATGTATGGAAGTTCTGGCTACCTAGTTGGTCTTAAGAATTGGGAACTAGTCCTCCGTGTTAGAAGTAACATTGCTCTAGACAAAGCAAGACACCATATCCATATAGGAAGCGGTGTTGAGTTGGAGTTGATAATACTTTGATAAATGTGATATGTCCTCCATTAAGAATAGAAAAAATAGTAGGCAACTCTATCCCAATAATAGTATGATTGGCCAAGAACAAAGTTTAGGGATAGAGGTTAGCAAGGTATTAAATATATAAGAAAGAATATATTGGTATAAGTCTTCTCCCTCTAATTTTATGAATAAGAAGATGATTTCATAGCCGACTATGCAGGCAGATAGAGAGACTCCCTTTTGGTAGGGATAAGATGTTGAATGTTATGCTACAAATGAAATAGCAAGTAAGAGCTTTTACTCCTTGCATTAAATACCAATCACTATGTTATGTTTGTAAAATATGGTAAAACTTCAAATGTTAGAGCAGTGTAAGCTCCAAGTGATAGAGTTGTGCAACTTTCGAGTGTTAGAACTATGCATATTAAGAAAAGAATGCTTGAGCTCTAATGTTAGAGCTATGCATTAGGAGGTATGTAATCTTGTAATACATTGGCTAGACATTATGCATGTTAGAGTATGTACTCCTATGTAGCAGTAATGTAAGAAATAGAACAAAGGTATTATTCCTTTCTCTGTACTGATTATAATCATTAGAGACGGTGAGAGCATCTGGTGGAGTGAGAAAACCCCTAAGACTCCTAATGTAAATTGAGTAAAATATTGTATGAGGCTTAAGCCAAACATAAAATGATAGATAGGTTGTTGGCTAGAGAATTGATAAGGCGAAAAAAATGGTACTAGTATATAGGAACGAATTAAAGGCAGTAATTAGATGATGCAGAGACGATGAAAATAAAGGAACAATCTCGCTGAAGTTTATTAGCTAGAGGATTGATACAAGATGCGACTGATCCAGCTAGTACAATACAATGACATATAAATGATCAATTTAAGAAATGTTCGTAAATAGATCCTCCATGTAATAATTTGGAGTAGATCTACATTACAAAATACTTCGTTATGCTAGCAATTTTCCAAATGAAAGAAGCAAAGGCTAGACCAAGGCTTGTCTAGAAACATGCGTAGCATACAGTCTAGGGTAAAGGATGCAATGATGGATAGATAAAGAGTTGATGTTATTGAAAAGTTCCATTATGAAGGAACTGGTGACACAATAGACCCAGTGCAAAATATATTAAATAGGCAGAAGCAACAATAACATATGAAAAGTGAGATCCTAGCAATTCAAGCTCTTCAAGAATAAGAGAGAGATATTAATATCATGATGACTAAAGTAATGACTATTGCTTGCCTATAATATCTTAAGAAGGGGACTAGGAAGAAGTTGTAGTCCAGTTAGGAACAGACTGGGACTGGTAAACAGTCAGGGTCTGTAACATCCCAAATTTTTCCTATCTGTATAAGCTGATAGAGGAAAGAGATTATAAAGGGATTAGAATGGTAATCAGAAGAAAAGATAATGATTAAGATAAGTTTTTAGCCAAAGAAAGAGAACAAGGGACTAAATTGCAATTTAGTGAAAGTCTAGGGATTAAATTGCAATTAATAAAAGTTTCCAATGACATAATGGATATTTTATAAAAGAAAGAGACTAAAGTGAAAATTCTAAAAGTTTCATGGTGAAAAATGGAAGTAGACTAAGCTTTGGGTTATCAAGTGTAATTATGAAAAGTTGAAGGCCTAAAGTGCAATTTCCAAAAGTTCAAGGGCAAAATGGTAATTATGAAAGTTGAGTCAGAAAAGGCTAAAAATTGCCTAGAAACATTTTAGTCTCAAATTTTACCATAAAATAGAAAAAGTTATTCTGATCATTTTAACGCAACACAGAATTTTGATTTGAGGTCCCGATAAATTGATATTAATTTCTAAAGTCAGGGAAATTATTATAGTATCCTCTGGACCTCATAATTAGAGGAAACTTAGTAGTAAATTCTTATAAATAATATAAGAATTTATGAAATATGATAGAGCTCAAAAAGGAGTCCTGTAGAATTAATTATGAAATTTACGGTGAAATCAGACACCGATAAAGGATTTGAAGAAGATGTATATATTTTTATCAGGACTTATGGGTCTCAAAAAATTATGAGACTTTGTAGAAAATTCATTTTATATTATAATGAATTTATAAAAATGTTAGAACCATTAAAATAGGTTTCTAACATTTATTTCAAAAATCACAGTGATTCAAGAATATCGGTATAAGGAAAGTGCCTTGGGATTTGTGCCAGTTAGCTATTGGACATAAAAGAGGCCAAATATGTCATCCTAGACAAACCTAATAAGCCCAAGATTAAGTCTTGGAGCTTAAGTCAATTTTGGATATTTTATGAATTTTTAAATAGAAAAATCAAAAGAAAATGAAGGAGCTTCAAGAGGAAGACAAGGGTTGCACATGGTGGGACCCATACACCACGTGCAATATGCCACATGGAAGCAAGAATAAGGAAGAAGAGTGTGGAAATGTGCTAAAAATGAAATAAAATAATATAAGAATTAACCTAATGGTGATTAAGGTTAATTAATCCAAAAACTAACAAATCAAATTCAATATTAAGGAGTTATAATAATTAATTTAAGGAGGGATATTCTTGTCCCAAGATGCCAAAGTTTTGGCTATAAATACCCCTCCATTTCATTGCAAGACTGTGGCCTCTTGGTTCCCTTGGAGAAACTCTTGTCATTTGAAAATTCAACAAAGATAAAGGCAATTCAAAGAACTTAAAGATCAAGGTAGTCAAGGCATAAGGTATGTGATCCTTCCTAGTTTAGTTAGATGTGTTTTGGAAGGGTAAAACCTAGGTTTTGGTGGTTAAAAATTCCATTAAACCTAGAGTATACTTGCTTTCCAAATTTGGACAAAAATAAAGAAACAAGAAAAGCAATATAGAATCAAGTAGAAGACACTTATATAAGTTAGTTTGATGATTGGTTATTGATGTAGTTTATATTCTTGACTTTGCTCTTTCTTGAGGTCTTTTGGCCAAGGCTGTTCTGGATAGTAGAAGATGGAATTTCAATGATCTAATGCTTCCATTGAATTTAAAAGATGATTTTATGTAGGATTTGATAAGTTTGGAACCTTGGAAGCATTGGAATTCAAAATTGTAATTTTTAAGTGTTCTCTATTACTATTTACGTGCATAAACAGTGATTAGAATTTCATGATTTTGATGCTTTTAATGGTTTTAAAATGAAAAATTGTGTGGAGGAAAATAGATAAACAATTATTGGAAGCATTGGAATCAAAATGAGAATTTTTGAAAGAAAAAGAGAAGCTTTTTGGCACTATCTAGAGCAGGTTACAGTTGCTGGAATTTGGCCATTTAGAGTTCATAAATGGATTTAGAAGGCCAAATTGTTAGGGTAAAGTCAAGACTTCAATTGATTCAAAGATCAACCTAATTAATAAAGGTTTAAGAAAGTTACTTTAGTAGATAAAGTTTAATATTCAAGGAAGTTAGATTGTAATGAGTTAATGATAATACAATGTTAGGATTTGGTTTGTGAGCTCAAAGAGGGCAATCAAATCTCAAGGAAAAGTAGGAAGCAAGAGGTAAAGGAAAAGGGTGAGGAAAGCAAGAAGTATGAGGCAGTGAACTTACCTACTTGTATACTTATATTGCTTGGATGCTTTATGTGATGTTTACTTACTTTGATGATATGAAGCATGTATGATTAAGTAATGCTCTGTTTCTTCTTATGCTATGGCCATATGTTATAATTAAGATACATGGAAGCATGTAATCATTATGCAAGCATGATCATTAAGTGCACACATAGTAACATCAATCATATAGTTGCATACATTGTCTGGTTTCTATTTACTACTAAGATTTCTCCCGAAATCTACCCCTACATGTCACCCTCACACCAATAGGTTCATCAAAAATGGAAGAAGATGAAGATGCAAGAGGACTTAGGGGATAGATGAGATGTTTAAGTGTAATTTTATGTTATAACTTATGTAATGTATGCTTAGAGGCAATATAGTTGTAGCTATTTATAAAAACAGTAAATAATCAAATAAATGTGTGATATTTTATAGGTATTTATTTAACATGCCAAGCTTCGTTTTGACACCAAGAATGCCTTATTCTGACGTTTATACAAAGAGAACAATTTTTTTAAAATTTGGGATCAGAAACTGTTTGTCCAAACATTTGACCAAATAAATAGTAAATTTTGACGTCAAAGTTGACTTAGTTAACTGATCAACTGGTCTAAGGAAGTATTTTTTTCCTTAAATTTTAAGATGTTAGCTTCATGTAGCTTTATGGACCACTCTATTTCAATTTTTCTATAATTAGTTATGATTTTTTGAAGTCCATCGCTTAATCTGGAATTAGCATATGAACAGTACTCGTAAAGAGTGAAATTTCAGATTTTGTAATTGAACTTCAATGAACTTGTATCTAAATGCTATCGAATGATCCCTAAGACGTAAAAAAATAAGGCGTTACAGGGTCTATTAAGGAATAGGAAGATATCAGGTTACATAAGCATGAATCACCTATGTTCAAGGAAACATATAAGATCTCTAAAAGTATTGAAATTCCCTCAAGGTGGAAAAAGTAGTTAATCATTTACAAATTAGAGAAAGATGTTAAAAGATAGTAAAGGCTAGAAGTTGTGAGTTGTCACATCCTAATTTTTCCCTATCTGTATAATACCGATAGAGGCAAAAGATTTGGAAAGGATTGTGATGATGAATAGAAAGGAAAAATAATGATAAGACAAATATATAAATATGAGGGACTAAAATGAAAAGTCTAAAAGTTCTATAGTACAAAGTGTAAAGTAGATAAAAGCTTTGGGTCATTAAGTGTAATTATGAAAAGGTGAGGGCCTAAAGTGTAATTTTTAAAAGTTCAAGGGCAAAATGGTAATTATGGAAAGTTGAGCTGAAAAAGGCCCAAAAATGCCTAAAATCATTTTAGTCCCAAATTTTTCTAGTAAATAGAGAAAATTATTCTGATCAGTTTGTCGCAACACAGAATTTTGATTTAAGATCCTAAAAATTTTATATGAATTTCTAAAGAAAGGAAAATTAATACAGTATCCTCTAGATATCATAATCAAATAAATTTTAAAAGTAAATCCTTATAATTAATATAAGAATTTATGAAACTGATAGAGATCATAAAGGAGTTCTGTAGAATTTAGTATGGAATTTACAGTAGTTTAAAAGACCTGAAAAATATGTTTCAGGGGAATTTCTCGAGAATTTAGCCCATGAAGGAGTAGACCATGTAAAGTGCCCAAAATGGTGCCTTATAGGCCCAATAATATTTTTAAATAAGTGTGTGGGTTAAGGCTAATAAAGACCTAGAAAAATATAAAATTATGAAAATGCCACTAAGTATGCCACTGTGTTGTGTCATAAAATCAGAGAAGACAAAGGGTATTTTTATCATTTGACTAAGGTTAGACAGTCAATGAGAGTTTATAGAATTAGTTGGCCAAGGTCAGGGAATACTCTGATGATGTGTGAAATGACGATAATGCCCTTTGAGATATTAAAGTGAAATCATACACCGATAAAGGGTCTTGAGGAAGTGTAGGGAATTTTTATTAGGACTTTTTGGTCTCAAAAAATTATGAGACTTTGCAAGGAATTTATTTCATATTAGAATGAATTTATAAAAATATTAGAACCATTAAAAGAGGTGTCTAGCATTTATTTCAAGATTAGGAATTTAAGGATATTTGTATAAGGAAAGTACCTTGGAATTTATGCCAATTAGCTATTGGACTTAAGGAAGGCTCAAGATTTCATCCTAGGGCAGCCCATTAAGTCCCAAAATTTGTCTTGAAGCCCAAGTCGAATAATAAATAATTTTTGAAATTTTGAAAAAGAAAAGAAAAAGGAATAAAGAAGTAGGGTTTTCACATGGTGGGACCCACAAACCTTCACACATGGAATCTAAGGCAAAGGGAAGAGAATACTTTTGTCATGTGATCTTTTCTCAAATTGTCTTGGTGGACAAGTTTAATGTAAGAGCAATTATGAGCCATTAGATCAAATAGTGCACAAAGTTATCTTGGCATTCATTTTCCACATAAATTTTCTATAAATACCCCCATATTTTTTGTCCAAAACTGTGGCTTTGGAACCCTTGGGGAGGTTCTTCCCAAATGCCAACACAAGCTAAGACAAAGAAGATTCAAGGTGCCAAAGTTCAAGCTAGCTAATGATCAAGGTAAGTGATATATCCTAGCTTATTTTCCTTTAATTTGGGGGGCTTGAACTTAGGGTTTTTATAGAAGAAAGTTGACTTTTCTCTTAGGTGTATGTGCCATCCAAAACCTTAGATAAAAGGAGAAAGAAGAAATTAAAGTTAGAGTTATGTGATTAAAGCTTAAACAAGCTAGTTAGATAATTGGTTGTTTGATCAAGTTGATATTCTTGCCTTTGCCATGGTTGAGACCTTTCAATATGCATTGTTCATGATAGAGGGAGATGGAATTCCAATGATCTAATGCTTCCATTGAATTTATATGATTATTTTGTGTAGGATTGGATAGGTTTTGAACCTTGTAAGCATTGGAATTGAAAGTTGTAATTTTTAGAATTCTTCTCTATTACTCTTCACTCACGTGAACAGTGATTGGAATTTTATAATTTTGATGCTTCCAATTGTTTTAAAATGAAAATTTGTGTGGGAAAAATAGAGAAACAAATATTGGAAGCATTGGAATCAAAATAATAATTTTTGGAAGAATTATGCATGTTTTTCAAATATGTCCAGAATAGTGCATGAGAGCTAGAATTTCATGATTCGAAGCTCATAAATGGATTCAAAAGGTGAAGTTGTGTATGATAAAGTCAAGCCATCAATTGGTTCAAAGACCAAGTCTATTAGTAAAGATCCAAGTAAGTTATGTTAGTTAAGGTAAGTTTAATGATCAAGGAAGTTAGATTATAATGGATGATTATGTGATGTTAGGATTTGATTGTGGACTCCAAAA